>CM068831.1:64665981-66000981 GCA_028554795.2 Sinohyriopsis cumingii
GCTTGCCCCTCTCAAGACCTCGGGAAGTCAACAGGTAGTTATTGTAAGCACACACACACACATATACACACAGAGTCTCATTATACACTGAATAAAAAAGATATGTATCACAATATGTATTGGTTTAAAGATTTCAAACACAATGTACATTGAAATATTGATGTGTTGAGATGCAGTATGCGTCACAATACAGCTGATTCTAGAGTCTGCAAACCTGTCAAATGTCTTTGTGACCAAGACTAATGGAATTTCCAGATGCTAAACTGGTACATAATCTAAAGAGCATAGTCCATACACTACATAGTGTCAGAGTCTTGTACCATATATAATGTTATTTGGATATGCTTACTGTTTATCATTACTCTGGTTATTAATTATTTTCTGTTCATAAGAAAAGAGGAGATATATTATAAGTTTATTTATATTTTGTGCTTGTATTTAAGTTATCATGATACACAGTATTTTATGAACTGTACTGACACATCATATTGGTTACAATGTATTGCATTGCACTGAACAATGAATTGACTGACTTCAGCAAATAGATAGTTTGGCAGAAAGAAAACTCATACCTATGTGCATCAGTGAATCATTACATTATCTAAGACACACACAGGGTGCAAGTTATTGTTTTGGTTTGTTTGTTTGATACATTTATTGGGTAGGATTTATCTTCCTAACCCTTTCTTTTGCAATTTTCCCCTCTATATTTTTATAACAGAACCTTAAATTGGCACTATGTAGCCAAGATTGTGCTGATTTGCCACATGCATACATATGTACATATTGTTTGATTGCATTGTGAGAATACGGGTACATGCATTCTTTTAGGATTAAAGCATGTTTTGAATATTTTGCTTAAGCTGATATTCTCATGACTGTTATTTACTAATGAGTGCAGCAATTACTCATTGATGTGATGTGACCTTTTCCTGATGTAGTGTTTTGTTTTATGTTAAATCTTTTTTCTCAAGCACTGTTTATGATAGTTTTAAACCAATAATAATAATAAATTAAGTACTTCCTCACTAAGTTCAAGGCACATACATTTATTTATGTGGGTATGGTCTTTGATACCTTTTCATGATTTAATAGTAATATTTGTGTAAAATACCTCAATAGAAAGTAACCGTGCCTATGTTAGTTGGTCTACTTGTATGGCACTATTGTAATGAAGTACCACAATAAGTACCATAATAATAGTAATAGGGTTAACATTTATTCAAAGTCTGTGACACATTTTTTAAAAAACTAATATACCTAGTGGTCCTATACATCTAGTATTTATATATCTGCATGAATGGATACTCATAGATTCAATAAAGAATCAAAATACTGATGGCTTTATTGATAGTACTCCAGTTATTTAACTATTTAAACAAGGAAGGCTAAATTTGTATATACATGTACATTATTTCTACACTATTAATTTCTTGCATTTAGCTTTTTTGCACCTTCTATACATACTTATCTAATTGGAATGATTAAACATTTTGAGTGAGATGTACTATGAATAGTACTACATTTGCCTCACAGAAATAGGTGACTGTGACCCATATTTCATGCTTCACTGAGTTGGCTAAATGTTGTGTTTTAAGTTTATTTCTCAATCCCTCTTTATGCTAGAACCGTTAAACTAGGTGATTGTATGCATATTTTTACAGTACATATATATATCATAAAAAGGTACTGTGACCTACATCACACATTTTGCTTGCTTATATTATGGTTAGCTGATGACCACATATGTTTTCTCACTGTATATATATATATATATATATATATATATTTATATTTATATATATATATATACTAAATCGGTAAACTTGTAGAGAGGACATATCATATTTAATTGAAAAAGTTAGTTTCTTATATTGAAAGAAATTGCTTATCCTTGTTCATGATACAGTATAAAGTGAAATGTTTTAGTTTTTAAGTAAACTAGTTAAAAATATAACAAAGGTAAGAAATAGAGAGAATTCCCATTGTTACCCAAAGAACTTTTTGTTGCATCAACTCATTCCATGAGGTTGTTGTATAGGGCTCTAAATAATTATGGATATCTTTTGACATGATTCTTTGTGTTAGATTCACAGTTTCAAAGAGTCATTCTTAATTTTTCCAAGATACGGGGCAGTTTGAACACAACAACAGGCTCCCTGAAATCTGGACATGGTCTTGGTGGCAGTGTCAACCTCTCCAAGAGCCTGGGTGGTCTTACCAGCAGCATGAGCATCCCTATATACTCTACTGAGTATGATGATGATGATGATGTGAGTATTTGAAGAGAAAAAAAGTGTATGCATACCATATATACTCACTGATAAGTTGAGTCAGTGCATAAAAACAGACCCTGATCCATCATTGCATAATGTTATGGCAAATCAGGGTTTATATTGTTTATTCTACTGATTACTCCAAACAAACTGCATAGACACAGATCTGCTAGTGCATTATTCAACAGCAAATCTGGGTCTGTGCAGTTTAAAGTTGAACTCGACTTATAAGTGGTACCTTTAGAAAAGAGTTTTCATGCTTTTAGTCAGAACTTAATGCAGAAAACTTTCCATATTTGAAATGACCGCTCTGGTGGCCTAGTGGTTAGTGTGTTCGCCTTGGATGCAGGAAGTCGCAGGTTTGAACACTGGCCAAGTCATGCCAAAGACTTAAAAAAATGGTACTAACAGCTGCCTCACTAGGCACTTTGTATTAAGAGGTTAGTGTTAGGACTGGTTGGCCTGGTGTCAGGATATTATGACTGGGTGGGACATGATGCTACATGTCTGCGGCATGGTGCCCCAGTGCTAGACATTACTAAACTGCCATGCTGCAAACATTGTAGTAATATGACTGAAAAATTGTTAAAGTTACGTTAAAAATCCAAATCACTCACTTCTCATTTGAAAAGTTTGTAGTCAGGGAAAATCAAAGTTGGTAGTGAAATTGTTTGCATCTTTTAAAAGCAGATAAATGGAAAGACATGTTTCTTGAAAGATAAGTCATATTGTTTACAGCATGCGTTTCACAACTGTGTAATTATATGCAGGATATTGGTTTATATTCTGATGTGTAATAAGTATGTACAGGGTATTCATTACTAGTCTGATGTGTAATAAGTGTATGCAGGAGGATATTAGTTTACAGTCTGATGTGTAATAAGTGTATGCAGGACGATACTAGTTTACAGTCTGATGTGTAATAAGTGTATGCAGGACGATACTAGTTTACAGTCTGGTGTGTAATAAGTGTACGCAGGACGATACTAGTTTACAGTCTGGTGTGTAATAAGTGTATGCAGGAGGATACTAGTTTACAGTCTGGTGTGTAATAAGTGTATGCAGGAGGATACTAGTTTACAGTCTGGTGTGTAATAAGTGTATGCAGGATATTAGTTTATAGTCTGATTTGTAATAAGTGTATGCAGGATATTCATTTGCAGTCTGAAGTGTAATAAGTGTATGCAGGATATTAGTTTACAGCCTGATGTGTAATAAGTATATATAGGATATTAGTATAATGTCTGATGTTTAATGACTATATTGCAGTCTGATATGTAATTAGTGTAATCAGGATATTAGTTTACAGTCAGATGTGTTTATAAGCTTATTCAGATAATTGTTTTCTTTCTACTGGTCGTCGACCAGAGGAGTTTGTATGATGGCTTGTTGTCCATAATCTGTTGTCAGTCACCCATCTATCATATGATGTCCATCTATCATTCATCACCTCCAACTGGTTTGCTGTTAAAGCCTAAGCTTTTATTGCAGAAAATTACATCAACACTCAGAGATTTAAACTACATTGAAACCTCTAAAAAATACAATTTCATCTTTTTAGATTCCCATTCCACATTGAAAATCTTGCAGATTCTTTAATCTTAAAACCTGTTAATATCCTTGATATTACAAAAACATGAACAAGTATTCAGTATTTTTGGCTGCCTGGTCACATTGGTATAAAGGAAAGGGAAATAAAATGACAGATAAAGCTGCCTTGCAATCACCTGCTTCAAAATGGAAGATTGCAGATACTGATTTCAAACATTATATTAGCATGTTCTTCATACTTAGCAAAATATTTGGAATTAAAAACTCCACAAACAAACTTAAGAATGTCAAAGCCACTATTGGAGAGGGGCATTACTTGTATACAACAAATGACAGATGAGTTTGGGGTTAAATTGCAATTTCAACCACACATTCCTGCCAGTGTTCACTAACAGTGGAACATGGTGTCGAGTGTATTGACCTGCACTCTATGAGACAGAAGTATTTTGATGCAAGAATAAATTGCATGCCAATATACCACATGAGAAAGTCTTAGACATTTGAGGGAATGTGATTTGTATTTATAGAAATTTAAAGCAGGTATTTGAAGGATTTTACATGTGTTACTTTCATCTTTTATTGTATATACCTTTTACAGAATTTTAACAACTTTATCATATATATTCCATCTTGTATCTCATATTTACATTTATTTGGAATGCGTCCAGGTGATTTTTATGTAATACTTAAATTTTACGTTGTGCAGAATTTTGTGTTTAGTTGGCATCATATATATTGTGTGGAGATGCCAATTAATGCTACTCCATCCATCCATCCATCCATCCGTTGTCACTGCTCTTAAATTGCTGTGAGGATTGTGTTGAAACTTTACACACACATTGATCCCAATGTCTAATTGATTCTCAGTGAAAATGTTTTCCCTCGGACATCCAGTTCTGAAGACCTTGTTACAGCCCCATTTGAACATGTTTTTATTGAAATGGAGTTCTCACCAAAAGGCTTCTTATGTTGTCTAGTTGGTCTCTAGTGTAAATTGTGCCAATATGATATCCTGTATACCTGCTGAAGTGGCCATCTTGAAAATATTGTCATTGCTTCTCCTACTGAACAGTTAGTTGCTTGTATTAAAATGTTTTTTCCCCACCACAAGACTAATTATGATGTCTGGTTGATGCTAATTGATAATGATGCTGATCTGACATTCAGCATGTCTGCCAAAGTGATGATCTTGAAAAGCTTGTTGCTATTCCTCCTGAATGGATGACATGGAGTTTGCACTAAATAGAGTTCTTATGTTGCAATGTTGGTACTAAATGAAAATGTGACCTCCATTACAGCTTCTCATTAGCAGATGGTCATAGAGATGTGAGCTTTCTCTAAAAGACTTGCTATGATATCTGGTAGGTCTTAAATGAAAATCATGCTTGTTAGATCTCCAGCATGATGGCCATGGCAGCCATTTTGACAGTCTTATAACTACTCCTATTGAAGGTATGTTCATTTTGACATAGGTGATTTACTGAATTACTTCCAATTATATGCAGTTGTTCCTAAATAAAAATTACTTAGATGTGACCTCTTGAAATGTCAAAAATTTCATTACAGTAACTTCAGTATGGATGACTGCACCAACAGGTTTTGTTACTAGTTAGGACTACTGGTCATAGATTACTTTTTGCACCTGCCTTTCATCTATTGACTGGCATCCAGAGTCCTGAACTACTGGGAGCATTGCCACAAAACTTGACAAACAAATTCATGCTAAAGTGTAGCTATCCAAATGAAAGTGTTGCCCATTTAACATTGTTGTAATGGCTGTGGAGTGACCCCAATTTGTGTGTTGTGACATAAAAAGAATGAGTTATTAACAGCTGTTAATTAAAAAGGATTAAATTTGCTTTAGATAATAAGTCATTATCATCATACATGATACCAAAGTCATCATGCTATGACATCACTGATATCATAATATAGCATAAAAAAGTCGTCATAGTGTTACATAGCTGTTAATACGTTATCATCATCATATAGAATACCAAAATCATCATGCTGTGACATCACTGATATCATAATATAGCATTAAAAAGTCGTCACAGTGTTACATAGCTGTTAATACGTTATCATCATCATATAGAATACCAAAGTCATCATGCTATGACATCACTGATATCATAATATAGCATAAAAAGTCGTCATAGTGTTACATCGCTGTTAATAAGTGATCATCATCATATAGAATACCAAAGTCATCATTCTATAACATCACTGATATCATAATATAGCATAAAAAAGTCGTCATAGTGTTACATCGCTGTTAATAAGTGATCATCATCATATAGAATACCAAAGTCATCATTCTATAACATCACTGATATCACAGTATAGCATAAAAAAGTTGTCATAGTGTTACATCGCTGTTAATAAGTGATCATCATCATATAGAATACCAAAGTCATCATTCTATAACATCACTGATGTCACAATATAGCATATAAAAGTCGTCATAGTGTTACATCGCTGTTAATAAGTGATCATCATCATATAGAATACCAAAGTCATCATGCTATGACATCACTGATATCATAATATAGCATAAAAAAGTCGTCATAGTGTTACATCGCTGTTAATAAGTGATCATCATCATATAGAATACCAAAGTCATCATGCTATGACATCACTGATATCATAATATAGCATAAAAAAGTCGTCACAGTTTTACATAGCTGTTAATACGTTATCATCATCATATAGAATACCAAAGTCATCATGCTATGACATCACTGATATCATAATATAGCATTAAAAAGTCGTCACAGTGTTACATAGCTGTTAATACGTTATCATCATCATATAGAATACCAAAGTCATCATTCTATAACATCACTGATATCACAGTATAGCATAAAAAAGTTGTCATAGTGTTACATCGCTGTTAATAAGTGATCATCATCATATAGAATACCAAAGTCATCATTCTATAACATCACTGATATCACAATATAGCATAAAAAAGTCGTCATAGTGTTACATCGCTGTTAATAAGTGATCATCATCATATAGAATACCAAAGTCATCATGCTATGACATCACTGATATCATAATATAGCATAAAAAAGTCGTCATAGTGTTACATCGCTGTTAATAAGTGATCATCATCATATAGAATACCAAAGTCATCATTCTATAACATCACTGATATCACAATATAGCATAAAAAAGTTGTCATAGTGTTACATCGCTGTTAATAAGTGATCATCATCATATAGAATACCAAAGTCATCATGCTATGACATCACTGATATCATAATATAGCATAAAAAAGTTGTCACAGTGTTACATAGCTGTTAATACGTTATCATCATCATATAGAATACCAAAGTCATCATGCTATGACATCACTGATATCATAATATAGCATTAAAAAGTCGTCACAGTGTTACATAGCTGTTAATACGTTATCATCATCATATAGAATACCAAAGTCATCATTCTATAACATCACTGATATCACAGTATAGCATAAAAAAGTTGTCATAGTGTTACATCGCTGTTAATAAGTGATCATCATCATATAGAATACCAAAGTCATCATTCTATAACATCACTGATATCATAATATAGCATAAAAAAGTCGTCATAGTGTTACATCGCTGTTAATAAGTGATCATCATCATATAGAATACCAAAGTCATCATTCTATAACATCACTGATATCACAATATAGCATAAAAAAGTTGTCATAGTGTTACATCGCTGTTAATAAGTGATCATCATCATATAGAATACCAAAGTCATCATTCTATAACATCACTGATATCACAATATAGCATAAAAAAGTCGTCATAGTGTTACATCGCTGTTAATAAGTGATCATCATCATATAGAATACCAAAGTCATCATGCTATGACATCACTGATATCATAATAGAGCATAAAAAAGTCATCATAGTGTTACATCGCTGTTAATAAGTGATGATCATTACATAGAATACCAAAGTCATCATAGTGTTACATCATTGTTAATAAATCACTATCATCATACCTAATACCAAAATCATCATGCTATAACATCAATGATATCATCATAGAAAAGCATACCAAAGTCATCATAGTATTACATTAATGTTAATAAGCCATTATCATATTACAGAATACCAGTCATTTTTGGGGACCCCGAGTGGCTGAGTGGTCTAAAGCGCTTTCCGTTACGGATCACTGCCATCTCACCTCTGTCTGCGTGAGTTCGAGTCTAGGATTCGGCTGATGTGGGCATGTGAGAAAGCTTGCCAGTAGCTTCTCGTGAGTCGGCGGTTCTTCCCGGGATTTTCCTGGGTTCTTCCTCCACCATTAATACTGGCCGCCATGTATAGCCTATCGTGTGCTGAAAAATGGCATTAAACCCCACAATAACAATAACAATAACCAGTCATTTTTTATTGACATTACATCACTGATAATGAGTCATTATCATCATACAGGATGACAAAGTCATCCTGGTATTACAACACTAATAGAGTGTGTATTGGCAAATTTAAATTTTAAATTTTCATGTAATAACCAACTGACATTTATATGTAAAAACATTTGCTTTTTGGTCTTGTATTTTTAATATCAGAAGATGTTTCTTTTTAATCTCTTGCAGATAATTATCACTAATTATTTTTTCTAGAATCATCTCCTTCGCAAAGAAGTAAATCTGCTTGTATTTTCAGGGACCTGATGAGAGACCAGAGAGACCACACAGTCGAATGCAGAGTATTGATGCTGAGATGGTGCAAGATGTAACTGCTCTTGGATATGAGGTATTTGTTTTTCAAAAACATTCTCCAAGTTGTTAAGTTTTAATTATAGATAGTGCTCACTTTTTCATGTATTTTCTCCATTCTTATTTTCTATCAGTCATCTTACTGGATAATGTTTATGGTTACGAAAATATAAAAGGCCTGCTTTATTAAAGGGAAAATGGTAAAGTTTTATTTAGCCTTGAAGATATTTCATCCAGTCATCATAATTAGCCTTGTAGATATTTCATCCAGTCATCATCGGTAACCTTGCAGATGTTTCATCCAGTCATCATCATTAGCCTTGAAGATATTTCATCCAGTCATCATCATTAACTTTGTAGATATTTCATTCAGTCATCATATTTAGCCTTGTAGATATTTCATCCAGTCATCATCATTAACTTTGTAGATATTTCATCCAGTCATCATCATTAACTTTGTAGATATTTCATCCAGTCATCATATTTAGCCTTGTATATTTCATCCAGTCATCATCAGTAGTATGTAGATATTTCATCCAGTCATCAAATGTAACCTTGCAGATATTTTATCCAGTCATCATCATTAGCCTTGAAGATATTTCATCCAGTCATCATATTTAGCCTTGTAGATATTTCATCCCGTCATCATCAGTAGTATGTAGATATTTCATCCAGTCATCAAATGTAACCTTGCAGATATTTTATCCAGTCATCATCATTAGCCTTGAAAATATTTCATCCAGTCATCATCATTAACTTTGTAGATATTTCATCCAGTCATCATATTTAGCCTTGTAGATATTTCATCCAGTCATCATCAGTAGTATGTAGATATTTCATCGAATCATCATCAGTTGCCTTGTAGATATTTCATCCAGTCATCATAATTAGCCATGTATATATTTCTTCCAGTCATCATTGGTAACCTTGCAGATATTTCATCCAGTCATCATCATTAGCCTTGAAGATATTTCATCAAGTCATCATCATTAACTTTGTAGATATTTCATCCAGTCATCATCATTAACCTTGTATATATTTCACGCAGTCATCATATTTAGTCTTGTAGGTATTTCATCCAGTCATCATATATAGCCTTGTAGATATTTCATCCAGTCATCATATATAGCCTTGTAGATATTTCATCCAGTCATCATCAGTAGCCTTAAAAATATAAAGTTTCAAGTTTTATGAAGCTGCTGCATAATTTTGGTACTGATATTCATGCTTATGCTGGTTCTGTATACAGGATTTTAGTTTATTTGTAATGCTCCCATCAAAAGTTCCCTATTATTACTGATTTTATAACATTAAAAATATCCACTTTGGAGATGAAAATACACCTTACACAAGTAAAATGAAACATCACCGAGTAATGCTTATTTAGATGGAAAATTCATTCAGATATCAGGTAATGGTAAGTGACTATAGTATTTGATAGTACAGTTCTCACACATTGTAACATGGTAGTCCATAACTACTGACCAAATTATGCATTGAACCATAGTATAGCAAGAATGATTGAAAATGTGATGAATACATGTATGTATTGTAGGTGTGTAAACAACCATCAGTCAGGCATATACTGATAATTTTACTTTATGTAAGTTATATACAATTTTTTTCATTTCTTGCTCTCTATGCGGTTAATTTTCTGAGATCACTATGTTTTAAAAAAATAAAAATAAAAATATAATACTGAGCTACATGTTTTTTCTTGCAACCCATATTGTCATTCATTTATTTGACCAATTCAAGTAAGTACATTAGTTTTCTCCTGCCTTATTCAGCTAATGTTAATTGAAAATTATAAATTTTAATTTTAATTTATGATTTTGTAAATATTTGCAAGTTATATTGGGTTCATAATTTTACAGCATTACAGCTGGAAGTGTGTTATAACAAAGGACATCATAATGAGGGAGAGCTTATTATGACGAAATGTTTCATATAGTTTTATCTCTTACAGGAATCTGAGCAGGGTAGTGTGAAAGGGAAAATTGAGTCAGAAAGTGACAGTGATGACTATGACAAGGATGTTGTAAGTATGGTTACTTCTTTCAGATTGTATTGATTAATGCTTTCAGACTGTATTACTCCTTTCAGATTGCATTGATTACTTTCAGATTTGTATTTGCATTGATTACTTTCAGATTTGTATTCACAGACTGCATTGATTTATTCTCACAGATTCTCTTGATTACTTCTCAGAATGCATTGATTACTTTCAGATTATATTATTTTTCTCAGATTGCATTGATTACTTGGCATTGATTAATTTCTGAGTTTGCATTGATTCTCTCCGGTTGCATTGATTACTTCTTTCAGATTGTATTGGTTACTTTCAGATGTGTCTTGATTTTTTTTTCTCAGACTGCATTGATTACTTCTCTGAGATTACATTCCTTGCTTATAAGGTTTGTCTTTACTACATCTCTCAGATTTCATTGATTACTTTCAAATGTGTCTTGATTTCTTCTCAGTTTTATCATGATTACTTCTCACACTTCTATTGATTACTTTAACATTTGTATTGATTGCATCTTTCAGATTTGTATGTTTAACTATTAATATAGTTAGCAACTATTGTTTGATATAAAGGGAATTCTCTGTGATTTTTCTTCCTTCATCCAGTGTTCAAAGTATTGCTGATGAGCACTGAGAAATGATTTACCAGGATTTTTATGCTTCTTTTGAAATTTGTCAGTGTACAATTTATAAAAAAAAGTCAGTACCATTTAAAACAATTATAGCATTGGTTGTAGCCAGACAAAATTAAATAAAATGTGCTTTCTCTTTTGGGCATGAAGAATTTTCATAAATTTAAGTCCATTTGCCCACCATCATAAATTTTATATTTCAGGATTTTGGAATTGACAAAAACTTATCAGAGAGATTATTGGAGAATGACTCTCCTTTCAGAGGATCCTATGATAAAGTGAGTGCAGTTTGGTTTATTTCAATCCAGATTTTGATGTTTTATTACGAAGTAAACATTCACACCCATCAGGTTTGTTATTCATCTCACCTGCCAAAATGAAGTATGTCATCATTTTCATGTAGAATTCATCACATCCTGACTTGCTTGCCCTTATTTACAGCTGATTAAATAAAATATAGTATTGCTTAAATTTGCAAGTGCATGATTAATTTCTTTCAGTTATTTTTAATTTTCAAACCAACCTTCTGCATCTCCATGCAGACCCCATTCTATCCATTTCTATTCAGAGTGAAAGGCTTGGTTAATGTTAATCCTGCACCATGAATTAGGAACCCAAAATACCTCTTGATAATCTTGACGAGCTTCATGCAGATGCATGCTGGGATGCTGGACAAGTCTGTATTTGAGAAGGGGGTAAATACTGTTGGAATGATCCATTTTGCTAGATGGTCACTTTAGGAAGTATCTGAAGTTTGAAGCTGACCAAACAATACAAATCAGCACCAACTGATTGATTCTCTTAAAAACAGAAGTACATGAGGGTTCAGTGTAATAAAATAAACATCCCAATGACCTGGACTAAAATGTCGAAAGATAAACATTAGCCAAGTTATTTTTAACTTATAATGGAAATGGATACAGTAGTGTTTGTGTGGAGGTGCAATGGGTTGGTGTAAACAATGAAAGTATTTAATAGAAATGAATAGTTATCATTGAGATTTTACCAATATTGTGCTTTATTTAGTCAGATGTAGATAAGAGTGCCATCTGTAAAGGGTACAGGATAAATGTTTATCTTGCTTTAGGTACCAGATTTAAATCTATGAGGCAAAATATGCAGTTTCTTGATTTGAAGTTTGTTTGTTTATCTGTTTGTACTACAGGCATTGCAGGTATTTAAAGCGGCTGTTACTGATTGATATAAGAATATTTATGTCATTGAATTTTTGCAAATCACTTACTATGTTTTCTTTACTTTTCTTTGCCTATCGTTCCTTTCTTTCAAATATATACTAGTATCTTTGCTAATTTCCTTTCTGACATTTGGAGACTTAAAATACAAGGCAGGTTAGTTTAAAATGTTCATGGAAATGAATGCTAAATATCTACAGTAAAATTATATACTGATATCTTTGCTAATTTCCATTCTGACATTAAGAGACTTAATATACAAGACAGGTCAGTTTAAATTGTTCATGGAAATAAACGCTAAATATCTGCATACATGTGTATTATTAGTAGTACCATATATATCCTTTATTTGCAGTAGTTCATTAATTCAAACTTAAAATTTTATATAATATTCTAAATATTAGTAAAAATCTGTTCATAGATTAAACTCCCTTTGGAATAATCAAGATCAATCAAAATCAGTAGATTACAACAGTTAGTATTATTAATTTAGGTTTTACAAAGGAATATGGTGAATGTTTCTCACTGATTTGCCTCTTTATCTCAGGATTTTGAGACCCTTTCTGTCAAGTCTACAGCCAGAGATGAATCAGGGGGAAAGCTCAGTCCTCTAGAGGATGAAAGAAAACGAAAAGCTGAGCTGTTTGCAACAGCTGCAGAAAGGTGGGTTTTTTGTCTCATGTCTGCATCAGAAGATAGCAAGATTGGTATTGCTTTCCATCAGAAATGGCCTTCTCTATAAATTTTCTAACAATGTTTCTTTAAATTTGGTATTTTTTGGAAAGTCAAGTAAGAGACTACATATCACTGTTGAAAGACAAAATATATTGTGCAGAAACCCTTGTTGATAGAGTTAGTTCTCAGGTTGTTAATTCTGAGGTGATTGCATTTTTCCTTTGAATATATTCCCCAATGACATTAATGTTAGGAAAATAAACTCTGTTACCATCAGCATCCAGCCCTTCTAAAAAGACGAACATTTTATCTCTTACCTATTATCTGCTCTTTAACACCACTAGGTGGCTTCAATTTTAACCTTTTGCTCAGCACTGTCTACATAATACAGCAAGATCTTCCAAAATCCTTTAAGTAACTTGGTGATTTCAACCCATTCATCCAGAAAGTTGGTATATTTTTGTGTATTTTCTACATGTGATAATCATTTATTTTTTACTTGTGATCAGTCTTTTTTGCAGTTTTGGATTTTTTTCTTCTGACCTTGTTTTCAAACATGGTTTCATTGCGGCAGTTGTTGGTTGCTTTCACCCTCACTGCATATATATTTCTGCTTGTTTAAATAAAGAGTGTTAATGTGATTTATGAACACTTTTGGGTTATTTTCCCAAAAAAATTCTAATTTGCCGTGAAATGCAGTAAGACATTTAATGCTAATGAGGACACACTTGAGACTTTAGTGGCTTTCAATAAATATTAATCATTTTCAACATGCAGTGTGTGCATTATGGTCAGAAGATGTCTGGTCCACTGTGTTCCACAATAGCATTAAAAGAAAGGAGAGAATTATGAAGCCTCAGATGGAGAAGTGTGCTTTTTTGAGCCATCATCCAAAGACAGCATCAGTTCCAAGATGTTCTACAAGATGGACACGAATGTCATTCATGTCTCCTTGATGATCATGTATAGCAGCATCCTCAGTATTGGACCTAGCATCACTAGCCTTTTTCAGCCTTTTGTTGTGCCTATTGCAGATGTCAGTGCTGGCTCATTGTCACCCCTTTTGTGTTTGACTCGGCAAGTCAGGATGACAACCAATATTGTAATATTCTTGCATAATTGGCAAAACAAATTTTGGCTCATGGCAGGAATTCCTCTGAAAGATAATGGTATGTATGGATGCCAAATAATATGGTTAAGGAGTCCACCTGTTGTCATGCTTTGACACTGTCAAGTGGGCTTGAAGGAATTACCTCTTCACATTAACCTTCTGAAAATGAAGGCTAGAATCAATGCTTTTCATTTCTGGAAGGATCAATTCTATGGAAAAGTAGTTCTTCATCATGTTGGATAACTTAGTGGTGGTGGCCTACCTTTTTAAACTGGTGGGATGAAATCACCTGACTTTTAGTTTGGAAGTTCCTGCACTGGTGTTCCCAACTAAGTATAACCATCTAGATCAGACACATTCCTGGCAGGTTTAATGCCCTAGCCAACTTGTCAAGAAGGTGCCAGGTCCTTCATAATGAGTGATCCATTTATCCAATGGTCTTTCATCAGATTTGGAACTGCTTCAGTTCATATGTTAAGCGGGGTGATGATGCAAGACCCTGTCTGCCATCAAGCATTGTTTAAAATGCAGTGTTTGGAGGGTAAAGCGGTCAGAGTCAGCCAGTGAAGAGTTTCTGCTTTTGAGTACATGGCATAATTGAAAACATTGTTTGGCATGCATAATCAACCTATTTGAGTTTTTTCTCTGTAATATTGCATTGCAGAGACGAGAATTGAATTTGGTGCATCCAGTGGCTGACACTCATTTGGTTATCTTGCCCATGGGCATGAGTTTAGTGCTTTTAGTCGATTTTCCCAGTAAGAGTTCATTATTTTCTTCTTAGTTTTGTATAATTGTCACAGATCATGATGTGACTGTCAGTTGTGCTGCTGCCAGGTTGGAGATCAGATTATCCTTGATATTGGGAATCCATCCATTCTTCCCACGTATGGTGCCCAGAGTAGAAGTTTGATGGTCAGCATTCCCTCTTCCTATTATCTATTCTTCTAACATTAATGTGATTGGGGAAGGTATTGAAAGGAGATAGCAAAATCATAGTATATTATGTTTCTCCAAGAATACTCACTCAATCACATTGCTATAAAATCCTCCCATACCTCCCTCACAAATGTGAGCATCCTAGTTGATGCATGCAGCTGGATCCATCCAGTGGTGGTAAAGGGGAGGCAATTGGTAAGAGTTTCTTCCTTTGGTATATATGGTATAAAGATGATGTGTCTTTTTGGGAGGACTGGGTCCAGAAGGTATGAGAGTTTTTTTCCTAACCTGAATGTGATCAGGTCATTATTCTCTGCCAAACAATTTACTTGAATAGTTTGCTTTCATTATAAATGAATAAATTATAAATGTTGTTTTGTAGAGTTGAGAGTATCAATGAAGATGTTAATTTATTACCAATTCCTGTTTTATTTATATTTAATTATATACATTCCTAATGACTGCATTATATATTCTTAATAGGATGCAATGCTTATTCCTAACAGGCTACAATACTCATTCCTAGCAGGCTACAATGCTCATTCCTAACAGGCTACAGTGTTCATTCCTAACAGGCTACAGTGCTCATTCCTAACAGGCTACAATGCTCATTCCTAACAGGCTGCAGTAGGTTAATGATGCTATCAATTAGTAATGCATATTCTGTATGTTATAGCCACAAAAAATGAGATTCTTTTTGTTTTCATTCATTGGGTGCTGTATTTACTTTAATTTGGTACTTTTTTCAATGGTTGCTGTTATTAGTACATTCATTAGTGTATTCATTGCATGTTATCAGATTGATCTTGGTGAATAATTTAAAAATAAAATTTAAATATAAAATTAAGATTGTCTGATATAAATGTAGATGAAATAAATGCAGAAATATTTTGTCAAGTATAGTGTACTTGTAATATATTACATCTGCTTCCTTTGGGCATCCATGTTTTGTATGTACTTCTTTGGTAGATTATGTCACAAGTCATCATTTTAACAGGAAGGAGAAATATGTTTCATGTTTTTACACAAAATCGTTTGCCTATATAACTTCTCTCTTGGTACACTACGAATGAAATTGTTCCATAGATTTCATACTCCACCATTTAATCTCTGCCACTCAACCAGAAGATGTGATAAGTTAGAACCAGGTACACAAAGCAAAGTTACAATTCAACAATTTGAAAGGAAAAATAAATGTTCATGTTATATTCCAAATTTTTGAATATTTAAAATGATCTCAACAATAAAATTTTCATGCCCTCTCAATCCCTTGAATTCAGAATTTTTTATCTTTTCATGAATTTTTGTATCACAAAAAACATTGTGGTACATTTTTATTTTGAAAAAATCTATTTGATAATTTTTTTGATATTGCAGATTGATTATTTTGGTCAATTTATTTATTGTGTAATGTTAGTACATTTTTAAATGATGAATTGAGTATTTAGGATTTAAAAAAATGTCATCATGAAATTAGTATTTTGGGGAAATTTTTGTCTTGAAATGAATAACATGAAATTTAAGTTCTGTTCTGTTCTAAGATGTAGGCATCTTTAGCACTATATTTACCGAGCAGACACAAATCAACAAACTGAAATACTGAATGCTGGTGAAAAATATTTTCCTTTTTAAAAAACATAAAGTCAAACTAGAGTATCTTAAAAAACCATTCAGTTCATTAGAAATAAACTTGTCAAAAAATGATTTAGCACGTCATACTTGACCACTTGACTTGAAGCACACTTTGGCAGGTCAGTCACAGGCCCCGTGTTTACTTAAAGCATTTCAAAACACAAAGCATTTGTATCATCATTTCCAGTATGTATTGTGAACTATCCAAAGAGCTATTCCAAAAATTTGAAATAAGTTAAGGAAGGAATACCTGTCACTAGATAAATGTATGCACTATTTCCCAGCATGTCAGCACAATGCTGGTGCACATACATTTAAGAATCCAGATATTTATTATGCGTAAACGCCTTTAAAAGCAATGCCGTACTTTTGTATGATGAAGAGAACTTCTAGTAAGGAAAATGATAAAATTACATTTCCGATATAGGATCATTTCTTACTTACATGATTGTTCCAGACAAGATTGATACAAACTTTCATTTGGGATATTTTTAAAATAATAAATGAGTGACTGCCATTGGAAATTGAAGATGCCATGCAACCCTAATTAATATAGTAGAATCATTCCTGCATATAGTTATCTGCTAATAAATTATACATGTTCACAGTAGGAGAAAAAACCCTGTTTCTATTGGAGAACAATACACCATATCACAGTAAGTTATTTTTTTTATCTAACACTTGAAGTTGCAGCTTTTCCACCTAACTAGCTTGTGGGTTGGTTCAAGATTGCATTTGCATTTAGAATACTGATATAGAGTGTGACATATTTAAGACATTTCTTCCTTTTTTCCATAAAGAATCAATTAGGCCATCTTTAAAATATTCCAGATTTGCTATCCTCAGATACAGACAGGACTGTTAAAGTTAATAGATAGGTACTTTTTGTATTCCTGTCTCTATAGTGGTAGTGATACATAGGAATTCTCATGTCTTTCCACATATTCTTCTGTCCAGCGCAGTCCTGCTGTTGTAGCTAGTCCTGCAGTTTTTGATGTAATGCCATGAAACTTGGTAAATCTTATGGTAGTCATGTGTAGGTACTCTTCCAGTTTTTATGATTTTTTTTGTACTTTCTTACTTGCAACTGAATGCAGTGTACAAAATTTTGTGAATCACAATTTTCTCATATTTCTTAATAGATCAACGTGAAACTTGGCAATGATAAAAGTAAAATAAAAACATCATCTGAAGATGCACATATGGCCCCCCACAATTTTTCTGGACTCGTTGCCCTTTTTGTAATGTAGCTTAATAGCCCAGCAATTTTGATGGATCACAGGAAACTTTGTAAATATCATGGTCACCACCTGAAGATACACACCTCTACAAATCACTTTACTCCCACGATTTTTACATCCTTTATGTATTGCGGCTAAATGCAGTGCATTATAGAACCTAGAGAATACAACTAGTCTTACAGATTTCAGTGCATCACAGTGAAACTTGGGAAATGCTATGATCATTATCAGAAGATGCAGATATTAACAAATCACAATCCTTCTTTGATGTTTCTTAGAGTTATGGCCCTTTTGATTTGGAGCCTGATTTAATGTATGACAGAGTCTTGTTAACACAAAAAGCCTCACAGTTTTCAGTGGATAGTCATTAAATTTTGTTGATGTTGTAGTCGACATATGAAGAGATACATGTCAACAAATCACTGCTCTGAATCAATTTTTGATGGAATTATTGCCCATTTGTCCTTCAACTGAATCAAGGGTACGAAAGAATATGTATTGATTACTGTGAAACTTGGTGCATATAATAGTCATCAGGTAAAGATAGAAATATTGATTATTGTTTTTTCAGAGTTATTTCATTTTCCCATGTACAACTGAATGCAGTATATGACAGAAGTATATGAAATGCAACTGCCTAAAGAGGATTGCTGTTAAATTTATTACATGTTGTCGTTATCAGAACAAGTGCATGATGACCAATCATGGCACTCAATTTTCAGAAGAGTTCTGTCCCTTTTTAAAAAAACGATACACTGGTTTCCATAATGGGGTCGGAATGGGATGCAGGAGAGATGGGGGTATATTTGAATGAATAATTTGCTTATTCTTCTTCAAGTTTTTATATGTCGACCATAAGGTAGAGTGTATTATGTTAAAATATGGTCTGTCCATTTGAACATACATCTGACTGCCTGCTACCAATTTAATTTCTGCACAATGACTCAATTTGTCCACCATCTATTGTTACCATAACTTTCTAGATGACTTGCACATGGAGTAAGGAAGAACCCAGTCGATTTTGGATCAAAAGATCCAAGGTCAAGGTCATCACAGCTGAGAAAAGAAAATGTTTTCCATTAGAAATGGGGTGGGGAATTTAATGAAGTAAAGAAAGTTAAGACTTGCAAATATTATGCACAATTTTGCATTTGGCTTATTTCTTTGCATGATTTTTTTCAAGACTGAATCCAAGATTTATGCATTCTAGAATAGACCTAGTTATTCAGAGTACAACAAGAGAATTTTTAAGCATGGCCTATTGATCATTTTAGGAAGTAATGCTATCCTTTGATGAAAAAGTACTAAATTTTATACCCATTTGAAGATACGTGTAATATGATGTAGGGTTCCTGATATATGTATGTATAGTTTCTCAGAACATGTTAAAATTTCATACTTTAGTACACCTAAATATATTCTGTATATGCAGAAAAGGTTCCTTGATTTTTGCAGTTTTTTTTCTGTTTTTTTTTTTTTTGCTTCAAGGATTGAAGAGATTGTCTTCATTTTTTTCTTTCTTATTCTTTCCCCAAATCTTCCTCTTTAAACTTTTACAACAAAAATTGATCAGAATGTTGGTTTTGGTATTACTCTGCAGCTTCGTTCAAATTATATACTTTTTGCACTGCTTTCCTTGCATGCAGCGGAAAATGTTTAGAACAAATGTCTGTGCACACATTGCAACAGAAACTTCATGTTTGCTCCACACCTTTCTATTCTTTTAGGTGTTTTGTACCTGGTTTGATATTGTGAGTGTGACTCAACCAGAATAACCATTATGCTTGATGTTGTGAGTGTATATCAACCAGAATAACCATTAGGTTCAATGTCGTGAGTGTGTATCAACCAGAAAAACCATTAGGTTCAATGTTGTGAGTGTATATCAACCAGAATAACCATTAGGTTCAATGTTGTGAGTGTATATCAACCAGAATAACCATTAGGTTCAATGTTGTGAGTGTATATCAACTAGAATAACCATTGAGTATATCAACCAGAATAACCATTAGGTTCAATGTTGTGAGTGTATATCAACTAGAATAACCATTAGGTTCAATGTCGTGAGTGTATATCAACCAGAATAACCATTAGGTTCAATGTTGTGAGTGTATATCAACCAGAATAACCATTAGGTTCAATGTTGTGAGTGTATATCAACTAGAATAACCATTAGGTGCAATGTCGTGAGTGTATATCAACCAGATAAACCATAAGGTTTCATGTTGTGAGTGTATATCAACTAGAATAACCATTAGGTTTGATATCATGAGTGTAGGTCAACTAGAATAACCATTAGGTTTGATATTATGAGTCTTGGTCAACCAGCTTAGCCAGTTGGTTTGATTTGTCATTGTTCAAGATTACCACCTTTACTCATAATTTAGGTATCTTGCTCATTTGTCCTGAACAAATTATCTAGCCCATTGACCACACACAAGCATGAATACCTTTTCCTTGAGTGAAATAGGTCTTAATACCCATTTTAATGAAAGGTCAAACATACAGGTCATCAGATTTACATATATTTAGAGTGGATGAAAGCTCATTGATGACATGGTGGTGTGTGCAGCTTTAATTTAAAAGTTGTATCTTTTCATGACAGGTAATGCATGAATTGGTTTTCTTCCTTTTCTTCAAAATCAAAAGGAAGCTTGTGTGACAGTCAGATATCTTTGTATTTAAAAATGAGCAATCATGATGAATAAATATAATAAGATCATTGTAACACAGAAAAGCAAACAGTCCAAATTTTATGAAAGAAAACATCTCAGCAAGATATTTAACATTTATTTACCAACCTTCATTCAGCTTCGTAGAATTTTTGGGTTTTCTAGCCACTACACTTGAGTGTGCTAAATAAACGCATGGCGATTTGCTTTACATGGATTTTTTTTTTTAAATATTGATATTAAATCTGCATAATATAAAATAAAAAATTAAACTTGTCCTTTCATCAACTACTGGATATCTCAACCCTATGAACATAAGCATTTGATCAATGGATTGATATTTAACACATTAACCCCTGGTGACAAGTTTAAGTGGCAGGAGGTAGTAGTCTACTGCCAAGCCCTGTAGTGTCAAGGTCATGTATGTTACACTAAAGTGGGTGGTATTATAGAAAGGTAGACAGATGTAGCTCTACAATGATACCAAATAATCTGGAATTTCTGGTTGCATTACAAAATACAGAGGGAAAAACCTTATTTTTGGACCCAATTGTTTTAACCCAAAATTTGCCTGTGGTCAGAATCCGATTTTGTGTCAGGATTTTAGACTTTTTGGTCTTGGATCTAAGGCAAACTGGTATGAACTGCAAACAGACAGATGAACCTTTGCAAAAAGTAGGATAAGATGGGCATTTGGAATAAAGAGTGGTCTCAATAAGAAAATGATAGGTCTGTTAAGCAAAATAAACAACAAAAAAGTCAATTCCAAATAGCCAATGAAAAATGATGTTTCTAACACAACTAACACTATTTTATTGGAAGATCACCTGGAAGTTGGTGTTTTTGGATGTATTCAGAAATAGCTTTCAAACTGTGTTTCCTACTCGAAGTTCAGACAAAAACGACAAAAACCTCCAGGTGTTAATGTGTTAAAAAAATAAAAAAATAATTATTTTTTGTACCTCCTCAATAATGGAAATGCAAAACATTTGGAAGGAGAATTTCAACAGTATGACTCTCATAGCAAAAGATTTCTTCAGCTTGACCCAATCAGTGGATGGTGGAAGCATGCCAATGAGGGTTAACTGTACTACACAAGTGTACGCCCAAAAACAACACCCTTTTAATCTGTACTTTGATTCCTGCCATATGATAATCCATTATTGTCTAATATGTGTAGATTCTTACCTTATAGTTAAATGGAACCATAAATATTCTAAATGTTAACAGCTTGTCATCCTGAAATTACTTTTTGAAACAATTTGATCTCACACACACACACACACACACACACACACACACACACACACACACACACACACACACACACACACACACACATCAGATCCTAAGTGTGTATAAAACTTCCAAAATTCTGAAGATTTTTTAAAAATAAATACAATTTGTGTTGACTTACAGAATTTTGGAGTTCAAAATGCCTGATTCATTGAGAAACTAAAATGTCACGTGCACCTGGGGTACAAATAGCTGGAGAGTTTGCATTAGGTGTCTGATTCTGGCTGTTTGAATTGTCATGCTAGCTAGGGACAGTTTGTCTAGGAAGTGCATGAGCTAAGTTGAGGCATTTTTCTTCTAAACTAAGCATATCCTTTCAACATGCTGTTTGCATTACTTGACAGTTATCCTGACATTGAATGGTTTACATAAAATTAGTAATGTTTTACAGCATGAATTGAAAAGTGGTGACACGTGTACTTTGATTTGTCCTGGGTTTCTTCCCCAGTTACAACATGTGCAAGATAAAGTGGCAGTCACCTATCCAAGACTAATGATGTTCTGTCGGTTCTGCAGTTTCTTCCATCTCCGAGATCCACACTGCCTCAATATTTGGTCCACCTCTGAGATCCACACTGCCTCAGTATTTGGTCCACCTCTGAGATCCACACTGCCTCAGTATTTGGTCCACCTCTGAGATCCACACTGCCTCAGTATTTGGTCCACCTCTGAGATCCACACTGCCTCAGTATTTGGTCCACCTCTGAGATCCACACTGCCTCAGTATTTGGTCCATCGACAGTACTCTTGAGAGTACTCTAGATAAATTGTGAAAACATGTTATACAGATAAAGTTAGGAAACTTGGTTTTGAAAAACACAACCAAAAATGCTTTTATTTATAAATTTACCTGTTTTCTTCAGACGTGCTGATCCAGACAGTAGACTTTTAGATGAGGAGGAGAAAAAGCTGAAGTCCACCAATGCTCGCATCCTACAGGAGATGAAAACCAAAATGGATCGTGAACTAGAGGAGGAAAAGAAGAAACTGCTTGAGGTTTCAGTCTTTATCATGTTTCTGTTTCTAACTAAAAATGATGCAAATATGGACAAAACAGGGGCACAACATTGGCTTTAATTTTTGGAAACATTGTTATGATAGTACTTACCAAAGGAATGGGGACTGTCACACATAGGTCCCAAAATCAAAATCTGTCTCATGACTTGAAGTTCAGGTTTATTTGTTCAGATTAGAGGAAAGATAATAGTAGAGAACAATTCAGTGCATGATACCCTGTTGATTTGTTTGAATGCCACACATTCTGTGTACACACCTTTGAAAGATTAAATAATTGCAGATATTTATCTTGTTAATTCAATTTATCTTTGCAAATTGTTCTTGCTAAATGGTGAAATACTGATTATGAAGCAAAATAAAAAAGATATTCTGTGTTGTGTCTCATTAGTAATGATGTATTTTTAAGGTTTTTACACATTGAAAGTGGAGTTTTTCATTTTTTATGCATATTTTGATGACCTGATTACATTTTCTTATTGGGTAGTGATAGCTATTTTCTGTTTGTTTCAGGACAAAGAGTCCCGACTGAGGAAGGTGAAGGAAGACATAAAGAGAGAGCAGCAGGCAGAAGAGGACAAACTCATCCGGGAGAAGAAAGATGTCATCAAGTAAGGAGTACACATTTTTTCTCACCATGTGTTCATAAAGCATTTGAGCATTCAACATAAGTTCAAGCTTATAAGTCCAAAGGTTTTGTCTCAACTCAAAATTTTGTTTAGAAGTATAGAACTTTGAAGATTGTATCAACTTTGGTTTATGTCTGTGCTTACTGGATTTCACCAACTAAGCAGTAACCCTAATGTTGTGTCTGATTTTGGGTAACCAAGCTGTAGCTCCCAGTGTTGCAGTCTTTCTTGAAGTTTTCTGCCATGAGACTGTTTTAAAAAGCATGTCACTATTCCCCCTGAATGGATCATTATAAAATGGGGGTTTTGCCAAAAGACTTCTAATGATGTCCACTTGATCCTAAATGAAAATAGTTCCAAGCTGATATTTGATATGTGTATCACAGCAGCTACTTTGAAAATCTTGTTATTGCTCAAAAATATAAGTTAAATGGAGGAACTGGTCATATCTTGAATTCCTGGAAATCCTATTCACCCAGTAGAGCATTAATCCTTTCAAGGGATTCTTGGTTGGAATTAATTTTGTTGACTCCATGTTTTGGGACATAAAAAAAAAAGATTATTATTTTTTGGTATCCAAAAACATAGTGTAAAGAGGGTCTTCACTACCAGGTCAGAGGGTCATTATTTTAAAGACTTGAATCATTCTTTATTCTTTCAGAGACATTAGTACTGCAGTTTGTGAGGTTATTACTAGTTCACACCTGATTAATTAGAAGAATTTGGTGTCTGTTTGAATGTTATTTTGAGCAGTTCATGGGTTAACTCAAGTTCAACATTTGCTTGCTAGAGGACCAGCTTTGAAACTTGTGACAGAAAAATAATGCCAGATCCAAATGTCTTCAGTGGGAAGTGCATATATGATGTATTCTCACTTACAAGTTAATTCCAGCTGCAAACAACATAAACCCTGATCTGCTGTCATATAATCCACTGGCAGATCAGGGTCTGTGTTGCTTGCTCTACTAACTATTCCTTACAAACTGCATAGCCCAAGATCTTCCAGCACATTATGCAACAGCAGATCTGGGTCTGTGCTGTTTGAAGTTGGACTGGTCTTTAAAGCAAGTACATATGTTGTATGTATTTTAGCATGTCTTCCCAGCATTTTTGAAGTTGGACTTCAAAGTGATTGTGAATTTCCATTGTAGCAGAAACCTTTACTTGTAGAATTTGTTGAAGTAATTGTCAGTATCTGAACAATCCAATTGAGAATTTTGATATGTTTGCATATAAGTAGAATCAAATAGTCGGCTTTAATACAAATGCATTTTATGTCATTATTCTTACAAATATTTGTTTTGAAAATGTTGAACTAGTAAGTCCATTGAAAAATTATGTTGCTTGAATGTATCTCCCATTGTGGTGAACAGGCCAGCACAGGTGTTCCCCTCAACTGCAATAGAGTTGCAGAATTTGGCTGTGCAAACTGAGCATGTTGAACCAGCAGAAACAGTTGATTCAGCTGTGCAAACTGAACTTGCTGAAACTCTGAAAATTCTCAGTTCCGCAATTCAATTTGAGCATGATGAAGCTATGGAAAAACTACATCAAGAATTGGCTGTGAAGCAGGCTGAGGAGGAAACTAATCTGCGGTACTTTTGATGTTGTAATCTGGCATGTAAATCTGTTGTCATGCATCAAAAGCTTCCAGTAGACTGTTCATGACTATTGTAATGCTGAAAACAGAAGTGAATATATTATAAGCATTATTTCAAATAAAATTATTATCTATACAGTACATACATGGATCTTCAGATAAATATCTCAAGAATATTACATGTACTTTCAAATCAGGTTCAGATTACTTTGGATCAGTAGACATTGTAATCAGTAAAAGCATGTTTACTGTTATCAGAACATGTTTGTTTTTTTTCATTTCAATTCCAAAAGCTTTTAATTTAGACCAAGGGATTCTTAGTAATCAAAATGAAACAACTATGTTTCTACCTTTTAACAATTTTGAAAAATGTACTCCCTCAATAGTTCACAAACAGGAATACTGGAATATAGTCCACATCATTAGCTAGCATGTTAGTTCTAGGGTACCTCAGAAATTAAAAGAAAAGTGGGACTTACATGGGGGAGGGGGGTAAATGATCAAATGGAATAATTTTGCTTGGAATATTTGTTACTAAATAGTAAATAGCTTTTTTCTAATGAAGTTGTGAGCTTTTCTGTATAAATTACCTATTTTTCAAGATAACCAATATTTTTTTCAAGATAACCACTCTATGAAAGGTCATTAGAAAGATTACTCTCAGAAGTGTAAGGAAATATTATGCATATCAGCAAAAACTTGGTGTATTTCATTACTGACTTCTGTAGTGACAGTGGATGCATTCTAGTGTTACTGTTGACTCAAAACAGAACTAGATTATTTGTTGGGTGAAAAATGGACATTTATTTCTATAAATGTCATAAATTAACATTCTTTTTATTCTGTCAGTAAGATGACAACTCTGTGATTTCATTCTAAGATATACAAATTTTCAGCATATCCACGATCAGACCTCTAAGTGCCAGTTAGGGAATTTTAAGTTCATTGCAAACTTTGTATAACAAAGTCATGTGTATATATAGATGTCTCTGTTTATTATTAACTCTATGAAGCTAAGGTAACTTTTTAATGGATTCCCATGTTACCCTTTATCAGATTTGCTGATGAGTAGGATAAATCACAGATAAACTTTAAAAACTTTAATTACATTTAAAACTATGTTTGATTGGTCAATTGAATTGTGTTGACTTGACACATGGCTGACTGCAAGTGCTTTATACAGGTAGGCTTTGCCTTTTAATGTTTTGTATTCTACTACCTTTATTTCATTTGATGCAAAAGACGTGGTTAATGTGATAATACCAAGCAGGTCTACTTTCGATTAATTTGTAACAGTGCAAGAAACTATTCTGTAAATCACAGATCAAAACAGTTCTAAAAAAGGTTTGTGCAGAAACACTAGGGGGCATCACTTGGATAGTCAGTTAACACTTCACATTTTGTATAAAAGAGGATATATCACTATGATAATTTTGTTGAAACTGAATTTGGAGATAAATTTAAAATGCAAATTTTACTTTGCTTATTTTATTGGTGTTCATTTAAGAAAATGTTGCCACCAGTAGGCATTAACAAATTTTTCCTTAGTTGATATTTTGTATATATTATTATTTATGTGGTACTGGTCTTTTTTTTATAGAAATAAAACTGAATAAAATATATGACTTCCTATTAAGAATTCTGAGTTTTTTCATGATGTTTATTCCAAATATCTGGGCACATTTTACTATATCTGACAATAAAATGAGCAATATATCATGGTGTCATTTATCAGATTTGGTAGCAATTTTATTAACCTTCAGCAAATAGGGACCAATTGTTTATATACAAAAATTAGGATCCATGCCTGCCCATGCATCATAGGTGAATTTGTGACTTATATGGGTGAACTCAAAAAGGAAGCAGTGAATATCAGGGTTTATTAGTGCATGAAATCCCAGCTAAATCTTCAGTCTTACATTGTTGTCATTGTTGTTTCGATTGATTTTTATTGCAAATTATTTGTTTGATGAAAACTAGCTTTAGTGATGTATTACACCTGTTTTCATTTTTCTTAAGCAGAAATAAAAAGTTTCCAATGTCATCAGTCATTATTTTGTCATGATTGTAAAATCTTAAAATGACTAAGCAAAGCACTGGAAGGAATTTCTTCAGAAATTTAAAAATGATTGTGATGTGAAAATGTAATTTCAAACATTTTTTTCAAGATGGAGAGGTCCATTTGTCCTTCTCTCTCAAAATGTTTAGCCAAAAATAATGAATCACTAATTGAAAGAAAAAGAAAATTTCTATTCAGTGATCCAGATTTGAGTCCAACGTGTATTAAAATTATATGTGATATTTGTAAACAAAACGGTTTAGCAAAATTCAAATGATTTTAATCTGATATTACATTTATATGAAAGAGTACAAACCTTGTCATACAGCTTTGTTCAAGTTGTCTTTTTTATCTCGAGGTCATGTTTTACATTTGCAAACCTTTTCACTTTCATACTATGCACTTTTAAGCCCAAACAAGCCACTTGTAGATATGTAAAAGTGTTGTTTTGTGCAGTTCTCACTGCATGTAAATGTTGTTTTCGTTTTTATCTCTTTTTCTTTTTTGACCCAAATGGCATGATTTTACTTTTGCACCACTTCTATCCATTCTTGTCTGTCCATGAGATAAAAATGTGAACAGAATTGAGTTCATATTGTTTGTATCAAGAACATTTCATTAGGGTTTCAACAGGTTTTTAAAAAAAAACAATTGATTATTCTTCTGCTTTAAATGATTATAATTTAGATATACACATGATTAGTCGTTTGTAATTCACAAAGATGTTTTTCTTGGTTCACTCATTGACTCTTATGACCATATGATGCCATGGCCTCAATCTTGGTTGTCACTCTTTATCTTTTTATTTGCCTGCCATTAGGCAGAGCATGTTATGTTATGTTGTCATCAGTCTGTTAGCAACTTTGCTTCTGCACAATAACTTGATTTCTCTACTGTCTACAGTTAACAGATTTGTGGATGGCTTCCATATAGGAATAAGGCTTCTTGATTTTAGGGTCAACAGATTTAATGTCAAGGTTATTATCACTAAAAGAAGGCTAATGGTTCTGCACAATAACATTAGTTGTCTACTACATAACTTGACTGAACTTTGTGAATAGCTTGTACTTTGGGTATGGAAGAAGTCTATGTATTTTGGGGTCAATGGTCAAGGCCTTTGTGAATTTAAAAAAAGGAGGTTTTCTCACAATAACTTTAGTTCTACATCACAGACCTGAACCAAAATTTGTGAATGGCATGCACTTAGGGTATGGAAAAAGCCTGCCAGTTTTGGGGTCAGTGGTCAAGGTCACTTTGACTGAGGGAAGAAAGATGGGTTTTCCACACAAATTTCAGACTTTGTGGAGGGCTTGCACTGAGGTATGGTAGAGGCTTATTGATCTTGGGGTCAGAAGATGAGAAATCTGGGTTAGTAATGCTGAAAGAAAATTGGGTTTTCAGAATTACTTTTGTTCTAGATTAAGTTCTCTGACCAAACTTTCTTGATGGCTTACAGTTTGGTTAATAAACAAACTTATAAATTCTGCATTCTTAAAGTCAGAAGTCACAATCATGGTAAGTTTAAATTTAAAAAATAATGGTTTCTGAATAGTAACTTTAGTAGGCAACTGCTTACACTGACTACATTCCAGAAATCTTGTTAAAGGTATATACGGATCTTGTATATACGTAATACCAGTGTAAACATCAGTAACTGTAAAAAGAGGAGGGGTCAAACTATAAACATATATATTTAAAAATTAATTATTATATAAAGAAAGGGAATTCTTAAATATAATGGTTGGTAAACAAAATTTAAATTTGACTTTCAGGTTCTTTCCCTGCAGATGGGCCGCCACTGTAGGTGGTCTACCATTCAGTTTTAAAGTTTGTTGAACCTCGGTTAAAATTTGTTGATTTGCACTACGTTGTCATGACTTCCAAGAATAATATAGAAATAAAATTACTGAGCTTATTATGTGATAGAGCATATTTTTGATTGTCTTGAATAAAGTATTTTGTGGGGGGAAATTTTGCAAAAATGTATTTGTTTATATTAAACAGGTGTAACTGCAAATGATGAACTCATGTATATTTTTAGGAAGCAGATGGACGAGGCACTAGAGCAACTAAAACAAGAAGTTAGCTCTTTACATAAAGAGGAACATACTCGACTCGAGGCAGAAAAGAAAAGAGCATTGGAACGTCTTGATAAACAGGTATTATCAGCTGGTTGATTTGTTTACTTGAAATGGTTGTTCTAAGTAGTCACAATGCAAATTTCAGTGTGTACAATTTTTTGGGTTTTTTTTATACAGTAGTTAATAGCAAGACATTTATTTTCTAATTGCCTGTATCAGCTACATTGAAATTTCTTGTCAAAGTTTTCTGAATTCATAAAGCATCATTATGCAGCTTACTGAAAACACAGTGTTTCTTACTGAATCATCTCACAACTTCTGGAATAAAATTTTGGTAAATTTTAGCAAAATAATGAATGTGGTGCTTGATGGAACCTGTTGTTTTTTTTCTTCCAAAGTACGGATGTGAAAATACTCAAACTTTTATACATTCTTGAATT
The DNA here is from genome assembly GCA_028554795.2 of Sinohyriopsis cumingii. Classification (NCBI taxonomy): domain Eukaryota; kingdom Metazoa; phylum Mollusca; class Bivalvia; order Unionida; family Unionidae; genus Sinohyriopsis; species Sinohyriopsis cumingii. Next base: position 64,695,777 of record CM068831.1, read on the forward strand.
TCTTTATTACAAAGTTTGCAATATGGGCAATTGAATGTGACCCTTTTAAATTGCTTAATTCAGATAAATTTGGGATGCATAACCTGAAAACTGTACTCTAAAGATTCAGATTTTGGAAGCTGGAATATAATGAACTTTGCTCACCCCATTTGCCAGTTAACCAGTTTGTATATGTATACTTTCACCTTGGCAAGGTCAGCAACACTAAATATAGATGGGAGGTATGAAGGAGACTGAAATGGATATATATACCAGTATTTTTTTAAAAAAAACATCAGAGGGTTGGCAATGAAAGAAAAGAAAATTCAATAAGTTTACAAAAAATTGCATAACTTGTGAATGAAATGAAACAAGAATGTCAGTTTCATTTATAACCTGTTGTAATTAATAATAACTGATTGACACACTGTAATAAATGATTGACACACTGTAATACAAGTACTAAAATGTTTGAAAACTATAATATTCACATATTAGGACGGCATAGCAAGGACTAAGCTCATCATCACTCATAGGGATGGAAATGTTTGTTTATTTCAGCTTGACCTAATTCTTTTTTAAGTGTATGTTTAACAAATAACATTCTAAATCTCTCTTGGCTAATTGTCAGTGAAATACAACAGCAGAATGTGGTGTCTATGATTGCCATATTTCCATCAATTAGTCTCTTTCTTTCATGTAAATACGGTACAAAAAAAATCATGCACAGCATTATAGACAAAGCTGGTTTGGTTGCAGAATGGAAGCATATAAAATGAGGCCAATGATCATTCACGATAGATTACTTTGTTCAGAATAATAAGTACAATTAAAATATATGAATCGTAGAGAAAGATTGTACTTATTTAAGGATTTTTTAAAGGCTTCAGGTTTGTGTCAATGCATTAGGCAGTTGTGTTTGTTTGTAATCCACATGTTGGAGATTAAATAAACTAATTAGATGTATTTTGGGTTCATTTTTATGTGTCACCTATTTCTTACAGAGTTTGTCAACAATGTGATGATCTTGTCCATGAGAATGATGGTAAAGTTTCATGTGTTAAATAATTATTGCATGTTTAAAAAGTAACCAATTGTACATCCTCTAACTTTGTTTGTGATTAAACTTTCTGATTGATCTGTCTCTTATTATATTGGAAGGTTGAAGAAGCCACAGCTAATGAGCAGAAACGTTTGGAGCAGGAGAAGAGGAGCACCATAGAAACATTACAATCCAAACACAGGCTGGAATTGGACCGACTTACAGAAGAAGCTCAGAGGAAACATCTAGAAAAGGTGGAAACTACAAAACGGGAACTGAATGAAAAGCATGACAAGGTATTCTCCTAACTTTGTTGTTTTGATCTGCTTAAAATAGACATCAGTCTGGACAATACCATACATACCATTCAGGGCACCATATGTATCATTCAGGCCACCATATGTACCATTCACATCACCATATATACCATTCAGGCCATAATGTATATCATTCAGGCCACCATATATACCATTCAGGCCACCATACCACAGATAAGATGACTCTATTAAACAAGCCAGTAAGACACAAAAGAGATTAAAATGACCACAGATAAGATGACTCTGTTAAACAAGCCAGTAAGGCACAAAGGAGATTAAAATGACCACAGATAAGATGACTCTATTAAACAAGCCAGTAAGACACAAAGGAGATTAAATTGATCACAGATAAGATCACTCTGTTAAACAAGCCAGTAAGAAACAAAAGAGATTAAAATGACCACAGATAAGATGACTCTATTAAACAAGCCAGTAAGACACAAAAGAGATTAAAAAGTCCATAGATAAGATGACTAATAAACAAGCCAGTAAGACACAAAAGAGATTAAAAAGACCATAGATAAGATGACTAATAAACAAGCCAGTCAGACACAAAAGAGATTAAAATGACTGCAGACATGATGACTAATAAACAAGCCAGTAAAACATAAAAGCTGAGACAAAAGTGTTACATAAAGGTAAACTTCTATTGAAAAATTTTATTCTAAAAGGGTGACACCAAAGAAGGTAAACATTATCATACCTACAAGAGTTACTTGAAACTCTAACCTTGCAATAACTGATGATTATAATGTTTGAGGGGTATACAGTGTTAAAATTGTAGACTTTGACTTCTCCCACACTGTTAGAATATGATTGGAGGTATCAAAGGGGAGAATCTTAAAGTAAGCCTATTTGGTGTTTCATGCAAATAATTAATATGTAAAAATGTAAAAAAGACTGCAAATGTTACTATGATATTGACCTGTTATGGTCACACCATTAGCTCACGTTTTCAAATGAAGTGTTCCAAATGATTCTGGTTTTCTCAGACTTGGCTGAAACACTGAGGGTAATGGGATAAACTCACTTAAACTCTCTTACCTGTTCTCATGATGTATTATTATTGGATAGTGTATTTAAGGCATAAACCAATATTTTAAGTAAAACATGGGTCTTTACAGTACATACCTCGTCATAATATGGACATTCCCTCCCAAGACCTCTCCACAGTTATACCACCCACTCTAGTAGGAACTGATTGATGGGATCTATCACTAATCCCTCCATTCATTGAGAGACTATGCATGTCGTCTTGCACCTGAACAAGCAGATGACTGTTTAGGACTTATGTTGTTAAAACAAGTAAAACAGACTTAGATTCATGGGATAACAGTTAGTCTCCTAATGTGCTAGAATTATGAAAGTAACAACATATTTTACTAAAATAATTAGTTTCTCTTAAATATTTTGAGAATAATTTTTAATTAGATATTACTAAGAAAGTTGTTGGTGTTGTAGGGTTTAACGCCATTTTTCAGCATACGATAGGCTATACATGGTGGCCAGTATTAATGGTGAAGGATGAACCTGGTAAAAACCTTGGAAAGAACCACCGACCCACAAGAAGTTACTGGCAAGCTTTCTCACATTAGCCGAATCCGAGACTCAAACCCACGCAGACAAAGGTGAGATGGCAGTGATCCATAACAGAGAGCGCTTTAGACCACTCGGCCACTCGGGGCCCCTACTAAAAAAGACTAGTACAGATTCATCTTGGTAGGCAGGACACCATTATACATGTACTCATATTAGCATGGTGTAGTATTCTTCGTGTGTCAGTAATAAATCTTTCTTTCAGTCTTTATTTCTCCTTTCATTCTTTCTTTCTTTCTTAGATAACTTTGGTCAGCTGCTGAGGTACTATTGCATTCCAGATCCCAAACCTTGGTATGTGGATAGAGCCAGACAAGTACTTGCAAAAATTCGCTTAGTAAGCATTAGACTGAATTAACAATGAGATTGTCTTGATTATACTTGCTCATATTGGCTTTTCAGGACCTCACACTCATACGAGAAGAGTTGAAACGTCTAAATGAGCAAGAGAGGGAAAAGAAAGAACACGAGCTTGAAGGTGCCAAGAAGAGGCAAATGGCTATTGACGACTTGGACAAAGGGGTTAGTAGACTAATATTTTTATACAATTTTTAGAAATATCAGTAATATCTCACAACTGTTTGATTCCTGAAGTCATGTCACCAACATATTTTATAGATTTTTTATGAACGGTATGTTTCTTAAATATGAATATATTGCAAAGATTTTTTAAAGGGATGTTCAAAGGTGGGAAAATAGGCCCCAGTCCAACTGCAAATGGACTCCCTACTGCAAGGTAAATTCCAATATTATCTAAAAAAAATGACTTTCACTTTGCTATCACTTAAATAACATGGTTTGAAGAAATGACATTCACCTTACTATCACTTAAATAAAATTACTCACTTTGCTATCACTTAAATAACATGGTTTTTAGAAATGACTTTCACCTTACTATCACTTAAATAACATGGTTTTTAGAGATGACTCACTTTGCTATCACCTAAATAACATGGTTCGTAGAGATGACTCTCACGTTGCTAACACCTTAATATCATGGTTTGTAGAGATGTCTCTAACTTTGCTATCACCTAAATAACATGGTTTGTAGAGATGACTCTCACTTTGCTATCACGTAAATAAAATGGTTTGTAGAGATGACTCTCACTTTGCTGTCACTTAATATGGTTTAAAGACATGATTTTCACTTAAATAACATGGTTGGAAGACATTTAAATAATATGGTTTAAGGATATCACTCTCACTTTGCTGTTACTTGAATTACATGGTTTGAAGAAATGACTCACTTTGCTGTCACTTAAATAACATGGCTTAAAGAAATGACTTTATTTTGCTGTCATTTAAACAACATAGTTTTAAAAAATGACTTTCACTTTGCTATCACTTAAATAACATGGCTCAAAAAATAGCTCTTACTTTGATATCATTGCCAGCAAATTAATAAATGTATAGTAGAGTGCAATACACCCAATTTGTGAGGATTTGTCTCTGATATGACAAGGCCACAACATACACAATTTGTGAGGATTTGTTTTTAATATAACAATGCCACACAATACACCCAATTTTTGAGGATTTGGCTCTAATATGACAAGGCCACAATACATCCAATTTTTGAGGATTTGTCTCTGATATGACAAGGTCACAATGCACCCAATTTGTGAGGATTTGTTTTTAATATAACAATGCCACAATACACCCAATTTTTGAGGATTTGGCTCTAATATGACAAGGCCTCAATACACCCTATTTGTGAGGATTTGGCTTTAATATGACATCCAAGAATAGGATCCATTCCTCTGAAAATTATACTAAGCTGGCCACCTGTCATAACATTGGATAAATGTAACACCTGCTCCAATCAAATGTAGTGTTGAAAATAATGTATAACAGTTGATTTGGTCAAGCATTGGTCACTTTTGATAAGATGACCCATTAATCAATTTTGATTTCTGTGATAGATTTTGGCTGAAATTCAGAAATGCTTCATTTCCACTATTGGGACAAATGAATAAATTATTAGTTAGTAAGTCATTGATAAATTTGCAGAATCTGACCGGATGATAGGTTATGAAATTTGAATTCCCTACAATAAATAAAAAGATAGGTCCATATGATACTTTCTCCAAACCATTAATGATAATGAGAATACATGTATTAACTTTTCGTGCTCAGTCCAGTTTTCACTGACTCTGAACTGTATTGACTTGGCTGAAATAAAAAAAAATCATTTCAGTGCGGAGATGTGCAGACTTGTGATGGATTTATTCAGTGAAGATATTGCCAACTCTACTCATTTGCCCATTAATAAACTTTATGTTCAGATTTCTTCATGATGGCTAACTTATATCATAGCTGGCCATTCATTATGTTAATTACATAGTTACAAGTCAAAGACAGTAATTCACCAAAATAGGTCATTCACCCAGATAGTTTTACCAAGTAACATGTAAAGCTGCTACGACTTCACTTTCTTCATTGAATTTTTTTCTGCCTGCTATAATATGCAGCATATTATGTTGTGATCCCCAATTATCTGTTACCAATTTTGTTTACACACAACAACTTGAGTTATGTACAGTCTACAGTTACCAAACATTATAGATAGCTTCTCCTTGGGGAAAGGATCAAACTGGTTTCAGGGTCAAATTCAGAGTGACTGTGACTGAAAGAAAATCAATAGTTATGGAAAATAACTTGAGCTCTCCTCCATCTACAGTTACCAAACTTTGTAAATGGCTTATACTTGGGGTAAGGTAGAATCTTGTTGATTTCTAAGTCAGAATGTCAAAGGTCTAAAGTCACTGTGATCAAAGGAATACAAATAAAAACATTAGTTTTATATCACATACCAGGACCAAACTTTGTGAAAGATTTGTACTTGGGGTATGGACGAGGCCCATTGATTTGGGGTCAAAGAGTTGTGGTCATTGTGACTGAAAGAATGAAAATGGTTTATGCAATATAACATTCATCCTAAATCACAGACCTGCAGACTCGGGGATGTAGAATAGGCCTGATGTGATCTCCTGCATCTTGTATGAGGTGACAGATAGAGGCAGGAATGACAGAAGCTCAGTGGTTAGGATGCTGGACTTGCATACAAAACCTAAAGGGAGTGTACCTTACATTCCAAAACTCCTAAAGGGCGTATACCTTACATTCCTAAACTCCTAAAGGGTGTATACCTTACATCATAAAACTCCTCAAGTGAGGAAACCTTACATTATTAAAGTTCAAAAAGGAGTATACCTTACCTTCCAAAACTCAAGTGAGTATACCATACATCATACAAAACCTAAAGGGAGTGTACCTTACATTCCAAAACTCCTAAAGGGCGTATACCTTACATTCCTAAACTCCTAAAGGGTGTATACCTTACATCATAAAACTCCTCAAGTGAGGAAACCTTACATTATTAAAGTTCTAAATGGACTATACCTTACCTTCCAAAACTCAAGTGAGTATACCATTCATCATACAAATCCCAAAGGGAGAGTATACCTTACATTTTAAAACTCCTAAAGGGTGTATACCTTACATCATGAAAGTCCTAAAGGGAGTATCCCTTACTGTTCAAAACTCCTAAAGGAAATATTCCTTACATTATACAATTCCTAAATGGACTATACCTTACATTCCAGAACTCCTGAAGTGAGTATATCTTACATTATGTTTTGCTGGCAAATGTTAGTGAATTATGTAATTTGTATTTTATTTGATTAGTTGGATGAGGTTCTGAGTGAAAGAAGACAGGAGTTGAAGAAGCAACATCAGAAAGAATTGTCCAGACTGCAGGAGGAGCATGAAGAGCAGCTTAAAAAGATCAGGGAGGAGTACAAGGAGAAGGTATCACCTACAAAGGGTGTCCCTTTATTTATCTTTTTTTTAATATTATGTGTTAACTACACTTGCAAACATTTAGCTCATTGCAGAACTGATATTACCATGCTCACAAGGGGTATTTGAAAAGTACTGAAAATTGTGATAACTTTTTTGTTTCTTTGAACCTGTCTATAAATTTAATGCCAATCAGTAGACAAACTAACATTATGTTAAATGGCACACGCAACACACCAGACAAATGCAGATGTACATGTATGACATAACATCAGTAAATGACCATGATCTGAAAATGTATGAAAATGAGAACATTTCTGCTGTGGAGAAAAGAGCAGACTGTAAAGTCCAATATGCTCTTAGGGTACTCACCGACTGATATGAAGGCTATCTTGGATACAATTTATATATGTAATTTTCTGTCCAGTAATACAATTTGGAGTGGTTTCATTGATTGTAGATAGCTGATCAAAAAGAGACTTTGGTTGAAATCAACATCTACTTGCAAGATTTGAAAAGCATAACTGGAGACATTTTGATGAGATTGTCACGCGATAAAATATGGATTTACTCTGTACTCCATGCAAGAGAAAACAGTAAAATGTAAATAATAGAATACAAGCAGAGACCACAAGTTGCTCAGTTAGTTCAAATGTCAGGAGTGTTTTATATAGATTAATAGCTCTCCTCTTTGAATTTGAAGTAAACAGTTGTTCTATCCTCATTGTCGGTGTCAATGTTGACATCTGTATTGGCATCCACAGTGACAAAAGCTTGTAAGCTTGTACATATGTACACCCTCAAGGAATGTTGGCCATTCTTTCTTCATGGGTTTCATAGCACCTACTCCAGGGGATGGGGCTGAGGTGTCTTAAGTTGTACATACATGTATATTAGTGATATATCTTGGTTAAGTTCTTGCATTTAGCTCAGTGTTTGCAAGTGGTTAGAGCGTCCACCTTGGATGCAGGAGGTCGGGGTTTGATCCCCAGCCAAGTCATACCAAAGACTTACTAAAATGGTACTAACAGCTGCCTCACTTGGCCCTCAGCATTAAGAGGTTAGTGTTAGGACTGGTTGGCCTGGTGTCAGGATAAAGTGACTGGGTGGGACATCATGCTACATGTCTGCGGCATGATGCCCCAGTGCTAGACATCACTATAAGCTGTTACACTGCAGACATCATAGCAATATGACTGAAAAATTGCTAAAGCTACGTTAAAAATCCAAATCACACTCACACACACACACACACAAGAAGCTCATTGTGACCTATTTTTCTTTTTTTAATATTTGCTTTGGTTAAGTTTTTGTATTTAGTTTATGACCACATGGAATTCAAGCATGTTGTGTGCATTCTGTCCTGCCTAGAAATATGATACTTGGTGAGTGGATGCATCTTGACAGGTTGTTCATCCTTTTTGTCAAAAGAGGTCTCTGAGATCCATATTTTGTGTTCAGTGACTTTCTTCAAATTTTGTGTTAAAGGTTCATTGTTTGGATGCTGTTTATGTTCAGATTATAAAAGTTGATAATTGGATACATTCTGTTACTTCCATGCCCTTGAAACCAAACAAGGTCACTATGACTTACATCATATGCTTCACTAATATTAACAAAGTATTTATGTTTATTATCAAATTGATTAGTCTATGCTACACCTGTATACATCCTACAATCAGTCTTATATACCATCCAAGCAAAGTCATGTTAAGGATACTGCTGAACAGACTAAAACCACAGGTTGAAAAGATCAATGCCGAGGAGCAAGCAGGGTTCAGAGCAGGGCACTGCACAACAGAGCTGATCTTCAACCTCAGGATATTGTGTAAAAAGTACCTCCAACACCAGCAGGATCTGTACCACATCTTCGTGGATTTCAAGAAGGCATTTGACAGGGTAGGGCATGCAGCCTTGTGGGCGACCATGAGACTGTACAACATCAATGCCAACCTCATCACAGTAATAGAGCACCTCTATGACAAGGCCACCAGTGCAGTATACTTCAGTGGCAGCATAGGGTACTGGTTCAGAATGACAGTTGGAGTCAGACAAGGCTGTCTGCTCTCTCCCACATTACTCAACATCTTTCTGGAGAGAATCATGTCAGATGTGCTTGAAAAGCATGAAGGGATGGTCAGCATTGGAGGCAGAACAATCACCAACTTATATTTTGGCGATGACATTGATGGACTAATAACAGGAAATGAGCAAGAATTAGCTAGCTTAGTAGAGAGCCTTGACAAAACCTCTGCAGCCTATGGCATGGAAATAAGTGCAGAGAAGACCAAAATGATGACCAACAACACCAAGGGCATCAGCACTGACATCAGGGTCAAAGGTATGAAGCTAGAAACAGACCACAGCTTCAAATATTTAAGGGCAACTGTAACAGATGAAGGATCAAAGCCTGAAGTACTCTCCAGGATTGCTCAGACAACAACAGCACTGACAAAACTGAAACCCATCTGGAACAACAAGAACATCGCACTCAGTTCAAAGGTCAGACTGATGCACTCACTGGTGATCTCCATATTTCTCTATGCCTGCGAATCATGGACCATAACAGCTGACTTAGAGGAAAGGATACACACCACAGAGATGAGATGTTTCCGAAAGATCCTTGGCATCATGTACAAAGACCATGTCATCAATGAAGAAATACAACAGAGGATAAGACAAGCCAATGGCCTCATGATGACCTCCTGATCACAGTGAAAAAACGTAAACTGCAGTGGTATGGGCATGTCTCACGATCATCAGGACTTGCCAAGACAATCCTGCAAGGCACTGTACAAGGAAGAAGAAAGAGAGGCAGGCAAAGAAAGAGGTGGAAAGATAACATTCAAGAGTGGACAGGCTTGACATCGAGTGACTCACTGAGAAAGACAGAAAATCAAGAGGAATGGAGGAAGCTGGTTGTTCGGTTTTGTGCCATACCCCAACCGTCTACTAGACTGCGGGACTGATGATGATGATGATATGCATCCTAGCCTTCTCAGAGGGCCATTTCTTGGGAATAAATATTTTATTCAATGGTAAACTTTACATATGAATGGCTATACATTGTATATGGGTAAACTGTATTGTATACATGGATGAGTATTGGAATTAGGTGAATGGACTGCATGCTTTTCATGTGAGACCTCATCTGTTATGGTTAGTCAAGGTAATTATGATGCATAAATTGTGTATTGCTGGATATCAGTCCATGGTTAGTCAAAACCTCTGACTTTCTCCAAGTGAAATCTGTTTCTAAGGGAGATAAATGATAATAGCTTTTTCAAGCAGATTTTAAGAATTTTGAAAAAATTTATGCAAAACAACAGAGTCAGTTTCTTAATAATTTATCACCTCATCTTTGATATAAATTTTTTTATTTTTTTTCTATTATTTTTGTGTCATGTCACAGCTGGTAGGTAGGTAGTATGTTTGCTGGGTGGCTGAGTGGATAAGTAGGTAGGTGGTTTCACAATCTGTCAGTGCAATACTGATTATATAGTGCCAGTTGAAACTTAAAATATAAAGTTGTAAAATTGTTCAAAGTTTAAAAATACAGGTAAAAGTTTGCACAGAAAGTCTTTTGTTTAAAAAGGGGTCTAAATCACCTTAGCCTGACTTAACTCTCTGCATGTTCATGTTTACACAGTTTGGATTTTTCCAGATTTAGTGTGGTTACTATGATTGAATGTAAAATCCAAATTACTGGTCCAAATAAATTGCATTTAGGAAACCAGCATTTAATTCACTTTATACATTGTATAGCAGATGAAGGCTATTGGATGTTTTTTACTTGTCAGGAGAGACTAGAAAAGAAGCTGCTGGCAGAGACAGAGGAGGCAGAGAGGAAGAGGCTTCAGAAACAACATGAGAAGGACATGGAGGAGTTGAGAAGAGAGCAAGCCAGAAAACATGAGGCACTGGCTGAACAACTTGAGGATGAGGTAAGTTAACTTGTATGAGAAGATTCTAAGATTTTAATTATGATATAAAATAATACACATACAGCATGTAGTGTTATAAGATTGTAAAAGTGTTTTTGTTCCTCTGTTTCGTGGACTTGAGAATTTCATTTTTTCTAGATTTTTTAAAAAGAAATTGAATGTAGTGATCATATTAGACATTAATTTGTGTGTTTGTTGTTGTTGTTGTAGGGTTTAACGCCATTTTTCAGCACACGATAGGCTACACATGGCAGCCAGTATTAATGGTGGAGGAAGAACTGGGGAAATCCCCGGAAAGAACCACCGACCCTTGAGAAGCTACTGGCAAACTTTCTCACATACCCACATTGGCCGAATATGAGACTCAAACCTACGCAGACAGAGGTGAGATGGCAGTGATCCGTAATGGACAGCGCTTTAGACCACTCGGCCACTTGGGGCCCCTGTGTGTTTGTACATCTGTATGTAGGTCCAGATGCCCAAGATTAAGCTCAGTGTTAATTTCTTACTTGCATTTAATAGCATCATGTCTTGTTATTTTTTTTATTTTTTTTAAATATATGTATTTGTTATGCTGTTTAATATATGTGGATTCTTGACTTCTGACAGTCGGTTCTCAAGAATTTATATTGAAGTGTTGCTTATCAATCTATCCTTTTTTTACGTTTATGTGTTCCAGTTAATCTGATGTTGACATAAACTGTAACTCTTAAATATCAAAGCTTGAGAATGCAATTATCACTACGTTCCATTACAGCTTTTACTGTCCATCAGTAAATGGTCAGATCCAAGGATTCAACATTTGAAAACTTGTTACTAACATTTGTAAAATAATAAGTAAAAAGTCGGTATTTGAAAGTTACGTAGCAGTAAAGTTAATTCCAGTATTCTGAGTATCTTGTTAGAGCACATAAATATAAATTAACTGTTTATGCATTTTTACGATATCTATAAATTTACACTTATGTTTAGTGTCGCCACAACACAGTGGTAGTTGTATGTAAAGGGCATGGTAAAAGTACATGATGATAAGAAAAGTACAGAATATATTGTATTGCTACATAATTTATGAATTTGAGTGTTTCAAACATGGCATAACACTAAAGAATTGTATTGATTATTTTAAATATTAAATCTGAGTGCATGATATAAACAGCCATACCCATTGCTTCATATTGTTTCAAGGATAGACATTAATTTCTTTTTGTGATTCATTAATTATGAGGAAGCTTTTTATTTCTTAATTGTGACTGGTAGCCGAAGACATATGAGGCAGATAAAAAGGAAAAGATGTCTGAGTTACAGAGCAGTAACTTAGATGGAGAGGTGAACTGCACTGCATGGAATACAATGTATATTTCAAAGATACCATCGTCCCATGTATTTGCACTGTAATGATGTATAACAGCATTTTATGGTGGAATAATTAAAAATAAAACACTTAGTCAGTTAATGTTTTTCAAGGGCTACCTCTGGTGATGTGGCAAAACTGGCCATTATGACAAGTCTAATAGAATGTTAGCTCATGTATAATTGATAAAAAGAATACCTGGAAAGTGGCAGTGTAAGACAAGTTAATGCTTATTAGAGACAGTATATGCAGTTCTAGCTTTTCTGCTCAGTAGGGTTATGAAAATCTATTAATCATAGGATTTAGTTTTCAACATTGATATTATTATTTTAATTCCAAGATTTCATCAGAATTGTGGCGCAGAGTAAGTTGCTGATGAGTAGGTAATTTCAGTAACGATCAGTTCCGTTTTGGACCTTTAGTAGTCATGTACATGCATCCTTATAGCAGTCATGTACATGCATCCTTATAGCGGTCATGTACATGCATCCTTATAGCGGTCATGTACATGCATTCTTATAGCGGTCATGTACATGCATCCTTATAGCGGTCATGTACATGCATCCTTATAGCGTTCATGTACATGCATCCTTATAGCGGTCATGTACATGCATCCTTATAGCGGTCATGTACATGCATCCTTATAGCGGTCATGTACATGCATCCTTATAGCAGTCATGTACATGCATCCTTATAGCGGTCATGTACATGCATCCTTATAGCGGTCATGTACATGCATCCTTATAGCGGTCATGTACATGCATCCTTATAGCGGTCATGTACATGCATCCTTATAGCGGTCATGTACATGCATCCTTATAGCGGTCATGTATATGCATCCTTATAGTGGACCTGAATAATTAAACCAATTTATCCTGTAGAATTCTTTTGTACGGATTATTTATGTAAATTGGGGTAGTTTTAATATTATTTTCCATCTTTCCCTTTTATTCCCTTGATGTAGAGAAAAATAGAAATCAATGCTAATTATTCCACCATATGAAGTAGTATATAATTGTATGGCATGCATCCTTTGTAAACATGAAGTAGGAGATTATGTGCACACTATCCTCATGGGTGAAGATTACTGACAGACTTGTTCATAACAGAATTTCAGGGAAGCTGTTTATAATGAAAATCTGTGGACATGGAGAATTTGTCTTAAAGTAGAATTTTATATTGTAATCTGCATTTTGTAATCTGTACATCAGTTTCTTTTTCCCTTCACACTGAATGTAACTAAGGAAAGCGCTGCAGTCCTTATTATTAATTTCATGCCATTTTGATACGTTAAATGCATATTATATTTATATGTGCTGTTTAAAAGTTGGTATCTTCTCAGATCTAGTTTTGGTGGTATTATTTCACTTTTTCCACTTAGATAAGTCCTTCAAACCATTCATTATGTTCTGATGCAATTTAGTGTGTGCACTATTTCATAGACCTACATATGCATTTTGTCTTCTCTGCTGTATTGTTAAACAATAGTGTTATGCCCCATGACAGTTAATTTTATATCTTTGTTTGGTTTGTTACATGTGACCAGCAATAGGTCAGCAACCATTGCACAAAATTTGATGCGTTTTGATCAGTGAATTGCCTATTACATATAAACGTGCCATTTACTAGTTTCATCTTATTGGACCCAATTTTGATGCATTTATTACCATTTTTCCATTAATATTTGACTACAGTAGATCCTTGTAACAGCATAGCTCAGGAATAATTGAACATGTTCTGATGCACTTTGGTATGTCTTATCCATAGTTGTGCCTTTTATGGCTCTTGTCATCTTAACTCTATTTTGGACAGAGTTGTGGCCCTTGATAATTAACCTGATATCTTAGCATGAGATGTTGCTTGTAACTGGCATAACATAAGAATCATTAAACATATTCTGATGCAGTAGGTTATGAACTTGACTTACACCAGTCTTATATGCACTTAGTCTCATTTAGTTGGTTTCTGCAAGAGAACTTCACGAAAATGTTTTGGATTTTGAGCAAATTTGGCATGTGGCTCTAGATTGATGAGGTCTCGAGTGCATTTGATATCAAACATTCCACAACATCATTTCAGTTCAGTTTTGATGGAGTTATTGCCCTTTTTCTATCAATATTACATCACTTGAGCAGAATTCCTGAAAGAAGTAAACATTTGCTATAACTTTTATGCCATCACCTTGAGCACTTTTATGTAATGTATATACCATCCCTTATTTTCAATACCTTTTCATCTAACTTCATTAACATAAACCATTTACATTCCCTGTTGATCGGGAAGCTTTATTTCTTACCATTACCATCTTGTCATTTTGCCTTCAACGCCTTGGTTTTGTATCCCTGGTAGATATAAACCTTTTACCACTTTTAAATGATCCTACATATAACCTTTTGAATGGCACTAAATAGCCTAACAGTGCTGGTGCACCATCAAAATATAATCAGTCAATAATCAATCAGATCCTACTACTTGCAATCTTAGGCCCTGATGAACATATTTTGATGCAATTTTATGTGAACATTGTCTCATTGCCCTGTGTGTGTCCATTATAAGTTTTGTCTCATTAACCCCATTTTGGATAGAGTTATGGCCCTTGATAGTTTCCTTCATATCTTCATATTGAATTTTATTATAACCAGCACAGCTCTGCCATTTGGTAGGTAAATTGCCTATTACATTTAGATGTGCCATTTAAAGGTTTTGCCCTTTCAGATCCCATTTTGTCAGAGTTATTATCCTTTTTCTATCAGTATTCAATTTCCACTAAAGCAGATCATTGTGCCAGCACCACTTAGGACCCATTCAATTATTCTGATTCAGTTTGGTATATGCATTGTCTCAAGATAGGGATGTTTTCAAATAGATAGATTTGCCTCTTTGGGCTTTGTCACATCAACATTATTTTGGATAGAATTATGGTTCTGGATATTTAACTTCATTTGTTCACAAAAGATTTTTATTGTAACTGGCATAGCTCAAGAACCATTCAACATATTCAATGCGATTTTGTATTAACATTGTCACATGTTCTTTATATGTGTTTAGTCTCATATAGAAAAGTTTTCACCCCTAATTGTTCATCTACCTGACTTTGTTTTTAGCAAAATAACTTCCTCAGACCTTGAGTGAATTTGATTTCTAGCATTCCATGGTGTCATTTACAGAACTCTGATTGCCTGTCCTCTTGACTATGGTTTCCACAGTACAACTTTACAAAATTTCGTTTGATTTCTGCGAAATATGGCATGCAGCTTTTCATTGAAGAGACTTTAAATGACTTTAATTTCTAGTGTTCTATATTATCATTTACAAGAGTTATGGCCCCTGATTGCCCATCATACTAACGTTGTTTTTTTCATTGCCTTTATGTTGATAAAACATTAAATCAGTTTGATTTTCTGCATTCCATCTTATCATTTAAGCGAGTTATGGGCTCTGATTACTCATCTGTAGGCTGGGTTTGCCATAAAAAATTCTTTTTACGGTTCTGCTGATCAAATTTTAGAGAGCAGTGCCCTTTGTGATGTGCATATAACTAAGAGGAATACTCAGATAACATAATTATAAGATTTTTATTTATTTTGAATATTAAGAATTTGCTAAATTATAGTATATTATAAACAGTTTCCACTGTATTTGGTAAGTAATTACTTCTAAATCATTACTTTTGCATGGGGTATGAAGATGTAAGTTTATTGACACCAAATGTCCCTTCACTATGCATGACCTTGATCTATAGTCTCAAAACTGTCAGAGCACATAATTTGCACATGGATGAATGAATCAATTTCTGTTTTCAGCAATTTGTAATCAGTTTAAAATAAATGAAATTCAGAATCTTTCTCAGACAAAGCAGGTTTTATATGGATGCCATAAAGTGGGCATGTACTATGTTATGATGTTCATCCATCAGTCCCTCTGTTGCTTTCTGCACAATAACTCAAGATGTCCACTATCTACAGTTGCCAAAGTTTGTAGTAGATGGCTTGCAGTTGGGGTAAGGACCGTATTATTTTCAAGCTCAAAATCACAGAGGCCAAGCTCACTGCCTGGAAGAAGAAAAATGGTTTTGATACAATAACTCAAGTTCTCCAGGATCTACAGTTAGTTTTTCTTGGGAATAGGAAGAACTCTATCAATTTCAGGCAAGGTCATTTCTCAAGGACATCATGACTAAAAGAACAACATAGTCTTCACACAGTAACTGAATTTATCCGTCATACATGGTTACCAATCATTGTGTATGGCTTGCGCTTGGAGGAGGAAAGAATCCTGTTGATTTTGGGGTCCAAAGGTACAGGTCACTGTAACTGAAAGAAGAAAAATGGTGTCTGCAATAACATTGGACCAAACTTCTTGAATGGCTTGCTTGTGGTGTTAGGAAAACTCCAATATATTTTGGGGTCCAAAGGTCAGGGTCACTAACTGAAAGAAGTAAAATTGTTTTTCATACAAGTTTCTTTTATTTATTTTTTTAGGGACTATTAAACATGGGGCTGGCATATAATGTGGCATTTTTGTTGTAATCATTCACTTATTATACATCTCAATGAGAGACACTGAAACCTGTCCTAAGAGAGTGAGAACTCCAAAATGTGATTCTTATAAGACAGGTTGTCATTAGTATTGAAGATCCAAAGTATGAAATACAGCATTTGATTTTGTGATCTCTTTAAAGCAGTTTTGTCTTAAACAAAGTGGTCACTAGCACAGGTTCATTTGTATTCTTGTTTGATGTCTGATTTTAGCTTAATGAGTTTCATGAATACAGAGCCCAAAATAATTGTATCATATGAGGAAATCTTTGGACATTATATGATATTTCTGAAGCTATTTCAAAAATTTTGTGGCAGAGTTGTCACTTGTGTTTGTCTTTTTCATCTTTTTTCAAACGTCTTAGATCACTTGTCAAGCAAACTGAGAAAATTAGGTATTGTATCACATCGCAAAATATTTCCACAAATCTTGACCTCCCATTGAACAAATAGGTTCAAATATTTAAAACCCAGATACCATAAATTCATATACAGAATGAACTGGTATCATAATTGCCATGGTCAGTGGAGAGAACTTGTAAAGTGATGCAGCAATTTTGCATGTTTTTGATAGAAATTCAAAAAAAGCACAATGACATGTAACTATGCATGAGAGAATAGCACCATCAGTGTAAGATATACTGAATGTACTAGCTTACAAATCAGCCATATACTTTGTTAATAGACAGACAGACAGATGGTTGATTAGTTGCACTTCATGTACACTCACAGGTATAATGTCATTAAAGAAACAAAATAAAATACATGAGCCATTGTACATAAAGCTTTTAAAGTTTTTTGTAGGTAAAATATTTGTACAGATTAAAAAAACACAGTTTCATCTCTAGTTTTTTAGATTTTGGTTCATTTTGTATCTAAAGGTGATCAAGGAGGCTTTCAGATATGTTAAAATCACAATAATTGTATTCATAGATAAGTTGGGCTAATTAAATGCAGTAATTCTGTTCATAGATAAGTTGGGCTAATTAAATGCAGTAATTATGTTCTTAGATAAGTTGGGCTGATTAAATGCAATAATTCTATTCATGGATCCATTGGGCTAATGAAATGCAATAAATCTTTTCATAGATAAGTTGGGCTAATTAAATGCAACAATTCTATTCATGGCTCTGTTGGGCAAATTAAATGCAATAAATCTTTTCATAGACAAGTTAGGGGTAAAAAAAAATGAATTTGTCATATTGGTTAAATTAATTTTATGTACCCTTTTTAAGATGCTTGTTATCCCCTTGTCAACAAAGTTAAGAGGTGTTATTGAGCATTTTCCCTGTTCATTCATGTGTTTGTTCTTTCATTACATCCTCATTATGTCAGACCCAAATTAACCTAGACTTATGAAAACTGGTATGCAAGCACATCTGAGGAAATGTAACTCAGCCATACCAAAACTAGGATAGGCCCTTGTGAAATACTTTTTCAGCTCGAGTGACATTGTTATTTTCATTACTTGGTCTGTAATACCTACAATGTCTTGCACCTTTTTGCAACAACATTCATGAAAATTGGTATGTAAATACATCTCAGTGAAAAAAATGCAAGTTTAGAAAAACTGTCACTTTGGTGTATTTTCATGACACTCAGTATCTCAGGTCATATTTCACATGCATTCATGAATATTATTATATGGATGGATCTCAGGAAGAGTATTTAAACTATGTTAAAACTGAGGTCAGTGTGACCTACTTTCACACTTGAGTGACTATTACATTATCGTCTGTTCATTCCTTTTACCTAAAATCATGGAACCTGTTTCACCTTCACATATCAAAATTGGCATGTTGCACCCTTTATATAGCATACGTTATATATTATAATTGATTTCAGCAGCTGTGATGATAATTGGTTTGTAGATACATATAAAGGACGAATAACTTATCCATACAAAATCTAAGTTACTGTAACATTTTATTCACACCTAACTGAAGTTGTATTTTCAGCCATTTATTTGTCACATCCTCTTTATCTTTAAGCCTATTACATCAAGACTGATCAAGCTAGTTTCAACCATAAACTGATGGAACTTTGTAGGTGAATGTCAATGAGTAGTACGGGTTCTGTCCTTCACATGTTGGTTTGATCATTAGTTTAGACTCGCAACTAGAGGGTAATGATCGTTTGTAATTTTCCATGCTCAGAGCATAATTGTCTTAAATGTTCAAAATTTTTGGCAATATCACACTGCCTTCATCAGCGACTAATACTGATCACATGACTTATTGATCTTGTGACTTATAATCGTCATGTGATATGAGGAGACTGGAGTAGATGTGTGGTAATTTAAGCCCCTCCTCCCTGCTTAGTGTTGGCATCCACTGTCTTATTTTGATCAACTCCTTGACCTTCCTTGTCCATATATTGTTCTCTGATGTGATAACCATTGATTGGGGATGATGGAATGTACCATATTGTTACAATGTTCATGTATGACCGAAATACATCAGCTGAGGTCAACACTAAACAGTGATAAGGGGCTTGAATTACCACCCATCTGCACCAGTCTCCTTGTATCACATGACCATTATAAGTTACATGATCAACATTATAGTACATGGGTCATGTAGGTATTCAACACTGACTATTTCACTAATGGGTGTCATTTTTTAGAATTTGATTCTACATGCCTTTAAATGGCAAGTATTCACTTCATTTGGATTTGCATACATCCGTTTTCCTTTGGAAGCTCATTATTTAGACACCCTGAGAGGTGCATATGGCAAAATCAGTGTTAAAGTAAGTAGACATTTTTTGACGAAATGAACCTAAAGGTGTGATCCAGTACAATCCAGATTGAATGTCGCATGCTTTGATGTCACAATGAAAGTTATGCATATTGATAAACAAATTTGTACTACCCTCGATTCCAGTTGACACTCTTTTATTTTGCCCCAAGTTTTGTACTTGACCACCATTATAAAAGACCATAGAGATCGATAATTTTCATTGGGAGGTTTCATGATGACAGTTAAAGTGCAGATCATTCAAAAATCAGGATTGAATAGACTTTGGTTAAAGAAAAGTAGTGTTAGATTTTTAAATAAAAACAATTTATATTTAATGTAAGATGAGTAAATACGCAAACATGGCCCATCATGGGAAATTACAAATGATCATCAGTGTGCAATGGGTTTTTAATTCCAGCTTAGACCAGTCTGGAATGGATGTCATGGAATATCTCTTTGTTAGGTTCATATTTCCCTAGCCTCTGCATCAGTCCTTATACCAGTCTGTATATGATGAGGTGAGCTTCTGATGGCAAGGGAATTCATGTTTGCAGGTAAACATCTTGTTTGAATCAGAATCAGTGCATTGTTATTATAAAACTTTAAGTGCAAATTATGTTTGAGTGGTACCGTTGAATATACAGATGGAAAATAAATATATACAAATTGACGATTCATGTGATGAAATTACAAATATACTTTTCAGACCCACATGATGGATCAATTATGTCTGTGTTAAGAAAGAAAAACTAATTTATTGTTTGAAAAATTCTGCAAAGCTCTTATTGAACCAATTTGCTTACAGGAGGAGCAGGTGCAAGAGAAGAGAGCAGAATATGAGAGAAAGAAGAATGAATTGGACAAATCTTTGAAAAGTCTGGAAATGCAGGTCAGTGGGACAAGTGTTGATGCATTTTTATCCAGTCGTTTCAGAAGTGAGTGCCAGCTCATATTTCCCTTAATGGTTCTTGTTTGGCTTCTCATCAGTTTTTGAGTAGAGATATATTTGATGGGCAGGGTGGATTCAGATTTAATCAAAACTATTTGCTAAAATATGACAAGAATTTGAAGGGATTTTCAAAATTTAAACCTTTAATTCAGTATATATACTTATAATTATTTATGTATAAGTCTCATTCAAAATACATTATCACAGCCTATTTCAAATAAACATGCATACTATGACATTTCTAATTCAGGCACTGATCTATCTTAAGTCAGCACCCTACACACTGAATGTAGTTTAGTTATATCAATGTAGTTTAGTTATATCAATGTAGGTGCTCTCAAAATTAACATGGTATTTAGCTTTACCATGCTGACAAAATGGGAGTGAAGTACCTTTCCTAATGACACACCATGGCAGCTGACCACCAGCTTGGGAGGGCATTGAACCTGTGACCCATGGATTATGAGACCAGTTCTCTATCAATTGATATAGCACAGCATCCTGTAGAAGAAGAAAATTAGATTTAGAATGTTTCTTCTGCCTGTCAAATATCAAACTTTGTGTCATCCAAAAAAGGTACCGTCAGATTGCAAGCATCCTAAACATTGTAAAGGGTTAAAAGGGCAAATAAATTAGAATAATTAATAGAACTTGTTCTTACTAACACCAGCATATGTTTATTTTCCATTATCAAATATTTCCTTAAGAAACTGAGTAGTATTTGGCATCCTTAAAAGCAGAAACATCATATACTTAGCCATACTGCCTGGCAGAAGTCAGTTGATCTATGTTTTAGTCAGATGATGTATGTAAAATATGTGTTTCAGTCAAATGGAGTATGTTTCAGTCAGTTGATGTATGTTTTAGACTCATAATGTATGTTTCAGTCAGTTGATGTATGTTTTAGACACATAATGTATGTTTCAGTCAGATAATGTATGTTTTAGACACATAATGTATGTTTCAGTCAGATAATGTATGTTTTAGACACATAATGTATGTTTCAGTCAGATGATGTATGTTTTAGACACAATGTATGTTTCAGTCAAATGGTGTATGTTTCAGTCAGTTGATGTATGTTTTAGACACAGTGTATGTTTCAGTCAGATGCTGTATGTTTTAGACACATATGTTTCAGTCAGTTGATGTATGTTTTAGACACATAATTTATGTTTCAGTCAGTTGATGTATGTTTTAGACACATGATGTATGTTTCAGTCAGTTGATGTATGTTTTAGACATATAATGTATGTTCAGTCAGTTGATATATGTTTTAGACACATAATATATGTTTCAGTCAGATGATGTATGTTTTAGAAACATAATTTGTTTCATTCAGTTGATGTATGTTTTAGACACAATGTATGTTTCAGTCAGATAATGTATGTTTTAGACACATAATGTATGTTTCAGTCAGATGATGTATGTTTTAGTCAGATGATGTATGTTTTAGACAGATGATATATATTTTAGACACATAATATATGTTTCAGTCAGATAATGTATGTTTTAGACACATAATGTATGTTTCAGTCAGATGATGTATGTTTTAGACAGATGATGTATGTTTTAGACACGTAATGTATGTTTCAGTCAGATGATGTATGTTTTAGACACATAATGTATGTTTCAGTCAGATGATGTATGTTTTAGACAGACGATGTATGTTTTAGACACGTAATGTATGTTTTAGACAGATGATGTATGTTTTAGACACATAATGTATGTTTCAGTCAGATGATGTATGTTTTAGACACATAATATATGTTTCAGTCAGATGATGTATGTTTTAGACAGATGATGTATGTTTTAGACACATAATATATGTTTCAGTCAGATGATGTATGTTTTAGACACATAATGTATGTTTCAGTCAGATGTTGTATGTTTTAGACAGATGATGTATGTTTTAGACACGTAATGTATGTTTTAGACAGATGATGTATGTTTTAGACAGATAATGTATGTTTTAGACACGTAATGTATGTTTTAGACAGATGATGTATGTTTTAGACACATAATGTATGTTTCAGTCAAATGATGTTTCAGTCAGTTGATGTATGTTTTAGACACATAATATATGTTTCAGTCAGATGATGTATGTTTTAGACACAATGTATGTTTCAGTCAGATAATATATGTTTTAGACACATAATGTATGTTTCAGTCAGATGATGTATGTTTTAGACACATGATGTATGTTTCAGTCAGATGATATATATTTTAGACACATATGTTTCAGTCAGATGATATATGTTTTAGACAGATGATGTATGTTTTAGACACATAATGTATGTTTCAGTCAAATGATGTTTCAGTCAGTTGATGCATGCTTTAGACACATAATATGTTTCAGTCAGATGATGTATGTTTTAGACACAATGTATATTTCAGTCAGATAATATATGTTTTAGACACATAATGTATGTTTCAGTCAGATGATTTGTGTTTTAGAAACATAGTGTGTGTTTCAGTCAGATGATGTATGTTTTAGACAGATGATGTATGTTTTCAATCAGATGATATGTTTCAGGAAAGAAAATTAGAAGAGAGGCGAAAGAAGTTCAAGACAGATCAGGAAAAGTTTTCAGATGAACAGGATGTAAGATATTCATTGATCTTAAGTTGCATTGCATTTCATATTAATAATATACTTCTTTTTGTCACACCTAAAAATCATTGGCAAGACAAGGGGTTCACTTTTCTGATGTTGTTATCTTCATGGTGGTTGTTGTGGGTCAAAGTAAAAGTTTTACATGTAGTCAAGGTTTTCTGACACTGTTATATTTACAGTCCTGAAACTTAATGGTTGTATTCATCATGGATGTTACTCACCCTTGACAAAAGTAAGTCACAATGATGTAGTTCTTTTTACATTAACTCAGTTTCTCTGACACTGTTGTATTTACAGTCCTGAAACTTAATGGTTATATTCATCTTGGATGTTACTCACCTTTGACCAGAATTGGTCACAGTGATTTTTTTTTACATTAACCCATTTTCTCTGACACTGATGTGTATATATATATATATATATATATATATATATATATATATATATATATATATATATATATATATATATATATATATATATATGTATATATATATATATATAGCCATGGAACATGATGGGTTGTATTTAATTTGGAGGTTACTACTCGCCATGTGCAAAAGTAGGTTGCAGTGAATTACCTAAACTAATTGTTTAGCTCTAACAAATTTTCAATGAGTTTGGAGTATACCACATCAGAGCAGAAAGAGACTTAGCATTATGTGGAATTCTTGTTTAGGACCCTGCATTGACAGGAAGAAGCCTCATGATAGTCACCTTTTCTACCTGCCAACCTGTGTGTATCTGTTCTAACATCAGCTGTAAAACTCTTACACATAATTGGATGCAGTTTTGTAGATGATTATGTGTTGAGGTGCCTTTTCCAGTTTCATCTGTTCAGGTCCGACCACTCCGGTGGCCTAGTGGTTAGAGTTTCTGCCTTGGAAGCGGCAGGTCATGGGTTCGAACCCTGGCCAAGTCATACCAAAGACTTACAAAAATGGTACTAACAGTTACCTCACTAGGTGCTCAGCATTAAGAGGTTAGTGTTAGGACTGGTCAGCCTTGTGTCAGGATAATGTGACTGGGTGGGACATCATGCCACATGTCTGTGTTATGATGCCCAGTGCTAGACATCACTATAAACTGCCACGCTGCAGACATCATAGCAATATGACTGAAAAATTGTTGAAGCTATGTTAAAAATCCTTATCACACACACTGTTCAGGTCCATTTTTGATGGAGTTATTGCCCTTTCTCCATCAATTTTTGATAGACCTGGATGTGCCATGTAAGGGTTTTGTCTGGTCAACTCCATTTTTAGTAGGGTTGTGTCCCTTTTCGATTAATTTCATATTCATAAGAGCACATTGACTCAATGCGGTTTAATGCTTACAACAGATCGATAGAAAACAGTTTGAAATAGTCTAAATATACTGACTTTTTAAAGCAGACATTCCTATTTTGCATCTGTAGGACCTGGCATTACAGCATCTACCAGCATCAACTGATATTTTTCTTACCCATGTATTAGTTATGTTATTAAATTATATACAGCCCCCTTCATCACTATAATACACTAGTTGGAGTTCATGATTGTGAACTACATTATGTGACGATCCACAATGTAATTAAAAAAGTCATAAATGAATATGTGCATGCAGTCTAATCTTGGGTTATGAGTATAGAAAATATAAATCAAACAGAACAGTAACATTACTTATGTAGATAAAATAGCACTATTTCCATTACTTCTGTCACAAGTGGCAATCACTCTGGAGTAACACTCTGTGCCAAAGCTGCTCAATAAGTGACTCTGCTCTCTGGTGATTTACTGTCTGGTTTTTGACCAACTCTAAGATCATCTCTGTATGTTAAGAGCAATAAATTAATTGCAGACATGTCACCACATTATTTGTCAGTTTTCAGGAGTTACTGAAGTCACTCTAATATATCTGTTGGAAGTAATTTTAAACTAAGCAAAATTCTTTACTGGTCAAATCCACAAATTGGCTTCAAATTGTGACTTTTACTGACATGGCTTCACGTGTAATGGTGGGCTGTATTTTAGGGTTATGACTGCTTAACAAAACAATATCAGATGTGTAGTGTTTATTTACCCAGGCCTTATATAATTTTGAATGGAAATTAATTTGTACATGATTAGATATACCATTGTGATAGGTGTGGTATAGATGTGGAGTTCAGCTGGCAGACCTGGTACATCACCATTGTGATAGGTGTGGTATAGATGTGGAGTTCAGCTGGCAGACCTGGTACATCACCATTGTGATAGGTGTGGTATAGATGTGGAGTTCAGCTGGCAGACCTGGTACATCACCAGTGTGATAGGTGTGGTATAGATGTGGAGTTCAGCTGGCAGACCTGGTACATCACCATTGTGATAGGTGTGGTATAGATGTGGAGTTCAGCTGGCAGACCTGGTACATCACCATTGTGATAGGTGTGGTATAGATGTGGAGTTCAGCTGGCAGACCTGGTACATCAACAGTGTGATAGGTGTGGTATAGATGTGGAGTTCAGCTGGCAGACCTGGTACATTGCCATTGTGATAGGTGTGGTATAGATGTGGAGTTCAGCTGGCAGACCTGGTACATCACCATTGTGATAGGTGTGGTATAGATGTGGAGTTCAGCTGGCAGACCTGGTACATCGCCATTGTGATAGGTGTGGTATAGATGTGGAGTTCAGCTGGCAGACCTGGTACATCGCCATTGTGATAGGTGTGGTATAGATGTGGAGTTCAGCTGGCAGACCTGGTACATCACCATTGTGATAGGTGTGGTATAGATGTGGAGTTCAGCTGGCAGACCTGGTACATCGCCATTGTGAAAGGTGTGGTATAGATGTGGAGTTCAGCTGGCAGACCTGGTACATCGCCATTGTGATAGGTGTGGTATAGATGTGGAGTTCAGCTGGCAGACCTGGTACATCACCATTGTGATAGGTGTGGTATAGATGTGGAGTTCAGCTGGCAGACCTGGTACATCGCCATTGTGATAGGTGTGGTATAGATGTGGAGTTCAGCTGGCAGACCTGGTACATCGCCATTGTGATAGGTGTGGTATAGATGTGGAGTTCAGCTGGCAGACCTGGTACATCGCCATTGTGATAGGTGTGGTATAGATGTGGAGTTCAGCTGGCAGACCTGGTACATCACCATTGTGATAGGTGTGGTATAGATGTGGAGTTCAGCTGGCAGACCTGGTACATCACCAGTGTGATAGGTGTGGTATAGATGTGGAGTTCAGCTGGCAGACCTGGTACATCACCAGTGTGATAGGTGTGGTATAGATGTGGAGTTCAGCTGGCAGACCTGGTACATTGCCATTGTGATAGGTGTGGTATAGATGTGGAGTTCAGCTGGCAGACCTGGTACATCGCCATTGTGAAAGGTGTGGTATAGATGTGGAGTTCAGCTGGCAGACCTGGTACATCGCCATTGTGATAGGTGTGGTATAGATGTGGAGTTCAGCTGGCAGACCTGGTACATCACCATTGTGATAGGTGTGGTATAGATGTGGAGTTCAGCTGGCAGACCTGGTACATCACCATTGTGATAGGTGTGGTATAGATGTGGAGTTCAGCTGGCAGGCCTGGTACATCACCATTGTGCTGGTGTTAATTATAGGCATCCTTTAGTCTCTCAGTGAATACAGCAGCTGAGAATCATATAATCCAGTTATGACCTACTATAGATAAATGCTGATACCCAGCCTGAATGAAGTGTTTACAGTAATACAGTAATGGCCTAATAGAGATAAAGACTGTAGCCTGAATGAAGTGGTTACAGTAATACAGTAATGGCCTAATAGAGATAAAGACTGTAGCTTGAATGAAGTGTTTACAGTAATACAGTAATGGCCTAATAGAGATAAAGACTGTAGCTTGAATGAAGTGGTTACAGTAATACAGTAATGGCCTAATGGAGATAAAGGCTGATGCCCAGCCTGATTGAAGTGAATACAGTATGACCTAATGGAGATAAAGGCTGATGCCCAGCCTGAATGCAGTGAATACAGTAATGGCATAATAGAGATAAAAGCCAATGCCTGAATGAAGTGGCTACAGTTATACAGTAATGGCCTAATGGAGATAAATTCTGATGCTTGAATGAAGTGGTTACAATAATACATTAATGGCCTAATGGAGATAAATGCTGATGCCTGAATGAAGTTGTTACAGTAATAAAGTAATAGCCTAATGGAAATAAATGTTGATACGCAGCCTGAATGAAGTGCTTACAGTAATGCAGTAATGGCCTAATGGAGATAAATGCTGATACCTGAATGAAGTGGTTACAGTAATACAGTAATGGCCTAATGGAGATAAATGCTTATACCTGAATGAAGTGGTTACAATAATACATTAATGGCCTAACAGAGATAAAGACTGATGCCTGAATGAAGTGGTTACAGTAATACAGTAATGACCTAATAGAGATAAATGCTGATGCCCAGCCTGAATGAAGTGAATGCAGTAATGGCCTAATAACGATAAAGGCTGATGCCCAGCCTGAATGAAGTGAAAACAGTATGGCCTAACGGAGATAAAGGCTGATGCCAAGCCTGAATGCAGTGAATACAGTAATGGCCAAATAGAGATAAATGCTGATAACCAGCCTGAATGAAGTGAATACAGTATTGCTTAATGGAGATAAAGTCTGATGCCCAGCCTGAATGCAGTGACTACAGTAATGGCCTAATGGAGATAAATGCTGATACCTGAATGAAGTGGTTACGGTGATACAGTAATGAAATAATAGAGATAAAAGCCGATGCCTGAATGAAATAGTTACAGTAATACAGTAATGGCCTAATGGAGATAAATTCTGATGCTTGAATGAAATGGTTACATTAATACAGTAATGGCCTAATGGAGATAAATGATGATGCCTGAATGAAGTGATTACAGTAACAAAGTAATGGCCTAATGGAAATAAATGTTGATACCCAGCCTGAATGAAGTGGTTACAGTAATACAGTAATGGCCTAATAGGGATAAAGGCTGATGCCCAGCCAAAATGAAGTGAATTTAGTAATGACCTGATAAAGTTTAATGCCTGATTTAAGTAGTTACAATAATACAGTAATAGCCTATTGGAGATAAATTCTGATGCTTGAATGAAGTGGTTACAGTGATACAGTAATGGTTTAATAGAGATAAAGGCTGATGCCTGAATGAATTGAATTAATAATGGCCTGATAGGGATAAAGTCTAATGCTTGATTTAAGAAGTTACAATAATACAGTAATGGCTTAATAGTGATACATATTGATGCCTGAATAAATTGGTTACAATAATACAGTAATGGTCTAATAGAGATAAATGCTGATGCCTGAATGAAGTGGTTACAGTAACAAAGTAATAGCCTAATGGAGATAAATGCTGATACCCAGTCCGAATAAAGTGGTTACAATAATACAATAATGGCCTAATGGAGATAAATGCTGATGCCTGAATGAAGTGGTTACAGTAACAAATTAATGGCCTAATGGAGATAAATGCTGATGCCTGAATGAAGTGGTTACAATAATACAAAAATGGCCTAATGGAGATAAATGCTGATGCCAGAATGAAGTGGTTATAATAATACAATAATGGCCTAATGGAGATAAATGCTGATGCCTGAATGAAGTGGTTACAATAATACAATAATGGCCTAATGAGCTAAATGCTGATGCCTGAGTGAAGTGGTTACAGTAATACAATAATGGCCTAATTATAATAAATGCTGATGCCTGAATGAAGTGGTTACAATAATACAGTAGTAGCCTAATGGAGATAAATGCTGATGCCTGAATGAAGTGGTTACAGTAACAAAGTAATGGCCTAATGAGATAAATGCTGATGCCTGAGTGAAGTGGTTACAGTAATACAATAATGGCCTAATTATAATAAATGCTGATGCCTGAATGAAGTGGTTACAATAATACAGTAGTAGCCTAATGGAGATAAATGCTGATGCCTGAATGAAGTGGTTACAGTAACAAAGTAATGGCCTAATGAGATAAATGCTGATGCCTGAATGAAGTGGTTACAGTAATACAGTAGTAGCCTAATAGAGATAAATGCTGATGCCTGAATAAAATGGTTATAATAATACAGTAATGGCCTAATGGAGATAAATATGAATGCTAAATTAAGCAGTTTTATATAAATGTTTACACCCATGAAAGTTGGAGATTATACTGAATTTAAAGAAAGGAGTTTTTTGGTTTCCTTGGCATGACTCTTTTGTATCAATAATCTCAGTATAATTAATGGTACTATAAGAAAAGAGAGCCCATCTGCAATATCTTTTACTTTTGTCTGTCATTTATCCTTCAATCCACCTATAAAAACAATTATCTATCTGTCCAGCTTTCCTTGTTTCCTTCTTTCAATCAACCAGCAAAACTCTCATATGTATATATAGGTCCCCTGTCTATAAGGACAACACTAACATGTCCCCAGAGTGATTTATATATACTGATTTTCCTGTATGTAGGAGGCCTTTGCCAACCGGACAGTGAAGCTGAGTGCCAATGAATTAGAGAGGATGAAGGAAGAGAGACGGCAGCTAAATGAAGAGCTGAAGATGGAGCAGGAATCATTGGAGGAAATTAAGAAGGAGAGACGGGAAGTTGAGGGTGAAGTCCTCAAGCTGAAACTCTCCAGGGACACCATTAACCGAAAACTGAGGTAAGTACAAAAGGTCCTCACAGATTAAACCTAAAATGCTTGTAATCCCACAAAAATATTTTAGGTAATATACTATGAATGAAGAAGGCGAGAAAGATTTTAAATGCAGAATGTGACTAGTAAAATTTCATCATTGAGCAGCCTTGGACAAGTTAAAAATTTTGCTGGACAATTTAAATGTTAAGTTTCTTGCCTTGAGTTTATTTTTTAATTTACAATATGAAGGCAATATTAGGATACCTTTGCAATTTCATAAAACCAAGTTCTGGGCAATTGATCAATTTTAAGATTTGTCCATCCACAGTTACTTATTATCATTTCCATCCTCATGTTTGATTTGATTTAGAGCAGGCATGTCAAACCCATGGGCTGCATGCAGCACAGTCCTTCACATTGTGTGGCCTGTGCCATGTATGCAGTCCTTTTGAAAATATACATTTGAACTAATATGCATAATTAGTGATCAGAACTGTGACCTGCAACCTTAAGCATTTTATCTCTTTTGTGTACCCATGATTCAGAGCTTCAGGAAACTGAAAACTCGAACACACTTATTTTAATATCATTGCTGTCCACATGTTTGTATGATTATAGCTTCGGAAAGCTGCAGTCGCTAAGTTGGTTGAGCATCAGACTTGTAATCCAAGGGTTGCAGGTTCAATACCTATCCATATCAGGCCCAGTCACCTGCCTGTTTATGTCCTTGGGATAGGCACTTATCTCCCATTTCCTCAGCTTGATATTGACAACAATGATCTCAAAGTGCTGTTAAAAGCAATCAACCAACATCGATCATGGCTTCACTGATACAGATTTTATGCCAGTATTCAATATTCTGATGACTTAAAAAAATTTTAATGTGGAGAAACATCACAGTAGAATGGTAGACCTGTATGAGATCTCAATTTCTTTGTTTGGATGGAATGAAAAGGCAAATGAAAAAACAAATGTTGATTTTTGCCTTCAGTATCCTGCATTTGAACAGTCTGTAGATAAGATGATATTTTGTGAATGCATTTGGTGCAAAATTTTCTTTTTGTTTGTGTGGTACTGATCATCATCAAAGTGCAAGTAGATATTGTGCTATTCTTTACTTTTCCCCCTGAAACTGAAGTGGTTATTATTAGCATATATTTGTGTCTCCCTTTTGAAGGGGGATACTTCAGGTTTGTAGATCAGTGTTCAGTGTTTTTTGAATACCTATTTATTTAGGACTTTTCCATTAAACAGGACCAACCAGACTTGAAAGTTATGTTTTATTTAGAGCCACAACTCCTAATAATGATTGTCTCTTTTATGGCCAACATGTAAAGGAGTACATTCTACACAAGACGATTGACACCATTTTGGTTTGCCATCTGACCCGGGTATATTCCTGGAACGGGAATGGCTCTTACATTCAGTAAAAGATATCAGAATTTTACCATCAAACATAACGACTGGTCTTTAATTGTAGGATTTCAAAACATCTGCAAAAATATAGGTGAGTAGCATGGTTCAGCATTTATGTGACCTAAATTATTGCTGGCTGTGGGATTAGTCAATTTCCAAATAAAATTATCGTATGTTCTCTTTTAAGTCGAGTCCAACAGTAGATTACCCAGGCCTGGATCTGTTGTTGCATAATGTACCAGCAGATTTGGGTCTGTGTGGTTTGCTAGAAGTAATGAGTGGAACAAGCAACATAGACCCTGATCTGCTAGTGCATTATGTGACAGAAGATCAGGGTGTATGTTGTATGCAGTTGGATTCAACTTATTACTGAGTACATACAGCATATGATACTGATTTTTGGCTATTCATCAGTTCCTGCTATCTCTTGACACATTCCCTGTTCACTCTATTTTGGGCATATCAAACAGATTTTAACACCTTTTTCTGCTGAATTTTGAACTCAAGATGGAAATCATTATGTTTTTTAAAAAAATAACTTTATTGATTCATGTTGTTTTTAACCTTCCCAGTTGAAACTCTTGATTCCGATTCTATTTAGTCCTGTTGACTGTTTATTTAAAATTATGCCAATTTCATGATCTTGTTCAAGTCATTTTTACAAAAATGTTGAATCACATGATTGACTCAGACTTGGTCATTTGACTTTCAGATACATATACATCTGGTGAAAGTATCATAATATATGCCCAGAGCTCAAGAATGGTTGACTCTTAAAAGGTCTCCCTTTTTTTCTACATGAAACTTCCCAATGACCTAGTCAGGAAACATTGTACACTTCATGATTTCAAGACTGTCTGGATGATGAAGGTCAAGTCTTACAATCTTTCAATCCCAGCAAAAGGAATCTAATAATATCTTTATTACATCTGCATACTAACTGCTAATGCCACCCCATTTGTATCTGCTAAGGATATACAGCACTCCCTCATTATAATGCCATTCATTACAACAGTTCCTCTTATAAGACAGGTATGGTTTTTGATCCCATGTTATTATCTAGTTCTGAAATTATATGCATACATGCCAACCATTACAGTTTTGGTATAATCATTATGGTTTCTTTCACCAGACTTTGTCTTATGCTTGGCTGTGTCTGGATTACACTTTTCTGGTACATTAAATATTAAAATAAATATAAAGCAATAAATAGTTGTGTTTGTCATTTATATTTATATCTTTTGAATTCCACTTGTCTTAAAAATTTGAGAATATTCTAAAAAGAAAGACTGCTTCATGAGAATAAGGTAAGAGCTAATATGTCAAGCATAGACCTGTATATAATTTCCTAATTTTCTATATATAGCAACTGTAAATGGCCCCCATTTCCAAGAAAGCAAATGGGTGTCTTAAATTTGAAACTATGCCATGCAGATTTATTATGTTAATATTGAAGTTAGGTAGCAGACTAGTCTCAACTTTTAAAGACAATTTTGCCAGATATTAATCAAATGGGCTTTTAATGTTTGACTTGTGGATGAAACTTCTTAGAGCAGATGCATCTTTTTAAACTTTAAAACATGTCCAATCAGAATAAGGACAAATCTACTCTGCTTTACAAATTTTTAAATAAAGAAGAATAAAAGAGTGATACAACACAGCACTTGGGTTGAGCACTTCTTCATGCAGAATTTATGGACCTCACTATGATTTGGCAAAAGTTAGACATGTTACCCAGTTAAAGTTATTGTTGAATATAGATAATTTTTCAATATATTTGTTTTTGATATTCTGGGTTTAATTCACATGGAATTTGCCTATTTTCCCAAATAATTTGGCCTGCAGATCCATGTTTGTAATAAAAGTAAACATGTACATTTTTAACTATGATGTCATAGCCTCAGGAAAGTAGGGTACTAATATTGGTAGTAGTAACATATAGATTCATGGTCAGAATATATTTTTGCCCCTTATGTTAGCTCAGATTATGCTTATACCTCTCTCAGGGTTGGCATGTATGTATATGTATAATGTACTTCATTATGAGGAAGTCTGACTGTAAGACAGTATATTCTTATGACACCCATTAACTGCATTATAATGAGGGAATGCTGCATTGCTTTTGTGTCTTGTGAAAGTTAGACACATATTATAAAACAGCATGCTGTTTGCAATCCTTTCTCATGATAAGCCCAGAGGCCAGCCAAATAGATCTTCCAAAAGGAGGGAATGGAATCTTAATCAGACTTAGATATTGTTCATAAATATTTACCAAAATTTTGTTAAAATTGTTGATGGGCTTATCATATAATATATTACCATTTCTGTAGCTTTGCTGCTATTGTCCATGTGTGCAAAACTGCTTCTTTAGAAAGGAAAAAATGTCCAAATTTATGCAAACTAAGCAATAAAGAACGTTATCTTGCATCATGTTTAGAATATGATTCATGCTGTTGACATCACTATGGTCTTTTAGAATATGATTTATAATGTTTACATCACTGTTGTCTTTTAGAATATTGTTCATACTGTTGGTCTTGTAGAGTTTGATTCATACTGTTGACATCACTGTCATCCTTTAGGATATTATTCATACTGTTGACATTGCTATTGTCTTAGAAAATGATTCATACTCTTGACATCACTATCATATTTTAGAATATGATTCTTACTGTTGACATCACTATATACCTTTTAGAATATGATTCATACTGTTGATGTCACTATTGTCTTTTAGAATATGATTCATGCCATTGAAATCACTATCATCTTTTAGAACATGACTCATACTGTTGAAATCACTATTATCTTGTAAAATATGATTTAAATTGTTGAAATAACTATTGTCTTTTAAAATATGATTTATACTGTTGAAATCACTTTTATCTTTTAAAATATGATTTATACTGTTGAAATCACTATTGTCTTTTAAAATATGATTCATACTGTTGAAATCACTATTGTACTGTAAAATATGATTCATACTGTTGATGTCACTTTGGTATTTTAGAACATGATTCATACTGTTGATGTCACTGGTATTTTAGAACATGATTAATACTGTTGATGTCACTGATGTATTTTGGAATATGATTCATACTGCTGAAGTCAAAATGGCATTGTAGACTATGATTCATTCTGTTGACATCACTGGTTTTTTAGAATATGACTCATACTGTTGACATCACCATGGTCTTTTAGAATATGATTCATATTGTGGACATCTCTATAGTCTTTTAAATATAATTATTTCTGTTTTCATCAGTGTGGTCTTTTAGAATATGATTCATAC
Source organism: Sinohyriopsis cumingii (assembly GCA_028554795.2). Lineage (NCBI taxonomy): Eukaryota > Metazoa > Mollusca > Bivalvia > Unionida > Unionidae > Sinohyriopsis > Sinohyriopsis cumingii. Next base: position 64,729,979 of record CM068831.1, read on the forward strand.
TGTTGACATCACCATGGTGTTTTAGAATATGATTGATACTGTGGACATTTCTATGATGTTTTAGAATATGATTGATACTGCTTACATCACTGTGGTCTTTTAGAATATGATTCATACTGTTGACATTGTGGTCTTTTAGAACATGATTCATGTGATCTTTTAGAACATGATTCATACTGTCAGCATCACTGAAGTCGTTTAGAATATGATTCATACTGTCAACATCACTGTGGTCATTTAGGATATGATTCACACTGTCAACATCATATGGTCTTTTAGAAGATAATTTATACCATTGAGGTCACTGGTCTTTCAGAATGTGATTCATTCTGTTCAGGTCACTGTGGTCCTTTAGAAGATGATTCATACTGTCGACATCATTTTGGTCTTTTAGAATGTGATTCATACTTTTGATGTCACTTTGGTCTTTTAGAATATGATTCATACTGTTAGCATGAATGTAGTCTTTTAGAATATGATTGATACTGTCAACATCACTATTGTCTTTTAGAATATGATTCATACTGTCAACAACACTTTGGTCTTTTAGAACATGATTCATACTGTTGATATCACTATGGTCTTTTAGAATATGATTCATACTGTCAGCATCACTATGGTCTTTTAGAATATGATTCATACTGTCAACATCACTATTGTCGTTTAGAATATGATTCATATTATCAATGTCACTTTGGTCTTTTAGAACATGATTCATACTGTCATCATCACTATGGTCTTTTAGAATATGATTCATATTGTCAACATCACTATGGTCTTTTAGAATATGATTCATATTGTCAACATCACTATGGTCTTTTAGAATATGATTCTAACTGTCAACATCATTATGGTCTTTCAGAATATGATTCATACTGTTGATATCACTATGGTCTTTTAGAATATGATTCATACTGTCAACATCACTATGGTCTTTTAGAATATGATTCATACTGTTGATATCACTATTGGTCTTTTAGAATATGATTCATACTGTTGATATCACTGTGGTCTTCCAACTTTTATAAATCTGTATACATATCAGGAACACATACCCATACCTTTCCCTGTAAGAATCAAAGTTTTGTTTTGATGATAACAAATGTGGATGGTTTCAAAGAGCAAAAAGTAATATTTGAATTTGTTCTTTATTAACATGCATAGTTATTTTATTGCCTGTCAAGAAGTAATGAATTTGGAAGATACACTTTTAACAGAATATATTGATCTCCCTTTTCAGTATTTTCAGCCATTACTAATAATCAGCTTGCATTTAGTACATGAGACTTTCTTGTCAGTAAATGTACTTCAGTAATCTTCTATCCATGTCTTACTTTGAAGTGCTGAATTCAAATGTACAGTTTCTAAAGTCTTGTGGATATTTCCAAAATTCAGAGTGCTGTGCCCTTGCTGTTTGATAAAAATTCTTGTTTATGCTGTACATCTGGTCATCTTCCAATTAAGCATTCAGTGTATTTCTGATTAGTGACAAACACCATTTTAAAATTATGTTCATTTTTATATGCTGGCCATAAGGCACAGCACATTATGTTATGGTATCCATCCATTTGTTTCCTATTTCATTTTCAAACGATGACTAAAGTTTTCTACCATCAACCTTGACCACACTTTGTCGAAGGCTTACACTTGAGGTAAGGAGGAAGCTTATCAGTTTTGGTGTCAAAAAGTCAACAAGATAGAAGCCTCTTGATTTTGGGTTCAAGAGGTCATTGAAAAATGGTTTCTGTTTGCAAATGTAATTGTTGACCATGCACCTTCACCAGAGTTTGTGGATGGCTTACACATTGGGTAAGAAAAGGATTACTGACTTCTGGTTCAAAAGGTCAAGGTCTCCTTAACGGAAAGAAGAAAAAGGGTATTTTGCATAATAAATTTAGCTCTAGGTCACACACCTTGACCAAAGTTTATGGAGGGCTTGCACTTAAGATATGGAATAGGTATATTGATTAGGGTGTCAAAGGTTTAATGTCAAGGTCATTATGACTCAATGCAGAACTGGATTTTTTTCAAAGAACTTTTGTTGAAGAGTAAAATGATCAAATTTTGTTTTTATCTTTCACTTAAACTAATAAAGAAACCTATACATTTTGGATTCTAGAGATTGAAGGTCATGGTTAGTAGAATAAGAAAATGTTCATTGCACATGTTTAGTTCAAGACCACATATCTTGACCAAAGTCATGGTCGTTAGACCCATTGATCAGATATCTCCAGAGTCAACCGTGCCCTACTAGTATATAATGTGCTGTTCACAGTACTCATTTTATATATGAAACAAGTAGGCAGTCTGTCCATATGGAGTAAGATTACAGTTATCTGGTCCAGCTATCATAAAATGTCTCAAGGCTGAGTTACTACTTGGATCAGTTTTCTATACTGATTTATTTTAAAATGCTGTAGGATAATAGTTTTAAACCAATTTTTTTAAACAAGCTGGTTACATTGATGGGTTTGGATTGATTTTAAGTATAAATATATGAGATTATTATGAAGGATTACTGTACAACACAGTGCTGAACTGTTTTGATTTGATATGAGATACTGAATTTAATTCTGTATCAGATCATTTAGTTCAGTCAGAGTGGCCAGTCAATTTGAAGTACTAGACATACATATATGTATGTACCATTTTTATTTATTTTCTAATTGCTATTTTACTGATTCCATGAATAATTATTCTTATGTGGAAACAATACAGTCCTTATCCACTTCTGTGAAAACAAAAGAACCCTTATCCCTTTCTCCAATCCACAGATTTAAGTACTAATAAACTCGTCGTTTTTCACCAGAACAGAAAAGTTGCTATTCATGGTACATAATCAGAGATCCTGAGATTTTAATTGCACTTTGACAGTAATTAATAATTGATAACAAGCTGACATGCTGCCTCAAAAGTATGTAAAACTTAATTAACATACATTTTGGATGGTGAAGTTTTATTTGATGCGGTCCCCAAATAAATCTTGGAGGAAGATAGTGAAAATGAATTGTTGTAGCTAGTGTCTCTTTTCTTTAATTTGTGACTAGGCTTTGAATGTTTTGCTCTAAAGCTATTATGTGCTGACACATTAATTCCAAGCACATGTTATGCGGGATTTGTCTAATGTTTGTTAGTACTGACCCTTCGAGAATTGTTCAGTTAAAGGCTTTTTGGTATGTAAGGGAGATGAACTCTGATACCTCTTTTTTGTGTTTTTTGTTTATAGTGTGTTCAAGCAATAGGGAAACCATACTGACCAAACAAGCTTAGTTGATGACATCTCTAGTGATTGTTTGACAAAGTAACTGTATATTAGACCTAGCCATGTGTTTGTTTGACTAAGATTACTTGGCAGTGTCTTTATTGTTTATCCAACACAGAAACAATCTGTAAACTTGACCTAGTGAATATTGTATTTTCCTTTGTTAGGGTGTTTATTTGGTAGTTATATGGATGAACAAATAAAAAGTTCAGTTGAGATAATGATTATTAAGAACTCCTATAACCAGTATCCAGTTTCTCATAATATGTGCTGTTCAGATCCTTTGATCTACTTGATCTGTGGCTAATACAGGGGATTTTGGATCTCGGATTCTGCTTACAACACGATGGCAGTATGGCTCCCATTTTTTAATTTAAGATAACCTCTATTTTTAACATCCTAAATGCAAGCTCTTGGCAAAGCCAATTTTTTGTTTCCGTAGTAGAGTTTTAATCCCAGCACCGTGTTTAATGTTGCCTTAACTTCACCGTGCACCGTTTCTGCCATGTTGACATGCATACAATTCAAAACTGAAGTATATTTGATGTCTGATGAAACCTGGCAAAAAAACAAACAAAATATGATCAAGAGGTTAATTAAAACTGATGACATCAAAATTTCAATGCACATTTTCTATGGGTAAGTTTTCAGAAACATTTGTTAACGTAATCCTGCTTATATTGTGATGTTATTCTTTGGACCCTAAGCATTGTGTTATAATGGGTTTTACCTGTCTATGTAAATGAAAGTTTACATATATATATATATATATATTATTTCTTTAATAAGAAGTTAGAGTATATGTGTTTCTATCTTGTTTCCAGTGACATGAAGGACAAGATTGAGAAGAAGGGGATAGAACTGGACAGTGTTCGGCAGAAATTAATTGAGGCAGCTGAGGAGGAGAAAACTATTGCAGATGAGAGGCTACGGAGCAGTTACACAGAGAAGAAACACAGAGCTGAAAAACAGTATAGAACCTTGGTCAATGGGGATCGTAATGATGATGAAGATGATTTTACTTCAGGTCAGATTGATTACAAATGCTTGAGTGGGCTATTTTCTCAGTGTGTTCTTTTATGAGAGTAATTCAAACTGACCAGATATATGACTGAACAACATAATATTTCATGACTACAGTTAAAGGGTACTGCTTATGTCAAAAGAAAATGGCACATCTTGACCCTCGTACTAAGATGTGTTATCCTTGTTGTCATCACTTCTGTCTGTCTCTTTTTTTGTATGACTTTTGCTACTACTCAAGGTCTTAAATTAAGTAGCAAAAGGAATTGAAGCCAACAATTTAAGTAGAATCAACAAACAATTTATTTCTCTACAATACAAAGTCAGACATGATTTTTCTGTTTCAAGGCAGAATTCTGCTTTTCTCCTGACCTGAATCAGATTTTTCTTGATATTGTCCATTTTTTATATCATCTCTGTCTGGTCCCATTCCATAATGACCCTTGTAAATTATTCATTCCATATATTAGTTATCACATGACTCTTATAAAGAATATTCTGATTGGTTTAAATTCATCCATTGAATCTTCATGTAATGGAAACCAATGGCAATGGAAGAAGAAGCATGCTTGCAAAATATGGCATCCCAAGTTGCTGAGAGAGACCATGACATGAAAAGTTTAGATAAAGGTTTAAAAAACATATGGAAATGGGAATGACTGGAGCAGAAAGTTGATGGAAATTTAGGTGGTCAGTTTATAAGAAAACTGAATGGTAGAGGACTGGCATTTTGTGACCTCTGCAAGAAATATCTGAGTTACGATAATCATATTTGGAAGAGGTTGGAACAGCACCTACAAAAGAAGCTGCATACAGAAAAATTGAAGTTCAGAAGGCATCTGGAAAAAGAGCAGTTAATTACTATAAGAAGAAAGATTTCTTGCATGAGAGAACAGATGTAGCCCTCTGTCAGAATATGCATACTGGCATGTCGCCAATACAAGCACCAGCTTGAAAAGAAAAAGGCTGTCATTGAGAAGGAAAAGAAACGATTACACATTGAGCAAAGCAAATCAGTGGTGACAAAAGGAAGGCTAAGTCCCAATTTATACACATTTTCACTTGACCTAGATGTGAGTCATTCTTATAGACTATTTGGAAGTCAGAAACAACATTTATAATGTACAGTCCTGCCCATAAGGTCAGATGAACTGATAGTATTGCTCTGTGTCCATTGTGCATCTGTCAATAAATGCAATTTTCACTTTTCAGAACTCGCATGACAAATTCAGTCATGTGGCTGAGAGGATCAGAGCATAAAGGGCTTGATTTATTTCAATGATGTCAAAAAATTATCAACTGTGGGTGATGATAACGGAAATTAAAAAAAGCATTCAAACAACTTCTTCCCAAAAACTGCTTAACAGAATCGGACCAAATTTGACAAACATCCAGGCAGGAAGAGCTTTGAGATTCATATGAATGCAGCAGATCAGCAATCACATTTGGTAATAAAGTTTGAAAACTTTTAAACTTACCAAAAACCACTCAAAAGAAAACTGACCAAGTGACAGAACATCCTGGCTTGATTGTCTGTCCATTTCATAAACACTGAAGCCCATTTCTGATATCAAATATGGCTGCCATTATTAAAAACATAACAGTCTTGATACAAATTTCTAAAAGCCACTAGGCACAATTTCATAAATTTGACAGAAAGCAAGACGGTAAGAAGGGCTTCCAAGTTTGTACCCAATCCTCCATCAAATATGACTAACATTGCTAAAAGTAGATAAAAATTTTAAATGACTTCTGACAAATAACCTTGCCATTGATTTTGACCAAATGTGACAGAAAGCATTGAGACATGAATAGCCTTCAAATTTATACAAATGATGCTTATTAAATATTGATACCTGTATTTATACAAATGATGCTGATTAAATATTGATATCTGTATTTATACAAATGATGCTGATTAAATATTGATACCGGTATTAAAACTACAAAAAAATCAAATAACTTCTAAACAACTCCATAGCATTTTACTAAATTTGGCGGCGTTATTTTTTATGTAAATGATGCCAGTCATACTTCAAAAAGAGCTACCATTACCAAACGTTTACAAACATTTATGCAACTTCATTTCAAGATGTAAGTGCAGATATGTTGGAGTACTGGGTTATCCTTTGCATACTTTAAAATGAGAATGTTTCATGGTATCTGATTAATTGTTACATTTTATTTATTGTCAGTACAGTGGTCATAGTTAGGAGTTAATTAACAATAGAAATAAAAGTGTGTGACTTTTATGTTAATTAACAACTTTTTCCCATGAATTATACATATTACATGAAGATTGAAATTGACAGCATCATTCTTCAACACCAGAAGTGAGCAGGAATGTTGCAACTTTAACCATTTTGGCAAAAGAGCCTTTCAGTATTGAACAAATGGTGCCTATGTTAGAGAGGCCCGTGGATATCATAATAGCTAATCAGTGGCAGATCAGTGAAAATCCAATAATTAACCTTTAATTTTTATGGTTTTTCTATGAACCAGGATATTAAAAATTACACCATCATCTTGCTTTCTTTCCATTCTTTATCTCTTCAAAGTTTTATCATTTTCCCTTTGAAAATAAAGAAAGTATGATGCGTTTGAAATAGGTACTCAGCTGTTTTGTTTTAAGTCACTACGACTGTCCATTGCAGCTGAGTCAGTGACCTGCTAATGAACGGTATTGATGCTTCGCATTTCTTAAAAAACAGAAAATTTGATTTGCTCTTTGTGTGGAGCTGTATTAGTTTTAACCAATGAAATTGGGTTTGATGGATAGTTGACGCTATAACCTTTCCCACGGTATTTGCACAACGAAGAACAAGCAAGAACAAAGAAATTGGTATGTTGTTTTTCTTTTTCATCCATTATTTTTTATTATTTTAAGGAGTTTGCTGTCAGATAGATAAAAAAAATTCTTTCTGCATTGAATGAGCCCAAGATAATGTTTTTTTTAAGCATTATTATGCCGCACTTCAGATTAACAATTCCAAGATAATCAGGCATTCAGAGTAAAATGGCCGCTATGGCTCTTTACATGTTTACAGTAGGTCAGTCATAATAGGTTTTTACGTTACACATATTCACTGAGTATTTAATTCAGCATGCATTCAATGGAAACAGTTTGCACAACTCTTATAAATTATGTTAATAATAACGTTACTTCTAAACTTTAATTGCGGATGCAACTTTACTGGGAATATGCAATACACATTGCTTAATAAATTAACATAACTATGAATAATCAATCTGAATGAAGGTTCTTCTATTTGTTTTTTATATTTACTGTCAGTTTAATAAATCTAATCAGTTATTCATAAGTTGTTTTAAAACCCAGTCTATATACCAATTATTTAAAGATTTAATTGGCGTTTTGCAGCCCCCACCCCTCATCGTTTATTGAAATTCATGGCAGTAGTACATGTTAATAAGAAATACTGGTTTATTAATGAATTTTTTGTGAATATGATATATAGGAAGTTTAAAATATCTATTTTATTTAGAGCATTTACAATTATAGTAATTATAAGGACTTGGCATTTCTCCCCAACCCAGTCCATACGTTTTCTTAAAATGGCTAAAATAATGTTAAGAAAATGAAGAAACATGTGAACATCGACATAAGTTTCATACATTCGTAAATTTATTTATCAATAAAATTCAAAGGACACTTTAAACATGTTTGATACAAATTTATATTTACTAATTCCATACTGTTGTATTAATTTTTAAGCATAAATTGTCTTTCAGAGGTATATGCACACCTAGCATTCCTAGAAGGTGGTATTCGGTTTGAAGACTTGAGTCATCCCATTCAAAACTGGCCATTTCAGTCTTTGGAAAGTTTTTTCCAACTTGAGCCACCTTTGCCCTCAGGAACTTTGGATCACATTTTGTTTTAGGCTTTTTCAGGCACTGTTTTGGGAAAATCATTTTTATATTTTTAGTTTGACCTTGTGTCAGACGGTGAACAAGACTAGTATTGGACTAGTTGTCTTGGTTTTTTTGTTGTTTGTTGTACTTTTAATCTTTTTTATTCTAGCAAATTGTTTTTTTGAAAAGAGGAATGCAAATTAATAATGTTTGCTTCTATACACATGTATGCATATGTTTAAGATTGTAAGCTGGCAGCATCAGATGTTATGACCTTTTGAAAAATGCAAGATTGTAAATTGTTACACAAAATGTTGCATTGTACATTATTTAGAAGACATTTTCTAATTTGAATTGAGTGAACTGGCACATACATCTTTTTATGTTTGTAATAAGAAAATAAGCATAATGGTTTTATATTTTTCAAAGAAAAAAGTATTAAATTTCAGGAAAAGTTGGGTTTAGATTTTGTTTGATTATCTCCCCTTAAAATTCTAAGAACACTAAAATCATTTTTCATTTCAATATATAGGAAATGTTGGAATTTTTTAAACATGGTTTTGGTGCTTTATTATTTAGACCACATGCAGATCACTTTGAAACCGTGTTTTACTTTGATTAAAAGAGTCTTTCTATTTTCTGGTGAAGCATGTTATTTTTTAGACCATCTTGCCTATTTGTTTGCAATGCTGTACATCATGAAAGTAGTGTTTCCTTTATTATTATATGCATATATTTAACTGTATAAAGAAAACCTACAAAGGTTTGACAATGAGTAAAATATTTTGGTCATGAACTTGAGAAAATGCGGATGTTTTGTAAGATTTTGTCATTTTTCAGATTTTTAACAGTTTGTGAATAAAAGAAAAGTTATCCGTGTTGTTCTTTCTTCTCAGATATATAGTACTGCATATCAAGATTAACTAAGAGAAATTTATAGACTTTGGATAAGTGCACAGCTCTAGCAAAGCAACAAACATGACACAAAAGCTAAATTTTGCATATTCCTGAAATGTAGTATAATGAAATATATCATTTTTTATTAAGCATTATCTCAGAAAGTACAAGAGATAATGCTGTGATTTTTTCACATGGTCTTTAGAATTTTGTAGTACTTTATCTGTTTGAAAGTCTTCTTCAAATAAAGGAACATTTTGAAATAGAAAAATGCTTTGTATACTGTGATTGGCCTCACTCCCTATGTGCAATAAAATACAGGTTAATTAGCAAAAACTTGATACAGTTTGTGTACTCAATTAAGAAGCTTTACGAGTATGTACTACAAGAAAAGTCTTGGAATTTTTAAAGGAATATATTTTAAATAACAAAACTTTGAGCCTATACATATATGGCTTTGACATGGTTTTATGTTGTACACCTTGTAAAAAATTTGATGTCTATACCTTTATTTTCTATCATGTATGATTACATGTATATGTTTCTTATGAAATGTTTATCTTTCTGAAGTTTTCAGAGTTTTTACCTTTGCATTTTTGGATTTTAATTTGTATTCATTACTATTGTATATAGCCTGGGTTGTATTGACATGCTGCTAAATCCCTATATGTAAATACATTGACTGAGCTTCTTACCATTCTGGAAGTCATATTTGTGATTTTATTTTGATCAAACTTGGAATAGATGTTTCTGTCATTAGGATTGTGGAGTGTTTAGCTAATAAGCAAGAGTAATGCATATTAATGTCATGTTCTTGCATCTAATTGACTGGGCTTCTTGCCATTCTTGAAGCCATATTTGATCAGCTGGGTTGATATCAAGATCTTGGATGACTTCACATAGGGAAACTGCATATTGTTTATGCCTTCAGTTTTAGAAGGAATTTATATCAGGATATTGTAAAATAAGTAAAATCAACATGAGATAAAGTTTTGAACAACAGCCAAGTTATGTAAGCCTGGTGAATAATATGGACCTATTGTATAATTGACACTTGGCATTTCCCTAATGACTCGTATCATTATGGTGTACAATACTCATAATATCTTACATTATTTTGTAAATTTTCTAAAGATATCTCTTTGTTTGTTATCTATTTCGATGCTTGATTGAATCACCTTTGAAATCAGTAGATACCAAACTTTTTAATTGATTTACATGTTTAAAGTACTTTAATCAGCTTACATGTGTAAAAAAATACTTAGAAATACCCAAAGTTGTCAACTGAATTTTTAATTTGGCTTAATTGATAAGAATGGACAAGTTGAGAATGAATTTGTAATAGTAGCAGAGGACAGTGTCTGTTAGGCCATTGACTGAAGAAAAACAAACAAACAAAAACATAAACATATATATATATATATATATATATATATATATATATATATATATATATATATATTATTAATTATGTCATGCTTATTAACTAAAGATTTATTGTTCTTGTTTGTTGCAGGCATACATAGATGGAAACAAAAGACTTCTCAAGGAAGGCGAAGGAAGCCAGAGGATGATGTTAGTAGATCATTTTGTAAATATTTTGCAAGAGCTGTTTTGACAATTTTATTCATTTGAAGATGGTATAATGCCTAAGTAAGGTGGTTGAAGAAAAGTGTTATCTCCTTCCAGTGGTACTGTGCCTTTTGCTATTCACTGCACTTCAATTTCAGTATTTACTTTGTTTTTGTCCATTTGTCTGTTCATCGATCCATTACGTACACTTTTGTTATCAGTGCAGAATGTCAAAACCATTCAAGATATCTCTTTGAAATTTGGTAAGTATATTAGACATGTGGTCCTAATGAACTTTTCGCAATTCACATTTCCTTAGTTTAAATTATTTTTTATTTTTTCATCCATCTAGCCATCTTTAACACTTTCATTTCTAAAACATACATATAAAACTATTAAGGAAATCTCTATGACTTGTAGTTCACATGTATTTCTTGCTATTAAAAATTCCACAATTGAAGTATTTTTAACATTCTTCCATTTGTCTGTTCTTGTATTCATACACATTATTTTTTTATTTACAGAGCATTACACCAAAACCTTTTTAAATTGTCTGCATGAAATTTGATGATAGATTACTGGTTCAGCTGTGCCTTTTTCTATTCACTATTCTTCACTTTTTGTATTTTTAATGTTTCTTCCATTGTTTTTCTATCCATCATCCACACACTCATTTCGATGGCAAAAATGCAATGAAATTTGGCTTACATTTAGGTATAGCAGCAGAAATATGCCTTTTATTTCATAATTCTTCAGTCTCAGTATTTTTAAAGCTTTGTCCATTTGTCTGTCAATCCATCATACATACTCTCATTTACAGGGTTAAAAAAAAACTATTTAAGGTCTTTCAATCAAATTTGGTATACTTTTTAGGCTAGTGGTAGAAATGCACTTTTTATTATTTAATAGTTCTTTAGTCTCAGAAGTTTTAATGTTTTGTCCATATGTTTGTCCATATGTTTGTCCATGTGTTTGTCCATATGTTTGTCCATACATCCTCCATATTCTCATCCAGGGGATACACTGTTTAGATCTCTTTATAAAATTAGGTGTACATTTTAGGCTAGTGGTAGAGAAGTATGTTTTCTTCATTTTGATGTTCTTCAGTCCCGCTATTTTTTTTTTAAAAGTTTTGTCCATTCATCTGTCCATCCGTTCATCCATCAATTATCCATTCTTGATCCTAGGCAAAACTTCCAAAGCCATTTAAAGATATCATTATGAAATTTGGTACTCATATAAGATTTTTAATGGCTAAAATATGCAGATTGCTATTTACAATTCCTCAGTTTCTATATTGCTTGTTTTTATCCATTTATCCATGATTCATCCATAGTTGACACATTAAATAAAGGAGCAACATTTGTAATACCAATCATTTCTCTCTATATTTTGTAAATATGAATCTATATATACAAAATCTTTGACCAACTATTCTGTCTCCTGGGAGACATTTTGCATTTTGGCAATGTAGGGATGTAGATAACTCTTCTTTGTTTCTTTGGGTTCTTTATTTCACCCCGGTATCTAAATATGGTTGGGGATTGGTTGGGTAGATATTGCTCCGTCTCTCTCTCTGTCCATTCAGTTTTTGAATCTTTCATGAAAACATTAAGGTGTTTTAGAAAATCACACTTTATTGGGTCAGAATTTTTTTCAGATGTAGATATACTACTGATAATCTTAATGTATTTTCAGGATTTTTCTGTGTCGGAGAAAAATTTGTGGGATGATCTGTTATCTGATGATAGCATTGTTGAAGAGATTCCAGCTGTTAAATACTCCACCTTTGGGTAAGATATTTTTAATATTTTGTGCAAGAGTTCACTACTGATGTTTGGAAAACTGAAAGAGGTTTGTCTCGTTATTAAGTATTTTATGTGGAATGTGGATTTTACAACAGCTAAAGATGAATAATGAATGATGATGTTTCATTTACAAATAGAGTTTATTTTAGACATGAACTCAGTAGTCTAGAACATCAGTAATTGTTAACATGCTTTCTGGTTGGTCAGGCATCAACATTTGCGGCAGTAAATTCAACAAGAAACCATGAGAAATAATGCTGCTTTGGTGGCATCACAACATTCTCTTGACATGTTACCTCTGACAATTGTATGTTGGAAAATTGTGTTAAATGTTTCAAAACAATGGAAACAGATAACTACCACTTATCATGCTCAGATCTTCAAATACAAGATTGTTATTAGATCTTATAAAATTCTAATTTTATCACCAACTTTGTTCTTTTAGCCAGTATTTTTATATGCCAGCCTTTTGACAAAGTGTTGGTGTTTAATGTTGTCCATCCATCTGTCTGTTCCCAATTTTGTTAACTTGAGTTGTCCTCTATCTGCAATTACCAAACTTTGTAGATAGTTTGCCATTAGGGTAAAAAAGAAACCTAATGATTTTGGGGTTAAAAGCTTCAAGGTCAATGTCACTTTGGCTGAAAGAACAAATATGGTTTCCACATAATGACTAGAGTTGTTGACCATCTACAATTACCAGACTTTGTGAAAGGCTTGCACATTGGTTAATTATGAACCATATTGATTTCACGGTTGGAATGTCAGAAGTCAAGGTCACTGACTGAAAGAAGAATCTTTCTGAATAATAACTTGAGTTCTGCATGATCTACAGTTATTCAACTTTGTAGTTAGCTTGCATTTGGATTTGGGAAGAACCCAGTTAGTTTAGGGTTAAAAAGTCAAAGATCAAGGTGACTGACTGGCAGAAGACAAATGGTTTTGCACTGTAATAATAGTTCTACATCACATTCACAGACCAAACTTTGTGTTTAGCTTGCACACAGGGTAAGCAAGATGTGTATTCATTTTGGTGTCAAAGGTCAAGTTCATACACATGGTTTCCACACAATAACTTCAGTTCTCCATTGTCTACAGTTACAAAAAACTGGTGGATAACTTGCACTTGGGGAAACAGAGAATGACCAAAGAAAGAAAATGGTGTCTGCGCAGTAACATAATTCTACATCACCTATGTTGACCAAACATTTTGACTCACTTTCATGAATGGCAGGAAAGAAGCCTAACTATTTTAGGGTCAGAAAGTCATTGGTCAGGGTCACTAACTTAACCAAAGTTTCTGGATGACTTGTGCTTAAGATATGGAAAAGACCTATTGATTTTGATGACTTTGATCAAGGTCATCATAGCTTTAATACAACGCAATTTGCGGAAAACCTTTTTCTAGTGCAAGTTCCTTGATCAGACTTTGTGGATGGCTTGCTTTTAGGACAATATGTAATCCTGTAGATTCTGGGGTAGAAATTTAAGAGGTCACAGTCAAGCTAAGTCTAAGTAAAAAAATATTGGTAATTGAAAATGACATTTACAATTATCAAGTGCCTACATAGAGTACTATTAATTAAACACAGGGTAGAAATTTATTGAAAATCTGTTTTCCTTGGTTAAACCTTCTTTAAAAATCTAATTGCCTGGCATATTTTGGGGTTGCCTGCAAAATTACTGCAGTTGCCAACAAGTCACCAGTTTTTGTCAATATATATATAATATAGTAATCTCTGTGAGCTTTGCCTAGATAGTCATATCTATATCACATATCATCGAGGCCATTGCTTGGCATGCTAAGTCATTTTTCTCGAGTTTTATTTATGAGACTTGGCCGCAAAGCAACAAACTCTGGATATGGTAGACTTAGCCACACAAGTGGCTACCAGACCCATTTGATATCAGCACAACCTCTAGATGAACACCCCATGCAGTTGTCGCTGGATTTGTGTGAAGGTCTTGTTATTTCTTCTTTCCAGATGTAAACCTAGTTTCCTCTGGTTGTGCTACTCTACTCACAGTTAGTAGAGTGGGTTAACCTTCATGTAGGGAATCCATTATTCTCCCCTCAAAGGCAACCTGGGGTATAGGTTGGATACTCAACTTTTCCTCCGCCTATTGCTTATTCTCCTAACTTTAATGTTATCAGGAAACATTCAAAGGAGAAAGCCAATTTGTTTAGTAAATTATGTTAATTCTAGTATACTTACCCAAAGAAATTACGTTCTTGCCCTCCCATCCTCCCCATGATGCAAGTGTCCTGTTAAATGGTATTCCACTTGGCTTAAAACTAGTGTCACCTGTAGACAGGAGATGTGGTAATGGGTAAAAGTTATTGCCCTTTGTCTATATATTTTAGACTGAAAAGGTGAATTTTTGTCTTTGGGAGGGCTGGATTTGAGAGGTAGTAGGGCATATGTGCCAACATTAATGTGATTGGGTAAGTATTCTAGGAGAAACATAATTTACTAAGAAATTTGTTTTTAATTCAGGCATCCTGCTTTTGGTACCTGGTGATCTAATATTTGTGGCATAGAGTTATGGAGCATTGCATACTACAGTAGTCCCCCTCTTGAACGGCCCCCATGACCAGCGGCCACCCGCTCCTTATGGCCAGAATCTGTTGACACCGACGAGTTTGTGCTCAAAAGTACCCCTCGTGAAAGGCCACCTGGCTAACGCAACCAGCGGCCAGCATATTAGTGCAATAAAATATAAAATTTACCCCTCACAAGCGGCCGCATTTTATTTGAATATGTATCCAGAACCAGTTTTTTTATTCATAACGTGTGTTAAGTAATCTGATTTCTGTTTCCCTGATGTCAGGTTTTCGTTACTGAAAGAAGTGTTGAGTGAAGTACATTTACCACTAAGGTTAATATTATATCATTTACGCCTCACGAGAAGCCAAATTTATTCCATAAAAACTGAGAAAGACTCAACTTTTAATTCATACAAAAGGGTACGTACATGTAATCCAATTAGCCTTACTGCTGTGTTATCATAAGATGTCCGGTTTAGTCACTGATAATTGTTAAAATTACAATTATTGAACAGTAGCAACAGCTGAGAAGTGGCAGTATCGATGTACAATACCCAAGTTAGCAGGAAAATAGCTTGGTAGCCTTTATGGCTTCCCTTAGTAAGATGTTGAGCTTGTTCACTTTGATAATCATTGGCTATTACTACTGAAAATAATTGTCAAAATTACGAACCCTAACAGCCGCGAGGTCAAATCTGCGTGATGGTACATATCGAAGCCATTTTGGCTTCTCTCACTTAGTGTAAGAAATGTATAAAAACAATACGGTACCAGACTGCGACTAACGAATCACGTGACAAGATCACTTCCTTTAAAAACACACGGCAATTTGTTTAGATGCATACAAAATTGTTTTATCAGTAGTGTAGTTGGCAACATGAATAACTTACTGCAAAAAGATCAACATGTCATCGAGGAAAATAAAAATTCTCAGTTTAGAGGAGAATGTAAAAGTAATTCAACTGACGGGGGAGGGGGGTGTCGTTGAGGATTCTTGCAGAACTAATGTCGGGAAGACTCAGATAAACAATATCGTGAAAGATAATGAAACAATTCTTTAGAAGTGGGAATGTGAAATGGATGGAGAAAGGAAGATTGTTTGAGCCAGGAGACGTTTGTATCCTGATTCGAATGACAAGAAAAAGCAACAATTTTGTCAGTTGAATTGGGATATGACGACTTTACCGCAAGTAATGGATGGTTTTACAGATTTCAAGTGCAACACAATATTGTGTTCTGTCCTTAGTGGATAATCAGCTGATGTTAATAGTGAAGTTGTTGAAGATTGGAACAAAAGACTAAACGATATATGCAGGGGATATGACAGCAATGATATTTTTAATGTGACGAGACAGGTTTGTTTTTTAGACTGTTACCAACAAAGTGACAGATGAAGTGAACTGTAACATAATTATAAAGACAGTTTTAAAACTATATCAGTGGTTATTCATAGCATTCTTTTGAAAATGATGACACAGTTTGTTTTACATTTATTTCACATCATGCATGTGATTTTTTAATTAAAACATTAAATATTTAAAATTAAATGTACTTGTGACTGTCTTCATATGTATTTACTATTCGCATTTGTCATCCCCCTCTAGAGAGGCCACCTGCGTTATAAGGCCACTTCCCTGCTGCATTAGGGGTGGCCTTATAAGAGGGGGACTACTGTATATAAGCAGAGTAAAAATTGAGATTTATGGAGCATATGTTACTGGTATCAGTATGTAAAAATTTAGAGTGATGGCCTATTTGGTACTGGTATAAGCAGTATAAAAATTTAGATTTATGGAGCATGGGTTACTGGTATTAAGTAGTATATGTGGCATGTATGGTACCAGTATAAAAACTGAGAGTTATGGAGTGAAGGGTACTGGTATAATCATTATAAAAATTGAGAGGTATTGAGCATTGGGCAAGTTGTATAAAAATTGAGAGTGATAGACCATAGAATACTTGTGTGTGTGTGATTTAGATTTTTTAATGTAGCTTTAACTATTTTTCAGCCATATTGCTATGATGCATATAAGTAGTATACAGATTTAGAGTGATAAACCAAAGGGTACAGATACAAAAAGAGAGATGAATCGTTGGGTACTGTTATAAGTAGTATAAAATTGAGAATTTTTTGATAAATAGAGATAATCAGTTTATTTATATTTTTATTATTATGTATAATTTATTATTTTCAATGTTATATATATAGTTTTGGTATTGAAGATTGTTCATTAGTCCATCAGAACTCAAATTATATAATAAAAATTATGATCTGCATAATGCTTACAATAAAAATAAATAAATAAATAAAATAAGTATTTTATAAATAAATTGATCTTAATGTATTGAACATTTTTATGATACTTCTTCTTTGAAATTAATTAGTTAAATTATTTTTATAACATTTGTTGAGAGTGATATACCATAGGGTACAGATATAAAAACTGAGAGTGATGGAGCATTGGGTACTGGTATAAATAGTATAAAAATTGATAGTTATTGACCATTGGGTACTTTCAGTGGGTGTCCTCACAGGTGACTGGAGGGATATGTCATCTGTAGATGATCTTTTATTTCAGTGGTATGAGAAATCATCTTGACAAGGAGAGTAAAGCTATTATTATGGCCAAAGATTTCCTACGTAAACAACGTCAGTCATTGAAAAGGCGCCATGCAGCATTACAAGCGGCTCATCAGGAACTGCTTAAGGACATGGTCAAGCAGAAACAGGGGGTATGATTAAAACACTGAATCTGTACTTTTTCTCTCTTGGAAATGTAGAAACAATTTGATATAGTGTTATTTTGCCAGCTAATTTCCAGTTAAGAATTTAGTGTTCCCCATCTGGAGAGGCCACCCCTTTTATAAGGTCACCTTGCCAAATATCAGCATGGTATTTTAAATGATATGAGAGGTCATCCTTTTTTTTAGGCCACCATGACAAATACAAAAATAGTATTTCTAACCATTTTGTTCGCACATGAGAGAACATCCTTGTAATAAGACTAGCTTGCCAAATACCAACATCACACATGTGACAGAACCAGGATTTCAAACCAGTAAGTGTACACATTTTGATCAGTAGATTGGCTTTTGAACCAATAGATTTTTTTATTGGCATACATTTTACATGTCAAAGGGATTGAAACTAAAGGAGCATCTTTTGGCCATAATATGTATTCTGTTTGTGCTACGATAAAACTGTAACAAAAAAGGTTTTAAAATGAATCAGATTCTGAGTTTAATGGCAATGTTCCAGTTATAATTAATTAACATGTGTCACTATGTTGTCAGTTAGTAGAAAAGGAATATTTTTTTGTCTTAAAGTTCACAGCAAAAAATTTCTTATAAAATCCAATAGTATTTTTGTGACCATGTATGACATTCATTGTGATTAAACTTTACACTTGACATGTGATGATAGTTCTCTGGTCCATATTTCCCTTGAATCATATTGTTTTTAGCGAAGAAATAAGATTGTCCCCCCTGTATTAGTATTAGAATGTTTAATGACATGACAACCACACTCAGCCAGCAAAGTCATTCTGAGTTCAGTTTTCTTCTTGTTAGAATTTGTAAGGTTGCAGACTTCTCTCCAATACTCCTCCAAGCTACGTTCCTAATTTGGACTTGAGATGTATTCATCAGTGTCATCCACACAGGCTTTTTCTTCACAGATCATATCCAAATATATGTCGGCAAGTTTCTCCCACTGTCAGTAAAAAGTTAAAAATAGATTTAGACTTAAAATACAAAAATGAAAAAATACACGTTTTATTTATGCTTTTATTAATAAGTTATCAGAACTTTAAAATTAATTATCTTTTAATATATTTTTCACATATGTTTTATCTAAGACTTGTGCTTAATTGATGTGCATGAAAACTTCCCATAGTTTATGAAAAGCATAAGATGCATACCTTTAAAACACTCAGGACCCTTTTGCTGCTTGCCTGCACACACTTGAAGTCCGATAGCCAAGCATTGTTGAACTTGTAATATCTCTTGGCCAGTGGTTTTAAGCATCACAGAATGCATTCATTTCAGCATTTTGATATTGATTTTTAAAAAAATGGAAGAGCTGTTCTTAAATATTTATCTGGAAACATCTTGAATAATATAATTTCTATTAATTAAGACCAAAACATCAAAGTAATTACTCTGTCTTTGTTGGAATAAAATTTTATGGTCAGTTTGTCCTTTTTATCTCCCCTTTGCTCATTTCATCAAAGGTTCAGAAGACACCATAGACCACCTAATATCCCTTTATTACTTATAACACCCAAACAAATCCTCCATTTAGCCTTAAGCTTCCCAAATTCTAACAATAAGGTAATCAGTTCACAGGTTGCTGTGTACACATTTCAGCTGTTCTTTAATAATTATAATCCTATTTCTGTGCCATCATCGTACTGGTGGAACAGTTCCATCCCAAACGGATTGGTTCTTGTTGGGTTCTCTGATGTGATAATAGAATGCATAAAAACACAGTGTTTGAGGGGGTTTTTTTTGAGGTTATTTTTCTTCAAAAGCAGCAGATTTCAACCTTAAAACAGTATATGCAGTAGACAGCCTTTAAGATGGTATTTTTGACCTACCGCTTGTAGAATCACATGTATCTAACATTGGATTTTTAACCATTTTGTCCCCGACATGAAAATGCCATCAATTTTATAAGGCCACCTTCTTACTGCAGGTTGGTTGTCCTTATAAGAGGGGGACCACTGTAGTAGTTCACCCCAAACCCCATCTCAAGAAAACATGACACTGAGACCATTTTTATCAATTCAGGTTGTGAGAGTAAAGTCGTAGTGAAATCAAAGAAGTTATTATCTTTAAAATAACAATTTGTCAAACATAATTATTTTTGATTTTCAGACTCCATATATTAATAGTAATCATTAGATTAGTCTCAGATTATAAGGTATTTATTGTTGATGAGAAGCTGTACAGCTATAATTTGAGAAACTATACAGCTTTAATTTGATGAGAAGCTGTGCAGTTACAGCAGTCATTAGGATATGTTTAGAGTATAAGGCATTTATGAAAAGATTTACAGTCGTAATTTGATGATAAGCTGTACAATTGTAATTTGATGATAATCTGTACAGTTATAATTTTATGAGCAGCTGTACAGCCATATTAATCATAAGGATATTAGATTATAAGGGATTGATGATAAGCTGTACAGCCGTATAAAAAGGTGAGATATTAAGATCTAACATAATTTGAAATTGCAAACAGCTGCAGAATAAAAACTTATCTTTCATTGTTTTAGATGTGCCATTACTGCAACCACTGACTCAAAAAATATTGGTATCTGTAAACCACACAATTTTGTCAAGTACAGAATTTCATGAAATTTTTTAAGAAGATATATGCCAAAACTATGATTGAAGAAAAAATATTCTTGCAAGTTAAGAATTATTTATCAGCAAAATTCTTCAGTTGCAGATATCTTTGAGTAAGCATATTTGCCTAAGTTAAATGACCATGAAATATGTGATTCAAGAGGTAATTACATTGTGATACTTTCACTTTTCATTCCACAGGTGTTGTCACCAGACAGTGCAAATGTGTTGGAAGATGTGCGACAGAGTCTGGAAAACGAGGCTGCAGAGCTTGATAACATGACAGCCCAGATGAATGCTGGCACACGGCTCATCAAGGAGAAGGAGAAACACTATCAGAAACTCAGGTCCAGAGTTCAAGGCAATGTAAGTACTTGAAATGGTTTAAATTCACTTTTGTCTTGCCTGCAATAGCAGATGGCAAGATGTATTTATTTGTATGTTATCAGTATCATTAATGTAGATTTTGTGTTAAAGATTTTACATTTACCTCCATATTTTGAATACCATTGCATGTTAGACCCTTTAATTTATTTCATTGGTTCATGCATTGTGAGCAGTATGACCAATCATGATCTAAAATAGGCCATAGTCACCTTTCATGCTTTCTTGACTGCTTTTTTTATTTTGAATCATGCTCTGGGATAGTGATCAAGACATAGAATTCCTATGAATTTTATCTTCATATTACTTAAGTGCCACACATAATTCTGGCAATTTATGTCAAGAATTTTTTTTGAGGAGACAAGAGATTATTTACAGTTACTGTTACTGGAATTTTTTAAAGAACTTTCAGCAATTTGATGACAGTGTAATACTATTACTTTTGGATTTTAAACTACTACACCAAGGCAGTAAGCTATTTCTGTAAGAATTTGGTTTTCATCTTTAAAAACAAGCACACATTGTCATAACCTATAGTAATTACTCTCTACACTAGTACACTATTTAGCTTTCAACTAAAATCATTTTTGCTACAAGAACAGTTACAGAGTAAGAACCATACAGGATTGGTATGTTTGGTTTACTTGTGTTACTTCCTAGCCTAATGCTAGAAACAGTAATAATTACATAATAATAACCTTAAAAGATTTGTATGTTTGGTTTTCTTATGATACTTCTAAAAAACTATCAATTAAACAACATTATTGAGAGGTCCCCAGGTGGCCGAGTGGTCTAAAGCTCATTTTCTTTGCCAGTCACTATCACCTCTACTCTGTCTGCATGGATTCAAGTCCTGTGTTCGGTCTATGTGGGTATGTGCAAAAGCTTGCCAGTAGCTTCCTGTCAGTGGGTTGTTATACTGGCCACCATGTATAGCCTATCATGTCCTGAAAATTGGCATTAAACCCGAAGTAAAAACGTATTGCTGAGAATAAATTTAGAAAACTTGGGCTGGGACATTAATTCTGCTCAAGTATTTTGCTTACCGGATTGTAGAAATTAATATCATGATGTTATTAAAAAAATCACATAAATCACATAAATGTTTGTTTCATTGATGAGCAGCAGTGGTCAAAACTTTGTGTATCAGTGATCTGGGAATTCAGAAAGCAAACTTGCCAGAATTAAATGATGCAGAAAATATTAATTTACAATCATTCACTTTCAGACTTAGTCTGAAACACTAGAAATCCCCCTTACCCCCCAACAAAAAGAAAAATGTCTTAGTAATTTTCCAAGGCATGTAGAGAGAAGACTACATTCCTATTGTACAAAATTAAATTGTGGTGAAAGTTATTATTTACCTCACATGCTGTTTGAGAGTAAGGAACAAGATTATCCCTAACATCGTTATTTTGCTTGATATAATGGTGGCCATAGATGCTACACTCTCGTGGGAAAAAGTATACTCTTTATAGAAATTCATTTCTGCTTTACAAACAGGGTTAGCACAGCACTAAACTTCAGATTAAAAAAAAGTGGGTTTTATGCTTGAAAAGTCTCTTGAATTTCTGGAAAAAATTCTTTAATATTTCTTCAAAACCTCCTTGACTTTGATAAGTACTGTCAAAACCACATTGTTAAAATGTAGCTTAAAGAAAAGAATTATTTTTTTAAAGAACATAATATGATAAAATTGAATTGGTGAATTAGTACTTGACAGTAGTTGTTATTGGAACAAATGGGTGGCATTGTAATTAGAATGACAAGAGTTATATAAATGGCTGACCTAACTCACACTTGACCTGTCAAGAGCTATGTATACAACAGCTAAAGGGAATATAACCTGTTTTATATTTGAAGAGACAGAAAGTTTGTGACAAAATAAAGGATATTTCCAATATGGGAGTATGACCCTGAGTGGTCTAAAGCGCTCTTTATTACGGATCACTGCCATCTCACCTCTGTCTGTGTGGGTTTGAGTCTCGGATTCAGCTAATATGGATATGTGAGAAAGCTTGCCAGTAGCTTCTCATGAGTCGGTAGTTCTTTCCTGGGTTTTACCGGGTTCTTCCTCCACCATTAATACTGGCCGCCATGTATAGCCTATCGTGTGCTGAAAAATGGCGTTAAACCCTACAACAACAACAACAACAACCAATATGGGAATAAGTGCTTTCAGGTATCTTACGAAAAGTGAGAAGCATAATAGAAACACAGGTTCTTCATCTGTTGTTATGGGTTTAACACCATTTTCAGCACATAATATGCTATACATAGCAGCGAGTTTATTTGGTGGATGAAAAATCCAGGGAAGAACCACTAACCCATGGAGTTACTAAGAAACACTAATGTCTGTATTGTATCAAGGGAAAATACTCTTTGGGAAACTGGTCAAATCCTTGAAAAGTCCCTGAAAATAATATCTTTAGGGATGTTTGAACCCTGTATAAAGTGCAGTATCTGCAGATCAGAACATAAGGGCATCAATATCTCTCCTACAGGATTTATTGGACTCAGATGAGGAGTGGTCTCCCTTCGAACATAACTACGCCCCTGCCAAGTTGCCTAACCTAGATCTGAGTGAGGATGAAGAAAGCAGTGGCATCAGCAGCACTGACAACAGCCTTGACAATATACTACAGAGTAAGTCAAAAGTTCTTTGTCCTTTCCTTTCATTTTCTTTTTTCATTTTTATATGCCTGCCCTAAGGTGGAGTACAATATATTATGATGTAGTCCATCCATCAATTTATTGGTTACCAATTTTATTTATGCACTATAACTTTAGTTGCCCACTATCTACAGTTACCAAACTTTGTGGATAACTTGCATGTAGGTTGAGGAAGAATCTTTTAATTTTGGGGGTCAATTTGTCAAACATCAAAGTCACTATGACTGTAAAGAGAAAAAAATTGTCTCTGCACAATAACTTAAGATGTCTATCATCTGTAGTTATGAAACTTTGTGGATGACAAGAAGAAAAATGCTTTTTACATAATAACATTAGTTTTACATTTCATGTCTCGAACAAACTTTGTGGAAGGCTTGTATTTGGGCTAAGGAAGAAGTCTGCCGATTTGGGGTTTAAAAGTCATAGGCCAAGGTCATTATGACTGAAAGGAGAAAAATGGTTTCAACACAGTCACATAAAGAAGCCTATTGTTTTGGCTCAAAATATCAAGGTTATTTACTGAAAGAAGTGGTTTCTGCACAAAATATTCATTCATCTACATAGAGTAACATGCGACAGGCATATAATGTACCATTTATTCTAATCTTGTTTTTATATTTTGTGGCATTTTTGTTTTGTATTGTACAGATATTCTAAAATAGCAAGATTTTTTCTTCTTCTAAAACAGCGTATTTTTGGCAGAGATTGAATTTGTCCTTGAACAACATCTTGTGGTAAAAGTTCAGATATTCTTTTAGACATGTTCGAGCAAACTCTTCAGTCAGTGTAGCTAATATTCAACATAGCTAACATTCAGCTACTATCAAAAGTATGTACTGTATATCATATCTGTCCATTATTTGACCTGTAGCTGCTTGTTTCAATATTAGGTGCATTATCCTTTTGTTAGCAAACACTAGACAAAAAACATGAATTAATCAGTTCTTTCATTGCTTTTGTTTGGGGTTTTTATCCAGATATTTTAGGCAAAATGTATATCTCAGACAACAAACAAATCATTACTTTAATATTGTAAATGAGGTTATTAGTTTCCTAATATTATTCTGAATTTTTATTGGCTGAACAAATGACAATTGTCTTGGTTTTCCAACAGGGATTTCTACAAAATAATATATTGCATTCATGAGGGGATATTTTTTTTAGATCATGGTGTGAAAGTAATGGATGGAATAATTGCTGACCTTTGTTTCAACTAATACATTGTTATACTGAGCTGTAAAATATAGATATTGGCCTCTGCTTTGCTTTGGCCAGTATACTATTTTGCAGCTCAATAAAACAGTGTGTTGAAGTCAGCAAAAGCACATAATTAGATAACATTAAATTTTCATTAAATTGAGTCAGTCTAGTACAATAGCATAATTATCTAACATTTAATTGTTATTAAACTGAGTCATACTGGTTTACTAACATTATTTACAATAGTTTTATCATTCATTTGAGTTAGTCTAGTATACCAACATAATTATATAATATAACATTTGATTGTCATTAAATTGAGTAAGTCTGGTATATTAACATAGTTTCCCAAGCTGGGCCATTGCCAAGTTTCATGCATTCACAACTTTGCTTTTGACCCCCAATTTGTGTAATTACTTAAATGTACTCAACTATTATACCCATATACTTCATACCTGCATGTATGGAGTATCGGCTGATGTTTATTATCATAGCAATCCTCAGGATCAGACTTTCGGTTATCAGTGTCCCTATATACCTCGTATCAGCCCCTTGCAGCTCCACATACAGGTGTCGGACACTCTTCACAACCCTACAAATTCACCCAAGTCTCTCTTCCTGAGGTATTCCTATAGAAACGATTCAGAGCTCGGCTGGTGCAGTGTGCTGTGACAGGATTTCCCCCATTATGCCAAAGATTATTTATATTTACAATAAAGTTTATATTGAACCTATGTATTATATTATTTAAAATAGTTATATACAATATGATTGTCATTAAATTGAGTCAGTCTGGTATTCTAACATAATTATTTGTGTATCATGCACACCAGGGACAGACATCACAGACCCAGATCTATGATCACACAATGTACTGGCAGATCAGAGTCCATGTTTTTTATATTTGTGATTTCAAGTGATCGTTAATTGCACTGATCTATCAGCTTATTTGATGGTAGATATGGATTGATGTTTCTCTCACTTAGGAGCATATTTTACATAGATAATAATAATATTATAATATGGTATTTGTGACACAAAACTTATGCAAATTAACGTTTTAGTAATATTTTACCATAGATCCTTTTTTTATTGTGTCATTTTTCACATAGTCATTTTCCAGCTTAATTGGCATAAATTTTATCCTTTTTGAAATCATTTACAGGGTTACATGAGCTGAAGTTCAGAATTGCAAAAAGTAGTATTACATTTTCTAGTTAAACTAAAGGAATTCCTTTTTGGTTATCCCAATTCTTTGTGGAGGAGCCACAGTTGCTAAGTTGATAGAGCACTGGAGTTGTTGTAATTCAAGGATAGTAAGTGCAGTATCTGCCCAGACCAGCCTGGGTCAACTGACTCATTGTATCCTTTGGAAAGGCACTTAGCTTCTTGTTATAGTCAATAATATGTTGAAAGTGTCATTAAAAAGCAACCATACAACCCAGTTCTGTGCACTACACTAAGCTGGAATTGATTTTGGAAATTTTATTCATTTTTTAAAAATAGTTTGTTAAAAGGCGAGCTTAAGGGACAAAATTTGAGATTTAAAATCTTTAGTAGAACATCACCATCATCACCATCACCAACACTGCTCCTTTTTGTGTATCATTGCAGCTCTAGCAAAACCTAACAATGACAGGTACCCAGCATTGCTCGGATCCACTGCAGCTGCATCCCGCAACTCCGAGTTTGGGGTTAATGGTGATGATCCCATTGCTAGAACCCTTCTGAAGATTAACAAGGAACTGTCTCATGTCATTACAGCATTGGGATCTAATCAGAGTGCTTCCAGCACCCCTGTACCCACACAATCAAATAGAGGTTGGTCTTTTTATCAGAGTTTTGTTTAACCAGAGAATACTCAGGAAAAGAAATTTAAAAAGACTTAGGCTTTACAGTGATATAGGAGCCTTAGTGTTACATTATACTAGGACTCATAGGTCTCACATCTAAATTAGTAAAATTCCCATAAGCTCTTTTAGTCACTGAAAAAAAAGACTATCTCAGTTGTAACAAATGTTTGAAAGGAAAGACAGATATGCCGCAGTATCAGTAGCTGATCTTTTCCAACTTTGTTTGATCACACTAAAGAGATTTTACCATGATTCATCTGACTAAATGTATTCTAGGAGATATTAGAGATCCCACATGACTAATAGTACCAAAAAGTCGCTTAAGTTACAGTGTGTAAATGGAGAGATCAAGAATCAGAAGTGTCAAAAATTCTGAATGTTGTATGAGAAATACATCAAGATTTTTATAACATTAACCTTTTCCAGAAAGATCTTTGTATAAAAGCCTACATTACCATGCACCCTTTGTTGGCCCTGTTGCAATTTATAAATAATGCCAGGAATGCCTATAAACTGTTACTTGTAATACTGAAAAATGGGATCTAAGAGCATCAGTGAAAACAAATGCAGTTTGACATATTTTCGATCAGTAAGCATATTTTTCTTCAGGAATAGGTTAAATTTATACTAAATCATTAAAAAATTTAATTACTGTACAACATAGTATAAGTCAGAAAGACTATGTTTGAAGTCACCATTAAGCATACATTTTAAAAACTAGTTTGACTTGGCATGTAGCTTTTGATATTTCTCTGTACATTAATTAATAGGAGTTGTAATGGAAACATTTGTACATTCTCAATTTCAGAGTTAACTCCCACCCCGTATGGCCCTGTGTATAACCCCACTCCATCTAGTCTACCCAGTGGCAGCAGCTTGGGGAATCACACCCCCATACAGGCCTGGGCATCCACAAACCCCTATATGTAAGTATAGTGGTGAATTACAGTGATTGTATCACCAATTCCACATGGGTAAATATTAGCAAATCTTTTCTTGTGAACATCTGCTTAAGGAAGCAGTTGTTGTATCTTTGCTCTAGGTATCTGTCCAATGTATGCAACTGTAATATTCAGTTATCAAGTTAATTTTAAAAATGTTAATTAACACTTAAGTCACGCAGCAGGCAGTCTGCACCTTGGAAAATATCACATTTGTGCCTGTAAATACAGTCTAATGCATGTGAACATCCGTATTGGATGACAGATAAGATGTAATCTCTAGCTCAACATGAAATTACACTCAAGGGAGCATAATACAAACAGCTGATTGACTACTATTAAAACCATACAGTTTTGCCTCTATTGCATAAAGCAAGTGCCCATTTTGAACTCCTAGCATATGATTGGAACTCTGGTTGTTGTATGCTAATGTCTGGTACATAGTAAAAATGTATTTTTTGTTTGTTTGTTGTGTTTTATCATTATTTTCATCCCCTAAAATCAAAGTTAGTTGAATTACAGTAACTAGTACAGTAACTTTATATGTCATATGCCTAAGATCACAAGTTAGCACAATTAACAAGTGAGGTCCTTGATATTTGACACACATCTCACCTCTGTCCATGTGAGTTCAAGTCTCAACTTGACCAATATGAGAAAGCCTGCCACTAGCTTTCTGTGAGACAGTTGTTCTTCCTGGGGTCTTCTCAGATTCTTCCTCCACCAACTATACTGACTGCCATATATAGCCTATCATGTGCTGAAAATTGGCATCAAGCCCAACAAAATGGAAGAAAAAAATGATTTTTCACACAAATGAATTATTCTATACAATCGCTGTCCTTCTAGGAATTATTGTTTGATTATATATATGATGAGTAATATTTATTGTCAGCTTTGTTTGATTAGTGGCAAAAATTAAATAGTCATGTTAATTACTTCAGCTGTTAGCTAATGAATACACTGTGCTACCGGTGATTGTAAGATGTGAATGAATACACAAGGCTAGCTGTCATTGTTAGATATGAATAAATACACTAGTCTAGCTATCATTGTAAGATATGAATGAATATACTATGGTTGCTGTAATTGTAAGATAATAATGAATATACTATAATTGCTGTAATTGTAAGATATGAGTGAATACACTGCTTGCTGTAATTGTAAGATATGAATGAATACACTAGTCTAACTGTAATTGTAAGATATGAATGAATATATTATGGTTGCTGTAAATGTAAGATATGAATGAATATACTATTGTTGCTGTACATGTAAGATATGAATGAATATACTATGGTTGCTGTACATGTAGGATATGAATTAATATACTATGGTTGCTGTAAATGTAAGATATGAATGAATATACTATCGTTGCTGTACATGTAGGATATGAATGAATATACTATGGTTGCTGTACATGTAGGATATGAATTAATATACTATGGTTGCTGTAAATGTAAGATATGAATGAATATACTATCGTTGCTGTACATGTAGGATATGAACGAATATATTGTGGTTGCTGTAATTGTAAGATATGAATGAATATACTATGGTTGCTGTAATTGTAAGATATGAATGAATATACTATCGTTGCTGTACATGTAGGATATGAATGAATATACTACGGTTGCTGTACATGTAGGATATGAATGAATATACTATGGTTGCTGTACATGTAGGATATGAATTAATATACTATGGTTGCTGTACATGTAGGATATGAATGAATATACTATGGTTGCTGTAATTGTAAGATATGAATGAATACATTATGCTTGATGTAATTGCAAGATATGAACAAATACACTAGGCTTGCTGTAATTGTAAGATATGAATGAATACACTATGCTAGCTGTAATTGTAAGATATGAATGAATACACTATGCTTGCTGTAATTGTAAGATATGAATGAATACACTATGCTTGCTGTAATTGTAAGATATGAATGAATACACTGCACTAGCTGTAATTGTAAGATATGAATGAATACACTATGCTTGCTGTAAATGTAAGATATGAATGAATACACTGCACTAGCTGTAATTGTAAGATATGAATGAATACACTACACTAGCTGTAATTGTAAGATATGAATGAATACACTACACTAGCTGTAATTGTAAGATATGAATGAATACACTATACTAGCTGTAATTGTAAGATATGAATGAATACACTGTACTAGCTGTAATTGTAAGATATGAATGAATACACTACATTAGCTGTAATTGTAAGATATGAATGAATACACTATGCTAGCTGTAATTGTAAGATATGAATGAATACACTATGCTAGCTGTAATTGTAAGATATGATTAAAGCATGTGGATAAAGAATGAAATGGCAAAGTCTGTGAATTGTATCATCAGACCATAGCTTGTATCATTGCTACAGACTGTGTATAAATCAACCCATCCCACATTTCAGGTTTATAGCCCACCCAGGTTGACTGCTTCAGTGTGTCCAGGAGGAAAAGCACTTATTTCCCATTTTCTGATCATGATATAGCTACATAATTTGCTGAAAGTGCCATTACAAACAACAAGTCAGCCCCCACATGTAGTTCCCGACATAACATGCTGTCGCATGACTAGTTATTCACTAGCAAATTATGTCTTTTTCAGTTATTCGTATGCAAATTATGTCTTCTTCAAACACCACCTGATCACAATACATTAGGAATCCTTCTAATGTCTTACAGGTTCTGGACTCGCAAGCAATGTTAACTTAAGGACACCTGCTTATTGAGACAAAGACATGAGTGATCTTCCTTTGGATTGAAGGCTTGATGCCAAATACCATCATTTGTCACTTACTACTTCCATTCCTGCTGTGAATGCATGTTCATTTTTTAGGCCTTTCAGATTCCTTAAATTTTGTCCTCTTTATGATCCACTTGTTGTGTTTTTGAATTTCACCTAATTTTCATTGTTGATAAATATTTTACATCTCATTTATTTCATAGCATGGTTAGTAATATGACACCATGTTAATTCTCTTTTCTAGCGATAATTAGTACTTTTCATCTGATTGACTGAGCTTGTCAGCAATCAGGGATCTATATTTCTGACAAGATTTTGATCAAACATGTTTAATTGTCTTATATTATCAAGATTTTTCATGAGTTTGATTATAAGCAAAATTTACTCATATTAATGAGGTAATCTTGTATCAGATTGTCTGAGCTTGTCATGACTTTGGAGACAGAATTCTAGTTAAAAAAAACTCCTCAGCTGTAAGCATACATTATTATTATTGTAGACAAGTCTTAAAGGACCAACGTTTGGGTTAGCAGATGTGGCTTTCCACCTCTTACCTACTCTAACATATTATGATCGGATAATATATTTGAATGAAAAACTTTATTTTGCAATCAATTTATTCAGTAATACTTACCTGATCATAATATGGGCACACCCTCCTTAGCCTTACGACTGTAAACATCCCATGAAGAGCATGCACTTCTACTCCAGTAGTAACTGACAAATGATGGGATTTGGTGCCAATTCCCTTAATCATTCATATCTGGTTGTGGTTTTGTGGGTTTATTGCCATTTTCAGCAATGATAGGCTGTACAGGACAGCCAGTATATTTGGTGGAGGAAGAACCCTGAAAGACACACCGGAAGAACCTATGGGAAGCTACTGGCAAGCTTTCTCACATACCCACATTGGCCAAGCTGAGAGTCAAACCCATGTGGACAGAGGTGAGATGTCAGTGACAGTAAAAGCAAATGCCTTAGAGTGCTTGGCCACTTGGGGCCTCCACTCAGACCTGATTTCTGTCTCAAAAGCAGATAATATCAATTCTAGTGGGATTAATTTTCTTTCAGAAAGGCAGGTTGTGAAATTAGTTGAAGGACTCCAAATGTATTATGATTATAAAAATATTTTTCCATTTATAAAAAAAAAAATGGTTTTCATTAAGTTACTGAGTGAAGTTATGAAAAGTAAAGATAGTGAATTTTAAAGTTAGTTGACCTCAGGTACATAACAAACAGGTAATTTAGGACATACAATTTGCCATTTAACATACTAAGTTCAAATATAAAATAAAATGTAATCTCTGTATGTTAAGTGATTTTCATGAATGTCATACATATTCTATTTCAGACATCATCCTCATCACAGAGTGGACTATGCAAGTCTCTTACTCAATGCAGAACAATCACTTGAAAGAAAATGGAGAAAATACTTTGGAAGTAAGATAATGAATTCTTTATAGCTCACCTGGCCTTCAAGCCAGTTAAACTTATGGTATGATCCATCCATAGTGTATTGTCCATTCACAGTTGATATTTACAATTTTTGTCAAGAAAACTGCTTGATTAATTTGCACACACATGGAACATTCTGGAATAAAGGCCTTTCAGATTTGTTCATTGGATGCCAATCCATCATCCAATATGGCTACATTTGCTGAAAATAGAAAAACTTTTAAACAACAGAATTGGATATTTGACAGGATCTTGGCTTAGGAATCTTTCAAGTTTATATAAATGATAATGATCCACTATCAAATATGGCTGCTGTTAAAATAAAAATAAAGAAACCATAGAGCAATTCAAATACTGTGAACAAGAATTTGACCAAATTTGACATTAGGTATCTTTGCATGAAGGCCTTTACAATTTTTACAAATGATTCCAATCTGCCATCAGATATGACCACCATTATAAGAAAGAGAAGAAAAAAAACTTGAAGCAACTTCTCAGAAACTGCTGTGATGAATTTGATGAAATTTTACAGCATTCAGAAGGTTTTTTAAAGTTTGTACAGTGTTGCCAGTCTGCCACCAATGAAACACTCAGCAGAATTGGACTGACTTGAGAGAAAGGATCTTCACTTGACTGACTTGACAGAAAGGATCTTCACCTGAAGGGCATATAAGTTATATAGTTTATGCCAATCCACTATCATGTATATCCCTAACAGTAGAACAACCATGTAATCACTTTTTCCCAGAAGAACCCACTGAACAGAAACTTCTTTCTAAAAGTGCTTCTAAACAGAATTTGACCAAATTTGACTGAAAGTGTTGTACATTAAAGACTTTTTTTTACAAATATTGAAAAACCTTAAACAACTTCTTCTCAGCAGCCACTCAGCAGAATTTGACCAAATTTGACAAAAGATATCCTGACATTAAGGGATTTAGCTTTCAGATTTATACAAACGTGATGCTTGTCTGCCATTAAATATGGCTGACATTGCTAAAAATACAAAATCATTTATATATCTCAGACAACCACTAGACAGAATTTTACAGAAAGTGTCCTGGCATTACAGGACTTGAAATATTGAACAAATGATGTTTGATGTGCCATCATAAATGGGTAAAATATAAAAACTTGAGAAAACATAAAAGAATTGTTTTCATAACATATACAGTCAACAGCACAGGAAGAAATTTGTACAGAAAGGATACTACTAACCCAGATTTCTTGGGCAGCTGCTGTAAGTTGCATTTGGCTGTTAAGCAGAAATAAGGTGAGTGATCTCAGGCTCACATGGTTCTCGTGGTTTTGAAAATGATGACACTTTCAATTCAGTATATATTTTCATACATCTCAGTATAAAATTGGATTTTTTTTATTGATCTAAGCTCTGCGTCTTTTCAGCAAGATATTTGATATTGAGATATTTATTTACCAGTTGTAGGGTTGGACCATGATTATATAATATATTACCTTTGAAGATATAGGGATTTGTTTAACATTGCAGTTGGAAATTTTAAATTGTTTATTTACTTTTTTTTAAATTATTCAGAGAAATCTGATTTTGTCCTGGCAAATTTTAACACGCACAATCCTGCCCAAAATAAGGATTATACCAAAGCATATCTCCTTATACATATTGTAAGAAACTGGAGACACAGAACAAGTTATTAAATTAAAACTTACATATATTTTTATGCACTGAAAATAGAAGTTTTAATTAATTATATAATATACAATTATAGACCTTTGTCAAGGTGAATATTAAGTTTGATGAATCAGTAAACAAAATATTGACCCCTTCAGCGTAATCAGTATGATAACTTTGCTGGTTGATAAATCTGCACATTCATTTTAGCAAAGATCTACATTTGTTTCATTACATGATTTCATAAACAGAAACTCACAACTTTAATTGCTTTGGAAATGCCTTTTCAGCTGCACAGCTGCTTGTCTTTAATGTTATGAAATGAGATAAAAGTTAGTGATGTCATGACCATGCAGCAGCTATATACTGAATAATATTGCATATAATTTAGGGATTTTTCAAGGTCTTTTGACATCAGATGCATTTAATTAGGCAAATTGCAAGCAATCAGGCTGAATTAGGAAACTTTCCTATACAGTTAAATAAAGATTACTGGTGTGTTCAAGGAATTATTTTTGCCTGTAATTTGATTTTTTGTGATCTATTTTTCAAATATTTAAAGCTAATTTGCATGTATTTTATGAGTAATTTCATTGAAGTATTTACCTTTGTCTGCATTGATAATTGTCAAGTCAAAATTAAGGAAGTAAACATCATTTTTGTTATGAGGATGGGTGTTATATTCAGACACCAAATTGACTTTAGAAAATCCCTGCATGTGATGTCAAGTCATTCATTGGAAAGTCACCACTCACAGAAATGATATAATACATTTGTATAATTGACCATGACTCTTCAATTTGATCTCTCTAGCATAATTTGCTTGAGCACAGGAACTGCATGTTCACTTGATGAAATCTTTATAAATATTGTAAGTCACAACATTTCTTTGAACTTAAAACTTTCCCAGATCCAAGAAGAGAACCAAATTCAAGAAATTTTCAATCACATCATCAGCATACAGTATGTGTATTACAAAATGAACAAAATTATCTTTATACTGTATCTGTATTGCCAAATCAACATCATAACATGTAATGCATTATGTGTATGTATATATATATATATACAGTATGTGTATTACCAAATGAACAAAATTATCTTTATACTGTATCTGTATTGCCAAATCAGCATCATAACATGTAATGCATTATGTGTATATATATACAGTATGTGTATTACCAAATGAACAAAATTATCTTTATACTGTATCTGTATTGCCAAATCAGCATCATAACATGTAATGCATTATGTGTGTATATATACAGTATGTGTATTGCCTAATCATTAGCGTTATATGT
Source organism: Sinohyriopsis cumingii (assembly GCA_028554795.2). Classification (NCBI taxonomy): domain Eukaryota; kingdom Metazoa; phylum Mollusca; class Bivalvia; order Unionida; family Unionidae; genus Sinohyriopsis; species Sinohyriopsis cumingii. The sequence continues at coordinate 64,764,536 of CM068831.1, forward strand.
ATTGCCAAAAAGCAAAGCACAGATACTCTGTTGACAATTGCTGAGTTTGCCTGATTGACATGAACTTAATGTTATGAAAATAGTGATTTACAGCAGAACAAGTTTTGATGTTTTCCTGTATTAAAGGCTTTTTGTCTCTTGCATACTGGTATTTACCTTGAATTTTCTTATTAGTTAAAGTATTATTGATGCAAGAATTAATGCAGATATATCTGTCATTTGAACAATAAGGTTGCAGTTTATAAAATGAACTGAACATTCTTTGCAGACCGTAAACCGCCGTTGACAAGTTCTCATACTCCCAGCACCAGTATGTTAGTACCATTTCCAGGTAGTTCACACGCCATCCCTCCTGTCAGGTATGAAATTTGCTAGTAGTGTCAAGGTGGGCAAACTAATTAATTTTGTGGATTTTAAAGATTTATGCAAATTAAAAGATCATTTTAACACATTTTTAAAATAGGAGCCTGTTTTTTTTTCTCCATTTCTATCAGAAAAATTGGATTCACAAAGTGTCTGGGCGTTTTCAAAAGATGGCATGATTATATATAGACTCAGATCTGCTATGACATACTCTGCTGAAATATCAGGGTCTATGATGTTTGTAAGGAGTAATCTGTACAACAAACAACATAGACCCTGATCTGTGGGTGCTTTATGTGACAGAAGATCATAGTCTATGTTGTTCAGAGCTTAACTTTTCATGAAATCAATTATATATGTTAATTTTTGCTTCATTGAAAATTCTTGGTTGTTGACTCATAGAGGTAAATCACCATGTTTTCTTGCACTGCTATAAAATGTGTGCCCAGCTGTGAACGTCATAGATCCAGATCTGCCATTACTTAATGTTTTGGCAAATTAGGGTCAGCAATGTTTGATTTATATCAAATAGTGTAGATCCTATTTTGTTGACACATTATACTTCCATATATACTTACTTATAAGTTAATTCTAACTGCAAAACTGCACAGATCAGATATGGGTCTATGCAGTTTCTTAGGAGCACTCAGTAACTCAATCAATATAGACCCTAATTTTCTGGTGCATTCTGCAGTGGCAGATAAGGATCTTTTTAGTTTGCGGTTTGACTTGACTTACATGCAGGTACGTACATTATATCTAATCTTCTTCAATCTTTAGTGTTTGCAGTAAGTTGAGTGTCAGTATATGGTGACATCACTTACGACACAGGATACTTTTATGGCATTATGATTCATGCTAATACTAAGGTAATAATGGAGAAAAAAATTCATTTATTTTATATATATATATATATATATATATATATATATATATATATATATATATATATATATATATATATATATACACACTTATTATCCATATCTTAGAATTAAATATTTAACCAAACTATAAACTGTTGTACATTTTTCAGAGAACAGTTACGCCAGTACAGATTTTCTCTTCAAGAGCAGATTGGTCCACCATACTCAGGCCATGACAAACAGTCCACAAATGAACGACTCACAGAGCACAAGGAATGGCTGAAGAAGTTTCAGCAGGACATCAGTTTTGGAGCATCATTTGTCAGAGCTTCAGCCTCAGATGCAGGCTCTGTGTATCCTTTTTAGATGAATAAACTTAACATGCAAAGCAAATTTCAGTGTTATTAATTATTGTGAATTTATGATATTTGTCTCATCTGCAGTAAGGCTGTCTAATGAATGATAACAAAAACCACTCAGTAGAATTTTGTCAAATTTGTAGTTTTTACAAATGATGCTAGACTACTATCAATAATGATTGCTGTTACTAATAAAAGAAAAACCTTTAACTTTTTCTAAAGTCACTGAACAGACTGATCAGAGTTTACATTGATCTAGCTTGAATACCTTTAAGATTTACAAATGATGCAGTGTCACCATCACAAATGGCTACCATAAGTAAAAGTAGAGGAATATAATAGACTTTTTCTTTTTCAAATATGTTACCCAGTCATAACTCCATAGCAGTACAACCATTTCCTAACAAATCTACCCCTTCCAAGCAGCAAATGTAGTTATAAGAGCTAAAAGTAGTCTGACCACATTGTCGAGTCACATAGAGTGATAGAGTGATCTCCCTATTAGATATAGAGATTGGTGTCAAATCATGCCCATACTTATTTGGCTACTTCAGCTTGTGCTAGGTTGAATGCATTTAGAAACTTCACAAAAAGTCAGCATCAAGAGTAACTTGTCACACTTTAAAGTAAGTTATTGGAGTTTCTCTTATAAAGGAAGTATTCTCTGTCTATATTTCAAACTATTTCTCATTTTTTTCTACCAAGACAAAATTTGTTTAACATGATTGGAATAGCAATTATACATGTTGGCACCATTTTGTGTTATCTGTCCTGGTTGCTAATATGTGCATTTAGTAATGTGTGCTTGACCTTTGGTGTTCTTTGGTCAGTGATACAGACCATTAAGTCATGGAGGTAATTTTTCAAAGGAAAATAAATAAATTTTTCAGTTGCATCCACTTACAGTAAGGTTATAGGCAATGCTGCACAGATTTCATCTGTATAAGCTATTGCATATGCTCTCTACTACAGTCACATATATTTGTTTATAAACAGTGAAATAATCCAGTAGAACCCCCTCATTAGTTTATAAAGCAGCACTTGACTGGCTTTACCTGTATAAGCTATCACTTATACAGTCTATGTTTACAGGTAAATTTTTTTAGCCAGTGTAATATTTTAGTAATGTCCACTTTGTTCATTGATAAAGCAGTGCATAACAGGCTTCACCCATATAGCTATCATATTACTCCGTATATTTATACGTGTCTGGGCAATGGGCTGGATATAGTACTCTCACTGCAAATGCCTGAAATTAGTGGATGCTAATTGTAGTAGATACTTGGAATGTGTGGGATGCCACTTGTGTGATAAATGAAATGTATGCACTCTGTGGATGAGAGAATCATTGCATTGCAGTCCTGCTCAGATGGTCAAGAACAAAAGGGAAGGCAAATAAGCAAAATATTAAAGACAAGGATGTCATTAGCATAGATGCCGATGATGCCTAAGTCAGCAAATTTCTTGTTAAGGAGACTTACAAGGTAGAGGGCTCACCAGTGAATAGTAAAATCAGGCAAACCTTTGCAGCTGTCACTAAACATAGTCACAGCTCCAACTTTGCCTCCTAAACTGGAAAGATGCTTTCAAAAGTACCAACAGACTTATGACACTGTTATGATGATATCTGAGGCAGATCAACAGCAACCAAATCTAGCTCAGACACTTTCTCACTTGATGTGGGGGGGGGCCATTTTTATGGATCCAGTATACTGTAACCCATCCCAGCTTTACCTGTCTGGAACTGATGAGGAGGTGAAGCTGGCACTGTTCTATCAGGATTGGAATCTGCCATCAGATTTAAATTGCAACACCAATCTTGACTATAATATTGATTGATGGGACTGTTAACATTGATCAGATATCTTGATCAGCCCACCCATTATAGTGCTACAGTGCACCTTGGTCCCTCTGTGACCAGTTTAGTGCCATAGTACCCAGCTGATATGATGAACTCTACTTGATTGTGAAAACAGTCCATGCCATTTATGGATACAAGTAGACATTGTATCTCAGTAGTTCCGTCTCATTTCTATGCCATCAAAGATCAACAGCAAATGGATGCCGAGTACCATGTAAGGACTATGGATGACTCATTTAGCGATTGCCTTAAAATTACTGTATATCTTTCTGATAGATTTTAGTATGGTTAGCAGTTGTGCTCTGCCAGTTTCATCAACACCATCTAAGATTTCATTAGAGGTGTCTGTATAACCACATTTTCCAATAGAGGATGAATCACAGTTACATGCTTGCCATATTCCCACACAGTGTTGGGGGGTGTTTGAGCCTCAAAAAGTGAGTTTTGAGATCCCATGTTGGGTCAGTATGTATGATAAGAAAAAAGCAATATTGTCCAATCGAGAATAAGCCATCTTGTCATATAAACCTTGTAGAAAATGATAGGAAATTCGTATCTGAATGGAAAAATAAATTTGTCTTGGTTTTTAAAAAAACATACAATACACTTACAAAAGAAAGAATTAGTTAATAGACCTAGTATTATGAAATATCAAAGCCATACACATACACATGTGCAGGTACTCACATCAACACAACCACACTGACGTTAAATAAAAACACAAAATAAGTTTCCATCATTAAGATCCATTGGATGGCAAAATATATTTTAATTTGATGAAGTCTTTGCTACTCTCAATAGTTCATTAGGGGGTTTGAAGGTAATGCAAGTGTCATTAGTGTTCATCTTTGCACTCTCTAAAGACCAGACGGTACTGTTGTATTAACTTCCTTGCTGGATTCTCTGAGCAAATCCTGGTCAGAACCATAACATTAGCATTGTCAGAACTGTAGGTGATGCAGGTTGATTATGAGATGCAATTGGCTGTATAGAAAGATGAATATATATATATATGTAGTATGTACACTTACTTTATCAATGATATACCATGAGATGTATGAAAAATTTATATGAGTGGTATATTATTGATACAGTGTACATACTATACATATATTTTATTTATATCACATACAAATACACATACATACCATTTGAACAAAGTGAAGATTGACTACAGGCAACTGTGTATTGAGTTAATATACTCCTCACATCCCTGCAGTCTGCTACCAAATTTAGTTATGTGCCTTTTGTGGCTATTCACAATCACCTTTGCTTATTGATAAGTTGATTCTTTTCTGTTTTGAGTTTCTATTTTTATTCACATTGATTAAATCACTGTAAAACACACTTATGATTTAAACACGAAAATTGGTTTTAATGAAGAAAGTAGAGCACTGCAAACGCATGGTAAATGTCCTCAACACTAAGCCAGTCATGTACCAGTACATAAAAATTATTTGGAGTAGAAATTAAGCAAAATTACAAACCAACAAGAGGTCATTAAAATATTTTCATATATTCACAGTTGATATAAGTAATTATTCTGCTTTAATTAGCATTACTACCAGCCATAAAATTGTTTCTCTCTTGTCGATTTGACTGTAACCATCATTCATGGGTCCAGATATTAGCTTTTGCAAGTGCTTGTTTTATTTTTACCCTTTAGAAAAAGAATAGTGAAGCATTTTGTATTGTTTCAGTGTACAAATATTTATACAGTATTTAATAGCTGTAATTTCCACTCACTGCCTTAAAATGATACTTTGCGAGAGCAGTAAGATCAGAGAGAAACAACAAAAGACACAAGGTATTCAAACATTGTTATTACTCAAAATTATTGAAGGAATAAGACATGATGTTATCTATGAAAATTTGATTTAATGCTAAATCAGATCAATTCTTCATTCAGGTGAAATATTATCGAAATGTTAGAATCTCCAATAAAGCATATCTTGTTTTATCCATGATTACCTAATCCCAATGAAAAATACAACTTTAAAATTCTACAGTTTTTGCTTGAAGCTCAGTTAATAATGAAATACTGTTTTCATAGATTGGAATGATTTGGATGCATACAAGATGTGGAGAATTTCCTCAGAGTGATGCAATCTTAGCCGGATTTTAACTTTTTGAAATATGATGAGTGGTGTCATTTTCATGTAGGTCAGTAGATGAAATACAGTTGCATATTTTCAGTGGCAGGCTATTTATGAAAATGAGAAAGAGGAGTGGACACAGGATTGATCTCTGGTGTTCTTTTTATATAATTGGTTCTTCTTTAGAAAAACTTCCATTTATTTTGACACACTGTTTTCTCTTTGTTAGATATTATGTGAACAATTCAGTTGTGGAATTGTCACATTGATAAATGCTATTGATGAGAATATCAATTAAGAACAAGGTCAAAACCTTTTCTAAGAAGCAGTATGGATACTTAATTTCCCATGATCTAAGGAAGTAATCCATCTTTCTATGGCCTGAATGAGTCTGATAAGATATGGTCAAATTAAAATATACAGAACTCCATAAGAAGACCTGTTATTTCTCTTTTTTTTTTCTTCTTGTTTTTCCTTAACACCTTGTCACAGGAACAGCCTGGGCAGAAATTCTGACAATCCTGTATCCTCATCCACACCCACCAAAGGACTTCCACCATCAACAGGGGCTATCAAGTTTGAGCTGGATGAAAATGATGAAATTAGAATCAGACATCTGTGATATTTACTTTCTTTGAGATCTGTATTTTATTTTGATTTTTTAAAATCTATATCATAAATTCATAACACAAACATAACCTGTATGCATTCATGGCAAAAACAGCATTAATTAATTGCATGAGGTCAGTTTCATCATAGATGTTTGCTCTTAACCCTTGTGATAGCAAACTGGGACATATTGTTTTGTGACCATCTGTGTGCTTATCTGCATGGCCATCCCAGTTACATTTAAGTATTGTAGCACAAATATTATTTGATTCAGAGCTTTGAAATCCTAGAAACTATATCATAGTAGATGACCTGATTTGATTTTGAAACCTTTACATTTCTAAATTTACATGATTATGAACTTATTTAACTTCTACTTTTTGACAAAAGCCTTGCTAGCATTATTAAGGAAAAACTACTTAAGGTACACAAATCAAATTTGGATGACTTACTTCTGTTCATGTGTAGATGACATGATTAGAACTTTTGACCATAAAAACAATATTTTATAATTTTTACCCAATTTTTAAATACTTTTTGGGCTATTTTATCAAAAACCTTGTTAACACAGTTAAGCAAATACATCTAAAAGAAGACAAGGGAATTATTTTAGATACATTTGAATTTATATTTAGATTTCCTTTTAATGTTCAGGCCATAAAAACAACTTTAATATTCAATTTTTACACAATTTTTCACTTTTTACAACTTGAATATTTTTTAACTAAACCTTGCTTGCATGATTATTTGAAAACAATTAGAAGTAGACAGTTAAAATTTGGTATATTTGTTTAAATACATTATCACATTTTATTAAAAATGTTTCAGCATTTTTTAAATTATGAACTTGGACATTTTTGGTCTAAAGAGCATTGTACTAATAACAGCATAATTTCTAGTTTTTGTTGCATTTTGAGTTCATATGCAAGAGCACAAGGATGTCAGTTGTAACATATGTTCTGTGTTGTACATAGAAACTTTCTTGCCTTTTATCAAGTTTTTTTTATATTCTTGTATCACTGATCCTGTATAAGCACTTGGACAGATTACTTTGAACCAGTAACTTGGTGCATGATATACATGCATTTGCTCTGTAATACAATCTCAGCTATCCACACCACAGTTATCTGAATCTTCATAGTAGATCCTTGTACCTCAACCATTAGTGAAATATAGAAATGTTAATCCCCATTTGTTTGAGTTTTTTATTTTAAAAAATCAGAATTTTCAGTTCATCAAGACTATCACAATGTTCCAGTTTAGTTGGCTTGAACACTTTGGATTATTTGAACCTGTGTTTAACATGTTACAGAAAGTTTATAATATTCAGTCTATTCGACTTGAAATATGTATCTCCAGGACTAATCTAGGATTCAGGAATATGGGATCAGTGACACCTTAAGTTGATTCCAGCTGCAAACTACACTGACCCAGATCTGCCAGCACATACTATAATTTGTAGACACTCATCAAGACATCCATGATGACTTGAAAACATTATCAGTAAAACACACACACCCACACTCTCCATTAAGTGACCTATTGTTCATACTATACAGTATAACATATTTAGCTGATTTTGATAGATCCTCTAATTTAAATTTTGAATAAAATTTCTGTCACCCAAATTTGACACACCAGTATTTCAACCTTTGATTAAGATTATCCAGCAGTGAATGATTTTATGGTGTAACAGTGATAGTCAAAAAGGCAGTACAGATGACTGATTTTAACATGCCTCTTTGCATGTATGTAAAACTATAAATAAATCTTACGAGTGATGAATGCTACAATCAATGTAAATCTTCTTAAGTATGTTGCAAGTTTTACTTTGAAACATTTCAGGTGTACCTGTTTGTACCCTACCAGGTTATTAAAATTTATTGCAATTGGGATATTTGGTCATCAAAATCAGCCAAGCTTTTTGACCACAAAAGTAACGATATGGTATTATAAAGAAAATTATTATTGCCCTGCTATCATGTCGACGTATTTGTGGAGGGCTGATTACAGTAATTTCTATCATTATCAATGAGTATGTTGGAACACATATAGATATTTTCTAAAATGACTAGTACATACTTGTGGTATAATATTTTCTGTTATAATTCTACTATACCTACTCCTGAATACTGTAGTAAATCAGTGGGATTCAGAACAAGGTATAGAATCTGGTATGTATCAAAACAATCCAGACTCAAGATTATAAAAATATCCCCATACATGTACTAAAATAAAGATGCAGCTTTAAATCATTTATCTGGTTGGTCATACAAGATTAAAAAAAAATAAAATAGAATTCATATAACAGAGTGTCAACGCTTATATAACCTGCATTCCATTAAGTGCAAGATTTCTTTATTGAATTCATATCGAGAACTGGGTGGATGAGAGGGAGAGAAATTGTGTTAAAGAAAATGAATCTGTTCAGATTGGGAAATACAATAGAACCTTAGAAACTGTTAATGCTGCCATGGCCTAAATCTTTTGATAAAATTTTCAGTTTTGTTTCAAGTTTTCAAAGTTATAGGCAGCATAGAAAGCTTTATTATGTAACTGAGCATTTAATTTGAGCGATAACAAATATCGGAGTGATTGATATTTGAATTATCAGCATTCCTGTTTTGATATTTGTTTTTACAACTTGCCAGGTGTCATAAAAGATATAAATTGTTTAACGCTTGTGATTTAATTTTGAAATGAGCACAGATATGCAGATTTTACTCAGTAAAACAGGATAAAAATGAAGTTAGCTGATTTGTAAGGAAAAATACAGTATGGGTTGATTAATATAGTATTCATTGTATTGTTTGAGAAAGACATTATGCATTTTTTAATAGCTGAAAGAGTAGAGATGAAATAAATTGTTTAAATAATTTTTACATGTGCGAAAAAAAGCTGTAAAAGTAAGTTATGACACTTGTTTCTCGGTTTTGGTTTAAAATGAAATTTCCTCAGTAAACTGCAGAAGCATGTTTTAATAAATTATGTACATGCTTTATATGGACACTTGCAGGACTTCATCATTTTGTATCTAAGCAAAGAAAAAAATTAAGATACAAAAAATACATTTGAAATGATGCTGAGATATCAAGAGTGTTTAATTAATTTCCTTCCTGCATTAGATTGATGAATGCTGGTCATCATATTCTGCTGTTGGTATCTTCAGTTTAAGACTGTTAAGATACTGTATCTTACATTTAAGACACTATCTTCAGTTTAAGATGCTGTATCATCAGTTTAAGACACTGGATCTTCTAAGATACTGCATCTTCAGTTTAAGATGCTTTATCTTATGTTTAAGATACTGTGTCTTCAGTTTAAGATACTATCTTCAGTTTAATACTGTATCTTGTATCATCAGTTTAAGATATTGTTTCTTCAGTTGGAGACACTATCTTCAGTTTAAGACACTATCTTCAGTTTAATACTGTATCTTGTATCATCAGTTTAAGATATTGTTTCTTCAGTTGGAGACACTATCTTCAGTTTAAGACACTATATCTTCAGTTTTAAGACACTATCTTCAGTTAAGATACAGTATCTTCAGTTTAAGAAACTGTATCTTGTATCTTCAGTTTAAGACACCATATCTTCAGTATAAGACACTGTATCTTAAGATAACTTTATTAGGATATATAGTTGCATAATTTGTGATCTGTTTTAATGCATATGAGATTTTCTAGAATGCAGTTTTCTTGTATTTTTTTTCTCCCTCTCTTTTGTTCTTAAAACTTAAAGGTAATGAGGTAAAACATTCCCTTTAGTTTTATATCCATTGAATCCCCATTCTGAAGACTTGATGAAAAGTGTTCTCACTTTTAAAACAATTACTTATTATCCATAATTTTTGGGGTATTTACCTTTTAATTACCCACACAAAGAGGTCTTAATTTAACCAAAAATGTTGACACCCACAATCATAGAAAATAAAAGAATCTGTAGTTTTTCCCAAGTATTAGCTTGTTTTCCTAGAGAACGGCCTGTCCAGTTTTAGGGTCTTCACGTACCTTGTTCATCACATGAAATGGTTGACTGTTGAGACGTAAATTATCATGATTTGTTAATAACCATTGCAAACATAAATGATTGATATCTGGACAGCAAGAGTTCTTATTATTTAGTGGTTTTCAGCTCCTGTAGTGAAACATAGTTATGCATAGTGATGCTCACAAATATAAACTTGCCTTCAAGCTGATATCTTAAGACTTCGCTACCCAAGATTCTGATATGTTAACCCTGTCTACTCCTTGGTGGATCAAGCAGATATTTCTGTGCTTCAGGTCTGTGAATTTGATTGAATGTGGTGGCACACCACTGCATCCAATCAAAATTAAGTTGTTCAGATTTGAACATTGTTCCTACATGATCGAGACAACGCGAGCACACAAATTGATGGTTTCATAAATAAGCAGTTTTCCACTGCCGGTCCATGTTTATATCAATACCTTTCACTCAAATACACCTGTAATCACTTCTCTCTGGATCATAATCCAATAGATGTTGGTAGGACAAAGCACTAAAATGTCTGCTCTGTCTGCCAAGGTGTAAATAGGGTTGAGATAACGTGAAAATTGGCTAGTGAAGATGGGCTGATACAGGAATAGCAACCAGTACATTACTGGAGATATTGCCCTGTTGTTCACTTGCCTGCTGACTGAGTTGGTCATGTGTGTGTGTGTGTGTGTGTGTGTGTGTGTGTTTAGATCTTAACAAGCACAGGTAATTGTGCAATTAGTTCTCACAAACAGTATTTATAAACTGTTCACTCTGTAAGTATAGATGTAAATTATGTATATTGAACCATAACTTTTGTATGATTAAATAAACTATATTTTGTAGTCATATATAAGTCTTGTAAACAAATCACCTATGCAAATTAAAAAGTTTTTAAAGAGATGTGCTTTCTTGGGTATTTTTTTGTATGTTTAACCATGTTCTGCCTCAGGGAATTCATGTTGCAAGTAACCACACATTGTATCAGTCCTATAATTTGCAAATGTTTTATTTGATAACAGTGACATTTTTGTTTTCATCAGAAATTTCACCAGGGATGGATGAAAAATGGTAAAGTTGTTACATTTTCATTTATCTAATAATAGATGTCTAATAACACTGATCAAAATTCAAATAGATTTTTTTTAGAATGTTTCCAAGTGTGATAACCCCTAAAAAGATTGTTCAGCAATCTACAAAACCTTTAGTATTGTAGTGTTCTGGTGACCAGGCATGGCAGATTGGTAGATGGTTCAACTAAGAGCCATAGTTTGAAATATGAGATAAAGATAACACGTTTCCACTGCCAGTGTTGGCATAAAACTAAAGATTCTATGTTAACAATTAGGATATATTTGGAGTATACCATATCATGGGGTGTAGGTTAAACACTGTACTTCCTTATATCAGGGGTGCACAGCCTTTTTCAGCCAAGGGCCAGATTGCATTTTCTAAGACCACTCAAGGGCCACAAACATGACGCTACAAGTTTTATACAACAGCGACTTGGCAAACGAAATTAACGTTAATAAATGTTGTAATAAACTATTGCTTGACATGAAGGTTTTATATAATTTTACTTTTAGTAGCCCAATCTACTTTCTGTAATTACTGTTCATGGGCTAGATTTATGTGAGGGCCAGACAGAACACATTTGAGGGCTGGATGTGGGCTGTGGGTTATGCCTTATATTGATCATGTTGTCTATCTGTATGTTTGTAAGTACACACTTTAAATGTTACCAGTTCAGCCTAGCCACTATTCTTTCTACATTCATATGTAAGCCTCCATTTGGCAGTTTCTTGTAAATGCATCTGTTCCATATGTGCTGAACTGAGAATACTGTCAAAACATGTGCTTCAGTACTCATCAAAGGCATGTCTTTTTTTTATTTTCCCTCATTTATCTAGTCCCTAAAAAGTCTGTTATTTCTGATACTTCATACACATGGATTGCTATTTGACAGGATAAAATTTTTAACATCATGCAATGATAAATACCAACCACTCAGAAGAAACTCATACATAGGTTTACCTAAATGGATTATAAACAAAAGCTTGTATTACTACAAAAAATACGGATGGTAAAAGTTTTTTCAATGTTTCAACCTCCAGCCTACGCGTGATCAGTACTACAATGCGCATGACGTGAAGGAACTTTTTGATACAATAAACGTCTCTTGTATTATAAAATTCCTAAAAGAAGTAAACATTTATTCTAAGCAATAACTTTTATGGCATCACCTCACTTTATATTCAATACCTTTTCATCTAAATCTTCATTAACTTGCACCATTTACCAGCTGTTTTTGGCAATGAAAGTGGGGGGTGGGGCTTCATACGTTATACTGCTCCATCTTTTATGGAACTAATAAATAGGAAATGTATTTGCTGATTTTGCCTGCCGATTGTGAAAGTAGGAGGCAGGATTTATGTGAGAGGTGAACTAATTAAGTTCTTGAGCAGTTCAAATGGTGTCTTGTTAAGACAGGTTAATGCCCATGATAAATTCCACTTTGGCAAGGATCAAGTGTCATTTGTACACCTCAGAGGTAGATGGCAATTTCACTTTAGGGATTCTCCACCACTTGTTGTGAGAACTGTTTTTAAGGGCTTATTTTAAGAAGATCCAGACATGCAGGTTCAGTAACTCTAGGTTACTATGAAATATAAAATATTTGCCATTCTGGTTGCTTAACGCAGATAAGGGAATATCTTGATAAATTCCTGTTGATTCTGTTATGAGATTGATGAATTTGAACAAAGATTTCCCATCCGAGTGAAGTAACCAGAATGAGAAGACACTCGGATTCTCTCAATTTCTGTATCTCCTTCGTAATCTGAGATGTTGGATTCTGGAGAAGTGAATATATTTTACCAAACCAGTCTATAGAAAGGGCACCGATTATCTACGACCTTTTGGATCTGGGACTGGTGAGGCAAAGGTTGGTTTTGGCATTACACCTTGTCGCCAGTAGGTATATAGGTCGATCCCTTCAAGCATCCATTGAGGGAAAACTGAGGGATGAAGAGACCATTCCATTTGTATTAGTTCCTTCTTGCAGGAAAATTAGTCTGCTAATACGTTACCCAGCCTTGTATATGTCGAACTTAAAGGCGGATTTGTCGTCGAGGACACCAAGTTAGAAAGTCCCAAACAAGAATACAAATGTCTGAGGTAAATTACCACAGTGGACTTGTAGGAGAGAATTAGAACTCTATTCCCATTTAGGTTCTCCAGCCACAAATAAAAAGCTTTCAAAACGGTTTTATCTCGAGAATGATATGCTAATAATGATCCTGACATCCTGAAATGGTAGGAGAATGGCTCCTCCAGTCTTTTTATGCTCGCATCCATACCGATTGTGATTGCCGGAGGTCGTACTTGCAGAGGCATCCCTGATGCGAGCCCCGAGTTGTTTCCCTGCCTAATAATGACAAGGAAACTTGAGGCCAGTTTTCATCATTCTTTGGATTAAGGTAGTGAAGTGACATCTCTTGTGTCACCTGCAAAGTAGTTTGAGAAAAATGTCGAGGATAGCGACTCACTACAATTACAGCACATTCTGTGTTAGAACTCGCAACTTCAAAGGTGGTAGAAGATTAATGGCAAGTAAAGAGATATCTCTTGAGGCACCAAGATAGATATCGTACGCCGGAAGTCTCCAAAGATATGATGTGGGTTAGATTAATCCACGAGAGTGGCTATATAACTTGAGTCGTCTACAAGAAGTGCTTAGCAGCACTATGCAAGTTAAACAAATCCATGAGAGTGCATGTATAGACTGGGCGTAATCCACAGGAAGTGCTTTGTGGCACTATGCGGGTTAGTCTTGTATATCTGGTTTCGAGAAGTGGTTATTATGGTATTGCTGCACAGGAAGTGCTTAGCAGTACTATGCGACTCATGTAACTGGAAAAATTCTTTTTCTGGTGGCTGATACTGAATAATTGATTGTGGTCGTTGCCCATTGTGATCAGAGTTATATGGCAAAGTCCAGTCGTGAAAAAACATAGCTGTCTAGGCTAGCACGATGTCGTTGTCCAGTTCATGAGATGAGGCGGGGTACTGGGTATTGATCTAAGTAGCCAGTCCATAATTCTGAAATTAGGGGCTGTAACTGAGGCTGTTGTTGCTCTCCATCTCGCTCCCCATAAATAATATGGTTTAAAACACTGGCGTGAAAGCAGATGTTTTCGTCTGTTTAGCTATGCTTCTGCGCCTTCTCCATATTACCCAAAAGAATTGCCAGCCATTGACTTCTGTCCATAATATGCACGTCCGACAATTATTCAATCATGTATTCAATTAATGAAAACCAGAGAACTATAAATGCTCTGTGGTTGTAAGACTGGTCTCAACAATGATCTAAATCTGTATGACAAAACAGAGCAGAAAAGGTATAAACGTAGTGTAGTGACTATCCTGCTTTATAACTTATGTTGTCTGTATAGTTACCCACTATGATAAATACATGTAAAAGAGTGGCCTGTACAGGTAGCGTACTAGAGCATCATTATTAATATTTACAAGGTGGACGCTAAATATTCAATTCTAGTAGCAAGTAACTTGTGTGTATGTACATACACGTGTAAAATCACCGAAGCGTGACTTATTGTAACTACGTGAAAGAAGTGGATGCTGGATAATAGATTCTAGTAACAACTTACAAAGGGTATTTTTTACTGCCTAAACAGGTAAAATCACTGAAGCGTCACTTATAGTATATATTCATGTATGAGCTTTACACTATTGAGTAAACCATGTATTGAAACGTTTTTGTTGTTGTTGTTGTTGTTGTTGTTGTTGTGAGGTTTAATGCCATTTTTCAGCACACGATAGGCTATACATGGCGGCCAGTATTAATGGTGGAGGAAGAATCTGGAAAACCTGGAAAGAACCACCGACCCACGAGAAGCTACTGGTAAGCTTTCTCACATGCCCACATTGGCTGAATCTTAGACTCGAACTGCCGCAGACAGAGGTGAGATGGCAGTGATCCGTAACGAAGAGCGCTTTAGACCACTAGGCCACTCGGGGCCCCCGTATTGAAACGTACTTGTACTTATCCGACTACGGCGGATGCTATACAGTAATATAAACGAGTTTTCTGAATTACACACAAAATCTGCACATAAAAAAGGAACTGAAGCCTCATTATTGATACTTACGAAGTTAATGTGGCAATATCCTTAACGAGACAACGTTACCTTTAGGAAAGACCCCATGACGTTCTATGCAGGTAAAATCAGAATAGCGTCACATATACAACAATGAATTAGACGCTAAGTAAAGATAATATGGAAAATTAAATGTAAAGCACTATCATGTGAGTTTTCTCTATCACGTACCAGACCGGCACTTATTAATGCCGTTATAGCACCGTGAGGTGACTCCATCGCGACCCGTGCAGGTATATATTAAGGTGCCTAAATGTGCGACGAAAGCAAAGTGATAACAAAGAAATTTAGGAAACTCAGTCGTCAGCGATAGGCAGGTCCTACAAGAGAGGGTTGGTTAACCGATGATATATCCCTGGGACCCAGGACCATAAGGGGGCCTGGGCCGAACAATACTTTTTAATTTTATTATTTTTTAAATTTGTTTGAACAAGAACTAGGAGAGGCTCAGGTGTTTCTTACCCCAGAGTCCGTGCTCGCTCTCTACGGACCTGGTGATAGAAACAACAAAAAAGTTGGAAATTTATAGATGGAGTAACTTCCATTCAAAGACGAAACTCCTCCAACTTGTTTTGAAGTACATGTAGAAAACTTCAAAACCTCCTGTATGGATTTTGCGAGGCATCTCCGTAGATAGAGTGAGCTACTCGGCATCCGAAGAAGTAATAGTTTGCGATTTCATGGGATTCGGCGCTAATCCCATTATCACGGGGTGATTACTCTATCTATCTTAACTTCAGCTTTTTAGCTAAGCGTCTGAACACGAGCGATCTGGATTTGTATGGTAGTAGTTGTTCTTCTATGTTGTAATTGTTGGGTAAGGTATTTGAAGAAGAAATGTGAGTTTGCGATGTAACGTAAATGCCGTAATAAGTTTTAAAGGATGAGTCTGTCTCGTTGTAACATGTTTCTTCTATTATGATGGGAAATAGAAGACTAACTTGTGTTTGGAGGGAAATGCTTGTTTTGTATGCACCGGCAATGTATTGTCTAAAATTCATAGTATTGCCACAAGATGAGCCTTCCTGATTGTAACGTGTTGGTTCTATTGTGGCGGGAAATGCCAATTTGTCTCCAATCTAACTGAAATGCCATATTTTGCTTTGCTTTGTACATATATAGTCCTAAAACATCAGAGGTTTATCGGGGGGGGGGGGCAGAAGAAACGTTTATCTTACAGCGGAAATGCGACAATTATGATTTAGATTTAGATCTTAGTGATGATATGACCTTTAAGACATTCGGAGCAAGTGCGATGAGCCACGCTAAACTTAGGAATCTGAATCCAGACTCTTGGGAACACTCAAAGTAACGAAAACTTAAAATCCACGTGATGACGCCTTCTCGTTTTCTTGTTCTGACCGTATTTGGGTGGAATCTTATGGAGAAAAAAAAACGCCATTTATCAGAAAATATAACTTGCATTCGTGTATTTTTCTTAACGTCAGCTTACCATTGTCAAAGTATTGGAAGAAGAATACCGCTTGTCTGTATGTTTTTTTTTTTTTTTTTTATATAACTGCGGTTAAAATTTATTCAAGAACATCTAATGATATAAAGAGGGATATTCCCAGGAAAAGAAAGATGAAAGAAAATATTTCCAATCAAAATATAATGAGTTATTTTAAATATTAAATTAAAAGCGTATGCGTGCGCTTTGATTAACTTGAGAGGGGGTACTTTAGGGAATCGCAGAGTATAAATAACTATCATTTATTCAAGCAAAATGTGCAAAACTCAATCTCGGATAATCCACAGGAATGGGGGTGGGGTGGGGCGGAGACCTAGAAGGGGGGCGGGCGGAGACCGAGTGGTATAAGGTGATTGCCTTCACAGATCACTCCAATATCACCTCTGTCCACGTTGCATACGAGAAAATTTGACAATAGCTTCCAATGTGTCGGTGATGGGATGGATAATACATTTCTGTTTGCAATTTATTTCTCTTGTTAAACGTCTATACTCAAAGTTCTATGTATCGACTGGAACATTTTTGTATTGGAGAACAGTACATTATCAAAACAAAAAGCATGGCGTAATGTTTGGTCTATTCTGATTTAAAAGTAGGAAGTTCCTTCTTCTTCTTTTTTCTCCATTGGCAGAATCTGCACCACACTGACAGACCGTTTCCGTGAGAAATACTTTAAATGCATTCTAGACTGATGCGTTTGCAGAATAGATTCAAATACATAATAAATTCACTGTAGAGAACTGGATTTTCTTACAACTCCATTATAGATGAATCCTAACAATGAAGTTAGATATTCCTGTGTTTTGTACATGCACAGGGTGAAAAGGAAATTTTGTATGTAAATGATTTAGTTAATGAAAACATTTCTTAGATTAATATAGACGATTTTTTTATGGCATGCTCATAGACATTAAGTTTTTTTGTCTCCATCAAGTTTGATATAAACCTTAATTCAAGTATATACGGCCCTATTTTTACATAAAGCTGTATTTTGTCTCATTCAAATATATACGGCCCTGTGTTTACATAAAGCTGTATTTGTTTCATTCAGGAAAAGAAAAAGTTGTGACGGTAGGCCTATACATCAGAAACTAAAAGTTAATACTTCTAGGCTAACACCAGTATTGAAAAGGAATGAAAAATAGCAATTTATAGATGAGAGTGACTGGAAGGAATACTTTTCCTTGCCTTTTAAAATAACTAAGTGTCCTAAACCTAGATGGTTTCAAACTAAAATATTGCATAGAATTTTACCAATAAGTACATTTTTGAACAAAATTGGAAAAGTCCCTACAAGCATGTGCTAGTATGATTATCTAACGACTGCATGGAGACTTGATCTCATCTTTTCTGCAACCGTTCCAAAACAGAAGCATTACCAGCTAGTTTTGTCTGGTGGATAATGAGTTAGTGGAAATATCTGCACAATTTTCAAGTTTTTAAAATCGAATTTATTCTTGGCATAATATACCAAAGCAAAGGAGATAAAGTGGTCAGTATCCTTTTGTTGCAAATGAAATCGTATATCCAAAAATGTAGACTTAACCATGAAACACCAAACATGAACCATTTTGAAGAAGAAAAAAAATGAAGTTCCATTACATGTCAGAAACGTACTATGCATACATCAATTGCACATGGAAAACTTTTGATGACAAATAGCACCTATACAAACATTTCTTTGAATGGTTCGTACTCAATTTTCAAATCACAGCTAAAACTTTAATTAAGCTCAGATATGTCCATATATATGAAATTAAGCATGTGTGTAGTGACGGAGGTAAGGTCTCATTTATTCTGTTGTTGGTATATTAGAAAGGAAAAATGTATTAGTTATATATACACATCTATAAAGAAGAGTAATTTCAAAGGTCTTAATGCAGTAAATTTGTAAAATACAATTAGTCTCCTAATTTATGTATAGTTTTATTATTAAGATATTGTCAATAAGAGAAAATAACCATTTCAAATGATAAAATGCAAATATCGTTAAATGAGTCTAGAAAATAGTTACTATATAAAACTTCTAGTAAGTGAATGTTGAATCAAGAAGGAAGCTGCATATGTGCGATTTTCGCGAATTTTGTCTCTTGAGACAAGTGCGTGCACATGTGAAAACCGGTGAAAAGAGCTACACTTACCATGTTTACGACTCTACGATGCATCCCTTTTTGAATCACAAAACAGTGGTAGATGCAATGGTAAGTTTTTACTTAGCATTAACTCGATTCAACTTTAGGAATCCTGTTCCATGCAATATTTAGACATTGTCTTCTTCACTGCATAGACATCGTATGCATGCGACTCTATTTTCAAAATAGGTAAACTATGCAGCACACACGTCAGCGTCGAAATACGATTGTCTCAAACGGTTATACTTATTATCACATGAGCTCGGACTTGTCTCCGAGTAAATATTAGCGAAAATCACACGTTTCGGAGCCCGTAACTTCAGTTTGGTACAACGCAGAAAAGTCCATAATGGCTTGATGAATGAAAAATATCTCAGGAGTAAAACAAGCCATATAGTATGGTCGTGTGCCTTTAAAAACGGAAATAGCAGAAGGAAATCGAGGGTCATGGGTGGAACGAAGTATATGGAAGTTCCGTACCTTCTCTCTTATATATTATGATAGAGAGGGTACTTTGTCAGAACGGGTCGTGGGGGTAATCTAAGGTATTGTTGTCACTCTGAATGATTTTTTCCTTCAGATTATTAATTATTTTTTTCTCAACATTAAGCTCGCGTCGAGCACCTGTGGAGAGAGAGAGAGAGAGAAAGTTTTATGATCAGTGGTACTGTTACTAAAGCAGAATAATGACTTAGATCCACTATAAATATATTAAAATATTTTAATTAACTCTTCTTGGTTCGTCATTTCACTTAGTTTATATTCCACATCAATTTTCAAACGCTGGTTCGTGACGGCTAAGCGTTCGTATGAATGGCGTAGCTCTACTTTCACCATTAAAACCATCTTTCATGTTTAAATCATAAGTGTGTATTAAATCGATTTAATCAATGTCAACAAAATGAAATCTATGAAAGAAAAAAATCAACTTAACAATATGCAAAGGTGATTGTGAACAGCCACAAAAGGCATTGAGCAACATTTTGTAGCGGACACACTCGGGTGATGTGAGGAGTTAATTCCCTCGGTCAATAATACACAGCTGCCTTTATACAATTTTGACTCCGTTCAATATATATGTATGGTATATACGCTGTATCGATGATATATCACTCGTTGTATACATTTTTCATGAAAAGAAAACTCTGCATTTCGAAAACACATATATCTGTATATACAGAAGCAAAAACAGTTTACAAGAGTTCTGTTTTGACAGTATATTTCACTTTAAAGTTTGAAGTCAGTATGTCTAATTTTGGAGATCAACAATTACAGTGATTATTTTACGAAATGGAATCGTGCCAAACTATAAATTCGTGGAGCAGATACAGCATTGAGTACGAAAGTTTATACTCTTGGTAGTTCATGATTGTGATTAATGTCAGGCGTTTGGAAAGCAGCAGAGAGGATGAACAGACCACTACAGCTGGAAGGTCCATTTTTGAAAAATAAAGCTTCCTACGAAAAATGAAAATAAAAGGTAAATAACGTCAAACCAAAGACTCTAACTTACCGAGAGTTTCTCTAATTGGGTTACTTTATCTTTGTCGTTTGTGGTTGGTTTTTTTTTTTAAATTTTGTTTACCCGTCGGACACTCATTTGTGGTTGCACCCTCTCTGCTGCAATAAATGTGATAGTAATTAAATCACTATTATATCAATAATGAAATCATACACTAGTAGATTAGCTCGAGAAAGATTAGAAGCAATCAGAAAATATCTGCCAGTTCGTGACGCTCTAAAACGAAAACTTTAAAAACGCCAAGATGCTCAAGTTGATTTTGCAGAAGAAAAAGAACACTATTTTAAACCTGTTACAAAGGCTACTGAAAGAGTTGCATAAACCACTGAAAGTTTTCTTCCGGCAATAAAACAAACTGCTGAGCAAATTGAAAAACAGCAAGAAGAACCAAACAAACAAAAAAAAATGTTTGAGAGATCTTCCGGGCGAAATGGTTGCCGCTCAACCTCCTGGTAAAGAGGAAGATATACTTGAAGGTATTGGTGAAATAAAAAAAAAAAAGATCTTGCACCAATACCTGGAGTAAGAAAAGGAAATATTGCACTGATTAAAAAAGTTAAAGAATTTTGACAAAAATTTTTTTAATGGATATATCGTATATATTACCAAAAGAAACAGGCTAGAAATGTTGATCCAAAATATAGAGAATATATCGAAGAAATAAATAAATTGTATGCGGAGTCACAAAAACAATATATTGAAGAAAAACATAAATTTATGCGGAGTCACAAAAACAACTACAACAACCGCAACCTCCTCAACAACAAAAACCATAACCTCAACAACCACAATCTCCTCAACAATAAAAATCACAATCTCCTCAAAAACAAAAACAAAAATCACGAATTTCTCAACAACAACCACCAGAAACTGAAGTTGATTTTAAAACTAAATTTACATCTAAAAGTTGCTGCAGATGGATGTAATGAAACAGAAAAATATGCGGCACATGAATATGTTGGACCTTGGAAAAGTCAAGATGATTGGATTAAAGATGTATTATCGTTGCTCTGTCAGAGATGACGACACGAATTTTAATCAATTTTAAAAGGATGTAAGACAAAGAGTATCTGTCACGCCTCCTGGTGCTACAGGAAATGATTTTGTTACTCGAGGAACTTTTCCTGACAGTGTTCTCGCAGATGTTGACCGACTAGAAATTCTGATCGGAGGAAAACGTGCAGGAAATAATTCTCCAGAACTTATTCATGAAATATATGATATTTACCGAAGATTATTTACAGGCGGTGTTATGGATAAAATGGCTATCACTCTCTCATTAATGAAATAGTCGATGATTATTACAGCGACTGAAAACAATTAATTAATCACCTTGTAATTTAAAAATGATTATACACAATGCTTGCCAACGTACAAAGCGATTTACGGAGATGGACTTGGTGATGTTGTTCAAGGTTTATTTAAGAGAATAGCTCCAAAGGCAGTACGGATTGCAAAACAATTAGGAATGAAAGCTATTGACGCTATTCGCGATAAAGGTATTAGTGCTGTTGGTAATGTTGCCGGTAAAGCATTTTCAGCAACCAAAGAAAGATTAGCTCGATTAGTAGGAAGAAAACCACAGCCAGTAAAATTACCCAGTACTGAGGTTATGCCTGCAGATGTCATAAATCAAGCTGCCAATCAAAAACTAGCTGTGCTGTTACCGTTGGAACAGCCACAGTAGTTCTTTAGATTTGTCTCCCTTTTATAACTCTTCATAAATATCAGTTTTCTATTTTTCGTTTGTAATACGTCCAGGCAGGAATGTGAACGTGCCTTCACAGCTCTTTTCGTTGAATCTGAAGCCCACCACAGTGTGAGTAAATTTATGAATTATTGTTAATGCCTCGTATATTTAATTTCGGATATGGATGTTAATTGAAAATGACAATAAGTTACGACATAGGGATAGTTAACTATACGCAATGCCACGTGGTTTGCGAGTGCATACGATACTCTTTATTTGTGTGAGATTCATCTCATAAACATTCCTTTTGTGTCATCATTTAAACTCCCTTAGTAACAATCTTTGTTAAGCTACGGTAGAAATATTAACGGAAATGTACCTTATTGAATTTCAAAGTATGGAAGCACATGCTGGACATTATTTCGTTAGTAAATTTAAAAGGATGGAAAGACATAAGAAAGCTTTTACTTTCAATATATGTTGATGTAGTAATTTCATGTTTTGTAATGGTTGTGTTTCCATTTATTACAGCTTTTTACCTCACCTAATTTCAAGAGAGTTCTCGCCTACGAATAAAAACAGTATTTAAACACATTGTGTTGTCTTGTGTCTTGGATGCTGGAGAACTCGGGGTTATGCTAACTGTAATTCCTCCAGGGGAAAGGCAGTATACTAGCAGAGTTGGCTGTTAATGAAGTTGTTTCTGCAACGTTGACTAATACAATTATGCCAGAAAATACAAGTTTCATTTCAGGAAGTGGTCTTCGTGTTAGACGATATTAATTATAATAACAATGTTTAAGGGTATATCCGATCCAGCGTTTTAAATGGACGCACCAGTTCTCAAAGATAGTATTCTTATGACGCACGTGCACCAGATCAATGTGGTCCAATAGAACTACAAGTTCAAGATACAAGATATTTCTTGCCTGCTGAAGCATTTATCGAAGTAGAAGGAGAAATAAAAAGAGATGATATACCATATGGAGATGATATTGAAGTTGGTTTTGTTTATAATGGTATTATGGTGTTATTTGACAGCGCAACGTACATGATTGATGGAAAAAATATTGAAACAATCCAAAAAGACGTTGATGTTGCTACAACGATTATAAATTTAGCAAGATATTCAGATGATTATACAAGATCAGCTGGTCCGTCAGTGATGTTTGCTAAAGATAACAGTGACAGTCCTGAACGCGTCAGGGACGTTGAGAATAATGTAAGAGCCCCTGGAGGAGCAGCAGCTGATGTACCAGCAATTGTATCAATCAACGCAAATTACAACTTAGGATTTGTTGTACGTAGATCAATGTTGGAACGTAACCATAACAGATTTTCATGCGCAATTCCATTATCTCATATGTTTGGATTGTGTAGAAATGTCAGAAAAGTTATCTTTGGAGCTAAACGTAGATTTGTACTTGTTAGAATAGCTACTGATGATGACGCACTTTGGCATCAAGTAGGAAGTGATGATGGTGCAAATGCAGCAGTCCATGGAAAAGTAATATTAACAAAACTGTCGTTGTGGATGCCAGCAATGACATCCAACTATTGCCGAAGAAGAAAAGTTCATTAGTTCTATGAATTCAGGCGGAAAATTATTGTTATCATGGTTGACAATGACTACAGATAGCATTGAAAGTAATGTTAATGGATTAGTTACATGGCATATCGCATCACAACAAGGAGTTTCTGCACCAAGGCATATCGTTATTGCTTTACAAAGTGCTGGGCGAGTAAATTCACAAATACATAGTCATACGATATTTAAAAACTTGGAGTTAGTGAAGTTTCTTTAATGATAAATGGACATCAAGAACCAACTGAATATATATATATATATATATATATATATATATATATATATATATATATATATATATATATATATATATATTGTTAAATGTTGAAAATAATCATGTAGCACGTGCATATCATCATTTAATGATATTTATGGGGCGTGATCAAAATATAGATACTGGTTTACAAATATCATAGCGGGATTTTACAACACTGTATACAATCTATTATTTTTCATTGGAACATATAAGTTTATTCAAACAATCTGTTGTTGATATTCACTTTCAAGCTGGTGTGAATAAGGGAGCTATTCCTAATTATGGAGCAATTGCAGTTATACTCAGCGATAAAGCAATGTTACTTGAAGGCACTGACGGACGAATGCGAGTTATTGAGGCAACGACAGTTGAAAATAACCTGTTACTTATTTTTTTAAAATGTCTTATGATCATGTTAGTGTCAGTCTGACTTCTGGTCAGATTAAAAAGCTTCAATCAAATTCAGCAAAAAACTGTGGAATAAGAATATCACTTAAAAAGATCACAGGTGGTCGAAATAAACCATCATTGTCAGAACGTCAACTCAGGCATTTCAATGATGCCGAACAATCAAAAACAGGCGTTGAACTCAAGCTTTCTTCTGGTGCAGTTAAAGACTCATTTAAAGCAGGCGGTACGTTTCCACTTCTTGCAGCTATACCAGCGTTAATAGCTGCTGCAGCCCCAGCTGTTGCAAAAGCAGCTACACTTGGTGCTGTTGGAACTGCTGCTGGGATGGCATTAAAAAAAAGCAACAGGACAAGGATTTTTAAAAATGGGGAAGGGGTCTAAGATTAGCAGGAACTCCTCATCGATATGACCGAGGAGACTTCCAGGAACACTTCGTTAATCTTTCCAATGTCAAATTTTTATTTCCCTGATGCTGCTTAAAAAATTACCAAAACAACCAAACAATATTTAATTTTGTGTTATTAATCTCGATAATAATTCTGGTCCTGGTACTCATTGGGTGGCATACGCAATTGATCCACGTGGAATTATATATTTTGATTCGTATGGACTGGCTCCACCAAAAGAATTTATAAATTATGTAAACACAATAAAAATTCCAGTCTGGTAATCAACATTACCATTATAATAACCGATCCCCCATTATGTGGCGGTTAAGTAATTTCTGTAATCGACGCTCTGTTATCATCAATATTACCATGATTACACAAGTAGACGCGTCGTTTTAAACAGATCTTAAAGTATATTGGTTGATATTCATGGAAAATCTTCATCTAAACAAAGACAAAAAACCAACGGAATAACCCATGAAAATGTAAGTAAACAGATTAGTGATGAAATATATGAATTATTAAATCTTGCAAATGTAGATCCAAACGAAGTTGTTGTATTTCAACATAAACATGGAAAGTTAAAAACAAGCAATCTTTCATTGAAATATATTATCTTTAAAATTAATGGAGTAACTGAAAATCGAACCCGGTGTTATTATGTCAACGATATTAGATAGTATTCATGGTCGAGTACACAAATCCGGTGATACAGTGACTGGTTGTCTCAATATGTCTAATAATAAAAGTACTGATCTTGGAGAACCAGAATCAGACAATGACGCTGTAACGAAAAAATACATCCTTCCAATGATGAACTCGTTAGTTTCAGTTAATAATGAAATGACTTCATTTAGAACTGATTATGCTACTCATGTGAACACATTTTTAGGTTTTCGTAAAAGAATAAATGGGATCGTTGATGATTTTTTTTAATACCACCAGCCGTCGATATTAAACTCTATGACATAAAAAAATTACCGACAGTATAGTATATGTAGTAATATCTGGACAAGCATTATGGTCATCAGTCAATAAATTCACTAAACATCGCGCTGAGGTTACCGGTATATACAGGCTGTCGGTATTTGGCGTTGTTACATTTACGATAGCTACCACAATTTCACTTCGTTATCCACTCCTGACTCCGTCAGGCGGATCTCCTGGATATATGTTAGTGATGTTGGAGCAAAACGACGAGGAGACATTTACTGTGGAACCCGAAGACAAAAACTCGGCTTGATTTATTATTGGTGTCTTGAATTAGTCGCCAAATTCCCAATTAATTAAAATATAATGAGCATTCCAATCAACGTGTAACTTGCAGAGCAACATTACAGATATAATCAAGCACGTGAATGTAAAAAAAAACTAAAAAAATATCGTTGACGAATATACAGTACAAATAAAAAATATCGTAGTTGTGTAGTTATTGTTGACATAATTGTTTATTCAGTGTCTGCTTTTATCGCTGGACAGGTGTATTATTATCAACAATAACACCATCGCTAGCGATTGCACCAGCAGTTGTAACAATTTGTGTTTCAGCTGCAACGACAATTGCTGGTATTCTTAATATCATCGCAAAAAAGTATGTACATGTACAAAAGCAAAATTAAATAATTATATAATAAAATTACACACAGCGACGCTAGCATCTTCCAAATTATCTTTGTTATTATCAACAAGTGTTAGTAGTGGAAAAATATCAGATTTTGAATTTACACAGATGATTAAAATTTACAAAGAAGTAATGACTGATAGAATACACGCCTGATTTAAATAATAATAATAATAATAATAATAATAATAATAATAATAATAATGTCAACGCATCAGTAAGCCCCAATAATTTGAGTTTAGCGTTACCAATTGCAATTTCAGCCAAAGAAAGTGCACTAGCACAATTACGAGTATATTAAAGCTGGCCAAATATCAGATCCAAATCATCTGGTGGGTTGCCAGCAAATAATTCGCTTGTATTTGCAAATAAAAATAAAGATGATGGAACTCCCGATTGGCAAGCTATCAGAATTGCAACAGGTAATTATCAGATTGATAAAAATTACAATTCATTCATCACAAGGATTAACTATCTCTGATACAAATGTTTGGATCGTCGATGATCGTATCGAGTAGTCAAATTTAGTTTATCTCCCAGTGTCTCGAGTCAGAAGAATATCTCAGCTGTGGAGAATTGTCATAGAATTCACATAAACTGCTGGTAATAGCGATGTTATTGATAATGATATAGTAGGAAAAAAATTAATTATAAATATTGTGACAAAAAAATAAAATAAAAAAGTAAACGCGACTTTGATCTCGACGCTGAATTCATCATGACATTGAAACAACGACAGAATAATCATTGTACGAGCTGTACCACAGTAATATTGTGGCAATATTAAAAAAATAATCCAAGAGAATTTACCGTAGATAGAATTAATAGCAATTTTGGTCATACACGGGTAAATGTGATGCTGACCTGTCTTGAATGTAATTGACTTCGAGGCGTTAGTTTACAAAAGTTAATGCGGTGGTAATTGTGTGTGTTCAGGAATTACTTGTAATTGTTCACGTACAAATCACGTGGAGGAGCAGTTGAATCTAATCTGTAGAATGCAGGTTTACCTGTGGATCTTACCACGCTAGAAATGTTATGTGTCGTAATACTCCAATTATGATCAGTCGCTTTGTTGTTTTTTTACCACCTTCAAGTTCACCATGTTCATATAAATATCTTACAGTAGCTAATATCTTACAGTTGTTTTGAAAAGTCATGTCGTTGTATTGGTATGTGTTTTTTAAAATCGCATTAATGGGTTTCATGGAAGTTACAGGAGTAATTTCATTATTTAATGCAGCTATCATGCTTGGTAATCTTGCAACCCATTCACGTGATCTCATATCTTTCTGAATTATTTCCTTTGCATATTGATATCCAAATAACTGCTCAGCAAGTGTTAAATTACATCGTTCAACAACTGCCTGGTCACGATGAATAACGGTATGTCCTCGTCTAATTTTGAGGTTATGTTTTTTCATCAGAGATGATACTGCACCTAGACATTCCTGGCCAGAATCAACCTGTAGTAACTGTGGCCATCGCAAGAGTCCTCGTTGATAAATTCGTTCAAAAGCAGATACAACTTCAGCTGCTGTTTTAGTTGATAGCGGCTGTGCTTGCTTATGTCTACTTGCAACATCAACGACAGCTAACGAGTATTTGTATGTGCGTGATTGACGTCTACCAATTTTAATAGTATCATGTGGTAAAAATAAAATATCTGCTTGATGAACTTCATTAGGAGTGCTGACATCAAAACGTGCATGCTGAATTGTTTTAAGTGGTGGTAGATAATGTGCCATGTTGCCTGTCGTGCTAACTATTTTGCAGCAACAGAACGTGTAATATTTGCTGCCCTCAGCGAGTTCACTAATCGCTGCTCTACCCCTCCAATATCATCTCGTGCTATAAGAGATAGATTCCAATTTATTTTATAATAATCGGTTGATTAATAACCGGCTCTTAATACTAGTTTACCTTTCATCGAAGATCTTACCAACCAATTAGCTAATAATTTTCTGAAAGATTTATTTTTTATGGAATTTATTGTTGTTGTTGTTGTTGTTGTAGGGTTTAACGCCATTTTTCAGCACACGATAGGCTATACATGGCGGCCAGTATTAATGGTGGAGGAAGAACCCGGGAAAACCCCAGAAAGAACCACCGACCCACGAGAAGCTACTGGCAAGCTTTCTCACATACCTACATTAGCCGAATCCGAGGCTCGAACTCACGCAGACAGAGGTGAGATGGCAGTGAATTGTAACGGAGAGCGCTTTAGAACACTCGGCCACTCGGGGCCCCTTTTTGAATTTAACGAATGAATCAACTTCACATCTGCAATATGTCGTTGTTGCAGATCTGAATTTTTATAAGCTATATTATGAACGTGACTTGCTTGATCAATCGCATTTATTGGATACTCTCCATGTCTTGGTTGATCTCGCTCTTCAAGTCGGATATCAAGTCGAGTTCCAGGACCATAATAATTATATCCTGGAAATGTTTTTTTTTCCTGGGTATTTATTTGTACCACATTTCACACATTTGCCTGTAAGTGCACACTTTTTTTTTTTTGTTTTATTGTTGTTAATCCACTGGTGGGGGTGGATGCTCTACATCGAACACAATATAAATCCATATCATTTATTATATTTGTATAACATGAATGTCACTGATTTATCAGCGACACGAAAGCAAAAGCCAATTAAACATCACCCAGCGCTACCAAATTATATCAGAGCAATTAGCATAGGTCCATCTGGGTCTGGTAAGACGCAGTTATTACATTATCTGATAATGAGATGGCTCAAATGGGATAAGTTGTATTTAGTGGCTCCGTCAGTTGATGATTAGAGATGTTGCAATATACTTAAAGATTTTAATGAAAATGCAAGATTGTTGGAAGAGGACGGTAATGATATTATTGATTTTATCACCGATATTGATGAAGCCCCATCTGTAGATGACCTCGATGGATTTATTAATAATTTAGTAGTAATATGACGACATAATGCTGGATAAACACTCAAATCAAGCTCGGTTATTTTCTCGAGGCAGACACAAAAACACTGACGTGATTTATGTTACTCAGCGATATTCACAAATACCTAAACTTTAGGGGTCTCAAACTCAAACCACCCTGAGGGCCGCATGAGGGGATTTTCAATGGCCCAACGGCCGCACCACCTTTGTTATCTCTCATGACACCTTGTGACGCCAATCGTTTTGCGGGCCACAGGATACGGCTTGGCGGGCCGCGTGTTTGAGATCCCTACTCCACAGTCTTATAGCGAAACTTGCTCTTACTGAATCTTCGTTGCACTGACTAACATTAGTAAAGAAACTTCTTTGTTTGCATAATGCTGATTTAAGTTGCATAACTTTATCCTGTCTAATTTTGCCCGTGTAAGCGTCATATTTCTCACGGTGCATTGTTTCGTAGTGCCGACGCACGTTATACTCCTTCGGAACAGCTATCGTTTGTTGACAAACGAGACATTGAATTTTATCGCTGACCTCAGTCCTCCCATTTGACTTGAAAAACTCTCTTTTCGTCCGCGAGTTTTCTTTTTTTCGAAACAGAAGACATTTACAGGGGCTTTTATGTTTATAAAAATGCAGCAAAACCAACTTTATAGTTCAACATCAACTCGATCACTTTACTAAAAAACCTGAACCGGAAGTCCGCATTAAGGGCGACAATTAATAGAAAGACTACGAATAAATAAGTCAGAGTTTCTTATGGTTAAAATGGCGCTAACGTTAAAGTTCAAAAGGCGGCGAGAGAAAAAGAAATAAATGAATAGTCAATTTTTTGAAAATCCCAAAATGCGTCGCGGGCCACACAATATGCCCTTGCGGGCCGCATGCGGCCCGCGGGCCGCGTGTTTGAGACCCGTGACCTAAAGTGATCAGAGGTAACTGCAATATTTTAGCTGTGTTTAATGGAGTCAATACACATACTCTGCGAAATATTCATTGGACTTGATGTAATGGGGATATGGACATGATTAAGTTCAAAAACGTCTTTTCAAAACCACAATCTGCTCCACACGGATTTATAGCAATAAATTTACATGATCCTCGATCACGATATCGTATAGGTCTTGATAAAATATTTGGTTGAGAGACTGATATATTATGATTTAATTACTCATACAATATAGCAGCAGTCAGGGTACGACCACAAATAAGTGTTGCGGTGGGTAAACAAAATTTTGAAAAACACATACGACAAAGATAAAATAACCCAATTAGAGAAACTCTCGCTAAGTTAGAAGCTTCGGTTTGACGCTATTGGCCTTCCTTTTTTTGTTTTTTTCGTATAAGATTTTATGTTCATAAACAGACTTTAAAGCAAGTGGTCTGTTCACCCTCAGTAGTGAAGGGGGACGATTTAGCCTCAATGGAAATTATCATTACAGACCCCCCCCCCCCCGGGACGGTTTAGCCTCAATGGAAATTTAACATGGAGAAAAATCGTGGGACTGTTTAGACTCAAGGGATATTGAACATGGGAATATGGGACTGTTGAGCCTCAAGGGGAATTGAACATGGGACTGTATAGCGTCAAGGGAAATTTAACATGGGATTTTTAAAAAAAAAAAAAAAATTAAATAAAAATAAAAAAAGGGGTAGGCAATGGAAAGTCATTCTCTTTTCGAGACCTATGAGTGGCCCTGAAAAGGGCCTTTGGTTTTTTTTCTTCTTCTTCTAACTTCTTAACTTCTTCCACCATCCTCTTATTTTTTCCATCATTCCTTTCTTCTTCTTTTCTGTTTCCGGCATCCAGTCCGGGTGACCCATGGCTCGGAACTTCTGTTGGATTTTCATCCAGTTAGCGTTTAGTTTTTCTAGTTCTTCCTTTTTCTTTCTATTTTTTTTTCTTCTTTTCTTTCCTTTGACCACTTTTCTTTGATCTTCTTGACCTCTTCGGTCAGCACATTCCTCATTACTTCTTCCACTTTCTTAAGCTTGTCTAAGCCCCACTTCACAAAAGACCAATCTGTCCATTCTACAATGTCTTCTAAAAAACACCTTACACTCGTCACATAAACTATGACTTCTTTCAACTTGCCCACTTTCACATACGGTGGGTTAATGAAACCTCTGATTCTCTTCTCCTCATCCTCTATCATTTCTTTCAAAATATCGATGGCTAAGTGGAGGCTGGTTACTTGTCTTGAGACGAAGTCTTTTGTCACTGCATGCCTCCATTCCTGTTCAAGCCTTTCTCCTACATTCAATCCATCCACCATCCAATACCAACTTCCCATAAGGTTGTTATACAAAGCTGAAGCTGCTGACATCTTCTTGTTTGCTTATTCCGTAGAATGGGCTCCAATGGCAAACACTGTTAGTTTTATAGTTAAAGCGCGGACGTGATGGAAAACATCCCCTAAAAACAAAATTGATCTTACCTAGATCATGACCAAACAACGCGCGGACGTGATGGAAAACATCCCCATACTTTTCTCATTTCATATGATCTACTATCCGCATACGTGAACCAGCAATAAACGAACCCCAAATCTACTATTTCTACACGCAAATCATTAAAACGAAATCCATTATCTAATATCCACACAATCGTACGTGATCGGTTACAAAACCCAAACTATACTCTCCACATACGCTAAGAAACAATAAACAAACCCATAATCTACTATTCACACAAACCTACGTGAGCACTTACAAACACACAATCCTATAGACAAACACATATACTCACACTATAAAAAAGAGTTAGTGTTTATATTCACACTACTCTACCTACACACATTGGCAAATCGATTGTTATTTCTTTTCTAGAGTTTTGGGGTAGCCCTGAAAAGGGCTGTTCGTTTTTTAACTCCAGATGCACCTATCTAATGCTGGCACCCTCCTGGCCTGGCGCCACACACACATCTTCTTCCCCAGTCTCCTTTTACCTTTCTTCTTGGGAGTGCAGAGGCGGGATAAGTGGCTTCAGAATTCCAATTTTCTGTCTCTGGGATTCTGAAATTTCCTCTCTCCTTTTCCTCCTCTTCTTTTTTTCTTCTTTCCTCCTCCTCCTCTTTCATCCTTGCCTTTTTGACAATGGCCTCCGCGGTCAGTTCATTTAGTATGCGCCTGGCATATTCCAGGTGCATCTGGAGTTCTAGCAGTTTCACAATTCTGGTATTCATTGTTTTGTCAACTAATGAACAGGGTAGCTAGACTGCCCAGCGAGTTTCAATTTATACTGAAAACGCGGACGTGATGGAAAACATCCCCCTAAAACAAAATTGATCTTACCTAGATCATAACAAAAACAACGCGCGGACCTAAAAGAAACACTCACTCACCTTTTTATACTACCCATTACTATTCTAAAAAAATTTTCATTAATCACTTCAATATACTATCCACATACGCAAAACAATCAAACCCCCAAATCTACTCTCCCAACACCTCAAACAGCCAAAAACATGATCTTAATCTACTATCCACACCAACGTACGTGAGCACTTACAAACACACAATTCTATACACAAACACATACCCTCTCACTATAAAAAAAAGAGTTAGTGTTTATATTCACACTACTCTACCTACACACATTGGCAAATCGATTGTTATTTCTTTTCTAGATTATTAGGGTAGGCTTTTTTTTTTTTTTTTGCTATGGCAATCTTTTAGTTTCTAAGAATGCGACGTCCTCTGAGGATAGACTTTCTGACGATAGGTCTGCTTCTTCGGAAAGAGAAGAAGAACTCTTTGGTGTCGATACGACAATCGACAAAGCCTCTCTCAGGTTCAGGTTCCTGATGCTGCTGCTGTTGTTGTTGTTGTTGTTGTTGCTGTTGCTGCTGTCTCTGAAGTCTGTACTTCTCTGTCCATTCTTCTTTCTCCCTGTTCACTTCTTCTCTGAAGAGCTCTTCTATCAGGTCTTCAGTGACTTTTAGCATTCTCACATTCTCTATCTCTTCTGGCTTCGGTATCAGACTGTGTCTGACCCTATGCAAATTCACGTAGGCTTCGTTTAGCTTAGCTAGTTTGGAGCACATCTTCGTAGGAGGATGAGTCGACAATGGATGGTTTGACTGGAAACTGCCCCGGCTCCTAAAGTCAAAGCGCGGACGTGAAGGAAAACATCCCTCTACGGTTTTTGAGCCGGAACGTTCAATGAGTGTCATGGGAGGGATAGAGAGAAGTCAAAGAGCATCAATCAACATTCTTATAGCCAAACAAACGACAAAGGCATTTTTTTCAAAACACAAAATTTTTTATTCAAAAATCACTTAACACTAACCAGCAACAACTCTAACAATTTTTAAAAATAATCCAACCATATAACATCAAACATTTTTTTTCAAATGACAAACATTTTTTTTCAAGTCACACTCTACTTTAAACAGGGCTGACAACGTTGTGAATGAAATTGAGATTTCCACTGTTGGACGTCATTAGGCCATTGATGGACTCTACGTTTCCTAGCTTGAGACAAAAAAGATAAGCATAATGGTCACAAAACCATCGATCTACTTTCACATCGTTTCTAGAAGAAGAACGAGGATCAAAATGAGTCACTAAATGTTCTAAGGAATAGCCCAGGCTGCGATGATGCAGAAAATACACACAATATTTTCCACACACCAAGGAATCTGTGCCTTGTAATTTCACATTATTGAATCGGGTGGTCTGAGCATTTCTTCTCATAAAGTCGATGATATCGTCTTCCAAAGGGGGCAATCCGTACGAATCGAAATATTCCACACATCCTTCTTGAGGAAAGTAAACGGCTACCCAGTGGGTTCCTGGGAGATGACTGTCGTCCATGTTGATCACGTAAGCTAGATGGTCTTGAGGTTTGCGATGAGGGAGTTCATCTTTAGCACAGACGACAGGATTCCAAGAAGCCGTATACGAACTGTGGTTCAAAAGGTAATAAAGTTCGCAGGTATCCATTTTTGTGTGTTTTTTTTCTTCTTCTTCACAGGTAATAATAAGTCATCAATTCGATCCTGACTTTTTGCTTGAAAATGTCTGACAAATAACCGTTTCTTCGTTTCGTCTCCGCACTCTGATTCAGGAGAGCTTCGATACGATAGATCTCTTGAGTGGATAATGGTGGACAAGAATGTTCACGCAAGTCTTTATACCACTGATGCAACACGACTTCGTCCGAGATGAGACTCCATGCTTCGTCCAGATACTCGTCCAATTTTTCTTCTTGACTCAACATCAGGCATTTATCGTGTTGAATTTGACTGGGATGATCCTTTTGACATCCATAGCAATCTTTCTTGATCAATTCCGTCATTTTTTCGACCAAGCAAAACAGGAGACTAAATGGGCTTCTTGTTATGGCCATCTCGACTTCATCATGATCACTTCTTCGTCTTTGTCTTGGGGTTCTCCTTCCTCAGGATCTTCACATTTCATGTCCAAAGTTTCTCCACTAGGTAAAGAGGGATAACAGTCTTCCATGGCTTCTAATAATCTAGAATGACTTCTCTCAAACTGTTGATTTCTATCGTATTGTCGAATTCTGCATATAGGATGACGTTCAACGTTGGATCAGCAGGGTCTCGGTTTGCAAACTGAATTTCCACACGAATCTGGCCGGATTTTATAGGGTGGAAATGTCCCTCGTCGCTGCCTTGGTCTGGAATGAAATCGAAAGCCCACAAAGCATAGCCTCCTGCATAATCCTCGTACGTAATGCCATGACTGGTGTTGGTTCCTAACTGTCCCGTGGCTTCGTACAGGGACAAGTACGATCTCAAGTAATTGTTCTGGGTAAAGTTAGGTTCAAAGGGTCGGGTACACAAGGTCTTGTCGTCGCGACTGACTTCGATCTTGGACACGCCAAAGTGTCGAAACTCAAAAGGATTTTCGTTGTGAAGTCCATTGAAAACTGAATTCCTGACGATACCAACGATCAAATGTTTGGGTAACTGTCCTTGGAACAGATGATCTTCGATCATTTATCGCTGTCCAACAGGAATGGTGAACGTTTTCACTTCTACGCGTCGGATCGGATACTTGGCGGTCGTTCTGCTCAATGTCTGACTGACGTCGTTTCCCACTTTGGGTAAGACTTCCACACGACGCACGTAAAGTCGGGCTTCTTGAATGAAAGTTTTGTATTCGTTGTTATGGGCCATCAAATGGAAAGCGGCACTGCTACGATTCAGTCTCAGACGGATATCCACTCCGTTCAGCAAATACTTTTCTTGTAACCACATGTCCAAATGCAAACGATCCATCAGTTCTAAACTTCGTCCTTGCAGAATTTTATTTCTACGTGTCTTAAACCCCACATTGTGAGAATTTCCCTCTTCTGTCAGGGCTGTGTCGTTAAACGTGCCTGTCGTGTCAGGTTTCCATACCACGCAAGCATCCAGATGAGTATTCTTGGCTTCTTTTCCGTACGTCAAAAGATTTTCCAGGTAGGCACGATACGGGTAAGTATCCATGCTGCTGCTGACCAGTTTGTTATTCAAGTACAAGTCCACTTCGCTGAACAAGGAATGCATGAAATTGTTCACGGGCGCTACCCTATCATTGGCTCCAGGATTGGTGTTGTCCGTTTTCATCACTTTGACTTTCAAATACAGGTAACTGCTATTCAGATCGATGTAATCTTCGGGTTGTCCTTTGATGTCAAACTCGATGGGAGCAGAATCCGTTAAAGAGGAGACCGGGTGAAATTCCACCCATTGGGATTTTTGCATGGTCATCATGGTGGGCGGCATGGCAAACAGATCCAGTTCCGACTTGGAACAAGCGCAAGACTCTCGGTGCATCATTTTTTCTCTTTCTCAATAATCGAAAACGTCTAAGTCTCGAACGGTTCTTCTTTTCTTTGCCTTTCTCGCTTTAGACGTTTGAAGTCTAGTGAAAGGGTGTTTTCTTCGTCGTCTCTTTCTGCCTTGTCCTTGCTGAATGCCTGACTCGGTAGCGTGCAGGGCATTTATAGGTGTGTCTCGTCGGCCTAAAATGTCTTTGCCCGTTTGCAGCAAGACATTTTTGCCTGCCCTCATGAAGGCTTCTTTAGGGTTTTGTTTGTCGATGATGACATTTTGGAGAAATTCTTTGCCTTGTGTCAGTGCCGCATCTTTCAAGGCGTGCAATCCGCGTGTCAACATCGGTTTCAACACCGGGCCACCGAACGAAAGGCCGATTTTAACATCTCTCCTAAACCGTGTCCTCGCTGTCGAGCAACCCCTCGGTACACTGGATACATGACTTAAGAGTCGTGAGAGAACCGTTTTCGAAAATGGAGTTTCACCGTGACTTTTCCTTTGGTGAATGGAATATTTTGTCCCAGATCTCCTTTTATAGCAATGTTGACCGTGTCCAAATAAGACTTGCTGACCGGCAAATAGTGAGGATGTACAAATTCGCGGTGAACGTGGTAAGTGTTTCCACCTTCCTCGTCAGCGTTCGTGGCAGAATCCACTTTGAAAGGAATGACACGCAGTAACGGCACAGAGGTGTGTCCCACCACGTTATACTCCACCACATCAGAGTACACAAACATCAAATTCAGTCCTTGGTTCAGTTCTACCGGGGCACGAAATAACTTGCTAAAAGACTCGTTGTCGTAAATGACTGGTAATTCGTTTTTCTTGAGCATGGCCATTCTCATGTCCATGTCTCCGCCCAACATGTCAAACAATTCAGGACAAAATAAAATGGACACGATTTTACTCCGGTCAAATTTCATCAAGAAGCGACGAGCTGCTTTGTGGTACTCCATGGTGACACTTTTTTGGGCACGTTCTAAAGTTTTCAGAAACACGACATTAAATCTGGAGCTTATGGTGCTGACCAAATCTTGACCACTAAAATAATAGGCTGGGGGAATCAACAAGTTGTAGGTCCACGTTTGAGTTTTGTCATTATAGGTTTTATTGTCATATTTGACATGGGTATTCAAGTACTTTTGCATTTGCTCGTCATGAACTTCCACCTTAAAAGAATTTTGATTGGGAAGGACATTGAGAACTTCGGTCGGGTGAATGATTTCCACTAAAGCCACTTCCCAATGGGCTTCGTGATCTAAGGGGATGGCCTGAGGTAATTTGGCTGTGTAACAGCACAACGTGTTGTTGGGAAACACCTCCATGGAACTGTCACTGGGTAAGGTTAAGTAAAATTGGTTTTGGTGACTCATAATTCCAGAGTTCTGTGGCTGTCCGAGGGGTTACTGGACGTCAGAGGCGTGTCTCCGCCCAAAATAGGGTTGTTATTGTTGTTGTTGGAGTAGTGACTGACACTAGCACTGGACACAAGGTTCCCGTGGTTCCCGTTCGAAGAGAATTTCAGGAAGGGATTGGGAAGCAGGTAACCGATGCAACTGCTCAATAAAATGGTCCACAATTGTTTGTCTCCTTGTTGCAAACTCAAATTGGCGATGGCTGCCCCGATGACACAATACACCACGAAGATTTGGCAGAAAAAGAGGATTTGCGTTTTAGGCACACGTTCTCCACACCACACCCACAAAGGTTGTTTTTGTAAATCTTGCAGAGAAGATCTAGGTGAAGGAGTGGTCGACGTAGCTGCGTCTGTGTGAAAGGGCATGATGGTCACTTCTTTTTATAGTCGATGACTTGCGAAGCGTCGATCCAAGAATCAAAACTGGGTGGATATCCTTTCCAACGTACTTTCACTTCTTTGCCACGTCGTTTGCCCACTTTACGGGTTCTGCGTTCGAGAATGCGTTCGATGTCGTACACGTCGTCTTCTTTTTTGGTGACACGTTGTAACTCGGGCAAATAAAACGTTCCTTTGAGTACTTCTCCGTTCATGTCTTCCAATTTATAGACGGCAGGATGACGGCCATGCACTCGTCCAGTGACGACAATTCGGTCGTCCAGTTAGGTAAGTAACCTTTGTCGAAAGTGCGTTTCGTTTTGCCAATGCGCACCCAATCTCCTACGGCCAACTCTCCACTTTTCTTGGGGACAGCCCTCGTCGGGGACGTACCAAACAGACGCTCAAACACCAAGACTTCGTCGTCGGGATTCACTTCTTGCGGGGCACGTCCAATGCTTCGATGGTAAGATTGGTTGTACGCTTGCACCAGGTGCGGTAAGATGTCGATGTACTTCAGAGTGTGGTGATGCGTAAAATATTTCCACATGCGTTCTTTCAAAGTGCGTTGAAAACGTTCCACGATGCTGGCTTTGGTTTCGGGATTCTCGGTGGTAAAAAAATGAATGTCACGTTTCTTTAATTCTTTTTGGAAAGCTTGGTTCAGAAATTCGGTACCTTTGTCCGTTTGCCATCGAAGAGGGTGACGACCGCTTTGTTTCAACACCCGTTGCAGGCCTCGCACTAACTCACTGCTCGATTTAGAAGTCAAGGGTACGACCCAGGCAAATTTGGAAAAGACGTCGATGACACAAAACAAATATTTATAGCCACGACTGTAGCTGGCCAAATGAGAGACATCGGCTAAATCGGCTTGCCATTGATGATCGATGCCTTCCACTCGGGTGCGACTTCTGGCAAACTTGCGTCGAATGGGTTTGTGTAAAGTGTAGGTAGCATGTTCTTGTAACCATCGTTGCACTTGAGGTAAACGGAGACTTTTCAGTCGCATTTTGGCAGCACGATACAATTTTTGAACTCCTGCGTAACCTGCAGGATGCGAGGGATCGTAGTAAATGCTGGCTAAGACTTTTTCCATTTTTGTGTTTGTTTGTGTGTTAATAAGTCACCCACTCTTCGGTGATGCTACTTTGGGTGGGTCGAAAGGGTTTTTTAGAAACGGATTTACGTGTCCGATGGGCTACGGGAGTAGAATTCTACGATAGTGGTGGTGGAGGTGGCCATGGAATGGCTTTGGTCTTCTTTTCTTTTTTCACTTCTGGTTTCCCTTCTTTCTTTTTCACTTCTGTCGAAGGAGGAGAGGACATCATCTTTTAACCCAAGCTTTCATTTCTTCTCGTTGGGGTGTATGGGACGGGGTCAACAAGGATGCTGCAATCTTACTCGAAATGGGAGCTGCTGACGGTGTTTGAAACACTTCTTGCATCTCTTCTTCCTCGGGTCTTCGTGGGGTAGCATCTCTGGTGACCCCTGGGGATGGTAGTAGTTGTGGTGGTGTTGGTGGTGGTGGCGGTGGTAGTGACGATGGTACTGGACTTTTCATCAAGGTCTTAAAATCTTTCAGAGTGGGTAGAGCTGTTTCGTCTAAAGCTTTCTGATGAAAGAGTTGTAGTCGTTGCAAGAGTTGACCGTACTTTTGCGATTTTTCTGTTTCGGACAAATCTTGGCGATGCATCAAGGACTGCAATTCGTGTTGTAACTGGGACATCTCGCTCAAATGGGGATTGGGAGGTAAATGCGGGGTGCGTTGTTCTTGCCAACGATGGTATTCCATCCATCGTTTGTAAGGCACTAAAGCTAGTTTTCGTCCTTCCATGGGTTTGTTAGGGGTCGATTCTGAGATCTTGGGACTTCCGAGGGCCTTTTTATCTTGCTCCCACCAGTCCTCCCAACATGGTTCCCAAGACTCCTTTCAGAAAGGGACCTAACAAGAGGGGTAAAATGCCTCCACGTTGGACCAACATCTTCTTCTTTTGACGAATGGGAATTTTCTTTGAACCATTTGGCGAAGAACGTGACGATGTTTGCCTAAGCATTGTTTCTGGTGTTTGTACAAAGGGATCGTGCCTTTCAAGACGTTCAAACAACATTCGCACACGGTATCGATGACCTCTTTGGAGGCTGATTGAATCAGTTTTTTTTCGTAGAGGTGGAGAAGCTTTGGACAGGACAGATAACATGTCCCCATGTTTGACTAAACGAGGAGGCAGTCCTTTCCTTTTCTTTCCTTGGGGTTTTCTGGATAGTGACATCTTTGAGTCTTCAGGAGCACCAAAAAACACTGATACCCCCGACTTGGTCACAGGCCTTTTTTATACTGGAACGCGTCGCCACTGATTGTCTTTACGTCGTATCAGTTTGAGGACAGGCATGACACGTCGTGCAGGGGTACGCAACGGACTAAATCGAGCCAGTTCTTGCTTGGACAAATCCAGTAAACTTTGTAACATGCCCGATCTTTCTTGGACTTTGATTTTGGGAGAAGGTACATTGTGAGCAGCAGCCACTGCCACTAATCATCGGGGGTCGTAGGTTTCAAATCGACGAGTAAATAGGCGTGTGGCGTTTGAGTGGCATCGTCGTACGCCTGAGTCAGCCAAGGCGTTCCTAACTGTTTGGCTAAGACTTGCACTTGCGATTTATCTCGAGGGCTTTTAAACAAGACCACGTAATGAGCATTGAGACTGATGGTGCGATGGGCTTTACTTTGTTGAAACAAATTTTGGGTGATGTAAACGACACTGGCATTACGGTGATGTCCTTTGCGCGTGAACCACAGTTTAATTTCTTCTTCGTCTTCTCCTAACATGTCGTCGAAAATGACCAAATGGGTTTGACGGGAGTCAGAGACGATGCCGTCGTCTTCTTTAGGAATGCCTTCCACAAACACGATGGAATCGCCTTGACTTTCTCGCAAGAGGCTGTACGCCGATTGCCATTCTTTGTAAAACCACACGATCCGCTGAGGTGGCCGATCGATCAAATGATGTTTATGTTCGATCAAACGTTTGACGAATTCGGTTTTGCCTGAACCGCTAGGTCCAGCAATGAGCATGTTAAAGGGATGGCGAAGATACAAAGCCTCCCAACTGGCACGATTTAAGTGTTCGTCGATGACTTTGACAGTAGAGGAAGAGGGAGCAGAGACAGCAGAGGTAGCCATAGTGTTAGGAATGTCACTTGTGACACGAAAACAAACAAGACGAGAGTTTATATACTTTTTTCAGAACACGTTTATTGAATGTTTTAAGCATGAATACGAAAGACAAA
Organism: Sinohyriopsis cumingii; assembly: GCA_028554795.2. Taxonomy (NCBI): domain Eukaryota; kingdom Metazoa; phylum Mollusca; class Bivalvia; order Unionida; family Unionidae; genus Sinohyriopsis; species Sinohyriopsis cumingii. The sequence goes on from CM068831.1 coordinate 64,805,754, forward strand.
AATACATAAAAGCCAAAGGCTTAAGTACAAGGATAAAAGGCACATGATAACCATTAACGTGGAATAAACACAAGTGTCTGTACAACATGTTTTGGGTAATGTTCTGACCAGTTCTATAGGGGGTAAGGTCACACAAGCGTCCTCCCGAAAGGGTCTTTCAGGTCTGTCCACGACAGTCCCGTCCTGGGTGACGGGTTCTTCTGGCACCGTCACTAACACAAGTTGAAAAGTAACTTTTTTCCTTGAACAACTCTCGTGCATACTGGGCCACTTCTTGGGTCCAAGCCTCAAAATCCCATTCTTTCCAGGCACGGACTTCTGTCCAATGGGGGTGTAAGTCACAAGCTACACACATCGTCATACACGTCTTGGGTAGCTAAAAGTTGACGAATCCTTTTTTCCCGTAGTGGTCGAGAAGTATCCAGATGAAAACGCAAGGCTTTGAGCAAAAGGAGTTTTTCGTGACCATTTAAGGCCATTGAGGTGGTAAGTATTGATCGTAAAGAGTCCACAAAGAATCGGCTGGTAAACGAAATCCCAGAAAACAAGTCACTAAGACACACACCACTTGTCGACCCAAATTGAATGGATACAGTTCTTGTAATAATCGATGGTAATGATCCACGGTTTGAATATGGTCATTGAGTTCCTTCCACGGAATCTCTTCAATAATATGTGACATAATCCGTGGCATGGCAGCCTGATTTTATAGTCTCTTTGTTTCGGAAGCAATAAAGGTAATTTCTAGCTAGACATCTTCGTTCTCCATTTGGGAATTTAAATGTTACATACTGTAACCGAAACGTCAGAGTTTGTCTAGATGTTTCGTCTTCCGCTAAGCAGATTCCACGTAACATATGTTGGTAATCCTTTAACTCGTCTTCCTCAATACGTTGCAGTAGGTGAATCTCGAAGTAACCAAAATTACGAACGTTTAGTTCATTCACAAACTGAAAGTGTTCAACAAGGTCTGACCACTGAAAGAATTTCTGACGAATCAGTCCTCTTATACCATTCAGGTACCAGTGGTTAAAGATCTGGTGACGTAACGGATGCAATTGTTCTTTACGTTTGACCTGTATTTTGACCAGCTCTCGGTAAATCCTTTCTCTCAACTCCACAGGCAAGCCCAAAATGTTCTCTTGTAAAGTATCCATAAGTATATACGCTGTTTTTGGAATCCTTGGGTGGTGGCCGATAGCCTCGTTTACCTTTGTGCCTGATGTAATATCCACTCATAATCAGTGTTCTTATACTTTGAAACAGAGCATAATTTAAAAACGGATGAATAACTTTGCGTTTGCGTTTCACTTGTATTTTGATCAGTTCTCGGTAAATGCGTTCTCTCAACTCCACAGGCAAAGCACGAATGTTCTCTAGCAAAGTATCCATGAATAGGTCATACTAAATCCTCTTTTGTCTGACACAAGAAATGTACCGTTTGCACAGACATGGTTTTACTTCAGTGTCGAATTTAAATCGTTTAGTTACTAATTTACACATTACAATTCGTTCAGAAGTTTCCTCTTTCACTAAGTTGACATTGTGTACAAGATGTTGGTAATTCGTTAACTCTTCCTCTGGAATTCGATGCAGTAAGTTTACAATAATGTAGATAGAATCATCCATAGCAAACCAATCCTTTTTAAAACTAGGGATCGTTGATCAATGTCTGTCCAATGGAACACTTTCAACTGAATCAGTCCTTGTATAACATTCAGGTACCAGTGATTCAAACACCGGTGACGTAACGGATGCAATTGTTGTTTACGTTTCACTTGTATTTTGACCAGCTCTCGGTACATGCGTTCTCTCAACTCCACAGGCAAAGCACGAATGTTCTCGTGTAAAGTATCCATGAACAGATTATGGTAAGTTACTTCAATGTCTCGGTCCCACTAAGGGTAAGTAATGACAATTCGTTGACCATCGAGCATGTTCTACGTAGGCCGAATCTTGTGGTTCCCAGTGGTGAAGTGACACACCACAACTGAAGCACTTGACTTTATCTCCTTCGCCCAAGTAGAAAAATCCGGCTCTGGCTAATTCTTCGTGGGTTGGTCCTCCCAGATACTTAGGCCATTTTCCTTTGAACGATTGAAGACGATTTTCAAAGCCGCAGTATTCCGACAAACGCACAGGAAACGAATATTCGTCTTTCACAGGTTCGTTTCGATGAGGGTTGGGTGACATGGACAGGAGTTTGCTCAGAGCTGGATGACATCCGTAGGGGGGTAGACGTGAAGGTGAACATTCCCCTTTAAAATGAAACCCAGTAAAATGTCCAAGAGGACGAGCGGCATCGCTTTCGCATCCCTCAGGTTTGACACGCACAGCATCCCTTTCCATGATAGGGGTAGTGAGAACAAAGTTCCCATGATGCTTTACGGCATCGCTAAGGTCACAACGTACAGCATCGTACCCATCACAAGGCTCACAATCGCATTCCACTTCCGCAGCCCCACACTTGAAGTGTGCCTGTCTGAACTTGTTTTGTGTTTCTCTGAAAGTATTCATCTTGTTCGCTCGGTTTTGGTAGTCACAATGAACTATCGATCTTGCCTAGGGTTCCTTTTTATATACAGACCAATACCGACGTGTCCATACGGTAAGGTGAAATGATTGGGAAGTCGAACTCGCTTCTGGTACACGATTTGATAGACTTTTTCCAAAGGCCGACTGACGATGTGGTGAGCGGGTAAACGTACAATCTTGTTGGGTTGATAGGTGGTCACTTTAAAGTTTGCATCCTCTCCAGATTGCAAGGCTTCTTTCAATACCCCAAAGTTGACCACACGACTGGTACGATAATTCAGAGTCAGTCCTTTCACTTTGCACGTCGTGTGCACTTCTCCTTGTGGGTCCCGGTATTCGTAGCCGTAATTTTTGGGACCTCCACTGACGAAACTTAGAATCTTGTCGTCGGGATGCTCGTCTGTCCAGGCTCCTAAACGGTCTCCTTCGATGTCAGGGTGCTGTTGACTCGGGTGATGGATGTAAATGCAACTATCCGTGTCAAAGTACAGGACGCGTTCCCCTAACAGTTCTAAAGCTTCGTACAATTTTAAGCGAGCATGAGCTGTCACGTAAGCCGCAATGATGACATTTCCAAAAGGGTCGTCTTGTACAAAGTCCAGATCTTCTTCGTAATTGACCAAGATCAAATCCTCGCGAACGACGTCCACGTGTTTCATGTATTTGGTTTTGTCGTGAATCATTTGGAAGTAGCGGGAAGGTTCTGTCAAATATTCCGTCTTGGGTAAACACGGTCGTTGTGCCATTTTACCCCACAAGCAATTTAACATCACTTTGGCAAACGATCGCCTGCCTTCGTTTTTCTCGATGTGGTCTAAAGAGATTCCTTCTTGTTCATAGTATTTCTCTTTGAATTGTATTTGGTCTTCGGGAGTGTGACACCAGGACGGATAGCCACTGGCTTCTTGCTTCAGTTTCAAAAAGGCATCCACGTAGTCGGCGAAAATGCCTTTCTGACTGGGGTCACCCTTGTGGTATTGTTGTGTCTTGGGAAAGTGGTAAATTTCGTACACTTCTAACAGTTGGTATCCCATGTCCAGAGCTTTGAACAATTCTACGCTGACCCAGGTTCCCGTCAAAGCCCGTTCTTCCTGGGTGTGCTGACAAGGCTGATCTTGGTTGCACGTTTCGGCACAAGTACGGCACAAAGGAAACATCAGTTTGCCTTGGCAATGGTGAGGTAACACGGGATGGTACAAGTCCGTGGGAGGCAAAACTTTACACTTGATCAGACCTTCGTATTGTCGACTGTTTTTCAGGTCGATGTGTTCCGTCAACAATTGTGGGTGCCCTACAGGAAAGCGACAATATTTGCACACGTAGGGATACAGCGAACACACGTCCAAGTATTTGATTTCTTCTCCTTTCTCTTCGTCGGCTTGGTACAGCAAACAGGTGGCATTGGTCCTTCCTCCGTACAAACTATCCCTCGGGTTCAGCGGGTCCATGAACTGGTAACTTTCCACGAGGCGTTTAAATTCGGGATCGGTTTTCAAACGGTGATCGTATTCGTGTTCCCACATTTCCACCACTTGGTATCCTTCCTGTTCTAACTTTAGGCGTCGCTGACAAGTGGCCTGGTACAAGTATTCCATGGTTCGTTGTAAAAACTGATTTTTAGTGCCACGGTCAGGGTAACAGACGGGACATCCGTGAAATAAGCAACCGTTAAACTTGTACACGATCTTGGGGTTTTCTAAGTCCCAGCCATCGACCGAATGCGTTCCGATGGTCTTTTCACCCCCTCCGTTGCGGGCATGCTGAATCCACTTGTCTTCCTTGTCGCACAAGTAATGTAACCAGCGTAGGGCTTTGACCGAGTATTGACGTTTGACATAGTTGGTCGATTGAGGGCTGATGACAGCCACGGTGTTTTGAGGCAAGAATCGTTGTCTGTACACTAAGGAACACGCTTTGGCAATGGTGCAAGCTTCTTTCAAAGGATCGACCCCTCCGTGTTCCATGAACAGTTCTCGAAATTTTCCACAGCAACGTCGCAACATGTCCACGTCGGAACGACAATACTTTAACATTTCTTCCTGAAAGTCGAAAGGGTCCGAGGCGTGAGCCTGGTACCAAGCGTAGAAAGCTTCTCGTTGTTCGGTACGCATGTTGTCGGGGTCGTAATAGTGAGCCTCAGGTAAATGGGGTAGAACGGCGTGTTGATTGGCTTCCGTATTGAAAAAGTGTGGAAAGTACCCTTTAGCCATTTCTGTCATTCCAAACGTTTTAGGCATTCGGCTCAAAGGCATGGCCAAGTAACTCATCGAATCTTTAAACTGTACTTGTCCCACTTGCATGAAAATGATTTTGGCTCCGTTCAAAGTGACTTTAGGACGCTCGGTGCCTTGTTCCGTATATTATCTCAAAAGAAACTGTCCATCGTATCCGGAGAAATTGTGAGCCATCACCGTGGCATGACGATGACAATCTCCGTAACGTTCGATGTCCTCTTGGCTCCACGTCTTGTCGATGGGGTCTAAAACCCATTGGGCAAAATCGGCTAACGTGTTCGGTCCTCGAAAGATTTTTTCACGCCCTCCAGGAATCTTGCTGCAGTGAGGGCAATGACTGAAGATAGGTTCTTGAATGCACTTCTCGCACGCTCGATGAGCCACGCAGAAATTAGGAATGTGAATGCCGGTCTCTAGCATGCATTCGAAATCAAAAAAGATGAAATTGCCTTTCTTCTTTTGACCGTCCTCTTTCTCTGGTGGGGAGTGGTATTTTTGCACGTAGCATTGGTGTTCCAAGTCCACGATGTTATGACAAATGTGACATTTTTTCTTTCCTGAACATACGTGTGCCTTGGCATTATTGGTACGTATGCCTTGTCCACACGTAGGGCACAATCTCAGCAGCTGACAAGCACATTTCTGCTGTGAACCTTGCGTCTTCAAATGTTGTTGGTAACAGGTACAGCTGAAAAACGTGCGCAGAGAAGTTGAACAAGGCACTGGTCCTTCGCTCAGACAGGGTGGAGAGGCCAAACATCCTGAGCATTTCAATCCGCAATGCTTGTATTGCTCTCGATTATTATAACCATGGTCATATTTCTCACAGTAATAACCGTATCCCAGGAATCCGGTGATACTGGTAATGGTATCGAAATGTTCATCGTCATAATAGACATGAATGTATTTTCCGTCCTTAAAGTCTTGGCCTCGAAACAACAGAGGTCCGCGCATTTCTTGAGGGTGCACTTTCAAGGTGTATCGTGGAGCTAAGACATCTTGCAATGTTTGCATCTCAGGAATGCCACAGGGTGTGTCTTTGGGCAGTCCGGCTTGTCGTAACAGGAGTTCTGCTTCGTTTCGTTGTTTGGCTCGGTCCGATTGTCGAATAGTTTTCCAGGCTCTTTTCCATTCTGTCGTGTCGTTCTTGTTGGCATAGGTTCGTCCCACCACGATGGCTCTGGCTAAACACATCTGGTCTTGAGAATTGTGAATTAGGACGAGACTCTTTTTGGTGCTGCGAAGGTCGTTCACCAGTAACACCTTATTGCGTTGTCCGGTCCCTTGAGGAGGAAAGACGTGGGTCATGTCCAGTGTGGCTTTTCCATCGGTGATGTCAAACTGGTCATTAGATTGTTGCACGTGTTGAATCTTGTCCATGACTTTGGAAGCGGTCAATTCTGCAGGGGTGCTAAACTCAATCCAAACAGGGGATTTCAAACCGTCGTGTTGTATGGAAAGTCTCAAGCGATCGTCTTCTTTGGGTTGACATTGTCGCTTGAGTGAGGTGAGCAAAGAATCCCACACCCCAGTGATGAACCCTTCTGCTTTCTCTAACGGTACTTCAGCCTTGAAATCTTTAAACTTCACTGTGTATTTGTAAGCCGTGGTTCTAAGTTTTCTAGAGGAGCGCTTTTCCGTCTCTCGAATGGAATAGTACTTTTCAGGGCTGACTAAGGGTGGTGAACTTGGTTTAGAGGGTTCGGATTCTGGTTCACTCATGTCCTCTTCAAAATCACTGGCATGAATTTGTGCCAAGACTTCAGCCCTGGTACGAGGCGATAGATCACGTTTCTGCCTCTTACTTTCTTCTTCTTTCTTCTCGAATGAATAGGATCGTTTCATCTTGAGTAAAAAACGTCAAATGACTCAAGTTTAAACACCATGGACTAATATATAGTCATGGCAGACCAGCGTATATAAAAGGGTGTGTGTCTTGTCCTTTCACTATTCATTTCACTCTCTAACCGAGCACAACGATGGAAGAGACTAGCCAAATCGAACGTTTCATCAGAGCTTTGAGAGGGGTCATTAGAAAATTCTCTTCAGACCAGCCCACGGACTACTCTCCTTCCTTTCGAGATAAAAGTGAAGATACTTGCTATATCTGTCAGAAGAAAGTGCATTGGTCTTCAGAGTGTCCAGACCGTCAAAAAAGAAAAAAAAACAGGGGCTAGAAAAGACAAAAGTCAAGATACCTGTTATTATTGTCAAGAAAAAGGACATTGGTCTCCAGATTGCCCAAAAAAGAAACAAGAGGAGTCAGAAGAAAAGAGGGATTCTTCAGAAGAAGAGAGGGATTTTTCAGAGGAGGAAAGCAGCCAGGTGAAGAAAAAGAAACAGGAGAAAAAAAGAAGAAGGGAAGAAAGTGAGGAGGAAGAAGAGGAAAAGACTGTGACGGTGAAGAAATTTAAAAAACAGAGAGAGTAAACAATGAGACAGAAGAAGTGTATGAACTTTTTAAAGTGATCTGTTGTGAATTGTGAATTGGATTGTAACTATGGATAAAAGAATAAATTAATTATATAAGGTAAGTGTCTTTGAGTTTTGATTTTAAAATAAGAAGCTACACTCACGCACTCATATACACGTCCTATAGGGGTAAAATGTTTTTTTTTTTTTTTTTTTTTTTTGAGTTATTGGCAAATTGAAAGGCTATCTCTTTTCGAGAGACGTGGGTGGCCCTGAAAAGGGCCTTTGGTTTTTGGTGTAGGGGTGAGTTTAAGCAATCAACTTTAACTGCCCTAAGCCTTTGCCACGGCCAAGGCCTACTTCTGGACTGCCTACTGTTGATGATGATGATTGGGCTGAAATCACTAAGGGTGGTACGGTAGGCTTAGTCACAGCGTTAACGTGTTTAGCTCGGGAAGGTCGTATTCTCTTCGGTCGTAATAAAGAAGTCTGATACATTTGTTTCAGACTTCTTAACTCCGCTAAAATGTCCAACAGTACCGTGACCGTTTGATTTTCACCCTCTTGTTTCTTTGCTGCTGCTACTTCTTCTTGTTGTTGTTTTTTTTTCTTACCTCTTCTTCTTGCTGCTGTTGCTGTAGGAGAAAAGCTTGTTCCGCTTCCTTTTGTCGTTGTATAAATTTCTCCAATTCTTCTTTCTGTCTCTGTCTAAAATTCTCCACTTGCGGTAATGAAGGAGGTAACGAAGGTTCCGGAACAAATTCTTGCGAGGTAAGAAAATCCACAAAATCCCAATTTTCCTCTTCTGAAAGTAAGTCCGGGTTCCCTTGGGCGGTCTTCACTGCTGGTGCACCCCAATGGATCGTTTTCTGAGTTTCCGTCATGTTGAATCACTGTCGCATAGATTGACTGCACACAGGCGCTAGCGAATCTATATAGACCACGTGACGTCACAGACTGCTCTCTTCGGATTGGATGCGGGCTGACTGAATTTTGTAACGCGTGTTCGGATTGGTGAATGAACTCAATCCGTTTCAATCCTGCCTCTACCTATAAATAAGCGCAGTTCACTGCATTGATTCACCTGTTCTCGTCGCCTCAAGATGTGGACCACAATCGAATCATCCACCCTTGTGTCTTCAATGATGTTTAGGACGGACATGCTAATGTATGTCCGATCCAAGTGGACCGTTGTCCACAGGACAGACACCAGTCTGTGGATACGTAGGATCTACGTAGAAAGACAAGGATGCCTCAAAAGAGTGCTGATTTACGGTCCTACAGTGAGGCGCAGCCTAAGGACAAGAAGAAGACCAATGCGGTGCCACTTATGTTAATGGATACATTAACATAAACCCAAAGCCACTCATAGGTCTCGAAAAGAGAATGACTTTCCATTGCCTACCCCTTTTTTTATTTTTATTTATTTATTTATTTATTTTTTTTAAATCCCATGTTAAATTTCCCTTGACGCTATACAGTCCCATGTTCAATTCCCCTTGAGGCTCAACAGTCCCATATTCCCATGTTCAATTCCCCTTGAGGCTAAACAGTCCCACGATTTTTCTCCATGTTAAATTTCCATTGAGGCTAAACCGTCCGGGGGGGGGGGGGGTCTGTAATGCTAATTTCCATTGAGGCTAAATCGTCCCCTTTCACTACTATCCTCTCTGCTGCTTGGGTCATTATATATTTACAATGACCTGATAAGTGTCGTTTTTCCATTAATGCCAAATGTTTGGGACATTATATATTTACAATGACTTGTTAAGTATCGCTTTTTGAAATTGATTTCAGGACATTAGCTTCAGATAAAGCACACTATCAATTAAACTGTTGCCTTAAATTCAACTATACAATCATGAATAGAATTGAAGACACGTTCAAATAGACTGAATTATTTATGATTTTTCAAAGAAACTGATCATGCCCTTGTAAAAACACTGAAGTTTCAGATAACAACATCAGATGTACAATATATATATAGTATGTACGCTGTATCAATGCTATACCACGAGATGTATACATTTTTCATCAAAAGGAAACGAGGCTTTATACAACGAATGGTATATCATTTATAAAGCGTGCATGCTATACATATATTTTATTTATATCACATACAAATACACATATTTGCAATTTTAATAGATTTACCATATTCTCCGAGCAACTGTGTATTGACCGAACGAATGAACTCCTTACATCCCTGCGAGTGTGCCTGCTACAAAATGTAGTTCTACGATTTTTCTTGTTGTTCACAATCACATGTGCAAATTGATAAGTTGATTGTTTTCTTTTTGAGTTTCTATTTTCATTCACATTTATTAAATCAGTATAAGACACAGTCATGATTTAAACATGAAATATGGTTTTTATGAAGAAAGTAGTGCACTACAAACACGGTTAGATTTTTGTACACCGAACCTGAACTGTCAGGCGTTCACGTACTGGCATATGGAAATTAGCGTGGAATAGAAACTAAGCGAAATGACGAACCAACATGAGGTAATTAAAATAATATACTTACAGTTCAACTAAGTCATTATTATGCTTTAATTAACATTTCTAAATACTATAAATTCTCTCTCTCTCTCTCTCTCCCTTTGGACAGTTTGACTAAACTTTACCACCATTCATAGGTCCAGAGACATCGTCTTATGACACAAGCGTAAAACACCAACGCTCGTATTTTCATGGATTTTCGCCCGTATCTAGCTACGATAATCCAGGGGGGGGGGGTGCGTGGGCGACCCTTTGGACATTTTTATATTAAAAAATAATCGATTTTTAGAACATCATAATAGGTTTAAGAAATAAAAACAAAGCATTAACTACGCTACAGTATGTGTGCCTTGTAACCGACAAATTTAACATATAGGCTTAGTGTCGACTGACTATTGCAACTGTGTATCATTAATGTTATGAACACTGTCGATAGATCCCAAGGAAAGCGTAAAGTTACCGTTACGACGAACCAGATTACTGTAGGTTACTTGGTACAAGTTTAGTTTTAATATTTTCGTCCAGCGCAATATGTTTTTCTGTCTCAATCCAGATTTTTGCTTATTTTGTCCCTTACGCACGAGAGGGGAGAGGGGAATGGAAAAAAGAAATGATTCCGATGAAATTGTGTACCATTTTAATTTCATTTAGAAAACAGGGACTATTAATACTTTTTATCGTCATTTTCATATGTCATTTGTGATTAACGAATGAGTAGAAATTCATCATTGATCTATAGGCATGTAGTTGAAAGAATGTTTATATATTCGTATTATTGCGACATGGGCGGATCAAAAATTGATATGCCAGTAGTACTGGTATATCAGTTTGCTTTATACCAACAGTTTAAATGCTTTGTTATTTTTAATGTATGTGGTATATATATATATATATATATATATATATATATATATATATATATATATATATATATATAGAGAGAGAGAGAGAGAGAGAGAGAGAGAGAGAGAGAGAGAGGCAGACAGACAGACAACATAGCAATTGTATTAAAATTAGATCTGAACAATCCTAAGTGGGGGGGGGGGGCGGCAAAACTTGATGGAGGGGGAAACTTGACGGGCTTGTTAATTTTCGTATATAGACAACAGCAGTTTTACGTTTTACAGCACATGCAAATTCGGGGGGGGGGGCAAACGCCCCCTGCCCCACCCCCTAAATGACGTTCCTGAGTGGACTGTGAAGATTTGATTTTATAATCAGATTGAGAGAGAGAGAGAGAGAGAGAGAGGTCATGTGTGCGATATTCTCTGATTTGACGAAAATATAAAATGTCTCTGGCATTGCATTAGTAACTTTTAAGCTTGCTTAGCGATCCAGCCACTTCTTTTCTGATGAAATAAAGAATATGGGTGTTTTGGGGTTTAACGGCGCAATACTGGTTACACTTTGCCGATTAAAGTAAAGTTATACAAACGTAAATGTATAGAAATGCAAACAAAAATGAAGGCAGCTAATACACACACACACAAACCCTCCCAAAAAGTTAACTTGTACAAAATAACAATATAACCAGTTAAAATGTGTATAGACTGAAACATAAAGGTAACAAAAATTATATAAATGCGTTATAAATAAAGGGTGGCCATTTATATGTATAATCCGCATTTTTTCAAAAAAAGTCCAACTTTTTCTCTGGTGGTACATCACCAAAAATTTCTGAGTTCACATCAAAATACATTCCTGTCTCACAGGGTGGAAGATCGATACACTCGACAGGAATGTGTTCCACTGTCAGAAACCTCTTGCAGGATGTGCACTCTAGCAGAGATTCACCCTTCAGGAAATGTACATTCACGACACACAATCGGCACAATAGCACCCAATCTCTGTGATTAATTCTACACAAAGAATGCCACACTCCAACAATTATGTTCTGAAAATTCTTTGAGTTTTCAGTCCGCATATTTTGCCAGGTATGAATAATATGTTGATTGATATAATATTTTGAGGTCAGTATATGGAATCTTCCATTCGAAAATGGGTGAATGCGTGGTACCTTCGGCTGCTTCGTATAGACTCTCATTACACTTTATGCGGCACAGCTCATGCATCAGCCGGGAAGGACGTAACATTTGGTGGCTGTTTTGTTTGGTGTTTTAAACCCTTTTGCCTAACTTTGAATATTAGTTATTTTTTTAAAGGTAATTTTAAAAGCATCTTGTAATTTGATCTTTAAAAAAATTTAGTTTTCCAAAACTTAAAACTCGTAACTAACATTATTTTATACTTGCCATATGACCATTACATTAAAATATGTCCCTTGATACATATATCACGATTAGGTGGCTTCGTGTTTTAGCGTTGTCCTTTTATAGCAGTTTTCAGGAAATTATGCAGGTGAAGGTTAAGCACTTAAGAATTATATTATATAAAATACGCAAAAACCAGTATGAATAGTTGTCAAGTGCTAAGTCAACGTCATTCGAATCATCGTTATCTCTTGTAGTTCTTAAATGTCCTGCTCTTTCATATGTCAACAGTCAGACTTTTATTTGGGTCATATTTTAAAAACTATTACATAATGATGAAATGCTATAAAGTTTTATGTACTAACACAAACACGATTTCACATAAATTGAATTAAAAAGCAACTGTTCGTCGAATATTAAAATTAAATTATTCAAACCTCATTTCTGCACAATGCACATGTAATAAAATGAACGTATAAAAGGAAAATCAGTAAATGGTTATTGTGATAGTATTCATTTACTATTAATCCTTCCAAGAAGGAACGGCGCCTCTACCACGTTTGTAAGTTATAATGTATATAGTTTTGAAGAATTAATTAAAAAGTATATGTTTTCAATGATAACCAGAATATCAGTTAGTAAGAAATGTTTCTTTAACTCTCTCTGGAACTATGACATTCGTTTTAATTCACGGATTATGAATACAAGGAACAAATTTCTCTTTTAATGTCTTACATAATTTATTCTTAACAATGTCAGATCAATTCATTAATTGCATACATGTATATTTGTGCCTAAGATACCTGTGATTTGTTATATTTAAAATATATTTAAATATTGAGTTAGATGTTTAAACCATGCAGTCTGAAATAAGGATTTTTTCTTCTTTTTAGGCAAGTTAGAGTTACGTTTTTATATAGACGTTGAAAAGCTAGACATAGTGGCTATCCAGGAAACTAAAATAGGCAATTTGGTAAGCACCTCGGAGTTATTTACAGAGGGAGGCAATTAGAATCTATACAAGAACTTGACTTGGTGGAGGGGTGTTATCACAGGTACGCAAAGATCTTTAAACAAATGTCTCTGTCCGAACTGGACAATAGATTAGAACAGTTTAGAACCAAAAATTTAGTAAATGGACCATCTCATTACATAGGTAGTTCGTACCAAGGATCTGGCAGTCACTAAGACGACATTCTTTTATTGCGAGAGGAGCTTAAGAAGTTAAAATATCATGAAAACGGACATAAAGCAAACGTACGCGTTCTTAAGACTTTTAATTATGATAGCATTGCATGGAGAAGAAAAAAACATGCAAACTGGGGAATACGCTTAGTAGCAAAGAAGGAAAGCCACTGAATGGTATTATAAATGACCTTGGCGTAGAGCAAATAGTCCACTTTCCAACTCGAGAAAGAAAAGTCTTTGGCCTGGTTGTGACTTTATTACCACGTCATTTCCAGGGCAGTACTCATGAATTCACTGACCTGTCTGGCTAGTTTAGTGACCATTATGTTCTACCTTGTATTCTCTACATACAAGCTCCCCTTAAAAATAATTGAAAAGTATGTTTATTTAGCAAAGAAAATGTCGATACAACGAGATCTGAAGCTAATGAGCTGCGGTCTTAAGTTATAAAATCTTGTCTAGCTACATCAGTTTTAAAATTTAAAAAAAAAACACTATTTTACTTCATAACTGAGTAGATGAGCTGTGTCGATGCCCTGGATTACAGACATAATTAGAAAATTATTTCAGAGAAGAAGCGAAACTCATGTTGCATCAAAATGTTCAGGCAGTGTCAAATTAAGAACATAATCGACACAGCTAAGAACGGATATCAAAGAAAATTTAACAAAACGTCTATATGTACAATATTACGGGGAACTTAACTTTGGATTTTAAGCAGTTCTAAAACACAAAAGACAATAACAACATAAAAAAAGAAGAAAAATGATTCCTAGTGCAGCCATCCTTTTAAGGTAGATACCCTATAACCAGTAACAGATGCAGAGAAAACTGAAACACTAAACACCCAGTTTTGATTTTACTCACCCAGTTGGCATTGCTTTTATCGAGTAAATTTCCATATATATATATATATATATATATATATATATATATATATATATATATATATATATGTATATGTGTGTGTGTGTGTGTGTGTGTATGTATGCATGCATGTCTATGTGTATGTGTGCGTGTGCATGCGTGCGTTTGTGTGTCCAGCACCAAAAAGATGAAAACTATTCGTGTGTTTTTTCCTTTTCTATTTCCTTTACTTTTTTCAAGACTTGTATGTTTGTTTTTAACATTCTGCGTGACAAGAGATGATGTGTGTTAGGGTCTAATTTTAACCTGATCGCGTGAGATCGATCCGAACACAAAATACTAACTATCGGATTCTTAGATTGTTTTGCCAACTGAAGACTCCATTGCATCATCAAATAAACAATCTCTAGTGCACGCAAAAACCAAAATAAACGCAAACTGATTAAATTCAAATCATCCAACTTAACTACTGATTCTCACGCAACAAACTCAGCCAGAATTGGAATATATGATTAATACTCTGTGTCTCTCTGAGACATGTATTTTTTTTTCCAAGCAATTTCGCAATGTTTTATATTTTTGTTATTGATATAATTAAATGAACTTTCCATTTCTTATCTTTAAAGAAACTTTGTCTTTAATTTTCTGTTGCACATGCTAATAGAAACATAAACTTTTGTTTCTGAAAATATTAGAACACAATTAAGAAAACTGGTTGACGACGTTGTATGAATTTTCGTCATAGCTGTGGATGTGAGTAAAATGCCATGAGATTTAATAAGAATACTTTCTGACCACAGAAAAGCTTGAGACAAAAATGTACATTATATGATTTGCTGAAAAATAGACCTTATTCTATCCATACTTTAAATAAATAATAAAGAAATGAATACATCAAAGAGAAAAATATCTTCATCGGAGTGTCCCCATTTCCCCATAATGAAATGTTCGGTTCGTAACCTTTCCGTGTTGCTGTGTCGTAAAATACCATGCCAAACCAAATGATTTGTTAAGTAGTTTTAACAATTTATTTGTTCTTTAGTTATCTATTAGATTCGCTATGTTAGCTGTGTATTATGTCTTTTCTATATAAAAAGTTTGTTCCCGAAACATTCTTAAAAACTCATACTAAAAATAAATTTGGGTTATTTCCATTTATGAGAGAGAGAGAGAGAGAGAGAGAGAGAGAGAAACTTGATTCATAATTTATATTGAATTTCTGTTTGTGCCACCTTTATCTATCACAGCTGAGTCAGTTTTGATTGGTTCAATTGTCACCATGTACCACGTGTACCGGGTAGTGAGCTATATGTGTATTGAAACAAGTCTGCCGTACTTCAGTAAGTCAACTGTGCAATGGAGTCATGGGTAATGTTTACGGTTTCACAGCTTCTAGCGGGGATTTGTTTATCACTCGTGACAAGTGTAAGTTGGGTTATAAATGACATGATCAACAAGGCATATTTATCTTTAAGATACGGTCAAATGTATTTAATTAGCATGCTGGTTGCATTGTTTACATTTGATGAAGAAAAGCACGAGAGGTCAGTTGAGTTCATCTGGGGTTGGTTGGAATTAAAGGTGAGATATAGTAGAGAGTGCCATGGAAGGGGTGAGTGTGTCTTTGGGAAAGAGTAAATCAGTTATGGTCAATATATGCGATTTCTTGAAGTTTAAACAAGTACATTTTTTATTTAACATTATTAATATTTTCATTACAGTAATTCCATTGATACGACTTTTAGGTTCTGCTGAACAGTAACTATCGATAAAGCCAGTTAGCAAGCAACACTACGTATCGAATAAATGAACGATCTTTAATCATTACATCTGGAATATCTATCCATTCATCCATACAGATATCTTCCATTACTATATACTTATCTCCATCAATCTATCCAGTGCTCAGTCAGCCTATCCGTTGAGTTAGCAATCAATCACAGTCTTTTTGTTTGTCCATTACCCTTGGTGCATCAATGAATTTTGTATGCATGTATTACTTTCCATGAATTATCCCTGCCTCCAGCATTGATATCTGAAGTCCAGACTAAAAAAATATTTGTTGATATACCTTAATTTCAAATGTTTTTTTTCTTGTCCTATCTCTATTAATATGCATGTTCAGAATGGCAGCACAGTGTCAGAAATGAAAGTCACTAGGAACACTGTGGAAAGGTTCTTTTGGAGAGCAGTGTACTTGGGATATTCTCACCACAAGTCTTTTGGAGGACAGTTTACATGGGACATCCATCCCACAAGACTTTTGGAGGGCATTGAACATGGGATATCCATTCCACAAGACTTTTGGAGGATGGTATACATAGGATACCCCTACTACAAGTCATTAGAGGGCAGTATACATGGGATATCCTCACTACAAGTCATTAGAGGGCAGTATACATGGGATATCCTCACTACAAGTGATTAGAGGGTAGTATACATGGGATACCCCCACTGCAAGTCTTTAGATGGCAGTATACATGGGATATCCTCACTACAAGTCTTTAGAGGGCAGTATACATGGAATATTCTCACTACAAGTCTTCAGATGGCAATATACATGGAATATCCTCACAACAAGTCTTTTGAGGGCAGTATACATGGGATATCCCCACTACAAGTCTTTAGATGGCAGTATACATGGAATATCCTCACTACAAGTCTTTAGAGGGCAGTATACATGGGATATCCTCACTACAAGTCTTTAGAGGGCAGTATACATGGAATATCCTCACTACAAGTCTTTAGAGGGCAGTATACATGGGATATCCTCACTACAAGTCTTTAGAGGGCAATATACATGGAATATCCTCACTACAAGTCTTTAGAGGGCAATATACATGGGATATCCTCACTACAAGTCTTTAGATGGCATTATACGTGAGATATTATCCTCACCATAGGATGCTCATGCTGAATACTTATCACAGAGAAAGGAAAGAGTGGAACACAATTCTGATTGTAGGGGCATATTTGACAATGTTAGGGTATCTTTATTGAAATCTGATTTGACAGTGATAGGATATCTTTATTTTTTATCTTTACTGAAATCATATTTGACAAATGTTATTATATCTTTACTAAAATCTGATTTGACAATGTTATTTCAAATCATATTTGACAATGATAGGGTGTCTTTATTGAAATCATATTTGACAATGATAGGGTGTCTTTATTGAAATCATATTTGACAAGGATGGGGCATCTTTATTGAAATCATATTTGACATCAATAGGGTATCTTTGTTGGGTATCTTTATTGAAATCATAGTTGACAATAATAGGGTGTCTTGACTGAAATCATATTTTACATTTTATATTTTGTTGGTACAGTTGATAAAGACTAAAATCTACCATATGGTAAATGGAGATTTTAAAAAGTCTAGAAACTTAACTGCATGAGTTTTAATGAGGTATATTAGGGTCACAGTGAGAGGCCTTATGTGAGGAAGCTTACGATGTTGGGGAGTGACACCCCTTTTCTCCTATAATGAGTTGAGCCATGGATGGATCTAGATGGACCATTGCTGGTAGGGCTTTAATTTTAATAGGAATGTGATATAATACAAATATATGCTTGTAATGACTAGGAAAATGAACACGCTAGTACTTGATGGCCCAACTAGTTTAATTCACACCCCATTTTGTCCCCCTTTCCTTGATTTGTAGTTGATGACACTCCTCCCAGAATGAGGTTTAAAAAAACATATGAGAGAGGGAGAAAGGAGAAGCTGTGAGCCATATGTTTCAAGCAATTGAGTTGCGCAGGTATAATTTCATCAGAGTTCTGGTAGTTTCTACATGTCATGTTACAGATGTGCACCTTATAGTTCAGATAACAAAAACAGCTATTGGGTCCTATTGACAACTGATCTGACATACCAGTATTGCCATGATGCAGACCCACAAGCTGTTGTCTATGGATTAATCAACCGTCTCAATTTGTATAGACTGAATTCTGGACCTTAAGCTTTTACTATCAGATAAACAGCTAAATAAGTTTGTGATATAGAAATAATGCTAAAAATAACAAATTTCCTTAAAAGAAAAAAAATTGTTGACAAGCTTTTGCACTTCGAATGTTGTCATGCATTGAATTGCCACAAACTTATGAATTGAAATATTGATAAATAAATATTTTACACCAAAAATGATTGAAAAGAAGTTATTACATACCAGTTATTTTTACCTGTGAAAAGATATATTGTTTGTTTAATGAAGTATGTATACCTCATGGTTCTTGGGATATTAATGTTTTTACACCAAAACACACCCACCCCTCCATACACACACATTGAATATTCACTCCCACCCCCAAACAGTAAAACAGGATTCATAATGTAATATCCCTCACATATAGGATACATCTTCCTTTGAATAGATAGGTAAAATTAGAATTTATTTTGGTTTATTTGATTTTTGACCCCATCCTTGGGTAAGCCCAGGGTGACAGTATGTAACAGATGGTTACCTCAAGTGCAACATAACTGCAGAGTTTCATGCATTTTTACTCAACAGTTTACGAGGAAGTTGGGGTAACAGATGGATACAGGATAGATATATCACAATATCACACCATTAAAGCATGGGGATAAGTCACTTACACCCCACTGTAGTCCATGTTCTCAGCATGATTGCTTAGGACCGTGATGTCACAGTAGTAATAAGTAGTTTTTGCACCATTGGGTTCTCTGGTTCAATCCTTGATTCTGATATCTGCAAGAGACTGTGATTTCTATAATTTTATAGACAATATCTGCCAATCAACACCTTAGCCATGAAGAGTGCATTGTATACGATAATTTGTTCAAAATTTGAAAACTCGGTCATGTTGAAACTTGGATGATTATTTATGACTTAATACATAGTCCTATTTCTCGCATAGCACATGCAAGGTTCGCGATGTAATTCATTACGTGCCCCCATCCTTCATTTCACCATTCACATTTAATAATCCAGATACCTGTGGCTCAACTCAGCCAAGTTGAACCTTGTCAACATTTTATTTGAATACAGCGTTTTCCATTCAGCAAGTTAAAATGATATCTGACAAGTAGTTACTTAACACTTTATTTACCGCATCAATGCTGCATGCCGCTAATAGTTGGAGCAGCAAATGTGGGTCTACCCTGCTTGCAAAGCAACTTTTTATGGAATTCTTGAGAAGAGGTATAGAAATTCTTGAGAAGAGGTACAGAATTCCAGAGCAAAATAAAATCGAGGAAAGTAAGGAAATATAAGCTACCCAGCTGTGTTGATCCATCAGATAAATTTGTACTTTAATCCTGAACTATGTCTACTCAGATTGAGAGAATGAGACCATATCTGTATGCTGTTTAACAAGGTTGAATTTATGGCACATTAAGCCATAATTCCAATGTTGATATGAATAAACCTTGATCAGAACAAAGTGAGCTGCATTGCAAAAGTTTTGTGTCTGTAATAAAGGCATAAAATACATATACATAAAGTAAAGACACAGGCCTCAGAAAATGTGTCAGCAGGCCATATGCTGTGCACCCCTGGTTCATGGCATTACAGTAAAGATTTTAGATCCTGGCTGTAGCTGTATTGGTGGTGCCTGGCAAATTTGGGATTAAAAAAAAAATGAAAATAGAGGAAAGTTGATGATAATAGCAGTCTCATAATATGGTGGAAATTGTGTCTTTATCTTGTTCAAATAAATTTGAACTATCTGGTGGTATAACTAGTGCCACATCATTGCAAATTTGGATTATACTTCAGCATAATTTCATGATTATGATACATGTGATGCTACCATTTTTAAGACTGTCTGTTGAACATAATTTTATAGCTGTAATCCATCATTTTTGAAAATTATTTTTTTTTTTAAATTGACAAAGAAAGGAAAAAAGCCATATAGTAATATCATATGTTCTGTTGATGCATTACAGAAACCATACAGAACCAGTCTACATGGGATTGGAACTGTTCCAGTAGTTATTGTGACCAGTGCAGTGATGCATGACTGAGTAATCAGATTAAAGCTAACATGTGTACACAACAGGCTGTTAACTGATTACCTTTTTGATTTCATCTGGAGAGCTTAGGCCCAATGGATCATGTTTTTGTTGACATGCTATAAGTAATAAAGATATCAAAGGTTGCCCATGATGTCTTTGAGTTTTTGATTAAAAATCGGCTGTAATTTGGAGGAAGTGAGATAAAAAGATTGACCAGAAATGATTTCAGCAGAAACACTTGAATAAGTGATGGAGCAATAGTTAAACTTGTCATTGTGTCACATATGAACAACATAAAAAAGTAATGATAAACTGTGTAAAGCAGAACATTTCATCCACTAACGAACACCACCAGCACTGCTGATCCAGTGAGACAGTAGGACATTACTAGAGCAATTGGACACTGACATCTGGACCTGGAGAAATTAGCATTGCTTTATGTTAAATATTTTGAGACCTGAATAAATACACAAGTCAATTAAATATGATTTTGTTTGTTTCTTTTCATAATTAAAGTACAACAATTGCAATGTTGTGTGAAAAATACTGTTAAAAAATAGGGCAAGGATTTTGGGCAAATGTATTTGAGTGAGGACTTGTGGACTTTGAGTCTGGGCTTGTGTGGGCTCATGATTTTTTTTTAAAAAGTCACCAGCCTGTGTCTGAAATGTTTCTTTGAGCAGTATCAATTTATCAATTAGCTACAGCTTTAAGGAGTAACACAGCCAATTAAGTCTTTTTGGAATGATTATTGACTGAATTATGTCTTCATTGTTATTTAAGGAGGAACAAAGCCAATTAAGTCTTTTTGGAATGATTATTGACTGAATCATGTCTTCATTGTTATTTAAGGAGGAACAAAGCCAATTAAGTCTTAATGATTATTGACTGAATCGTGTCTTCATTGTTATTTAAGGAGGAACAAAGCCAATTAAGTCTTTTTGGAATGATTATTGACTGAATGATGTCTTCATTGATATTTAAGGAGGAACAAAGTCAGTTAAGTCTTTTTGGAATGATTATTGACTGAATCATGTCTTCATTGTTATGAAATGGATGTGAGTGGTGTTTTAATAAGTTGCAGAATGTAGATAAGATTAAATACTTGTTAAAATGTGAAAACATATTTTAATTATGGAAAGCATGAAGTGGAGAGTTGATATATCAATATAAATATGAATTTTTATAAGCTATTTCTCCAGTAAACAAACATATGCAACGTGCGTGTGATACTCTTTTCAGACTGCCTTTCTGCACTGAAAGCCAGCAAAAACATTACTTTGATAACCTATTAATATACCAGATCTTACATACACATAAGATGCTCATAGATTCTCACAAAGGTATTCTGCACTGATAGCTGCCTAATCACATTGTATTAAAGTATTGAGAGAGCCATTAATAAAGCAGCCAGAACTACACTGCAGTCACCCAATTCTAAATGGAAGTTTCCATATAGTGACTTTAAATATTGTTTTATATACTTGGCAAAATATGTGGAATTAAAATTCAACAAGCACGCTTTTGGAACATCAAATCCATCATTGGAGTGTGGCACTCACATAAATGTTATATATATCCTAGCCAACTCCAAAGGTCCTTTCTCAACAATGCAGTCCAAAGTAGGAATAACTATGTTTATTCTGTGATAAACTTTCCTTGTTAATGGCTATATATTGTATGTTTATTCTGTGATAAACTTTCCCTTTTAATGACTATACATTGTATACTATGATAGTTTATCGTGTTAATTCTGTATTGTACATGTGAATAATGGGTATAGGAAGTGGATGACTGGACTGCATGCTGTATGTTTTTTTTTGTGTGGCCTCCACTGTAGTGGCTAATCAAGGTAGTTACTGGTTCATAAACTGTTTTTGTTCTCTTGGATTCACTCCAAAGTTACTCAAAGCAAGTAAGTCGGATGTCTATGGATGTATACTGATAATTGAAGTTGTTGTTGTTTTGAGTTTAAATCCATTTCTCAGTGCAAGATAGGCTATATGTGGTGGCCCATATAATTGGTGGAAGAAGAACCTGTAAGGACCACTGACCTACTGGAAACTTCTGGCAAGCTTTCTCACATGCCCATATTTGGCCAAGCCTGAGACTCGAATCCATATGGTCAGAGTTGAGATGGCAGTGATCAGTAAAGGCGAGTGATTTAGACCGCTAGGCCACCCAGCACCCCATATATTGATAATAGCTTCTGAAGCCTGAAGCAGATTGGGTATGTGTGTACATTTAATGGCACTTTTAGCATATTATGGCAATATAATGCCAAATAAATGGGAGCTGTGCCTTTCCTAGACAAACTGGGACAGTCAACCTTGGCTGACCTGGGCAGGTATTGAACCAGCTACACTTGGATTACAAGTCATGTGCTCTACTGACTGAGCTACAGTGAATTTATGAAACAGAGTTAAGAAAAATGATTTAGAAAATAAAAACAAAAATTGGTCTGTTTTTTATCAATTCACTGTAGTACTACTTTTATATCATAGTAAAACATTTTTTTCATTGTATGTCTTTAATGCCCTGTTACAATCTGTATCGTTGTATGGGTGGGTGTGTGGATGGATGAATGGATGTTTTACCAATGGTTACTGTGTTGACTACATACTGGTTATGTCAGTATTTGATGAAAAGCATGGTATACCACATATTTTCATGGGTGGATGGGTCAGGGGTAAATGTAGAAATTACACAAAATCTTTAAGCTCTGCTTTTCAGAGTTTAATGTTTCTACTGGCCAAATATTTATATTCCAATTTAGCCATTCTAGTCCTCTTTAAACTGACCGCTGCTGTAAAATAACCAAAATTTACATCACCAGCAGGGCATGGTTTCTGGAAGTATTACTGTATCAGAAGCAGTTCATACATGTACTGTCCAAGTCAGATTTGTTGTAAAATAATGTTTCCTTTCAGATGGACTTGCCCAGAGGACCCAAGGTTATCTCCATGGTGATAGATGCTGAATTCAATGGGCAGGAGAGCATTCAGATTTTGAATCCACCTACTGTCTTCCAAAACTATCAGTGGCTTCAGGTTTTACATCTCTGTTCACGGGAAAGAATAGTTGGAATAGAGCTTGTGACTGACCTTGAAGATAAAAGAAACGTGAAAATATTTCAGAAAGTGTGGTGGTGCAGAGAAAGGACAGCAAATGAAAAATCAAAGCATGTGAGACTGAAAGTTGTGCCGTCAGTGGCGTATAATTATAATTATTTCAACAAACAGACAAAAGTTGCAATAAATACAAAGTTAAGGGCCTGGATGCTGGACCCAGAAATCTGGAAATGGTCCAGAAAAACTAGTGATTCCTATCACAGGTCTAATATCAAAGTATCTTATGACCTGGAAATTCTTCCACCATTCTCACGACCATTTTTAATATATCCTTCACGATGTGAAGCATGGTCATTTTTCATGTTGTCGTTTAAGTCTTCCAAATATATTCCTCAGTGCCAAAAAGAGCCAGGTAAATATAAGCTTGAATTATGTTACCATCTCAAAATATTAAGACTACATCGTAGCTTGCAACTCCAGTCTTCTCAAGCAAAGAAAGATTTAACCATTTCTCCAGCTTGTTTTAGTCTCAAAAGTCTTTCAGTTTGCTGTGATGGAAGTCGGATGAAACTGGTTCCACCTTGGATAGAGGGACAGGTGTTAAATCCTGGCAGTCATAAGTTACAACTCCTGCTAGTGCCTCATCAGTGCACTGTTAGTGAGGTCTCACGAAAACTCAGATTCACTTTGTGCCTTTCAGTTAAACACTTCTTAGGAGTTCTCTCGCATCTAGGCTGTGGAATTGAGGTCAGATACAACATTCTTCATTTTGTTTTGAGACCTTTTATTCCAAAGACTCATTTTGACCCGCAGATGTGACTTATGTTCACAGTACAACAAACTAACATCTCAGGTCGATCGCTAAGCAGCTTCATATTGATGAGGGAACTTCTGTTGGATTTACAGGAGCAAAGTTTTCTTCAAACTGTTTCCATGTACTGACTTGATGCACTCTCAAGCCCATATCTCACATGAGACTCAAAACTACAGTACATATATTAGGAAACTGGAAACAGGGTCAGCTCTGTGGTAAGGGAATGTAACTTTGTTTCTCTTACATGTTCTCCATAGTCTTATGATCAGATTATGTATTTAAAGAAAGGAACCAACTTAAAAATGCTTACCTGATTATGGTATCGCCACTTTCCTCTTAGCAGTTATATTCCTGGAATAGCATGCACATAATGCTCAGTAGTAACTGATGATAAAACGGATTTGGTATCAATCTTTCTATCCGAAGGGAGATCACTTTTGTCTTAGCTAGCAGATGGTTTATTTGCACTTTTAAAACTTAAACAAGCTTAAAGATGTGGTGAACATCTTTGCTAGCTTGGGAGTTCTGCATTTGCAACTTTGTGCTAGTGAAGTGTTATCAAATAGCATTTTTCTTGAAAACTTAGTTTGACTATTCGCTTTCTGTTATTTAATCTTTTTGCATCTAATTGCATTATCCTCTAGTTGTAAGTTTTGCCAACATATTCAGAATTACGCTGTGCTACTGTTGTCAAACATTTTCACAAGTAAGCAAGAAAACTGCAAATTAAGCAAGAAATTTGTATTTCGATAAATATTATTCATAGTAGTATTGATTAGCAACATAATCTTACAACTGGAGTTAACTTGTTTTGATGGCAACTATATTGTGTTGAAAAAATTTGTAAAAATGTTAGGAAACTGAATTGTTTCATTATATGTTTAACCAACAGATCTTCCAGTTAACGTTTTGGACAGTTGCTTGCACCTGGAGCTCTTGATTTCAAAGCCAATGTACACCAGTTGAGCATCATCAAGTCCACTTGGGTCTCTTCTGCATTGCTTCTTTTAATGTACTTTTTTGACATTTTCTGATAATATAGGGTATTAAACAGAAACACTAATAATGAATTACTTTTAATCACCTTAAATGTAAAAATTGATTGCAGATAGAGAGATACAGTGGGTGAACGATGTTTGTGTGTTTTTCTTAGTTGTAGTAGTATTAACTTCACATTTTACACTTCTAATTACTTTGCAGAGTTTGAAAACTTAATTATTATAGATGGATATTTACATTTAATAAAGAAATATATTCTTAGAAAATTACTTGATATACATGCATGTCTAGTGGACTTCCCTGCTATATTCAACAGATACAAGATTTGGTAAAATAAAGATACTTTGTTTTATTTTTTTTCAGTGATAGTAGAGGCTGTGCAGTATCCAGCAGTGATGAATGGATTAGCTTATGGCATTATAAAGGTCTTCCCTCCCTACTCTGATAAAAATCTTGAAGTCAGGAGAATTGCCAGTCGCTCTGACCCAAAGTAAGTTGAAGCTACATATTCATTCCTATTAAATTAATAAGTACAAGACTTGTACATGGAGATTTGAGCAAAATGTCACAGTGATACCTCCACATTTAGGACACCAGATTATAGAGACAACATATATGGGTCATTTTTTATTTATTTGACTGACATTTAATCAAGGACAAAATTGTGTGGGACCATTAGTGTTATTATTAGACTGGTTTACTTAGCTTATTATCCCCTCTTCATGCCTGCTAATTCTTTTATAAAATGGCAAATTTTTGTTCAAGGAAGGTAATTTAGTCCACCTACAGGGATGTATAAACAAAAAAACCAAATGGTTTAAGCCACCACCCCCACCATCTTCACTTATTTCTTAATCTTCTAAGCAAGGAACCTGTTGGCTGTAATGTAATTTGTTATGACATAGACAGTTTCCAAAAATTTCTAAACAAATTTAAGATTTGTAATTTTGTCCTGAAACTTTAAGTTCTTACAGCAAGAGCAAGTAGTGATTTCATTGTCACTAAGTATCACCACTGCAAGGCCTCATGGCACTCATAATATTAATTAGGCTGTGTCATAACACTAATTAGGTTGCATCATAACACTGATTAGGCCAATTATTTTATCTTACTGTTGTCTTTGAGAAAATCAATATTTATTCTCTGATTTTTCCTGGAGATTTGTTAACAAATTAAAAACCTATTTGTATTCAGTATGAAAGCAGCATTAATGCCTAAATAGAAAATATAATGTTTATTCAGTAACTTTTACATAGGATGACAAAGCAGACAAATGTAGTTCATTAGGTCCTGGAATGGTCACATGCGCTATAAGTTCTGGTTATTTAATTTCAGTGCAACTTTTTCCAGAAAATGCACCATAACCTAAGCTGGTTGTTTTATATGCTATGTCCACATTACTGCCTAACATAAGAAATATAGCCTGTTAGAGTCTAATCTAAGTGATATGGTCTTGGTACATCTTTATAACATATTGAGTTTAATATTAAAAAAATGTAGAAAAGTCAAGGATAAGTAAAAATGACTAATACATGCAATAATACTGTGAATGGCATGTATTTGAAAATCTATGGTGAACACATCTTTTGATAATTAAGCAAGCATTTATAGCTAATTAATTTAGGTGTATATAAATGAAACAAGTACATTTAAATAAAAAAATAATATTTTGATGCATACTTGAGGAATGGACTGCTGAGAAATATACTTCTTCACTTTGAAAGCCAGAAGTCTCAGATTCGGATATAAATGTCTTCCTTAAAAATGCATCCAGGCCCCTGGTGGCAAAATGGTCTAATGTCCCCAACACCTCACATCTGTCTGCTTGGCTTCGAGTCTCAGGCTCTGCCAGCATGGGTATGTAAGAAAATTTGCCAGTAGCTTCACACAGCTGAAAAATAACATTAAACCCACAAACAACAACATGTACACATTCTCTACACATTTGTTTGTCACATGGTTGCATAGCTCTGTATTGTTTTGAAACTTCATTTGGATGCAAGCATGGCTTGGTTGAATTAGTTGTTACTCATGTGTGTTTTCTTCACCCTTGATTACTGTTGCATTGTGAATGGGATATGTGTTTGTTCTTTTTGTTTAAACGGGACCATGGTAATCTTTTCAGATACAGACACCATAATTGGCACCATGTATTGACAAACATTATGATTGAGTCTTTGTTGACCATTTTCTATGAAGTGTAGTTGAATTTGTCCAGCTGTCAGAAAGCTGTGATAAGCATACATGCCAACCTCCCAGACAGTGTTGGGGACTTTGTTTTGACTCAAAAGGTGTGTTTACAGGCCTCAAGGTGGGCTAGTTTGTGCCCCCGCTCCCACAATGAACTTTTAAAATCAGAATATTATCTACTCTTATATAAATGACTGAAAATTGAAATTCATATTTGAATAAAGAGCACAGTATGTTTTATTTGAAGCATTTAATATACTTTCAAGCAGAAAATAAGTAGCTGGTTGACTCTGGGATTGGGAATTAAATTTGAGGGTGGGTGGTATTTCCTTTCAAACAAGGATACTTTTTTATTTCATCTCAAAATAATGATTTTTTTTCTCCAACTAACTTCACTAATCTAATTAGTTTGTTATTTTCACAAATCAGAGGAAGAAATATTTTTATAAAGCTATTTGGGAGGTGGAAATTTCATTTCCAAAATAATCTTCACCCCAAACACTTCCCAAAAAAAATTAAATGGTTGATCCCTTAACATTGTCAGGTATCATCACTACACACACATATATAATGACACTCACTTAATCACCATTACACAGACATTCATTTTAAAAAAATACACCAGAGTTCCATCTTTAAAATCCTTTGGACAGTGGAATAGAGTCTTACATAGATCTTCTCATTACTGCTTCCTGTAGTTCAGTGGGAGTTTGAAGGTGATGCAAGTGTCTTGGCGGTCATCTTTGTGCTCACCAGAGACTGGTTGGTACAGGTATTCAGACATTCCTTCGAAGAACGTGTCAAATTTTTCTCAGAAAAGAAAAGTATCTTTTTGCATCAGAATTATTGTGACATGAAATGACCACACTATTTAAAATGTTTCAGCAATGTTAGTTTCTTTTGAGTTGAGCACTGCATTCATGCATTGTCCCGATGCTGAGTGGTGTTACTCGGTTGACTGATCACAAATGTTTATATGGTGTTTGCAGTATGTGCAAAGAATAAAATGCTCCCCCTTGCTGCTGAGCTTCATAAAGTCAAACTACATTAACCAGGAGTACGTAGTTATGTTGGGCTTTGCTCACTTTGCTCACTTTGCCAGTGGCTCATCCTTCCCTGAATTTTGCCATTAAAACTTAATCGCACTACTCCAACTGGTGTAGTAAAATTCACTTTAAAGAAACTCATGATAATAATAATTTAATAATAATAGTAATAATAATAATAATAATAATAATAAAAACAACAACAACAACAATAATAATAATAATAATAATAATAATAATAATAATAATAATAATATTTCATAAAGTTGGCTGTTTATCTAAACTCAGTGCCCATATACTGACTCTGTGTAGACTAAAGTACGTATCTCACATGGGATTCAAAACTGTTGCACATATATATATATTTTTCTAAACGGTGATGGGGGCACTTTTTTGTTAGAGCTCAATAATTAAAGCTAATGTAACTTGTTCTTTTGATAATGACCACATGTACGTCACGGGATCTTTTCGCCAGTGAATTCAGTCATTGTAAATATCAGCAGAATAAGAAAGTTCAATTGATCAACCTATTTTCCCACTTAGCAGCTGGTTGAAGTAAAACTGGAAAGCCGCCCAGCTATTGCGACATATTTAACACTACATGTGTTAATGTGACTTAGTAATGTATAAATGGATATGTGCATTGTGTGATCAGTTGAGGCTGCATTTTGTTGTAGTCATAGATTTGAAGCAGATGGGTATTCAAAAAGTACAAGTCTTACCCTGAATCCTTAAAATTTTCTGTTTTTAAGTACAAAAGGGGAGATGGCATTAATTTGAGTGGGGGGGTGTTAATTAGGAAATATTTGGCATATGAGGAAACTGGAAACTTGACCAACTATGGGGTAAGGGAATATAACTCTCTTCATAAAATCAAGGCAACAAGAATATTAACTTCTGTTTCTTCAATACACATCTCTTCGATTTACATAACTTCACACAAAATTGGGTTAATCTGAATGCAGATTATTTTTTCTCACCACAAAATGACATCACCATTGCCATCGTCAGTTAGCTAAGTAGTCTGTACATGGGTAGTTCTGACCGCCTAACCTTTTATCTTTTATTCATTTCTGTGACCATCAGCTGTATAAACTGACTCAAGTTGATAGTTTTCATTTAGCCTTAAACACTACTGTTTACTGTTAATACTGATTATGGGCATCAATAAAGAAAGGCCTGTCTCTTTTATGTTTTTACTAAGATGACTGAAAAACCTGAGCATGTATGTGTGTATATGTGTGTCTGAGTGTGTGTGTGTGTGTGATGGTTGAGAATCAGAAATAGTTTTGTTCTTCTTGGTATGGATAATGCATACATTGTTTCTCAGGGTCTGGTTAATTGTGATGAATGAATATATAATATTAGAATGGCTACATTGCTTAATTTCAGCATTCTGAACAGTTGAGACATTTTCTGACTGTTGCAAATCAAATAACAAATGAATTTATAACACCCTTTTTGATTCCAAAGTCACAGTGTGCATGCTGATTTCAAAGCAGCTGGTAATGATGCACATATATATCTGTAAATGGTGCAGGGATTTTAGAACTTAAAATATTTCTACCGAGGTACTCACAAAATACTTTCCCTAAATCCATTTATTGAGAGACTAGAAGTTATATTTTGTTTGCTCAGCATCTTACTTTACTGGGTGGAGATTGTGAAAAAATTAAAAAACATGCAAAAATTAAATAAAATTGGTCTTTATAAGTGAAATAAATAATTATTTATATGAATGAATTCTGAACTAGCTGAAACATATGAAGGAAACATAATTTTCCTGCAGAGTGGTGCAATTTTACAGAGTTTTTTTATGTATTTTTTTCAAGTGGGAGTACGTGTGATGGACCTGCATGCATGTACCATGTGTCATGATATACCATGTAGAGCAGAGTCTTGTTAAATAAAATGTAGCAAACTTCAGTGAGCAAATGCCTCCAAACTTCACGATTCAGTGTTGCTACAGATACTGAAAAAGTAAATGTATCTAATCACATGCTGACATATCATCAGGGTATTGCTTCACTAATTGAGCCATGATTGTATCCTGTTATCAGATTATAGTTGATAAGAAAAGATGTCTCATTTTTCTCAGATTTGTAGCTGTAGATTTGCTTATCAGAGAAGAGTGTTACTTGCAATCAATAGAAAGCAGCATTACAACCCTTACAGTAAATACAATGTTTATTGAGTCCAGCTTCTTGGCTTTTGCATATAACGACAAAGCCAGTTACAGAGCTGTGTGATATGATTGGTTCTGGAAGGATCACTTTTTATTTTATTCCATTTACCGTAAGTTCTCTAATTAATGCCCCTGTGGGCATTATATGGTTCAGATCAGGGCATTTATTGGAGCACAATAATGAAAGCTAAAGTTGTCTTTTTGGTGTGCTCTTATAATGACCAGATTGTACATCATGGGTTTTTCTGCCATTGAATTCAGTCATTGTAAATATCAGCATAGTTAAAATGATCAATCGATCAACACATTTTCCCACTGAACAGCTGGTTGAAGTAGGTCCGACTAGTAAGTCTTTGAATTTGATGCACAGCTATTGTGTCATTTTTAACACTACATGTGTACCTGTGATTTTAGTGGGTGTGTGTTTGTGATTTAGATTTTTAATGTAGCTTTGACAATTTTTAAGTCACATCGCTACCATGGCTGTAGTGTCGCAGTTTATAGTGATGTCTAGCACTGGGGCATCATGCCGTAGACATATACAATGATTTCCCACCCAGTCACATTATCCTGACACCAGGCCGACCAGTCCTAACACTAACCTCCTAATGCTAACTGACTAGTGAGGCAGCTGTTAGTACCATTTTTATAAGCCTTTGGTATGACTTGGCGGGGGTTTAACTATGCGATATCCTGCATCTGAGACGGATGCTCTAACCACTAGGCCATGGAGCGGTCCATGACTTTAGCAATTTATACATTGTTTTAGGCATTGTGACAGCGTGATCAAATGAGATTGCTGCAACATTTTATTGTAATCATGGATCTTAAGGGTATTAAACACCATAGGTCTTATACTGCATCTGTTAAAATTTCAGGTCTTAAAATAGGGAAGGGGGTGTTAATTTAGTGAGGTCATTAATTATGGAACATAAGGTATGCAACTAATTCCGGAAAATGGAAATTAACCGACTGATATTTTCATATGTGTCCAAGTTAATAACTGCCTAACATATGTTTGACAGTGTTGGAGATTTCATCTGAAATGTAGAAATCTGAATGAAATATACAATCAACTTAATTACTGGTCTGACAGCTACAAGACAGTAATTTTTTCAATGCAGGAAACAAATATGAAACATTATGTATAGAAACCTTTAATGAATAATAATGTGGAATGCTTTGACAAAAATTTGGTTTTCAGCCCCTTCTGAGATATTTTTAATGATAATCTTTGGACTTCCTCCTTTCATGCCATTGGAAGCAGAGCCAAAAGTAATTAATACATACCCTCAATTTCAAGAATTCATTCTTCATGAAGAAGATTGTAAGAGAGTAAATCCTATGAACCAGATGTACATTTGAATCCTAATTCTTTAAATAGTACCATAATCATATACTCGCTTGTAAGTTGAGTCAAACTGCAGACAGCAAAGATCCTGATCTGTCATAGCATAGTGCATCTGTAGATCAGGGTTGGTGTTGATTGTTCTATTGATTACTCCTAACAAACTGCATAGACCCATATCTGCTGGCACATTATGGCAGATCTGGGTCTGTGTAGTCTGTGGTTGGGCTCATCTTATAAGTGAGTATATACAGTATATGCAGGTTGTTTTAGTTTTTTATGATAAGCCTATTCCAACTTTAGAAAATTTTGTCAATCTTCAGTTTATGAATACCATGACCCAACCTTAGAATAATATACAAAGTAGGCTTTATACACTTATCATGTTGAAAATACTGTAGGTAATTTGTATTTTTTGCATCTGTGATTCAGGTTCACGGTGTCCATATGGCTGTATGTACTAGAGTACTGTACCAACCCTAACGGTGGACTGTGCAGTATCATGCATCATTACACTTGGAGGGGATCCTACCTCACACCACTCCTCTTCCTCACTAGTGAGGGTAAGTCTTGTCATGAGGTTCTAGAACTTAAATTAACAGTGATGTGATATGTGATATTTCGATTTTTAATGTAGCTTTAACAATTTTTCAGTCATATCACTGCAGTGTGGCAGTTTATAGTGATGTCTAGCACTGGGGCATCATGCATCATCCTAACACTAACCTCTTAATGCTGAGTGCCAAGCAAGGCAGTTGTTAGTACCATTTTTATAAGCCTTTGATATGACTTGGTGGGGGTTCAAACCTGCAACCTCCTGCCTCCAAGGCACATGCTCGGAGTGGTACATTAACACCTTTACAAAAATACATACATATATACATAAATAGATACATATATGTATGCATGCATGCATACATACATAGTCAGTCATCCATCCATCCATCAATCCATCCACCCACCCAAATATCCACCCACCTCCCCAGCCACAGATGACTGTGTTGCATACTCACATAGTTCCATGTTCTTTACCAGGGAAGGTAAGTTTTGTAATAATGGTCCAGCACATATTTAACACATTCATATATAGACAGACACAGAAATAAAAGTAGAACGTGCAACATGATCCATCATTATGCTTAGAGGGATGCATACTTTATACAACTTGTCTTAATGACCAGGACTTGTAATAATGGTCTCAGAACTTATTCATTTATATACACAATTACAGACAGACACACACATGCACAGTCGACTTTACAGTGTCATCCACCACTAAATCTGGCAAGGAGACTATGTAAAACAGACCTTCTTCACCAGGTAAGATGTCTTGGTCACAGTAGTCTTATAATTCCAAAAACAAAGACAGAAAGACAAACAAACATAGTGGATTGACCAGTTTGATGCATCACTTCCTCCGGTGGGTGTGTAGTACTTCCAATTATTCATCTTTCTCACAATTATCTAAAAATGGTCATGTTAAGATACTTTGGTGTATTGGTTGTGTTAACATTGTTTGGAAATGTAAGATACATGAGGAAGAAGGTTATGACTTCTTGGTAAAATAAAATTCTTTCAGTCAAGCACAGCAAACTTTTTTTTTTTACAGCAGTTACGTGTTACTAGATTTGGACATTAGTGTAATGTTAAACAGGCTAATACAGGTTTAAACTTGAGGAATGGTGTGCAGTTTGTTCACATAAACAACCCCTCGTATTGCACCCTTTACAATAGACATGAGTTTGTGGTAAATAAAAGGGTAAAACATTTCTAAAAATAGTGTGACTAAAGTGATTGGTTGATTACAAATCTCCTGATTATAATCATGATATGTACTAAGTTTTACAGAAATTGACTGACTGTTGTGAGAGTTGTCACATTAAAAAAAATGATGT
The DNA here is from genome assembly GCA_028554795.2 of Sinohyriopsis cumingii. Taxonomy (NCBI): domain Eukaryota; kingdom Metazoa; phylum Mollusca; class Bivalvia; order Unionida; family Unionidae; genus Sinohyriopsis; species Sinohyriopsis cumingii. The sequence continues at coordinate 64,839,233 of CM068831.1, forward strand.
CATATGCATGTACCATCTGTACATGCAACCTGCAAACAACAAATATCCTGATCTGTTGTAGCATATTGCACCTTGGGGTCTATATTGTTGCTTGTTCTACTGATTACTCCAGACAAGCTGCAAAGAATGCTGCATGACAAAAAGGGCAGTAACTATCTTGGGCAAAAATTGTGGGAGGACAGTAAGTCATCTATATGTGCACATTCAAATGGTGACCTTAACATGCACAAAATTGAATGGCAAACCATTAAAAACTGAAACTAACTGTATTGACAAGATTCTGTTATATTACTACTTCAGGTTATAGGTAGCAGAGGGCAATAAATCTAATAGGAACAGCAGAGTACAATGATATGGCCATAGAACACAATTAATTTTACTATATGTTCTCTACATTTGTTTCTCAGTACTGACCTTTCCATTGTGTGACAATCAATACAAATCATATGTTAATCTAAAATACCTTCAAAGATGACTTCACGGTGAAGATCTTGTTAAAGGTTGACCTGCTCTTTTTTGAGATGCTGGACTGTCAACAGAGCAGCATGTAAACAGAACACAGATTTCACTTCCAGATCATCACCAAGGCCTTGTTACTCACTGTGCACTGTTGCCTAAATACACATGGACAACCACTCCCTGAGCTCATATTCTCAAGAATAAACAATTACCTTTAAATCCCTACCAAACATGCATAAATAAATCTCTTCTCAAAAACTGCATGAGTAAAGCAATTTATCAATATGTACATCTCTAGATAATGACCATGACATTTACCAAGTCTCATGGCATATAATTTACCTAGATCATGGCATATCATTTACCATGTCTTATGACATACAATTTACCAAGTCTCCTGGCATAATATTTCCAAATTCTCATGGTATATCATTTACCAAATCTCATGGCATAATATTTCCCAAGTCTCCTGGCATATTGTTTGCCAAGTCTCATGGCATATAATTTACAAAGTCTCATGGCATAATATTTCCCAAGTTTCATGGCATATAATTTCTCAAGTCTCATGGCATATTATTTCCCAAGTTTCATGGCATAATATTCATAAGTTTCATGGCATATCATTCCAAAGTCTCTTGGCATATCATTTACAAAATCACATGGCATAATATTCTTAAATTCTCATGGCATATCATTTACCAAGTCTCATGGCATAATATTTCAGAGTCTCATGGCATATCATTTCCCAAGGTTCATGGTATAATATTCCCAAGTTTCATGGCATATCATTTCCCAAGTCTCAGTCATATCATTTACCAAGTTTCATGGTATACTATTTATTATTCCCAAATTTCAGGACATATCATTTACAAAGACTCATGGCATATCATTTACCAAGTCTCATGGCATAATATTTCCCAAGTCTCATGGCATATAATTTATAAAGACTAATGGCATATCATTTACCAAGTCTCATGGCATAATATTTCCCAAGTTTCATGGCATATCATTTCTCAAGTCTCATGGCATATTATTTCCCAAGTTTCATGGCATAATATTCATAAGTTTCATGGCATATCATTTCCAGAGTCTCTTGGCATATCATTTACCAAATTACATGGCATAATATTCCCAAATTCTCATGGCATATCATTTACCAAGTATCATGACATATCATTTACCAAGTCTCATGGCATAATATTTCAGAGTCTCATGGCATATCATTTCCCAAGGTTCATGGAATAATATTCCCAAGTTTCATGGTATATCATTTCCCAAGTCTCATTGCATATCATTTACCAAGTTTCATGGCATACTATACCCAAATTTCAAGGCATATCATTTACAAAGACTCATGGCATATCATTTACCAAGTCTCATGGCATATTATTTCCCAAGGTTCATGGCATAATATTCCCAAATTTCATGGCATATCATTTCCCAAGTCTCATGCCATAATGTACTAGATACTAAAAATTGAGACTAGCTCTATTCTCAAGATTTTCACATGCTACGTTCAGATGCAAGTCAAAAATGACAGTAACTTGTAAAAATCAGTGGGAACAAAGTAAGATGTTAATATGTGCATCTTCAGGTGACTTTAATATTTATCAAGGTTCATGACAGTCCATCAAAACCATGGGACTTGTGACATTCACAAAATTGTTTGCTTTTCAGATACAATGGATGGACAGATGGTCATAGGGATTTGTAGTTACCCTTTCCTCTATTAGGGAACGATAACACACACACACACAGACACACACAGACACACATCTCTAAGAGCTTGTGAACTTACTGTGAACAATAATGAAAACTCCATCAAAGAAATTAACCTGTATAAGGAGTTTAACCTAATATGGATTGAATCAATTTAAAAATTCAAAGTTAATGTACATTATCTCTAATTAATGGCAATCATTGCATCATCAAAGACATTTTTGACACATTCCAGAAATAAAAGCTATCTCAGCAAACCAGTATGAAATTCTCAAACCTAAAAAGGAAGTGTTTGACAGAAGGTTATAGTATTTAGCAGAAGTTATACCTATTTAGCAGAAGTTTCCAGTATTTAGCAGAAGTTTTGATATTTAGCAGAAGTTTCAAGCATTTAGCAGACGTTTTCAGTATTTAGCAGAAGTTTTTGTTATTTAGCAGAAGTTTCCAGTATTTAGCAACTCATTTATGGAACAGAATACCTCACTAAAAAATACTTCATTTCCCAGAATTCATAGCATTATAGTACACCTAGGCAAAAAGTGACCTAGCATAACACATGAAATAAGGAATGATCCTTCTCCCAGAGTTCATAACATCACGATACACTAAGGTGAAAATGACATCATATTGATGACATCATAATGCAATGATCATGTCATTTTGAGCTGTGCAGTAATTGGCAATTTTGCAAAAGTGGACTTCCTTAAACAGCTATCTTCATCAAAGAGGAATACATGGATTGAAATCATATAGTTCCGACTGATATATGTAAAAACCATTTAAAATTTATTTTAGAATTTTTAATCTATGTTTATCACATTGACATGCTAACATTAACTATTCTTTGATTGAAAAAGTACTTAAGATTGATGTTATGAACATCTTTTGCAGAGAATAATGAGAGAGAGAGTGAGTTACAAACTATGGATTATGGCATGAGGCATTTAACGAAGACAAATAAAGTCTATCAGGTTATTATTAAATGTAATATTTATGTTATAATAATATCCAAATGAGGCTGTATTTCTGTCCTTTCTTAGGTAAAATCCATGTGCAGGTAAATTTGGTGAACAACCAGTCCAGTGCAGCTCTAACGTTCTTCCAAGTTCCTCTACACAAGTGGTGTAGACTTGTGTTAATGTTCTCAGGGAGAAAAGTAAGTACTACAGATTTATATAAGTAGTAAAAATTGACTTAATGGACACCTTCTTGTAAAGGACACCTGCATGATGAATAACATTTAAGAACCCATTTTCGCAAGTTATATATTTCACCTTTGCTATAAAAAAGCCATCTGTCCATTTAAAACTGCTGTGTGATCTTTGTAGACTGGTTTAAGTGTATCTCTAAGAAAGCCATGTGCATAGCTGGATAACCTTCTGATTAGCTATTTATTTTTGTTATAATCTCTTCCCAACCTTTTACCATGTCAGATTGATATTTCTTTTATTTTATTATTTGAAAAATATTCGGATTAGGAAGGATGCAGATTTACTGGATTTTGTTGTTGTTGATGCAGATTGTACCTGTTGATAGATTTGGTGATAATTTTAACATTCAGTTATTGCAACACATACTGGCTGTAGTTAGCAACATGCTATGATTTTATTTGATGCAGAGTGACACTTGTTCTCTCTTTAGTATGGGTACCCTTCAAGACAGGTGATGACAGCAATAGCCATTATCTCTACAATTTGGGTGCCCTTCAAGACAAGACAGCAATAGCCATTATCTCTACCATTTGGGTACACTTCAAGACACGACAGCAGTTGCCATTATACCTAGAGTATGGGTTTCCCTTCAAGACATTACATCAATAGTTGTTATACCTACAGTATGGGTACCCTTCAAGGCAGGTGATGACAGCAATAGCTGTTATACCTACAACATGGGTGCACTTTAAGACGTGACAACTATAGCCATTATATCTACAATATGTGAACCCTTCAAGAGAGTGGATGGCTGCAATAGCTGTTATACCTACAGCATGGGTACCCTTCAAGACATGACAGCAGTAGCTGTTATACCTACAGTATCGGTACTTTCAAGACATGACAGCAATAGCTGTTAAATCTACAGTATGGGTACCCTTCAAGACATCACATCAATTGCTGTTATATCTGCAGTATGCATGCCCTTCAAGACTTGACAGCAATAGCTGTTCTGCATACATTATGGGTACCCTTCAAGACATTACAGCTGTAGCTGTTATACTTACAATATGGGTACCCTTCAGAACATGACAACAGTAACCATTACTATTGAATCCATGATGATTGGGCAGATTAACTTCCTTTTTAATGCCAGTTAAGAACATATACTTTAAGGTTGGTTCAATGAACAGTTGCAAAGTTATGAATCAGGGAATAGTCTCCACGGGGCAGGGAAAGGTCCAGGTGACAACGTTGGTTGTCTTCTGTTTGCTCTATCCTATATTAATAGATGATCTAGGAAACTAGAATAATAATAGGCAATTATGTGCCTCAAGATTTACTTTCCCCTCTAAAGTTGTATTATGTGCATGAATTTATATTCACAAGCTGACATATGTCAGAGACTCAGATGATTGAAATCATGTTCACTTGGGCCTCTTGTACTAATTTACAGTTTTAAAAAATGTTCTATTACTTCTACCAGACCCCAACAAGAACATTACTAGATGTGTAAATGACAGATGGTATTACCATAACCCAACAAGAACATCACAAGATATGTAAATGAGAGCTGGTATTACCATATCCCAAAAGAACATTACAAGATGTGTAATGACAGATACTACCACATACCAACAAGAACATTATTAGATGTATAAGTGACAGCTGGTATTACCATATCCCAAAAAGAACTTTACAAGATGTGTAATGACAGATGGCCTTACCACATCCCAACAAGAACATCACAAGATGTGTACATCACAGCTAGTGTTACCATATCCCAAAAAGAACATTACTAGATGTGCAAATGACAGATGGCCTTACCACACCCCAACAAGAACATCACAAGATGTGTACATCACAGCTGTTATTGCCATATCCCAAAAAGAACATTACTAAATGTGTAAATGACAGATGGCCTTACTATATTACAACAAGAACATAACAAGATGTGTAAATGACAGCTGGTATTACCATATCCCAAAAAGAACATTACTAGATGTGTAAATGACAGATGGCCTTACCACATCCCAACAGGAACATTACTAGATGTGTAAATGACAGATGGCCTTACCACATCCAAAAGGGACATCAAAAGATGTATAAATGACAGATGGCCTTACTATATCACAACAAGAACATTACAAGATGTATAAAAGACAGATGGTATTACCATATCCCAACAAGAACATTACTAAATGTAAATGACAGATGGCCTTAATATCCCTGCAAGAACATTACCAGATGTGTAAATGACAGATGATATTACCATATCCCAGCAAGAACATTTATGCTAATTGTGTAAATGTCAGATGGTCTTTTAAGAACATTGTAAGATGTGTAAAGGACAGATATCCTTTCAAAGATGTTTATTTTGCTGTGCTGTCCCCCCCACCATTTTCCAGTGTCTGGTTGTATGACAGTAAAACGCTCCACAGTCAAATTAATCAGGATTGAAAACTCAATGAATTCCTTAGAATTATTTGTCTCACCTGATTAGAATAGTTATGGTTGTTATATGTGTCTCACCTGATAAGAATAGTTATGGTTGTTATATGTGTCTCACCTGATTAGAATAGTTACGGTTGTTATGGGGTTTAGTGTCATTTTTGAGCACAAGATACATGGTGGCCAGTATAGGTCATGGAGGAAGAACCCGGGAAAATCCCAGGAAGAACCACTGACCCATGGGAAGCTACTGGCAGGCTTTCTCAGAGCCAGAGACTCGAACCCATGCAGGCAGAGGTAAGATGGCAGTGATCTGTAATGGTGAGCACTTTAGACCTTTCGGCCACTTTGGGCTCCCTATAGTTAAGTTTTTTGTACTTGTGTGCATATGTTGATTTATAATTAGGATGTTGTGATGGAAATGTGAATATTTATTCTCAGTACAGCAATTTCATAATGTACAGTTATATACTTCAAACCTAGAGTTTGTATGATGGTACATACAGTTATATACTTCAAACCTAGTAGTTGTATCATGGTGCATACAGTTATATACTCGAGACCTAGAGTTTGTATCATGGAACATACAGTTATATACTTCAAACCTAGTAGTTGTATCATGGTGCATACAGTTATATACTTCAAACCTAGTAGTTGTATCATGGTGCATACAGTTATATACTTCAAACCTAGTAGTTGTATCATGGTGCATACAGTTATATACTTCAAACCTAGTAGTTGTATCATGGTGCATACAGTTATATACTTCAGACCTAGAGTTTGTATCATGGTACATACAGTTATATACATCAAACCTAGTAGTTGTATCATGGTGCATATAGTTATATGCTCGAGACCTAGTGTTTGTATCATGGAACATACAGTTATATACTTCAAACCTAGTAGTTGTATCATGGTGCAGTTATATGCTTCAAACCTAGTAGTTGTATCATGGTGCATACAGTTATATGCTTCAAACCTAGTAGTTGTATCATGGTGCATACAGTTATATACTTCAAACCTAGAGTTTGTATCATGGTACATACAGTTATGTACTTCAAACCTAGTAGTTGTATCATGGTGCATACAGTTATATGCTTCAAACCTAGTAGCTGTATCATGGTGCATACAGTTATATGCTTCAAACCTAGTAGTTGTATCATGGTGCATACAGTTATATGCTTCAAACCTAGTAGTTGTATCATGGTGCATACAGTTATATACTTCAAACCTAGTAGTTGTATCATGGTGCATACAGTTATATACTTCAAACCTAGTAGTTGTATCATGGTGCATACAGTTATATACTTCAAACCCAGTAGTTGCATCATGGTGCATACAGTTATATACTTCAAACCTAGTAGTTGTATCATGGTGCATACAGTTATATACTTCAAACCTTGTAGTTGTATCATGGTGCATACAGTTATATACTTCAAACCTAGTAGTTGCATCATGGTGCATGCAGTTATATACTTCAAACCTAGTAGTTGCATCATGGTGCATGCAGTTATATACTTCAATCCTAGTAGTTGCATCATGGTGCATACAGTTATATACTTCAAACCTAGTAGTTGCATCATGATGCATACAGTTATATACTTCAATCCTAGTAGTTTTGTCATGGTGCATACAGTTATATACTTCAAACCTAGTAGTTGTATCATGGTGCATACAGTTATATACTTCAAACCTAGTAGTTGCATCATGGTGCATACAGTTATATACTTCAAACCCAGTAGTTGCATCATGGTACATACAGTTATATACTTCAAACCTAGAGTTTGTATCATGGTACATACAGTTATATACTTCAAACCCAGTAGTTGCATCATGGTACATACAGTTATATACTTCAAACCTAGTAGTTGTATCATGGTGCATACAGTTATATGCTTCAAACCTAGTAGTTGTATCATGGTGCGTGCAGTTATATACTTCAAACCTAGAGTTTGTATCATGGTACATACAGTTATATACTTCAAACCCAGTAGTTGCATCATGGTACATACAGTTATATACTTCAAACCTAGTAGTTGCATCATGGTACATACAGTTCTATACTTCAAACCTAGTAGTTGTATCATGGTGCATACAGTTATATACTTCAAACCTAGTAGTTGTATCATGGTGCATACAGTTATATACTTCAAACCCAGTAGTTGCATCATGGTGCATACAGTTATATACTTCAAACCTAGTAGTTGTATCATGGTGCATACAGTTATATACTTCAAACCTAGTAGTTGTATCATGGTGCATACAGTTATTTACTTCAAACCTAGTAGTTGCATCATGGTGCATACAGTTATATACTTCAAACCTAGTAGTTGCATCATGGTACATACAGTTATATACTTCAAACCCAGTAGTTGCATCATAGTACATACAGTTATATACTTCAAACCTAGAGTTTGTATCATGGTACATCCAGTTATATACTTCAAACCTAGTAGTTATATCATGGTGCATACAGTTATATACTTCAAACCTAGTAGTTGTATCATGGTGCATACAGTTATATACTTCAAACCTAGAGTTTGTATCATGGTACATACAGTTATATACTTCAAACCCAGTAGTTGCATCATGGTACATACAGTTATATACTTCAAACCTAGTAGTTGCATCATGGTACATACAGTTCTATACTTCAAACCTAGTAGTTGTATCATGGTGCATACAGTTATATACTTCAAACCTAGTAGTTGTATCATGGTGCATACAGTTATATACTTCAAACCTAGTAGTTGTATCATGGTGCATACAGTTATATGCTTCAAACCTAGTAGTTGTATCATGGTACATACAGTTATATACTTCAAACCTAGTAGTTGTATCATGGTGCATACAGTTATATACTCGAGACCTAGAGTTTGTATCATGGAACATACAGTTATATACTTCAAACCTAGTAGTTGTATCATGGTGCATACAGTTATATACTTCAAACCTAGTAGTTGTATCATGGTGCATACAGTTATATACTTCAAACCTAGTAGTTGTATCATGGTGCATACAGTTATATACTTCAAACCTAGTAGTTGTATCATGGTGCATACAGTTATATACTTCAGACCTAGAGTTTGTATCATGGTACATACAGTTATATACATCAAACCTAGTAGTTGTATCATGGTGCATATAGTTATATGCTCGAGACCTAGTGTTTGTATCATGGAACATACAGTTATATACTTCAAACCTAGTAGTTGTATCATGGTGCAGTTATATGCTTCAAACCTAGTAGTTGTATCATGGTGCATACAGTTATATGCTTCAAACCTAGTAGTTGTATCATGGTGCATACAGTTATATACTTCAAACCTAGAGTTTGTATCATGGTACATACAGTTATGTACTTCAAACCTAGTAGTTGTATCATGGTGCATACAGTTATATGCTTCAAACCTAGTAGCTGTATCATGGTGCATACAGTTATATGCTTCAAACCTAGTAGTTGTATCATGGTGCATACAGTTATATGCTTCAAACCTAGTAGTTGTATCATGGTGCATACAGTTATATACTTCAAACCTAGTAGTTGTATCATGGTGCATACAGTTATATACTTCAAACCTAGTAGTTGTATCATGGTGCATACAGTTATATACTTCAAACCCAGTAGTTGCATCATGGTGCATACAGTTATATACTTCAAACCTAGTAGTTGTATCATGGTGCATACAGTTATATACTTCAAACCTTGTAGTTGTATCATGGTGCATACAGTTATATACTTCAAACCTAGTAGTTGCATCATGGTGCATGCAGTTATATACTTCAAACCTAGTAGTTGCATCATGGTGCATGCAGTTATATACTTCAATCCTAGTAGTTGCATCATGGTGCATACAGTTATATACTTCAAACCTAGTAGTTGCATCATGATGCATACAGTTATATACTTCAATCCTAGTAGTTTTGTCATGGTGCATACAGTTATATACTTCAAACCTAGTAGTTGTATCATGGTGCATACAGTTATATACTTCAAACCTAGTAGTTGCATCATGGTGCATACAGTTATATACTTCAAACCCAGTAGTTGCATCATGGTACATACAGTTATATACTTCAAACCTAGAGTTTGTATCATGGTACATACAGTTATATACTTCAAACCCAGTAGTTGCATCATGGTACATACAGTTATATACTTCAAACCTAGTAGTTGTATCATGGTGCATACAGTTATATGCTTCAAACCTAGTAGTTGTATCATGGTGCGTGCAGTTATATACTTCAAACCTAGAGTTTGTATCATGGTACATACAGTTATATACTTCAAACCCAGTAGTTGCATCATGGTACATACAGTTATATACTTCAAACCTAGTAGTTGCATCATGGTACATACAGTTCTATACTTCAAACCTAGTAGTTGTATCATGGTGCATACAGTTATATACTTCAAACCTAGTAGTTGTATCATGGTGCATACAGTTATATACTTCAAACCCAGTAGTTGCATCATGGTGCATACAGTTATATACTTCAAACCTAGTAGTTGTATCATGGTGCATACAGTTATATACTTCAAACCTAGTAGTTGTATCATGGTGCATACAGTTATTTACTTCAAACCTAGTAGTTGCATCATGGTGCATACAGTTATATACTTCAAACCTAGTAGTTGCATCATGGTACATACAGTTATATACTTCAAACCCAGTAGTTGCATCATAGTACATACAGTTATATACTTCAAACCTAGAGTTTGTATCATGGTACATCCAGTTATATACTTCAAACCTAGTAGTTATATCATGGTGCATACAGTTATATACTTCAAACCTAGTAGTTGTATCATGGTGCATACAGTTATATACTTCAAACCTAGAGTTTGTATCATGGTACATACAGTTATATACTTCAAACCCAGTAGTTGCATCATGGTACATACAGTTATATACTTCAAACCTAGTAGTTGCATCATGGTACATACAGTTCTATACTTCAAACCTAGTAGTTGTATCATGGTGCATACAGTTATATACTTCAAACCTAGTAGTTGTATCATGGTGCATACAGTTATATACTTCAAACCTAGTAGTTGTATCATGGTGCATACAGTTATATGCTTCAAACCTAGTAGTTGTATCATGGTACATACAGTTATATACTTCAGCCCTAGAGTTTGTATCATAGTACATACAGTTATATGCTTCAAACCTTGTAGTTGTTTCATGGTATATACAGTTATATACTTCAACCCTAGAGTTTGTATCATAGTACATACAGTTATATGCTTCAAACCTTGTAGTTGTTTCATGGTATATACAGTTATATACTTCAACCCTAGAGTTTGTATCATAGTACATACAGTTATATGCTTCAGACCTTGTAGTTGTTTCATGGTATATACAGTTATATACTTCAAACCTTGTAGTTGTTTCATGGTACATACAGTTATATATTTCAAACCTGGTTAGTTGTATCATGGTACATATGATACATATATATATATATATATATATATATATATATATATATATATATATATATATATATATATATATATATATGTGTGTGTGTGTGTGTGTGTGTGTGTGTGTGTGATAATAGGAAATATACATAATTTTTTGTTGCCCATATCTCATAAATAATGACAGCATCACAAGAAATTCATATCTACACAAACATACCCACCCTATACCAAGGTAAATATTCCACACTTATATGTATTAGATGTAATAGCTGTTCCTCAAAGATGTATGGACTTATGACTAGATAGAAGAACTGAACCAGTCAGATAATTTGACTGGAATGAGTGAAATTATGGTATCACATTTGCTGAAGCAGATGAGACAAAGTTTAAATTGATTATTTGCATGCTGTGTAAATTTGAACTTAATAATATTATCATGTGTAAAAAGTTTAAATTAATTGTGTTTCAGTAATTTTTTACTTACTTGCCGATACTAATATTTTTAAATAGATATACCTAACATTAATTATTATTATTATTTAAAACTAGTAAACTAGGAAAGTCTGCATACAAAATATAAATGATTCCTTGTAGACTGGCATATTGAAAATATTGTGAAATTCATGCAAATCAGACCTTCAGGCAGTCTTACTTTGCAGATACAATACTCCAATAGCTATACAACTGAACACTATCTTAGATATAAGGTACCTCAAATTGCAAGTTTGCTATCACAATCAACTTGCAACTTTGCCATCACAATCACCTTTCAACTTTGCCATCACAATCACCTTGCAAATTTGCTATCACAATTGCCTTGCAAGTTTGCCATCACAATCTCCTTGCAAGTTTGCTTTCACAATCACTTTGCAAGCTTGCCATCACAATCACCTTGCAAGTTTGCCATCACAATCACCTTGAAAGTTTGCCATTAGAATCACCTTGCAAGTTTGCCATCACAGTCCCCTTGCAAGTTTGCCATCACAATCACCTTGCAAGTTTGCATCACAATCACCTTGCAAGTTTGCCATCACAATCACCTTGCAAGTTTGCCATCACAATCACCTTGCAAGTTTGCCATCACAGTCCCCTTGCAAGTTTGCCATCACAATCACCTTGCAAGCTTGCCATCACAGTCCCCTTGCAAGCTTGCCTTCATAGTCACCTTGCAAGTTAGCCATCACAATCACCTTGCAAGTTTGCCATCAAAATCACCTTGCAAGTTTGCCATCACAATCATCTTGCAAGTTTGCTGTCAGTCCCCTTGCCAGTTTGCCATCATGATCACCTGGCAAGTTTGCTTTCACAATCACCTTGGCAAGTTTGCCATCACACTCACCTTGCATGTTTGCTATCACAATAAACTTGCAAATTTGCCATCACAATCACCTTGCAAGTTTGCAATCACAGTCACCTTGCAAGTTTGCCACCACAATCCCCTTGCAAGTTTGCCATCACAATCACCTTGAAAGTTTGCCATCAGTCACCTTGCAAGTTTGCCATCACAATCACCTTGCAAGTTTGCCATCACAATCAACCCAAATTTCTACAATGTTTTTTTTTTGTTTTTGTTTATGGTGGTCCTTGTTAAACTTGTGGTACCTTCCTAATTAGGCCACACTTGCTTGTATGGATGCTGGACTTGTAATGCAGTATGAAATCAGGTTGCTTAATATGTACTAGAAATAATGGCATGCCTGAATCCATTTGTGCCATATCTTCACTGAATCTCTAGTGAAAGTTTTAGTATGGTATAGACTACTGGTATTCCAGAAGCTTGTGAAAAGTGTTGGTAATGTACAGTTGAACATGATTGGTCATGATATGCAAGGAGATTATGCATACACCATGATATTATAAAATATGAAATTGTGCAGGGCTCGAATTTAACACAGATTTCTTTGTAGCCAGAAGGACTAGTATATTGAGAAATTTACTAGTCCTGCCAAATCTTTATTACTGATTCAGTTTTAAAGTTCGAACAACCCGCAACAAAACTGGATGTTTTCTGTGTGTTTGTTTTTGTGAATTGCATACACCAGTTACACCACATAACGGTCCTTTCTTTGTCATAATTCTGCCATTCCCTGTCTTTTGTCCATTTCTTCTGAAATTTTCCATTATGCTTTTCCCTATCAAAAGAATTATTCCTCATCATTCTCATTCAACTTTTGCTTTTTTTCTGGTGGCTGAACACCTTTTATCAAATGCTACATTTTACCTGTCTTATTAGGAGGGAATTATGCCTTGTTTTAAAATACAAGATGTTATAGTATAGCTGATGTGAATTATTTAAAGCAAGAAAAGGAATGACACAGTGTCCTTTACATAAGAAAGTCAGAGCAAGAAACACATTTCAAAACATGTGTCTTTGCCCCCTCCCACAATTAAAATGACCTCTGCCTAACAAAGACTTAACTTCAGCAGATGTTCTTCATGATCAAAGCAGTGGCTTTTGTAAACAGTTATAAAATATTAGCATCAGCAGATAGTGTTAGTTTAAGCTTGGAAAAGGTGTGTTCCCATCAAATGAAGCCATCTGATACTCGGCACGTTGTATTTAACAGCTCCAATTACGGTATCACAAGTCGTAAGTTTGGTAATTGTTCCTAATTAATCGAACCTCAGTGTATTGTTGAAATTAATAATAAGGCAGAAAATTTTCAAATCTTAGATGCCCATGCTGAGAGATTTTAATTCCCAACAAATGTACAACATTCTGCTTGGATATCTCCACGTGTATTCAATTATTTGTTCATTCTTGTAAGGGAAAAATATAAAAACTATTCTTATCATCATAGAACAAGTAGCTGTATGGAAAGGATGTGTCAATAACATAATCATAATAAATTGATATAATTCTTTTAATTATTTCAATGGAAATGTAAACTTAGTAGTTTCCAGGAGTAGGCTGAGTGTTTGTGACTGTTGGAGTGTTTGGGTAGCGAGCAAAAAAAAGAAAGAACCTTAAACAAAAAAACTTGAAAACTAATTTCTTTGAATAGTTTTTGTCATGTTCTTTTGTGTGGTATACTACTTAATAGTTTGTGACTGTGGTCAAGTGAATAAAGTGTGATACCACGTCATTTTTTCATTTAAATCGTTATCAGATTATTTAGGATCAATTACCAAACTTCTGTTGTTAATGACTGGACCATAATTTGCGCTGTTAAGTGAAATGCACAAAATTGGATGGATTCTTGTTATAGAAATGCACCTTTCCGAAGCATAAATTAACTTCATCTTCTCATGCTAATATTTTATGACTGTTTATAATGGCCAGTGCTTTGATTCTACAGAACATCTGCTAAGTCAAGTCTTTATTAGGGAATAGTGTAAACAAATGCTAACTATTGATAACCGAAAACTTACTAGCCCATCGGACTATTAACATTATGAATGTTACTAGTCTGACAGGAAATCTGTTAGCCTCGGGCTATCAGACTACTGCTAATTTTGAGCCCTGCTGTGATGTCATGATGTTGTGCATGAGCTTTTTGCATTTAACAACACTTCACACTGCCATACTTACTGTCATTGTATGAACTGCTGCAGTAATCCATCAGTATATGCAAGAAGATCAGATTGACACACTGATGCAGTAATCCATTAGTATATGAAGCAAGATAACGGTATGTCACACTACTGCAGTAATCCATGAATATATGAAGCAATATAATGGAATGTCACACTACTGCAGTAATCCGCTGTTATCTGAAGTATGACCACACTGTTTCACACTACATCAAATAATCCATCAGTATATGCAAGAAGATCAGATTGTCACACTAATGCAGTAATCCATTAGTATATGAATCAAGATGACAGTATGACTCACACTACTGCAGCAATCCACTGTTATCTGAAGTATGATCACACTATTTCACACTACTGCTGCAGTAATCAATCAGTATATGCAGCAAGAGCACATTATGGCACATTACTGCAGTAATCTAACATGACCACACTGTTTCATACTTCAGCAAGTAATCCATCATAACATGAAGTATTTCACAATACTGCTGTAACACATAACAATATTACAGTTTGTCACATTATAACTGTATATGAAGCAAGATATCAGTGTTTTACACTACTTTAGTTAGCCATCAGTCTTTGAAGCAAGATTACAGTATGTCACGTTACTGCAGTAGTCTATGGAGCAGCATCACACTATGTTATTATACTGCAGTAATCCATCATTGTGAAGCAAGATCACAGTGTTCAAGTTTTCTGCAGTTGTCCATCAATTTTGAAGCAAGATAACACTATGTCATCATGAAAACATTGAGAAATAGAATCTTATATTTGTTTTCTTGCCTGCATCAATGGCTTCATATAAACAGAGTTAATTAATAATGTCATCACATTTTATACTTTCTGTCTTTTCACTTTTACTTACAAAAATGAATATTGTTTGAATTGTTTCATAACTTTCATATGTAATATACAGAAGTGTTATAACGGTCCTCAAAGGACGACAAAGTTTTGACCCAGATGAAACATTTTCATTCAGTAGAGCTTGAATATGTTGAATAACAATCAGCAAAGGAAAACAGTTTTAAAAAATTGCCCTTAAAGATCAGATGTCCTTTATATATCAGCTCAGTTCGAAAATATCTTTCAGTTGATGCCACTAAAACACTTGTGTGTTCATTAGTACTTTCAAGACTGGACTATTGTAACTCAGTTCTGTCTGGTTCATCTCAATATCTGCTCCAGAAACTTCAAAAAGTTCAAAACACAGCTGCTCGGATCATACTTAGAGTACCACGATCAGAGCACACCTCCCCGCTGCTCTGTACCCTACACTGGCTATCCATTCGATCCAGAATCAAGCACAAAATTTGTTCTCTGTGCTACATTTCACTGTCGGACTCTAGTCCAACATACCTATCTGACCACACCCATGTGTACACTCCAGCAAGATACTAACGCTCCTCTTCCAACAATCGTATACTCATTATTCCCGCCATGAAAACAAAGTCATATGGACAGTGTTCTTTTGCATACCAGGGCCCAGCAACATGGAATGAATTGCCCACTGAACTTAGCGCTTTGCAACATTAGACAACAACTATAAGATAAAAAACATATAATAATATTATTACAAAAACAAACACCATGAAAATAGATAAACATTAAAAAATAAAAAACATGCTGAGAATATTTCAGATAGGAAACATTATTAGGTCTTTAAGTTTGTTCTTGCAGTCGAAATAAGTGAGTTTTGAGAGCCCTCTTGAATGTGATCACTGTGTCTTTGTGTCTAAGTTCAGTGGGCAATTCATTCCACGTTGCTGGGCCTTGGTATGCAAAAGAGCGCTGTCCATATGACTTTGTTTTCATAGTTTTCATAGGGTGAAATAGCAATTCCATCCAGTTGTTCCTAATATTTGAGTATTGAGAAGGACCTTTTTTATATTGTTAAGTATATGTTTCTTTCTCCTGTGCAAGAACATTTTCCACAGATCATATTATTCTACCTTGGTCAAGCGATTGTAGCCATTTATCAGTTAGGGAGATCAAGACAGTCTCACAGGAATGTTTCTGTCTAAAGCCTGATTGATAAGGGTGTAACAGCAAGTATTGGTTAAATATGACATGATTGAGTAATGCCATCTTTTTCAATCAATTTTGACAAGTTTGGTAGTAATGAGATTAGTCGTTAGTTATCAGCATCATCCTAGAACCTGATTTGTGAATAGGAGTTAAGTTTTCCATATTTTAGGGACAGATGAGGTTGCAGTAATTAAATTGATTTTGAATGTTATGCTAATTCTGCAATAGCAGAGGCAGAAGATTTAATGAGTCATGGACCAATCTGATCATTGTCCTGTAGCTTTGTTGGTATGAAGTTCACTGAGACATTATTTTCACAAACTTTTTATATACTCGTGGGATAGAGAAACATACCTCCTTAGATATTTTGCTGCTGCAGAACTTTTTCAGTTTATTAAAGTTGTTTCCTATCACTGGTTCTTTTAACTGTGTGGTAATGTTGGTGAAAAATCATTGAAAACATTTGCAATGTCAGTGTCATCAGTGACTAATGGTGTCATTTACCAGAAGTGAGTGAATTTTATTTGTCTGATCTTTGTGTGTTCCTCCAATGAGTTCATTGAAGACTTTCCAATGGAGGTTGTGTTGCTCTTTTTGTTTTCAAGCACTGATAGTAAAGTTTTTTATAGCTGTTTTAATCATACTTCTTATTTTATTTCTCCATACTTTATATTGTGCATGGTATCTCATAGCCTTGATTTGGTCTTGTGTTTTCATAGCATCTAGGATTTCAGTAGTAAGCCAATTAGGTTGGATTTAGTTCTTTACTCAATGTACTTTCAGTGGTGCATGCTTAGAGACTACATCCATAAGTAAGTCAGTCCACACCCTCAGAGCTTCATCTATGTCATCCAAATTTTGGATCAAATATGGAACTTTATGTAGATCACTGAGAAATTGTTCCTCATTAAAAATTTTGAATATTCTGTAAGTGATAGTTTTGTGTGTATTTTTCTTATTTCTCTTGAGTTTAACTTTTCATGTCAAATAAGTAGGATAGTGGTCACTAAGACCAAGATTCGATACATTAACACAAGCCAAATTGTCTGGTAGGTTGGTACAAATGTGATAAATAAGAGTGCTTGATTTTTGTGTTACTCTTGTGGGCTCATTTGCCAGCTGGAATAGTCCTATTGATTCAATAAATTCCATCCAGTTGTTCCTAATATTTTAGGATTGAGAAGGACCTTTTTTATATTGTTAAGTATATGTTTCTTTCTCCTGTGCAAGAACATTTTCCATTTGTTTTAAAAAGTTATCATTCCAAATTGCTTTGGAGGAAGGTGGCCTATACATGAAACCAACTAGGAATGATTTTACATTATTTTGAAAAATTTCCACCCAGATAATCTCAATTTCATGTGATTCAAAGTCAACTCACCTTTCTGCATTTACAATCTTACCTAATGTATACAACAAGACCTCCCCCTGCTGTCTCTCTGTCCATGCATAATGGTTTATTGTAGCCTTGACAGTGAACTAGATTAGCATTGTAGTTAGCATTTAATTTGGTTTCAGTGAGTCCTAAAACATGCATATTATTTTCCTTGGAAATCAACATTAACTAAATTAATCTGGTTCATTTTTCCCACTATACCTTGTACATTTAAGTGACCTATGTTGAAACCTTTTGTATATAATTTCATATCAATTATATGTATGTCATCATGCAGTGGGGTACTCACTGAGATTGCCTCCATACTATTTTTATCATTCTGACATCTTATGTCCATATTTAAATGTTCATATATCTTTGCATCCTCAAAGTCACATACAGACTCTGAAAATCCGTTAACATTTGCATTTACAATAGTGTCCACTGAATAGTTAGAATCAAGAATCTCAATGTGTACATTTCGATTTGTTTATCAATGAAGCACTGACATTCTTCTCTTTGCCAGCTTCCTAGTATATATAATACATTGATTGACAGAGTCTTTGTTTGTGTCCAGATTTATGGCATCGGAAGCACTCAATCTGTTTGCCATGTTGGTATACCTGTGTCACATGACCAGTTTCTCCACAGTAGAGACAGTACTCTTCATTATAATGGGGGCATTATATACATGTTAATATTTCTCAGTAGTTGAGAGGTTCCTTTTCTACTTAAATGAATTTTGTCTTTGTGGTAGAGGCTTAGGTTGACATCCTGATTCTGTATTAAGAAAGATGTGAATTGTGGAATGTACTGAAGGTTGAAGTCTTCACATAGGTCAATTATCAGATCATTGATTTCTTTCACCCTGGTGTCCACACAAGGATGTAGTCCTGATATCATTATTTTACTTGTATCTGGGCTGCAATTCCTAGCAGCATACAGTAAACTTTCAAAATCTGTTCACTTTTGATTTAGTGACCTTCCATCACTGGCATCATTTCCACCTATTAAAATAATAATTTAGTTGTATTTGGTTGGGTCAGTATTCATTATTCTGTCCTAGGTGTTTTTGATTTTTGCACCTCTTAGAGATCTGTACATCTGCTTTAAGAAGTCTCCTTGGTATTATAGTTTTCAATATTGAGGAGCCAATTATTAGAGTCCTATCTTTTCTGGCTGGTGATTTCATGTGTTGGACACATCTCTCAGAGGAAGGGGTGCTGAAATCGGTGTATCATTTGTGTGAGCTAAAAGAGCTGATGTTGACACGTTTGTCTGAGCACTTGAAAATGCAGTTAATTGGTGCAGGCAACAGACTTGTCTGAGCTGAGGGCCATGGGTGTACACATACTGCTGTTGCAGGTGTGACATATGACTGAGAGGGGGGTACTGTTGTTTGCATGATACATATTTACTTTTGGTACTTAGCTGTTACTTGTATGGTCATTTTACATTTTGTTCTGGCTGGTACTGGGATTGTCTGTGTCTGAGCAACTGACATTGCTGCTATTTGGGAGTCTGTTTGAATTGCTAAATCACATGAGATTACTTGCTCATTTACCCTTCCCTGTGTTGACTTAATAGCATGTAACTGTAGTTTTAATTCTTAATTTGGGCCTCCATGTTCCTAATTGTTTTTTGATGTACACACATGAAGTAATCATTATGGTTTAAGCCATCATTGTAATGGTCATGATATATGGTACGTGTAGTTGCCTGACACTGTGGAGGGGTGTTAATTTTATTGCCGGAGTCATCCAGGTCAAAGACTTTAGGAGCTGTTTCATGTTTGGTACTACATCTAGTTAGTGGTGAAGATGTCAGCTTAAAGCTGCCTTTAGCATGGGTATTCTCATCCTGTGTAGATTACATATAACATGATCAATGTGAAACAGTTCAGCCCCTGTATGTGTAGGACACCTGTTGTGTAAAATGTAGCTGTCACAGTGTTTTTCTCTTGTGTTCTGTAGATATTACCTTTTTGAACACTTGAACTACATGAAGTCAGGCAAGGATCTCAATCCAATATCTGTTTTATAAACTCAGATTTTTGTGGATCTATATCAGTGATTCTCAAACTGTGTGCCATGGCACACTAGTGTGCCGCGAGAGATTTGCAGGTGTGCCGTGGGAGTTTTGAAAAATATTTAAAATTGCTAGCGTTTTGAAACCTTGAACATATCGAAAAATTAAATGGTAAATCAATGTCGCAAAAGTTAAAAAGTAACATATATAAAAACACAATCTCTGTCAGTATGTTATTCATTGGTTCCTTTCATAACGTGAGACTTGTGTGAGATCTCGGGAGAACTTGATCACTCTAATTATAATAATAGTCTAATAATAAATACATACAGCGCATTATACAATGTTCTCGAATTTTCCACGCTAAAAAAATAAATACACGACATAACAAATCAAACCACTACATTTGGCCGCTAAGGGTGGCAGCTATACAATGTTCTTGTATTTTCCACGCTAAAATAATAAATACATGACGTAACAAATCAGACCAAAAGCAATCAAAGTAATTGTGCCATTTGTGTCTTCATGGTATTGTGAGTTTGGATTTTCAGCATTGACAGAAATCAAATTGAAAAGGAGAGAGACTTCTTAAAATCGACAATGAAATGCGCAGTTGTTTGTCGACTTTGGAGCCCCGCTTCAGTCTGATTTGCTCTCGAAAGCAGGCACATCCTTCACATTAAATTTAAAATTAAATATATATGTAAAAATAAATAAGTTCTTCACCACAAAAATTGTTAAATCTTTTCAAGTGTGCCGTGAACATTTTCAGATCTATTTGGTGCGCCGCAAGACAAAAAATTTTGAGAAACACTTATCTATATGCACAGTGACACTGTATTTATTATGTTTGACCCTCAGAATTTTAGGCTAAATGTCAGCCATATTGAATAACACCAAATCATCATCTGCACCATTATTTTCATTTTCACTCTGAACATGACATTCCTGCATGGGATTATCAGGTATATCAGGCATACTAAAGCCAGAGAATGATGCAGAAAAGGTTGAACTAAGTGTGCTGAGTAAGGAACCTACAATCCATGATTATGATATTTTCAGGTAAATGTTCATAACAGTGATAGAAAGTATACTATGAAATCCTTATATATGACTAGCACATAGGCATAAACTTTTGAAAAAGAAACTTGCATAATGTGTTTGAGTTGGTAATTCATCTGAAGTTTAGATATGGTAGATGTAGTTCAGTTTCAATTTAATCCAGTCTCTAAGGCATCTTGGATAACCTAAAATCCTTTGTTTTTTTAACAGGTTTCCATGTTCACTTTCCTGTAATTATAGGGAATAACATGCCTGTAATTACGATTTTTTTGTACAGTACACTTTAAACAATCTTGACAATATAATAAATAATAATAATAATAAAATAATAATAATAATATTAATAATAATATTAAGTGCAAGGTATTTATTCAAAAATCAATTTTAATAGGTGAATGAGTGTATTGTGGTCACCTGTGTTTTGCCTTTTTTTTGGTGAGTGACCCCAATTAACAGGTTTGACTGTATACCGATGTATACAGAACCTTGTTAGGAGGCCTTTGTATGGAGGTGTTTGTGTTAATGCAGTTTTCACTCATTTTGTATATGGACTTTTTTTAGGAGACTCAATGGCACATTATTTGTGTATATGGCCCATTGTAAATAGATTCCATGCTACATTATTTAAGTATATGGACCATTTTAATAGAAGATTCCATGGTACATTATTTGTGTGTATGGACCATTGTTAGTAGGTTCCATATTTTCACATTATTTGTGTATATGCCCCATTGTAAGTAAACTCCATGGTACATTATTTGTGCGTATGGCTGATTGTTAGGAGACTCCATGGCACATTATTTGTGCATATGGACCATTGTTAGGAGACTCCATGGCACATTATTTGTGCATATGGACCATTGTTAGGAGGTTCCATTGCACATTATTTGTGTATATGGACGATTTTAATATTAGATTCCATGGTACATTATTTGTGTTTATGGACCATTGTTAGAAGACTCCATGGCACATTATTTGTGTATGTGGACCATTGTTAATAGACTCCATAGCAAATTATTTGTGTATATGGACCATTTTTTAGAAGACTCCATGGCGCATTATTTGTGTATATAGACCATTGTTAGGAGACTCCATGGCACATTATTTGTGCATATATACCATTAACATGACTTCATGGCACATGGTACAATATGGACGCTTGTTAGGAGACTCTATGGCACATTATTTGTGTATATGGACCATTGTTAGGAGACACAATGGCACATTATTTGTGCATATAGACCATTAACGAGACTTCATGGCACATGGTACAATATGGCCATTGTTAGGAGATTCTATGGCACGTATTTATGTGTATGGACCATTGCTAGGAGATTTCATGGAACATTATTTGTGTATATGGACCATTGTTAGGAGACTCCACTGCACAGTATTTATGTATATAGACCATTGGTAGGAGACTGCATTTCACATTATTTGTGTATATTGACTATTGTTAGGAGACTGACCATGGCACATTATTTGTGAATATGGACCATTGTTAGGAGACTCCATGGCATAGTATTTGAGAATAGTCTTATTTATATATATAAAGTGGGCAATCTTTAAATTCATTTTCTGTTAAATATTAACAACTATGTTGGAAATAAATCATTCAACATTAGATAGAGTAGGTGTGCTTTTGAATTCTTTTTTGTTTAAAACATCAGTAAGGATGCTTGAAATATCAGGATGCTTGAAATATCTCGGACAAATGTTTTATAGAACTTCCAAACTAAATTTCACTTTGAATGTATCACATCAGCTAACCTTAAAATCAATTCACTGTCTCAAAACAGCCTGAAACTTAAATTTTTAGATAATAAATGTCAGGAAAACCAATCCATTTAATCTACTCAGAACCAACATCAGAGGCAACAAACTAATTAATATCAGTAGATGATGTTGCAATTTCCACTCACAACTTTTATTGTAGTGGGGTTTTTTCCCAATAGGAAAAATCAATTTTTCAGCAGGTGGTTGTCTTGATGATTCTCTTTGATGATTAAATTTTCCTTAAATTAACTGATCAATTGTATCATTTTTATTAAATGATTCTTATCAAGTGCTGGAATACAAGTATAGCAGTCTTTATCACTCAGTAGGTTGAAATAGAGCTCAGAAATCTCCAATGAGTCTGATGAAGCTTTCTTGTTTGATTTATGGTCAAATGTTATATAAATTAAACATCATACAGTCATCTGTATGCATGGCAATCATAGTTGGGTTAGGTTTTGCATTTAGGTAATTTTTGGGTGAGATCCATGTTTACTAAAATCTTCAACTAATTATGTGTGATTTTCTTTTAAAATACAAATTATATAAGAATTTGAGATTTCAGATTTCTTCACCTGTGCACTCAACATTTTTTTTGTATTTTGGATCAGATCTTTGAGTGTGGCATCAATGTATGATCCTAATATTTACATTTTTATTGAGGGAGCCAAGGTATCAAAGTTGGTAGAGCAGTGGAAATAATCCACAGGACATGGGTTCAATACCTGAACAATCCAGCCAACTGACTGGCTGTCTTGATGTTTCCATGGGAAAGGCACTTAGTGCCTATATTTTTGGTATGTGTTAGAAGTACAGCTATCACCACCCCACCTCACCCCAATTTATTGGTCAGTTTACTGGCTCATTGAATGACTGAAAGAATTAATGATGGAGTGACTTCTTTGCAATATTATATTATATTGTGTTCAACTGTACTTGTTTCAGTGGAAGCTGGTTGTGAATTATGGTGAGAAGTTTAATCAAACCTTGGATACAAGTTTCAGGTTAGTTTTTGTACCTATTTATAATTTTTATTAGGACCTCTTGCTGATTAATCAGATAAGATACAATATACCATATACATGTATCATGAAATCATTACATTGGAGTGTATATAGTTCCAGTTTAGTGGAAACATCATATATCTTCTACTTGTAAATTTTAATGTAGCAAAATGATTATTGACTTATCAGTATGAATACAAGACTGATACGGTGGCAGTGAGTCTGCAGCTTGTTAATTTGCCATCATCATGAAGAGTAAGAGAAAAAAAAGATCCATCTTGACGTCAGATAAGAGAGACTGTTTTGCAAAAAAGTTTTTTGCTTTTGGTCAAGGCCAGATACAAGTATATTTTATATATTTTATGGGCTGTTTGATTCAAATAACCAGTTGTTCTTCATGGTTGAATATGCAGTTGAAGCAGTACCAACAATAACGTCATACTCAGAGCTGCACACATTTGCTTTTACCTTGTACAAAATAATTTTGCAAATTTTTTGTCTTTGAAACTTGATTGATTTTGTTACTGAAGTTTATTCCAATCTCATTAAAATCTGATGTCAACTGTCCAATGAAAAGCTTAGCAGCAACCATTTAGGGGTCATGTTCTGGTGATCTTTGAATTGGCCAGTGAAAATGCAGCTTTTAGAACTCTGAAAATGAATCAAATCAGTCAGCACACATTGACACTCTTCAGCCAGACTGGTCAATCTACGAAGATATAAGATTCATCTAATAAAATTAGCAGTTATGTATTAAAAACTCAGTCACCAGAATATTGCCCGTAACCGGTTCTGTCAGATCTTCATGTCGGATAATGGAAATCTGATTTTAATCAGATTAACACTTATCCATTCCTCTTTGGAATAAGTGAATGATTGGTTACTTTCTTGATTAAGATTTTTTTTATCAAATGATGTAACAATGCAATAGGTTATCAGTTGTCCATCCAACATTCATTTTGGTGCCATTGTTTTTTGAAATCTCTATCTTTACTTTGCACATTATTGTACATGTCTTCAGACCTTCCATATAGCTTCACAGCTTGACTGGACATGTGCAACATCTTAGATATTCAAGGAAATAAAAGATCAAAGGTAAGACATTATCAAAGAGACATTTAAAGATTGAATGTTAAGTTTCGATGAATTTACTGCGAGCAGAACAACAGATTTTAGTATTTTGTAATTTGTATCATTTAGATTTGCAGAAGATATCTACCTAGATGATACAGAGGGACTCTTTACTTTTGGAGGTGCAGAAAGCACACCAAGTTTCCGTGGTTACATTGGTCAGGCAACATTTTATAGAAACAAGTACCTAGAACATCATCAGGTATGCTAGATCCTTTATAATCTGTGTTTTTAAATTCATACCTGTATATATTTAAAAATAAATCTTCCTTGGGGTATCAGTGACAGTGGATGGTTTCACTTGGCTTCTTAAAAGATAAGCAGTTGAGGCACCATAGTTACCTTCAGATGTAAAGAAACAATACTGAATAAAAAATACTGTAAGCATACAAAGAAACCCCACTATTACATGTTTGTCAAGGTCCATAGAGTTCCATCATTTTGTGTCATTTATCATGCAAGAACCAAGTTGACATGATATTATGTCAGCTGTATGAAGAAATTGTATGATGATTTACTACCAGCTGAAAATCTTGGATTGTTTTTATTATAGGGAATGTTGTTTATATAGCTGATTTTGACCATATCTTTTAGGGATTTTACATGTGGTACCTTTGTTTTTTATTTTATATACATTTTACATAATTTTTGTTATGATTTATGTTTTTTCTTATACTTTTTAACATTTATTAGGAAGGATTTATCTTGCTAGAAATTTTGTTTGATTTATTCTTACATTTTCTGACCATTTCCCTTTAGTTGCCACCATATTGCCACTGTTGTGCTGTGGTACTGTGAAGGGCTAATATAATCATATATACACTGAGGTGTGTGTACTCAACAGGGCTACTATAATCATTTATACACTGAGGTGTGTGTACTCAACAGGGCTACTATAATCATATACACACTGAGGTGTGTGTACTCAACAGGGCTACTATAATCATATACACACTGTGGTGTGTGTACTCAACAGGGCTACTATAATCATATACACACTGAGGTGTGTGTACTCAACAGGGCTACTATAATCATATATACACTAAGGTGTGTTTACTCAACAGGGCTACTATAATATATACACTGAGGTGTGTGTGCTCAGCAAGGCTACTATAATCATATATTCTCTGAGGTGTGTGTACTCAACAGGTTTTACAAGAAAGAGGTTTACTGAATGTATTCGGCTAGGTTATTAATAATGAACACTGCTGAAGTTCTAATTAATAAACTCACACTAATAATGATAATAATAATAACAATAATAATAATCATAATGACTTTATTTAAAGAAGCTCATTTGGTTAACTTACCAATCTTCCATGAGACATTATACAATGACATTTGTACAAATATATATATATAATTTTTATAAGATGAGGTGTCTTTAGACAACAAATGCTGTAAAAATCTAGACAATGGATCTGCTGCTACAGTAAAATGTGTACAAGGCTTCAAGTATGAGTAAATACAGGATTCATACAAATAGTAGTAGCAAACACGTGTACAACGTTTTAGGTGAGTACAGGATGTAAAAAGTAGTAGATTGAATTAAACAAAATCGTGCATATGATTGTTTCTGTAGATGTTGACTTAGAAGCTTTTTAAAAGCTTGGCATGAAATATGATATACAGTGTTACCCTGCTATAGCACATTCTGTTTTAACACAAATTCAGATATAATATAATCATGGCATTGCTCCAGAAATTTCATATACATGTATTTACATTTATATTTCTCATCCATGATTTTTTAAAATCTTCTTAAAAGTACAAAAAATAATGTGTAAAAAGTTTATTTAGGAATCACGCTGGACTTTGCCATTAATGTTGCATATTGCAATTTTCATTTCCTTTTTGGTGACAGTGGATACTATCTAGTGATTTTTTTGTTGGCTGTTTATACTTGTATGTAGAATAATGGGTTTGGACTGGACAAATTCAGAGACACTTCAAAATGATGCTGCAAAACTTGGATATAAAATGAACTGGAATATATCTATTGTTACATAAAGAAATCCATTGTCCATATTGACAAACCATCTTAATAGTACATTGTTATTTCATAATCTGCTTATTCTGAGATCTGGCCTGAGTACTGTATGCTGTGATATACTCAAATAATCATGTTACCGGACTAGCTACAGTTGTCCAGCCTTTGAAGGCAGGAACAGGAACAGTTACAGTTGACTAAACAACAGCTAATTCTCTTTTTCAATGTACCCAGAAAAATAAATTTGCTGAAACTTCAAAGAAAACTGATTACCTTTAAAGTACCAATAGTTCTATGTAAATAATAAGCAAATGAAACAAAATTTAGATTCAATTAATGATCTACAGTTATTTGATGTTGCTGCCACAGTAAGAAACTGGCATTTGTTTGGTCCTCCAAAGCTATCCTTTAGCAGTGACTTCAATGACACATGCACCCTCTATCAAAGCAAGCCAACCACAATCTTCAATAAAAACAAAGAGAATAGAGAAAATCAGCACCAAACTCATATAAAGGCAATGGAATCTGATTTATTATTGCATTTTCCAAAGTGATTTGAACATGGTTTTTTTCTTCCATGACAGTTTCGTTTTTGTAGGGGAAAAAAGTTTATGTTTATGATAACTACCAGAGTAAAATGCAAACTAAATTTCCTATCTTTTCAAAGCATAAATATCTGGCCATCAAGTTGATGAAGATGGAGTATCTCACAAAGATGTTAGTTAAACTTCTTAATTTGTTTACATATTTTCATTTCCCCATGAATAGCCTCATCTCCTGGGTAGCCTTGGTAATATGATAGCTGTCTCCAGCTGACCAAAATCTAGGCCAATTTAATTACATGTACATGAAGCACATAAACAACTTTTATTACACACACACACATGCACAAACACACAGACACGGTCATTTTGTTGGTACATGCATAATTTTCTTCAGCTATCTGACTTGGTTGGTTATAACATGGTGTATTCAATAACACGGTCATATTCTATGGACTCCAGCCACCATATTATATTGGGGTCACATTGTGTTTTTAGACTTTAATTTGATGGCTTGCACATGGGACAAGAAATAAACCTATTGATGTTTGTATCAAAAGGTCCCAGTTAAATGTCACTGTGATGCAAATAACTTTTTTCCTGTAAAGTAACTTTAATTAAATACCAGATTATGGCACCGAACGTTTTGAAGATGGCTTTCTGATGTGGGAAGAAAATATGTAGTAGATTTAGGATTGGACAGTTCAAAGGTCAAGGTTACCATGCTCAAAATTAGACAGTTGGTTATCTACAGATTCCTAAACATGGGGCAGGCATATGTACATTTCATGGTTGGTTAGCGTCATATTCCTAAACATGGGGCAGGCATATAATGTGCATTTCATGGGTTGGTTATCTACAGATTCCTAAACATGGGCTAGGGATACAACGTACATTTCATGGGTTGGTTATCTACAGATTCCTAAACATGGGGCAGGCATACAATGTACATTTTATGGGTTGGTTATCTACAGAGTCCTTGACATGGGGCAGGCATATAATGTACATTTCATGGGTTGGTTATCTACAGATTCCTAAACATGGGGCAGGCATATAATGTACATTTCATGGGTTGGTTATCTACATATTCCTAAACATGGGGCAGGGATACAATGTACATTTCATGGGTTGGTTATCTACAGATTCCTAGACATGGGGCATGCATACAATGTACATTTCATGGGTTGGTTATCTACATATTCCTAAACATGGGGCAGGGATACAATGTACATTTCATGGGTTGGTATCTACAGATTTCTAAACATGGGGCAGGCATACAATGTACATTTCATGGGTTGGTTATCTACATATTCCTAAACATGGGGCAGGGATACAATGTACATTTCATGGGTTGGTTATCTACAGATTCCTAAACATGGGCTAGGGATACAATGTACATTTCATGGGTTGGTTATCTACAGATTGCCAAACTTGGGGCAAGCATACAATGTACATTTCATGGGTTGGTTATCTACAGATTGCCAAACTTGGGACAAGCATACAATGTACATTTCATGGGCTGGTTATCTACAGATTCGTAAACATGGGGCAGGCATATAATTTACATTTCATAAATAATACTTTTTTAAAATGTAAAACTGCAAAATTAGTGATATACTGTATTAGGTTGACACCTTTTTTTTGAAATTCAGTACTTTATTGACTTCACCTTCAAAGACTTCTTGTAGAATAACAAATTCAGACTAGCTGTAAATCTCGGAACAAAAAGATCAGTTTGACAAATGCTTAATAAGAGGGTAACATTTGATCGTTTTTGGAGATTGTTTATGTGGATCCAGTTTACATTTTTCAGATTCCATATCCTAGTCCATACCATCCAATGTTTGAACTGAAGCTGTCACGACGTGAGGAGAAATGTGCAGCATACATTCAGTGGATGAATCATCGTACACATGTCAGCAGGAATCAGCTAGCACAAACCTTGAGAAAAAGTTTGTATGAATTAAGGCTTCATTGAGCAGGAGAATGTAAAACGTTTGAGATTAAGTTTGTGTTTGTGATTTTGTATTGACCAGTCACTAAACACAGTTTTGTACTCATGCTTTTTCTTGAAATTTATCATCACCAGGCCAGAACTATGTACAGTCTAGTTACATTGATTGGAGGCTATCAAGGCCAGAACCATGTTCAGTCTAGTTCAATTGATTGGAGGCTAACCAAGCCCTAACCATGTACAGTCTAGTTACATTGATTGGAGGCTGACCAGGCCCTAACCATGTACAGTCTAATTACATTGATTGGAGGTTGACCAGGCCTGAACCATGTACAGTCTAGTTATATTGATTGGAGGCTAACCAAGCCCTAACCATGTACAGTCTAGTTACATTGATTGGAGGCTGACCAGGCCTGAACCATGTACAGTCTAGTTATATTGATTGGAGGCTAACCAAGCCCTAACCATGTACAGTCTAGTTTCATTGATTGGAGGCTGACCAGGCCTGAACCATGTACAGTCTAGTTATATTGATTGGAGGCTAACCAGACCAGAACCATGTACAGTCTAATTACATTGATTGGAGGCAAACCAGTCCAATTAAAAATGTTGGCAATGAATTAACTTAATTGCTAAACATGAGTCCAAGTTAGTTCCT
Source organism: Sinohyriopsis cumingii (assembly GCA_028554795.2). Lineage (NCBI taxonomy): Eukaryota > Metazoa > Mollusca > Bivalvia > Unionida > Unionidae > Sinohyriopsis > Sinohyriopsis cumingii. The sequence goes on from CM068831.1 coordinate 64,869,526, forward strand.
ATATCTGATGTGATGTTATAATAAAGTGAGAGATAATTAGCAGTTGGATAAATGTGTACATATGCAGAATAATTGTGTGGGGGTGGAAAATAGTTATGATTTGTATTTTTGCAGAACAGTTATGTGTTTGGTTGCTAATTTGTTAGAATGTGTGTTGGTAATGGTTATGCATGTGGATGCAGTATGGTTGTATGTTTGGGTGCTAAGTGGTTAAGATGTGTGTTGATGCAAAATGGTTACGATTTGTATGTATAGAGAATGGTTATGATTTGTATATATACAGAATGGTTATGATTTGTATGTATAGAGAATGGTTATGATTTGTATGTATACAGAATGGTTATGATTTGCATGTATACAGGATGGTTATGATTTGTATCTATACAGAATGTTTTTGGTTTGTATTTATACAGAATGGTTATGATTTGTATGTATACAGAATGGTTATGATTTGTATGTATATGGAATGGTTATGATTTGTATATATACAGAATGTTATTGATTTGTATTTATATGGAATGGTTATGATTTGTATATATACAGAATGGTTATAAATTGTATGTAGGCAGAATGGTTATGGTGGTGCGCTACAGTTTTATATTTTGAATAGGGTTAGATTTTTAAAGGTAAAGAATTTCCCTGGTCTTCCTCACTGGTTATACTGGTTATTTAAAAAGATCTTGTCTATCTAGATATTAATTTGCTAAAGGATTTTTTAATTCCTTTTATTTTGGTGTATAATTGATTGGGGTAGTATAGGTTTTAGAATATACAACTTGTCCTACTTCAGATATGTACACCTATACAAAAAATTTCTAGCTTTGTTTGGTCATTTTCAGTTCTTGGACTTAAGAACTATATTGTAAACAAAGAACCAATAACTTCTTTTTACATCTTTTATGTGATGTGTTCTTACTCATATAGAAATTAAAATGGGTGCACTTTATTGTCAGAAAGAATGTGAATGAAAACACAGGGTTCTGTATTATTAACGTGTTTGATGAGGTTGTAAAATTAAATGTGCACATACCAGCCTACTCTTTATGATATCAATAGAGCCAAAAGGAAGATAGAGAGAGAAAAGACAGAATTCCTTTGGTCATTCGTGCAAATATTATAAAGTCAAAGTATATTGGTATATAATTAAAACAAAGACCAGTATAGTGTTTGATGCTGGGCACTCTCATGACATCTGTATTGAAAATGAATGATATGTAGCAAACAAACATTTGCTATATATTTACAGCATAACAAAACTACATGGACAAAGTCTATATATAGAGTAAAAATGCTAAGAAATGGAACAATGAGACATACCATATTATAAAGAAATTTTTTGAGGTTGCAGCTGCCATAAACATGAATGTTATACACTGAGCAGATTTGAACCTTAACTATGTATTTACAGCAATATAACTGTTTGAATAAAATATGCCATATAAATGTGCTATCATTTGAAACACTGAGACAAGCAGCATTATAAAACGATGAGACTGCAGAAGCCATATAACATTGTAAGAGATTACTGCATATGCAACCGCCTCAAATCAGAACAAGTGGGGGAGCATCATATCACTAACAAGAAGATGGCATTTAACAATTATATTATAGGGAGGTATGATAGGGTGAAGGTGGGAAAAATCCCTACAGAAAAAGACAATACATCTGCACTCCAGAAGGATATTGGCTCAACTGACGCCAAAGTAATTAGCAGAGAGAATCCCTTTGCACGCAACCAGTGCGAAAGCATTGCGATTGTTTGGGCAAATATGGTGTGCTTTAGACTAATTCAGGCAGTTTTTTTAAAGCAGTCATTTTGGTTAGCTGTTTTCTTAGATCAATTTCAGTTTTCACAAGTATGTGACTGAGTATCCAAAGAAATTTCAGGCACACTACATGAAAATAACATAGAGGTATGTCAAGATTCTGTGCAGTGTGTATGTTGGAAGTCCAAACAACTACACTTTTATCCTGTCACTCTCAGAAGTTCATACTATCTATAGAGTGCCCCCTATGATTTGTATATGTGCAGAATGGTTTTGATTTGTATGTGTACAAAATGGTTGTAATGTATAGGGGTGCAAAAAGGTTAATATTTGTGTGTTTGCAGAATGGTTATAATATGCATGGGTGCAAAATGAATTACACACATAGAAAATGGTTGTGAATGATACATAGAGAAAAGTTATGATTTGTGCTTTTACAAAATGATTATGAATTTTACATGCATAAATGGGTTATGATTTGTACATATACAGAAGGCTTATGATTTGTTCATATACAGAAGGGTTTTAATTTGTGCATGTGTAAAGGGTTATGATTTGTGGATGTGCAAAGGGTTATGATTTGTACTTTTGCGAAGGGTTATGATTGGTACATGTGCAAAGGGTTATGATTTGTGCATGTGCAAAGGGTTATGATTTGTACATGTGCAAAGGGTTATGATTTATGCATGTGCAGAGGGTTATGTTTGTGCATGTGCAAAGGGTTATGATTTGTGTGTGTGCAGAGGGTTATGTTTGTGCATGTGCAAAGGGTTATGATTTGTGCATGTGCAGATGGTTATGATTTGTACATGTGCAAAGGGTTATGATTTGTGCATGTGCAAAGGGTTATGATTTATGCATGTGCAGAGGGTTATGTTTGTGCATGTGCAGATGGTTATGATTTGTGTATGTGCAAAGGGTTACAATTTATGTATGTGCCGAGGGTTATGATTTGTGCATGTGCAAAGGGTTATGATTTATGCATGTGCAGAGGGTTATGTTTGTGCATGTGCAAAGGGTTATGATTTGTGTGTGTGCAGAGGGTTATGTTTGTGCATGTGCAAAGGGTTATGATTTGTGCATGTGCAGAGGGTTATGATTTGTACATGTGCAAAGGGTTATGATTTGTGCATGTGCAGAGGGTTATGATTTATGCATGTGCAGAGGGTTATGTTTGTGTATGTGCAAAGGGTTACAATTTATGTATGTGCAGAGGGTTATGATTTGTACATGTGCAAAGGGTTATGATTTATGCATGTGCAGAGGGTTATGTTTGTGCATGTGCAGAGGGTTATGATTTGTGTATGTGCAAAGGGTTACAATTTGTATATGTGCAGAGGGTTATGATTTATGCATGTGCAAAGGGTTATGATTGTGTATCAGAATTTTAGTAATAATATGCATGTGCTTATTAACAGTGGTGATAGTAGTGGGTTACAGGAAGTGAACAAACCCAGGGTGGGAATATAGAAAGTTACTGACTAGTAGGGGTTTACTGGAAGTGACCAAACCCAGGGTGGGAATATAGAAAGTTACTGACTAGTGGGGGTTTACAGGAAGTGACCAAAGCCAGGGTGGGAATATAGAAAGTTACTGACTAGTAGGGGTTTACAGGAAGAGACCAAAGCCAGGGTGGGAATATAGAAAGTTACTGACTAGTAGGGGTTTACAGGAAGTGACCAAAGCCAGGGTGAAAATATAGAAAGTTACTGAAAGAATTTAGTACCTTTTGTATACTTCAGGATCATGCCAGCAACCTTTCTATGATCTTGTGATGTCCTTGAGATCCAAGATATTAAGACAGCAAAGAAAGCCAATGTGCAGTGTGACTTTGGGACTGAGGCCTAAATACTGGAAGGTGGCCAGTAGGCTTGTGAAGCAACAGGTGTTTGCTGGGAAAGAATTGTCATCAAAACTGATTGCTGATGCTCTTTATGATAAGGCAACAACTACAATAGTAAGCTTCAAATGGTTTTAAAAATACTGTATTGCAGGAAGTTTTAGCACTGGATAAATTGTTTTAGTGCTTACTTAAGTGTGAAATATAGAAACCTGTTGTCAAAATAATTTTCAAATGGTTTTAATTCTTATATTTTCACATCAGAAAAATATATCCTCATATTTTCACAACTGAAAATATAAGATTTCCCATCATGCCTTGCAGTGCATGATTGTATGTGCCTTCATTAGTTATACTTGTAGCAATAATTTATAGAATGTGTTTCTTCCAGAAGGGTTTGGCAGAATTCCCACAATGACCCTAGGGTCTTAAAACATTTGAGTTTTCATTGGAGGAAAGATAATAAATTGAAAATAAAAATGCCTGAATTCCCATTTAAACAGATATGTTGATTGCACCAGAGTATTTAACTTATGTAGCCAATAAAGTTTTATTTCCATTTTATGTTGTTGCTAGAGAGCTCTGGATCAGATTGGATAATTCTTGTTATCTGATACTGAACACAAAATTTATGTTGTGGTCAGGTGGGTAAGATCATTTAGAGAATGGGGTCTTCTTCCTATTTTGGATATCCTTATTGTGTTCTTTTATTCTGACAATTAATTACCTTTTAGTTTCACCCATGTATTTTTTTGCCACAAACATGGCAGGTAATTACAAGACATTACATGTAGTAAAATGACATCTTAACTGGGAAGTATATTTAAGGGTTGTAAAAGTGCTTCTTAATATTTTTTATTTGTTTTTCATGCAAAAGGTACATGGTGTACATGTATGTGATTTAAATTTTTAACGTAGCTTTTTAAAAAAATTTAGTCATATTGCTACAATGTCTGCAGTGTAACAGTTTATAGTGATGTCTAGCACTGGGGCATCATGCCATAGACATGCAGTATGATGTTCCACCCAGTCACATTATCCTGACACCACGCCGACTAGTCCTAACACTAACCTCTTAAAGCAAGGCACCTGTTAGTACTGTTTTTTAAAAGTCTTTGGTATGGCTTGGCCAGGACTCGAACCCATGACCTCCCGCATCTGAAGCAGATGCTCTAACCACTAGGCCACCGGAGCAGTCTACATGGTTTGCAATCTAGTCCTTTGTTTTTAGATGATTTACCTATACGCCCCAGGTATGTGCTTTAAAACACAGGTCTTGTATACATCTGTAACACTAAATCATCCGAAGTTGATAAATTATCAAAGCAAAGTCAGTGTTACCAATATTTATATCAGAGGCCATCTGACTTAATGAAGCCTTCATAGTCATCATGACTAAAGAAATAAGTGGAGGATTTGACCCAGTTATTTACCTCAGTGCATATTGTTTCTAATTAGTCATTTTTCCCATAATTGTCGCTAATTTTAGAAAACCAGCTAATAATGGTTGATATTGACTGCTGGCATCAAAACATGTTTCTATGCAGATGGTGTACTGTCATCCTTATATGTGAATTGGACCAAGGCATTGAAATGTGCTTCCATTGAAATGCGCTTCCATTGGAATGCGCTTCCATTGGAATGCGCTTCCATTGAAATGCGCTTCCATTGGAATGCGCTTCCATTGAAATGTGCTTCCATTGAAATGTGCTTCCATTGAAATGTGCTTCCATTGAAATGCGCTTCCATTGGAATGTGCTTCCATTGGAATGTGGTTGATGCATTCAGTAGAAGTTATGTGAGGTCAAGTGTTAAAGCATATGCACACAAAGGTTTCTTTATTTTTTCTGAAGCTCAATTTTGGGGTCATTTTCTTTTAATAAAAAACGAGAATTTTGAGAATTTTGTTTCATATTTGTGTCATCTCAAGTGCTTGATAGATTTTATTGAAACTCTGTTAGCTACCGGTATGTATGTGGTTAGTTGAGATGTGCAGTATGGTTTTAATTTTTACTACATGACCATTTACACAAATTTTTGGGGAGAATTCTGCTTATCATATTTCTAGGTACAGTAAATTTCACAAATCTGTAGGCATATATTATAGCTCACACAAATCCATAGGCTAGATACAAGTCACACAGCTCTCTATGCTAAAACGAGTAAGTCACAAAACTATTGGCTAGATACAAGTCACACAACTATCTATGCTAAAACGAGTAAGTCACAAAACTATTGGCTAGATACAATCACACAACTGTCAATGCTAAAACCAGTAAGTCACGAAACTATTCGCTAGATACAAGTTACACAGCTCCTTAAGTTAGATACAGTAAGTCATACAACTCTCTAGGCTAGATATGTGTAAGTCACACAACACACAGTACTTGTCAAAAAAACTCTAGGTTAGATATTGTACATCACACAACTCTCTAGGCGAGATACAATTTACACAGCTCTTTGAGCTAGAAAAAGTAAGTCACACAACTTTGTAGGCAAGATATTGTAGATTAAACATGGATATTATAAGTTACACACCTCTGTAGGCTAGATATGGTAACTCATGCAACTCTGTGGGCTGCATATTGTAACTCAAAAACAACTTGGTTTTTTGACACAGTGGGCAAAAGTATGTTGTAGTGACTTTTCATGCTCCACTAAAGGCAAGGACAAAAATTCCCAGAATTCACTTGTCTCACTTTACTTTTTAGGTCCATTGCCCTTTAGAATCTCTGTAAAAGATTTTAGAAAAAAATATGTCTGGGATACTTGATTTTAGTACTTTTGGTACTTGTGACATCGGCAGATAGGAGAAAGAAACATTAGAAGGGATTTTTAGTCAAACTAAGTAAATCACAGAACAGTATTCTCATTAATGAACATGTAATACCAGTTTCCATTAATGAACATGTAATACTGGTTTCCATTATTGAACATGTATGTAACACTTCTTTCCATTAATAAACATGTAATACTGGTTTCCATTAATGAACACATAATAACAGTTTCCATTAATGAACATGCTATACTGGTTTCCATTAATAAACGTATAACACTTCTTTCCATTAATAAACATGTAATACTGGTTTCCATTAATGAACATGTAATAACTGGTTTCCATTCATCAACATATAACACTTCTTTCCATTAATAAACATAATGGTTTCCAGGTTAATGAACATGTAATAACTGGTTTCCATTAATCAATATGTAACACTTCTTTCAATTAATAAACATGTAATACTGGTTTCCATTAATTAACATGTAACACTTCTTTCCATTAATAAACATGTAATACTGGTTTCTATTTCAGGAAGACAAGATAGATAAGATTCCATCCATGGTACCTCTGCTGAAGCAAGCTGCTTGCTTTGGAAATGCTGATGCCATGTATATGCTGGCTGTCATCCTAAATAATGGGATCTTTATCAAGAAAGATGAAATACAGGTAGGTCAGATAAAGAAAGAAAAAATCAGCATTGTCTTGCTAGAATTAGCAGATAGAATGAAGAAGCAGTGGGTCTGTGACAGCCTTGTACACATCTACGAAAAGAATAACAATAAAAGCAATTAGAGGATATCTAGGTTTTTGAGTAGATATATGGAAATTTGTCAATTAGAGGATATCTAGGTTTTTGAGTAGATACAGTGTGACCCCACTATAGCGCGCTCCGTTATAACGCGAATTCGGATATAACGCGGTCGTGGCGTGGCTCCTGAAATTTCATATACATGTATTTTTCTTATGCACAAAAAAAATTCTTAAGTATTAAGAAAAAATACGTAAAATGTTGCTTATCATTTTGGGGAAGAGATCTAGTATGAATAATACAAGGCGATCGTGGCTTGACTCCTGAAATTTTATATGTATTTTTCTCATTCACGAAAAAGTATTTTTCTTGTACACGAAAAAGTATTTTTTTTTTCTTCTTAAAAGTAAAAAGAAGATAAAACGCATAAAAATTTATTCTGGGATTGCGTAGGTCTTCGCCAATGTCACAAACTTGGATTGTTTTTCCTTATTGGCTGCAAAACATGCCATGTGGCTTTTTATTTGTTGGCGACATTGTTGGCTGTTTAAACTTTTATATACAACCATTGGTTTGGAGTGCAGAAATTCAGAGGCCCCATGAAAGGAAGCCGCAAACTGGCTATAAAATGCACTGAAATTTATCTATTGTTACATAAACAAATTCTTTGTCCATACTGACAAACCATCTAAACAGTGCATTGTTATATCATAATCCGCTTATCCTGAAATCTAGCGTGAGTTCTGTATGTTGTGAAATATCCGCTTTTTTGTTGTTGACATTTCTGGTAACGGAGATCAACCGGGCAAGGCATTGTCTCGTAATCCGTCTTTCATCGGATTTTCGGCCGATCGTTAGTAATTAATATATTTACAAAGACTGACATTTGTATGTGGATGGTAAGTAAAATTCCTCTTCGTTTCACTCAGAATTTAGTTCTTCAGAACGCTCACGTTTTCTGTAATAATCCCTATCATCAGAACACCTGCATCTCTATCATCTGTTGACCCTTTGTTAATTTTCAGATGCATGCATGGAAGGCAGCATGATGCTGCTACCACAAATGGAAGTAAAAAAAATACATCTTACTTATTGGTTTATTCAGTATGCATGGAGGGACAGTGACTAGAATAATCTAAATGACGGCCAATTCCTTTTTAAAAATGTACCCAGATAAAATAGATTGCTGAAATTCAAAGGAAACAGATTACCTTTGAAGCACCGACTGTTATGAAAATGTGCGCAGCAAATGAAAAAAATACCTGTCTCAATCATGCAATACAATTATTTGATGTTGCCGCCACAATAAGAAATGGGCATTCATTTGGTTCTCCAAATCTGTCCTTTAGCGGTGACTTTAATAGCTCATGCACCCTTCATCAAAGAAAGCCAACTACAATCTTTCAATAACAGCAAAGAACTTTTCTTCAAAGGAAGTCAGTACCAAACTTAAATAAAAGTGATGGAATCTGATGGATTTTTGCATTTTCCAATGTGACTGGAACACGTTAACTGTGCTGTGAAAGTTTCCTTTTTGTAGGAGAAATTTTATGCTTACGAACGCTACCAGCGGCGGCTTAAAACGCAAACTAACTTTTACCAGCTTGGAACGTACTTTAAAGTAAATATGTTTCGTCATTCGTTATGTGATTGTGTTGTGTTTTTCCACTGAACTCAGACCAATATGACCTGATACAAAATCATTGAATATTTTAAAGCTGTGTGTGTGTATATTTTCGATGGAATCACTTGTATTGTGGATTCAATGTATATGATGAGGTTCGCAGGTGAGTACACGGTGTTGATAATTCATGCTATACATTAGACATTTATATATAAACAGGATTCACGTATAATTGTACCAATTCATTGTTCTCTAAATAAAGTAAACTATTATATTATGTCTTCTGTTTTTACTACAGGTGTATATCTCATTTAATATGCATTAATTCAAGATGGCAACTGTGCCGACGAAGCACGTATTTTACCGCCCGCATTTATTACCCACCCCCCACCCCCAATTTCTTTGGTGGTTTTTTTTTGGGTGGGTACATTTTCTTCAGCTAACTGACTTGGTTGTTTATAACACGGTTCGGTTCATAACACGGTTGGATTCTATGGCTCCCAACTACCATGTTATAGCGGGGTCACACTGTATATGGAAATGTGTCATGACTGAAGAGAAAACACTGTGTTGTCACAAGTGGTGAAGCCATGAGTGGTAGTACAATGTTTCCACTTCCTTATATCTACTCAGAAAGCATAGATTTTTTAATGTATTATATATTTTATGACAAAAAAATTATTGATTTGCTTTTAGTTATTCCTACTCTGTGTCATTGTGGTAAACAATGTAGACCAGTTGATCATGTTACTACATCTTTAACCCTTTACCTCATTGCCCTTCAGTATACATGTAACATAGATATCAGTGCAGTGTGCTATAAATAGAACACCTGTTACCTGTTTGACTCATACACATAGGTCTGCCTGTTAAGTGTTAAGCAGTGTAGTGTATGTTATGTTTAACAGCAGTTTTAACCATTTTACATTTTTGTTACACATATATTATGTATAGAAAGATTCAAGAGTAAAATCTGATTATTACCCTTATAATTATTTTTCACAGAAGAATTTTTTATGTACTTTAAAATCTTAAGAGAACTTGTTCACTGTCAAGTCAGTGAAGCCAAATGACCAAACGTAGCTGCCATTTCTCATACTCAACATTTACAAGTTTTTTTTCTGTGCCTGCACCACTAAATCATCTCATTTTGATAATTTATAAAAACTAATTGCTGCCTACATCAGTATCAGAGCCTTTACCTAAGTTATTGAAGCTTTCATAGCTGTGATTCTCATCATGAAAACTCAAGTAAATACTGAAAAAAATCTGCGTCCTCCATGTTGGAGAGTGGAGAATACAACCCAGTTACTTTAAATAGCAGATTTCGACCAGATCTTAAACAGTGACCATGTGTTCTGATGTAACGGTCATTCAAACCAATGATTGTAGTATCTAATAGAGTGTTTTCCAAGAAGGTGGTGGTATGAAAACCTGCTTAAAATGGCTGATGTTTACAGCAGGCATTGAAAGGTGCTTCCATGCAAATTGGGTAAAGGCAAAAGGTGATTCCATGAGAATGGAGTAGGGGCATCCAAAGGCACTTGCATTAGGTATAAAGGGTTGAAATGAAGTATCGACATTTTAGATTAATTTAGGAGAGTAACTTTTTTAAAAATTTCTTCTTCATCCCATGTCTTAAAAAAGGGTTGGATATTGTGGTTAATTATGTGAAAATTAATGGAAATATTTTTTATTGATATATTACTTAGATACATACTGTGAACATTGATGGGAAGGGTGTAGAATCAAGGTGTTGTTGAATCTGAAAACATTCAGCGTATAACATCTTTAATATGTAGGTTTTAATAATTGTAAAATTTAATTGTTTTAGGTTACATATTTTTTTAAAATGTAAAAAGTCTGCTTTTATCCTTGAGAGGTCCATGCTTTTGTTTCCACTTGAATTCTGACAAATACCTTCAGTTTTTCAGAAGGAATACAGAAAGTTGAAACTGAATAAAATCTATCCTTTTTAAATTAAGAATACTTAATATTTACTTATTTTTATTTTAAACAAATAAACAAGTAAAATGGTTCCAATAGTTACCAGATGAAGTAGTATCCTTTGTTATAGTGAGTGGCACAGTTATGTGTTTTTCTTGTGTTTTTTCGTACCTATCTATATAGTGATAAACAAAGTAACATATGGTGAACTCAGGTTATACATTTTAAATTATTTAAATTGATGAATAAAACTATTATGTTTTGTACATTTTTATATCATTTTTATATCATTTTTTTGCAAGTCTATGGTCATAAACTAGTAACAGAAAGAAGCAAAAGCAACATGTTTTGTAAAACTTAACAAATAATTTAATTATAAAAGTTATACAATGAAATTTTAAGAGGAACTTCTGTATTATAAATTGAATCCAAAATAATTCCAAAAGTTCTATCACAAGTCCTGAAGAATCAAGTGTTCCAAATGAATTTCAGATCCTCAAATGTACTGGTCTGCCAACAGTCCTGATGTGTCATAATGGCATTGTCCGGAACATGTTTCAACAATTCACAATAGTCCCAGAATAATATTTCAGTCCAATGAACACTTTGTAGTTCCAATGAATAATCTAACCAAATGTTTCCTCTCAAATAATATCTAAACACAATATTAAATACATCTGCAAACTGGTGCTACCACAAGAACATAATAAATAAGAATCAAATAATTGTCCAGCTCTACCTTTTCATGTACAAGCATAAGGGTGAAAATGCATTTTGCACATACTCATTATGTGACATTTTGCAAATATTCCACATTGCAAAAGAACACACCTGACCTAGTCCATCCAATGGGAAATAACTTAATTTTTCTAAGAACCCTCATGATAGACCTATCCAATGGGAAATGACCCCAAACTAATAAACATGTTTCTTATTAATATTATTAAGGATTATAACCACCTATATAGACACCTCTTTATAGATCCACATTGCAAAAGAACACACCTGACCTAATCCATCCAATGGGAAATAGCTTAATTTTTCTAAGAACCATCATGATAGACATATCCAATGGGAAATGACCCCAAACTAATAAACATGTTTCTTATTAATATTATTAAGAATTGTAACCACCTATATAGACACCTCTTTATAGATCCTAGGCAATCTACACTCTTAATATCTTAAAACAGAATTTTATACACATGTACAAAATAAATTGCTATCTAATATCTAGATTATAGATGATCATTACAATTTACAGTCATGAATACAAATTACATATAGATACAGTTATGTACCAAGAGTTAAAAAATATAGATATACATTACACATTGAGGTTTGTCATTTTTAAGATCAATAGGGGGATACAGACTGCCATGGGAAGTAGTCCAATACTATATAGTAAAGGTCTCTATATTTCGTTGTCAAGATACCTTAGTATGGATTTTTTTCTGCCGGGTTGTGCATATTGTATTATTTTAATTTGAGATAATAATAAATGTATTAATGTTTTATTCAGTATTTGAGCCAGTGTTAGAAAACATAATAATTATGAGTTTATATACAATTGGCATACAATTGGTCATTTTTTCTTGTGCTTCCATATTTTGTCTGTTATCACATTATCACAGTTAATTTGACAGGCTGGAAGTTTTCTTGATGGTGTCCAGGTTGATAGACAGGTTGGTATGAGTCCTCTGGCAGCACACGTTTCCATCTAACCACACTGAATGCTTCTTTTAAAAAAAACTAACATAGCTAATCTAGAATGATTTTGTTTAAATCTACTAATTTTGTTAACCAGGGAACCAGTAAAGATAGGGGTAGATGATATACTATGTTTAAGAGGATCAGGTCTTTAAATTTTGTGTAGTATAATTGAATATACAACACTGTTGTATGAGATAAAGATATATCCCTAAATTAGGGCCTCATTCAACATACTTGGCAAAGTCCTATGTTAATCTTGTTTTTCCATTGGTCAGTAATTAGGTTTCCTCAAGATAACCTCAATGGGGATTATGGGATATTAACCAATTTGGTTTGTGACTTAATATTGATAACACGTTGAATGTATTACATTTCCAGCATTCCATGACATCACTTACAGTAGTTATGCCCCCTGATTGCACGTCTTCCTGATTTTGGTTTCTGCAGCTTGAATTTAGAAATGTGTGTTGGATTTCAATCATATTTGGTGTGCAGCTTTATGGTGATGAGACCTAGAAAGTTTTAAATTTCCAGCATTCTATGACTTCATGTACAAGAGTTGTGCCCCCTGATTGCATGTCTCCCTGATTTTGGTTTGTGCAGCATGAGTTTACAGATGTATGTTGGATGTCAATCATATTTGTTGTGCAGCTTTATGGTGATGAGACCTTAAATTAGTTCCAGTGTTCTTCAAATGTATTACCCAATCATACAATTTCTTAAAACGAGGGAGTCATACCAAAAAACTTATAAAAATGGTGCTAACAGCTTCCTCGCTTGGCGTTCAGCATTAAGAGGTTAGTGTTAGGACTGGTTGGCCTGGTGTCAGGATAATGTGACTGGGTGGGACATCATGAAACATGTCTGTGGCATTATGCCCCAGTGCTAGACATCACTATAAAGTGCCACATTGCAGTCATCGTAGTAATATGACTGAAAAATTGTTATAGCTACGTTAAAAATCACATCTTAAAAGGAGGAAAATAAATGTGGCAACTGTTTATTGTCATTTTGGGGAAGAGATCATGTGTGAATTCTAATGTAAGATGATCATGGTTTGGCTCCTGAAATTTCGTATACATGTATTTTTCTCTTACACAAAAAAACCTCTTTAAAAGTATGAAAAATAATGTGTAAAAAGTTTACTCAGATATAACACTGGACTTTGCTAATGTTGCAAATTTGTGATTTTTTTCCTTATTGGAGACAAAATATACCACCTGGTGCTTTTTGTTTTGCAACATTGTTGGCTGTTTAAACTTATATATGCAATCTCGGGTTTGGAGTGGGGAAATTCACAGGCATCATGAAAGGAAGCTGCACACCAGATATAAAGTGCACTGGAACCTTATCTATTGTTACATAAACAAATTCTTCAAGTTCATATTGATAAACCATCTTAACATTGGACTGCTATATCATAATCCACTTATTCTGACATTTGTATGCTGTGATGTATTCCAGTAGTTGTGCTGCCAGGCTAGCTACAATTAACCAATCTTTGAAGTCAGGAACAGTGACTTCTACCATCAACCAAATGATTACCTTGAAAGCATTGATTGTTCTATATAAATACTAAGCAAATGCAAAAACATTCAGTCTCAGTCAATTTTCTCCAATTATTTGATGTTGCAGCTGCAATAAGAAACTGGCATTTGTTTGGTCCTCCAAATCTGTCATTTAAGTAGTGACTTCAATAACACGTGCACCCCACATCAAAGAAAGATGACTACAATCATCAGTAAAAACTGAGTCTTTCATTAAAGGAAGTCAGCACCAAAATTCAGTAAAATCAATTGAATCAAATGGATTGTTGCATTTTCCAATGTGACTGGAACAAGCTTATTGTGACATGAACGTTTCCTTTTTACAGGAAAAACAGTTATAATTACGATCACTACCAAAGGGAGCATAAAACGCAAATTTAATTTCCAATCCTTTGAAACCATAGATATCTGGCCATCAAGTTAATTAAAAATGTGATATCTCACAAAGGTGTTTATTACATATTTTAATTTGTTCACATGTTATCATTTTCCTATCAGCAGCCTCATCTCTTGGGTAGCCTTGGCAAGATGATAACTGTCTCCAGCTGACCAAAATCTAGACCAGTTTAAATACATGTACATGTATATAACCATAGCTACATGCTACTGGCAATAATATCATAGTGAATTGTTAGTGACAATTGGATATAGATCAAATGAGGACTAACATTTTTTGATATGTGTTATTTGTGTTTTCTAATGGAGTGTGACTGATACATACATTTTATAACATGTGGTCTGTATTCAGATTCATAGATTTTTCATATACACGTACAGTACTTAATGTATTATGAATTGTACTACACTTATGTAAGTTGCTAATATACAAGTGGTTTTCTGACTAGTTAGTCTTCATTTAATCAAAAGCATGTATTTTTGTGCACACATTTTTGATCAGCCATCTTTATGGTACATGCATCATTTTCTTCAGCTAACCAACTTGGTTGGTTATAACACAGTCTCTATAAACATGGTCAGGTTCTGTGGACCCCAACCACCATGTTATAGTGGAATCACACTGCATCTAGTACTGCATCTGAATTAGTATAAATGCAGACAGATTGAAAAATGGATAATGAAAGTTTCTTTTACATGGACTTCAATTATTTAATACCTTTCTTTTCTCTTACCTCTGTTAACTCAAACATTATGCATACATCTCAGTTGTTTATTATCTTCCTTTTCTTTTTCAACTCAAATGGTATGCATACATTTCATTTGATTATTAACTTTCTTTTTGCTTTTAACTCAAACATTATTCATTTATTTTCAGTTAATTATTACCATTCCTTTTCCATTTAACTCAAATGGTATGCATACATTGTATTATTTAATACTTTCCTTTTCTCTTTTAATTCAAACATTAAGCATTCATTTCACTCTCAAAAGCTCACAGTTCTTTTATTGTACATATTAGCACACGAAATAATTGGCCAGTTGTTATGACCCTGGAGAGGTGGTTGCCCTTTAACAGTCGTGTGCTTTCTTCCTAAAATAAAATTTATAAAAAGATTCATTAAAAAATGGAGAAGTTTTCATAGAAACAAATTAGAGGTTTAAAATAAATTGGGAAGGAGTAAAATAATCAAAAATCGCAGGAAACCATGCAAGGGAAAATAGGACAACATGGTGGAAGTTTTAGCATTACAAGCTTCTGGACCATTAGAGGATGAATTGAATGCATGATGTTGGATTTAATTGTGGGATTTTAAAGTCTATTTATTCGAAATTTCTTTTTTAATTTTTCAGGTTGTTTGCATTCTTAATACATTTTTAGATGCAGCACAAGATAGCATTAACTATGCCATTGAAACCATTAATAATTGAAGTGTTTGAATGTAATTAAAGCTAAAAAGCTTAGTTCCTTCAAATTTTTCCTATTCTGGTTACCACATTGTGCTAAAGAAAGGGATGTAACTTCAGCTTGACTACTACATGACTTCTTAGTGCTCTATGTGAACTTGATTCATATTAAAAGTCTGCCATGAAAATATTGACTTGGGAATATTAAATATCCATTATACTGATATTTATGCAGGACAATATCTGAGTTATAATTCTCTTATACCAGTGAGAGTTGCTGTTACTCCATATCCCCCACCACCACACCATCTTGGTTAGCAAAAAATTTGAGTCAAGCTAAAGATTTATAGAAGGAAGAGCTGTACTTGTGTCAAGCTAATGATTTATAGAAGGAAGAGCTGTACTTGTGTCAAGCTAATGATTTATAGAAGGAAGAGCTGTACTTGTGTCAAACTAATGATTTATAGAAGGAAGAGCTGTACTTGTGTCATTAGCTAATGAGTTATAGAAGGAAAAGCTGTACTTGTGTCAAGCTAATGATTTATAGAAGGAAGAGCTGTACTTGTGTCAAGTTAATGAGTTATAGAAGGAAGAGGTGTACTTGTGTCAAGCTAATGATTTATAGAAGGGAGAGCTGTACTTGTGTCAAGCTACTGAGTTATAGAAGGAAAAGCTGTACTTGTGTCAAGCTAATGAGTTATAGAAGGAAGAGGTGTACTTGTGTCAAGCTAATGATTTATAGAAGGAAGAGCTGTCCTTGTGTCAAGCTAATGATTTATTAAGGAAGAGCTGTACTTGTGTCAAGCTAATGAGTTATAGAAGGAAGAGGTGTACTTGTGTCAAGTTAATGAGTTATAAAAGGAAAAGGTGTACTTGTGTCAGGCTAATGATTTATAGAAGGAAGAGCTGTACTTGTTGTCAAGCTAATTAATATTGGGACCCCTGTATGAATTAATATTGGGACTCCTGTCAGAATTAATATTGGGACTCCCTGTCATTATTTAGGAAGAGCTTTACTTGTGTTGAGCTAATGATTTATAGAAGGAAGAGGTGTACTTGTGTCAAGCTAATGAGTTATTGAGGAAGAGGTGTACTTGTGTCAAGCTAATGAGTTATAAAAGGAAGGGCTGTACTTGTGTCATGCTAATGAGTTATAAAAGGAAGAGGTGTACTTGTGTCAAGCTAATGATTTATAGAAGGAAGTGCTGTACTTGTGTCAAGCTAATGAGTTATTGAGGAAGAACTTTACTTGTGTCATGCTAATGATTTATAGAAGGAAGTGCTGTACTTGTGTCACGCTAATGATTTATAGAAGGAAGAGCTGTACTTGTGTCAAGCTATGAGTTATTAAGGAAGAGCTGTACTTGTGTAAAGCAAATAAATTATAGAAGGAAGAGGTAGGAATTAATATTGGGACCCCTGTAGGAATTAATATTGGGACCCCTGTAGGAACTAATATTGGGACTCCTGTCAGAATTAATATTGGCACTCCCTGTCAGAACTATTATTCAGATTCATATCTTCACTGTACATTGCCCATGTTCACACCAGCCACCCCTATAGGAACTAATATTGGGACTCCTGTCAGAATTAATATTGGGACTCCCTGTCAGAACTATTATTCAGATTCATATCTTCACTGTACATTTGCCCATGTTCACACCAGCCATGTTTAACTTTACATGATTATATACATGAAATTATTGTTGTATGTTTATTCTTGCAAGCTGAGGACATAATCTGCCACTTGTATTACATAAATGTTGTCTTCTTTATACTCCTTTTAATCATGTTTTTCATGTGTGTTTTTTTCCAGTATATGCTTTGTTGAATAATCAAAGAGTATTTCCCTTAGAGTTTCTAAATATATCGTATATACTCACTTATAAGTCAAGACCACCTGCAAATATTATAGACCCTAATCTACCATTATATAATGCATCAGCAGAATCGAGGTCTATATTACTCCTGATAACAGGGCCCCTAATGGCCAAGTGGTCTAAAGCACTCACGATTACAGATCATTGCCATCTCTCATCTCTGTCTGTGTGGGTTCGAGTCTCAGGTTTGGTTAATGTGGGTATGTGAGAAAACCTGCCAGTAACTTCTCCTTGGTCATTGGTTCTTTCCAGGGTTTTCCCAGGTGGTTCTTCCACCATTTATACTGGCCGCTGTGTATAGCCTATCTTGTGCTGAAAAATGGCATTAAACCCTACAACAACAACAACAACAACAACAACAACCAATAACCTGCATAGACTCAGATCTGCTGGTGCACTGTGTTTGTAAGGTTTATAGGTGGGTATATATTGTAGTAATTTATGTGAAAGCACTCCAGTCAGTTTTGTGTAACAGTGTGGTTTGTTCTTTCATTTTCCGGACTTTATGTTTGTATCACTCACTAACCTTGTCTGCCTGCTTTTACATTCTTTTTATATAATGTTTGTAATTAATTGTTGCTTCCTTTTATTATGGCTGTTACCAAAGAAGCTTTCAGCTTTATGTGTGTGTGTGTGTGTGTGTGTTTGTGTGTGCGCATGCGCATGCACCAGCCATCAGTAGAACATTATTTTATTTCCATCTTTCTAAAAAATAAATAAGTAAAATCTGGTTCAATTCAATCATTTATCTCACTCATTATTACATGTCTTGGATCACATACATGGGAGAAAAAATCCAGGTCATGAGATGAAAATTTAGTGTTTCCATGTTTAAATTTTGTAAATCCTTTTGTTAGGAAGTTACATTAATTCTAGAAGCAGGCATTATTGAGAAGTATGTTTTATGTTTTTTCTGCTGTCACTCATGATTCCAATAAATCTAAGACAATTTGTGCAATGATGAGGATGCATTAGACACTAAAACTTTGTCATTGTAACCTACAATTTAGATTCTGTTCAGTAGTTCTTTGTAATGTAGACCATGCCACAGAAGTGAGATCTTTTCTGTCTGCTTAAGATTACCAGATAATGCAGCTACTAAAAATTCATTGCCACTCTTGTTACTGACAATTGTCATGTTTATCACAAAAGGCCATGGTCACTTCTGTTACTTACATTTGTCATGTTTGTGTCACTGTCATTTGTCATGTTCAGCTGAAAAGTACTTGGCCATCTGTGCTATTGACAGTTGTCATGTTCATTAGAAAAGTTCATTGCCACTCATGTTACTGACAATTGTCATGTTCATTTCATTGACAATGTAACTAAATTATTCTCTTGCAATATCTCAATTTCTTTCAGGCCCATGCATACCTGATGTTGGCAGTGTTGGATCGGCATCGGCTCTCAACTCTTGCACTGGCTCACAGGCACAGATATGGCCTGGATGGGGTCACAGAGGATCTGGAACCAGCCTACAGTGAGTAGAGTGGGCTTTAAAATTTCAGATGCAATGCATTCTAAACTTTTATAATAAAAAAAGACATAAAGCATAATGCTGTAAATTATAATAATTTAAATAAATGTAAACTTTCTAAAAGTGATTTTGCAGTTTCAGATTTACTGCAAATGAATAATCATGCAAACTTTCTATCTTTCAGTCCTAAATGTCAAAATATCAGCCATTTTTTCTTCTTTGTGAGGTTCCTGAAAATATTACGGCTGTGTAAATCTTATAATTTTATAATTTACAGTACATCAATCTTGAATAAGCATTATTCTGCTTATTATGAACATAGGCTTACTTTTGAGATAGGCTCATAGTCTTTGAGATAAGTTGAGATAGAGTTACTTTTCAGATAGGTTTACTTTTGAGGTAGGCTAAGATAGGCTTTTGAGATGTCCTGAGTGAGACTTACATTTGAGATGTACTGAGATACGTTTACTGTTGAGATAGACTGAGGTAAGTTTACTTTTGAGATAGACTTAAATAAAAGTTACATTTGAGATAGACTTGCTTTTAAGATTTACTGGGATATGCTTACTTTTGAGATTGAGGTATGCTTACTTTGAGATAGATTGCTTTAAACTTACTTTTGAAATAGACTCAAATTTACATTTGAGATATGCTGAGATAGGCATACATTTGAGATATGCTAAGATTACATTTGAGAAGATAGGCTTATATCTGAGAGAGACTGAGATAGGCTTGTTTTTCAGATATGCTAAGATTACATTTGAGAAGATAGGCTTACATTTGAGATAGACGGAGATAGGCTTGCTTTTCAGATATGCCTTTTATGAAGTAGAAATAAAGGTATATATTTGATAGAGCATCATTTTTGTGTCCAGGTGAAGCTCAGAATTTTTAAGTGTTCAGCATTTTTCCTTTTGTTTCAAAATAATGAAGTTATGTGTATGTAATCTTTGTTGATGCTTGTTGTCATGGTAATGATTGTCGTATATAATTAGGAATATATATATATTTTTTTAAGTACACCCTTCTTTCTTCTCACATATATAAAATATAGGCATGATATAAAATATAGATATCATATAAAAGATATGCATGATATGAAATGTAGGCATGATGTGAAATATAGACATAAAATATAGGCATGATATAAAATATAAACATGATATAAAATATAGGCATGATATGAAATATAGACATGATATAAAAGATATGCATGATAAACATACTCTCAGGGCAGTCTTTACTCCCCTTCCTAGCTGTATTGATGTCTTGTATTTAATAAATAGTACAGAACGCTTTCTGCAGTTATTCTTCAATAACAAATAACATTGCATGGTGGCAGTGGTAAAAAAAAACAGGATTGAAATTATCAGAATTGAAAATGGCTTTATTTTAATTTACAAATCTGGACAAATTTGACTTTTTGAGACCTGAAACTTGCAAAAAGTGGTTTCAGCACTTTGAATGCTTTCATCAAGTGTCTGGAAATTCAGGTAAATACCTTGATTTATTCCATAAAAAGTGAGGCTGAAGACATTTTGTCTTCATTCAACCTGACAGAGGAAGATCAAAAGAAGTTGAAGCCTGTGACAGATTCATGCGATATTTCATTCCAAAGAGTGATGTAATTTTTGAAAGGGCAAAATGTAATCTAAGAAAACAGGAAGAGGGAAAAACAGTGGACAGTTTTGTTACAGCTGTCTAATTGTGATTTCGGGCCATGACATGAAATGATCAGAAATCGACTTTTAGCTGGACTGCGAGATTCAAAACTGTCAGAAAAATTGCAGTTAGATGCACATCTAACTCTTGAGTCTGCCATTAGTCAAGCTTGACAAAATGAGGCTGTGTAAAAGCAACAATCAACTATACAAGCAACTGGAGAATGAATGACTAAAATGGATGCAGTAAAATCATCTTCACTGAAATGCGGAAAACAGAAACCTAAAATCCCAAAAGTTCAAAAGAATAGTGTCAGCAGAAAAGGATGCATGAGATGTAGAAAGAAAGTTAATCATTCTCAAGACCAATGTCCAGCAAGAGAAGCAGAATGCTACAAGTGTAAAAGGGACACTATGCAAAATACTGTCTGTCAAAATCAGCAGTTTGCACAATAGAATCAAGAGTGGAAACTGGATTTCTAGGGACTATTAGCACAAAGAAGGGTCAGCCGTGGATAACGCATGTGAGATTAAACAACACTTCCCTTTTATTCAAGATTGATACTGGAGCTGGTGTGACTGTAATTCCTGAGAGGGATTTACGAAAAATCGGAGACCAAAAACTATCAAAGTTGATTAAAAACTGTATTGACCTGAAAACTCTGAACTTAAAATGTTGGGAAAATTTACATGTGGACTGGAGTCGAAAATGCGTTCAGTGTACAAGACATATTTGTTGTAAAGGGACTGAATCAGGCACTCTTGGGCAGGCCCGCGATTCAGGCTGTCAAGATTATTGAACAGTTAAATATATCCTCAGTAGGTGCCTCAGATAAAAACTCACAAAATGCAAGCAAAATTAACGATAAATCCATAAATTTAGATAGGGATTATCATGAGAAATTCCCAAATTTGTTTAAAGGTCTAGGGAAAACAAAATGGTTCAGTAACATAACTCGGGACAAAAATGCCAAACCTTGTGCCTTATCTACCCCAAGAAAGGCTCCTGTCCCTTTATTTCCCTTTATTGAATAACATTCAGTAGGAGTTGGATAGAATGGAAAAAATGGGTGTTATTTCAAAAGTATGTGAGCCCACTGAGTGGTATGCGGCAATCGTTGTTCCGAAACCAAATGGTACAGTAAGAATTTGTGCTGATGTAACTAAACTGAATGAATCTGTTAAAAGAGAGA
Source organism: Sinohyriopsis cumingii (assembly GCA_028554795.2). Classification (NCBI taxonomy): domain Eukaryota; kingdom Metazoa; phylum Mollusca; class Bivalvia; order Unionida; family Unionidae; genus Sinohyriopsis; species Sinohyriopsis cumingii. The sequence goes on from CM068831.1 coordinate 64,891,507, forward strand.
ACCACCCTCTACCATCAGTTAAAGATAGAATTCACAATGGTCACCAAGGCATAGTTAAATGCTGAGAACGTGCCTATATGTCAGTTTGGTGGAAAGGACTAAGTACTCAGCTAGAACACTTGGTAAAGTCTTGCCAAAATTGCATCGAAAACTCAAGAGATCAAGCTGAACCAATGATACCAAATGAATTTTCAAGTCGACCTTGGCAAAGAGTCACTTCATACTTGTTTGAAATGAATGGTCAAACATATCTCATGGTGATTGATTATTTCTCATGATACATCGAAATAGCAAAATTGCAAGGCACTGGTTCAAAAGCAATTGTCAATCATCTCAAATCAATCTTTGTGCTACATGGTATACCAGAAGTATTAGTTTCAGATAATGGTCCACATTATACATCTGCAATACTCAAAGAATTTGCAACAAATTATGGATTCAGGCATATTACAAGTAGTCCAAAATATCCACAGAGCAATGGTCTCACCAAAAGAGGTGTTCAGATAATTAAAAGAATGCTTAAAAAAGCAGACGACCCTTACATAGCTCTTTTGACACATCGTGCAACACCATTACCAATTAGATACAGCCCTGCTGAATTACTGATGGGAAGAAAATTACAAACTACTTTGCCAATGGCACCAAACAACTTAGAGACAAAATGGCCAGATTTAATGAAACTGACGAAGTTGGAAAACTATCAAAAGCAAACTCAAAAGAGAAATTATGATCATTGACATTGTGCCTGAAATATGAAAAAACTTAAGGAAGGGAATCAAGTATGGATTAAAGATCATTTTTCTTCAAGTATTGTTAAATCTGAGGCATCTACACCTCGTTCATGCATGGTAGTAACTGATAAGGGAGAGATACAGCATAATAGGATAAATTTCATTCCCATGCCTACTACATTATCGGAGCCTCTCAGAGTGACTTTCAAACCCTGATACTCTGTCTGACTCAGATGAAAGCAAGGCAGTGCCAACAAGGCGAAACAGATATTTCACACGTTGAGGAAGATTGTCAAAACCACCTGAGAGACTGAACTTATGTGGTATCAGATCACGTTTCGTTTTAATGTAAACTTCTCAGGAAGGGAGATGTAGTGTAAGCCTTAATCTAATTAGCTTTGAAATATCACTTGACAGTAAAAGTAATCAGACATTCCACACTGGACTAGAACTGATACACACCAACAGCTGGCTTATGTTATACATTCACTAAGGCTTAAGTTCCATGGGAAATATACTCTCAGGGCAGTCTTTACTCCCCTTCCTAGCTGTATTGATGTCTTGTATTTAATAAATAGTATAGAACACCTTCTGCAGTTATTCTTCAATAACAAATAACATTACAATAGACATGATATAAAATATAGGCATGATGAAATACATTCATGATATGAAATATATACATGATATAAAATATATACATGTTATACAAAATATAGGCATGATATGAAATATAAACATCATACAAAACGTAGGCATGATGTGAAATACATAATATCTGCAGATTAGTTTTCAGCTGGCTTACTTTTAAGAGCAAACACTTTCAAAGAATTAGACAGCTAACTTAACAAGGTTGTCTTTACTTTTAAGGCCAACTTAATTTCAGATATTCCAATTTAGTATAATACAAATCTCATGGATCAAAAGCGTTTTCAAGTGCATTAGGGGCTATCATTTCTGATAAATTTTATTGTTGCTAGCCCCATTTTATGCTCAACTAGTCCAGACAACCAGATATGCATTATTGGACTGGTACACTTTTGATGTCACAGGACCCATTTTTATGCCCAACTAGTCTGGTACACTTTCTTGTCACTAGCCCCATATTATGCCCAACTAATCCTGATAACCAAAGGAAGAATTATTGCACCATTAAACTTTAATATCATTATCCCCATTTTATTTGAGAAGAAAAAGAACCAAATTATAATTTTGAGATGCCTCTCCATTGCTGGACTATCATTGGCACTGAAAATGTATTCAGTGCTGCATGCATCTAAAACTATATTAAAGTAAACGTACTGAACTAAGTTCCTCTTACATTTAGTTTTGTACATCCATACCTTTTTTTCTCTCATATAACACCAACAGTGTGAATTCATCTCATCCTAAAATGATCTAGATCAGAGGTGGGCAAACTTTACAGTGCAAGTGCCGCATACACAAATTTACACCTTGTCGCAGGCCACATAGTTCATTAAGTAAAATAATTAATATTTGAAATAGCAAAAACAAAAGGTTTTTCTAAATAAGATCTAATTAATTTTCAGTTGTTAATATGTTGTTAATATTTGAAAACTTAAACTTAAACTTCAAAAGATGCACATTTATTTGATAAACAGAGTAACATAAACAGAGTCAGTGCGAATGATGACTTGTTCCTAGGCCGCATGAAAACCCTTGGCGGGACGCATGAAAGCCCTTGGCTGGCCACATGCAGCCCATGGGCCATAGTTTGCCCACCCCTGATCTAGATCATAAAACTAAATATGCTGCCATGTTGTCCTATGGCTTTTCCTTGCAGAGGCTAAAAGTTCACAGGTTTCAATTTGCAGCTATCTCTGGTCAATTTCTTTTTTAGCAATTGTTTTGAAACATTTTATTTCATTTTTTGTGAAGTTCTCCCATTTCTTTCAAATTCTTTCAATAATGATTTTTATGTCAAAATGACTGTCAAAAGTAGCATGTAATTGTTCAAAAGTGACCACCCCACCAGGTCATACCAGCTTCTACTCACTCATTTTAATTGTCATTTGTTCAAGGGAAATCATTCTTCCAGATAATACCCACTTTTGGCCACTCAGTTTGGGTGCCAATTGTTGAAGGAGACCACCTATCCGGTCATACCAACATGATCACTATTTTTGGGTGCCTTAAAGTTATGTTAGCAGGGCCTTGAAATTATATTATTTTCTTTGACAGTGTATTAGAAGTATGTGGCAGACACAAATATTATTTTCTTCCTCCTTCACAGTGTATTACAAGTATGTTGCTGACACAATTATAATTTGCTTCTTCCTTGACAGTGTATTACAAGTATGTTGCTGACACAAATATTATTTTCTTCTTCCTTGACAGTGTATTACAAGTATGTTGCTGACACAATTATTATTTGCTTCTTCCTTGACAGTGTATTACAAGTATGTTGCTGACACAAATATTATTTTCTTCTTCCTTGCCAGTGTATTACAAGTATGTTGTTGACACAATATAATTTTCTTCTTCCTTGACAGTGTATTACAAGAATGTTGCTGACACAATTATTATTTTCTTCTTCCTTGAAATTGTATTACAAGGATGGTGTTGACTCAAAATATTATTGTATTCTTCCTTGACAGTGTATTGCAAGTATGTTGCTGACACAAATAGTATTTTCTTCTTCCTTGACAGTGTATTACAAATATGTTGCAGACACAAATATTATTTTCTTCTTATTTGATAGTGTATTACAAGTATGTTGTTGACACAAAATGTTATTGTATTCTTCCTTGACAGTGTATTACAAGTATGTTGTCAACACAAAATATTTTCTTCTTCCTTGACAGTGTATTACAAGCATGTGGCAGACACAAATATTATTTTCTTCTTCCTTGACAGTGTATTTCAAGTATGTTGTCAACACAAAATATTTTCTTCTTCCTTGACAGTGATTACAAGTATGTGGCAGACAAATATTATTTTTTCTTCCTTGACAGTGTATTACAAGTATGTTGTTGACATAAAATATTTTCTTCATCCTTGACAGTGTATTACAAGTATGTTGTTGACACAAAATATTTTCTTCTTCCTTGACAGTGTATTACAAGTATGTTGTTGACATAAAATATTATTTTCTTCTTCCTTGACAGTGTATTACAAGTATGTCATTGACACAAAATATTATTTTCTTCTTCCTTGACAGGTTATTACAAGTATGTTGTTGACACAAATATTATTTTCTTCTTCCTTGACAGTGTATTACATGTATGTTGTTGACACAAAATATTATTTTCTTCTTTCTTGACAGTGTACTACAAATATGTGGCAGATACAACACGAGAAGATAAAGAACTTCACAAGGACACAGATGTAAGAATTTCATCAGATGTAGTTAAACTTGTCAAAGTTTAAACAAAATATATTGATGAAGAATGATTCGATTATTCCTAATATTACTATGAATTTCTTTTTTTCTTGAAAATATAATTTTTAAAAACATTACATTGGTTCTAGTACTTTGGATTTTTATCCTTTTTAATTGAAAAAGAAAACGAGCAACATAATTTGAAAAATTGTTGGAAAAAGAACTTCCTCATTGAAAAACTTGTTAAACCTGACAACATGTTGCAGAAATATGATTTACTTGTACAGTTTGGAAAAAATGTTCTGTACTATGCCTAGTCACATTGGTGTTATCAGTTATAAGAGAAGATAAAGCAAACGCTGCACTGCAGTCACCAATTTCCAAATGGAAGGTTCCACATAATGACTCCCCATGTTCATCATACTTGGCAAAATGCATGGAATGAAACATAATAACATGAAACACACTGATGGACAGTTGTATCACTTGTATATAACATGTCACATAGTTGAGGCGCTATAGTGCCAGTCAAGTATTGGGCATGCATACCTGACTTGTGTATACATATTTAAAGATGACTTTCGACAAGAGTGCATACCCTGCCAAGTTTTCACTGTCTTTATAATGACGTGTTTTTGTAGAGTGTCAGCTTCCACTTTGTCAAACATTAGTATTGTGATGTAAACTCAATGAAGAAACTTTATTATGATATATCACCAAAGGCAGTTTTGGACTTTTTGACGGAGTGTGAACTATATAAATCTTTTGACCATAATTTTTAAAGGATTTTATGTTTTACCTTTCATATACCTTTCACGGAAATATAACATCTTTACCTTTATATTCTATTTCATATACCTTTCACAGAAATGTAACATCTTTACCTTTATGTTCTATTTCATATACCTTTCACAGAAACGTAACATCTTTACCTTTATATTCTATTTCATATACCTTTCACAGAAACGTAACATCTTTACCTTTATATTCTATTTCATATACCTTTCTCAGAAATGTAACATCTTTACCTTTATATTCTATTTCATATACCTTTCACAGAAATATAACATCTTTACCTTTATATTCTATTTCATATACCTTTCACAGAAATATAACATCTTTACCTTTATATTCTATTTCATATACCTTTCACAGAAATATAACATCTTTACCTTTATATTCTATTTCATATACCTTTCACAGAAATATAACATCTTTACCTTTATATTCTATTTCATATACCTTTCACAGAAATATAACATCTTTACCTTTATATTCTATTTCATATACCTTTCACAGAAACATAATATCTTTACCTTTATATTCTATTTCATATACCTTTCACAGAAATATAACATCTTTACCATTTAACTTTAATCATCTGGTACTTAATGTTTATGCTTCTTTTTGAAGACATGATCTTCCTATATTTTTGCAGTTCATTTTGGGAGCTTTTCTTTAATATTTTAATTCTGGCCATGAAATTCTTTACTTTTGCCACCTTCTTTCCAGAATTGTGTTAATAGTGAAGGCCATTATAACAAAGGAGAGCTCTTGTTTTAAATTTCATATGTCACAAATTTTATTTTTGATAAATAACATTCTGAGAATTTCATTGATTCAGATCAGATTGAGTATAGAACTTTTAGACTAAGAAAATCTAAATCAAGATTGATTTTTGGACTGTGTTGACCAACCAGTTTGCCCCTGCATGTTGTACTTTCATGGCCTCTTGACATGTTTGAGTTCTTTCATAATTTCCTTGTTCAACTTCTCTGAGTTTTTAAAAAAGTTACTGTTGTCATATTAGGTGCTTGAGCATAGTAATCCAAAGAGAAATGATGGTTTACAAAATATGGAAGTTATTACTGCAGAATGGGGAAGTAACTATTACAGAAAGGGGAAGTAACTACTGCTGCCATTTTAAAGATATCTTTGTCATTCAACCTGGCTTCAGAAAGAAATAGGATAAATGAATGTATTTGCTTGTCCTAATGCCATTTAATAGATGTTTATATTTTAAATGTTGTTTTTAATTGAAAATGCTATTGTAACAAACGTTATCTCCCTTCTGTCAGGTCCTGACTGAATCTGTTCGGCTGACAGATGAAGTTGCAGTGAAGGAGCAGACAGATGAGAATGGAGACATTTTCAATTGGCTTAAACACCAGGCTAAGCAGGGAGTCATCTCTGCACAGGTCAGAAATGCTTTATGGAACATTATTTTTGTCTCATCAGCAATAACTATTAATAGGGAAGACACAGCCATCTATTAATACTTGTTTATGCATCTGTCCATATGGCGTTGCTATAAGTTTTTATCACTTCTCAGATGGCGTTGTCATTGTTGCAAACTTGTTGGTTCATATTAAAAATTAATTTCTTGCAATTGAGTTTTTTTTTTTTTTAAAGTACAGTACTGCTCAAGCTTTTTGAGGATGGAAGGAAAAGAGAATTTGATCTTGATTAATTTGGCAGGGTTAACTGTCATTCCATTCAGCAGATTCTGTCACTCTCAGCCATTTCATGCAATAGAAACAAATTAATCAGGACTCAACCAACAAGTGGCACTCTGAGCCGAGTATAAGACTGAAGATGGTACAGCTCTTCCTCTTTATAATAGATTAGTTGGGGTCCACTACTGTCGACCTTGCTATATATCAGAACTGTGTTTTACTGACAGTGGTGAAATATGCAAAACCATGATATATTTGAGAAAAGTGTAATATACAGAATCATGTTATAGCAGGGACTATCAATAAATGTGTTAGATGATGGTGTTTATTTTGGTCCTGTGCTCCATGGTTGTATTTTATTATATCTGGAATAGCATTATAACGAGGTACCTTATAATGAGGGAGAGCTATAGAATATTCTATGCTTTGATCCTTTATTTCATGCCATTGGCTTGATTATAATTTGGGAATTTTTATATTTTTATTTCTGTAGACTGTATCTGGCGCTTTCAGCTTCTTGCTTAAAGTTTTTTTGTGGCAGGACAAATATTATTTTGTGGCAGGACAAAAATATAATTTGTCAACAGCCAACACTGCTAGGCTGTTCCCAAATGCATATTAGCCTCTTAATGGACACTTATCTAACCTGATTGGTGAAAGGTGTAAACCCACTAGATTGATTGGGCACAATCAGGCCCTGTGCTTACAGAGACCCTGCATGTTAGTACTTTTTAAAAATATATTTTTTAGAGAGAAAATAGTTTTTACGTGATGGAAGAAAATTTTAAGTTAAATATCATATAAAAAAAAATTTAAAAGCTTATTTCTAAATTCCACGCTCACAGGGGCCCTGCCAAAATGATCCAGATTGGGTCGCGTGTTTGCCATTGCTGATGAAACTCAACTGGCTCAGGCCTGCATACAGCCCTACTTAGTGTACATCAGGAGGGAAGGAGTGATGTGGAAAATGAATATAACTTTGTTGCTACAGGGCCCATTGTAACTCTGGTATCAGAGCGGAGTCTGTCTCCCAATATAAGTTTGCCAATATGTAATGAAGTAGCCAGGTGTTTTGATGTTTGGGTGGACATGCATTGTCATCCTGTTTAACCTGTGAGTCATATGCAGACTGATTGCCATAGTCGTCTGTCAGTTCATCTCCCAGATGTACATTAATATTAACCAGATTATCCTAATATTTGCATTTGTAGTGCTGTTTCATAATTAATACTTGTAGTAGGCTTTTCAGACCGGCCAACTCTTATAATTTTGCCATAAGTCTTATGAAAATTACCTTTAAGATACAGACTTACGGCATAATAGCAAAAACTATGGAAAAATGATCATTGCCAAAAAATCCAGAAAATTTGTTCATCCGTGTTTGATTTGGATCCGTGTTTTATATTGGAAGTAGTTAAATTGGTCAGGGAACCAGACTACCTTTACAGCAGCACCTCAGATGCTTTCAGCTGCACTTATTTGTTCATGTGAAGTGTCTGCATGATCAAACTGTTGATCATAGAATTATTTTTCAAAATGGCAACCAGCAAGCGATGCATTTTTAAGACAAAAGGGGAAAAAAGCCTCTTGAAAAGTGTTAATAATTAACACAGGAAAAAATGAAAAGGAATATTCAGATTCTTGTGAATAAAAGCTGGAAGGGACACAGTTATGTTTATTGGACATCACGTGCCAATTTGAGTATGACTCGTGGTGGGAAATATGATTGCCATCGTCATGTGGAATTGAAAAAGAATTTCCAAGAATTACATATAGTTGAGAGACAGCAGCAAGCCTTTAAGCTGCATAGGGTTTGGAACTAAAATTTGTTCAACTGTACTAGTGGTAAATAAAGTCTACTTGTACTTTGCAAACTTTTCAGTTGAACATAATGTTTATCATCGCTGCACTTTCTGAATACCAAACTTCATATTATGTTTTCCAGCTTTACAATAGCAGTTTATGATATTTTGTTACATCTTACTGAAAACTGGTCAAACTTACGGGAAAAAAATCAATTGCCTTACTGAGATGAACTCATCAGGGTTGGCAGGTCTGGCTTGTACTAGTTCTGACGTTAATGAAGATGGATGTAAAATATGAAATTGCTAAGAAGCACACCATTTTGAATGTCAGCTAACTATTAACTCCATTAAAGAAATCCACCTGACCATCTGGTGCACAAAATATTTTTTCCCTTATATTTTGATATAATTATTTATGGAGAATGAATTAATTTAGTGGACCACGTTCATTATTATGGATCATAGTCTTTAGGTTAAAGAAGACATCTTTTGTCCATTGATAAACAGTTTATGTTTTGTGATAGAGTCATGTGGCCAGAACATTGTACTGGGGCTCACAAGGATTAAAGAGGAACTTAGGGGCAGCACTTGAGTACTTCAAGATGAGCGCCGAGACGGAAGACCCACAGGCTATGTATGACTATGGTATTGTCCTTCTGAGGGTGAGATCTCATTGTTCTTTATTTTTACATTTTGCCAATTTGTTTAAAATTGAGATCTACTTACAATAAGGAGATCTGATGGGTATATGCACAAGGTCTTGTTCTCTTCGTCTTTTCATACATAAAATTACAGCTGTCCTATTTCATAAATTGAAAACTTATTTGGAGCATATTTTTGGGGGAACCTGTTATTACTAATGTTACCATTCCTTAATGCAAGATGTGATGCTTTTCCTGATTGGCTACTAAATGTAAATGGAGCTGGAGTTGCAATGGCACCTTGTAATACCAATTAACAATTTACATTTTGCTGGTAAAAATAATAGTTCATTATTAGGAGATATCAGTAGGCAGTTTTCTACTATTGCAAATAGGCCATGTAAGTTTACAGTTAAACTGTAGAAAATACCATCACTGAGGATCAGGCATTTGATAGCTCTTTTTAGGCAAAGTTAGTTAGGCAAATTGACCACCAAAATTATCTAAACAGCTGTTATTATTTAATCTCCATTCATACAGATGTCGTAAAGTCAGAGCTGCACATTCATGAGATCTGAGTTTCCACTGCACAAGATCAGAGTTTCCACTGCAGGTCTTATTTTTATTGACATACTGTCACATCCCCAAAACAACTTTTTTTTAAAACCTAAATATTAATTTGATTCAGAATGTTAACTTATTCCAAAAATAAATCTAAAAAACCCTCACAAAATTTATTTGTGAAGATTTGTTTGGCTTCTTGTGAAGGAGGTGAATGAATAAGCAATAGATTTTGAAAATCAGTTGAAGTGATACCCTAGTAGTCGGGAGATATTACATCTATTCCATCAGTATTCCTAGCCAAAGAACTTGCCTCCGATCATCTTTCCCAGCCTGGAAAGTAGGAATTGTGAGCATAGTGCCTTGTGGAGTGTGTTTGGACTTGCTTTTTCTAAGCTAACTGACCTAAAAAAAAACTGCATGTAAACTGTATTTATATCACATAACTTTATTTTTATTATTTCATCTACTCATGAGGTCAGCATCTCTCATCTAATATCAACCCATCATGATAGTTGTTACTTCTACAAGCTATTATGAAGCAATTGTGTAAATTGATTCCAATGCTGCCGATAATTTGGCAGTGACAGTGTTGGAAATTTGTTTATCTTTGTATGATTCCTATTTATTTGCTAACATTTTCATGCAGATATGTACATTAAAGACAATCCTGGTTAAAATGGGTTACTTGCCCAAGAGCAACATAATTTCTAATAAAATGCTGAAATGAATAATGATAGACTAAAGTTTTAGATGGAATGTCGAATCAAGCAATACAATAATGAAATTTCATGTAGATTGGTGATAAATAAATAAACACATAAATAAAAAATTGACATTATTTTTTATTGTCAAAAGTGAATTTAATCCAGGAAAGACTATGAAATTAAAGTTTTGTAAAACATTTCATATTTTAAAAAAATACTTTTGTAAGCAATAATTTGACTTTAGCTGACCAAAATTGCTGCTATGTGTGAAAAATTACAGTAGAAAAATAGGAAGTTTGCTGCCTGAATTTGTATCAGTGCCTGTCAGATCATTTATGTCCAAGTTTGCTGCCTGAATCCGTATTGGTGCCTGTCAGATCTTTTATGTCGAAGATCTCAGTTTCAGTCAGAATGATATTTTTGCATAATTTGAGACTGCTGTTAGATAGACTGAAACTGCCTGAAAATACATGGATTTCTTTTCTTACTTTCTTGTTCATATTTAACTGCTCTACATGCATAAATGTCACATTGTAAGAAATTAAAACGTATATTGGCCCCAAGGGTGTTTGTTGCAGAGAGGTTTATATATTGGAATTTTACAGGTCAATCAAGCACAGTTTGGTATTATCATAATTATTATAATTTTGTGCCCATCCTTTTCAAGGACATGGTTTTTAGATTTCCATTCATCCTTCTGAATTTTATTTTGTGTGTATGCATCTGTCATACTTTCTTGTCCACACTATAACATGGGTATAACACTTGGTATGTTTATGAATCATGTATATCCCTTGGTATGTTTATGAATATTGTATTTGTTGTTGTTGTTGTTGTTGTGGAGTTTAACGCCATTTTTCAGCACACGATAGGCTATGCATGGTGGCCAGTATTACTGGTGGAGGAAGAACCCAGAAAACCCCTGGGAAGAACCACCGACCCACGAGAAGCTGCTGGCAAGCTTTCTCACTTAACCACATTGGCCGAATCCTGGACTAGAACCCACGCAGACAGAGGTGAGATGGCAGTGATCCGTAACGGTGAGCACTTTAGACCACTCGGCCACTCGGGGCCTCTTGAATATTGTATAACACTTGATATGTTTATGAATCATGTATAACACTTGGTATGTTTTTGAATCATGTATAACACTTGGTATGTTTATGAATCATGTATAACGCTTGGTATGTTTATGAATATTGTACAACACTTGGTACGTTTATGAATCCTGTATAACACTTGGTATGTTTATGAATCATGTATAACACTTGGTACATTTATGAATCATGTATAACACTTGGTACATTTATGAATCATGTATAACACTTGGTATGTTTATGAATCATGTATAACACTTTGTACGTTTATGAATCATGTATAATGCTTGGTATGTTTATGAATATTGTACAACACTTGGTATGTTTATGAATCCTGTATAACACTTGGTATGTTTATGAATCCTGTATAACACTTAGTACATTTATGAATCCTGTATAACACTCAGTACATTTATGAATCCTGTATAACACTTGGTACATTTATGAATCCTGTATGTTGTTGTTGTTGTTGTTGTTGTTGTTTTGGGGCTTAACGCCATTTTTCAGCACACGATAGGCTATACATGGCGGCCAGTATTAATGGTGGAGGAAGAACCCGGGAAAACCCCGGAAAGAACCACCGACCCACAAGAAGCTACTGGCAAGCTTTCTCACATACCCACATTGGCTGAATCCTAGACTCGAACCGCCGCAGACAGAGGTGAGATGGCAGTGATCCGTAACGGAGAGTGCTTTAGACCACTCGTCCACTCGGGGCCCCTATGAATCCTGTATAACACTTGGTATGTTTATGAATCCTGTATAACACTTGGTACATTTATGAATCCTGTATTACACTTGGTATGTTTATGAATCCTGTATAACACTTGGTACATTTATGAATCCTGTATAACACTTGGTATGTTCATGAATCCTGTATTACACTTGGTACATTTATGAATCCTGTATAACACTTGGTATGTTTATGAATCCTGTATAACACTTGGTATGTTTATGAATCCTGTATAACACTTAGTACATTTATGAATCCTGTATAACACTTGGTACATTTATGAATCCTGTGTAACACTTGGTATGTTTATGAATCCTGTATAACACTTGGTATGTTTATGAATCCTGTATAACACTTAGTACATTTATGAATCCTGTCTAACACTCAGTACATTTATGAATCCTGTATAACACTTGGTACATTTATGAATCCTGTATAACACTTGGTATGTTTATGAATCATGACTAGTAGCCATAGTAGCTCATTTGGGAGAGTGTCAGAATGGTACTACATTAGTAACATGTTGGATACCAGCCCAAGTCCATTTCCTTAACAAGTAATGTTTTGTAAGTGCCAATAAAACAAAAAAAAATTGATATAGTTAACAAAAATGAACAATCTGTATGAAGTGCATTATGTACAAAATTTGGGGCCCTGCCTTCATAGCAAATTGTTAAAAGTCAGTTTTCCCAACAAGCCTAGTTGTGGAAAGTACAGTGATATGGTTTGGTAGATCAGCATTTCAGAAAAATGTTCTTTCACTAGTTTTTCTTTGAGAACAATAAAATGTAGTTGATAATCATCAGATGATTGTTCATATAGAAATATCTATTACAGTCTTCATATAAATTCAGAATTTACTCTCATGTTTTGGCAAATGTTTAAACATTGCAAACTCTGCAGAGGTATTATTAGTGAGGTCCTTTATTTGCTTTGGGAATTAGAGTGACATTAAGCTTTCATGTGTTTTTGTCCATGTGTTTGTCAGCATTTGCTACTTTCAGTACCTTCTCTAGGACCACAACTAATTGTGACCAGACGTAACAGAAACATTTCCTCATTAAACATGCTACCAAACATTAGCTGCCTCCAAAATAACCAGTTGGGACCACTCCATTGGCCTAGTGGTTAGAACGTCTGCCCCAGATGTGAGAGGTCGAGCAAAGTCATACCAAAGATTTATAAAAATGGTACTAACAGCAGCCTCACTAGGCACTCAGCATTAAGAGGTTGGCCTGGTTTCAGGATAATGTGACTAGGTGGGACATCATGCTACATGTCTGCGGCATGATGCCCCAGTGCTAGACATCACTCTAAACTGCCACACTGCAGACATCATAGCGATATGACAGAAAATTGTTAAAGCTACGTTAAAAATGTTAAATCACATTCACATAACCAGCTGGCTTTGATAGCAACCTGGTATGTAAAATTACTATGTACATGCCGTATATACTCACTTAAAATTGGGGTCCAATTCAGCAGTCATAGACCCTGATCTACTGTTGTAGAATGTGCTGGCAGATCAGGGTATGTGGTGTTTCCTATACCGGTTACTCCAAGCAAACTACATAGATGCTAATATGTCTTTACATTATGCAATAGCAGATCTGGGTGTGTACCATTTGTTGTTGAATCGATTTAAGTGAGTATATCTGGTATTCTGAGTAACCACTTGGCCACTTGTTATCATTACAAATCACTGCCATCTCACCTCTGTCTGAGTGGGTTCGAGTCTCGGATTTGGCTAATGTGGGTATGTGAGAAAGCTTGCCATTAGCTTCTCATTGGTCAGTGGTTCTTCCCGGGGTTTTCCCGGGTTCTTCCTCCACCATTAATACTGGCCGCCATGTATAGCCTATGATGTGCTGATAAATGGCATTAAACCCTACAACAACAACAACAACAACAGCATCCTCCAACATTTTTTACTGGCCGCCATGTATAGCCTATCTTGTGCTGAAAAATGGCATTAAACCCTACAACAACAACTTGTTATCAAACTTGTTAAGAATGGTTCATTTGAAATGTTCCATCATAGTCATTTTCATGGTAGCCTTCTTACTAATCACCAGGTTTCTATAGCAACCAGATGTAAAAATGTATCTTTGCTTTCATCTTGAGAACATGCTATGCCAAACTGTGTTTAAACAATATTTATCTCTCAGTTATTATTTTGTTTCTCAAACAGTTCTTTAGTGTCTGGAGTAACATTGTACAAATTCTGATTATGATTGTTTTTTAATGTTTGAATTTAGAATTTTATGTCATTTTTTTTATATGTTCAAATTGTTTTATTATTTTTGTATCTGCTTGTTGATTTGTCAGGGCCAGGGTACAAAGAAAGACACGAAAGAAGGTCTTGCCCAGCTCAGAAAGTCAGCAGAAAAAGTAAGCAGTCTCTTTATTATAATCGGTCAAAAAGTAGTTTTCATCATTATCTGTTCAGTGTCATTCACATATTACCATTGACACAAATGCTAAAACTTTGAAAATTAAGATTTCTTTATGCTTTCATGTAAATATGCCAGTTTTTAATGGACGGTGGTTGGGTACACATGTAGCACATTTGTGGCCTTCAACTTGTGGTTCTGGCACACTTATGGTTTAGTTTTATAAAATGGTACAAAAATATAGCAAGCAAAACATTTTATGGATGACAGACTTGTGTGTGAGTTAACAGATCTATGAATGTTGCTGTCAAGAAATGTATTCAGAAATTTTAATTGGAAGTACTTTCCATTTTCATTGATTTATTTGCGTGTATTGATTTGCTGTTTGATTATCCATTAATCTGGAATTAAACACTTAATTTCATCACTTCATTGCCATCATAATGGGTACTTTTGAACACAAAATCATTGGTGCCAAAGGATTCTGGCCATATAAAGCATGTGACCACTGGTCAGGGGAGCCATTCTCATACATTTAATGATGGTCTACAGGATGCATGAAAAAACTTCTAAGGAAGGTTGTTATCATAAGTTATATTAAATTTTTAAAATTTTCTACACAACATATTTGTCTTCATTGTTCTTGAAATATTAATTCCATAGCAACAGTGGTGTTTTATGTTTGACATGCACATTTTATTCTTCCTGTTTCCAGAAAAATCCCAGTGCTTTGAATGCCCTTGGCTGGTATGCTATGAACTTTGATAAGAATTTCACTGCAGCTGCAGAGTATTTTGAGCAGGCATACAAGATGGGGAATCCAGACGCAGCTCATAACCTGGGCATTCTCCATCTTGGAGGACAGTATCCTGATAAGGAAATGGATGCTGTAAGTGACAAAATGTCTTTGTTAAATTTTGACTTCATTTCTTAAGATGTAACTTGAAACAGAAAATGTAGGCTTGTTGAAGATTCATTTTGACTTCATTTCTTTAAGATGTAACTTGAGAAACAGAAAATGTAGGCTTGTTGAAAATACATTTTGACTTTAAGTCTCATGGAGTTATAGAGAAACAGAAAATAAGGCATGCTAGAGATATATTTTGACTTCAAGAGGAGCACCTGGAGAACATTTAATACATAGCTAGTATAAGAGTCTGCATTGATAAATTGTTAATTGAATCATTTCATTATGGCCTGACATATGAATAGGTGAGCCCAAAAATAAGCACCGTTTTCATCCATCTTTTAATCACTGTGTTGGTTTATAAATTCACAATTCTTTTAACAAGAAATGTCTGAAATCCTTTCAGATAATTGGATGCCATTTTGTAGGTGAATTGCCAATTATAGATACATGCACTTTCTAAAGGTTTCATTAATTCAAGCAGAGTTTTAATGGAGTTGTTGTCTTTTTTCACATCAATATTAAAGCTTCGTTATAACAGATCCTTCTTACCAGTATAGCTCAGGAACTATTCAACATATCCTGATGCCTCGTATGTGTTATTTATAAACAAATAAACACCACATCACCTATCATCCAAATAGATACATCCAAATCTTACAACTAAATGCAGACAATTAGCATCATCAATTAAGGCTAGAGGTTTACTTCTTTATAGATAGAGTTATGGTCCTTTACAATTCAATTTGTTCATGTGGGATGTAACCAGCATAACTCCACAATCCTTACACATTATTGGACAACATTTGGTAGCTAATTTGCCAATTGAAAGTAGACATCCTTTTAAAGATTTTTGTTGTCATTTTGATGGCGGTATTGCATTTTTCCATTGAAATTAACATCTCCACTTTAACAGATCATTGCAACTAGTATAGCTCAGGAATCATTAAAAATATTCTGATGCACATTTTTGTGTACATTATTGCATAGACCTAGATGTGCCTTGTATGGGTTTTGTCTCATCGACACCATTTTGAATTGAGCTATGGCCCTTCATAGTTAACTTTATATCTTCATGTATTACATTCCTTGGAAGCTCAAGAAACATTAAACATATTCTAGTGCAAGCTGATATGGAAGTTGTCTCATAGGTTAGTGTTGTTTGGAATAGTTATGGCTCAACCTCCTGACTTTAGTTTCCTCAAGATAATATCTTGGATTTCAACCAAATTTGGCTTGAGGTTTCAGATTGTTGAGATCATAAATTAGTTTAATTGAGACTATGAATTAGTTTAATTGAGGCCATGAATTAGTTTAGTTGAGACCATGAATTAGTTTGAGATCATGAATTAGTTTAATTGAGACCATGAATTAGTTTAATTGAGGCCATGAATTAGTTCGCGACCATGAATTAGTTTGAGACCATGAATTAGTTTAATTGAGACCATGAATTAGTTTAATTGAGACCATGAATTAGTTTAATTGAGGCCATGAATTAGTTTAATTGAGGCCATGAATTAGTTCGAGATCATGAATTAGTTTAATTGAGACCATGAATTAGTTTGAGATCATGAATTAGTTTAATTGAGACCATGAATTAGTTTAATTTCAGATTTCAAAAATCATGACCTAGTTCTCCTACCTTTGCTTTCCATGGCAAAAATATGCAAAGGAATACATTACATTTCAGGCCGAGTTATTGTACACCATCATATTGATGAACATTTGTATGAGCTGGATTTCCAGCCTTCCTTGTGATTATTTAGTTGAGTTGAATTATGACCCATGATTGCCATCTCCAAACTATGGTTTTCCAACTGATGTTCTTTGTTTAAGGCCATGCTAAGCACATTGTAGAGGGCTTTAATTACTGCTGGCACCAGTTTTTCCTAGACTAATTTACTAATGTAAAATAATATTCTTTGTTTTGTATTTGAAAATTTTCTGAATCTTCCATTTTAGTGGAGTGTCTTATGAAATGTCCCTCTCTGTCCATCTGCTCAATAACTTCAGTTCTGCAGCACATAACCTTCAACAAACTTTGTGAAAAGTGTCACTTTGGGGATAATGATAAAGACAGTTGATTTTGGGATCAAAGGTCAAGGTCACTGACCAAAAGAAGAAAAATGGTTTCTGCACAATAATACTAATTCTTTTTTGCATACATCGACCAGACCTTGTGTATAATTTGCCCTTTGTGTAATGAAGAAGTCTATTAATTTTATAACCAGAATATTTAAGTTCAAGGTCACCATGACAAGTAGAAGTAAAATGGTTTGTTCACAAGAACATTAGTAACTTTCTACACAACATGCTGGAACTATTCTTGGAGAACAGCCTGCATTTGGGGTAAGAAAGAGGTGTGTTGAACATGGGGTCAAAAGATCAAAGATCAAGGTCATTATGACTAAAGTAAGAAAATGGCTTTGGCAAAGTACGATTAGTTCTACTTTACAGACTTCGAACAAATTTTGTTGATAACTTTCAAGTTTGGTAAGAAGGAAGCTTATTGATTTGGAGGTAGAAGGACAGGGTTACTGTGATAGAAACAGTAAAATGGTTTCTGCACAATAACTGGAATTCTACATTTCAGACCTGGAGTAAACCTTGTGAAGGGTTTATACTTAGAATAAGGAAGAAGCCTATTGACTTTAATTTAAAAATGCTAACATCAAGATCACTGAGTGAAAGAAGAACCATGGTTTTTGCATGATAATTTTATTTCCAGGTCATATACTCTGACCAGACTTTGTGTAGGGCTTGCACTAGAGGTATAGAAGTGGTCTTTTGATTTTAAGATGAAAAGGTCAAAGGTCATGGTAATTGTGACTGAAAAATATTACAGATGGTTTGCAAACAGTAACATTATTTCAACAACACATGGGGTCCCGAGTGGCCAAGTGGTCTAAAGCGCTATCCGTTACGGATCATTGCCATCTCACCTTTGTCTGCATGGGTTCGAGTCTCCAATTCGGCCAATGTGGGTATGTGAGTAAGCTTGCCAGTAGCTTCTCGTGGGTCGGGGGTTCTTTCCGGGCTTTTCCCGGGTTCTTCCTCCACCATTAATACTGGCCGCCATGTATAGCCTATCGTGTGCTGAAAAATGGCGTTAAACCCTATAACAACAACAACATCAACAATACATACTTGGACCACAATTTGTGGATAGCATGCAGGTTGGGTAAGGAAGAATCATTTTGATTTTGAAGACAAAGATCAACGTCACAGGCTGAAGGAAGAAAACCAGTTTCTGCACAGTATAATTAATTCTGCGTCACAAACCTTGACCAAAGTTTGTGAATGACTTGTACTTGGGGTAAGAAAGAAGCTAATGATTTTGGGGGGTAAAAGGTGATGGTCACTGACCCCAAGAAGAAAAATGGTTTCTGTACAAAACAGACTTGGAGTAAACCATGTGGAGTTTGTGTACTTAAAGTAAGAAAGAAGCCTATTGATTTTAATGTCAGAAAGTCTACGATGAAGGTCACTAACTGAAAGAAGAGCAATGATGTTTGCCGTGATAACATTTGTTGTAGACCACATACCTTGACCAGAATTTGTAAAGAACTTGCACTTAAAGTATGCAAGAGGTCGGTTAATGTTGTGGTCAAAAGGTCAGGTTCATTGTGACTACATGAACAAAGGTGGTTTCTGCACAGATAATATTAGTTCTACATCACAGACTTGGACCAAACTATGTAGATGACTTAGGATAAGGAAGAGCCTGTAGGTAAAGGTCACTGATTGAAAGAAGAAAAATAATTTAGTGAAAAAATTTTAGTTATCTGCATAGAGATTTAGACATGGGGCATGTGAATAATGTGTCATTCATAATATTCTTGTTAATCAATGTAGAATTTTTTCCAGACATGGAATGGCTTGTTGATGTATCCATCATCTGTCTAACCACATTTTATATATCTGACTTTCTCTCAGAAACTGATTTGAATCAAACATATGAATGTTTCTTTGGCCTGACTTCTACAGAAAACAAGGTAGTAATTTTGTACTCGACATGTTCTGTTAGAATTATGTTTTGGATGGTTCCCTAGTAACAATATTGCTTCCATAGTTAACAAGTGGAACAATTCAGTTTGGATTTCTTCTGCAGTTCTTCTCCAGAATCATTTAGTTAATTGCAAAAAATCAGCTCTTTGTGTGTGCGTGTGCCTCTATATATATATATATATATATATATATATATATATATATATAGACACATTTATATATAATGCATTATTTAGTTTAGCTAAAGTTAGTTAGGGTAGAAATGCAGTTAAACAACATGTCAAAAATACCACCAGTTTCAGCCAAATAGCTGAACATGATCCTGACATGGCTGTCTTCAACCCAGGTTACATGTACTTGCCTTATTACTACTATATAAGACTAACATATGTAAAGGAGCCATTGGCTAAGTGATTAGCATGCCTGACATGTGACTAAAAGAGTGCGTGTTTGGATCCTACCATTGGTTCAGCTAGGGACAGCTGCTGTGGCATGTCCTTAGACAAGGTAATTTAATCCTTTTGTCTCAGCACTAAATAACCTACTTATGTTGAACACTCCGGTGGCCTAGTGGTTGGAGCCTCCGCCTCAGAGGCAGGAGGTCATGGGGTTGAACCTCGGCTGAATCATACCAAAGACTTAACCAAATGGTACTAACAGCTGCTTTGCTTGGTGCTCACCATTAAGAGGTTAGTATTAAGACTGGTTGGCCTGGTGTCAGGATAATGTGACTGGGTGGGACATCATGCTACGTGTATGTGGCATGATGCCCCAGAGCTTGACATAACTATAAACTGCCACACTGCAGACATCGTAGTGATATGACTGAATTTTTTTAAATAGCTACGTTCAAAATCCTAATCACACACCCTACCTATTTTGCTTTCTATAAAACACCAATTCAGCAAGGTCAGCCTCCTCTCAAAAAAATTCAGAGTTGTCAACAAGTTTAGGAATTTTCAAGTGGAAGTCTGATTTCTTTGACCCAGACCCAAATAAACATGTTTACTTCTGTTGATAATGATATGAATATTGAAACCAGACTCAGAAAAATTAGTTATATTATGTTGTTTACAAAATAAATGACCCTGGTCAGGTACACCATGAAGTTAATTTTGAACAAGGCCAAGTACAGAGTACCAATATAAATAACATAGACTATTAAGAAAAGCCAACAAATAATACAAATTAAATATACATAACATTTGACATGAAAAGTTTTAATGTTTTTTTAAATATTTTTTCCACAGGATCTTGCATTGAGCTATTTCAACTATGCTGCAGTAAGAGGGCAGATTGATGCTGGGGTTGCAATTGCCTACCAAAACATCAAAGGGACAGATAAAACCCCACGCAATGTCTATACTGCTGTTGAGTATGTTTTCAGAAAGATTTGATTGTTGTACAAATGTATATTTACCTTTGTGGGAGATAAATAACAAATTTATAGACAGATTCATGGTTTCATCTGGGTGTGCTAGTACAGGTTTTGTAGACACAAAATAGTAATTCTAGTAGAAAATTAAATTCATTGTTTAATTTGGTGCAACAAAAATTAACAAGGTGTGTAGTTTTACCTTAATCTGATATAGGTGCACCAATAAATTAATTATCACTGAGCATTGCTCAGTGATAATTCTTATTAAAATGAACAAAAATCTATGAAGTAATCTTTTCCAATTGCAATTCCAGTCAGAATACTTGGACTACCTATTTTCCTCTTCCAGTATCATAACACCATATAAGTTTGACCACTACTTCACAAATCTCGCCCTCTTAAGCTAGTATGTAGGGAAAAAAGGTAAACGTCATCTGCCCACCTAGGTGGCAGTCAGACGAGAGTGATCTCCCCATGGATAAAGGTCTTGCTGTGAATTCTGTTCATACTCAAGTTACTAGTTCTGCTCATGCTAGGAAGCATACTCATTTGCAAAACTGAATTCATTTAAGCAAGACTGAGTAGTTTTCTCGTTCAGGGATGTAATTGTTTCATCTGTATAGTTTCCCTGCTCTTCTTTTCCCAGGACAAAGTTTCTCATTTGATTAGTTTTAAGTTTTTCATCGATATGCACATTGGCGCCATTTTATTTCTGTTCTATGGTTCATTTAAATCATGCGTACTTGTCCTGGTATATGAATTCTGTCTAATACTAAATATCAAAAGGTTGCACATGTAATTTGTATTGTCCCGACTGTAATATTATGAATAATGGACAGAATTTAAGGGCTGCTGTCTTGGCCAGACAGTGCACATGGATTAATAACAAGGCAATGAAATGCACCATCTAAGATGAGGGTACCGTTTGCATTGCGGTTGGTTGGAGGGACTTGTAACAGTGATCTAATAACCCTGACCCATCCCAGCATGATGAACCCAGAACCTCAATGAAAGAAACAATGGCCCCGCTACATCACGATTGGACTTTGCCACCAGATTTATGGTCAACACCAAATCTGATACTGTCACTGCTAAGACACCAGTCATGGTGATTCCCATATCCCCTTCCAGCATCAGTACAAGCATCAGTATCAAAATGCACGGCCACTATCCAGTAATGTGCTACAACAGATCCATGTCAGTCATGGCCAAATATAGCACTACATTGCCCAGGTGCCATGATGGGACTGCTCTGGTGGCCTAAGTGGTTAGAGCCTCTGCGGGAGGTCATGGGTTTGAATGCGGCCGAGTAATAATGGTACTAGCAGCTGCCTCGCTTGGCTCTCAGCATTAGGAGGTTAGTGTTTGGACTGGTTGGCCTGATGTGAGGATAATGTGATTGGGTGGGACATTGTGCTACATGTCTGTGGCATGATGCCCCAGTATTAGACGTCACAATAAACTACCACACTGCAGACATCATAGCGATATGACTGAAAAATTATCAAAGCTATGTTAAAAAATCTAAATCACACATACACACAGGTACCATGATGGACCCATGTTGATTCTTGGCAAGCATAGTGTCTCAATGCTTAATTTCCATTACAGAACCAGTGCATTTAATCAATCTATTGCAATCCCATGACAGTCAGATAGGTCAAGAACTATTACGAATCCAAGTTGGTATATGGTCATCATAGGGTCATGTAGGCCCAGTGGCATTATGGATTCAACTCAATCAGTGACCTTTCATGGCTTACCAACCTAGCTCAGCAGCAAATACAGTCCCAGATGCCTGACACCATGTTGAACCATCAGTGGCACATACAGTATACTGCAGACAACTTTAGCTACTTCTCAGTCTATCATGAGTTACAAGTTTGGCACTGGCTATATGGCATTGTTACAGTCCTGGATGTCTAATAGTATGACCAATACATTTAGTGATTATCTTGAGATTACCGTATCTCAGTCTGGATGCAGTTATAGTCTAGTTCACTGTCAGTCATGGCAGACTTTGCCAGCAATGCATATATCACTGGTAGTATCTCTGTCAACCCATTCTTCAGGATATAATGACTTTATTTAAAGAAGAAGCTCATTTGGTCCACTGATCAAACTTCCAGGAGTTTTTCTACAATTTGTGTTAGTGTGTGTCTATATATACATATACATATACATATATATATATATATATATATATATATATATATATATATATATATATATATATAGTGCACAATTTTTACAAGATATGGTGTATATTTAGGTAACAAATGTTATTAAAAACACGATAATTGCTGCAATAAAATATGCACAAGGCTTTAGGGATGAGTACAAAGAGTAGTGAACATGTGTAAAACATTATAGGTGAATACATGATACTAGTATATGTACAGTGGATCCCCGCTATAACGTAGTAATTGGAGTCCAAAAAATTGGATCACGTTAATAGTGGGGTCACGATAATGTGGGGTTTTACAGTATTTTACTTTATTTCAGAGAACAATGCATTGGCACATGTACGTTTATTAATGTCTAATGTTTATCATGAATTGGGTATCAACACCTTTTACTATCATGCCATCGTGGCATGGAATTCATCCATAATGCATGTAATTCCATTGAAAAATTGCACACAGATTTAAAATATTCAACAATTTTGTCACAGATCATTGTTTGAATTCAAATATATAGCATGAACAGAGTATTAACAACGTTTACTTACTGTATTAATCCATAATACATGTAATTGCATTGCAAAAATGCATACATATTTGAACTAGTCAGTAATTTTGTCACAGATCATTATGTGTCTGAATTCAATGGGAAAAGTTAACAGCAAAATTAGGTTAAGAATGATGAAGCACGTGTACATGTAGGGTCTGTGAACGGTGTCTGTGCAAATTTCATACTGCTAAAATGTTATCATGTGTTTTCTGTGTACCTTTATCCATTCTAAATTTCCAATAATTAACATTTGTACACCTATTCATTTGAATGGTTTACAGCAAAAATAATTAACAAACAACACTAGCTTTCAGCGTGCGTATAACTTTTACTTCAAATTTTGTGAATATTGAAAGAAACATGTGAAAAATACTTTCATAAAGATTTTTAAACTGAACGCATGTAGAATTTCATATCCTTCCAATTTCCAGCTAATAAAGTGGACATTATTTACTGGTCAACTGATTGTATCTAATCACACCGCCAAGCCCAGCAAACATATTTTTTTATGTTTTTTATGTTTATTAAATTGTGAGAATCCTTTATAAGCCACCGCATTGTCTGTTGCTTGGTTGTGTATGCAGTTAAAGAAGAAACACATGTCAGCTATTGTTTGAGTAACGATTGCATACAGAATTTATTGAAGACAATTACAAAGATGACTTACTGGCTTTACTCATGGATCAATAATAAGTAACATTTCTAATATTGATTATTTTGGCATAACACTTCAAGAATCTGGTGAAATTGTTAAATTTCAAAAGCCATGCCATGATCGTGTTACATTGAATTCATAAGTGAACTCTTCCCCCAAATGATAAGAAACATTTTACACACTATTTCTTGTATTTAAAAAAATATATATATATTTTTGTGGGTATGAGAAAATTACATGTAAATGTATTTAAAATTTCAGAAACCATGCCACTATCATATTATATTCAAATTCATACATGATCTCTTCCCCAAAATTATAATACATTTTTTATATACTATTTCACGTACAATGATATAATAAAAAAAATTCATCTGTGAATATATATAATTTTGGGAGCCATGCCGCAACTGCATTATATCAGAATTTGCATTATCATGGGGTGCATTATAGCGGGGTCATACTATATATATATATATATGGCAATATAAGAGTTTCTGCATTCATTGAAAATATATCTACCAGCTGCCAGTTCAGACAGCAACCAAAGACTGCTTGTGTCGCTGACTTAATATTACATTGTTTTAACAAGGACTTAGTGTAAGATGCATATGCATTTTTTATTATTATGAGATCCAAGCTGTTGACTGTCGATAGAGAAGTCATGTCGCTGGTAATGTTGAAACCCTCGATCATCAGTTTATATGACTTCAAGTTCATTCTCAACATGTAACTACTGATTTGTAATGTCACTGCATTAGGATCTATGCTTAGCTTGGTATCCATGGCGATAGTTCAGCGATCTGAACACAGCCAAGCCTTACCTGCATTTAGCTCCAAGAGATTACAGCAGCTTTGATAGGTCATAGCAATAGGACCCATGTTTCACTTGGTTTCCATCTCTATTTTTTGCACAATCTGAAGGTAGTCTATGGCTTTGCATCAAGACATGCCCTCCCCCATCACTCATTCTGGGGATTCAATTTCAAGTGTTTGATTGGTAAATTAAATTAGTAGCCCTCAGGTATTCTTCATAGTTTTGTACATATTAGTTCTTGTCTTTAGGGTTTAGAAGTTTTATTATTTAATACATAATAGTTCAACAAAAACTGCTACAGAAATATCTTTCTGATTAGCAGGCTGGTTATAAACTCATAACTTATGTATGACCAAGTACACTTGTGTATGTGAGAAGGAAGTAGTTAATTCACTCAGTTGTATTGGTATAATAAATTTATTGAATTCTCACCGATTGACTGTGCACAAATCTCCTTTCAGGTGGGCCAGATATATAGCAGAGAAAAATCCAGCCATTGGTTTCATTCTGCGAAAGGGAATTCAGGCCTACAGACACGGAGATGTGTAAGAAATAGATATAATTCAAGCCTACAATTTAGCAGTGGATTGTTGAATTTCAACCAAATTTGTCGTCTAGCTTTATATCAATGAGACATTGTTTGTTTTCATTTTCCAGCATTCCATGACGTCATGTACAGCATAGTTCATACAAGCTAGAAAAATCGTTTAATTTCCAGATTGCTTTGAAGGTTGCCTTGAAAACTCCATGAATTTCTGAAAAGGTTATTTTCCCCTTGAAAAGTCATTGATTTTGCTGAAAAAATAATTGAAGTTTTCTGTCAATCCATTGAATTTATCTGAGAAAATACAAAATGTTTAAACTTATTTAAATCTATTACTTTTTAAATGCAGAATATTTGTTATCTGAGTATTTTCCAAACATTTTCATTAAACAAATAAAATGGAATAAAATTAGGTAGATCAAAATACACCTAACACTGGTTGTTACCAGACTGATTAGCATCTCTTTGCTGGAGTTGTTAATTATGTGTTTTTCTGTTTCTTTTGTACATAGTTATGCAGAGATAAGCAAAGTAACATATGGAGAAGTACAGTTTTCATAAGAAAAAAAGTGCTTTTAAGCTTTTTGAAGTCAATGAAGTTTGTTTAGATGCAAGTGTCTGCTTAGTCAGTGGTTTGTTTAGATGCAGGTGTCTGTGTAGTCATTGGTTTGTTTTGATGTAAGTGTGCATAGTCAGTGGTTTGTTTTGATGTGTCAACATAGTTGGTGGTTTGCTTAGATGCAAGTATCTGCCTAGTCAGTGGTTTGTTTTGATGTAAGTTTGCATAGTCAGTGGTTTGTTTGATGTAAGTGTCCACGTTTGTTTTTTTGTGTCTCCATAGTCACTGGTTTGTTTTAAGTCTGCATAGTCAGTGGTTTGTTTGATGTAAGTGTCCACATTTGTTTTTTTGTCTCCGTAGTCACTAGTTTGTTTTAAGTCTGCATAGTCAGTGGTTTGTTTGATGTAAGTGTCCACATTTGTTTTTTTTGTGTCTCCATAGTCACTAGTTTGTTTTAAGTCTGCATAGTCAGTGGTTTGTTTGATGTAAGTGTCCACATTTGTTTTCTTTTGTGCCTCCATAGTCACTAGTTTGTTTTAAGTCTGCATAGTCAGTGGTTTGTTTGATGTGTCTGCATAATCATTTGTTTTGATGTGTCTGGTTAGTCAGTAATATTAATTATGTGTGTGTGTGTTTTGGATTTTTAATGTAGCTTTAACAATTTTTCAGTCATATCGCTACAATGTCTGCAGTGTGGCAGTTTTTAGTGATGTCTGTCACTGGGGCATCATGCCGCAGACATGTAGCATGATGTCCTACCCAGTGAAATTATCCTGACACCAGGCCAACCAGTCCTAACACTAACCTCATAATGCTGAGCATCTAGCGAGGCAGCTGTTAGTATCATTTTTAGAAGTCTTTGTTATGATTCGGCCAGGGTTCAAATCCTTGACCTCCTGTATCCAAGGTGGATGCTCTAATCACTAGATCACACGAGCAGTTGTAATAGTAATTGTGCAAATTGCTAAATGACAGGTTAAGTCTACATATCTTATTCAGGAGCCTGTGATTGATTAATTTAATATTTACATTTTTAGGCCAAGTAGTTGTCATTTTTAAGATTTATTGGCTATATCAGACCATGATTGATGGGTATAATCTACAGCTTGCCTTACTTACGATGTGCATCAATCAAAACCAGAGCACAGCAAAAGATGCTTTTATATGTGTTAAAATATATACAGATGACTTTGCAAACAAGACGGAAAATCAACCGATCTCTTGCAGACAACTGCCATCACACATAACACGGTGTTAGGTGCAAACCAACCAAGACTGAATTATATCCACATCAACTTTATGACAGTATCTCACAAATTAAAAATTATTATTTGAAAATACGTTCACTTGAGTGCAAGTTACAATCGTTTTGATAGTACGGGTTACAAAAGTATCCTTAAAGCAAGTTATTACTGTGTATGCCATTTAACCGTACACATTAATGCCCATTGCATTAATTATAACTACACATGCCATGCACAAAGAAGCCAGGGTGATGAATAAACACAACTGGTAGTGAGCACTAAACTGATTATTTAAACTTACTGACAAGACATCAAAGACAAATTTATTTTTTATTAAAAATGGAAGCTGACTTTGGATACTTTGAAGCTGGTTTATCTTTTTTTTTTTTAAAGGATATCAATACCAAAGTTATTTTATTGCAAAGCAATCTGACCTTGGAAGCCAACTTTAGATTCTTTTAAGTGTGCCAATTTATTTTAATGGTTTTTTTTTACAAAGATGGCTGAGATATGGAAGCTAACTTTGGTTCAGTTTCAATGGTATTCACCAGAATTTTGAAAATAAATAGAAACAATGGAACAGTTTTTAAAGTGACACATTAATTATTTTGCTTTGTGCTTGGATATTGATGACCCAGCATTACCCAGAAGATTTGGAGAAAATAAAATCATTTGATGAATTCTTGAAGGCCAGAAGAGAAGCAGATGATTTTGCTGACAATATGATCATTAACATGGATGAAATTCTATTGTACATTGATCTCATTCATGGATGGACTGACGATAAGATGGGGGTCAAAAGTGTGAGAATTAGCACCACTGGAGCAGATTTGAAAAAATCTGACTTTAGTCCTTGCAGTTTTTGCTCTTCAGGTGGTGTGTTGCCTCACATTATAAGAAAGCTATTTTTAAAAAAATATTCAGGTACCAAACAAATGGATCGTAAATGTACAGGAGAAGGGTTGTGTTGATGAGATGATGCTGCAGTGAATGAGGGTTTTAAAAAAAAAAAATTCAGTTGGAGTGCATTTTCTGACAGGTAATTTTCAAATGGTTTGAAAGCTATCCCACAATTTATGACTAGAAAAAATGATGTGTCCCAGAATATACAATGCATAAAAAAATTACTTTAAAAATTAATTTGTTGTGTCCAATCTCATTTGAAACATTTCACATTCTTGCAGAATTCTCAGTTTTATCTGTTTTGTTTCCTGAAAATATAATTTCTAATTTATCCCTTTTTATAAATTAAAAATAGTACAGTTATGCCATTTTGTTTCAAACTGTGAAAAAAATTGAATATACATTTAGATTGATGGTACTGTGTGTATTTGTTTCAGCCAACAGGCCATACTGTACTACATGATGGCAGCCGATGCAGGAGCAGAGATTGGTTCCTTTAACTTGGCATGGTTGTGTGAGGAAAATAGGGTCAGTAAAGATACTTATTTCTATAGAACTGAAACTTTTACCTTAAAGACAGTGTTAAAAATGCCTTTCATCTCGTTTTGTTTAGTTCTTCTGGTCATGGACCAAAAAAAACTTAAGAGATAGTTTTTTTGATCCATCATCAGTATCAGTCTGCAAAAGTTTGTTATCACTACTTGTCGTAAACTACTTAGAGAATTGCCATACAACTTTCTACATAAATTCATCCTTGGGACAGGAGTAGGAGTTGACCTAAAAAACCTAACATTTCATTTTGACCTTAGAACGTTAGAAAAGGTGCTAGTCGTACGTCTATGATGGCTGTCTTGAAAAATCTTGATGCTACTCCCCTTGAATGGAGGGTTATACTGACTTGGGGTTTCACCAAAAGACAAGGAAATCACATTTTGCTGTAAGTCTTACGAAAATTACCCTTAAAATACGGACTTATACTAGCAAAATCTATGGGGAAATGATCATTGCTGAAAAGTCCAGATAACTGGTTCATCTGTTTTATTTGGATCCGGGTTTCATCTTAGAATTAGTAAAATTAGTCAGGGAACCATACCAACTTTACAGCAGCACCCCATATGCTTTAAACTGCACCTACTTGTTCATGCAAAACATCTGCATGATCAAGCTGTTGATTATAGAATTTTAAAAAATGGCATCCAGAAAGCATTGCATGTTTAAGACGAAAGGGAAAATAAGCTTCTAGAAAAATGTTAATCAACACAGAAGAATAAAAAGAAGTATTCCGATTCTGTGAATAAATGCTGGAAAGGACACCATTACGTTTATTGGACATCATGTTCCAATTTGAGTATATCTTGTGGCAGGAGATATGATTGCTGTCATCATGTGAAATGGAAAAGAATTTCCAAGAATTATGTAAGGTTGGGAGATAGCAACAAGCCATTGAGCTGCATAGGGTTTGGAACTAGAGTTTGTGCAACTGTACTTGTAGTAAATAAAGTCTATGCTTACTTTACAAACTTTTCAGTTTAACATAATGTTTATAGCCAAAGCATCAAACTTTTATTTATGTTTTCCAGCTTTACAATAGCAGTTATTGATATTTTGTTACACCTTACTGAAAACTGGTCAACCTTACAGAAACAAAATCAACTGCCTTACTGAGACAGACTCATCAGGGTTAGCAGGTCTGGGTTACACTATTTGTCTCCCCACAAGGCATAGGATATTTTAGTCAAACTTTAGTCTGTTATATATTTTGACATGGCAGTGTGTCATGCATTTAGTCATACCCAGCCCTCAAGGTCAAAATATTAATGCAGTATAATGCAAGTCAGTTGTCTGTTTCCTTATCTAGACTGTAACTTTTTGGCCCCTACAGATATTTATATGAAACTTAATTCAGACCAACATCTTATCATACAAAACTTAAAACTGTTGCTCTGAAGTCAAGGTCATTAGTATGGGAAATGTCATGAGATGGTACTCTTGTTTTGTTTTTTTATTTATTATTAATACACAAAGTCAGTTTAAGAAGGATAAAACAAACCAGATACTGAAAATAACTATTCTAGCTTTCTTAAAATATTATACAAATCTGACTTGTACGATGTTTCAGTTGTTAGTTTTTTAATTTAGTTAATTTACTGTCCATGATAATCTAAAGGTTAATTTTTTTATTGTCAGGATGGCATAGTGAACTACATAGAAAAGGACTGCCAATGGAGACATTATAATCTCAGCACCCTTAGGGAGCCCCAGTTTGTGGACTCCTATGGTAATATGGACTTTTCTCTACATTCTGAGTTATTTTTAAGCTGACATGTGATAGAAAAAAGTCTTTATTACAAGTACATTTATCAATTGAGTATAGTAATCATACAATTATGACTTTTCTCAGGTTATGCCAAATGAAGGTCATTTTAGCTTTTACCAGTTGAAGGTAATTTTTTGCCAAATGAAGGTCAGGAAAACATAAAGAATGTTGAAAATAAAATATATAACATGATTGCTTCTTTTGAGTGAATAATGCATATATTTCATTCAGTGAGTAAAAATACTTTTATTTTTCACCCATGTAATTAAGGCAAGAGTGAAAATATTATAGAATTTGTTTTAACCATGAGATGTAATAGATCTTTTATTTACTCAGAACAAGCAAAGTGTCTTTTTATTTTATGCTACTTGCTAGCGAAAAATGTAAAACAAACTGAAGTAACAAATTTCTTGGGGTAACAACAGCTGTTTACTATTTATGTTCTGCTGTGTTTTGTATGCACAGAAAAATAATGGTAATTCTTAGGACAGGAACGAAAAAATTGTTTTGTGTCCCAAGACTTGCATACACATAAAAACTATACCATTTTTTGGTGTCCCAGCACTTAGAGACACAGAAATGTCAAGACAGAATTGCAAGATCGCCATACTTTACATGACCGTGACGAGCTCATTTTCAATTACCACGTCAATTACACTACTATTATTGTTTTTATGTCATTGTTTTTGCATGTGCATATTTCCAGATTTCTCCAACTGGAAATAAAAAAGGTAAATAAAGAATTCAAAATTCACAGGCTCCTTAGAGTTTGCTGGGATATCACCTGTATTATAATGAACAGTAGGTGTCCTTAGTGCATAACATTATGTACGTCTTTGTTTATTCCAAAAAATGTTAAGATACAGATTTTGCTTTATCAAATTTCATTGTTTCAGATCACCATTTAGCTATAAATCCATTGCAGTTTTGTTGGCTTCCTTTCATGTAGTTTTTCAAGCAAGCCTAAAAGGCAGTGTAGTCTATATGAAAGACACATGTTTAATGAATATTGACAAATATATTAGGCACATAACCAGCGTATATTCACATAACTGTCATGTATTCACATAACTGTCATGTATTCATTAAAGACTGACCATTATATAGGTTAAAATTCTGAATATAGGTCAACTAAATCATCACTGATTCATTTTAGTTTTTTGTTTTGATTCCACTTTTGATTTTAGCATTTTTTTTTGTTTTTGTGTCAGTACTTCCTTTTAATTTCAATGGTGCATTTGTCTTTGTTTTCTGACAGAAATCAAAGCCAGTTAATAGCTTAAACCCTGAACTGTCATTGGGTAAAGGGAGAATTTTGTCTAATAGCAAAATGTCTGTACCCTTTTGATGATACTTCTCATTCATGAAGTTTGTAATGACTTTATGTTCTTTCTCAGCTTACATCAAGATGGGAGATTATCACTGGTATGCATGTGAAGGTCACCAGGATGTGGACAAGGCGGCAGAGTACTATGCTCAAGCAGCCAAGAAAAATGACCCTCATGTGAGTCTTGAAATAAAGACCGTATATACTCATGTATAAGTTTAGTCCAATTGCAAACAACATAGAATTATATCTGCTGTCACATAATATGCCAGCAGATCAGGGTTTACATTGTTTGTTCTACTGATTAATCCTAGCTAGATATGTGGTATGGCTAGGCAGTTATTTACATGCTATAATGAATGTAAAGGTCATTGTCACACTATTAGGTAAACCTTTAGTTTTTGACTTTTTTCTTTGTCCACTTTGTAAAGTTTGAATAAAGAAAATATTTTTATGAAACTTTAGTCAGACATTCTGTAGTATCATTTATTTTCATAGGTATTTAATATTATGAATTAACCTTTACAAATGCCCAGAATAAATACAAAAGAACAAAACAATTCTGACAATAAACAGATGTGATTCCAATGGTTCAACACTACTACTAGCCGTTATGCTAATGGTACCATGTGTTAATACTAGCCATTAGGCTAATGGTACTGCATGTGTTAATACTAGCCATTATGCTAATGGTACCATATATTAATACTAGCCATTATGCTAATGGTACTGCATGTGTTAATACTAACCATTATGCTAATGGTACCATGTGTTAATACTAGCCATTAGGCTAATGGTACTGCATGTGTTAATACTAGCCATTATGCTAATGGTACCATATATTAATACTAGCCATTATACTAATGGTACTGCATGTGTTAATACTAACCATTATGCTAATGGTACCATGTGTTAATACTAGCCATTAGGCTAATTAATGGTACTGCATGTGTTAATACTAGCCATTATGCTAATGGTACCATGTGTTAATACTAGCCATTATACTAATGGTACTGCATGTGTTAATACTAATCATTATGCTAATGGTACCATGTGTTAATATTAGTCATTATGCTGATGGTACCACATGTTAGTACTAACCAATATGCTGATGGTGCCATGTGTTAATACTAGACATTATGCTAATGGTACCACGTGTTAATACTAATCATTATGCTAATGGTACTTCATGTGTTAATACTAGCCATTATGCTAATGGTACCATGTGTTAGTACTAACCAATATGCTAATGGTACCATGTGTTAATACTAGTCATTAAGCTAATGATACCATGTGTTAATAGTAGTCATTATGCTAATGATACCATGTGTTAATACTAGTCATTAAGCTAATGATACCATGTGTTAATACTAGTCATTATGCTAATTATACCATGTGTTAATACTAGTCATTATGCTAATGATACCATGTGTTAATTCTAGCCATTATGCTAATGGTACTGCATGTGTTAATACTGGCCATTATGCTAATGGTACCATGTGTTAATACTGTCCATTATGCTAATGGTACTGCATGTGTTAATACTAACCATTATGCTAATGGTACCTCATGTGTTAATACTTGCCATTATGCTAATGGTACTGCATGTGTTAATACTAACCATTATGCTAATGGTACCTCATGTGTTAATACTTGCCATTATGCTAATAGTAATTTGTGCAATAATAATAATAATAATAATTTTAATAATAATAATATAAATGATTTTATTTAAAGAAGAAGCTCATTTGGTAAATTAATACTAGCCATTTTCCTAATGGTACCATGTGCATTAATACCAGCCATTATACAAACGTTACCTTATGCATTAATAGTAGCCATTATGCTAATGGTACATTATGCATTAATACTAGCCATTATGCTGATTGTACCTCATGCATTATGCTAATGATACCTCATGCATATACATCTATATGCTGATGGTACTTCATGTATTAATACTAGCCATTATGATAATGGTACTTAATGCATTAAAATATTAGCTATTATGCCAATGGAATCTCATACATTAATATTAGCTATTATGCAATGGTACCTCATGCATTATTACTAGCCATTATTATGCTAATGGTACCTCATGCATTAATAATAGCCATTATTCTTTCAGGCAATATATAATCTTGGATTTATGCTGGAGGAAGGGGTCAGGATTAAGAGATCTATATGGAAATCAATTAGGGTACCAGAAAAAGCATTGTTCAATAATGTAACATTGCTTGAACACCTATACACAAGGTGAGTAAACTGCAGAAATATAGAAAGGTATATAAAAAAGATACTCTTGCAGTCAGTAAAATCATTCTCTTAGGAAATTAAAAAAATTAACCTGAAAAAATTTGAATAAATAGGTTAAAATGTTTTTTAATTATCTCAGATCCTGAATTTCTTTCATATCTCCACGTGTATGATGTTTCCATTTATTGGTAGCCCAAATAACAATTGGCTACTAATTTTCCAGATGGCTACACAAATTTATGAAATTAATTTCCTACTTTTGTATTTGCTTTTTCCTCGTTTGCACATTTTATAATAAGAAATGTGGCTATCTACATTATTTCTGATTATTGTGAAATTCTGTTTGCAACTGGAAATTTTATTTTGGGAACCAAGATGAGTGGTTATCAGACCTTCCAGCAGAGAGTCAACATCACAAGATATTTAGCTTAAATTAATGATTTAGTTTTTGATTTTATTCCATATGTAACAAATGACAAACCACTGTTTTCCTTTCAAGGCAGTATTGTGTGTATCAGAAATTAAGATCTTTACAATTTATTTAGCTTGTGTCTCTTATTCCAGAAATAGTCACAAAAAGCATTCATTCCCATTTGTACTACTCCCCAATTTAAAACAATGTAAATTTGAAATGGTGTAAAGTTTTTGTATATCTGTGTTTTAGATGTAAAGAATCACCAAAAACAGAAGCATATTTGCCCTGCAGTATTGCCCTGTATCGAATACAGCTCCTGGAAATTTGGACTCGCTATCAGATTTGGATCAAGGTGAGACTCTTATAATCCGGTCTCAGTAATACGGTTTCATTTACATTAGTTATAGACTAATCTAAATAGATACAAATGCTTGTAATTAGAAAGGAAACAATGGATAGCCCTTATTTTGAATGGGTTGGTCAGATTTTGATTTCCTATTTATAAATGGGTCCCATTGAAAGAATCATTAGAATTAGTGCTGGAATGAATATTCATATATTCAACAACAACAAAATTGGGTGTAAATATTTTAATTGGAAATTGTTATTCCAATATCTGTTGTATTCTGAGAAGCTTGTGACTCAGTTGGAGCCATGAAATAACCATGCATAGCTGTGTAAGATTACTCTCAGATGTGTTCCTCATACAGTGACATACCATTTTATGTTTCCTTATAAGTCGGGTCAAACTGCATACAACAAAGATCCAGATCTGCCATAGCATTAAAAATATGCCTGCATATCAGGGTCTGTTTTGTTTGTTTTACTGATTGCTCCTAACAAATTGCACAGACCCAGATCTGCCAGCACATTATGTGATGGCAGTTCTGGATCTGTGCAGTTTGCAGTTGGACTCGACTTATAAGTGATTATATACAGTACAGCTAATCCAGCAAATCAACTGAAGCAAAAATACCATGCAAGTTTGTCAAATAGGTAAGATGACACAGCCACATAATAGAGTAAGCACAGAGATCACAAGTTGTTTACTTCATTTTGTAAAGAATACCCCTGTATAGTTTTATTATTTTTTCCATAATATTATAACTTGCACACGGTTGGGTCCAGAAATATATACTGCAGCATGGGCAAGGGCATGAGTTACCAAGGGACCCCTGAACAATTAAAAAAGGGGTGGATAACAGTAGCAAGAAGCAATGTGGGGACAGGTCAATTACTCATTTTTCAATCGTATGGGCAATAATTATTCATAAATAGCTTTTTCTAATGAAGCCTGCTTTTCTATATAAATTGTTGGTTTTTTTTAAGAAAGCTAGTGATCATTAAAAACATTAATTCAAGAGGTTTCAATACACATCACATTTGTACCTGCAAAAACATTGTGTATTACGTCACTGCTTTTTGTATGTGAACGTGATTACAATCTAGTATTATGTTTGATTCAGAATAAAACAAGGTTCTTGTTTTAAAAATTAACATTTATTTTAAGGAAAACCAAATCTAAAACTTGATTTTTATATTGTTCTGTTTGAAAATACTGACACTGATTTCATTGCAAGTAACAGTGAAATTTCTGCCCATCCTTGTCCAAACCTTTGAGTGCCAAATTGGAAATTTTAAGTTCACTACAAACTTTGAAATTTACTTCTCTACTAAGAATCCTATCTGTGTAGCCAAGATTTTCATGCACTGAGTACGCCTTTTGTTGGATTCCCTTGCTATCCTTGATCCCATTTATGAAGGAGTAGGATAAACTGTTGATTAATGTTAGATACTTTATGTATGTTATTTAAAAAGGTGTTCGATTCCTCTATTAAATATGTTGACTTCACACATAAATATGACTGCTAGCACTTACACAGGTAGGATTACCTTTTAACTTTTTTTAAAATTCTAACCCCTTTACCTGATTCAATACAAAAGTCTAATGAATGTGATAATACAAAACAGGTTTCTTGACATTGATTGTAACAATGTAACACACACTTCAGCAAGCTGGGTATCAAGACACAGTATGCCCTTAATTATATTCTCACAGAAACACTCGCAGGCACATTTGACACTTTTCACAGTTGAATAACAGTGGGCATGTCACATTTATGATGATTACACTGATTTTCAAGATCAAACTGAAACATGAATTTCACTTCACAATACTTATTTAATTTTTATTTATTTCTTAAAGTGTTGTCACAAGTTGACATTAGTAACATTTCAGTTGATGAATATTACATGATGTATTTGGTGTTGAGTTTTTGAATAGACTATTTAACAGAGTATAAAAGTTGCAAATTTAATGATGTTGATACAAAGTTGTAAACACTAATTACTTTTTTCAATATAAACCAAGCGATATATCAAGGTTGAATTGACCCATATTTATGTGATTTTATTCACATTCTGCAAATACTGGTCTTGGGGTAGGGAATTTTTTAAAATAAGAAAACAGGCGATCTACACATGCCCTTGCATTATAAATAGTTTCACTAAAATGAGGAAGCAGTGTAGCATGAATGCTTTAATAATTTTAAGTGTTATTCAGACATTTATGACTTTTAATTAAATTAATATGAATACAATAATAAAATATTAAGACAATGGTTTAAAACACTTTTGTATTTAGTTGATTACCAGCCATCATACAGTAATTATAACTTACAATAATACACTGCATAACCATATTTTCAAAATAGTTGCCCATGCATTTGCTAGTCAGAATACTTCATGGTGATAAAAACATCTGAGTCAAGTAAATGAGTACATATTAAAATGGAGATAAATTTGGTAAATGGGGCCAGGTTTATACAGGCAGTATATATTTCACTAATACAGTAGTTCTGAGAATAATCCTTAAATGGTTCTGCCATGCATTCTCCATTTTCATTGGCTGTTAATAGTTATACAACTTGCTCTAATTACAGTTGATTATAAACTTGAGTAGCTCCCTAAGTCTTTAATATTTGTAATTTTGTATCTTATACCTTGTTCTTTTTCAGGTGTCCAGTTTCATAGGTGTTACCATGGTTACAGTACTCAGTGTGTATTCATTTTACAGACACCATTATTCCAATAGCTTTCAACTTGACAACAGTACAATTTAGTGCTTCATTTTGGTTCATGATACTGATGATAATGGTGCTATGTGATGCATGGAATATATAAATACTGATATGTGTCAGATCAGTCCGTTTTGGGAGTTTCTCAAGACATACACTAGTAGCTAAATATAAGTTCTCAATTTTGAGCATGCTGCAGACTTCCCAACAAACTTTGAAACATTCATTATCAGAAAATTCAAGACCATTTATTGTCCCGTCCCTATGCTATGTTTGGAAAAGCTTCAGGTATATTGTGATACACTCCATCTGTACACATGACCCTGTTATCACATCACCTGTGTAAATGCTGATTGGAAACTTTGGAAACATTCTAGTTATGTTGCCTTGTGACCATCTGCAAGAGGGGTGTAGGCAATGGATCCTACCAATGACTCCTTGGAAGGAAGTCAGTAGATAAATGTACAAAATGTCAGTTACATCAACTGTATTTATATATTCTGACCATGCTTCCTAAATGTAGTAATTGTAGAAAGATGCATCATGTATTGCATAGATTGTGAATCATGACCCCTGAGTCACTTCTGGGGTTGGGAATTTGGGGTGTTGGTGCTGGTGTGTAAATAAACATAATTTTATTACACACATGGGTACATTTAACTTAGGGGATATCCATAAAGTTCATACACTGAAAAATCAGCCGATTTCGCCCACCCTTGATATGCACAGTGTACATGTTCATAAAATTAAAAAAACTATATGTTCATGTTGTGCATCATCCCACCCTCCAATAATAGCTAAGACAATACAATTTTGAAAGATGAAATGTAATACAGTCATTAAAAATTAGCAGTTTTGAGTTTTAATTCCATGTAACAAAACTTGGCCAGATTGATAACAATAACGGAACTTGAGTAGCTTATTTATATTGACTACCTGATACGTACTTATTAACCTTATTACTTATTGTCCCCTTGCCCTCTCCACATACTCAGGTGTATGCTGTTATCTACCACCTCCATGTGTACATAATTTATGGACATCCCCTTACCGTGTACATTATGTGTAGCAAACATATCTTTAATATGTAACAGTTCACCCATCTTCACTAGCCAAGGGTAGTTATTCCACATTGTTCCACATCAACCCTTGGCATATTTAGCTTGCTGAAACTGTATCTGTTGATTTGCAGTTTGAATTGCTGCAGCTCAAAGAATCTGATCCAATCAGATCCCTTGTTACATTTAAACGGGGAGATTTTAATTATAGCAGCCTTGATACAAAATGACATAAGGCACATGCAAGTTTTCCAATCTAAACATTTTAAGCAACTTTGAATTCCATGCTGGTGCCTGTGGACATAATGGAAGTCACCCTTTAGAATACATAACAGGTCACATAATGTACTGTCTCATTGGTTAATTGATTTCAGTTGCTATAGACAGGGACTCATGGTTAATTGATTTCAGTTGCTATAGCCTGGGACTCATTGGTTAATTGATTTCAGTTGCTATAGACAGGGACTCATGGTTAATTGATTTCAGTTGCTATAGACAGGGACTCATGGTTAATTGATTTCAGTTGCTATAGACAGGGACTCATGGTTAATTGATTTCAGTTGCTATAGACAGGGACTCCTCATCCAGAAGAATGCACTTGTTCAAAAAACATTTTTTCAGTTAGCTAAATAAAATATGCCAAGGGTTAATGTGGAACGAAGTAGATTAATGACCCTTAGCTTGCAAATATATACTTGCATTTTGGGTAATTTCAAAACACATTGTAATCTGATTCATGTCCATTTTGAATAGTTTACATACTTGCATTTTTTTTTTTGTTATTTATTTGTAAGCTTTACCACATATTTCCTGTCATACATGTGTTATGATGCAGTAAAAGTTTGAAATCATTGCCTTTGTATTGGTTATGGTTTTAGAAACATGTAGTATGAAGGAAGTAATTCAGTACATTTAGCAGTTTATGGTATAGGATCTTGTTTGTCAGTATGCTATCAAATTGTGCAATATATGTGTAGTTTTATTTGTTCCTATTTATGATAATAATGTTTGACATGTCTCTTGAGTTTAGGTGTACATGTACAAAGTATAGTATATATGTACAAAGTATAGTATACATGTACAAAGTTTACATGTACAAAGTATAGTATTCACTTTTAAAGACAATTTATGCATCCTGACAGCTGTTGACACTGAAGACATTATTTACATTTTGACAGCCATAACAATGTTTTCTCATGCAATGAAGAGTGCAGGGGTAATTTAGGGTAAAATAGCCTACAGTTAGAATGAATTTGGTGATTACACACACAGAATGTGTTTAGGAGAGATATTAACAGCAAAATAGAACTTTATTTGGATATATTTTGCGCAAAATAGGATTTTTTGAAATATATTTTGCACATCCACTAATTTTATTTTGTCAATTTGAATAAATGTTGGAATGAGATTACTCTATTTTTACCCAGAAAGAGCTCAGCCGAGATCAAAGTCAGATAACTATATCCATTATCTCTGCTGGGAGGTGATGTGGATAGTTTTATTTTTTTAAATCAAGGACAACTAAACTAATTTGAAATCCATTTATAAATTATATTTTTTTTCACTGGATTATTAAATGATCTTTTCTTTTGGCATATTCGTGCTTCCTGCCACATGATGTATACCGGTACTGTTCTTTTTAAACTGTTTATTACTGGATTTTTCTTACGCTTGTACCGTACATAATAGGTAAATAATTTATTTTTATTACCTGATTTTCATAACAGATGGCACAATGTAATGTGATGTTTATATTTCTTCACATCACTTGGTCATGACATCACTGGATGTTTTGATGTGATGTCATAACATTAGGTTCTCTTCAGTGTGCATTTGAAATAGCATTTGTACAATTCTGAAGCAAATAAATTGCCATCTTTTTTAAAAAGTCATGTAATGAAACAGTTTTAGACCTTTGTTTCGATTAATATGAAGTTTTATGAACAAGTACATTTATGATACTGACCTCGAGTGATATTGAACAACAAACGGTTTACTGGTTCATAAAATGTTGTATTCAGCTCAACAATGGTCTGTATTTGAATAATTTATTCCGATTATTCATATTCTAACATTTTTAGGTTTATGTTTTGAGACTTTATCTTTGCCCTTTTATGCTGGATCAGGACTTTAACATTAATTTATGCCATTGAATAAAATGCAAGATGAATAATATTTATTTCCCTTTTTCTTTTTTTCCTTCTGTTTTCATAATAATGACAAAGTATTTAATAACTTAGAATGTGATGAAAGTTATAACCTATATTAATTATTTACATTTTCTAAATTTTATTTTCTGTTGTTTTACTTCTTTCTTCCTTGAGCAAAGAATTCTTGATAGCGATGTATCTCCGATTTTAATGTTGAAAAATCTCATCTTAATTCCTGCTGTACTTAATATCAGGGAAATGTTTACATTACGTTGAATAAATAAATATTTCTGGATTTTCATATTTTTGTTGTATGTTTGATTTGCTTTGGTGTTTTATTGCACAGAGCCCATCTGGTATGTCTTACATGCCCAGGCCTGCAGGAGGTGTTATGTATTTGGGTCCTACACTTATTCTTTTGTTGGCTTGAAATTATTCTGTATTTGTAATGTTTCCTACCTTTAAATTTGTGTACATCATTAATCTATAAATTAGTGTCACACAATGAAGCCATTAGGTTTTACTTATAAATTACCTATAGTCAACATGATATACTGCATTAACTGGGTAATTTTGACAATATTTGTTGTGGCCTAGTGGTTAGCACATCAGCCTCAGATGCGGTAGGTTGCAGGTTCAAACCCTGGTCGAGTCATACCAAAGACTTATAAAAAATGGTACTAACAGCTCTTTCGCTTGGCGTTCAGCATAAGAGGTTAAGTGTTAGGACTTGTCGGCCCGGTGTCAGGATAATGTGACTGGGTGGGACATCATGCTACATGTCTGCGGCATGATGCCCCAGAGCTAGACATCACGTAATGACTGAATTTTTTTAAAGCTACGTCAAAAATCCAAATCACGCACCAGTATTTTTTATTGTCACCGATGCCCTCACCCAGCATCTGACGGTAAGTGATACATAAAGCAAAGCAGGAAATCCATCGTCATTTCACATACCATGCTGCACTTGTGAATGAGACAAGAATGGAAGAAACTTACACTTGGCTTATGTATGGTAGTACCCATGTTAAAACTTGTGAGACATAGTGTGTATTCTGGAAATTTGTGCTCAAATTAAAATTCTAATTACAAAAGCATGTAACTCCTATATATATATATATATATATATTATATCACAGACTTGTCAATTGATACAGTATACATATGTTTTAATTAGAATGATTTCAACAGAGAAAGCTGTTGTGCATAAAGTATCCTTCAGACAATGATAAAGTACCAAAGCCCAAAACATTGTATTAAAATTATTGTGCAAAATAACACTAAAACTTTTATGACACTATTGGTTTGAAGCTGTATTATAAACATGCATAGAATCAAGCGATGAGAGACAGAGAGAAAGAATATAGTACTTGAGAAAATAGTTATCAAAGGGCTGTAACTCTTTCAACTTGAGCTTTGTGCTAAAGCATGTTAAAGCTATCATGGATATGATGCATTACCATAAATTTTGTTGGAATCCTGAAAGTGCAACAGTAACAACCCTTCTTCAACCCTCTTTTACAGTGTTTGAAGGCCTGTAAATGCCCATCCAGTGTCAAAGGTTTCTTTGGGGATTTGGGGTTTTCTCTAGCTTCTTGTCGACATCATGCCACCACCAAGTCATCTAGACCAGCTAGGTTTCATCTGCTTTGATTGGGTGATTGGCAAGTTACAAGATATAAGTTCTTACTAACATTTTATTCAAACTTATTTCCGTTTCACTGTAAGAGACAACCTGCCAGTTAGATATAATGGCTTATGATCTTGATTGGTCCCCAGAGGGTCATTATTGGGTCAGAGGTCAATCTGGTGCAAATGTACAGCAAAATGCGACTTCCAGATAACATTACAGCATAAGAAGAATATCTTTAAAAGATTTTGTCAAGAATTAATCTGGAGAAATCCGTTGTTTTCACATGATGTCACAAAACATATGTAATTCCATATCCGCCATGTTGACTCTCTAGCCATGCAAACCAGCACTTAACAATATTGTTCTTTCCATATGATTATGAAGGCATGTCTTGATTTGGGCGTAAGGATATAATAATACATCACATCCTGTTGTGCATGTCAATCGCATGAGACTGAATGTGTGACTTTTCCTCTTTACTCTCCAAGCAAAGCATTGAAATTGGGTTCTTTCATAAACAAAGAGATCCTTCAATAAATATATGGATAAAGAAATGGATACACAAACAAGAAGAAACATGTAATGATTTACAATTTTCACTGGCTAAAATCAATCATTTTGCAACCTTTCAAGTTAAAAAGCCAATCATTAATATGTAAGTTCATATTTAGAAAAGCGTTTAAAGAATAATAAGTTTTTATACATTTTGCACAATGTCAAGTTACACTATGCACATGTTTTGTTCTAATGCAATTTCTTTAAACGTAATCGCCTTCATTCAATATCATCCTACATCCATCATCTCCACCACAAATACAATATTTGACCACACTAATTAAAATTGGTTTGACAGCTGTCTTTAGCACAAGCACATGCTTTTGTGAAAAATTATTTGTACATAAAAGTTCTGGCATAATACATATGCTACGAAATTTTAATTCTGTAACTGATATTGCTTCCTGAAGAGCATTGTCCAGAAATACTCGTACAAAATATTTTTTAAAAAATAAAAATGACAATATTGTTTGATTGTAAAAAACAACTATTTCTATTTAATAACAATATGCACGATCCTGGTTCAACTTCACTATTCTGTCTTTCAAAATAAGCCAGAGAACTTTTTATTTTTATTTTTATTTTCGTGCTATAGGGGCACTTCATTTCAAGTATGATCTATGTATCATTTCGATTAAGTAAATATCCTTATTGACAATTAAATCGGATTATTATTTTGAATATATGATGACTAATGGTCACAAAGGTTAGTCAGGGACTTAAAATGGCAGTGCAAGGTGCACATGCATTGCATTGTGGGTATTTGCATACACAACTGTGATGTCGGTGAAAACAACACAGGTTATAGAAAGTAAGCATGGTAATGTAAAATAGTCTTGTTTGTCCTTGATGAGACTAAAATTCCAGTTTTACTTTGATTAAGGTCATTGGTCTATACTGCAAATATAATCAGTTAATCAAAGAACTGACATATATTCTTAGTAAATTTTGTAAAAGTCAAAGCTGGTATCCATGTTTGATGTAATCTTCAAAGGATAAAAGAAAAGCAGATGAGATTCTCAAACCTGCACTTTAAAGGCAAATATTACAGTCAAAGGTCAATAAATTCAAAGCACACTATATTCAGTTTTGATGTACCCTATGCATTTAATTATGATGAGAATTATGTCAAATAATGAATTAGAGGAAGCTGTCCATATGCTAATCTGATCTTTAATATTTGCCTGCAAACTCTTAATTTTAATTGTACATTTTCTAGAGTTTATAGACCGCTCCGGTGGCTTAGTGGTTAGAGCATCCACCTCAGATGCGGGAGGTCATGGGTTTGATCCACGGCCAAGTCATACCAAAGACTTACAAAAATGGTACTAACAGCTGCCTCACTAGGCATTCAGCATTAAGAGGTTAGTGTTAGGACTGGTTAGCCTGGTGTCAGGATAATGTGACTGGGTGGGACATCATGCTACATGTCGGCGGCATGATGCCCCAGTGCTAGACATTGCTATAAACTGCCACATTGCAGACATGTTAGTGATACAACTGAAAAACTGTTAAAGCTATTTTAAAAATCCAAATCACATCACGTCACATCACATCTAGAGTTTCTAGGTTTTGTGATGAAGAAAAAGTAAATCAAAGTACTGCAAAGAAATTACCATAATTGTTACTGCTTCGATGAAAGAAAAGACATTTTATGTTTGAAAATAAATATGAGTATTGTCTACTTTAACAATAAATGGCTGTACATAAAAGACCCTTCAGTTGTCAATGTTGGTAAAACGTTTGCACCGTTATTG
Source organism: Sinohyriopsis cumingii (assembly GCA_028554795.2). Lineage (NCBI taxonomy): Eukaryota > Metazoa > Mollusca > Bivalvia > Unionida > Unionidae > Sinohyriopsis > Sinohyriopsis cumingii. The sequence continues at coordinate 64,936,267 of CM068831.1, forward strand.
TGATAACAAGAGGGCCAATACTGCAAGCTTTAAATGAAGCACAGTTTTCTGTGTCAGATCAACATGTCATCTTGCAGGTATGTGAAATAACAGTTCTACTGCAGACTCTACTTAAAACATCACGCGGCCTTATCAGTTTTCACCTTGCATTCTTATGAATTACACTCATGTAAACAGCTGGAAGGTTTCCCTAATATCTCTATGATAATCATATTGAAAAAATTCCAATATTAGCCTAAAAAACGGGGGGAAGATAATTATGAATGATGCAATAAATTTGATTACTGGCAGCAATTAAAGGTCATTTTTAGCTTGAAGGGAGGTGGGTGAACCATGCATAATTGATTCCAGCAACACCTTCCTTGGTGATTGCATACAAAAGACATATGTGACTTTCAATTGTCCTCAGATTTATGTTTTCCAATATATAAAAAATGCTGGAAATCTAACACTTCTACTGTTTTGGGGGGTTGGAGACATTGAAGATGGTCTGTTTTTACTGATGGTTGCATTTACTGTAATGTGTAATGAAAAGGATATAAATCCCTCTTCTTCTTCAGTATTCATAATAGCATCCATTCCAATAAGTCATGCATCAATCAGTTCATAATAAATTAAGGAATACATGACTGGATGTAGCTACATGTCATTTCAGTTGGAAAACACCACAAGAACTGTAAGATGGTTTATAATGTATCTTTTTGGCAGTTGTATACAGATAAGATGCCAGGTACTTAGCTGTAAACTAAATGTAGGCCATTACAAGGAAAACTGCATGCTATATATATTATGCTGTTAGAAAGGGTTGTTGTTCATTGTCTGGATATGTACAAAACTCCAATTTTTGATCTTGTATTCTTGTTCTCTAAATGTGGAAGTGTTGATGTTCTATAAAGAACACCCAATAAAAGGTAAAAAAAAGACCTCCATTTTATATTGCGAGAAATTGCAATCATCTGTGAGACAAATATTCTTGAATTTTTTGCTGTACAATGATTTGATACCGCATCATTGTTTTATTTTTAACAATGTGGGGGAAGAATTATTTCACTTATGTGTTCTATGGGAACAAAGGTGTTGTTTGAAATGTTCTTAGCCAAAGGGCAAATTTATTTGTTTTCATACCATTTTCATTGTGTGTGTGTATGTGTGTGTTAACTCTTGTAGACAAACATTGCACCCAGCTGGTAACTGGCAAATGGCACTTGTTATTATTTTGCTCTTTATGCAATAAAATGTCGATTCATTAAAAGGGAATGTCAGGATAGTCTATTGTGTTGTTGAAAATCTTTGTACCTACTTGTAATCCTCATAACACAAAAAAAGAGGTTTAAAGAGAAGACACTTTTGAAACCGAATGTAATGAAGAAAGGGAAGATATAAAGAAACAGACAGACAAATAGAAGGAAAGGTCAGAGTTTCAAAAGAAATGAAGATTTGGGAGGGATTAATTAGGACTGATACCAGTACAATTAGATGGCAAATGGTTTATAAGTCAAAATCAATTTTAAATAGTTTTTAAAACTGGATCCAGTTGTGTTCACAAAAAAAGACATAATTTTGAAGGAGAAGGTAATGGCTTTCTGTCATTATTCAGAGGACATTATCTTCATGGTTTGTGAATTATTCTGACATTTTCCTCTCATTTCTTTTCAGTACTAGTACGTTTTATGTCACAATGGTTTCAGACATGCATTGGAGTTGGAATACATTCTGAAGATGGGTGTGCAAAGCTTGCTAACTTCATTTGTGGAAGTTCAAATAATGAAACAGTTACCCTGCTTATTAGGGACTCTTATTGTCCTGATAGGTAGGTGTTATTTGTATTGAAAGGTCCCAGAAGTGCTCTAATTATTTATATGTGTATATTTCATAAGACATGCAGTGAGAAAGAATATTTTGCTTCAAATATAATCATTTTTCTGCCCATATCAGACAAGAATCCTCTCTACAAAAGACAATTACATGGAGATTTGCTTATGGTATTATTTGCTGTGATCTACACAGACATGCAGCTCCTTACTGACAAGTGTCTAGCAAGTCAGGATTTATTGTACATTAAGGTCATTGCATACACGTGGTCTTGGAAGTTGACTGCAATTGATGGTATAAAACTTATTTTTATTTACACTACTACTATAACTACTAAAGATATTTTTATTGGCCAAAAAATGTATTTCAACAGATCAGTATATATATATATATTTATATATATATATATATATATATATATATATATATATATATATATATATATATATATATACACACACACACACACCAAAAGAGAGCAGTAGAAATCATATAGGTATCAACGTCTACAGTAACATGGCCATGTGCCAGGTATATATAAACTGTTTGTTTTGAACAGAACATAAACTAAATATGAATACTACACAAAGTAAAGAGAGAGAAAGAGACTTGGCATGATATCAATGACTTTACAACCAATTAAAGTGTGATTATCAATTATCAAAGTAGTATATTACTGTATGTGCCTGGTTTTCTTTATCTTACTAAAATTTCAAAATGCTTGTACATATTATATGGAAGGACCTGAATCAAAAATAAATTTGTGAGCAGATTTATATCTGTGTTCTTCAGGTGTTCAAATATTTGTTTTCCACATAAAAAGTTATCAAGCTTAAAACTACCCGCTTCTTTATGATTTCAAATCAATACTTATATAGTTAAGACATTCAAGGAAGAAGTGGAAACTGCTTCAGCCAGAGTACCATAAAAGATTAGCTATATGGGAGTCTGTTGGAACAAAAGGAGATAAACATTAGCCCAGGTTTACACTGTGGATTGCTCTGATGACAAGGAGATATCATTTCTTGCAATTGTCTGTAGGTTTGCATGGGTTGATCACTCTGGTGACAAGGAGATATCATTTCTTGCAATTGTCTGTAGGTTTACATCGGTTGATCACTCTGGTGACAAGGAGAATTCAGCAGAAATATAGAAACTGAGGTTAGATGGGACACTCTGCAGATATGGGAAAATGTAGTGTTCAAATTACAATCCAGCACACACCTCTACAATCTAACATAGTGACCAATACCTCATCATTTACAATCCAACATACCACATTACAACATCAGCATGCCTTGTGAAGTGACCAATTCCCCATCATATACAATCAATGTGTACTGACCAATATCCCATTATCTACTATCCAACAACCACATTATGCCATTAGTATGCCGTGGGTAGTAACCTGTTCCCTAGTGGCTGAGATTTGTATAGTAAGCATTACATATAACTCAGATCATGTTGGAGGTGTCAATAAATATGCATATATTGTATCAATGTTATAAAAAAGCCTTAATCATGGGAACCAACTCAGAATAACAGTAAACTGAATGACAATATCGGGCTGTTTAATATTTTATTGGCAATTAATACATTTCTAAAAAGAAAATGTTTACAGATTTAATTTTACTTTCAAAAAAGAAAACATCTAATTTAATGTTCAGTCTTTAACAGATGATAAATTATTTAACTCTAATAATGATGGAATAGATTTAACAAAACCTCCAACAACTGTATTATTGAATCAGATTGTGATTGGAGATATCTAATACTTAACGAATAGATTTAAGCAGGAGATGTCTACTATCAACAGGAAAATGACAAATCAAATTTTTACAGAACATATTAATATTTTTATGTAAATGAATCCAAAATAATACAATAGGCTGGATTTACTTATTTCTTCAAGATACAAAGGGAAACAAAAGAAGGAATCAAATCAAAGTATCTGTCAGATCTAGTGTAGCTCACCAAGTAGACAATGCAACAACAATTAGACAAATTATATTGTTCAAGATAGTAAAAACAACTATTTGAAACATTAATTTTAGTTGAACAGTATTATTTCTCAGATGGAAAACATCACACAGACTTCAACAATATATTTAAAATATGTAACAGAAAGAAAGTGATATCAACAATGTAAGTTAAATCAATAAGTAATTTATTTTCCTACAATACAAAATTAAAGTTCAAGACATACTTACGATATTGTGAATTAAATTCCAAATAAATGTCCTATCACAAGTCTAATGATATGGAATGTTCCAAATGAATTCCAATAGTCTTGAATGTCTTGATATGCCACAATAATGCCATCCAAAATGACTTTGAATGAGTTCACAGAAATCCAAAGTAACGAATCTATCCTAAAGTCAATCAGCACCTTGGTATTTCAAATAAATAATTCCTCTCAAATTATATATGATGCCACAACACAACTGCAAACTCTGACCATGGATTCCCACACAATCATATGGAACAGGAATGAATCATTTGCTTATCAAATTCCAATATATACACCTTCACTTGACCTAGATGTGGCTTCCAATATAACTGTAAACAAGACTAAGCCTACAATATTCCGAACTCATGCTTTGTAAACTATCCACTTACAACGCGGTTCCCAACCATTTTTGGTCGCGACCATAAAAGATATTTCTTCTGAGCCTCATAACCCCGTTTCCACATTTTGATAAGTTTTGCCAACCTCCAAAAAATCCTGGTGACCCTCCGTAGCCCATTAGAACGTCCTCGCGAACCAATGTTCGGTTGCGACCTGAGGGTTGGGAACCACTAACTTCTAACTTATCGTCATGGATAAACATTAGCCATATAAAATTCTGTTTTACAAATTACAATCATGGACAACAAAAGTTAAGAACACAATATAAATTAAATGTGCATAACAGTCGCGATGACATTTTAATTAACCAGAGACACGGTGAGCAAGCGAGTAGCACAGAGGGTTATGATAACTATTTACAACAGTTATCAAATTAATTTCTATGAGGAATAAATAGTACTTATAAATATCATCATGATTAAGAATTGAATACTATACTGACAAACAATTTCCAAGAATCTGCCACAAAATATGAGGTAACATAACTCGGACAAGATAAGGTTATTGATGGTTATGCAAACAATGCCTTCAATGCCTTCAATACCAACAACAGTACCCAAAACTAACGAGTTAAAAGATATCGATTATGTAATAAATGCCATAACTAATGATTTAAAAGATATCGATTATGAAATAAAGACCGCTACTAAGGATTAAAAATATATCGATTATGAAATAGATAGTGTTCTAGGAGCTAGAGAATTCATTTTTGAAATAAATTAGCTAGCTAATTAATCTCTAATCTTTCTGTTACTCCAAATAAACATTTAAATGAAACTGCAGAAAACAAGGTACTTAATGCAAGAATTAACCAAATGTGATTGTACTTTCCTACTGTTAAATGTTTTACAAACGTTGCTATGGTTAGACCAATAATTTCTGGCATCACACAAAAAATCTTTTCAAGAACAGTACCACATGTTACACCTTTTTTGAACAACTGCATTCATCTTTTCTTTAAGTTTGAGATTTATGTGGTTAATAATTTCTCAGAAGTTGTTTTCCATGTCTCTTGTATGTCCAACTATTTGTGATCTTTTAATCTGAGCTTTATTCAAAAGTTTTTCCAATTTGGATTTTTATTCCAAATCTTTTTTCTTTAGCAACGTAATTTTGTCATATATGGTATCGTTTTGTGAAGTGAATCTACATATATTTTCATGGGCTTAATTTTAATTATCTACATCAACTACAGCTGGTTTACCTTTTAATTCTCTTTCTCCCATAGGTGTAAATAAATTTGAAGGTGCTTGGTTATCAATGTTTCGTAAAAATTATTTATTAAAATCATCTCTGCATCTTTTACTTGCTTGACAAATGGACAATTTTGTTAACTGGTTTTATTTATATTTCCTCGATAATTCGTGTAGGTTTTCTGATTAAATCTTTCGGTTCTATATGCTGTAACGTTGCATGCTTCTTTTTCTGAGTGATACCATATTCTTCCGTCTTGTTTTGTCCCACCCAAGTCTTGCACAAACAAAACCACGTCAACCTACTTTAGCTGCTATAGTGTTGAAGGTAAGTGGAAAAAACTTGAAAATGTACTGAAGGTAACTTGAAAGTAGCTTTACAACAACTTGAAGGCAAATTGACAATAGCTCAAATAACTGCTTTGGAATGCTTCAGTTTTGGTTGCAAAATAAATGGAAGGTGGAGAAGGAAAATTGATAATGTAAGTTCACAAATGACAAAAGATCGTCGTAGAAACAAACCCTGAAAACAACATGGGAATCATTCACAAAAACGTAAAAACTCACAAGAATACAAAGTGTGTGTGTGATTTGGATTTTCTAATGTAGCTTTAAATTTTTTTCACTCATATCACTACGATGTCTGCAGTGTGACAGTTTATTATATTTAAAATAATCAAAAACAATATATTCGAGAATGACCCAGTTATATTGAGGAAACAGTTATACACTAATTTAAAACGCAAAACAGATTCCCGTTTGAGGGTCACGGGATCACTCTTCTAGAACAAAACAGAAGCTTTTTACATGACTAACATCATGTGGTCTTAACTGAAATCATTCGTTCTTACTATGAGAAAGAATTATAAAAAAAAATGAAAACAAGTTGTTTACTAGAACTGCCACTGTTTCTGAATCCAGGGCAGGAACTAGGTCAGCATTAGATACAATGTCTCTATTATTAGCAGTTTACATCAAAAATAAACAAATATCAGTCCGAACTGAACTATATTCTGGACAATATTAAATCCAATAAATAAAGCTACATAACAATAACATGTAATGGAGATATAAAAAAAATAAAACTAACAAACAAACAATTAAATTAAATATAAATTAAATCAAATATACATTAATAATATGGTGCTATTTTTGTGTGACTATATCAAAGCTACTCGTGACGAGTATCAAAAGTCCCACATATTGGTGTCATAACCTGGTTAAAGTCACTCAAAATGCACGAATAGGTGAACGTTCGATGATAGAGGTAGGCTGGGTTTATTAATACTGCTACTACTACTGTTATTATTATTATTATTATTATTATTATCAACGTAGTTCAAATTGAGATAGTAATTACAACGGATGGCAAGTGATAATAATTAACATTACATCAAAATCGGGGTAAGTTTCTGTGTATTTGTGTGTGTGTGTGTATGTATGTATGTATGTATGTATGTATGTATGTATCATATTTTATTTGTAAACCTCGGTGCCTATTGCTAGCAGTGTTTACAATTATTTCGTCATGGATGTGTAAGTCCTAAGAATTGAAAATTATGTAAAAGTAGAAACTTTTCTAGCTATTATTTCAATACAAAATATGCTTAATAAATTTAATTTGTCTGTGTCAAATGGTTTTTACCTAGTTATGTTAAGTTTTTGCCATAAAGTGTTTGCATTCAAGTTTAAGAAATTGTTTCAAGTGCCTGAAAATCTCACCTGATTACTTTCATATCATTGTGAAAATGCTTAAAAAATTTTATTTGTTTACCGTAATCGGATTTTAGTTAATCGTGCAATCAAGGGTGTATTAAAAACGGTCCAAATTTTCGAAAAACTGGAAAATCGCTGTAATGGCATAAATTCCATTCAAACTATCTACTTAGCCTGATTTCATGGTTCTATAATTAACAGTTGATTTGCTGTACCATTAATAGAATTCGGGTCAGGCTACGTGGCGACGTTCAGACAAACAGCAGCAAGACAACATTTCCCTTTCTGCTTTGACAAATATCTCTGAAACATCATGCCATTCTTCACTCCCATAGTGCAACATAGTAAAGGCCCGTGCAAGCACGTTTCTCGCGTTCGCACTGAAAGCACCCGAAATACACGAGAACGCAAGTGTGATTGGTATGCGCTGTGGAAAATCGTTTAGTTACGCGGTTTCCTTGATCTTAGTGACAGAAAATTCTTTCCAAGAGTGACCTTTATGCGATATAGTCGAAGATATATTTCTTTTCTTCTGAGGTTTATATGAGTACAACACTTGAAGATCATAGGGCAATTCTCCTCTGTAAGAGTGTATGGCCATGTTGCATACGTCTTTGGCGTGCATCTTGAGACAAATTTCCCCCCATAGTACAGATTCCATGAACCTCCAACATGACCCGAAGTGGAAAACCAATGGTGACGATGTCGGTAAGTAGGACGGACGTTAGCGTGCATGAAAAATCGAATCAGTGCGTCAACAATCTGCACCACGATTCCTTCGAGGGATGGTGTTGTGCGTAAAACTAAACCTTTTAGCTCACGTAGGTGAGATAGCATGTGTGTTATCAGATCGTACATTTCATAGGAATATCTAGATTTCACTAGAGAGAGTATTGTTTTGCACACTAGTAGCCATTTTTATAAGTGATCGTACGTATCTATCTTATTAATTGTACCCAGTGTAATGCATATAGTACCCACGGTTTGCATCTCCTGGTTCTGGCTAAACCATAAAACATTTTACGTTCGCAAGGAACGCATGTTGAACAAACATTCAACATATTCTATGAACATCCATTTTCAAGTAAGTATCTTCTGAATTGCCTTATCAGGCGATCTTTTTATGTGAGGAATGTTTAGTTGATGTACTAATTTGCGTATTTGGAAAATGTAATGTGCGATAGCTTTGGTCAAAGTTTATTAAATATGCACGGAATATGGGCTAAAGAGAAGAGAAAGGAGTCAAAGACATATGTTCCAGAACTCACCCATACCTAAAGCAGATCCAGATAGGATAGTTCAGGGTCCTCTCAATTTAATCTGATGTTTGGGCGACAAACTTATGCGTACCATAGATGACATCTTCAGGTAAATCAATTCAGAGTTATTATCGGAACCACCAGATTTTGCCTATAAGCTGCATCGAGAGAAGCTCAGAAAGCAGGTCATAAATATAAAAACGACCTGAAAAGGAGTCTACATTTAAATCTGGGAATAAGTCCTGGTCAAGAATGCGGCATCTCTGTAAAGCAATCACTGATAGATGACGTCGAAGTGCTACGTGGTAACGATACAACCCACTCCAATAATCTTTATTTTTTGTCGTTCCGATGGAAAAGGGGGAAGGCTTTAGACGAAATCACAGAAACCTTCTACTGACTTCCATGGATTAGCCTTCAATTCTATCGCGATAGAAAGGGCACAGAAAGGGAATCTGTCAATCAAAATCCTTAATCTGATCAGATTTTCTAGATATTGTGGCAATTTATGGACCAGCAGAATATATTTTGGAAGTTAATTCTGGTGACAATAACTTGGAGTCTGAGGAAAACGAACTCGTCTTTGTGCCAGTTAGACAATGTAAGTCTGCATGTCTTTTTGTATGTCTATCTGTCTGTCCGTCCGTCTGTATGCATGTATGTATGTATGTATGTATATATGTGTGTGTGTGTGTGTGTGTGTGTGTGTGTGTGTGTGTGTGTGTCTATGTTGCTGTAGGGTTTAACGCCATTTTTCAGCACATAATAGACTATACATGGCGGTCAGTATTAATGGCGGAGGAAGAACCCGGGAAACCCCCGGAAAGAACCACTGACCCAAGAGAAGCTAATGACAAGCTTTCTCACATACCCACATTGGCTGAATCCGAGACTCGAACCCACGCAGACAGAGGTGAGATGGCAGTGATCCGTAACGGAGAGCGCTTATTAGACCACTCGAGGCCCTATGTATGTATGTATGTATGTATGTGCGTGCGTGCGCGCGCGCGCGCGTGTGTGTGTGTGTGTGAGAGAGAGAGAGAGAGATTTACTTCGATTTCTCACATTAAAATTTGCCATGTAATGTTATTATTTAAACAGGGCTTAACTACATCAAAGTTACTCCTGAAGAATCTATCACTCAAAACGCACGACATAGCCAACCTTCCGATACTAGAGACAGGTTGGGTTTATGAATACTGCATACTACTGTTATCATTATTATTATTATTATTATTATTATTGTATTAATTTTCCGTGTGCAGTAATAACTGATGGCAAATGATTGATTGAACCAAAATCCTGATTTAGCTCGTTTGCTTATTTGAAATCTATTGGAATTCGTTGCAGCTCTTTTATCGAAGCTCTGTTATATTCCCCAGGAATTTCCGCGCAACTCAATCTTCAGCCATCCATTATACGACCAATTTTCGTCAGTGGTGAGTTTCAGGAATCTCTTTATAAAGACATCTTTAGTTTGGAGAAGTAGGGTATCATCTTATTCTGCTGACAAAACGGAATGTGGGGCAGCTGTCATTCACTGGTGTAAAGGTACAGACCCTTCCAGGAATTCCTCTCCCAAGGATCAATAAAGTATCTGACTTCAGAGAGAGAGAAGCTTATTAGAATTTCAGATGGAGCTAGCGATGACAAAAATGTGTGAGGATTTAGAAAGATCGTGGATGACCTCAAGAATTTTCATGTGTTCCTGGGGAAGCTATTCATCATACTTTCGAACATGAAGATTTTCCAATACGAGCGTTAAATATGTTTCTCGTATGTAGAGCTAATTTCAGGCAAACCTCACGGGCAAAAGTTCCCTTCTCAACGACAAGACCTGAAACATATGTGTCCTCCAATAACATCATGGAATGAGATACGGAACTCAAAGAAATCCTTACAAAGGGTGCAAAAACTGTAGAAACAGCTAAAGAGATACCGCCTCTGCACAAAGTTATCATCCATTTTGCATTGATCACTCAATCTCTAAACTCCCGTCAACAGACCGATTGGAAGCAAACTGACATGTAAAGGGCTTGAACACCAAAGAGATGAATCTGACATCAATGCTGGCGGAAGATGGAGTCCTATAAAAGTTATACAAAGTAAGAAGCAGCAGAGAGGGTGAACAGACCTTTTCCTGAAATATCATTTTTGAAAAATAAAGCTTTCCTAAGAAAACGAAACAAATAAGGTCAATAAGGCCAAAATCAAAGCCTCTAACTGACCGAGAGTTTCTCTAATTGGGTTAGTTATTTTGTTACTTTATTTTTGTCGTTAGTGTTTGTTTTGTTTTTTTAAAGTATGCGCGTTTTTGTTTACCCGCCAGACGTTTCATTGACGTCGCACCCTCTCTGCTGCTACAATTAAATTATTATTATATCAATAATGACATCGGGTGCGAAGTCTTATACAGCTAGATTAGCTAGAGAAAGATTAGAGGAGATCAAAGAAATATCTTCCTGCATGTGATGATCTCAAACAAACACTGCAGGAACGTAAAGAACCACAAATTGAGTTTTTTAAGGTACAGAAAAAGGTTACGGAAAGAGTTGCAGAAGTCACTAAAAGTCTTCTTCCCACGTTAAAACAAACTGCTGAGCAAATTGCAAAAATAGCAAGAAGAACTAAACAAACAATAAATATTTAAGAGGTCTTCCGGATGAAATAGCTGCTGCTCAACCTCTTCTTGCTAAACTTGAAGAACTCGAAGGCGCTGTTGATGGAGAACCAACAACGAAAAAAGAAAAAAGTTAAATTATCTGATAAATTTACTGAAAAAACTATTAATTTAATAAAAGAAAACAACAACAGCAGCAGATTTAGCTATATTTGCTCTTGCAAGTTTTAGTAATAGAGCTATTTTTTTAAAACCTGAATATGTTGATAAGCCGGTTTCAAAAGATACATGGGAAAGTTGGATATTTCGATAATACAAAGGAGATAGGCAAGCTAGGAAAAGTGATTTTGATTTTATTGCATAAAAAAGTGAAAAAAAATAAAATATTAGAATAAGAATTTAAAGTTGTTCTTTAAGATAAATTGACGAAAAAAGGTTTTCATACTATCACGAATGCAAAACCAGAAGAAGTTTATGATATTGCTAAAAAAAATATAAATATAGGGGTAGAAATGTAAGAAAAAAAATATGTTGATTCTTTGACGGAAGATGATTGGGTTAAAGATGTATATCTCATTTCTACTAGACAAAGTTCTCTCAAAGATAATGATCCTGATTTTCAAAGATTTAAAAGAGAATTAAGAAAAATGGAACATACTGAACAACTGCAAATTGTAGCTGAAGATCAACCACTATCCCCTCGAAGACAACTTCCTCAAATTCCTCAACAATTTGAATATGAAGCTGTGGTTACAAACCAATTCACAATTTCTGGTTTAAAATGTCATGGATAAAGATTATTCTGAGGTAATAAATACTCCGTCGAATTTTGCTGAAAGAGAAATATTTGAAACCTGAACATTTACTCATGTCAAAAACGATTTTGGCTACTAGAGTATTTATTGCTAAATATGGTTCTGAAAAATAATCTGATCGAAGTTTTGCTAAAAAAAATATTACGAAGATGTAAGAGAAAAAATATGACAATTATAAAGGGAAAAAAAGAAGAAAAGATATTCTTAGTGAATTGTCAAAATACACGCAAAGCTCTGAGCCAAAAACCGGGCGTGGATTAGGAACTTGTCCTGATAGTGTTCTCGCCGATGTTGACCAATTAGAACTTTTGATCGGAGGAAAACGTGCAGGAAATAATTCTCCAGAAATTATTAATGAAATATCTGATATTTGCCGAAGATTGTTTAAAGGCGGTGTTATGGGCCGTAATATTTATCATTCTCTCATCATGAAATTGTTGATGATTATTACAGCAACGGAAAACAATCAATTAATCAGCATGTTAATTAAAAATGATTATACACACTGCTCGACGTGGGCCTGTAATAGTTAGTGTAGTAAACTCACGATTGCCAACTTACAAAGCGATTTACGGAGATGGACTTAGTGATGTCGTTATGAGTTTGATCAGAAGGATGGTTCCAAAAGCAATACCGATTGCAAAACAATTAGGAATGAAAGCTATTGATGCTATTCGCGATACAGGTATTGGTGCTGTTGGTAATGTTGCCGGAAAAGCATTTTCAACGATCAAAGAATGCTGTAAAGCAGATGTTTCGTGGATTGCCACATTCCAGATGGATTGGCACATTTCGCGTTAACTTATTTGATACAATGTATCGGATTTAGGTTAGCTGTACAGTTGACGCCAGAAAGGGTCCTTACAAATAAGATACCAGCGACAAGGGATACACTGTCTTCTTTAGCTGGTAATAAGAATGGCCAAAAAATATACTTAGTTTTACATCCTGAATTTCCTCATAATGTACTTTCTTAGTTCTGCAAATCCGAATTATATGAGATATGTCATAGGTTCTCAATCTTGATTACACATTTCGAAATTGTACTGTAATTTCGAATATAAGTGCAATTACATCCTCCTTGCTGCACTCAAAATGAAATAAGCATTACATTCCATAGCGTCTTTTTGATAATTGCAATTGAAAAACTTCATATTTTTCCCACATTATGATTTCAAATATTCAATGACAGAAACAGAAACACATTTGCAGATGTAAACACGCTTCTCCCTTGTCCGATGTACTTCATGTGGAACTGTCACATATAAATCCCAGTCCATAATCACGAAATTTCGTAGAATCGAAAAAAATACCAAAATCTATTCATTTAGACCAAATGGAAAAGTTGTTGCAATGCGCATTCATTCACAATATGACTCCAACTTTCAATTTTAACTAGACACGCCATTTTCTTTCGAAATTTATATGGAGCGCGCGACTAAGCTGAAATTTATCTGGGCGGAGTTACATGCAGTAACGTATAAATATTAGCTTCAATCACTATCGGAAAATCCATTGTTTCTAGCGATATTTCCCATCTGTGAACTAGCTAACTGCACCGATTATCGGCCGCTAAACGTAACACTAAGCACACTCATTCTATCAACCACTATGTACTGTTAACATACCTAGATCGTTGGATACACTGTAAACCATGTAGCAAATATGACTAGTCCCAATTTCAGCACAATGTAAATCGTAGGCAAAAAGTTAAGGCAGTGAAATATTGTTTCATTACACATTGAAACCATGTGCAATGCACAAATTCCAATTTCTCAACACTACCCCCTCCCCACAACCTAAAATGCATTTCGTCCCCGAAATACTACCAACCATTAGGAAGGAATTATAAAAAGCATCACCCTTGCCTTACACAAAAACACTTATTATAAACAGAGGTGCCCCATCTCCTGTACATTACTCAATCATCAAATACACGTACTCTACTACTTCAATACTTTTATAGAACAAGTCATACGGGTCATGTAGGCATTCAACACCGACTATTTATGGAAGATGTATCAATTTTTTAGAATTGGATTCTACGTAATAATAATAATAATAATAATAATACTAATAATGAGGACTTTGTATAGCGTCTAATCTTTAGAAGCTCTAAGTAAAACATTATACAACACCTATAAGATAAAAAAAAAACATATGATATGATTACAAAAAAAACCCACCATGAAATTAGAGAACATTTTTAAAAAAACATGCTGAGAATATTTAAGGTAGGAAACATTATTGGGTCTTTAAGTTTGTTCTTGCAGTCGAAATAAGTGAGTTTTGAGAGCCCTCTTGAATGTGATCACCGTGTCTTTGTGTCTAAGTTCAGTGGGCAATTCATTCCACGTTGCTGGGCCCTGGTATGCAGAAGAACTCTGTCCATATGACGTTTTGTTTTCATAGTGGGAATAATGAGTATACGACTGTCAAAAGAGAAGCGTAAGTATCTTGCTGGTGTGTACACATGGATGAGGTCGGATAGGTATGTTGAACTAGAGTCCGACAGTGAAATGTAGCACAGAGAACAAATTTTGTTTGATTCTGGATCAAATGGATAGCCAGTGTAGGGTACAGAGCAGCGGGGAGGTGTGTTCTGATCATGGTACTCTAAGTATGATCCGAGCAGCTGTGTTTTGAACTTTTTGAAGTAGATATTGAGATGAACCAGACAGAATTGAGTTACAATAGTCCAGTCTTGAAAGTACTAATGAACACACAAGTTGTTGTTGTTTATAGGGCTTAACGCCCGTTTTCAGTACACGATAGGCTATACATAGCGGCCAGTATTAATGATGGAGGAAGAACCCGAGGAAAAACCCGGAAAAAAACACCGACCCACGAGAAGCTACTGGCAAGCTTTCTCACATACCTACATTAGCCGAATTCGATACTCGAACCTACGCAGACAGGTGAGATGGCAGTGATCCGTAACGGAGAGCGCTTTAGACCACTGGGCCACTCGGGGCCCCTGAACACACAAGTGTTTTAGTGGCATCAACTGAAAGATATTTGCGAATTGAGCTGGTGCGTCTCAGCTCAAGATATGCAGCCTTGCATATGTTCATGACATGTTGATGCAATGTGAGAGTATTGTCAGAGTAACACCTAGGTTTCGTACTGATTGTGTGAATTTAATGATGGTGTTGCTGATATTTATTGTCTGAGGTAAAGGATGTGAATGAGAAAGTGTTTGTGTTGTGATCAGAATGGCCTCAGTTTTATCATCATTCATCTGCCGCTTATTACATGTCATCCATGATTTCATATCAGAAATGCACCTCTCTACACCTTGGATGGTAGCCACAGCATCAGTTGGGTGGCTAGATTTGTAAACTTGGGTGTCATCAGCGTACAATTGGTGGGACACTGGATGATGATCTATGACACTTGAGAGCGACTGAGTGTACAGAATGAAGAGAACAGGCCCCTGTAGAACACCACAACATATATCAACTGGGCTGGAGTGTATTCCATTTGCAGATATAATTTGTGTCTTGTTGACCAAGTAGGACTTGAACCACAGTAAGGCTGTATCATGAATGCTAAATACATGCTGGAGACGGTGAAGTAATATATCATGGTCTATTCTATTGTGTCAAATGCTGCAGACGAATCAAGGAGGGTGAGGACTGTAATCTTTCCGCTATCCAACGCAGAGAGAATGTCATTAAGTACTTTTAGAAGAGTAGTTTCAGTACTGTCGCAAGGGCGATATGCAGATTGTACATTGCTAAAAAGACTTTGAATTTAGATGAGATACAAGCTGGGATAGGACAACCTTTTCTAAGATTTTTTTTATATGAATGGGATATTAGAAACTGGGGGGGTAGTTCTCTAAATCGTTATGGTCTAGTGTTGGTTTCTTCAGCAGAGGCTTTATAATGGCAGTTTTGAAAAATGATGGGAATTCCCCGGATGATAGAGAGGTATTAATAACATCAGTTAGTGAAGGCAATACTGGATCTAAGCACTCAAGCAGCAGTGATGATGGAATTGATTAAGTTCACATGACTTTGGTGTACTCTTCATCAGGATTGTACGTACGAAATCCATAGAGACAGGTCAAATGCTGCTAATGGTTGCCGCTCAAATTCTGTATCCCAATTGTATGGTGACGACGAGTCAATTGAAATTGTGGTGTCAAGCTTATCTCTAATGGTTTGTACTTTGTCACGGAAGAAAATTGCATACATGTCCGAAGGTCGACTGGAGAGAAGGTAGTTGGAAGTGGTGTAGATTTGTTCCTTGACATTAGCTTGTTAGTAATCTCGAAGAGCTCTTTGCAGCTGGAACTTTCCATGATCTTAGTAGTGTAGTGGGCTGATTTCGCTGCATGGACTATATTTGTGACATTCTTCTTAGCGGATTCATAGATTTACTTATGAATAGTGAGTCTGATGTAAAACCAGAGCCTCTCACCTTTACGGCGGTCTCTTTTAGCAGTCCGAAGCTGGTCCCTAACACTGCTATACAATGGAGAACACTTTTGAATTGATACTGTGCACTTGGTAGCTGGGGCATGTTTGTCAAGCAATGAAAGCAGACAGTTATCGAGTTGTTCTGCGGTAGGAGATAAGCAAGCTATTAAGTTAGCTTGGATGTCGTGCATTAGTTTGGTTATATTTATCATTCGGAGGTTTCTCTTAGTAGCAGATAAAGGTGGAGGGTTAGGGACTGATATGTCAACATGGCATATAATGCAGAGGTGATCTGATGCAAGGTCATGTGATACCAGGGAGGACAGTAGAATGTTATCATCAGGTCTATGAAGAATCCAGTCTAAAATATGACCATGTTTATGGGTGGGTTGGTTAACTGACTGTTTGAGGTTAAAAGCATTAATGGAATCTATGAGTTTTGATGTATTTGAGTTTCCGGGACAGTCAAAGTGACAGTTGAAATCTCCAAGAATAATCAGATTGCCACCTATCGAATTTCCATAGTCCAGGAGATTCGGAAACTGCTTCAAAAAGAGAGAGTCAGCCAACTTTTTTTTCTACTAGGAGGCGGGCGGTATGGGCAGAAAAAACGGACTGACCTTTGCTCCATTGTGAGTGTGGTTTGGACTAGTTCAAACGATATGTGGTCGAAATTGAATGTTGTGGTATGGTTAACGTTTCATCATGGAGTTCTTTCTGATGACAGCAATTCCACCTCCGCGAGAATTCCTGGGGAACTTGATGGAGTAACCATTGGGTGTTAGATTCGCACACTTGGGCTCATCGCCTGATGTTTTTAGCCATGTTTCTGTCAGGAAAAATACGTCAGTATTCTGGTTGTTGATAAAATTAAATATTTCTGTGCGCTTTTCCGGTGGTCCTACTGACTGGGCATTGAATAATGCAATGCGCAGAGGTATTTCTTGGATAGTTGACACAAAGGTTGACGAATATATAGGGATTTGAATAAGATTATCTAAACTAACGGTTCAATTTTTTTATTTTTTTAAACTGTTGAACCGAAATAATGGAGATAACTGGAATTCTTCATCCTGTTGTACGCCGGCCAGCTTTGAAACAACGTTTCTTTTTTCGCTTCTGTTTACATTTAGGTAATGATGAATGTAGTCCCAGTTCGTTTAGTCTAGAGCACAATATAGTGTGGAGAGCCAAGGAGTGATCATTTAAAGCAATTAATGAAGGTCCATCGTAGCATAAACGGTTTGACTGGCGAGTATCACGTGATGGCGGTTTGTTCAAAAGCAATGGAACAAGACTGTTGAGAAAAAGTCTAGTTGTTCTTATTTCCAAAGCAAGGAGATGAAGAAACACATACGAATTTAACAGCCAATACATAATGAACACAATAACGAAGATGAAAACAGGCAACAAGCACAAATATGATGGAAACGGCACTAAAAAACGGAACAGCTGCTTCAAGCCGGTTAAGCGGAATTATTCACTTCATTTGGATTCATATACATCCATATTCGTTTGGAAGTCACTATTTAGACGCCCCGAGAGGTGCATACAGCAAAATCAGTGTTATCAGTGTTAAAGTACGTACATTTTTGGACGAAATTAACCTAAAGGTGTCATCCAGTACAATCCGAATTCAATGTCGCACGCTGTGATGTCACACTGAAAGCTACGTATATATTGATGATAATAATAATAATAATAATGAGGACTTTGTATAGCGCCTCATCTTTAGAGGCTCTAAGCGCTTTACAACATTAGATAACACCTATAGGATAAAATAACATAATAATATGATTACAAAAACAAGCACCATGAAATTAGAAAACAAAAAAAAAAACATGCTGAGAATATTTAAGGTAGGAAACATTATTAGGTCTTTAAGTTTATTCTTGCAATCGATAAACAAATTCGTACTATTCTCGATTGTGACGATTACACTCGAGGCGCTCTTATTTTGACCCAAGTTTAGTACATGACCACAGTTGTAAAAGTTCATAGCGATAGATAATTTTGGTCTGGACGTTTCTCGGTGACAGTTAAGGTGCAAAGCATGCAATAAGCAGGATTGAATAGACTTTGGTTCAAGAAAATAGTGTTAAATTTTAAAAGAACAATTCATATTTAATTTAAAATGAGTAAATGATCATACATGACCCACGTGACTTGTACTGTCGGTTAGAACACAAATTCACAGATTGCACAAAAGTCAAGTGATGTGGTACCTACCTATATACACAATGCACTCTGTTAAATTTACTACCTCACAAACAACTCTGTTATATACTACCAAATAATAATATTTTAATTATTGATCATTTAACATATGGCGAGACCCAGGTGACCCTTTATTACTTTTAGCCTGACACTATATTATTCACATATCTACATATTTATATACTTACTGTCCCTAGCTAAGCTTATCATTTTTTATGCTACCCTACACATTTAATTTACCCTGTCAAAATTTTAACTGCCTAACTATTTACGTAAAGTTATTTCCCTCCGCATATCCCGGCTGTTCCACCGCTCTTGGACTGGGTTTCCTGACAATGTGACATCCAGTACTCCTTCTTCGCTATTTCTATGGTCCTTCGCCAAAGGTGGACGGAGTATTGGCGGATTCTCGTTTCTAGCTATGAGAAGGAATTACTCATAAGCTAAGAAATGTCTATGCCGAGAGAGAGAGAGAGAGAGAGAGAGAGAGAGAGAGTGAGTGAGTGAGTGAGTGAGTGAGTGAGTGAGTTCAGGCTCTCTTAACAAAAGGGGTGTCACTCATAACGGTGTAGATATGGTTAAGTCTTGGGGAATATGGATAGAGGAGGAACGACGAGAACGACTGTAAGAAAAGGCAGTCTCCTGATTCTTCGACGAACGAACTTTATTTAAATAATATATACTGTGACAGTGATAAAATATTTTCTCCAAGATATGACTTTGAGCGTTATTTGTTTTAATGTATACATATTTTAACGGATCTTTATCAATTTTTAATTTCTATAAATATCATTTTCAGACTGACAGTATAGAGACTGGAAAGAAAAATCATGGGCAGGAATAATAAAATGATCATTTTTATATAGGTAATACTGTCAAGGAAAGTCCGGGCCTGGATGTAATGCATTGATAATTATTTATATAGGTAATAATTGTACTTTATTGCAGAAATATACATTTTATTTACTATAAAAGAAAATTTAAAAATTACTATTTTATAAAATGGTTTGATACTAATGACATTATATAAGTCTTGCATATACAATTTAATACAACAGTCACAACAATCCATTACTGATGTCAATTTTAGCATGTCGGTTATTGTCTGAATAAGTTAAGGGATGGCATACCTTCCATAATGATAAGAAATAATAATCACCTCGTGTAAGTTAAAATGTGTAACTTTAACTTCGTTTTGTTTTAGTTCAAAGCATGCTTAAGCTTAAAAGAAAGTTACCTTTGATATTTGTTTTAATTCCTGTGTTGATAAAGATGGTGATCTGAGGCACAGAATTTGATATAAAAAGAACAGTTTTCTTGTTAAAAAAATTATCATACACGAATAGGCAGTAAACGAAGAACTTGTTACAAATACAAAGCGATTTTAAAAAAAATACCACTATACTGTAAAAAGCATGACAAGTCAATTTCAGTTTTCAGTCCAGTATATATCATCATGTCAAAAATAGAAGAGTTCATGCCAAGGTTATGCCATACTGGATTTCATCAGTTTAGGACCATACTTTTCTCATCATTTATTGATATCTTTAATTCTGTTATGTGTATCTGAGAGCACATTACAATGCCCACTAGCTGAATGGCTCAAATTAATTATAATTACTGCGATACCACATGGCTTGGTTCTGGCTATCCATGTACACGTCATTAGGTTTTGTGACTTTATGGAATGTAAGAAAAGAACATTTAATACAAAATTATGCTACTAATTGAACATTCCTGTCTCAGTTACAAATATACCAGTTAATTTGTACACGGTATTATAGAAAGGTTATTTATTTAAGTTACCAATACATACCAGTTTATTTGTCTCATGGTATTATCGAAACGTGTTTTATTTTAAATACAAATATATACCATACATATTGACTTCCAACCACAGTATCTATGCCATACATATTGCCTTCCAACCACGTTTCTATACCATACATATTGCCTTCCAACCACGGTTTCTATACCATACATATTGCCTTCCAACCACGGTTTCTATGCCATAGATATTGCTTTCTGACCACAATATTTATACCATCAATATTGCCTTCTGAACACAAATTCTATTCCATATATATATAGCCTTCTGACCACAATGGTCAACTAATCTCACAGAATGATCTCTAGTCACGAGTTGATTATATATATATATATATATATATATATATATATATATATATATAACGACTCTAAGGTCTTAAAATAAGTAGCAGAAAAGTGAGAAGCAACAGACTGAAAATTCAACAAACAAAATGTATTTCCCTAACGTAAAAAATAAAAAAATGTAAAACGAAGTTACGACATTGGGAATGGAATCCCAAATAATCATAGAATTACTGACACAGGTCCTAATAATTAAAGTTCAAAATAAACTGTGATGGTAATCCAAAATAAATCGAACGCTGGAATTGTTGATTTGCATGTGGTTGACCGTGTAGTGTAATTTGCCAACAGTCTTTTGTTGTATCACAATAACAGAATCAAAGAATAGATCCGTATTTGAAATTTCACTATAAATTCCAGTCTCAATTTCCAAGAAGGTTATTTTGACGAGCACTTTGTATTTCCAATGAATAATGAATTTCAATAAATAAATTCCAGCCCAAATTAAATACTGGACACAACGATGATACAACTGATTCTGCTCAGACCTTTAAGTACGAATGAATAACGTCTAGCAAAACAAGATTACATAGTTTTCTACTTCACCTCAGGTCACAATTAGCATTTTTTAAAATTAAAAAACACTATTACCTGATTGGAAAATGTAGTTCTGGAAGATTCCGCACTTTTATAAGATAAAATCGTTTTTGTACTTAGAAAGTCTATTACAATAAAGAACATATTAAATGCAATGTATTTAACTCAGGCAAAGATAATAATCCTAAAAGTTAATTCATACTTATAGAGAAAAATATAGCCATGTATTAGCTGTTTACAGAATTTAAAAAAAATAAAGGATTCAGGTTAAGTCTAAAATACAATTATCCATAGCATAAAATGAATACAAAAACTAAATAAAAAACTAACAAACAATGCAGAATATATATATATATATATATATATATATATATATATATATATATATATATATATATATATATATATATATATATATATATATATATATATATATATATATATATATATATAATAAGAAGCCATGAGTACTCCGGGCAGGTTGGCTGTTGCAGCAGACCTTTATTATTCCATATTTTAAAGCTCTAATACTGTCTCCAATTTTTTAAGTTGCCTAAAACATGTGTCCTGTTTATGTCCATTGATTTTTAGTCTTTAATGTCGGGAGTTTTCAATATTGGTGGTACCAGAGAAGATGATTCGGAAAGTATGATGAAATTTGTTTGAGACTTTTAAGGAAAAATATCGTTAAAATTCCACTTTGTCTGCTTTTGTCTGGCCTGCATTATTGTAACCTTTCAGAAGCTTCTGTCCTACCTGTTGAGAGAGGAGATGTGCCAAAAACCCAGTTATGTGTTGACTCAATTTCATACCACATTTATGATGTACTTTATACAGACAAAATTGTAATACAGCAAGGTTGCATTTATCTGTACTCTGGTAAAACTATATGAAGCTTCCTCTGCTCGTCTTTTGCGTCGTCAACGGTTTCATCTCCGTTATTATACTATTTTCCTGATTTTTTACATTGAAGAAAATCGTTATATTTAATGTAAATAGTGACACAAATTAAAGAAGTATTCTGGCAACTTACACAAGTATTCTCATCTGCATCTTTTTACTTTCGACATTTGTCGTGTTATGGGTACTATATTATCATTTCCTGTGCAATTCAATGGGCGTTACAGTGATTTTCCACAATTACGGGGTTTTACTTTTTTATTTTTAAATTCTTTCTCGCAAACGTTTTTATTTTTCGAGGCAAATTTGTTTTATAAATTTTGCCATCGTTTACCTGTTAAGAGTAAAATAAGTAATTTACTTGTTAATTAATTTTAAAATCAGGTATAATTTATCCCCCTTGTTCACGATTACAAATGCATTAAATTCTGTTTGTCACTGATTGCGCTTGTAGTATCCCTAAAGGTATTTTGTATACAATGTAAGAATATTCTGAGAATCAAAGATACCTTTCTGCCACAAATTCATGATTGGGGGTGGGGGACGAGTGGCCGAGTGGTCTAAAGCGCTCACCGTTACGGATCATTGCCATTTCACCTCCATCTGTTTGGGTTCGAGTCTCGGGTTCGGCCAATGTGGGTATGTGAGAAACCTTCTCATGAGTCGGTGCTTCTTTCAGGGGTTTTCCATGGTTTATACCGGCCGCCATGTATAGCCTATCTTGTGCTGGAAAATGGCGTTAAGCCCTAGATCAACAACAGCACCAATTTCATATGATATTAGCTTTTGCGTGCAGAAATGTCCATAAGGGGCATAGGTTCATTGCGAGACTGTCGCGTTTCTAATCAAACTGTAAAGGATAAAAGAGAACGTGTTGTTTGTTGTTGGTACCATTTATACTATGAACAGTCAAATATTGATAACAATGTTTGAGCTTAATACAAGCAGCATAAAAAGGTTACTAATGATCCGCCGTGCTTGACCGAAACTGACGTTGACGAACACTCGACAGGTTCGTACACGGATTACGACTGCCATACTAACATTTATTTTCAAACCATCTTTTCCAGCAAGCAGGCTTGTCCCCGTGAGGACGAAGTCTATATTTTTATTTATTTGAGTACTGGCAGATTCTACTATAATTTTATAATTTGAATGGGCCCCCGTCATCACCACATAGGCAAAATTGAAAATGTAAATACGAAATGCACCCAGCTGGCAAATGACATAATCGGCTCGTTAATATTTCGCTATGTATGTGCTTAATTTCAACAACACAAAATAAAAAGAGAAAATCGTTACAGTATACTGGGTCATTGAGAATCCTTATTTGTAACAACCTGCTAAATAATACACATGACACCAAAAACTGATGTTTACAAAGAATCTGAATTAAGGAAGGAAGGAGAATTATAAATGAAAAGACAGACAAATAGATGGAAGAAAACTTTCAGAAAAAAAAATATAATAACATCGAATTCAAATTACAAATTGTTTATATGATAAAGTCGGTTTAAAAAAATCATTCAAATCTAATCCGGTTCTCTTCAAAATAGAAACCACAACAGAGAGAAGGTAATGTCATTCTGTTAACCGTTTGATGACATTATCTTTATGGTTTGTGCATTATTCTGACATTTTTCTCTCAATTCTTTTCAGTTCTAGTAAGCAATTTTATCTCACGATAGTTTAAAACATGCACCGATGGATGTGCAAAGCTTGCCAAGATCGTTGTAGAAGCTAAAATAATGAATACACAGTAAACCTACTAATAAGGAAAACTTGTTATCCTGTAAAGGTAGACGTTATTTGTATTGATGGGTCTATCAGATCTCAGATGTGCTCCGAATATTTAAATATTTTTAATCATATAGTTGGTAAAGTTTTCCTATAGTATGTGCTGTTTAATATTTTTGATATGACAACATGATAACATATCGCTTTATGTGATTCTGGTTGGTCCAAATAAGCCAATGAAATCAGTTTGCAGGATTCTCTTTACTGAGTGGCTGCGATCGTGGGAAACATTTTTAACCCAACCTTCTGGAACTTTTTTCAACGAATATTTTGGCGGCCATTTTTCGACTCGACTCACGGAAGGGAATTCGGGGAAAATGGTTTCGTCTGTCTGAATATGGCCAAGTTACCCCAACAGGGATTTGTTAAGTCATGGATAAGATCATCATCGTATGAAAAATGGGGCGTAAAATAACAAGACAAGAACAACAAGAAGAACTAAAACTAAGGGTATTGCTCATTTCATAGCTGGGTGTGTTAGGTGGTGGTGGGGCGGCGGCGATATATCTGTAACATAGAATCAACCCTATATATAAGCGTGGTTTAAATATTAACTTACAAAAGTAAATAAGCTCACCTCTGTTCACAGAAGAATGTGGCCATAAACCTGTCTCCCAACATACAAAACTTGACCCAACCACACAATCTTGCACGGTAAATATGGAAAGCAAATCCGACTAAAAAGAAATTTGTTTACGTCTTCTCTACAGTCTAATGTTTCAAATAAAAAACTGCAAATATCCAGTCACCAATATGGACATTTCTGCATCCAGTAGTCTTCTTTTCACATAAATATCGCAACAATGTAAAAGTTTAGTTGTGAAAGAGACATGTTTGGGTAAATATGGATTCGAACAATGTGACATTACACGCACTGGACATTATGTGTCGAAAGATCAATTTTTCTTTATAAAATGTTCTGTTTATTCGGATTGACAATTGTTATTTAATTTATAGTTTGTATAAAAAAAAGTATAATCTACTCTTACTAGTACAATTTTCTATTTTTTATGCACAACAAATGAGGATGTAACGTCTGTCTGAATGAACGAAATTAATCATCTATCTAAATAATTTCCACTGAAATAAAGACCATGTGATAAAAATAATCTCAAATGAGTAATGATTTAGTATTAAATTTATTAAACTCGTTAAATAACGTACAGTTGTTGCTCGCCAAGGTTAGCAAAAACTGGACTTGATTCAACTAGTTTCATAAATTCAATATTAAATCAGTATCCACTTGAGATCCTACATGTATTTCATAAATTCAATATTAAATCAGTATCCACTTGAGATCCTACATGTATTTCATAAGATATTTACTGAAAAAGAATATTTTGTGTCAAATATAAGCATTCTTGTCTATTTCAGACAAGATATCTTTAAACAAAAGACAATTACATAAAGGTTTTGATATGGTATAATTCGCTATGTCCTTTACCGACAAACGTCTCTTACTGACAAGTCTCTAATAAGTCAGAATTTATTGTACAAGGTAGAAGCATACGTGCTGTCTTGGATGCTGATTTCAATGGCAACATGTGCATGCATCGACAGCAAACATAATGCCATGCAGACATAAAAGTTATTTGTATTACACTACTACTATTACACGTACTTCTACTACTACTAGTACTACTACTAGTACTAAAAAAAACAATAACAATATTAAAGATATTTTATTGGCAAGAAAAGGTAATGGATCACATACGAATTAAAAAGAAACCTGTTATAATTTTCCGCCCCCCCCCCCCAAAAAAAAGGCGTTAATAAAAGACATATCGACAGTACCTTGACCATGTTTTAAACGAATAATATTTGCAAAAAAAAGGAGAGAGAGAGAGATAGAGAGCTATCATTAATTGTCCAATTAATATATTATAGTTTTTGCATAAATCCCCGTTCGTTTGTACACCCTACCCCTAGCTACGATGTCATAGCCTCAACCTGATTTGTTGTGGTTGAGGCTACGAACTGATCCCATATCATGTAATGGAGCAAAAAATATCATCACTAAAGTCAGAAAAACAAACAGTGTGGAAATCTACTACGTAAACATAATTATGTTGTGAAAGAAGTTTGGTTTATTTTGAATTTTTAACCCTTACACGGTAGAATAAATTGGCATGGTTACACTGACCTCACCGTGTCCGACATGACAGATAACGCGAGACTGTCGCCGTGACCCCTTTTCTACGTATGGCTTGCCAGACCATATTTGGATGTTCTACGCTGTTATTATCAATCAAGTGGCGAATAATCGCTTCTTGGTGGAATTTCAAACTTGCCGATAAACCATATTTACTTTTAATGCGCAAAATTTCTGACTCAAACCGAGCCAAATTTGTACTACGATTTGTTTACGTTTCCAAATAAGGCCTCAATGTCTTTACATGGCACAGAAACAAGCGAGGATAAGAACGGAAGTAATCATTATTTGAACTAATATGGCGGACGAGATCTCAACGAAAATATCGGATACAAAAGGTAAACGAGATGTTACAACTATTTCTACAATATTTCCGGTATTAAATAAGAGGACTACTAAATTCATTGGATTATATACAAGGAATATGTTCAAATTGTTATTATTGGGCTAAAAGAGCGCCTGGTGTGAATCACACCCGGCTTGCGCCATTGACACGTATATGCTCATGTTAGTACCCTATCTACAAGGTAGTAGTAAGGGTACTAATATTAGTACTAACCCTACCCCCACCCCACCCCAACGATTTCAGTAATGAAAATCTTGAATGTGATCAACAACAGCAACAAAAAAAAAAAAAAAACTCCACAGGGCTGGGTCATTTCATTCAATGATTTATAATTTCTAACCTGACTGTGACAAGGGTGGCCCTAACCTGGCGTCTTTAGCGCCTTTCATGCTTAACGGAGTTTTCATGTTCACATGGCGCCATACTGCGTATTGCGTACACTATCGGCGAGTCTTTTTCCCTCCGACAACAGAATTCATACTACTTCGCACACATGAATATAGAAATTACACACTTGTTAAATCTATGAGAAAGGCATATTTGTACTTGTCATTCTTTTCCTTTGCTTGATTCGACATTGTAAATATCAGAAGCAGTCCACGTAGTAATTACCTTCTTTGTACATACACGTGTAGTTGTGGATACACCCTTTCGCTGAAAATAGATTTGTCCCTTGACCTGGAAATGATCAGCGAGTAGGTTCGTATTTTACATTGAAAACATCCGTTTGGTATGAAACGCACAGAGGATAACAGTGTTAGAGTCCCCTGGTCATAATCAGGTGTGAAATTAAAAATTAATGCATGAAAACACTTACGTGCATTGTAGTTTGTGTGATATGGATTTTTAACGTCACTATAATGACCAATACCCTGTCATTTACATTCTAACACCTCACATTATATCAGCACCCACCATCTAATATCCAACACCCACATTATGCCATCAACATACTATTGAAATGACCTGCTGCCTAGTGGTTATATGTATATAGTCGAGATTTGCATATAAAACATTACCTACACCACAGATCATGTTGGGAGTGTCAATAGATTTGCATATACTGTACCGATATTATAAATAGATTTAATCAAGTGAATTAGCTCATAATAACACTTAAATGGACATGAGATTTTCTTTATATACATGCAGCCAGTAGGCAGCAGGTCACTACAAACGGTGTGTTGATGGTATAATGTGTTAATCGGCTCTTAAAGTAAGTAACTGAAAAGGGTGAAGATAAAAAGCTTTGTAAAATTTAACAAATAATTTATTACCCTAGAATTCAAAGTAAAAAATGAGAAAAAGAACATGCGGTATTGCGAATTAAATCCAAAAATAACCCAAAAATTAAAAGACACAAGTCCTAGTAATAAAAGTCCTGAATAAAACTCAATTCAAGTCCTGACGAGATAATTGAAGGCAATGACGTGTCTGTTATAACCTGCAAGATGCTGATGTGTCCACCGTCTTTTGTTGAATCACAGAAATATGATTCCAGGTTTAAATTCAGTATAAATTCCAATAATATCTTTATCCAATATTTTGTCAGAGCACTTTTATATTTCCAGAGAAAATATTTGTTTGACTTCAGTAGTTTGAAACGAATAAAATTCAGCCCAAAATGGCCACAACATAATACAACCTAAAGTGCTAGATGTTAAAGCACGACTGGTAAAATCTTCACAGTCACACGATAATATAGTTCTCTACTTGACCTCATGTCACAATTAGCATTTTATAAAAACAACCATTAACAAATGGGAAATAACCTTCTAGAATGATCTAATAAGCATTGTTAATTTACAACATAATAGCCTACAAAATTCACTTAAGAATCTCCAAAACACTGACCCTGATCAACATATTCACGCCTTCTTGTTTACCTGAATAATAATCTTGATTATAAGCTCATAAACAGAGAATGATGAAGCTAGTATTAGCTGTTTAGATTCTGCTCGACATGGGCGTGATCGCGCCCGCTTAATATGCATGTGAGATCCCGCTGAATGAAATACTGTCTTCTCATTGGTTGAAAGAAAATGTAGATTTCTATGATATTATCTAATTCGGCATAATGATGACATTCACCATCTCAGTTCCTCACAAATCTTTCCATATTTTATTAAGTGGAAATGTCCCTTGTCGCTGCCTTGGTCTTGAGCGAAATCAAAAGCCCACAAAGTATAATCTCCTCCATAATCCTCGTATGTAATGCCATGACTGGTGTTGGTCCCTAACCGTCCGGTGGCTTTGTACAGGGAAAAGTATGACCTCGAGTAATTAGTATTGGCACCAAAGTCAGGTTCGAAGGGTCTGGTACACAAGGTCATGCCATCGCGACTGTCTTACATCTTTGACACGTCGTAGTGCTGTAACTCAAAAGGACTTTAATTGTGGGCTCCGTCGAAGGATGCATTGCTAACGATACCAACGATTAATCGTTTGGGTAACTGTCATTGGAACAAATGATCTTCGATCTTGGATCCGAGTCCAATGGAAATGGTGAAGGTTTTCGCTCCCACGCGTCATATCGGATACTTGGCGGTTGTTCTGCTCAAAGCGTGACCGATGTTGTTTCCCACTTTAGGTAACACGTCCACGCGTCTTCCTCGATGTAGGTTTTGATATTGTCAGCACCAGCCATTAAATTTAAAGAGGTACTGCTGAGATTCGGTCTCAGGCGGACATCCACACCGTTCAGCAAACACTTCTATTGTAACCACATGTACAAATGCAAGAGGTCCATCAGTTCTGAACTTCGGCCTGCAGCAATTGTCCTTTGACGTGCGTCGAATCCCTTATTTGTACAATCTTTATCTGCCACCTCATCGAACTTGCCCGCTGTGTCAGGTTTCCACCACGCAAGCATCCAGATGGGTGTTTTGGCTTCTTTTCCGTACGTCAAGAGATTTTCCAGGTGCGCTCGATAAGGGTAAGTATCCATGATGATGCTGACCAGTTTGTTATTCAAGTACAAATAAAATTCGCTGAACAATGAATGCATGAAATTGTTCATGGGCGCTACTGCGTCATCGGTATCTAGATCTCCACCATCTGTATCGCTCACCTTGACTTTCAAATACAGGTTCAGATCGACGTAATCTTCGGGCTGTTCTTTGATTTCAAATTCGATGGGAGCTGTGGCCGTCCAAGAGGAGATGGGATGAAATTCGACCCATCGGGATTCTTGCATCGTCATCATGGTGGGTGTCAAGACAAACAGGTTCAGTTCCGACTTGGAACAGGCGCAAGACTCAGTGCATCATTTTCTTTCTTTCTTTCTCTCTGTGATTTTTTTAATAATCAAAAACATCTAAGTCTCGAGCAGTTTTTCATTTCTTAGTCTTTCTACCTTTATGAGTATGAAGTCCTCTGGAAAGGTGTCTTCGTCGTCTCTTTCTGCCTTGTCCTTCCTGTAGCGTCGGCGGAAAAGGTATACCCGACTCAGTAGCGTCCAGGGCATATATATTAGTTTCTCCCCGACCCACATTTCTGTACCCATCTGAAGCAAGATATCTTTGCCCACTCTCAAGAAAGCTCATTTTGGGTTTTGCTTGTCAATCGTGGCATTGTGGAGAAATTCTTTACCGTGCATCAATGCAACATCTTCCAAGGCGTGCAATCATCATGTCACAATCGGTTTCAAAACGGGGGCCACCGAACGAAAGGCCGATTTCAACATATGTCCAAAACCATGTCCTCGCTGTTGAGAGAGTCCTCGGTACACTGAATTCGTGACTTACAACTCGTTAGAGAATCGTTTTCGAAAATGGCGTTTCACAGTGACTTTTCCTTTGGAGAATGGAATATTTTGTCCATGATCTCTTTGTTATAGCTATGTTTACAGTGTTGAAATACGACTTACTGGCGGAAAAATAGTGAGGATGTACAAATTCGTGGTGAACATGATAGCTGTTTTCACCTTCCTCGTCAGCGGCCGTGCTGGAATCCACTTTAAAAGGAATGATACGCATTAACGATTCGGAGGTGTGTCCCACCACTTTGTACTCCACCACATCGGAGTACACAAACATCAAACTGAGGCCCTCGTTCAGTTCTGCAGGGGATCCAAAAGCCCAGTAAAATCTTTATTGCTGTTGATCTTCGGTCTCAGATTCTGTGCTATCATCTGTAGATGTTTACCCAGAACTTCAAACAAACTTGATGGACAACGTTATTCTATCCTGAAATCTCATCATTAGACGACGAGCCACATTATGGTACTCAATCTTAACACTGTTTTTGGCTCTGTTCAGGGCTTTGCCAAACGCTGTCAGCAATTGTGTCCTCCAAATCTTTACCGCTAAACAAATAGCCTGACAGAATTTTCACGGCATAGATGCTTAATAATGGATTGCTTGCAGACTTTGTGTCACCTGAAAACCCAGTTTTATTCATCTCTTGTTGCACTTGCTCTTTCAGGATTTCGACGTTGAAAGTGATTTTAGTCTCAGTAATGTTTCGGATTTGTGTAAGGTAAAAGAGTTCCACCAAAGCCACTTTCCGATTATCTTCGTGATCCAATTGGATGGCCTGAGGTAAATTCACCGTGAAACAGCACAAGATGTTTTTGGTAAACACCTCCATGGAACTGCCACTGGGTAACGTTAAGTAAAATCGGTTGTTGTTGTTCATCAGTCTAGAGTTCTGCTGTCCGAGGGGTCATTGGAAGTGAGAGGAGTGTCTAAAAGAAGAGTGTTGTTGTTCTTTTAGTGTTGAATGATGGGACTGTGACTGATGTTGGACGCAAGGCTTCCGTGGTTCACGTTTGAGGAGTATTTGAGGGAAGAATTGGAAAGAAGGTAACCGATGCAACTGCTCAATAAAATGGTCCAGAATTGTTCGTCTCTTTGTTGCAAACTCAAATTGGCATTGGCAGCACCGATGATACATTACATCACCAAATAAGTTTGGCAGAAAAAGACGATTTCCGTTTTAGTCAGACGTTCTCCACACCACACCAACGAGGGTTGCTTTTGTAGATCTTGCACAGAAGAACTAGGTGATGGAGTGTTCACGGTTGTAGTTTTGAAAGGCATGATGGTTACTTCTTTATAGTTGATGACTTGCGAAGCGTTGATCCAAGAATAAAAACTAGGATGATATCCTTTCCAACGTACTTTGACTTCTTTGACACGTCGTTTTCCACTTTTGGGTTCTCCGTTCGAGAATGCTTTCGATGTCGTACACTTCATCTTCTTTTTTGGTCATGCTTTGTAACTCGGGCAAATAAAACGTTCCTTTAAAAACACTTCCCCGTTCATGTCTTCCAATTTAGAGACGGCAGGACGACGGCAAGTAGCCTTTGTCGAAAATGTGTTTGCTTTTGCTAATGCGCACCAAAGTTCCTGCTGACAGTACTCAACTTTTCTTGGGGACAGCCTCCGTCGGGGACATACAAAACAGGCCTTCAAAAACAGTCACTTCGTTGTCAGGAGTTTCTTGGGGGGGGGGCACATCCGATGATGCGATGGTAGGATTGGCTGTACGCTTAGAACAGGTGCGGCAAGATGTCGATGTACTTGATAGTGTGTTTTTTTTTTCAGAGTGCGTTAAAAACGTTCCACGGTTCTGACTTGGGTTTCGTGATTCTCGGTGGTAAAAAAATGAATGCCACGTTTCTTTAATTATTCTGGACAACTTAGGTGCCTTTGTCGGTTAGCCATCGAAGAGGGGACGATCGCTTTGTTTCAGCACCAGTTTGAGGGCCTTCACTAACTCAGTGCTTGATTTGAAAGTCAATGGCACGACTCAGACAGATTTGGAAAAGACGTGTATGACACAAAACAAATATTTGTAGCCTCGAATTTAGGAAACCAATTGAGAGACATCGAATAAATCGGCCTTCCATTTATGATCGATGCTCTTCACTCGGGTGCGACTTCTGGAAACGTTTCGTCGAATGGGCTTTTGTAAGGTGTACTTGGCTTGTTCTTGTAACCATCATTGCACTTGAGGTAAACAGAGACTTTATAGTCGAGTTTTGGCAGCACGATGCAATTTCTGAACTCCTCCGTAACCTCCAGGATGGGATGCACCTTCTTCATTTTTGTTAATAAGGCACCCTTTCTTCACTGATGCTACTTTTTATTTGTGTGATATTTTCTTGGAATGTAGTGCTTTGCGTGTCCTGCGACAGTATATGTCGAACAGGAGGATGTCTAAAAAAAAGATTAATCTGTTCTTGTTTCACGTCTGTCTTCACCTTCCTTATCTTACCTTGTCATCATATTTTTATTCCAACCAGTTCTTGACGTAAGTGGTGTTGTTTACTTGCGTGTTTTTTCTGGTGGATTTGGAACATCTTTTTCTGCTTCTTTTTCTGTCTCGATCACTGTGGGTAGTGGCGGTGGTGATGAACATTTCACCAGGGTCTTGAAATATGTTGGTAGAGCTGTTTCGTCTAAAGCTTTCTGGTGAAAGAGTTGTAGTCGTTGCAACACTTGAACGTAATGTTGCGATTTTTCCGTTTCTGACATATTTCTGCGATCCATCAACGATTTCATTTCGTGTTGTAATTACGACACCTCGGTCAAGTGAGGATTGAGAGGTAAATGCGGGTTCCGTTACTCTTGTCAACGATGGAATTCCATCCATCGTTAGTAAGGCTCTAAAATCAGTTTTCGTCCTTCCATCAGATTCCAAAAGTCCTTTTTTATCTTGCTTCCTTGAGTCATCCCAGCATTCTTCCCAATACTCCTTTTAGTAAGGGTCCGAATTACAGGGGCAAAATTAATCCGCTTGTACCAATATCTTCTTTTGACGGATGGTATTTTCTTTTTGACCATTTGGCGAAGAACGTGTCGATGCTAGGGTAAGCATTCTTTCTGATGTTGAGACAAAGGCACCGTTTATT
The DNA here is from genome assembly GCA_028554795.2 of Sinohyriopsis cumingii. Lineage (NCBI taxonomy): Eukaryota > Metazoa > Mollusca > Bivalvia > Unionida > Unionidae > Sinohyriopsis > Sinohyriopsis cumingii. Next base: position 64,969,718 of record CM068831.1, read on the forward strand.
TCAAGACATTCAGACAACATTCACACACGGTATCGACGTCTTTGGAGGATGTTTGAATTAGTTATTTTCGCATGGGTAAAGGGTCTGTAGACATTACGGACAATACGTCCCAATGTTTGGCTAAACGAGGAGGAAGTCCTTTCCTGTTCTTTCCTTTGGGGTTAGAAGATGGGAGGTGGCAATTTTGTTTGTTCTGGAGCACAAAAACACTGATTCCCATTCTTTACCGCAGTTGTTATTTATTCTGAAATGCGACGGCAAGGATTGTCTTTACGTCGTATCAACTCGATGACATGTATCACTCGACGTGGAGAGACGGTTAGTAGCATCCCCGATCTCTCTTGGACTTTGATTTTGGGGGGCAGGTACTTTGTGAGCAGCTACCGTTGTGCTATTTTGCCCCACAAGCAATTTAACATCACTTTGGCAAACGATCGCCTTCCTTCATTTTTCTCGATGTGGTCTAAAATGGTGCCTTCCGGCTCCCAGTATTTATCTTTGAATTTATTTTGGTCTTCAGGAGTGTGGCACCAGGAAGGATAACCGCTGACTTCTTGTTTCAGTTTTAAAAAGGCATCCACATGGTCCGCGAAAAGCCTTTCTGAGTCTCGTTGCTTTTATGGTATTTTTCTGTCTTGGGAAAATGGTAAATTTCGTACACTTCTAACAATTGGTATCCAGGGTCCAGAGCTTTAAACAATTTCAAGCTGACCCACGTTCCCGTCAAGGCACGGCCTTTCTGAGTGTGCTGACATGGTCAGTCTTGGTTTGCACGTTTCGGCACAAGTACAGCACAAGGGAGACATCAGTGTTCCTTGGCAATGGTGAGGTAAAACGTGATGGTACAAGTCCGTGGGTGGCAAGACTTTGTACTTTATCAATCCTTCGTATTGTTGAATGTTGTCCAGGTCAGTTTGTTTCGTCAGCAATTCAAGGTCCCCTGCGGAAAAGTGACAATATCTGCACACGTAAAGATACAACGAACACACGTCCAAGTATTTGATTTCTGCTCCTTTCTACTCGTCGGCTGGGTAGAGCAAACAGGTGGTGTTCGTCTGTCCTTTTTGCAAACTATCCTGTTTATTCAGTGGGTCCACCAACTTGTAACTTTCCACAGTGCGTTTTAACTCGGGATCGGTTTTCAAACGGCGATCGTACTCGTGTTCCCACATTTCACCCACCTGGTATCCTTGTTCTAACTTCAAGCGCCGATGAGAAGTAGCCTCGCACAAGTCTCTCATGGTCCGTTGTAAAAACTGATTTTTGGTGTCGCGTTGAAGGTAACAGAGGGGACATCCGTGAAATAAGCAAGTAATGTAACCAGCCTAGGGCTTTCACCGATTTTTACGTTTGACAAAGTTTGTTGTTTGAGGGCTAATGATAGCCTTGGTATTTTCGGGCATGAATCTTTGGCGGTACACTAAGGAACATGCTTCGGAGATGGTGCAGGCTTCTTTCAAAGGATCGATTTCTCCGTGCGCCATGAATAATTCTCGAAATTGTTTACAGCAATGCCGTAAAATGTCCACGTCGGAGCGACAATACTTTAACATTTCTTCCTGAAAGTCGAAGGTGTCCGAAACGTGAGTGTGGTACCAAGCGTAGAAAGTTTCTCGTTGTTCGGATCGCATGTTGTCGGGTTCGTAGTTGTGAGCCTCAGGCAAATGGAGTAGAATGGCGTGTTGATTGGCTTCGGTATTGAAAAAGTGCGGAAAAGCCATTGACTATTTCTGTCATTCCAAACGGTTTAGGCATTCGGATCAAAGACGTAGCCAAGTAACTCATCGAATCTTAAAACTGCACTTGTCCCACTTGCATGGAAACGATGTTGGCTCCATTCAAAGTCATTTTTGTACGTTCGGTACTTTCTTCAGTATAGTATCTGAGAAGAAATTGCCCATCGTATCCAGAGAAATTGTAAGCCATCACTGTGGCATAGCGATGACAATTTCCGTAATGATCGATGTCCTCTTAGCGCCACGATTCGTTGTAGGGGTCTAAGATCCATTGGGCGAAATCGGCTAGCATGTTCGGTCCCTGAAAGATGTTTCCACGTCCTCCAGGAATCTTGCTGTAGTGAAGACAGTGACTAAAGTCAAGCTCTTGGATGCACTTCTCGCACGCAAGATGAGCCACGCAGAAATTAGGAATGTAAATACCAGTCTCTTTCATGCATTTGAAATCGAAAAAGATGACATTTCCTCTCTTCTGGTCATGTTTTTCATGTTTGGGCTGATATTTTTGAATGCAGCGTGCGTGTTCCAAGTCCACGCTTTGGTGACAAATGTGACGTCGTTTCTTTCGTGAACGTACGTGCGCTCTGACATTATTGCTACATATGATTTGTCCACAAGTAGGGCACAATCTCAGCAGTTGACAAGCACTTTTCTGCTGTGAACCTTGCATCTTTAGATGTTGATGGTAACAGGTCTGACTGACAAAAGTGCACTGACAAGTAGGGCAATGCACTCGTTCTTGTCCTTCGTCAGGACAGGGTTTAGAGGCCAAACATCCTGAACATTTATATCCACAATGTTTGTATTGCTCTCGACTTTTATAGCCATACTCACATTTCTCACATTAATAACCGTATTTCAGGAATGCGGCAATACTGGTGATGACATCGAAAAGTTCATCGTGATAATAGACGTGAATGTATTTTCCGTCTTTGAATTCTTTGCCTCGAAAAAACAGAGGTCCACGCACTTCTTGAGGATGTACTTTCATGGTGTAGCGTGAATCTAAGACGTCTTGCAATTTTTGCATTTCAGGAATGCCACAAGGCGTGTCTTTGATAGCCCCGCTTGCTGTAACGGAATTCTGCTTCTCTTTATTGTTTGGCTCGGTCTTATTGTTGAATAGTTTTCCAGGCTCTTTTCCATTCTAAAGTGTCGTTCTTGTCGGCATACGATCGTCCTACGATGATGGCACGAACTAAGCACATCTTGTCTTGAGCGTTGTTTATTTGGACGAGACTCTTTTAAAATGCTGAGAAGGTAGTCCACCAATAACACCTTTTTGCGTCCTGTCCCTTGAGGAAGAAACACGTGGGCCATGAACAGTGTCACTTATCCATTGGTGATGTGAACCTTGTCGTTGGATTCTTGCACGTTTTGAATCTTGTCGATGACTTTGGAAGGTGTCAATTCTGCTAGGCTTCTAAACTCTACCGAAACGGCGATTTCAAATTGTGTGATGAATGGAAAGTCTCAGTCGATCGCCTTCTTTGCCTTGACATTGCCGTTTTAGTGTGGGTAACAAAGAATCACACACCTCGGTGATGAACCACTCGGCTTTCTCCTACGGTGCTTTGTACTTGAAATCTTTAAACTTCACCGTATAAGTGTAGGCGGTATTTCTACATTTTCTAGAGGAGCGTTTTTCTTTCTCTCAAATGTGTTATAGTTCTCAGGGGTTAATGGTGGTGGACATTGGTTGGTTGTTGAATCTCTGGGTCTGGAGTCTGGCTTCCTCATGTCATCTTCAAAATCGCTGGCATGAATTTGAGCCAAGACTTCAGCTGCGATGCGAGGTGATAAGTGATAAGTTCTACCTTTTACTTTCTTCTCCTTTCTCCACGAAATGATGCAATCGTTTCATCTTGACTGCAAAAAGTCAAATGACTACATTTTTAAACCAGTATATATATATATATATATATATATATATATATATATATATATATATATATATATATATATATATATATATATATATATATATATATATATATATATATAGTGGGTTAGTGTCTTCCCTTCCAGTATTCATTTCACTCTAAAACCGATCAGAACGATGGCAGAGCCTACACAGATCGAACTTCTAATCAGAGCTTTGCGAAGTGTCATACGAAAGTTTTCTTCATACAAGCCGACGGACTGCTACCCGTCATTTCGAGATTTAAAAAAAAATCAAGATACTTGCTATATCTGTAAGAAGAAAAGGCATTGAGCTACGTAGTGTCCAGGCCGCCAAAAAGCAAGACAGGTGCTAGAAGAGACAAAAGTCAAGATACTTATTATTATTGTCAAGAGAAAGGACATTGGTCTTCAGAATGCACTAAGAAACAACTGGAGCAAGAGGAAGAGAGGGGTTCCGAACAAGGAGAAGCGGTACCTCCCCAAAGGAAGGACCCAGACACGTCCAGAAAGAGAAAAAAAAAAGAGAAGAAAAGAAGCCTAGTAGAAAGTGAGGAAGAAGAGCTGGAAAAGCCTCTGAAAGTGAAGAAATGTAAAAAGAACAGAGAAAGAGTGAACAAGAACACAGAAGAAATCTATGAACTTTTTAAAGTGTTGTGTTGTGATATTGGATTGTAAAATTTGTACAAGAATAAATCAGACAGAAAATGTAAGTGTCTCTTGGTTTTAATTTTTATAATCATAATAAGAACCTACACTCACGCACTCACTGACTCACATACGTACATCATGGGTAAAATAAGAGATTTTGAGTTTTAATTGATTTTGGCAAAAGGAATGCTATCACTTTTCGAGAGTTGTGAGTAGCCCAGCAAAGGACCGTTGGGTATTTATTTTTTTCAAAAATAAAATCAAAAAATGTACGTAATCAGCTTTAACTGCCTTAAGTCTTTCCCACGGCCAAGGCCTACTTCTGGACTTGCTCCTGTCGATGTTGATTTGGTAGATATCACTAGGGTGGGTATCTCAGGTGTAGTAACAGGATCGGGATGTTTGGCTCGGGAAGGTCTTTTTCTTTTGGGTCGTATTAAAGAAGTATGATACAAAACCCCTTGGCTCTGCTAAAATGTTTAAGAGCACCGTGACTGTTTGACTTTCACTATCCTATGCCTAACTATTTGTGATCTTTAAATCTGAGCTTTCTTCAAACATTTTTCCCATTTGCTTTAGCAACGTAATTTTTGTAACATCTGCTATGTGATGTGAATTAACGGATGTTTTCATTGATTTTTGTATTAGCTCCTTTTGAGGAGTTATCTTTCTCTTTCTTCTAGAAGTGTAAATAAAAGGTTCTTGGTTATCAATGCTTCCGAAGTATTTATTCATATAAATCTCTGCACCTTTAACTTGCTCGTCAAATGGTTATTTTCGCCAGTTGTTTAATGTATATTCCATATTAACTCTTACTTGTTTCCTGATTAAATCTTTTGATTCTAGATGTTGTAATTCTGCATGCGTCCTTTTTTCTGTTTTAGTAGATATTGTGTTAAATGATAACATTTAATTTTGAGAGAAACAAAGTAGCCTTGACGCAACTGGCCGATCTCCGCGTCGACACTGAAACCAAAAATCAAATCATTTTGAAACCATTGGGGCTCCTGGGAAGTGTTTTACCACTGCTTCCAGGAAGATAAAAGGGACCTCTTAAGTTAAAATATCTAAGATGTGACCATTGAAATCGAATGGAAGGATGAGAACTGGATTTAATGCTTACAAACGATGGCTAGAATACCATCGTTGGCAAGAAAAATGGACTCCGCATTTATCTACCAATCCTCATTTGACCGAGATGTCCCATTTAAAACACAAATTGTAGTCATTGATGGATTGCAACGATTTGTCCGAAGTTTAAAAATCGCAAACGTACGGTCAACTATTGCAATGACTGCAACTCTTTCACCATAAAGCTTTAGATGAAACAGCTCTTCCCACTCTGAAAATTTTTAAGACCCTGATGAAAAGTCCATCACTATCACCACCACCACCAGAGGTCAAGACAGACGCAGTATCAAGGGTTCCAGAGGAAGAAGAGGTACGAGATGTCTTTCAAACACCGGCAGCAGCTCCCATTCCTAGTAAGATTGTAGCATCCTTGTCGACCTCTGAGAACCACTCCCCAACGAGAAGAAGTGAAAGCTTGGGTTTAAAAGATGATGTCCATTCCGCCTTCGACAGAAGTCTAAAAGAAATAAGGGAAATCAGAAGTGAAAAAAGAAAAGAAGACCAAATCCATCCCATTATCACCACCACTACCCTTGACTTCTACTCCCGTGGCACATCTGACACGTAAAGCCATTTCTAAATCTCCATTTCGCCCCATCCAAAGTAGCATCAGCGAAGAGTGGGTGACTTATCAAGAAATGAAGAAAGTGTTAGCCAGCATTTATTACGATCCTTCCCATCCTACAGGTTACGGAGGAGTTCAGAAATTGTATCGTACAGCCAAAACTCGACAGAAAAGTATCCGTGTACCTCAAGTGCAACAATGGTTACAAGAACAAGCCACGTACACTTTACACATCCCCATTTGACGAAAGCCTACTTAGCCGATGTCTCTCATTTGGCCACCTACAATTGTGGCTACAAATATTTGTTTTGTGTCATCGACGTCTTTTCCAAATTTGCTAGGGTCGTGCCATTAACCTCCAAATTGAGCAGTGAATTAGTGTGAGCCCTCAAACTGGTGTTGAAACAAAGCAGTCGTCACCCTCTTCGTTGGCTAACCGACAAAGGCACCGAATTTCTCAACCAAGCTTTCCAAAAAGAATTAAAGAAACGTGGCATTCATCTTTCACCACTAGAATCCCGAAACCAAAAGCAGCATCGTGGAACGTTTTCAACGCACCTTGAAAATACGCATGTGGAAATATTTTACGCATCAACATACTCTCAAGTACATTGACGTCTTACCGCATTTAGTTCAAACTTACAACAAATCTTACCATCGGAGCATTGGACGTGTACCCCAAGAAGTGACTCCCGACGCCTGTTTGGCACGTACCCTACGGTGACAGCCTCAAGAAAATTGGAGTGTTGGCAGCAGGCTATTGAGTGCGCATTGGAAAAACCAAACGCACTTTCGACAAAGGTTACTTACCCAAATGGACCACCGAATTTTTTCGTGTCAATGGACGAGTGCGTGGCCGTCATCCTGTCGTCTATAAATTGGAAGACATGAACGGGGAATTGTTAAATGGAATGTTTTTCTTGCCGGAGTTACAACGCGTGACCAAAAAAGAAGACGAAGTGTACGACATCGAATACATTATCGAACGAAGAACCCGGAAAGTGGGAAAACGACGTGTCAAAGAAGTTAAAGTACTGTGAAAAGGATATCCTCCCAGTTTTGAATCATGGATCGACGATTCGCAAGTCATCTACTATAAAAAGAAGTGACCATCGTGCCTTTCCACACGACCTCAACCGCTACCAATGCAGTGGCTACTCTTTTACCCAGTTCTTCTGTGAAAGATCTAGAAAAGCAACCCTTGTGGGTGTTCTGTGGAGAACATATGCCTAAAACGCAAATCGTCTTTTTTCTGCCAAATCTTTGTGGTGTATTATGTCATCGGTGCTGCTATTGCCAATGTGAGTTTGCAACATGGAGACAAACAATTATGGACCATTTTACTGAGCATATGCATCGGTTACCTTCTTGTCAATCCTTCCATGAAATACTCCTCTAACAGGAACAACGAGAGTCTTGCGTCCAACATCATTTACCCTCCCAACAGCATTACATCAACAACAATCGTCTTTTATACACTCCTCTGACTTCGGTGACCCCGCGGACAGCAAAACTCGGAATTTAGAACATCAACAACCAATTTTTCTTAACGTTACCCAGTGACAGTTCTATGTAGGTGTTTCCCAAAAATACTTTGTGCTGTTTCACGGCCAAATTATCTCAGGCCATCCAATTGGATCACGAAACCCATTGGGAAGTGGCTTTGGTGGAAATAATTAACCCTACACAATTAAAAACGTCGTCGAACATCGAAACACTTTTAAGGTCGAAGTTCATGACGAACAAATGCAACAAAACCTGAATGAAAACCCAACTGCAGGTGACTCCATGAAAACACATAACCACAAAACTAATCGGTTCACCTATCTGTTGTAAATTCAACCAGGCTATAATTTGAGCGGTCAACATTTGGTGAAAGCAATTGCTACCAGGTTCAATGCACTGTTTGGCTAAGCCTTGGACAAAACCAAACAAATTGTCACAATCGAGTACCATAAAATAAGCTCGTCGCCTGTTGGTGAAATTTTTAGGAGACAAAGTGTTGGCCATGAATTGTATGATATTTTGGTTGGAGACCCCAAGATGATCAGGACTAAAAACGAAATACCAACATTTTCAGCAACTTGATTGTGCAAAATATACTCGATTCCCTGTATAAATGAACCAAGGACGGAATTTGATGTTTGTGTTCTCCGATGTGGTTGAGTAAAACGTGGTGGGACAAACCTCCGTACAGTTACCACGTGTCATTCCTTTCAAAGTGGATTCTGCCCCGAAGTCTGACGAGGATGGTGGAAACACCTATCCACTTCACCACGAATTTGTACATCCTCTTTGTTTGTCCTTTAGCAAGTCGTATTTCGACACTGTCAACATTGCTATAAAAGTAGGACTAGGGCAAAATATTCCAATCTCACTCCTAGAGCTAGAAAGACTAAGAAAAGAAGAACCGTCCCAAACTTAGACGCTTTTTATTATTCAAAACAATACAGAGAGAAAAAAGAAAGAAAATGACGCTTAGAGTCTTGTGCCTGTTCCAAGTCGGAACTGGATCTGTTTGCCCACCCACCATGATGACGATGCATGAATTCCAAAGGGTCGAATGTCATTCCGTCTCCTCTTTGACGGATTCAGCTACAGTCGAATTTGAAATCAAAGGACAGCCAGAAGATAACATCGATCTGAATAGCAGTTACTTGCACCTAAAAGTCAAAGTGATCAAAACGGACGACATTGCTCCAGGAGCTGATGCTAGAGTAGCTCTCGTCAACAATTTTATGCATTCCTTGTTCAGTGAAGTGGATTTGTACTTGAATAACAAACTGGTCAACAGTAGCATGGATACTTACCTTTACCAAGCGTACCTGGAAAATCTCTTGACGTACGGAAAAGAGGCCAAGAACGCTCATCTGGATGCTTGCATAGTATGGAAACCTGACAAATTGGGTGAGAACACGTTTAACGACACTCCTGAAGCTGATTACGATCATCACAATGTTGTCTTTAACGACCGTCGAAAGAAAATCCTGCAAGGACGTAGTTTAGAACTGATGGATCGTTTGCATTTGAATATGTGCTTACAATGCATGTATTTGCTGAACGGGGTGGATATCCGTTTGAGACGGAATCGTAGCAGTTCCACATTCCATATGATGACCCATGCCAACGAATACAAAACCATTGTCCAAGAAGCCTGGCTTTACGTGCGTCATGTGGAAGTGTTGCCTAAAGTGGGAAACGAAACCAGTCACACTTTGAGCAGAACGACTGCCAAGTATCCGATACGACGCGTGGAAGTGAAAACTGTCTGCATTGCTGCTGGACTCCGATCCAAGATCAAATATCATCTGCTCCAAGGACAGTTACCCAAAAGTTTAATCACTGGTATCGTTAGTAATGCAGCCTTCAACGGAGCCCACGATCAAAATCCTTTCCAGTTTAAGCACTACAGATTGTCCAAAATCGAAGTCAGTCGCAATGGCATGACCTTGTGTACCCGACCTTTCGAGCATAAGTTTGGTGACAGGAATGACTGGAGGTCGTACGTGATCCTGTACGAAGCCAGTGGACAGTTGGGAACCAACACCAGTCACGGCATATCGTACGATGGTTATGCAAGAGATTACACTTTGTAGGCTTTTGAATTCACTCCTGACCAAGACATTGACGAGAGACATTTCCACCCTATAAAATCTGGTCAAATGCGTATGGTACTTCAGTCTGCAAAGCTCTACCTGAGATGGTTAACGTCATCCTGTATGCCGAATTCGATAATACCATAGAAATCAACAGTTTGAGAGAAGTAATTCTAGACTATTAGATGCTATGGAAGACTGTAAGCCCTCTTTGAATGATAGAGAATCTTGGGAAATGGAATGGGAGGATACCGTGGAAACAGAACCCAAAGACAAAGACGAAGAGGTCATAGTGATGAAGTCCAGATGGCCAGAACAAGAACAATATTTAGCCTTCTTGTCTTGCCAAACACCTGGCAGAAATTATAGAACTGATGAAGAAAGATTGCTATGGATGTCAAAACGATCATCCGAGTCAAATTCAACAAGATACATGTATGATGCTGAGTCAAGAAGAACAATTGGACGAGTATCTGAACGATGCTTGGAGTCTCATCTCAGAAGAAGCCTTGTTGCATCAGCGGTATAAAGACTTGCGTGAACATTCCTTTCCTCCATTGATTGCTCTAGAGATCCATTACATCGAAGCTGTCTTGGCTCAGAGTGCGTAGACGAAACAAAGAAGCGGTACTTGACAGAGACTTTTAGACAAAAGGTTCAGATTGAATTGATTACTTATCATTACCTGTGGGAAAAAAACAAGAAAAAACAACAACAAAAATGGATATCTGGGAACTGGATTATATTTTGAACCACAGTTCATACACTGCTTCTTGGAATCTTGTCGTGTGTACTAAAGATGAACTGCCTCATCGCAAACCTCAAGACCTTCAATCTTATATCATCAACATGGACGACAGTCATCTCCCAGGAACTCACTGGGTAGGCGTCTACTTTCCCCGTGATGGTTGTGTGGAATATTTTGATTCGTATGGATTCGCACCGTTGGAAGACGACATCGTTGACTTTATTAGAATAAATGTCCAGACGACACGATTCAATAATATGAAATTATAAGGCACAGATTCCATGATGTGTTGACAATATTGTGTGTATTTTCTTCATCAACGCAGTCATGGATATTCTTCAGAACATTTAGTGACTTATTGTGACCGTCACTCTTCTAGAAACTATGACAGGTTAGATCTATGGTTTTGTGTCCATTATGGCTATATGTTGTCTTTAGCTAGGAAACTTAGTATACATTAATGGCTTAATGACTTCCATCAGTAGAAGTCTAACTTGACTTCATAACTTTGTCAATCCTGTCAAAAATAATCTGTTTGAATATTTGTTTGTTTTATTGTTAATTGTTAGCTGTTTGTTGCTTGCATAAAAATATGTCTTGATAAAATGTGTCTGTGGTTTGTTTTCAATTTTTATCATTATACATGCTCTTTGAATTCTTTATATCCCTCACCCTAAAATCAAACTATCATAACGTTCCGATTCTAAACATTGTAGGGATGTTTCCTATCGCGTCCGTGCCTGAATAATATAACGTCTCCAGTCTGACCATCCACGAGTGTGTGGTGTGACTATTCCCACTCATGTTTATTAGCCTTTCAGTCAGGTTGTTAAGGACTAGTTAGTCCTACATCTGAGTGGCTAAATTAAAAAGTACTCTTTGAGTACATAAAAGCCTGTGGGATGAGGCTCCTTTTCCTTCCCCCAGGAGTAATTAAAAATCACGCAGTGCGTGAATAAACAAGTGGTACATGTTCAAAAGAACGAAAACCACTATAATCCAACTAACTAACTAACATCCATTGTTGACTCATCCTCCTATGAAGACGTGTTCATGACTAACCAAACTGAAAGAAGCTTACGTGAATTTAAATCGTGTCAGATAAAGCCTGATACCGAAGCCTGAAGAGATAGAGAATGTCAGAATCTTTAAAGTGGTCGAAGACCTGATAGGAGAGGTCTTCAGAAAGAACATCAAGAATAACAAGAAGAGTGGACGGAGAAGAAGAAGAGAGAGAGCAGCAGCAGCAGCAATAGCAACTGCAGGAACCGGACAGATGATTTTTTGACTTCCGTGTGGACACGAAAGAGTTCTCCTTCTCGTTCCAAAGAAGCAGTCACCATCCTGTGGTAAACCCTGCCGCCAGACGGGGACACAATCTTAGACGATAAAAAATTGTCGTAATCCCCGTCCACGAAACAGCACATTTCAGGACTCCTCAATGCTCTAGAAAAGACATACTAATTCAATTACCAATTGTATGTTAGTAAGTTAAAAAAAAATAGAAGTGTGTCTATAAGGACTTCGTTTCCGTAGCTTGTCAAGAAATAGTCTATATGTGTTTGTGTTTGTAGCTAGTGTTTGTAAGTAAAATGTGAGTGAGTGTTTCTTTAAGGTCCGCGCGTTCCATTTTGTTTTGGGTGATGATATGAGTCTTGAATGTTTTGGTATCAGGGAGATGTTTTCCTTCACGTCCTTGCTTGACAAATATGAAGGGGAACACTCGTCAGTCTGGCTATCCATCGTTGATTAATCAACTGTGAAGAAATGAGCATGAGAATCACAAAACTCTTGGAACTCCAAATGCACCTGGAGTATGCCACGCGCCTCTTGGATGAACTGGCTATGGAGGCAATTACAGAATGTGCGAGAATAGAACATGAGGAGGAGGAGAGGAAAAAGAAGAAAGAGAATGAAAAAAGAATCATGCCTCACCTCACACTGAGACCTCTGTGTGAGGTCAAGCCTGAGATGAGGACTCCTCCACCACTACAACCAGCACCACAACCACAATAACATCAGCTACAGCCACCAGTACCAGCGACAGAGACAAGGAGACCTCATCATCCCCGGCTGCAAAATAGAAGACAGAGGAAAATCTTCACTATCCCACAAAGTGAAGACTGTGATGATGATGCCATTCCACGCGCATTTGAGTTCCGAAGAACAAATGCAAATTGGGAACCAGAGTAGAGTAGACGTTGTACTTGTGGGGCCAGGCCTGGGAGATACCAACGTACGTTTGTGTGGATAGTAGAGTGTTTGTTTGTATAAGTGCGCTTACGTTTGTGTGGCTAGCAGATTTTGGCATTTGTATGCGTTCGCGTACTATTGTGTGGATAGTAGATATTGTGGGTTATTTCTCCTACCCGTATGTGGATAGTAAATATTGGTGTTTTTGATAGTATATTTTGAGTTTATATGCGTTCGCGTACATTTGTGTGGATAGTAGATATTGTGGGTTTCTTCTCCTTCCCGTGTATGGATAGTAGATGTTGGGGTTTTAATAGTAGATATTGGGTTTTTACCGTTCCCTTCTGTGTGGATAGTAGATAATATGTGAAGTGGGTGTACGGGATGTTTTCCTTTACGTTCGTTCTTGACAAATATAAAGGGAAGCGTTCTTCATTCGACCCTACATTCCATTCATTCGGGCAGTGGACAGCGAAGAAGCAGGACCGGCATACCAGGAGCGGTGAACGGGCGGGAAAGGGCAAGAAACACGTGCAGTAGGAACACAGAACAAAGTATGTGTCCATAGCACAAATTCAAAAGAGTAAATTTGCTCTATATTGCTCGACTACTGACCTTCACTAACAACGCTGCTGATATGGAAAATCACCGAAACTGACATAGAGAGACGGGAGAGCGGTTTACACGTGGCAGCATTCCAAGATGGAGGGCAGCCAGTGACTACGCACTACCTGAACCATGTCTGCTAACCGGTGATGAACATTATTAGCTGAACGAAGAAAACTAACCTGGTCAACTTCCTAATGGGAAAGACGTAATTCCTGGGGTGATTCCCAGAGACGAATGTGACGTCCCTTCTACACCGTAACAGCTAAAAAAATACCGAGAGAAGCCTGCACAACAATAGCAGTCAATGAAAGGATTGAGTGATAGAAGATTGCTACCATTGCCTTAATGAATACGGTTTTCAATTGGCTGAAAACCGTTTTTGATATTTCTATTTAAATTATAATTTGACTTGCGTCCATGGCTGGCTTGCCGAGTGCCTTTTCCTCCTTTACCATGCTCGGACAACGTACACGTGGCAGTATGTGGAACGATTTCCACCTGCCACACGACCAGGTGTCCTAATGTGACGTCATCGCTGCCGACCAATCGTAGCGGGCATCACATACTGCTTGGGTTGACACCTGGCTCTTTTCAATGCATCTGAACCTTCTAGTAACATGAGCTGTGTGGTACTATTCCCTCTCTTGTAACAGTCATTCTGTCAGATTGTTAGGGACTTATTAGTCCTACAATCTGAAGGCTAAATTAAATAGTACCCTATGGGTACATTAAATCCTGAGGGATGTGGCTCTAATTCCTTCCCCCAGGAGTAATTAAAAAGATGCCGGTGGCATCACTAACCAGTGGCACATGTCCCTAGTTGGACGAACACCACTATAATTGAATTAGATTAGATCAAACATTCGACCCTAAGATATGCATGCAGAACGTCAGTACATAACATTAGCCACACTGCAAGAGACATTATCAGCAAATGCAACATTCCATTTAGTCAGAGACTCGTCCCCTACCCACCATCTGGGAAAAAGATCCATCCATATATTATGCAAAGAACTCAATATTGACTGCCTGCAAGCAGAGCCCATTCGGTATCCAGATCCCACGCCAATTTGCAAGCCAAAAACCAAACATTAACACTTTAGCAACAACTCTTGGCCCCAAACGAAATTCATATAAAGAATATGTCAAAATAAACACAGACGGGTCCAAATCAAATGACCCAGACAGAACTGCTGCATCCCTCGCTATCCCGGAATTAGGCATGGAATTATGAAGCAGATTCCCGGACAATTGCTCCATCTACACAGCAGAATTTTGGGCCCTATTTGAAGCAAACCTCCGATAATTCCAGAAAATACTAATAATCAGCGATTCACTCAGCGTTCTAAAACTTTAGAAACCGAAAACTCAAATGGGATAGAAAATCTCATAAAAGAAACGAATCTGCTCCTCAAAACCATGGAGAAACAACACCAAATCGTAGAACTCATGTGGGTGCCGTCCCATATTGACATCTCCGGCAATGAATGGGCCGACACAGAAGCAAAGATCAAACTCAGTGACCCGAACCCGGCCCAGATCGAATACAGTATACCAGAATTATACAGCGTGATATCCAAAAAAAATACCTCCGAATGGCAAACTGAATGAGATTCAAGCTGCAACGGCCGTACGCTGTATTCTACACAAAAACAGTGAATCGCAAAGTCAAAGCTCGACCAAAAAACAACAAACATAATCAACGGATTATAAACTGGATCAAAACTGGAAGGAAAAAAACCTACTTGCAGGTAGTATGGGGAAACATAATCAAGCAAATAGGGAAAACGGAGGAAAATGTCCCTATTGTTCCACTACTGAAGACCTCCATCATGTATTCAACGTCTGCCCTAAATACATAACATCAAGAAGAAAGCTTGTCAACTCTCTTAAGAACATTGGCTCACTCTACACTTATCCCGATTTTTTATATCTGAACAACCCAAACCCTAATCCAACTAATGAGGCCTTATTGACTTTCCTTAGGGAGATAGACAAAATTGGACAAATCTATACTACCTTTCATATTTTGACCGGTTTGACACTCCATTAATCAAATATAAGCATTGCAATGCAACTATTGTTGAACCATATACCGTTCAAATACACACATAACTCCGTAAATTTCTCCACAACTACCCAATTTCCACATAGTTGGGCATATACCCCCTGACACCCCGATGGATCTGTCTGGGTGGAGAACTAGGTGCAGTAGTGGTATACGGTTTACAGCCAAAGTAGGGGAGTGTTCCAGCCAATCAGGTCCTGCCGCACAACGTGGCACTAAAAATTAAACACCTATGATGTATGGTCCCCATAATTAAGCAATATCAGATTACTAAATCGCAGCCATCAGGCACCCTTCACAAGGCAGAAAAGTTAATGACAGTAAGACTGCCTATATGATAATTAACACCCCCAAACTAGAATAGGCAGATCCACCTTTCTATAAACAACACAAATAATGTTTTTCAAACTTAATAAATGTGACAAGACAACACCATTTACTATTCGGAACATTGGGACCAAAATTAAATGATCCCGGATGCAATTGCACCTCCTCTCCTCTCAGATCGACATCTCTTGCCCTGCTGGACATGTATCATGTGACTGAGTGTGTGCGGTCTACTCCCACTCAGCAAAAGTCCCATGAGAAAAACATTTCTCGAAAACGGACTAATCAAATAGCACACAGGATGTGTAATAAAGTATTGCGATACGTGGCACTATTCCGCCCCCCCCCCCAAAAAAATTAACCAATTCTCCGTGAGTGTATTAACCGATCGCACATGCTCAATGGGCAAAAGCGACCTAAATCGAAAAATTGATTGATTGAATCGCACCATTCTACGGAATAGCCAAAGAAGAAGATGGCTTGCAACACAACTGACAAAATGAAGACGTTGCATGAAGCAGTAGATGATCTCGGTATGGTGGAGGAGATGCTCGTCAAACTAAATGATGATCACTAATCTTCGAGTGAAAAAGGAAATAGATATTTTGAGAAAGACGAGAGAAAGACTATGAGAGTTATTGAAAAAGGAAAAGGAGGAGAAGGATGATGAAGAGGATAAAAGAGGATGCGAGACTGGACTGGAAAAATAGAAAAAGAAGAGGAGAATGACAAGAGGAAAAAGAGGAGGAGGAGAAAGAGGAGAAGAAAGAAAAGAAGAAGAATGTAGGAGAGAAAAAAAGAAGTTGGTGGAGGAAAAGAAGAAATTAGAAGAAATCCAAATTCCCTTTTCAAGGCCACTCAATTGCCTCGAAAGATTTGCTTTCTTGCCTACATTTTTCAGTCGGTTGTATAGCTGTTTGTGTGATAGATTGATGTTCATCAACCTATGTATGTGTCGTATGTCTATGTCTCTGTCTATAAAGAAGTTCTATGTCCCGCCTCGACAATCGCTGTTTTATTGGTATAGTTTATGAACTACCTGAACTTACCCGCCACCCGCTACCCGCTACCCACTGAACTAGCTGAACATACCCGCTACCCGCTACAACAATCCAGCTTTCCCTTGTCGCTATACAGACCCAATATTCTCCATGTTCAGTTCCCCTTGACGCTAAACGTTCCCAGTGTGTGCTAAAATGTTTTGACACTAAACGTTCCCAAGGGGATCTGTAATGTATTTTTCCCATCGACTCCAGAGTATCCAACTTAACTACTTGCTTGTTATTTTTATTTTTTTAATCTGAACGTAATTATTAAATTATATAAAGATTCCGTACGTCACCTAAGTCAAGGGCAATAATACATTTCTGTATTGCTTTCTTTCCTCTTCTAATCGTTTGCGGAATTACGCCTTAGCCTTTCTCAATCTTTAAGGCATCAGTTTCATTATCTCTATGTGTATGCTATCAGGGCCGGAGCCAGACCCGGCCAGACTATCTGGCGCCCTAGGCAACGTTAGATCATGCCCCCCCCCCGGAAAATACCAATTTCAGAATTTAAAAACAATATTTTTTTTAAAAAAAAATGCGCCCCCTGAAATCAGCGCCCTAGGCGGCTGCCTAGTTTGCCTATATGGTAGTGCCGTCCCTGTATGCTATTATCATTTTCTTTTTGTATACTGCTTGCGTTTTGCGATGCTTGTTAAACGATATATATTTTATCAGCCCAACATATTTGCAATTAAACCTTTCTTAATTTCTGATTAAAGTCATAGAATAACCACGACCATTCTCATATTTGTATGCAGTATGGTGACGTCTTGGATAATTTATTTCACTTTTATATTAATTTTATTTCATTTTGTCTTTTTAACGACTTTTTTCCTTTTTGCAATGGCCAGATTTGACAGTTCCAATTATTTTGTCAAACTTAATTTACATTATCCAAACCAGACGATAGATGATAATTACTATCGACTTTCTGCTAAAATTTTATGTGCATTTTTAGGGTGTGGTTTTCGTCATAAACTGGGGAAAATGTATGGATGGAGGTAAATTATCGATACCAGTAGATAGTTGTTGTTCTACTTCCAATAGTGTTCATGTTATGCATGCATACATAATGGAACTTTGGAGCTTTTGCCAACCAAGACTTTATCTATGGATCAGTTCATTATTTGTATTGTGCCTGGTCCTAGCAAGGTCTTTACGTGCGCAATTCAAACGTTTCTATAATCGATTTTCCTGGACAATACATTTATTATATCATTTTCACACAAACAAACAAAAATAATCTTTTCTTGGATCGTCATGGATGTAATTATTGTGGTCATGTATAATTTAGTAATACAGTTGTATATATATATATATATATATATATATATATATATATATATATATATATATATATATATATATATATATATATATATATATATATATATATATATATATATATATATATATATATATATATATATATATATATATATATATATATATGGAGCTTGATATTAAATTGTTAGCTTCTTGCTTTTAAATATTATACAGTTGTACCAAATCATGTATGCAGTGTCATACAAAAGTAGATTATACTCTCGGATTTTGCGTCGAACGAATTAATAGGATACGATTATATTGCAGTAAATTTTTTGTCTTCAAACCATTCGCTGAAATAATCGTTCC
The DNA here is from genome assembly GCA_028554795.2 of Sinohyriopsis cumingii. Classification (NCBI taxonomy): domain Eukaryota; kingdom Metazoa; phylum Mollusca; class Bivalvia; order Unionida; family Unionidae; genus Sinohyriopsis; species Sinohyriopsis cumingii. The sequence continues at coordinate 64,987,928 of CM068831.1, forward strand.
ATTACAGTTACTAAACGTGTTTATTGTATTGACGTATTTTCATAATTAAATAAATAATCATATCTGTATCATTTCGATTCTTACTAGTTTTAAATAACGGATAGACAACAAGAGTTGTTGTTATGGTTACACATCCGGACAGCCTCGAAAAATCGTAGTAAAACATGGCGGACTAGCTGGAGAAATGTCAGAGAAGACGAATTACTATGGTCGCTCTCTTGCCTAGAGTTAGGTTTAAAGAGTCCTTGTGAGTGTGTTTGTTCATCTCATTCAAGAAGGATTCGATTCGTAATCTTTTTTTCATTGGAGATAAATTATTAACATGTAGAAAAGGAGTTCATAACGTGAGTTATGGGAGTACAAAATTTGCACACATTCGTCATAACTGGAGGAATCTACTGTAGCATGTCAGCCAGCATTACCATATAGGGTTAGTCATGATCTAGTGATAAGAGGAACTGATATAAAGGGAATTTGGTAGTATTACTATTTTGTATCTTTCATTACCTTTTAAGGGTCATTCAGTAAACATGAGAATGTAGATATATAAAGTTAAGGGTCAGTTGCCGCCCTCAAGTTTGGCCCGCTTCCAAAATATGTTTGGTCAGCCTAGGCCTGAAGATGGATAGGGTACGTGAATTTAACCCCAGAAAGGTTGAGAATAGTCTGAAGACAAAACACTAGAAAATATTTATCATAGGTTAAAGCATGTTGGAATTGATGCTGAATTAATGTGTGCTGACTGACACTCATGGATTGGGAGATGCCAGAAACACATAATCAGCTGTTTTAGTTTGTATATTAACGCTTGTTTTAGTTTGTCTAATAACTTTTGATTAACACATAAAGATGCCCTGAAAGAAAACATAATTTACAAAAGAATGATGAAATTATTTGGATTTAACATTTGTTTCTGGATAGATGGAATTTTGTATGATTGAATATTCATTTTTGTTTTGAGTTTTAAAAAATTAAATAAGCTTTACATTTTTGGTAAGTTTCATTTTCACAAAAGCTAATTTGATAAGAATGTTCTAATTTTCCATCAGATGATTTATTGAGAAACTGGTTGATGATCAGGGCTTCAGTTCTTTCCCAGCTATCAGACTTTCAAAGGAACATCTTGAGATATGTCTTCAGTATGTTAGAATATCAGGGTTTGTACAATTGCAAGATTCATGTTATTTTTTTTTAATGATGCCAAAAATATAACAAACTGCATGAAAATCTTGTATCACATTTAAAGGTCATATCTTACTTTACTTCATTACTGTACATACATTATCATTTCAGAAATCAATGGTACGATTACTTAAATTTAATCGATTTATGCTGTGCCCATCATTGACTTTGCATAGTGTCATTGTAGCCATCTATGTTGAGGCTCCTTAGTTGACAGATTAAGTTTATTGCCATGACTAGGAATTAATTATGTAAAGTGGTCATTCACAACAATTTCATGATATGTTACAGCTTGCTCAGGTAAAACCCATTATAACGTGATGCTCAGGGTCCAGAGAATAACATCGTGATATAAGTGGGATTGCGTTAACAAATTTTTCAAAAAACTTCCCCATAGAAAATGTGCATAGAAATTTCAGTGTCTTCAGTTTTAACTAACCTATTGATCATATATAGTTTGCTTTGTTTGCTGGGTTTCATCAGACATAAAATATACTTCAGTTTTTAATTGTATACATGACAATCATTGGTATCAATTTTATTCATTTAACACAGGTGGTGGATCAAACAAAATTACAAAATTCGGCTCATTGTTGGATCTGAATGAACTTCTCAGTCAGTGGCTACAAAGAGATCATCAAATTCAGATGTTTGAACAGTATGATAGTTTTTGAAGAAGTCAAACGAGCTACATGTTACATCCTTCAAACATTAAACGGTGTTGACTATATTAAGAAATCTTTTAACTTGTTTGAACTTGATAGCTTTTCTTTATTTTCATTACTAAATATAACACTGCAATATATTTAAGAAAATTTTGGAAGTTAGGGGAACATTAAACTCAGTGCTGGGATTAAAAATCTAAGATGGATATAAATAATTGGCTTTTCTGAGAGCATGTATTTAGGAAGTTAAAAAGAGAGCTCTACTTAAATTAAAAAATGAGAGCCATGATGCCATCGCATTCAGAGATCTCGGAAACGCATAATTAAGCATATTTGGATGCCAATTTTTTTTATCTGGGACGTAGAAAATTACTGAGGTGGGAGTCTTCCGTATGCATGTAATAGGTGTGCGGCAAAATTCAAAGACTTGCCAGTCCTGCTTCAGCCACCTGCTTTGTGGGAAAATGTGTTGATCAATTAGCTGTGCTGATATTTACAATGACAGAATTCAGTGAGTGAAAGACCCCTTGATGTACATACATGAGGCCATTATAAGAGTACATCAAAAAGAACATGATGCAATAGCTAGGCGGCAATTTCAAAGGCTTTGACTGGTGCTCGGGTGGGAAAATGTACTGATATTTACAGTGATTGAATTCAAAGTCAGAAAGAACCAGAGACGTACATGTGGTCATTTATAAAAATACATCAAATAAACAATTTTAGCTTTTGTTATTGTTTTCATTTCCGAATGTATCAGAATAAGTAGTGCACAAGAATCAAGACATGTTGAGACTTAGACCAAATGCCATTCGTAAATTTGGATAAGTATGTTGTGGTTAAACAGCAAACTTATGAAGATTGTAACGAGATTCAGAAGAGTGCTAAAGCTGCTAGATATGATAGTTCGGATAGGACACTAGCTGCGTGTAAGAAAGTGTGTGATTCCTAGCTTAGTGTGTGGAATAAGTCCTTACTCCGATTGGCAAAATTCAGTATCACTCGGACGGATGAACAAGAGCTATTTAAGAGGTATACTGACTGACCATACTTTTTTTAAAAGCCCCTCGCCTTAGCCCAGTTAGTTATAGTGTTGTAGCGAAATGTATTCATCAAGGTATCAGTAGCTAGGCCTAGTTTTCATATCAATTATGTTGACAAACAAACTCTTGCCCATTCACAAGATTTATGTTTTGATAGCTGATTGACCATTAACCCTTTTCCGAGTAAGGTAGCAACTATCAATTTCCTGCATGATATCCTTTGATGATAAAACATACAAACATGTGTTTTAAGATCAGAATCAGTGATCTGGATATATATTAACTGCCTCCTGTACACTATTTCGTTATAAAAAAAATAGTTTGAAACTGTAAGTAAACCAGTAGGCCTTACAGGAAATAATTGTGGACTTCGCTTAGTCTGGGATGTACCAATTTATTAGATTGTCTGTTTTCGTAAATCATCAGGTAAATATTTTCAGAAAAATATACAAATCATTGAAAGCAAAGCCAAGGTATTATTTTATTAAAGACTTAACTTTAAACTGCAAATTATGTAGGTCAGAAACGTATAAAACAATGCTATGTTGTGAAATTCGCGAGATGCGCTTTAAGGTCTAAGCTGTTTTCCGACTTGACACTTATTTGCGAAAATGCAGGGAAAAAACAGCAAATCAGATATTATTTAACCATTGCCTAAAATTATTACAAGGACATAGACAAATAAATAAGCCATAAATTTGCAGTCCTGTCAATGGACTGTTGTAATGAAGCTATATTAAAGTGAGTGATTACATTACAAAAACCTCTCCATCTAAACATAGATGCACTCACGTCTGTGTTGATTCTGTAGAAAAGAATGCAACTTTTGATGGTGGGACTCCTATTTTTACCAAACTGGGAATCCTGGACTCCTAGTTTTAAAATCCTAGCGAGACCTCTGGCATTATAAGCAGAATCACATTATAATGAATTGCGTTGTAATGGGTTTTACCTGTATAAAGTTGGGTCTCACCTGGCAGAGTGGTATAAAGCATTCCCTTTACCTGTCACTGACATTTCACCTCTGTCCACTTGGGTTTGAGTCTTGGGCTTAGTCAGTGTGTGTATGTGAGAAAGCTTACCAGTAGTTTATAGTGGATTCTTACCAGGCTTTAGAATGCCAATAGCTTCCTGTGGGTTGGTGATTCTTACTGCAGTATATTCAGTTTCTTCCTCTACCAGTTAAACCGTCCACCATGTATCATCTATCATGCAAAATGGTGTCAAACCCAAGAACAACAAAAGTAAACAGTGAAGTATGTTGTTTTTAAGTAATACACTGCTTTTCATTATTCAAAGCCTTTCCTGCTATTACACGTTAAAATGCACTCATTGCTAGAGATAAAGATAAATATTTCTGCAAAACTATGTTGCTAAGTGCTGTATTATCAAGTTACTATTGTATAATTTAATTATTTGATGATTTAAACCCAGTCAACCTTTGTGAGAAGTTAGATGTCTATATATAAACAGTTATCACCAATAAATGCACTTAAAAGTATATTTATGCAGGATTTAGTAAGTTAAATGTTAGGTAAAATGAGACTTAGCAAAGTAAATCATAGGGTAAATGGTAAAACTATTAAAACCTTGTTAACATTACAGAAATAGGTCATCTCAAGAAATTTGTCTTTTATGTTGTTGTTTGTTTGCCTTTTTATTTCAGTGAGAAAATATTTCTGTGTCATGAATGAGTCATTCAGATTTGTTGACTTCTGAGTCAAATATGCTTGAAATTCTTAATGGACACACCCTTGGGATGCTTTTTTGGTCAGCTATGACCATTCTGCAGAATAGCTCAAGGCTAGACCTATGTACATGTTGTTGTTGTTGTGGGGTTTAACACCATTTTTCAGCACACGATAGGCTATACAATGCGGCCAGTATTAATGGTGGAGGAAGAACCCGGGAAAACCCTGGAAAGTACCACCGACCCATGAGAAGCTACTGGCAAGCTTTCTCACATACCCACACTGACTGAATCCGAGACTCGAACCAGTGCAGGCAGAGGTGAGATGGCAGTGTCCATAACGGAGAGTGCTTTAGACCACTCTGCCACTCGGGGCCCCATGTACATGTAAACAGATGCCAAGCCATAGTGACTAATAAACAATCTATATAACTGTAATTATCTTGTGAAAAGGACTTCCTCTCTGAAGGCTACTCTGGCATGAGTTCAAAGACACTGATGTTCTATTGAATGTTTATGTAATTAATTAGTCATGAAATAAACAGTGCGTTAATTTTGTTGTAAAATTGTTTAAATTAAATTGGTGAAATTGCAAATATAGATCATGAAAGTAACCAAAAGCTTTCTCAGAGTATGATTTGGACAGGACGCAGTTATCATTAAATGTGTACCCATGCTTTTTGACACTTGGAATTTAATTAGATGGATTTCTGACACATGGAAATTCCAACCTGTGTGTTATTATGAGACACATTGATTTGGGCCAGAGCATTGATCCTATTAACCTTTGATTTGCCTCTGGCATAATTTTCTACTGAGTGATCAACAGTTGCTAGAATACTATTTACACCTTATTGGCCATTAATATCACACACGTGAATATGAACAGGGAAGTGTTGACAGGTCACTGATGTCAGGTGGGCATAAGGTTAGATTGTTTTGAGATTGTCTTTGACATTTATGATAGTCAGAGGAAGAAAAGATCAATTATGACTTGATTGACTTAACCTTTCATCAAATATTGACATTATTTTGATTGCCCATCAACATACATGCTTGCATGATTCTACTGGCATTGGGACAAAAATACCATCTTAAAGGTCATCTACTCCACATCATCATCATTCTTGACCTAGTGTGGTCGTCGAGGCACTGTGCTGCTGAACCTCTGACCAGTTCCCTCCACTTGTATCGATCATGTGCCTGTGTCTCCACAAAACTTTTCCTGGTCCATTCTGTGATGTCAGTCCAGTTTTTTCTCTGTTTACCTCTCCTTCTGCCACCCTGGATGTTGCCCTGCGGGACTGTTGGCTCTAGTGACGTGGCCATACCATTTCAGCTTCCTCTTTTTGACGGTGGTGAGGAGGTCTTCATATTGGCATACTTTGTGCCTGATGGTGTTTTGCACTTCTTCATTTGTGATGTGGTCCATGTAAGAGATGCCAAGGACGGTTCTGTAGCATCTCATTTCAAGTGTCTGGATTCTTTGTTGTAATTCTGTTGTCAGGGTCAGGCCTCACATGAATACTAAAAGATTGAGATGATTAGTGCTCGCAATAGTCTGATTTTAGTTTTCAGACATATTGTTGTCTCTCCAGATGGGTCTTAGCTTTGACATAGCTGCCATTGTTTGTGCTGCTCTTGACAAAATTTCTGCTCTTGATCCCTCTTTTGTGATTATGGAACCAAGATAATTGAACTGGTTTACTGTTTCCAGTTCCTGTCCTCTGACTTTAATCTTGGTTGAGATTTGTTTGCCACTATTTGTCATTAGCTTTGTCTTCTCAGCACTTAACTCCATATCAAATCTGGAAGATATTTCATCCAGGTTCTTCACTAAGGTGGCAAGCTCGTCTTCACTGCCTACCAGCCCATCAATGTCATTGACAAAGAAGAGGTTGATGATGTTACGCCCTCCAATGCTGACTGTTTCACAGTGGTTTTCCAGGGCTTTGCTCGTGATGCGCTCTAAGTAAATGTTGAAAAGCATGGGTGACAGGAGACAGCCTTGATGTACTCCGACTGTTGTCTGGAACCAGTCTCCCACAGAACCTTGGGCAATTATTGCACTAGTAGCCTTGGCGTATGGCTGCTTGATGGTATTGGTTAACTTTTGACCCTTGTTGTACTTCTTCATTGTGGCCCGCAATGCCTAATGCCACACTCTGCCGAAGGCCTTTTTGAAATCTATGAACACATGATAGATGTCTTGTTGATATTGCGAGTACTTTTCACACAGAACCCTGAGATTGAATATTTGTTCTGTTATGCTTCTTCCACTCCGGAACCCGGCCTGGTCTTCAGCGATTATTTCTTATGCTTGTGGTTTCAGTCTGGTCAAGATGATCTTCAGCATCACCTTACTTGCATGGCTGATCAAACTGATTGTTCTGTAATTTTGGCACAGCTGGAGATTGCCTTTTTTGGGGAGTGTTATAATCAGTGACTGGGTCCACATACCATTTTATAATTGAAATGTACAACATTTGAAATAAGATATTTATTATTATTATTATTATTATTATTATTATTATATATGTTTTTAGACAAAATATTGGTATATGTGTGTGTTCTATTGCCACATTACAGAAACCAGTCTGCTGATGTGTGACTGAGTAATCAGATTATGTAGGGTAATGTGTATACAACAAGCTGGTAATATGTACACATCAAGCTGGTAATTGATTTCATGGATGTTGTAATCTTGTCAGTTTAAGGCAAATCTGTTACAAGTAATAAAGGGATTAAAGGCGGTCCATGATGGCTTTGAAGTCTTTTAATAAAATGTTGACAGATCTTTGCCAGAGGTGAGATAAAAAGGTAAAACTGACCCAAAAAAAATGATTTCAGCGAAACAGATGAGTAGGTATTTTGATTTTTTTGGTGGTATTGTGTAGTTGTTATTGCATTATTCAAGATGTTTAAAGAAATATTTAATAACAGTAAAAATTAACTTTTAACTCTCAACCTAGTCCTCATATTGGGACTTAATTCTTTTATATAAGGAAGAAGTAAACAAAATTACTTATAGGATTCAGTTTTAGTTATGTTTCAGTTAGTGTTTGAAACTATTTATTTAAATTATTCACTGGAATTACAAGATACTCTTTGATTTTTGGAGTCAGTTACTTTTGGGATTATTGTGAATTCATTTTAGTACATTTTGGATTATATCATTGTGATACATCAAGACTGTTGGCACATTAGCACGTTTGATGCTGCTGACAGACCAGCCTATTGAAAATTGGAATTTATTTTGAATACAACTGGAATTCACTCAGATCTCTATTCATTTGGACTTCTGATAGAACTTTTAGGACTATTTAGAGTTAACTCATAATACTGCATTTCTTTTTAAATTTGTAATATTTGTATCTCTGAAAAATAAATTATTTGTTGAATTTTACAAAAAATGGTTGGTTTTGGTCTTTTCTGTTGTGTAATTTAAGGACATATTTTTGTGGCACATCAGTACACCATAATAATTATAACTGCTATTTAAGTATGTGTGATTTAGGCTATGGCACTATAGTACCAGTAGAGACTTTTTTAAAGAGTGCAGAAAAGTACATTGTTTTCTAAATATGGGCCAGCTAAATCAGTTCTTTTTCAGGAGAGTTATGTTTAAAATCTGATTAAAATCAGATTTCCACTGTCCTAGGTGATGATCTGACAGTGACTGCTTAGTGGTCATGTTCTGGTGACCTATGTTATTATCATAATCACTAATTTTATCAGCTAGTCCAATGAAGTCTTATTTCTTTGCGTTTGGGAGATGGAGCAGTGTGGTTGAAGTGCATCATTGTGTTCCCAATGATTTGATTCTCTTTCATATTTTTGAAACTGCATTTCCACTTGATAATTCAAAAGTCACTAGAACATGACCCCTAAGCGGTTGCTGTCAGATATTCACCTAGGATAGTAGAGATCTGATTTTGATAGAGTTAGTTTAAAATGACCCTAATGCCAACAAAAGACAATTAATATGCAACCGTTTCATTTGGCTGGTGATCTGAGTATAAATGCCTAAGCCTTGTGTGAATTCATCTTGACAACAGTTCATACCTGCAGTCATACCCTGCTTAGGTATGATACATACACCAAGATCAAATCATCTTTTATACTATAAAGTCCATGTTATATTTCACCTGTAATCCTTAGAGCCAGCTCTTAAGACATTTAACACTGTTTGCAAATTAGCAGTTAGTTTTATATTAGTTTTACATTAATTTTTTTAAATAAAAAATTACGTTCATATAAGTAGAACTTATGTAATGCCTTATGTGTACTCACATAAGTTTCTTTGGTATGATGGGAAATCTATTTTACTTGCAGAGAAAACAACACAGCAGTCCAAATGATTTTTCTTTGGATTGAAACGAGTTGTTGATTTATTGTTGTGGTTTATTTTTATTTTTAATGTTGATGTATGGGTACAAAATTATAAATTTACTTTTATAATGTTTTAACTAAAGCATTCTAATTAATAAAACATATTTTTTTTAGTGTGATATTATAAATGGCCAGTAATTAAATCCTGATATGTAATAAATAATGATATATACTTTTTCATTGTCCTCTCTATCCTTTTGAAAGTGAGGGACTCTTGCATGTTTGCCAGGGACTCTCAGAACTAAGCTGTGGCTGCCTGAGTTCCATAATTTGTTACAACGCTATCATCTTAAACTAAGTAACAGAAAAGAGTTAAAACCAACATGTTTTGTCAAATTCAGCAGATAATTTATTTCCCTAGAATACAAAGTGAGAATCAGAAATAAACTTTATTGTCAATTGAATCCAAAAAAAATCCTAAAAGTTCTATCACAAGTCCAAATCATAGAGTTCTGAATAAATTCCAGTGGTGGTGTTACAAATAAATTCCAAAATTGAATGTGCTGATTCGACAGTTGTCTTAAGTGTGCTAATGTGCCAACAGTCTTGATGTATCATAATGATATAATTCAAAATGCCTTTGAATGAATTCGTAAAATAATAAAATAGAGACAAACAGCCATACATTTAATTATACTGTTATACATGATATACAATTTATCAATATAAAAATTAAAAAAAATTATACAATTTTATATAGTGCATTGGTATTAAGGCCATTAGGATACAAAGTATCTAACTTATGAATCCAACAAGTTTCTTTTATGAGTCTGTTCATGTCTTCGTGCACAATATCTATTGGTATGAAAGAAAAATTGAGTAGTGAGTGATTACTGGTGTTAAAGTGTGTTGAAATATTAGAGGAAAACTGAGGACCTCTATATTTTTTATATGAAAGTGATGATTATTCATTCTCTTAGAAACTTGTTGAAGTGTTTGTCCAACATATTGCTTGCTACATTTTTTACAGGTTATCAAATAAATCACATCAGTTGATAAGCAGTTAGTGTTATAACATAAGGAAAATATCTCTTTTGTATTAACGCTACTAAAAGAATTACTTTCTCTTATGTTTACACATTGAGTATAACGGTGTCTGTTGATGAAAATTGTTTTTTATTTTCTGTCTGTTTAGTTCTAATTAGAAATTCTTGCAAATTCTTGAGTCTTCTATAAGCATGAGGCTCCAATATTTGTTGATTATAAAGCCTATACTAGGTAATGAAGGATGAATGAATTCACAGTGATTTAGTCCAAGGCATATTAATGGTCATGTTGTAATTCCATTGAATAATTTAAATAAATAATCCTCTCAGAATAAAACTAAACACAACAATAAGACTGACTCCACTTAGACACAATTTGAGAACCACAATGAGGGGCAAAAGTTCATTTCCAGACAGTTTTAAATTATAAACAATCCTATATAGATCACTACTACTCTGTTATCTTAATGGAAATTTCTGTCCAACTGTAAACAAAATTTGTGTATAGATAATTCTAAGGTCAGAATGAAAGCTGTATCCAGAACTCTAACTTAGTAAACATGTTTATTCTCCTTGACATTAGAGACATAGACCCAGCTCCTACCCTCAAGTATCGATAACTCCAGTGCATATATATATATATATATATATATATATATATATATATATATATATATATATATATATATATATATATATAACACATAATCATGAACAAAAGTCAACACATAATACAAATTAAATATACATAACAAACTGGAGTCCAGGACTCTTTATCCTGAAAATATGCTGAGAACCCAGCTAAAACATTTTGTTTTCAGACATACATACAAACAGATAAAACTGTCAACAAATATGTATAGTTGTATAAATGTCAGTTCTGGTGTAATCTTTGAAAACCAAAGATCAAGATTTTATGGAGGATCGGGAATGGGTATCTGTGATAAGCAGCGTAATATTGTGGTTTAATCCCTCAATGATGCCATAATTTTTTGACTTTTGTAGCCTTTTTGGTGAAATTTGATTAATGCAATGCAATAATTCCATATTCATGAAAAATTCATCACCTTCTACATGAACAGAGTAATTTTTATTGTAAAAATAGTCCAGTTTTTCTTCGTTTGTAGTAGAATGGCCTGGGTTCCTCAGGATGCCAAAATCTTCATAAAATACGCTTTTTTCATGAAAATACCAACAGTTGAGACCTTGGTATACTAGTTAGTTTTATCCTAAATTCTGTTATTTGGTCCATTTCTATGAAGTGAGTACCAGTCATGTACATGTAGTTTGCAAACTTCAAACGAAATTCAAGCAGTAGTAATGGAATCAGGTGAAGCCACTTAATGAATATACTTGCTTATAAGATGAGTCCAACTGCGAACTGCACAGACCTAGGTCTACAATCACATAATGCACCAGCAGATCTGAGTCTGTACATTTTCTTAGAAGCAATCAGTAGAACAAACAACAGAACTGGATTACCCATTAGGCACGTGCTTAGGGCACCAGCTCAACAGGGGCACTAGAAAAAGTTCAAATTAGTTGTTGATGATAAAATTGCATGAATATATATGACCATTTTGATCAACATTTTCAAGTTATTTGATTTGGAATGATGGCAACACTGGCATTTTCCAACCTTTTTAGCTTATAACGCTTGTTTATTTTTTGGTGTTTCACATCTTTTGGGGGAGGGGGTGCCATAACATTTTCAGTACTTAGGGCCCCAGAAGGCCTTAATCTGGCACTGACAAACAACATAGACCCAGATCTGCATGTGTATTGTGCTATGGCAGATCAGGATCATTGTTGTTTGCAGCTTAACTCTACTTATAAGCAAATAAATACAATAGATCTTAGCAGAAAAGGAGATTTAGACATTTGCTAATTGATTTTCAGTACCCCCTTGATAAACATTATTCAGCGATATTTGGAACACTTGTGTTTATTGAATACCATATTAAGAAACATTATTTGCCAAGATTTTAGGACTTGTTTGTTGGATGAATACAAACTCGTATGTAAATCATCATAAAATTAGCTGTTTTTCAGTGTGATATATGTATATACTTTTATTTTTGAGTGATTTTCTTATGTGCTCTTTTCTGAAAATTACATAATTTCTTTGGTGCTAAGTGTCTTGTTTTGATAATGAAAATGTAATGCCAAAGAGAGACAGATGGTTATGGAATGAATCATTGTATATTATATTCCCATGGGCTGAAAAATGAGAAAACAATAAAATATTAGATGTATGCACATGGTGTTGCAACTTTGAAAGGAAAAATTGCACTGGCAACCCAAGGAACACCAGGTCCCAAACTTCAAGATTTTGATCCTAAACCTGCTGTGGAGAAATTTGTTAAAGTTTTAAAGAATATGGTTTATATTGTGTTCAGATAGGTTAAAGTGTATAGACACTTAGGTGGTAGCAAAAGCTAGGCTTGTTAGCATTTTGAAACCAGAATGTCCAGTTTTCTCTTTTTGTTAGTGTTCACATGCACTTCCCTAGAAATTCATTGTTCTCCATGTGGTTTTAGGATCTGTTAGATTGGTATCCCGCAGAGGGTTGCCTTCACTTTCGATTAAATATTAACTGAAGAAAAAGTTGTAGGATATGGAGGCGTACCCTCCCATGTGGTGGGGTGGTCTAGTCACCCTCAGTTTTTTTACTATTGTAACTGATCAGTGGTATTTCTGACATTTTAAGAGTGTTTATGTAGAAACACTTGGACATTTTGACATTGTGCTTGTATGGAAATACTTGGACATTTGAACAGAGTGTGTTTATTCAGAAACACTGACATTTGAAGTGTTTATATAGAAACACTCAAACACTTTAGCAGAGTGTGTTTTATATAGAAATGATGAGATTTCAGTAGTATGTTTTATTTAGAAACACTGACATTTTAGAAGTATTTTTTGTAGCAAAATACTCTGACATTTTAACAGAGTGTGTTTTATAGAAACACTGACATTTTAACAGTGTGGTTTATATAGAAACTGTGACTTTTTAACATTTTGTTTATATAGAAGCACTCTGACATATTAACAGGGTGTGTTTTACATGGAAATTTTGAGTTGATATTTTTTGGATTTCATCCTCTTTTGTCCTTTTCTTTGTGGGATACCTAAATGTAATTGGTACTATGTAGTCATAAAAAATTATACATGCATCCCTACATATACAATATTAATTCACATTATTTTCATTGATTTCTTGGCCCCATTAATTAGTTTTGCATCATATCTCCCATGTTTTGGGAATATAATCATACAAAGGTAACATTTATTACTTGGTGGAAAAAAAACCTCAAAAAACTGTCCAGTAATAACCTGGGCAACTCAGTGTCAGTTTTTAATCTAGTACACAAAACATGTCGAGCCAATAGAGAATTCTTGCCAGTGATAATGTGATATTGGATTTCATGACATTGGAACCATATTTTCTTACCTCTTTTTATTCATTGTTTTAACACTGTTTTATGCATTATCAGCTTCGTTGTGACTCGATATTATTAGTGCAGTGTAACATGGCTTGGTTCTGGCTTTTCATACAAATGTCAGCAGGTTTTTTTTTTTTTTTGTAATGTAACAAGAAAAGGTCATGTAATACAAACTGTAGCTGTTAATAAACATTCCTGTATCACTTATATACTATATTATATATATTTATTTGTGTAACAGTATTTTAGAAATGTTTAGTCATTTTTGAGAGCAAATAAAGTAAAACTTGTTCAAGTTATTAATTGAATAAACAAGTAAACTGTTTAAATCATTGGGATATTTGGTTCCAAATCTATTTATAGTAATCATAAGTGTACACTCTTTTTTTGACACTGTCTTATGATAATTTGAGTAGATTTTTCAATTTCTCTTGTCATTTGCCTCTTTTTGATGTTGAATTTGCTCTTTTTCTGGAACATAGTACATGAAGTTTTACAGTATTTTTGTATCGCAACCATCTCTAATCCACATGTTAAAATAACTTTTTACAGTTTATCACATAAAGACAATTAATAATATGCAACATGTGTTCTTCTCCAAAATCCACTCATTTTGTTTTGAGCATTTGTATTGATATATTTTGATATCTAATTTTTCAGATGTTGTCCTGACAAGAATCTATAGCATATAGGTACACATACGAATACATGCATCAAAAGAACCTTCACTAAGAGCTGTCAATGAGAAATAGCGTAAACCCACATATTCAATGAGCTACCGAGCAACTTTATATTCACCCATGGCAAGTATGCCGGGCTCAACCTATTCCACCACCTACAATTCATCTTATAATCGAACCAGAACGCCTTCAGCTACAGCACGCAAACATGTCTATAATGGATCATCCTCGGTCAGTAAAATACCTTATGGTTCTAGTGGTTCCAGAACCCTTCCTCCTGGACCAGGACCCCTGGATGCCAGTGGAAGAAAGTTACCAAATTATACTGTTGGCTCAAGGCAGGGATCTGGTTCATCCCTGCGAAATGGTCCTGTAAAGGCTGATCACAGTGTCTTATCCAAAGATTATTCATATTCAAATATGTATGGAACAATGCCTCATAAACGTAATTATGGAGGAACAAGTACAACCATTGCCAGTAGTTCCTTGAGAGGAAAACGCTCATCTAGTCTTGCAAACATAAATGATGCTTCTTCTGATTTGCAGAATTTACGACTAAATGGTACGGATCATATTGATTCTCATACAGAAAATGCAGGTAGTCGATTATCAAGACGTGATAAATACAATTCTGAGCAAAGTACAAATGATGATTTGTCAAGAACTTCATCACGGACTAGTAGGCATTCAAGTGTAGCTACGGATAGGTTCAGTACATCGCAACGAGACAATTACATCTCTACACGTCATGAGAATGAAAGTAATTTAGGTAGTAGCACCACTTCAAAAGATATTCTGGAACCTTCAGGTATGAAAAGAAGAGCTAGTCTAATAGATTCAACAACAGTGAAGTCTCTCTCAAGGCAAAGCTCAAGCAGTTCTTTATCAGGGGTATGTATGATGCTAAATTTCAGTATCGTTTATTTCCATAGTACTTAAACACGTAATAAGTAACTAACCCCACTTTTTCTTAAAATGCATGAGACATATTGTGTTATCTATACCTGCCATATTCCAGACAGTGTTGCGAAGATTTTAGGGGGGCCCCGAGTGGCCGAGTGGTCTAAAGCACTCTCCGTTACGGATCACTGCCATCTCACCTCTGTTTGCGTAGGTTCGAGTCTCGGATTCGGCCAATGTGGGTATGTGAGAAAGCTTGCCAGTAGCTTCTTGTGGGTCAGTGGTTCTTTCCGGGGATTTCCCGGGTTCTTCCTCCACCATTAATACTGGCCGCCATGTATAGCCTATCATGTGCTGAAAAATGGCGTTAAACCCTACAACAACAACAACAAGATTTTAGGACTCAAAAAGTATGTTTTGAGGTCCTTATAGGGATCCGTATATGAAACCACATCCGATTGAAAATAAGTTATCTTTTCATATAAGCCAATATAAAATTACTGGAAATTAAAATTTGATAAGAATAAAGAAAATAATAGTGTATATACAAACCAAAAGTAGTATTATACATATTACAAAATGGTTTGTTCCACTTTGTGTACTTTACCTATGAAAGTTAACCTAATGGGCTTTCCCACACCAGTGTTCAGAGGACTTGACATGGCATGATCTTAGCTATCTGCAAACACTTAAGTAGTCCGTGATATTGCGTTTGTTTATCTCTGTCCACCTTACCTTTCAGCTGACTCCATGATAATGAGGTATATAAGGTGCCCTGGGGAACATTTGATATGGGCTCTAACCAGGACTGTTTACCGTATATACAGAATGCATACTTCTGACTTGTATAGTGTTGGTCAAAAAATGTCTTTTTTTCTCTCAAGATTATTGAAAAGCATGTTTTTTAAATGCAACCATGTCTTTGGGTTTGAGAGTAAAATATTTTTTTATGTGACACATAGTGTTTGGCAGTATAGATGTCCTGCATCTGCCATTTCCATAACTCCTTAACCACTGGGTGGAAATTCACAAGTCTTTGTAGTTATGTTGCACCTTAGTCTTACCACTGGCTTGTAGTATTAAGCTTTCAGCATTTACTGGTCCAGCTAATGCAGGTTGTCATGACAATTCCAACTCCTGGCTGCATGGTGACCATTTACAGGAATTGTGTCTTTGTTGGCTCCAGTGACTGGGGTCACTGGGATGTGGTCAAATATCATATGTACAAATATTTAATTACATGGACATTTTAATATATATTTTTATGTCCTCTCCCCACTGTTTAACTTGAGCGCTGTCCTTGATCTTTACAAACAACAAAAGAAAAGTTTTGTGGAATGAAATAAAAAAAGATAGTGAGTTTGATAAGCTATCTCCAGATATGTATTCACAATATTTGTGTATGTGACAATGAATATTGGAGGCATATAGTGTACATTTATAATAAAAAAATAATAATGACTTTATTTAAAGATGGTAACAATTAGCTGGGAACTAATCTACCTTGAGGCCCTCATAAAAAGGAATTTATTTATTTTAGCTGCATCTCTGAAGCCACTGGATATATTGGGTTTGGAAGAAGGAAATATATTGGGCATTTCTAATCTCAAATGGAAAACTATTCCGGAGCAAATTTCCACTGTATAGGAAACTTTTTCTAAATAATTCCTTATTTGGTTGGGAATTTTATACAGTATGATAGACATCGATCGCAGGTGGGGAGTATTACCAGGTAGCCTATACTGGAATAGTGATTGCAGATATTCTGAAGTACTATTATTGGATATCCTGTACATTAATTTGGCTTTTCTCAAAAGGATTCGGTCTTTATTAGGTAATATTTTTAACTTACAAGCTAAATTTTCCTTGCTTTCTTTCTGGATTGATATTAGCCTAATTGCTTTTTTTTGAAGATGTGCCAGCTATGCTATGTTTTTATAATTTGAATTACCCCAATCTGTATTACAGTAGTCTAAATAGGGTTGTATGTAACTGTTATAAAATAGTTTACTGTGCCTTTCAGGGAGAAAATGTTTTATCCTACTGAGAAGCTATAAACTTGAATTGATGTTTTTTGCCGATATATTTGGTATGTTCAGTCCATGATAGGTTATTATCTACCAAAACGCAAGTGGTCTGTCATGACAGACATTTGCATTTGCAAATTTTTATCCTTCCATGTCAGACATAGTTCATCACTATCAAGATTTATCCTTTTTTTGCTGTGTTGAGATAAGTAATATTTTAGTTTTACCAGTATTTACCACCATGCCATTGCATGTGCACCAGTTGTCCAGTTTGTTTATTTTCATTCTATAAACTTAAAGAAATTTTGAGTTCCTGCTTTGTGTTTTGGATGTCTGACAATGTTGTGTCTGTAGATGATATTGAGTCCCTTAGTAAAAGAGGTAGGTCATTAATAAATAAAATAAACAGTAATTGACATAGAATTGAGCCATGTGGTGCTCCTTATCTAATTGTTCCAGGTTTCTGACAGAACATTATTTATATAAACATGTTGTGTTCTCTCACTTAAGTATGGAGTAAACCATCAAACTGTATTTTCATCACATTGGTAGATTTTCAGTTTCTTCAAAATAATTTCATGATCCACCATGTCAAAAGCTTTCCTGAAATCTACAAATACAGACCCTATTATTCTACATTGGCCAAGTGTTTGAAGCTATTTATCAGTCTCACATGAATGTTTCTGTCTCCATCCTGTATGTATATCTCAATGTGCTTATGCACCTTTCTTTGGATTGTTTTGAAACTTGATAGATATTGTTGACTCATAATCATCAAGTACATATCATTTTGTCTTTATGCTCCAGTGTGTTTTTGTTTCTTCAAAATTATTTCCATTTTGGTCTTTTCAGGTAACTGTAGTAATATTACCCAGATTGTTCAGTTTTTGGTGGATGAGCATCTGTGTGTGAAGAAAATAGTCATATATCAAAAAGGTCTTGAAAATAACAGTCAATGACATGTCAAAAACAATCATTAGAATACCTGCAAATTTAATATTATTTCTGAAACTTTGTGCTGAAAACAAATTGAAGAAATCTTTTGCTTCCAGTTGTCGGCAACTTTTGCATACGTTGCTGTTAGTGATGACATATTGTTATGAAGTTATTTTGCTGAAATAATAACCATGGGCTTGATGGCAGTTCAGAAAGGACATTTTTATGTCCAAGGTTTTCTTTATAGCATGTGATGGTCGAGGACATTCTGATTGATGCTATATATAATAATTCTTGGTTGTGCAGCTTGTTGCACAGCTTTTAATGAAGTGCCATGAAACTTTGCAGAGATTACTGACATGAGATCAACATGCACATATTATTCTGTCAAGATGTTGTGATGCAGTTTTCCAGAGTTATGCCCCTTTCTTTTGTTTGGTGTATGTACTGTATATGATAATTGATAGGTGTGTAACTTGTCTTACATCATTTTACGAATTTCTCTGAATCATGACAGACATTATTGACTTGCAGTCACCATGTGTTCATGGTTCTGTTGTCATTTTTGGGTGAGTTTCTCCAGAGTTATGTCCCTTTTTATGTTAAATTTTTGTACATGTACTATTTTACCAATATGCTCATTATTGTGTACGCAAGCAGGCCCCTAGTTTTATATGAATTGCTCTGTTACTTTGCAGACATTATTGACATAAGTGAATATGTGCATATGGTTATGTTGTTATGCTCTGATGTGTTTTCCCCCAGTTTTGCCCTTGTTTGTGTTGAATCTGTACCAGTATGTCATGTACTTGTATGGATAGTAGTCCCACAGCTTTTGATAAATTGCCATGAAACTTGGTATTTCTCTGGTTTGTTGTTTCAAAATTGTGTGGATGTTTATTGTCATAGTTTGTCCAGATTGTGAGTTTTCTTAAAAGCCAAATATGTTAACAGTATCTCTTATGTAAAAAGCCCATGAATCCAGCCTGGTAAATGTGGGGAAAACTTGGGGTAGGGGTTTATTTATTATTGGAAATTTAGCTTTCTTACATTAAAAAATTGGCCTACATTTTGAAAAAGATTGAAATGGACTTATCATTGGAGAAATATGGGGTAGATAGGAGTTCATTCATGGTTTCACGAAATGCAGTCTCAGTAAGATGGCACTCTACAGTTTTGTATTTTGCATAGGTTAAAATTTTAAAGAAAAAGAATTTCCCTGGGTGTCCTCATTGGTTATACTGGCTATTTAAAAAAGACCTTGTATATCTTTGGTATTGTTCATAGAATCTTAATTCCCTTTATTTTGGTGTATGATTGATGGGTGTAATATGGGTTATAGAGTATACAGCTTGGCTTTACTCCGGATTTGCACCTTTCAAAAACTGCTATCTCCACTTGGTCATTTTTAATTCCTTGACTTCACAGGTAAATTGTAAAAAAAAGAAAGGGCCAATAACATTTTTTTACATTTGATATATGTAGTAATTCATCCATTTCACTTTCCGAAGCTGGTATTGACTAGATGGGCAAAATTAATTTTCCCTGTTTTAATAGGTGCTAAAGATAGTGTACTTTAGATTAATTCAGGCTGATTTTTTTAGCACAAGGAAGCACTTTTTTTTAGTTCGCAGTGTGCTTGGATCATGTACCACTGGAATGGTACAGTATGCAAAGAAACGTCAGCCACATTACATCAAAGTAGCAGAGTGTTAGCTCTACTTGGTCATTTTCACATCCTGAACTTCAGAGGTAAATTGTATAAAAAAAGAGCTGATAACTTTTTGTACATTTAATATATTTGGTAACCCATTCATTGCACTTTCAGAAGCTGGTATTGTCTAATCTGGCAAAATTCATTTTCCCTATTTTAATAGCTGCTATGTATAGTGTACTTTAGACTAATTCAGGCTGATTTTTTAGCACAAGGGAGCAGTCATTTTAGTTAGTAATGTGCTTAAATCATGTACAGTTTCCAAAAGTACAATATCCAAAGAAATATCATCCACATTACATTAATGTAGCATAAAGGTATGCCACCATTCTCTCCATTGTGCATGTTTTAAATGCAAACAGCTTCACCTTACATACATCATTTTCTCAAAAGTACACAATAACTGGTGAGTGCCCTCTTAGTCATATCCACCATACTATTTGTCAAGCATATAACCCACAGTCCCCTGATAGACCTATAAGCCATTTCAGTCACATATCAGTACCTAAAAAGTGATATGCATACTAAATAAAGCAAGTGTACAAAAGGAGTGATGCTGAAGTGTTATCATTTGTAGATAGAGTTCTCAGTAGTGATAATGATTTAAGTCCTACTTTATTCCACTAGATCACATTATCTAAGTATGACCAAGATTTGGTCATTTCACTGTTACATGCACCTCCTTGCAATTTAATTTTGGGTTGCAGCCAATTACAGTGAGCTAATAATGTGTTTCATTTACTAAGTTACACCTGCCTGACAGAGTGGTATAGTGCAGTTAAGGGAAGTCATAGAAGTGTACTGTCTTATAGGCAAGGTTTCGAATTCTGTGGTAGACTATTAGGAAAATGATGTCATACATCATTGTAGGTGTGTTGTATGCAAAATGTAATTATTATAGGGTCGTTTTTATGTTAAATCGTGTTATAATCAATTGTAACAAACCAGTTAGTACAATTAAGTTAAATACAATCCATGTAAACACATAAACTAGGTATCAGTTTACAAATTCCATATCAAAATGTAGCCAGTATATACCTGTATATTATGTTGTACAAAGGACAGTGCTACCTGTGGTATAGGGGGTTTCACGGTTGCAACGGAGTTACTGATCATAGCGCCTAAAATTACCTCCCTTAGCTCCAATGCGCATGCCTACACAAAATTTCCAGTTCTGGATAGTTCACCGTTCTACACTTGGTTGGCGAACCATAGTCAATGAAGGAAGGTATCTTAGCTGTACTACAGATCATTATGGTTAAACGAATGAATCAAGTATATATGTCAAACATCTTTTGTTCATACTAGGAGAATAATTATAGACATTAAATCAGATAATTAGATTCAGTGTCCATACTTAAATTATATCAGATAATTAAATAATATTTACTTTCCATACTTAAATGATATCAAATAAATAAATTAAATACACTGTCCATACCTGATAATATAGATTCATTATCCATAATTTCAGATACATTTGTAGGAACATTTCACTCTACTCTCCGATTTTAACCATTTATTGCACATTTTTAGTTATATAACTTCAACAAAAACAAGCTCAACAATTTGCATTTTTCGTACATTGATATATCTTTCTTTCTCAGTTACTTTCGCAAGGCTAATAGTTCGTTTATAACACGAGTTAAGAAAGTTATAAATCAAGTTCGATAAGAAAATTATAATATGAATTCGATGCGTCAGCTGATTTGTAATGCTGAATTTTTTAAACCAGAAGTTTTTTATTTAAAAAAAAATGGAACACAGTATTTTAATGTATTCAGAGGAACTTAACAAAGCAATAATTACAGTAGCTATCGTAACGATAAAGGAGTGTAATTAATGCGGACAGAATATTTATTCATATTTGGGTGTAAATATCATACAATATTCAGATTAATTAACATGCCCAATGATTTTAGTTTTCATTTTCTTTTTGACTTTTGAAACATCAAGTATCGAACGGTACATGAAATAACTTTCAGCATGATTTTTCTTTGCTTATGCTGACATGTAATAACTCAAATTTGCTGGGGTCTGTAGACAACATTTCTGATTGCCACCAGCAAATTCATCTAGAACAGCCTTCTTAAAATTAGTTTAATTCTGTTTAACTTTCCTTGCATCAAATATGTAAGTTTGAAAGATCCAATTATTTCACAGATTCCGTCATATTACTTTGGTTCGCCTTTTAAATCAATATTGATCCACATGACCGGATGTGACATTACAAACAGTATGATTTAAAAAAGAGACTGCTTGTAAGAACATACTTAGCAAGTCAGTAATGAATGGATACTAACAAATATTCATATTTGTTGTCTTTATCTATCAGTCACTCTTTCTAACTTAGCATCATTTTATACTCGTTTTTAACCATCAATATATTTTTCCAAATTGTATACTCTAAAATTTCCAGCCATTCAAGGAAATAAAATTAAAATAATCATGAAGGAGACTCATACGTGCGCCTGTCTTTTCAAGCGTGGTTGACATTTGTGCATTTTGAAAAAACTCAAATTATTTCATGAAAAGTATAATGAACATTAATACAAAAGCCAAGGAAATAAAATTAAAATAATCATCAAGGAGACTCGTACATGCGCCTGTCTGTTCAAGCGTGGTTGACATTTGTGCATTTTGAAAAAACTCAAGTTACTTCATGAAAAATATAATGAACATTAATAGAAAAGCAACATTCAAAATCAATAATAAAAGAACCTTCAGAAGTTAGAATTTTTTTCTCGTTTTCGTTCAACCTCCATTAACTGCTATAATTGAAGCTGTACAAAACAAACATATTTTCAATATTCTTCAACCGAGATCACTTGCAAGAACTTTTTACGCAGCGATACACTTTCACACAATCGAATAATACAAACTAGAGCATAAGGTAGTAATGGAAAGATAATGCAGTTCTGAAATGGGCAGATAATATTTATTTGAAAGCTGGGAGCAGCACAAGTTTGTGAGAAAAAAATAAAAGATGTAAAAATAATATAATTTCTTTTTAAGATAGTGAGATATCGATCATGCTTGCATAATGTGAGCGGTGTGTTACATTTTCTTGATCTACATCTGCCATCTTAATTGATTGAACTACCTGGAAGTGAGTTGCACTGGTATGCCCTCTGGTGTTTTCATGGGGAGATACTAACCGTGAAACCCCCTATACACTTTATTACTTGGCATATACACATTGTTACCTGTCTTACACAAGGGACAGTTTTACCTGTCTTACACAAGGGTCTGTCTTACCTGTATTATATAAGAGTGTTACCCATCTTACACAAGTGACTGTCTTACCTGTCTTGTATAAGAGACAGTGTTGCCTTTCTTACACAAGTGATTGTTTTACCTGTCTTATGCAAGAGATAGTGTTACCTGTCTTACATGGAAGACTTTGTTATATCTTTTAGACAGGTAACAGTCTCTCATACACCATCCCTTATATAAGACAGGTAACAAAGTCTCTCATGTAAGACAGGTAACTCTGTCCCTTGTAAAAAGATGGGTAACAAATTCTCATGTAAGATGGATAACACTGTCCCTTGTATCAGGTAGGTAACAAAGTTTATCATATAAAACAGGTAACAAAGTCTCTCATATAAGACAGGTTAATACTGCCCCTCATTTAAGATAGGTAACAAATTCTCTTGTACAAGACAGGTAACACTAACTTCACAATTACATGTTCAGGGTGTTCTTTCAAAATTAAATGTGAATCATTGGGACTTATTTTTTGGTGAAGTTTTGAAATGTGCATGTAGAAATATTCAATTACTTTTGGATTAACTATTGACAGTAATACCTCGTGAATTCGCATTTCTGGATTTGCGAATTCACGGATTCGCGAAATTTTCATTGGTACCCTCTACGTACATGTTTTCTTTATTTTATTGAATTGTACCTTTGTTATATGACTTCTGTGACATATGAAGTTTACCTAGTTTACCTTCCTGACAATGACAAAGAAAACATCAGTCATTAAGTTTACAGTCTCATTCATTACTTGGTTTTACCTTACTGTGAGTGCAAAAGAAAACGGCAGCCAATGAATTAGTATAGAGGTAATATCAGTATACATGTACTGTACTGTAAATGTGCTAGTGTGGCAAATACCCATTAGGCGATACTGTACTCTATTTTTACGTCAACCATTTATTTCTCTTTTTAAGGGTATTGTATTAAGCTAACTTTTAAATGAAATTAAAGTGCTTTGGGAGCATGATTTGGGTCATATTTAGGGTTTAAACCCTAGAAATAAGCATTTATTAGCATTTTTAGTGACTCATACCAAACATTCGCGATTCCTCCTGATCCGCGACTGGTTCTGGAACCTAACCTCGCGAATGTTCGAGGTATTACTGTATACCTGTTTGTAATTAGCATGATTTGATATAGGTACTCCTGTTAGTTAGAATTAATTAAAATATAGAGTGTCTATTTTTATGTGTTAATTCATCTGGCTAGAATACATGGTGCATGCATCCCAAAAACAATTATGGGGCCATTCATGCCATGTGGGTGCATCTATTATTAGAAATGTGATTTTTCTTTATATGACCACTCAATTTCTTTGTTAAAATTCATTGATAGGATTGAAAATGTGTGAGTTTAATATTGTGTACATACTCTTTAATTAATAAGGATATAAACTTTGGTCAGTTATGATCTTATGGGTACAGATGTTGCCAATACTTGTAGAACTTGATCATGCCCTGGATGGGTGGGTGGGCTAAGAAGATAAATTGATAAATAACTCCCGAGTCGTATGTCTCATATGTTGAGAGAACTCAGACATGATGTGTGATCACTGACCAAGTGTCAACCTTTGCCAGAGTGGGATGTGTAATGTCACAGGACCATACCCTGAGTCATAATCTGCATTTGTACTACTGTAATAAATTACCATTTGTACTACTGTAATAAATTACCATTTGTACTACTGTAATAAATTACCATTTGTACTCCTATAATAAATTACCATTTGTACTACTAAATAAATTACCATTTGTACTACTAAATAAATTACCATTTGTACTACTAAATTACCATTTGTACTACTATAATAAATTACCATTTGTACTACTATAATAAATTACTGTTTGTACTACTATAATAAATTACTGTTTGTACTACTATAATAAATTACCATTTGTACTACTATAAAAAATTACCATTTGTACTACTATAAAAAATTACCATTTGTACTACTATAATAAATTACCATTTGTACTACTATAATAAATTACCATTTGTATTGCTAAATAAATTACTTTTTGTGCTACTATAATTACCATTTGCTTGTAAAGAGTTTTGCTTCTACTGATTTAGACTCATCATTTTGACTTTTTTCACAGGACTGTCTATAAAGCAACATACTTTTGTAGATCCTGTCAACAGCAGTATTAAGAAAAATATCTTCATTTCTTAAAATATTTCTTTGGTTTACATCTGTCTTTCTATCCTTTACATGTATCTATCTTTTTGTGTGTCCTTCCTTTTGTCTGTCTACATTTACCTACTTGTATTGGTCTGGAATCTTGAATTATGAATGTAATATTTTCTTGTATCCAATTGATAAAAAAAAATTAATTTTTAGTGTCTTGATTTTTTTCCTTCAGGGATATTCCAACCCAAAATATGCATCTGGTGGTCTTGTAGGTCTGAGGAATATTGGCAACACGGTATGTTTATATTTACTTACATTTAGATGTCTGCAGGGCATTTTGATCCTTTCAGTTTAGAAAATACTGCATTGCTTTTAAATTTGGTGAGGTGTACATGTGTAATTTACGTTCATTGATGTATATGTGGAGGTAATTTGAACTCGTGTATGTATGCGTACATGTAATTTAAATTGAAAAATGTATATGTACACGGAATTTTGGCACATATCAGTAGAGGTTTTGCAGGGTCATTTTGATATTTGCATTAGAACCAGTTTAACCTCTTTATATAATGACAAGGAAAGTACCTATTCAAACGTAAAGTGAATTCTGGACATTTTTCATTAGAACTGAATTTCTTGTAAAGTAAATAAAGAACAATATATTGGTATATACCATATGTACATGCTTATAAGTCCAACTGCAGACCACACAGACCCAGATCTACCATTACATAATGCACTAGCAGATTTCATTATGCAGTGTTTAAAGAGTAATCAGTAGAACAAACAACAGACCCTGATCACTGGTACATTATGCTGTGACAGATTGGAGTCTATGCTGTTTGCTGTTCGATTCAGTTTATAAGCGGTTACATATGGTACCTTTGTTTGTATTATATATTCAATGTAAATTCAAACTTTACTAAATGAGAAATTCGCTAATTCTGAATAGCAGTACTGTACAGATAGATCCCATTCTCCCCAAAATTCAACTTTTGCTTAAATTGTTAAAATTGTGATGTTTTGTATATCCATCTAAACTATCTATGTATTTATCTATCAATCTATGAAAACCTGCCTAACCTTTTGTATATATGGAATTATGGGTAGTGTGGTTAAGCATACTTTGGGGTACAGGGAGAATTTTTCATGGCGGCAACATAAACCTACTCTGTTTTTTAATACATCGTGAGAGGGATTTCTTACTTGCACGGTTTATGACTCTCCTTGCACAGTGAACCACTGTTTAATGTACCCATGCAATGTGTAGCTGACTTAAGCATCATACCCCTCTCTTGCCCCCACTGATATTCAAACTTGGGACCTCTTTTGTGAGAGGCCAGTGTGATAACCACTAGCCACCATCTACCATAATTTATCTCAATTATTTTATTGTTTATGTATTGACATATGTGTCATGTTTTGTTATTTTCTGTTGACATGATATGTTCTTTTCTTGGATTTTTTAAAATTCAAGTTCTGTTTATTGTGTGCAGACATCATGACTTTGTCAGGTTCAGGTTCCACTGATGCAAACTTATTGAATTATCAGTTGTCTTCATTTACAAATTGTGTGGATAAAGAGATAAATCATGTGGATAAAGAGATAATAGTACAGACTGTGCTGCATTTGTAGCCACAATGTGACTGATAGAGGGATGCTTCTTAACACATTAACCCCTGGAGCTTTTTGTCATTTGGGCCTGAAAGTCGAATAGGAAACACATTTTGAAAGCTATTTCTGAATAGACTCGAAAACACCAAATCCCTGGTGATCTTTCAATAATATACTGCCTAGTTGTGTTAGAAACATCATTTTTCATTGGCTATTTGACTCACGCATGAGCAGAAGGATAAAAGTTGGAATTTTTTTTAAAAAAATTTTTTGCTAAACGGAGCCATTATTTTTGTATGGAGACCACTCTATATTCCAAATGCCCATCTTATCCTACTTTTTGCAAAGGCTCATCTGTCTGTTTGCAGTTTATACCGGTGTGCCTTAGATCTGAGACCAAAAAGTCTAAAATCAGGACACAAAATCGGATTCCAACCAATTTTGGGTAGAAAAAAGTCGGATCGAAAAAATGAGATTTTTTATCTGTATTTTGTAGTGCAGCTAGATATTCCAGATTATTTGGTATCATTGTAGAGCTACATCTGTCTACCTTTCTAGATTACCACCCACTTTAGTGTATCATGCATGATCATGATGCTACAGAGCTCAGCAGTAGGCTACTACCTCCTGCCTCGTTAAGTCATCGCTAGGGGTTAATGTGTTAAAATGGGGTATTACAATAGCCCAAAAATATTTCCCTAATTTTGATTGTAATCCCCAGTTTCTGGTTTCAGGAGTCAACCATCCTGATCTGAAAGTATGTGCACTTGTACTTAAGAAAATGCAGAACTTTTGTAGTGATTGTAATGTAAAGAACTGTAAAAAAAAATGAACATCATTGTAAATTATTAGTAAAATATGGCATGCTTGGTTAACAGAAAGAGAGCGCATTTAAGACATCAAGCTGTTGCATTAGTTCCTTGGGTCAGGCTACAAGTTAATCCCAAATGGAATTTTCTCCTTTGGCAGATAATTCAATTATCTTATTAATCATTAACTTAATTAAGCTGATGCAGTCTTCTGTGCAACTCCAGTTGTTGCTCATTAAAGTATATTAGTAATATCTCATCAACATTTGTTATAAATTTTTGTTTATCAACATGTAATAAATGTTAACATTACAGATTTAATATAAAAATTGATAGAAACTGTTAAACAAGTCATTCGTTTTAAGAGATCATTTATATATTCAAGAAATGTATTGAAATTCATTTTTTATTGTCAAATTTTGATTAAATAAATTAATTTTGCATTTTCCCCCAGTGCTTCATGAATTCAGTCCTGCAATGCTTGAGCAACACTCGCCCACTGTTAGAGTACATCCTGAAAGAAGACTACATGTTGGATAAGAACACCACCATTAGTACCATGAAGGGAGCTCTCATGATTGGTAACAATCCTTATAATGTTTTGTAACTGTGTCTGTTTTAGCTGAGATATCACTCCGGTGGTCTAGTTGTTAGAGCACCGGCCAAGTCATACCATATAGTTATAAAAATGGTACTAACAGCTGCTTCACTAGGCTCTCAGCATAAAGACATTAGTGTTAGGACTATTTGGCCTGGTTTTAGGATAATGTGACTGGGTGGGACATCACGCTACATGTCTGCGGCACGATGCCCCAGTGCTTGACGTCACTATAGATGCCACTCTGCAAACATCTTAGCAATATGACTAAAAAATATTTAAAGGCTGTGTTAAAAATCCAAATCACACACACACACACACACACACACTATTAGCTGGGAACTAAAACGTCTTGATCAATTGTTTACATATATGACAGAGTCTATATCCATCTACAGTACAACTTCTTAAAACTGAAAACCCTTTTGACTGTTGAATTTTCAGTTGTTTTGACTTTTCAGTTGACATAATCTCTCTATTTTCACCAAAGAATGAGATATGACTACATGTCCACTCACATACAGGTAGATTTATATATCCTTTAACAAAACATGAATATTCAGTATGCTCTTTAATGCAAATCTTAAATCAGGTGTATTATATTATGACATTATCTATCCATCTATCAATACTTGTTTATTTAGTATAAGACTTTGTAATGCTGGGAGAGACTTTAATGAAACTTGGTGTGAAATATTCACCAGTCTCACAATAACCTGTGTCTAGATAACTTGCATACCTATTTATAAATGTGGGTCAGGCATGCGGACCATATTTTGTTCTTGAAAATACCAAAAATGTTGGCCCCTGTTTGATGAATAGGAAGAAAATCATGGTCATAATTGGTAAATGAAACCTAGATATATCATTTATTACATCATCAAAAATGGTTTGTACCTGGACATTTTTATCAACATCATGTTGTTCTCAGCAATATAATAAGATGTTATATATTTTGTTAAATTTTCTTTCCAAACAAGATTCTTAGTACACTGCAAATACATGTAACATTATTTGACAAAATTTCAGTCAGTGAAAATGGCAATAATACCTACAGGTGGCAACACTTTAATAAATAAATACCAGTTAAATTCATATTATTAGGTGAAATTCATGCTTTAATTCCATTTTTTTTACAAATTTGGTTTCAGTGTAATCTTCATAAATGCAATATGCCCTTTTGTATTCAAATGTGAAAAATGTCACTCTACGGTCACAATTAAATGCCAACCTTGATTTGATGTCCAGTTGGCAGAGGTATTTGAGATGGAATAAAAGAAAAGTTAAAAGGCATGCAAATCCTACCTGTGTAAGAGCAAGCAGTCACAGTCGTATGTTAGGTCAACTCATTTCATTTCATCAATCAAACTCTTATAAATATATATTATGTAATTAATATACTAAAACTACCTTAAATTAGCCTACTCATTCACAGATGTGATCAAAGATAGCCAGGCAACCAAGCGAAATGAGTACCTCATGAATTAAACCCTTTGTTTCACAGATACAGTTCGTAATGGAGAAGTGAATTCCAGAGTTTGTTGTAACTTAAAATTATTGAGTTGGCACGATTTCCTCAAGGATTAGAAGTTTTGCTATTACTTGCAATGAAGTCATGGCATCAGTATTTTACTAATAGGAAAATAATAAAAAGTATTAAGTTTAGACATTGACAGTTGTTTCATAAAATGAATGTCCCTTGTTTTTGATAAAAAGGGCCCTTGTTTAAGTGTCAATCAACAACATCAAAAAACAGTGATATAATACACAATAATGGTTTTTGAGACCTGTTGTCAGTGAACTTTAAAATTTGTAAAATATGTTGTTAGCAATCTTTTAAAATTTTTAAATTTGTTGTTAGCAATCTTTTAAAATAAGTATAATTTCCTGTAACTGCTGAGGATAGATCTATACCAATACTTTTTACCTTGAGGTTCAGCATCTTTGCTTGATTACTGGTAACTTTCATAAGATAGTAAACTGCATAATGATCCCTTGTATGTACATTGTCATTAGATAGTAAATGCATAATGATCCCTTGTATGTACATTGTCATTAGATAGTAAATGCATAATGATCCCTTGTATGTACATTGTCATTAGATAGTAAATGCATAATGATCCCTTGTATGTACATTGTCATTAGATAGTAAATGCACAGTGATCCCTTGTATGTACATTGTCATTAGATAGTAAATGCACAGTGATCCCTTGTATGTACATTGTCATTAGATAGTAAATGCATAATGATCCCTTGTATGTACATTGTCATTAGATAGTAAATGCATAATGATCCCTTATATGTACATTGTCATTAGATAGTAAATGCACAGTGATCCCTTGTATGCACATTGTCATTAGATAGTAAATGCATAATGATCCCTTGTATGTACATTGTCATTAGATAGTAAATGCACAGTGATCCCTTGTATGTACATTGTCATCAGATAGTAAATGCATAATGATCCCTTGTATGTACATTGTCATTAGATAGTAAATGCATAATGATCCCTTGTATGTACATTGTCATTAGATAGTAAATGCACAGTGATCCCTTGTATGTACATTGTCATCAGATAGTAAATGCATAATGATCCCTTGTATGTACATTGTCATTAGATAGTAAATGCATAATGATCCCTTGTATGTACATTGTCATTAGATAGTAAATGCATAATGATCCCTTGTATGTACATTGTCTTTAGATAGTAAATGCATAATGATCCCTTGTATGTACATTGTCATTAGATAGTAAATGCACAGTGATCCCTTGTATGTACATTGTCATTAGATAGTAAATGCACAGTGATCCCTTGTATGTACATTGTCATTAGATAGTAAATGCATAATGATCCCTTGTATGTACATTGTCTTTAGATAGTAAATGCATAATGATCCCTTGTATGTACATTGTCATTAGATAGTAAATGCATAATGATCCCTTGTATGTACATTGTCATTAGATAGTAAATGCACAGTGATCCCTTGTATGTACATTGTCATTAGATAGTAAATGCACAGTGATCCCTTGTATGTACATTGTCATTAGATAGTAAATGCACAGTGATCCCTTGTATGTACATTGTCATTAGATAGTAAATGCATAATGATCCCTTGTATGTACATTGTCATTAGATAGTAAATGCATAATGATCCCTTGCATGTACATTGTCATTAGATAGTAAATGCATAATGATCCCTTGTATGTACATTGTCATTAGATAGTAAATGCATAATGATCCCTTGTATGTACATTGTCATTAGATAGTAAATGCACAGTGATCCCTTGTATGCACATTGTCATTAAGTTGTAAATGCATAATGATCCCTTGTATGTACATTGTCATTAGATAGTAAATGCACAGTGATCCCTTGTATGCACATTTTCATTAGGTAGTAAATGCATAATGATCCCTTGTATGTACATTGTCATTAGATAGTAAATGCACAGTGATCCCTTGTATGTACATTGTCATTAGATAGTAAATGCATAATGATCCCTTGTATGTACATTGTCATTAGATAGTAAATGCACAATGATCCCTTGTATGTACATTGTCATTAGATAGTAAATGCATAATGATCCCTTGTATGTACATTGTCATTAGATAGTAAATGCACAGTGATCCCTTGTATGTACATTGTCATTAGATAGTAAATGCATAATGATCTCTTGTATTTACATTGTCATTATATAGTAAATGCACAGTGATCCCTTGTATGTACATTGTCATTAGATAGTAAATGCACAGTTATCCCTTGTATGTATATTGTCATTAGATAGTAATTGCATAATGATCCCTTGTATATACATTGTCATTAGATAGTAAATGCACAGTGATCCCTTGTATGTACATTGTCATTAGATAGTAAATGCATCATCATCCCTCGTATGTACATTGTCATTAGAATAGCTGCATAATAATCCCTATTGTGTTTACTGTTATAAGATTGTAAACTGCATAATGATTGCTTGTATGTACACTGTCATTTTTCCATTTGTAGCCTATGCAAATATTATGACCTCAATGTGGAAGGACAAGAACACAGCCAACAGCTATGTTTCTCCCAACTCATTCAAGTCACAGATCCAAAAGTTTGCTCCTCGATTTACAGGCTATGCGTAAGTATCACATAGAACTCTTATGGTATAATTTGTATGTCTTTTTTCAGGACAAGGGCAAGTGATTTCCAAGAGTGAGTATGTTTGGGCCATGTAATCCATTGTGCATCATCCGTCATGAGACTGTTGGCTGTTTTTAATTTCTTCTCAATACCACTCGACCAGATTTGGCAGGGAATATTCTGTAATGGAGGTTCTTATAGTTTGTTCAACAGGATCTCGAACTGTCATCAGATATGACCACCACCACCACTACTAAAAGAGAAGAACCTTCAGAACCTTAAAAAAGATTTCTCAAAAACTGCTCAACAGAATTAAGTCAAATTTGACAGAGAGCATGATGGCATTTAGACTATTCAGGTTTCTAAAAATAATATCGATCCACCATCAAAAATGGGTGCCAGTGCTAAAGATGGAAGAAACTATAATGACTTCTTTTCAAAAACTTTTGACAGAATTTGACCAAAGTTACCAGAACATGTCATGGTATGTAGGCCTTTCAGTTAAATACAACGATATCGATCCACTATCAGATATTGCCAACATTGCTATAAAAAAATATTTTTTCTTCTCAAAAACTGTGCATCAGAATTTGATCTGACAGCTAACATTTTCATATGAATACCAAAAGCAAACATTTTCTCATAAACACCTTTCCCTTTTTGTACTTTTGAGGCCAACATTGCTACTGTTACTAAAATTAGAAAACCTGTTTAAAGATGACCTTGCAGAAACAATTGACTAAGTTTGAGAAAAGTCATGCATCCAAGAACATTTAAACAGCTTCTTCTAAAAGAACTGCTGAACAGAATTTGGCTAAAGTTGAGAATTTATCCTGAAACAAAGCTTTTTCAAATTTATACAGATGATGCAAGTCTGCCATTAAATATGGCCACGACTAATAATTCTGTTGTTGACTTCATTTCAAAAAGCACTTGACCAAATTTGATAGAAAACATTCTCATATAAATGTCATTACATTTTATACAAATGATGCAGATCTACCATCTTTAATGGCAGCTGTTCATAAAATGAAAATAGAAAAACTTCAAATTGAATTCTTTAAATGTTGCTGAACAGAATTTGACCAAATGTTATAGAAACTATCCCATCATGGAAGCACTAGCAAATTACATTTTTCCATAATTGCTTCACCAGATCTAAGGAAATTAGCATCTTGGTATGAAGATCTTTAAGCTGTGTTAAAAAAAACACAGTGTTGATTGGTTGTCCATATAGATGAAAATACCAGCCTAGAAAAATCAGAAAATCATTCACATATATTTTGACTGTATGTATCTTTTGTTACTACAGATTTCTTGGCCAACTGCATTTGTGTTGGACTACATGAGCAGTCTCAGGCCCGTTTGGGCCTCTTGCTTATATTTTAATCCACATTATATTGCTGGTTAAGTGGTTTTAAGTGACTCTGGCTATCTCTAAATATATTAAACACTCACAACCGCCCCACACCTCCCCTCTCATCCCCACCCCCTCCTCACCCCACCACCCATATATGTATTAAGAGGCTTTGTCTAAAGTATATGATTGATATCTGTTTGTAGATATGCGCTGAGGTTTAAAATCTGACTGACTCCTAGGATTAGTTACTGTATACACTTGCTTGTGAGTCGAGTCAAAATGCAAACAACAAAGATCCTGATCTGTCATAGCACAATGCACCTGCAGATCAGGGTGTTTCTTGTTTGTTCTACTGATTACTCCTGATCAACTGCACAGACCCAGATTCAGTGCATTATGCAATGGCAGATCTGGGTCTGTGAAGTTTGCAGTTGGACTTGTCTTATAGGTGAGTATATACAGTAGTTAATTTGAGTAGTACCATATATACTCGCAAACTGCAAACAACATAGATCCTGAACTGCCATCGCATAACGCACCTGCATATCAGGGTTTGTGCTATTTGTTCTACTGATTATTCCTTAAAAAAAAGCACATACCCAGGTCTGCTGACTCATTATGTAACAGCAAATCTGGGTCAGTGTAGTTTGCAGTTGAATTTGTCTTATAAGTGAGTATATACAGTAAGCCTGAACATAATTGAGGGAATAATAGAAATGAGTAGATTAAAAGCACATGTAAAATAATAAAGGCCACCAAAAGTATTATTTGGAAAAAGAAAAAGTTTGTAGACACCTCGTAATCAGTTTTATTATTTTAAAGAATATTTGAACTAGCAGTTTTGTTTTGGCTAATATAATCAAGCAGCTTTGTTTTCCATTTCATTCCAGTCTTTTTGATGTTATATTTGAGAGGGAGTGTTTATATTGTATTGAATAGCTTAATTAATTAATTAATTACATGAAATCATATCTTATTGCCATGAATCATCCATAATTGTGGATTAATACAACCTGTTGTTTGGTTTTTGTGTGTGCAGGCAACAAGATGCTCAGGAATTTTTGCGCTACTTGTTAGAAGGTCTTCACGAGGATGTCAATAAAATTGAAAAGAAACCCAAACCTATCACAATTGAAGATCACAACTTTTCAAGGTGAGTAGAATTAAATTCTTACCATTGTAATAATGTATGTCTCTGAGGGTTTGATTGAGGGAGACAAGTTTAACCATTTCACATTAATTCAGATAAATCTAAATGCAAGAATTAAACTCATATTTAAATTATATTGACTTTAAATAGTGTAAGCGTCAGAACAAATGTGATTCCTTTTTATCACATGTCTGATATGAAAGTGTCAGTCAGATTTATATGGGTAAAAATGACTTATCAGTAGGCTGTTGGCTTTAGTTTCGAGTAGGCCTTGAGTAAGCCTATTGGCCTTAGTTTTGAGTAAGCCTATTGGCCTTAACTTTGAGTAGGCCTGTTGCTCTAAATTTTGAGTAGGTCTATTTGCTTTAGTTTTAAGTAGACTGTTGGCTTTAGTTTTGAGTAGACCTGTTGGCTTTAGTTTTGAGTAGGTCTGTTGGCTTTAGTTTTGAGTAGGTCTGTTGGCTTTAGTTTTGAGTTGGCCTTTGTTTTGAGTAAAGAATGGAATATTTCAGCAAAGGTTCTGTAATTAATATGAAGTGAGCAAGGGCAGAATGTTGTGGAATGAAAATTTCCTATATCATATCATTGAAATACAATTTCTACAAGCATTGTTCTCTTTCACACTCAGAAATGGGTAATGTTACCAAATATGTATTTCATTTGCACTTCATTTGCTTGCACTTTCATTTCATTTCCATTCCATTTATGTTGCATTTCAGCTACCATCTTGTCAGATTTTTGTTTTTGGTCTCAGTAATAAATTCTGATTTTGTGTTTAACACTTCCATGGATCTCGTCCTTTCATTTTTTTGTTCATTTGGAATGCTTTTACCAAAGATAGGATTTCTGTTTTTGATTGTATTCATTGGTAGGTACTATTATTCAGTAGTAAGGATTATTGCTTTCATATTTTGTCTTGTTAAAAGTGTTCTTTATTGAAATAGAAAATGACTAAAAGTAATAGCAATAAATTTATGATATATAACTACAACCACAGTAATTGTAGAAATATAATTGTAGAATATTTGTCAGAAAATTATATTTTGTTTTATTTAAATAAAAATTGTACAGATACAACTACCAGTGGCTGTTTTAGGAACAATTTATGGATCAGTCATTAATCTGTTTTTTATGTTTTTTTCACATGTGCATTCTCAGTTCCTTCTGCATTCCATTCTTGGTTCATGTTACCCACTTCAGGGTCATTATTATTTTCACAGTAGTATTCAAACATCTCCTGCACAGTGCTTTGGGCAGATTGGACAACTATTGATGTTGATCCCTGACAAATGATCATCTTACAGCTGTTTTAGTAAAACATACATGGGACCCAGGAAAGACCTTTCAATGTGGTATACTCACCTATAGATGCAATTTAGAATTTTCTTATGATTTTAATATGAACTCTGTGAAATCCAAGTACCCTGGCATATATTTTTTAAAAACTGCCTTCCCTGGCTACTGTGTATGTTTAAAAAGAACTGCCCTTATCTCGATAAATTCCAAATGTGATACATTTAGTGGCACAGATTTGGACAGAAGTTTGTTTTTAAATTTTGAAGGGGAAAATGTTGGACTCCAATAGTTATGGCTGAAATTTAAGCTTACGATTGGCTGAAATTTAAACTTACGATCACATGTCAATTTTTTTTCTTTCTTTCCCCCATTTTCCTTTTCCTTTTAAGCTGAATGATTCTTTTTACAATGTTTATCATCTGACATTCTTTGGTGAGGTCTCCACACATTTATTTATCTTTTGTAAGAAAACTCATTTTAAACAAATTGGATTTTTGACACATAAGTGTTGCTTTAACCGATTCTGCCCTTATCCCGTCAGTAGGCATGATGAGGCTGTACCCTACTTCCATGCTCTGCAGCATCAAGGTAAAAAAAAGCAGACAGATATAGCTCTAAAATGATACCAAATGATCTGTAAGTTCTAGTTGCACTACAAAATACAGAGGGAAAAACCTAAAATTTTTTACCAGTTTTTTTTTTCTCACCCAAAATTTGCTCGTGGTCGGAATGTGATTTTGTGTCTGGATTTTAGACCTTTTGGCCTCAGATCTAAGGCAGACTGGTCTGAACTGCACACAGACAGGTGATCCTTTGCAAAAACAAGGATAAGGTGGGCATTTGGAATATAGAGCAGTCTCCATACGAAAATGATGGGTCCATTAAGCAAAAAAAAAAAGAACTCCCAACTTTTACCCTTCTGCTCATGCGCAAGCAAAATGACCAATGAAAAATGATGTTTCTAATACAGCTAGGTATTAGTCTCATGGAAAATCTGTTGAGAGCCGGTGTATTACGATGTATTCAGAAATAGAGGCCCAAATGTCTTTCCTACACACATTTCAGGCAAAAACAACAAAAACCTTCGGGGCCGAATGAGTTAAGCATGGATGGCCATAAAATGTAACCTGGAAGACCAATCATTAATTGGAGGTGGGAGGTGAAACTTGAAACTTTAACATTATATGTTTTGATGCAAAAAAATTCAACTTAATTTTTTTCTGAATTTTTTTCATTTATTTGAATTGTTATTATTTATCATTCACTATTATCAGGAAAGAAACTTCCATTAACATGTGTTGTTTTCTTTAATTAATAAAAAGGATTTTTTTCATTTCTATTTTTAGATGCATCTTATTGGAACATGAATATACCTAGTAGTGGTGTAGAGATATATCAGTGTATCAGTGCATATCAGTACACTACTGTATCCCAATTTGTATCTGTACAAAGTCTTCCATAAAGGTACTTTAACCCTGTCTGTCTGTTAGACTGGCTGTGGATATGTTACTCAGAATATTTCTTAAGATTATGAAAGAACACTATAACCAGTTAAGCACATAGTTTAGTGATCATGAGGGTCAATCACTGTTGAACAAACCTGAACCAGGTCTTATATATTCCAAAAGCAGACAAAGAGCACTGTTTGCACTCACTTCAGTTTTAAATGAAAGGAAGATTGTGAAATGAATAAATCGTCAGCAGTATGCCATTGAGCTATTCTGAAGGGACTACATGTAATCTGGCCATGAACCTGTTAATATCATCCATCTGCAAAAGTTGGTCTTAAGCTGCAGACTTTAATTTCTTAATGCACTGACAGTCCTTCTCATTTTTTTCCCTCATTAAGGAGAAACAGCTTGTCAGCTTGTTATTTATTATAATACAACTTTCAGGCTCGGCAAATTACACTGAGAGTTGGTATCATATTGACTTTCAAAATGGTCAGTTTAGTACAAAAATACATATTGATACATATTGCAATATGATCATTTGTATTGCAATATGATTTCAGCTGATAATACTCACTCCTAATACCTAGATTAACAACAT
Source organism: Sinohyriopsis cumingii (assembly GCA_028554795.2). Classification (NCBI taxonomy): domain Eukaryota; kingdom Metazoa; phylum Mollusca; class Bivalvia; order Unionida; family Unionidae; genus Sinohyriopsis; species Sinohyriopsis cumingii. The sequence goes on from CM068831.1 coordinate 65,025,988, forward strand.
GTTGAATAATACATGCCTGTGGTAGCTAATTGTATCGAAACATAGAAATCATTTTGTCAGGGGGCCCCAGAGTGGTCTAAAGCACTCACCATTATGGATCATTGCCATCTCACCTCTGTCTGTGTGGGTTCGAGTCTCAGGTTCGGCCAATATGAGCATGTGAGAAAGCTTGCCAGTAGCTTCCCGTGAGTCAGTGATTCTTTCCAGGGTTTTCCCCATGTTCTTTCTCCACCATTTATACTGACCGCCATGTGTATCCTATCTTATGCTGAAAAATGGCGTTAAACCCTACAACAACAACAGCAACATTTCGTCAGCATCACATGAGGTCAAGTTTTGCATTAGCTTTGTTATGCCCTCTCCCAAATGTGGTAGGACATATAGAACTACCCTTGTCCATCTCTCATTGTCTTTCCACTGAAGTTTTGCATTTAAATTAGTATTCAGGCACTGAGGTAGGGCATCTGTGCTCCGTGAACACACATTTCTACTCAGGCAGAGCTGTTCAGGGTGCCTTAGGTGTTACTATTACACATAAGACAACACAGTTTGGTTAACATATTTTTAAGAGTGTGAATGAACAATAGATATATCAAATATTTTAATTTGTTTTAGTGACTCTGATAAAGCAAGAGAATACTGGAAAGCCTACTTGAGATGTGATGATAGCAAAATTGTTGGTAAGTCCAGTTTCCAGGAGAAAAATATATATTGATTTTTATACCATCGCAAGGATTTTGTAGACATTGTGATGCAAGTCAGTAGCTGGTTACAAAACAGTAAGATTTTATCAGTGTGATGCAGTACAGTCATCTATTTTAAAAAACATCAGTGTGATGCATTTTCAGCTCACCTGTTACAATCCAATGCAACCACAGCATGCTCATTTAAAATTTTGAATGAAAACTGAAAACACTGTTTGATGAACAAATTGATATACTAGGTTATTAATATTGGCCAGCAATTTTTTAACTAAGTCACCACTCACACAAACACTCTCTCTCTCTCTCTCTCTCTCTCTCTCTCTATATATATATATATATATATACACACACACACTCTCACACACACACACACATATATATATATATATATATATATATATATATATATATATATGCAATTTTTAGTTTCCATTGTATTACATAGTGATTGTGTAGATTGCTTCCATTCTCAGTGAATGTATACACAGTACAAATAATGCATCATAACCAGCTTAAATGAACCATGCCATTGTAATAAATGAAAAGTCAAGTATATATAATAGATGAAAAATCAAGTACATGTAGAATAGATGAAAAATAAAGCACACTGATAATAGATGAAAAGTCAAGTACATGTAGAGTAGATGAAAAATCAAGTACATATATAATAGATGAAACATCAAGTAAATATATAATAGGTGAAACATAAAGTACATATGGTATTAAAAAAAAGCAGACAGATATAGTTCTAAAATGGTATCAAATAATCAGGAAGTTCTAGTTGCACTACAAAATACAGAGAGAAAAACCTCCTTTTTTGGACCCTTTTTTTTTTCCACCCAAAATTCGCTTGAGATGGAATGCGATTTTGCGTCCAGATTTTAGACCTTTTGGCCTTGGATCTAAGGCATACCAGTCTTAACTGCACACAGACAGGTGAACCTTTGCAAAAACTAAGATAAGGTGGGCATTTGGAATAAATTGCGGTCTCCATACGAAAATGATGGGTCCATTAAGCAAAAAAAAAAAAAAACACCCTCCAACTTTTACTCTTCTGCTCATGTACAAGCAAAATAAACAATGGAAAATAATGTTTCTAATACAACTAGGCATTAGTCTCATGGAAAATCTGTTGAAAGTTGATGTATTACGATGTATTCAGAAATAGCCCCCCAAATGTCTTTCTTATGCACATTTCAGCCCAAAACAACAAAAACCTCTGGGGCCGAATGAGTTAAGGCAGGGGAACTTTTCTACTTTTTAGGTACCATTATGGCAATATTTATGATTATATACAGTGGAGCCTCACTAATCCTGACACATTCTTTCCCAGTGAATATGTCCGGATTAACGAGTTTTCCAGATAATTGAATCACACACATTTATGTTTTACGATGTCATCGCACTGTATACATGTACATGTATGTGCTGGTGTATATTTTGAATGGCAACTTTTGGGTGATCTTTGTGCTGGCAAATCTTCTTTATGCTGGCCAGTATCTCTACTCTTCTATGCTTGCTTGATGGTGTCACCATAATATATGTAAAAAGTACAACAAATACAAACTGATATCTCGCAGTTAAATATGTTATGGTAAACTAATAAAATGCTGCCATTTTTATAAGTCGTATTTTACAGCTGTTATAGCTGCTAACGAGCTGATAATTGATGTCACCATTTTATTCGGAAATGAAGTCCTATACTGTCCACAGCTTAAATCAATCAACTGTATTTGTACAGCCATCAATAAATTGTATTGTTACATACAGTTGGTAAAGAGGCTTAATGACACACTTAATTTATTTACCATATGTTATGTCAAAAAGCGTTTACGATTTTAGCCCAGTTTGTTTATTTTATTATTAACACCCCATCGGTGACTAGCTTAAACAGACATTGGTTACAATCTGGTCACACTACTTAGTTTTTCCACACACATGATCAATTGATAACTTTAACATAACACTTGAATTTACACACCTCCAGATTTGCGTAGATGAATCTGTATTATCCGACTAACTGTATTTTCATATACAATTTTTTGAATTTTCTTATATTTGGACAGAGTATTTCCGGATTATCGATACAAGTTTTAAAGTAATTTTACATTATGGTCCCAGATTTTGATTTCTGGATCTGGAACACAGATTTCTTGATTAACGAAGCAAATTAACGTTTAGGAATTCAGTTCCCATTGAATTATGTCCGGATAGCAAGGTTTCTCGATAAGCGGAACCTGGATTAACGAGGCTCCACTGTAGATGAATTTTCACAATTATCAGGAACCTTTAAGCAATATTTTTTTAAAAAAATGCTTTTTTTCCTTTTATCAGGTGCAAAATTCTTCTCTCATGTACAAGTTTACATTTTGTTGATGATGGAAATGGAAAAAACACGCTTACTGATCATGACTCTGTGCCTTATATCAAATTATTATTATGCTAGAAATGTGTTCTTTTTTTAAAAGGGGAAGAGAAAGAGTTTCACTTAAGGCTGTAATGCTGGACAATGTAGTAAAATGTAGTAAACAGCTACATGATGACACAGGCAATTTCTATAATTATGGTCCCCTTTGAAAAGCTAAAAATAAATAAATCTAATTTGATGCTATTGGCCATATTCCTCAAGGGGTTTTGTTTTTCTACCAGTATGACAATTGTGTTAATAACACTCTATGCTATTCTTTGAAATGTGAAAAAAGGCAAGAAACCTTAATGGAATTAAGGCTCCACTGGAAATCATCTTAATGGGTTATGACAATTGAAATGTTAATAAACTTAATTGCAGTATTGATTTCCTGAGGCAACTAAATCGCTATAGTAACACTGCATGCAGATGCAACAGTGGTACCAGTGGAACAGTCTTCCATATGCATGGTTTATAATAATGGAACTTAGAATGCCTTGCAAGTCCCATCCAGTCATTCATTTATTGCTAAAGAGAATGTCTCACACATATTATACTGTATCAACTAACATGCAGTGTACTGTAAACAGTGAAGACCCTTGATTCACTGGCATGAAATCATAAAAATGTCTGTGTAAAACTGTAGTGGCTGGTTTACTATTGTACAGTAGAACCTGTCTTGAAAGACCACCCCTTCTGCCAAAAAATAATGGTCTCTCAAGACAGGTGGTCTCTCATAACAGGTCATAACTTTATGTAATCAATAAATCTGCATGGAGATCATGGTCTCTCAGAACAGGTGGTCTCTCATAGCAGTGGTCTCTTAAGACAGGTTTTAATGTATTAGGTAGCAACAGAGCAGTCTATCTATTTATATTGTTTAGAACGGCATGTGAGAGTCAGATGTCATTGATATATATACAGCTGTGTTGGTGTTTCAGATAAGCACATGATTGTCAGATGTCATAATGTTGTGCAGTATATACAATGGTGTCAGTATTCAGATCAGTACATGAGAGTTAGATGTCATAATGATGTATGCACTACTGTGTCAGGGTTCAGATCAGCACATAAATCTCAGATATCATAATGATTTATATACAACTGTATCATCTGGATCAGCAGTTGAGTGTCATGTTATAATGATGTATGCTATGTCAGTGTTAAGATTAGCACACAAGTGTCAGATGTCATAATAATGTATATGTAATTGTATCAGTGTTCATATCAGCACATTATGAGATGTCGTAAGGACTGTTCCCTTTAAATATACATGGTACCCAGGGAAGGCATTTTTCAAATTGTATGCCATGGTACTTTTGATTTCACAGAGTTCATATGAAAATGAAACAAAATTCTAAATTGCACCTGTGGTTGACTTGCCACATTGAAAAATACCTTCCCTGGACCAACATAGTTTTTACTTAAACAGCCCTTATAATGTACATATATTTGTATGAGTCTTTTTTTTAATGTCACAGCATTCACTTATACTGAATAATTAATCTTTTTTATATTTTATTTTAGATATATTTGTTGGCCAGTTAAGAAGTGAATTGAAATTTGAAGAATGTGGACATCGCTCAGTGACATTTGATCCTTTTTGGGATCTTTCACTTCCAATTCCGAAGGTAACTTCTGTTCGTCACTGTTTTCTTTAAATCAAATTATCACTATTGATGTAATCTTAGATGTACAGAAATTAACTAGAGAAATACAAATCTGGAATTGGTCATGGGTTGTTGTCATTGTTGACAACAATTTTAACAATTATGTTGTAATTTTTTCTCATTATTGCATGATCTTTTATGATCCCAAACAATGCACAGTTAATTAGACTGATTTTTACATGTAATATCTCAGATGGCGAAGTTTATGGCATAAAATGAAAATTTGAAGAAAACTGCCAACCAACTTTGTGCAATATTTTTTTCTTACTAATGGTGGTTCCTGGGGTTGAACCTTGAACTACAAAGGTATCAGGTAATTTTGACAAGCTCAGCACAATCCTGGCTCTGAGACAAGTAAAAAAGGGTTCTGTCTATTATTTTAATGGTTCTTATAGTACCTTCATTTCTGTAAATATTGATATCATGTAAACATGGTCTTCAATTAGACCATTTATAACATTAATATCATACAATCAAGGTCTTAAATCTACCATTTATAACATTAATATTATGCAATCAAGGTCTTAAATTCTACCATTTATAACATTAATATCATACAATCAAGGTCTTCAATTAGACCATTTATAACATTAATATCATACAATCATGGTCTTAAATTCTGCCATTTGTAACATTAATATCATGCAATCAAGGTCTTAAATTCTGCCATTTATAACATTAATATCATACAATCAAGGTCTTCAATTAGACCATTTATAACATTAATATCATACAATCATGGTCTTAAATTCTACCATTTATAACATTAATATCATACAATCAAGGTCTTCAATTCTACCTTTTATAACATCGATTTCACATAACCAAGACCTTAAATTATACCCATTTATAACATTGATTTCATGTAACCAGGGTCTGAAATTTTACCCCTTATAACAAGACCTAATAATGTTGCCTACCTTAAATATTTTTTTAATGTTTTCTAATTTCATGGTGCTTGTTTTTGTAATCATATCATTATATGTTTTTTATGTTATAGGTGTTGTCTAATGTTGTAAAGTGCTTAGAGCTTCTAAAGATTAGGTGCTATATAAAGTCCTCATTATTATTATTATTATTATTATTATTATTATATGATCGGTTTTATGTAACAAAGGTCTTAAATTGGACTTTTTGTATCATTAATTTCATGTAACCAGTGTCTTAACTTGGACCATTTTATCACTGATTTCATGTAACCAAGATCTTCAATTAGACCATTTGCTTCCTTATTAAAAATAAAACAAAATCCCATACAAAACAATACAACTTCTACTTTGGAAACGTTTGCCATTTTCAATACACAGTAGGATGTCTTTTGAAAGTAGACCAATTTGAATCAAAGCATTCTTCTCCAATCATCCAGGGATTTTGCTTTGAAGTTTGTATTGGTCCAGAGTACATTATGGTGTGAAATACTTGTCTACATGCATTTAATTGGGAATATCTATCAGTGCCAAAAAAAAGTAAGGGTCCAAAGGGAGAATTGTTAAAAGAGCAAAAACCAAAGCCGTTCCCCTATGCCTCCAGTTCAAAGTTATGTGAAAGAATTTAAATGATGGTATATTTTTGCTGCAGGATAATAATACACTTCCAGCCAAGTACTTAAAACATTGACATTCCTTTTTAATGTTTAAAAAAAATCATGCAAGTATTTCACATGTCTTAAGGATCAACGTTTAAACTTTATTTAGTTAAGTGAATGGGCTGAAACATTGTGTTTTGCAACTGTATGATGTACAGATGATATAATAGTACATTTTTTTTACAGCTTCTTAATTTGCTTATGAGCCATTTCAGTTAAAAAGTAAACTGTTTAGTCATTATAATTACAATGGTCTGATTGTTGTTGTTGTTGTTGTTGTAGGGTTTAATGCCATTTTTCAGCACACGATAGGCTATACATAGCGGCCAGTATTAATGGTGGAGGAAGAACCCGGAAAACCCACGGAAAGAACCACCGACCCACGATAAGCTACTGGTAAACTTTCTCACATACCCACATTGGCCGAATCCGAGACTTGAACCCACGCAGACAGAGGTGAGATGGCAGTGATCCGTAATGGAGAGCACTTTAGACCACTTGGCCACTCGGGGCCCCCATAATGGTCTGAAACATAGTACCATATCCTAATACTAACAAATTATTTTTTTCTTCTTCTATTCATACGTGTGTGAACCAAAAAGATTTAAAAGCACCTGACTGATTAGATTGCTGGAAATTGTAATGAAGCAAGACAAATTTAATTATTCACACCTGAATCCATGTATACTTGTAGGGACGTTCAGAAGTTGACATTAGAGATTGTCTACAGCTGTTTATGAAAGCTGAAAAACTTGACGATGATGAGAGACCAGTAAGTACAAGATTAAATAATAATAATAATAATTCTCAGATGCAGCTAGTTTGTTAGAATAGGAGAGCTTGGTTTATAATTTCTGAATGGTATTTTGCTGTTGCTTTGATTCAAAACTTAAATGATATGATTAGATGTAAGTAAAGGATGAACCTCATCTTTGGATATAAAATGGAAAATTTGCAAATGTAAAGTACCAAAATATGGTGTATATGTTGCAAATTGTGGAAATTAATCAAATGTTTGGCCTTTATTTGTTTTTGTATTATATATTATGGTCTCTTACATTTATTCATAATACATTTCTTCATTGTAGACCTGTACAAAGTGTAAAACAAGAAGAGCGTGTACAAAGAGTTTCTCTATACAGAAGTTTCCACAGATTTTGGTTTTGCGTATCCTTTTTCATTTCTGTTGCTGATCGGTATAAAGTCATATCTAATAAAACTTGGTAAAAAAAAATATATCCAGTTTTTAGCTTAAATGCCCACAAGGCCAATTGAGGTTATGGTATGACCTGCATCCAGTGAGTGTTGTCCATTGTCTGTCAACATTATTTAATTAAATCTTCTTGTAAACAACCACATGACAAATTGCAGCCAAATTTGGTGGACACTCTTCTCACTAGTTGGATCTAAATGAATACGATACAAATGCGACTGACCAAAATTTGATAAACCATGTAATGATTACTTCTCCAGGATGGAAAGTCTCAACATTTTCTTTTTAAACTTATTCTGTCTTAAAATATATGGTTTTTCCTGTATTAGACTGATGCTAATATTACCTTTCTCTGGCTACCTCACTTGAACAGATATGTCATATCAACATGGCTACCTCACCTGAACAGATTTGTCATATCAACATGGCTATCTCACCTAAACAAATATGTCATATCAACATGGCTACCTCACCTGAACAGATATGTCATATCTACATGGCTACCTCACCTGAACAGATATGTCATATCAACATGACTACCTCACCTAAACAGATATGTCATATCAACATGACTACCTCACCTAAACAGATATGTCATATCAACATGACTACCTCACCTGAACAGATATGTCATATCAACATGACTACCTCACCTAAACAGATATGTCATATCAACATGACTACCTCACCTAAACAGATATGTCATATCAGCATGGGGTTTTTTTTTGCTATAAGGACTAGAGCAGTATGTCGCTAATTCTGAATAAAAATGGTGCTCACCAGACTTATAACAGTACCATGGCCATATCCTTCTCAAACATCCTTTCACACCAGCTATCACATTAATGGTGGCATTGACATGGGAGTTTCACTGAAAGGTTTCTTGCCATATTTTAAATGGTTCTAAATGAAAAATGTGCAGACATGACCACCATCATATCCACACTGTGTGAAGAAATTTTAAAAACCAAACCTAAATAACTGTGGTCAAGTTAAAGGTCATTGTGTGCATGTTTGAACTTAACTGAGCTTATGAACACAGTAACTTGCTCATATGGATTTTGACCAGACTTTGCTTTTAGTTGCATTCCATTAAACAAGATGACAAGTGGAACTGATTCAAGATGAGTTTCAGTACGGTAATGGTATAGGACAAGTAGAACTGATTCAGGATGAGTTTCAGTACAGTAATGGTATGGGACAAGTAGAACTGATTCATGATGATTTTCAGTATGATAATGGTATGAGACAAATAGAACTTGACTCGGGATGAGTTGCTAAAGTACAATAATGGTACGGGACAAGTAGAACTGATTCAGGATGAGAATTTAAATACAGTAATGGTACGGGACAAGTAGAACTGATTCAGGATGAGAATTTAAATACAGTAATGGTACGGGACAAGTAGAACTGATTCAGGATGAGAATTTAAATACAGTAATGGTACAGGACAAGTAGAACTGATTCAGGATGAGAATTTAAATACAGTAATGGTACGGGACAAGTAGAACTGATTCAGGATGAGAATTTAAATACAGTAATAGTACAGGACAAGTAGAACTGATTCAGATTGAGTTGTGTAAGTACAATAATGGTATGCGAGAAGTAGAACTGATTCAGGATGAGAATTTAAATACAGTAATGGTACAGGACAAGTAGAACTGATTCAGATTGAGTTGTGTGAGTACAATAATGGTATGCGACAAGTAGAACTGATTCAGGATGAGAATTTAAATACAGTAATGGTACAGGACAAGTAGAACTGATTCAGGATGAGAATTTAAATACAGTAATGGTACAGGACAAGTAGAACTGATTCAGATTGAGTTGTGTAAGTACAATAATGGTATGCGAGAAGTAGAACTGATTCAGGATGAGAATTTAAATACAGTAATGGTACAGGACAAGTAGAACTGATTCAGGATGAGAATTTAAATACAGTAATGGTACAGGACAAGTAGAACTGATTCAGATTGAGTTGTGTAAGTACAATAATGGTATGCGAGAAGTAGAACTGATTCAGGATGAGAATTTAAATACAGTAATGGTACAGGACAAGTAGAACTGATTCAGGATGAGAATTTAAATACAGTAATGGTACAGGACAAGTAGAACTGATTCAGATTGAGTTGTGTAAGTACAATAATGGTATGCGAGAAGTAGAACTGATTCAGGATGAGAATTTAAATACAGTAATGGTACAGGACAAGTAGAACTGATTCAGGATGAGTTGTGTAAGTACAATAATGGTATGCGAGAAGTAGAACTGATTCAGGATGAGAATTTAAATACAGTAATGGTACAGGACAAGTAGAACTGATTCAGATTGAGTTGTGTAAGTACAATAATGGTATGCGAGAAGTAGAACTGATTCAGGATGAGAATTTAAATACAGTAATGGTACAGGACAAGTAGAACTGATTCAGATTGAGCTGTGTAAGTACAATAATGGTATGCGACAAGTAGAACTGATCCAGGATGAGAATTTAAATACAGTAATGGTACAGGACAAGTAGAACTGATTCAGATTGAGTTGTGTAAGTACAATAATGGTATGCGAGAAGTAGAACTGATCCAGGATGAGAATTTAAATACAGTAATGGTACAGGACAAGTAGAACTGATTCAGATTGAGTTGTGTAAGTACAATAATGGTATGCGAGAAGTAGAACTGATTCAGGATGAGAATTTAAATACAGTAATGGTACAGGACAAGTAGAACTGATTCAGGATGAGAATTTAAATACAGTAATGGTACAGGACAAGTAGAACTGATTCAGATTGAGTTGTGTAAGTACAATAATGGTATGCGAGAAGTAGAACTGATTCAGGATGAGAATTTAAATACAGTAATGGTACAGGACAAGTAGAACTGATTCAGGATGAGAATTTAAATACAGTAATGGTACAGGACAAGTAGAACTGATTCAGATTGAGTTGTGTAAGTACAATAATGGTATGCGAGAAGTAGAACTGATTCAGGATGAGAATTTAAATACAGTAATGGTACAGGACAAGTAGAACTGATTCAGATTGAGTTGTGTAAGTACAGTAATGGTGTGGGACATGTAAAACTTGACAGGTTGTTGTTGTTGTGGAGTTTAACGCCATTTTGCAGCACACGATAGGCTATACATGGCGGCCAGTATTAATGGTGGAGGAAGAACCCGGAAAAGTCCCGGAAAGAACCACCGACCCACGAGAAGCTACTGCCAAGCTTTCTCACATACCCACATTGGCCGATTCCGAGACTCGAACCCACGCAGACAGAGGTGAGATGGCAGTGATCCGTAACACAATGCGCTTTAGACCACTCGGTCACTTGGGGCCCCTAAACTTGACAAGTAAAGGATGAGTTGTGGAAGTACATTAATGGTATGGGACACGTAGAACTTGATTGAGGATGTTTGAGTTGTTAAGTACAGTAATGGTACAGGAAGAGCAGAGCTGATTTAGGTTGAGTTGTGTAAGTACAGGAATAGTGTGGGACATGTAAAACTTGATAAGTAAAGGATGAGTTGTGTAAGTACAGCAATGTTATGAGTCTGAGTCAGTTGTGCAAATACAATAAAGATCTTGGACAGGATGTAATTCTCTAGTGCAGCACAGTCTATCCATAAACAGGATGTCTTTCTTTAGTGCAGCACAGTCTATCCATAAACAGGATGTCTTTCTCTAGTCCAGCACAGTCTGTCCATAAACAGGATGTCTTTCTCTAGTCCAGCACAGTCTATCCATAAACAGGATGTCTTTCTTTAGTCCAGCACAGTCTATCCATAAACAGGATGTCTTTCTTTAGTCCAGCACAGTCTATCCATAAACAGGATGTCTTTCTTTAGTCCACACAGTCTATCCATAAACAGGATGTCTTTCTCTAGTCCAGCACAGTCTATCCATAAACAGGATGTCTTTCTTTAGTCCAGCACAGTCTATCCATAAACAGGATGTCTTTCTTTAGTCCAGCACAGTCTATCCATAAATGACATTGCAGAGACCATAACATTTTTTCCCTTGTAGATGGGTGACAACTATATAATGGTTGAATATGAAAGTACAACTAAGAAAAGGTTTTCCTAAATTTCTCTGCATGGGTAGGTGTCTTTTAAATGGAAGTATCTTCTATATCAGTTGTTAAAAACAATCGGAACAAGAAATCTTTTATATCCACCTGTAATGTCCAAATTACAATCCTTTAGTAAGGCCTGGAAGTAAATTTAAATGATAGTGTGCAAATAAATTTGTTACTGTTAAGGATTCCATGTCGGTGAAATCCGTAGATTAAACAGTGCATTCACAATTGTCATAGGAACCAGTGCATTTTGTGCCTCCTTAACACATGCTAGATTTGAAGAGATTTAGCCAAGAAAGATACAGTCGCAAGATGTCCACACATGTTAATTTTCCAATTACGAATTTGGATCTTAGAGAGTTCTCAGCAGAAGGTATGTGTTTTAGTATATCTCCATATATGAGAAACTCTTACAATCTTAGACCTTAAGTCATATATTAGAGATTTATTGTGCAGAGACCTACAAATTTTCATTTTAAGAAACTGGGACCTGCTAATCTTAATACTGAAATAACCTGAAGACAGAATCATAAAATTTCAATTTTTAAAGGTGGATTTGAGAGGGGAGATGGTCAGTTTATGGAGGTTGCATGTTTCTTGCCATATTATAACCTAGGATTAGCTATATCCTCAGTTATATACTTACGTAGGTTTTTTTTGTAATGCATGCATGATTATAGGCCATTTAATGCTTATACAGTAAAACCTGAGGCATCCACTGCTATGAGCAACCAACATCATTTACACCAAAATCATTATTGTAGTTTTATTATATAAATTCACTGCTGTGAGTGACCACCAGCTGAACACTACCAGCGTCCATAATTTTTAGGCAAAATGTGTTTTACTTGATGTCTTAGCACTGCAGTCAGTGACTACATTGATTATTCCACAAAACTGACTTTTTATTTTTTTAAAACCATGATGGCTGAGAAATGTCTACAGATAGAGTACAAATTGTTTTCAACCCCGACAAAGAAGAAAAGACAGAAGGAGTTGTGTTTGTTGGCTGGTTTCCTAAAACCGATGAGAGCATCATATGCTGTTGACTGTGAAACAACGCTGTTGTACCTATCATTGTAGTGCTAAGTCATGAAAATCCAAATCTTGACATTAAGGAAGCAAGTATATACTCCAGAACAAAGACCTCGCAAACCTTGACTTGTCTCACCCAAAGGAAAACTTATTTGGGTTGTGATGTGATTGAATAAGACACCCCGTAAACCATTATGAGGAAACTGCGTTTCTCACTACTCATATAAAACTACTTTCTAGTCGAAATACTACAGCATGAAGATTTAGTGAGATAAATGTCTTGTAGGTTGATCCAATGTGCAGTTCCACCATAAGGGTTCGGTTTCTCTCCTAATTGTCTCTGTTTTCAGTGCCGAAAATAGACTTCTTATGGGTAATCAGTCCTTTTGTCTTGAAGTTGTTGTTGTACCCTTTGTCCCAGGGGTGTCTGCAGAACACCATCACATTATGACTCTTTCGTGGTACTATGGTGAAAATGAGCCAGTCTGAAGAAGATCTTGCTTGTGTTTGCCACTTAAAGAAGGAAAGGATATTTTTACTCAGACTCTGTCGTCCTGGATATGATAGGTGATCCAATCAGCCAACTTATCCAGATGACGTGTGGACTCACAAGGTTAGGGCAGTTGCCACAAGCATAGTTTTTTAGCACATCTGCTCCCAAACTGACATGATCCCAGCTAGGTCTGAGATGACATTCTCCAGCGTTTACTTAAGAGACCATTTATCCCAAAGGACTCGTTTGACCTGTTGGGACATGTATTATTAGTGCAGCTGTCTTTCCAGATAGTTTGGCAGCTTCATGATGAAGCAAGGTTTTCTACTTCTGCTGAATTTGTTGGGGTGACTAGGACACTCTATCAGACAGGAGGGTTCACTTCCATATCCAAACCATCCTCCTCCTTGATTTTTGACTGACTTCCTTCTTGTTATGCAAATGATCTTTTAGCATTTCTGTTGCTTAAAAAGGTCAAAAGAAATAGCAAATGCCTGTTTTAGCTTTGGAGGGATGTTTTTGCTAGGTAATGGATGTACTCCTAATGACATATATTGTTGAAAAAACATTTTAGTCTAAAAATATTTCATAAAATTTGAAATGTAAAAATTTGAACATTTGTTCAAGTACTCAGGACTTTTATTTTGTCAGGTATAGATAAGTGGCATTATATAACTTATATTAATTTATATAGGATCAATCTCTTGTGTCAAATATGGCTTTTTCATTGCTGAGAAAAGTGTGAGAGAATAGGGTATATAACACAATCTGTAATACACTACTTTTATGGTACTGTTAAAACAAATGGAATTTAATATTTTAAATCACATTATTTACCATAAAAGCAGTTTTTATCATAATTTTGACAGCATATTTTTCAAAAGAAAACCTACTTCATTGGCATAAGCCTAAGCCCATGTTTTGGTGTCTAATCTTCATTGCTGAGCTATGAAGATGATGGACAGAGGATACCAGTTCATCAACAATGACAATTTCATTTCTTTAATTTAGGAAACATAAAATAGACATAGAGTCTCTGTAAATATATATCTTAACCTTCAGTGGTATTAGCGTATGAACATTATATTGATTTGATTGATGACATTTTTGCCACCAGATGGCATAATCTAGGTTCACTGTGTTAGTTCCAACATTAATATGCCAGATATCAGGCAGAGTGTATTATGTTACAATGCAGTCCATCCAGTCACCTGTTACAAATTTCGTTTTATGCATGATAACCCAAATTGTCTACCATCTACAGTTACCAGACTTTTTGGATGACTTGTAAGGAAGAACCCCATTGATTGTAGGGATAAAAGCTTAAAAGTCAGAGTCACTGTGCTTGAAAGAAGAAAAATGTTTTTTATGCATTAGCTCATGTTTTACACAATCTGCAGTTTCCAGATATCATGGGTGGCTTGCACTTCGGGCAAGGGAGAACCCTATTGATTTCAGGGTCAAAAGATTAAAGGTCAAGGTTATTGTTACTAAAAATAGTTTTTTCAGAATACTGAGAGTTCATTACTGTGTACGGCTACCTAATTTTGTTTGAATGTGGGGTAGAAAGATTTCTATCAATTTTTGGGTTAGAAGGCCAATGGTTAAAGTAACTGACAAAGAACAAAAATTATTTCTGCACAGTAACTTGGGGTTTTCATCATTTACAATTAGCAGACTTTGTGGATGGTTTGCTTTTTGAGTAAAAAAGAAGTTTGTGATCAAAAGTCACATTAATGACAGTCACTGTGACTGAAAGAAGATAATAATTTCTGCACAATAGCATTAGTTATGTATCACAGATTTAGACCAAACTTTGTGGATGGCTTACTCATGAGGTAGGAAAAAGTCAGTTAGCTTGGGAGTCCAAAATGTCATCTCAGGAACATGTGGTTTCTGCACAAAATTTGTTACATAGGGACTATTAAACACAGGGCATGCATACAGTTATAGTACTCTTGTTTAATATGACCAGAAAATATGGTACACGTAGTTTCTATCCAAGCAGTTTGTATGCAGAAAGTTAATACCCTCAATTGATCTTGATTGATACACTTTACACTTCATTAAAAAAACATTGGTAGATTCTTTAGGTAATCTATTCGGATAATCTTTCATCTTTGAAATGGTGTGATAAGCACAGTGTTGTACCAGCATGGGCAACTTCCAGAAGTTTGTGGGCTGGATAAGTGATTTTTAAAGCCGCATTTTGCCTATTCCTTGTGTAGTACAGCCATTAATGAATGAAGTCGAAGATATTACCATTTGTACCTCTTTACTTAATATATTAAAAAGAATATTTTTATTTGAGAATTACCAGGGGCAGATACAAGCAGTAATCTCTCCTTTTCTCTGCTTGGATTTTTTTTTGTAGCCTTTAGGCATTCTTGATGGAGACAAGATGGCCGCTATCGCTTAAACGGCTTGAAGCAGCTGTTCTGTTTTTTTTTGTGCCGGTTTCATGATATTTATGCTTGTTGCCTGTTTTCATCTTCGTTATTGTGTTTATTATGTATTGGCTGTTAAATTCGTATGTGTTTCTTCATCTCCTTGTTTTGGAAACGAGAACAATTAGACTTTTTCTCAGCTGTCTTGCTCCACTGTTTTGAACAAACTGCCATCACGTGATACTTGCCAGTCAACCTGTTTATGCTATGATAGACCCTCATTAATTGCTTTAAATGATCACTCATTGGCTCTCCACACTACATTGTGCTCTAGTCTAGACGAACTGGGACTACATTCATCATTACCTGAATGTAAACAGAAGCAAAAAAAGAAACATTTCAAAGCTAGCCGGCATAGAACAGGAAGAAGAATTCCAGTTATCTCCCTTATTTTGACTCAACAATTTAAAAAAAAATAAAATTCAACCGTTAATTTAGATAACCTTATTCAAATCCCTATTAATTTGACAACCTTTGTGTCAGCTATCCAAAAAATACCTCTGCATATTGCATTATTCAATGCCCAGTCAGTAGGACCACCGGAAGAGTGCACAGAAATAGGTAATTTTATCAACGACCAGAATATTGATGTATTTTGTCTGACAGAAACGTGGCTAAAAACATCAGGCGATGAGCCCAAGTGTGCGGATCTAACACCCAATGGTTACTCCATCAAGTTGTTCCCCCATAATTCTCGCAGAGGTGGAATTGCTGTCATGACAAAGAACCCCATGATAAAACGTCTTAACTACACCACAACATTCAATTTCGACCACACATCGTTTGAACTAGTCCAAACCACACTCACACTGGAGCAAAGGTCAGTCCATTTTTTCTGCCTATACCGACCTCCTCCAAGTAGAAAAAAAACAAGCTGGCTGACTCTCTCTTTTTGGAGCAGTTTCCGAATCTCCTGGACTATGGAATTTCGATAGGTGGCAACCTGATTATTCTTGGAGATTTCAACTTTCACTTTGACTGTCCCGGAAACTCAAATACATCAAAACTCATAGATTCCATTGATGTTTTCAACCTCAAACAGTCAGTTAACCAACCCACCCATAAACATGGTCACATTTTAGATTGGATTCTTCATAGACCTGATGATAACATTCTACGGTCCTCCCAGGTAGATCACCTCTGCATTATATGCCATCTTGACGTATCAGTCCCTAACCCTCCACCTTTATCTGCTACTAAGAGAAACCTCCGTATGATAAATATAACCAAACTAATGCGTGACATCCAAGCTAACCTAACAACTTGCTTACCTCCTACTGCAGAACAACTCGATAACTGTCTGCGTTTATTGCTTGACAAACATTCCCCAGCTACCGAGTGCAGAGTATCAATTCAAAAGTGTTCTCCATGGTATAGCAGTGTTAGGGACCAGCTTTGCACTGCTAAAAGAGTCCACCATAAAGCTGAGAGACTCTGGCTTTCCACCAGACTCACTATTCATTAGCAAATCTATGAAGTCGCTAAGAAGAATGTCACAAATATAGTCCATGCAGCGAAATCAGCCCACTACACTACTAAGATCATGGAAAGTTCCAGCGGCAAAGAGCTCTTCGAGATTACTAACAAGCTAATGTCAAGGAACAAATCAACACCACTTCCAACTACGTTCTCTCCAGTCGACCTTCCGGACATGTTTGCAGATTTCTTTTGTGACAAAGTACAAACCATTAGAGATAAGCTTGACACCACAATTTCAATTGACTCATCATCACCATACAGTTGGGATACAGAATTTGCTATGGATTTCGTATGTACAATCCTGATGAAGAGTGCACCAAAGTCATGTGAACTTGATCCAATTCCAACATCACTGCTGCTTGAGTGCTTAGATCCAGTATTGCCTTCACTAACTGATGTTATTAATACCTCTCTCTCATCCGGGGAATTCCCATCATTTTTCAAAACTGCCATTGTAAAGCCTCTGCTGAAAAAACCAACACTAGACCATAACGATTTAAAGAACTACCGCCCAGTATTTAAACTCCCATTCATATAAAAAAATCTTAGAAAAGGTTGTTCTATCCCACCTTGTATCTCATCTAAATTCAAACAGTCTTTTTAGTAATGTACAATCTGCACATTGCCATTGCCACAGTACTGAAACTACTCTTCTAAAAGTAGTTAATGACATTCTCTCTGCATTGGATAGCGGAAAGATTACATTCGTCACCCTCCTTGATTTGTCTGCAGCATTTGACACAATAGACCATGATATATTACTTAACTGTCTCCAGCATGTATTTGGCATTCATGATAACAGCGTTACTGTGGTTCAAGTCCTACTTGGTCAACAGAACACAAATTGTATCTGCAAATGGAATACACTCCAGCCCAGTTGATCTATGTTGCAGTGTTCCACAGGGGTCTGTTCTTGGACCTGTTCTCTTCATTCTTTACACTCAGTCGCTCTCAAATGTCATAGATCATCATCCAGTGTCTCACCAGTTGTACGCTGATGACACCCAAATATACAAATCTAGCCACCCAACTGAAGTTGATGCTACCATCCAAGGTGTAGAGAGGTGCATTTCTGATGTGAAATCATGGATGACATGTAACAAGCTGCAGATGAATAATGATAAAACTGAGACCATTCTGATCACAACACAAAGACTTTCTCATTCACATCCTTTACCTCAAACAATAAATATCAGCAAAGCCAACATTAAATTCACACAATCGGTATGAAACCTAGGTGTTACTCTGGACAGTACTCTCACATTGCACTAACATGTCATGAACATATGCAAGGCTGCATATCTTGAGCTGAGATGCATCAGCTCAGTTCGCAAATATCTTTCAGTTGATGCCACTAAAACACTTGTGTGTTCATTAGTACTTTCAAGACTGGACTATTGTAACTCAATTCTGTCTGGTTCATCTCAATATCTACTCCAGAAACTTCAAAAAGTTCAAAACACAGCTGCTAGGATCATACTTAGAGTACCACGATCAGAGCACACCTCCCCACTGCTCTGTACCCTACACTGGCTATCCATTTGATCCAGAATCAAGCACAAAATTTGTTCTCTGTGCTACATTTCACTGTCGGACTCTAGTCCAACATACCTATCCGATCTCACCCATGTGTAAACACCAGCAAGATACTTACACTCCTCTTCTGATAATCGTATACTCATTATTCCCACTGTGAAAACAAAGTCATATGGACAGCATTCTTTTGCATACCAGGGCCCAGCAATGTGGAATGAATTACCCACTGAACTTAGACACAAAGACACAGTAATCACATTCAAGAGTGCTCTCAAAACTCACTTATTTCGACTGCAAGAACAAACTTAAAGACCTAATAATGTTTCCTACCTGAAATATTCTCAGCATGCTTTTTTATTTTTTTATGTTTTTTTCTTCTAATTTCATGGTGTTTGTTTTTGTAATAATATTATGTTTTTTATCTTATAGGTGTTGTCTAATGTTGTAAAGCGCTTAGAGCTTCTAAAGATTAGATGCTATACAAAGTCCTCATTATTATTATTATTATTGATTGATAAATTCCAGTACAGTAGTCCCCCTCTTGAACGGCCCCCCTGACCAGCGGCCACCCGCTCCTTACGGCCAGAATCCGTTGGCACCGACGAGTTTGTGTTCAAAAGTACCCCTCGCGAAAGGCCACCCGCCTAACGCGACCAGCGGCCAGCATATTAGTGCAAAATTATAAAATTTACCCCTCACAAGCGGCCGCATTTTATTTGAATATGTATCCAGAACCAGTATTGTATTCATGACGTATGTTAAGTAATCCGATTTCTGTTTGCCGATGTCAGGTTTTCGTTACTGAAAGAAGTGTTGAGTAAAGTACATTTACCACTAAGGTTAATATTATATCATTTACGCCTCACGAGAAGCCAAATTTATTCCATAAAAACCGAGAAAGACTCAAATTTTAATCCATACAAAAGGGTACGTACATATTATCCAATTAGCCTT
Organism: Sinohyriopsis cumingii; assembly: GCA_028554795.2. Taxonomy (NCBI): domain Eukaryota; kingdom Metazoa; phylum Mollusca; class Bivalvia; order Unionida; family Unionidae; genus Sinohyriopsis; species Sinohyriopsis cumingii. The sequence goes on from CM068831.1 coordinate 65,045,579, forward strand.
ACTGCTGTGTTATCATAAGATGTCCGGTTTAGTCACTCTGATAATTGTTAAGAATACAGTAGTAACAGCTGAGAAGTGGCAGTATCGATGTACAATACCCAAGTCAGCAGGAAAATGGTTTAATAGCCTTTATGGCTTCCCTTTGTAAGATATTGAGCTTGTTCACTTTGGTAATCAGTGGCTATTACTGCTGACAATAATTGTCAAAATTACGAATCCTTGCGGCCGCGAGGTCAAATCTGCGTGATGTTAATGGTACATATCGAAGCCGTTTTGGCTTCTCTCACTTAGTGTAAAGAAATGTATAAATGCAATAGGGTACCAGACTGCGACTAACGAATCACGTGACAAGATCACTTCCTTTGAAAACACGGCAATTTGTTTAGATGCATACAAAATTGTTTTATCAGTATTGTAGTTCGCAACATGAATAACATACTGCAAAAAGATCAATATGTCATCGAGAAAAAAAAATAATTCTCAGTTTAGAGGAGAACGTGAAAGTTATTCAACGGGGGGGGGGGGTATGTCGCAGAAAAATAACGTCAGGAAGACTCAGATAAACAATATCGTAAAAGATAATGAAACAATTCTGCAGAAGTGGAAAGGTGAAATGGACGGAGAAAGGAAGATTGAGCCAGGAGACGTTTGTATGCTGATTTGAAAGACAAGAAAAAGCAAAAATTTTGTCAGTTGAATTGGAATATGACGACTTTATCGCAAGTAACGGATGGTTGCACAGATTTCAAGTGCGACACAATATCAAGAGTTTTGTCATTAGTGGCGAATCAGCTGATGTTAATAATGAAGTTGTCGAAGATTGGAACAAAAGACTAAACAAAATATGCAGGGGATATGACAGCAAGGATATTTTTAATGTGACGAGACTGTTTTTTTTTTTTTTTTTTTTAGAGTGATACCAACAAAGTGACAGATGATGTGATCTGTAACATAATTATAAAGACAGTTTTAAAACTATCAATGGTTATTCATAGCATTCTTTTGCAAATGATGACAAAATTTGTTTTACATTTATTTCACATCATTCATGTGATTTTTTAATTAAAATATTAAATATTTAAAATTAAATGCACTTGTGACTTTTTTCATATGTATTTACTATTCACATTTGTCATCCCCCTCTAGAAAGGCCACCCGCATTATAAGGCCACTTTCCTGGTGCATTAGGGGTGGCCTTATAAGAGGGGGACTACTGTAATTTGTCAAATGTGAATGCCATCATATTTGGAAAGAGCAAACTCATAAACAGTGAGAAAAATGAGTAATTGTTCAAATTTTAAAATGTTTTATTCTAAACCTGATTGAAGAAATTGAAATTAGTTATATGGTTTTATTGTATAAATTTATTTCTAGGCAAGTGCACTTTTTAAAAATGTATTACTGGTTTGTCTCCTTGGTTTATGACCTTCAATGTGGGGTCTTTTATATCATTTATATTCTAAAAATATAGAGCACTCTCTCACTAGAATGCTTTTCATTGTAACACAATTCCAATTTTAAGGCAGGTATAGTAATGGATCCAGTTTAATTATGCAATAATAAAATTACTTTAAATTACTTGAATCATATTCTTCATTTAAGGGAGGTCTTACCATAAGGTATGTTATGTGGCTCCAATGTACGACATTATAATGAGGGAGTAATGTATAATGCACATTATTCTAAGAGGGTCTCATAAGGCAATATACTGTATGGCTCCCATGTACATCATTATAATGAGGGAGTACTTTATCGTGTATTTCATTCCAAGGTCTCATTATAAGGCAGTATACTTTGGCTTTCATGGACATCAGTATAATGAGAATGCAGCGTACAATATATTTTATTATCAAGGGTCTCATTATAATGTCTTACAATCTGTGGCCTCCATGGACAGCATTAAATTGAGGGAGTTCTTTATAATGCTGCACAAGCCAAATGCAGACTGATTTCTGGGAGTCTTTAAAGAAACATTATATCAGTGATATCACTGAGATGAAATAATGGCTAAATATTTAAGCACACTAGACTGCAATTGTTATTTAATTTTTAGAAAATTAGCCATGACTAGGGTCATAGATTCATCAATTGTTCATATTGCCACTATCTCCAATAAATCATGGAATTTAAAACTCAAAAAAATATTCCATTCAGACTAAAACTGCTTGTATTAGAATGTGGATTTCACAAACGTCGCTGCATATCAGTCTTACTGGTGATTATTGGTATGCAAGATGAAACGCATGTGTCAATATATGAGGAGAGAAAAAGGGATGGCTTATTTGAGCTAGTATCATTATTTCAGTATGAGACTTTGATTCAATTGCAGGTAACGATACTCAGATGTACAATTTGTATGCTGTCAGTGAACACTCGGGTAGTACCCACTCAGGGCATTACACAGCCAAATGCAAACACCCCTACACTGGAGAATGGCACAGCTTTAATGATACTAGGTAAGGATTTTTCTTTGTCGTAAATTGACAGCCATTCTTTACTGTTACTAGACAATATAATTTGCATACATCAAAAATATAATCAATAGGAACAGATTTCCTTTCTTCTATTTGACTCCGATGATATTTTAAGACTGTATTGTAAAAATACATCTTCATATGTGCACAACCCTGCTGATTGGAAGTCAGTAAATTTTGTTTTATTATTTTCAGTTTGTCCTAACTCATGAGAGATAAGTTACACATGACTGATTTTTTATTGTGGTATTGTTATTCACCTAGCCATTTAATCCTAGTGAAGTTTTGGTTTAACCTGTTAACAGTTGCCTGTTTTCTGCCTCTTATAATGATACGACTGACGAGTTTAGCCTAACTTGGTACAAATGAAATGGAGCCGATGCCCTAGATGCTCTCGCATGATTTCTAAAAATAGAAAAACCTTGAAATGACTTCTCAAAGCCTCCTCTACAGCATTTAACTGAATTTGCCAGAAAACTTTGCCTTTAATGCCTTTTATATTTATATAGATCATGCAGTATGGCCACTGTTACTAAAAATAGAACCATTAAAAACTAATCAGAAGAATTTAACCAGATTTGATTGATAGCATCAATGCTTGAAGACCTTTTAATTTTTTTATACAGAAGACGCAGATTTGCCAAGGTATTACAAGATACTAAAAAATAGATAAAACTTTAAACCTACTTTTTTCATGACTGACTATTTTTTTTTTAAATGTGACAGAAAGCACCCTTTTAGATCACACTTCATGCTTCTGCATTTAGCTGTCAGATATCAGGCAAAAGTCAGCAAGCTGAGCATAATCCCACTTGAGCCTCTTGCTGTCAGAATAATTGCAATGCAGACTATTTTACCAATGCAATAACAATAACTTTAATTAACATCCATATTCAATATTGACATATCCACACAATGTACAATTGTAAAAATTTGATTTTAATAATTATTTTCTAGTTTTGTTAAAATGGTGTCCTCTCAGTAAAAAATGTCATTTCCTTTGATTTCAGGGTATCTCCTTGTGGAGCAAATCAGGCCGTTTCAGATGAAGCATATGTCTTATTTTATGAGCTGAGTGGCAAAAGTGGACAGTCTCGGCTCTGAGCCTACAACGAAATCCTTCCATGGGCGGCTGACTTTTTATTTGCATACAACGGATTGTGTCTACAAAGCCTCTTTTCTTACCTAGAATTTTTAATATATCTATATGCATCAACCTTGGTATATTTCTACATAAGCTATTGACCATTGAAATGTATTTCTTATCTCTACTGTTGTACAGGTTAAGTTTATCTTTGTCTAATGAAGATTTTATTCTGTTAGAAATGTGTATAAATATTTATTGCATATAATATACACCCAGGGAATGTTCTTTTCATTGAGACTTTATATTCAGGCTTTATTTTTTTTTTATCTGCAGCAATTAATAATATAAAGATAGACACAAAAGGGTAGCTTTCCTGATGCAAATAGCGGATTCCAAAGCAGATGCTTGGAACTCATTTTGTTTTAATGTTGCCAAGGGTACAAGACTTCTCTTGATGTGACAATAGTCTAATGTATCTTAGCACCCAAATTGAACTGTTTGGTCAAGACAGCTTGGTAAACTGTATAAACTGAGGTTAAAGGCTTCATTCAGAGAGCACAAGACCTCAAACAGATCAGACCTCAAACAGATCATTAACTTGTGACCATTTGGTCAAGAGTTTAGGTTGCTTATCATTAGGCCATACTATTTCAACATTTTTGCAGACCTTGGTATTAAAAAAGTAACATACTATTCTTTTAGAATTGTTTGGGAATACATTTTGTGCCACATTTTGTTTATATTCATAAATAAGTATATACTATTTTAATGATTAAAATTGGATCTAATTATTGAATTAACAATAATTTAAGGAGGACCTATGTATCTATTGGGTTGACAATTTAATGAGGACCTATGTATCCATTAGGTTCACAATAACTTATGGAGGACCTCTGTATCCATTTAGTTAACAATAACCTAATGAGGACCTATGTATCCATTGGGTTAACAATAACTTATTGAGGACCTATGTATCCATTGGGTTAACACTAAATGAGAACCTATGTATCCATTGGGTTAACATTAACTGAATGAGGACATGCATATCTGTTGTGTTAACAATAACTTAATGAGGACCTATGTATCCATTGGGTTAACAAGAACCTAATGAGGACCTATGTATCCATTGGGTTAATAAGAACTTAATGAGGAACTGTATAGCCAAATTTTAACAATAGCTCTATAGCTATTGGATTAACAGTAATTTAATGCAGGCCTAATTATACATTGGGTTAACAGGAACTTATTTCGGAACTATATAGTCATATGTTTCACTACCTCTAATGCTATTCGTTTAACAGTAACTTGATGCGAATCTTTAGCTATTGGTTTAACAATAACTTAATGGGGAACTATTTAGCCATTGGTTTAGCAATAATGTAATGAAGAGCTGTACAACTGAGGAACAGGAACTGTGTCGCTATTAGTTTAACAATAATTTAATGAGGAGATACATAGCCATTGGTTTAGCAATAACCTAATGATGAGCTGTACAACTGAATGAGAAACTGGAACTGTGTAGCTATTGGTTTAACAATAACTTAACGAGGACCTCTTGCTATTGGTTTAACAATATTTTAATGAGGAGATACATAGCCATTGGTTTAGCAATAACCTAATGATGAGCTGTACAACTGAATGAGAAACTGGAACTGTGTAGCTATTGGTTTAACAATAACTTAACGAGGACCTCTTGCTATTGGTTTAACAATATTTTAATGAGGAGATACATAGCTATTGGTTTAGCAATAACCTAATGATGAGCTGTACAACTGAATGAGAAACTGGAACTCTGTAGCTATTGGTTTAACAATAACTTAACGAGGACCTCTGTAGCTATTGGTTTAACAATAATTTAATGAGGAGATACATAGCCATTGGTTTAGCAATAACCTAATGATGAGCTGTACAGCTGAATGAGAAACTGGAACTGTGTTGCTATTGGTTTAACAATAACTTAACGAGGACCTCTGTAGCTATTGGTTTAACAATATTTTAATGAGGAGATACATAGCCATTGGTTTAGCAATAACCTAATGATGAGCTGTACAACTGAATGAGAAACTGGAACTGTGTTGCTATTGGTTTAACAGTAACTTTATGAGGAACTATAAAGCTGAAAATACTATTTATTTTATCCTCATCTTTGAATTAGTAGATGATTTTCCAATAGAAATTTTAATGTTTGTTCACTGGAGTGTAATACAAAAATACTTTTCACTGCACTAAATAGACAGATATTTTATTAACATAAAATGTGGTCTACCACTTTGTCACTTGCATTGTCAAGTGGTAAGTATGGGCACCTTTGATGCAAATGTACCAGGTTCAAATTCAGGAACATGCTTGTATTTTTCTTACGTTATATTACCTTTTTTTTGTGCCTTAAATTACAAAAGAGAATAATATTACTTCTGATATTTTCCATTCAAAATAGCACAGAGCAAATATTAAAAATGGTAAACAGCTGGAATTATCACACAGCAAACCGTAAGAAATCGGCTACTTCAGTCTGTTATCCATTTTGCTATACAATACATTTGAGCATAAAATAAAAAGAATATTTGATTGTTCCATGTGAACAATGGATTTATTTCACATTCACCCACTCACTGAAATATATCCATTATTCACTCGTTACAAGCAAATATCCTTTATATAACTCAGTATTTTTTCATTTTTCTAGTTGTTGCTTATTTTTGCATTCTGATTGTAACCTCCAAAGATAAATTCACAAAATAATGCATAAATATCAGGGAGAATGAATTTCAAAAGTGTTTGAAATCCAAGTTACATTTTTTAGCGACTTGGTAACAGTGCCCAGAGATTGTAACTGTTCTAACATGTATACTTTTTCAATTGTTTTGAATGAATTATCGTTTAAAAATGGCAGAAAAATACTCTTACAAAATGCCAGTATAACTTTTACGCTGTCGAAATCATGTCAGAGTATTGTTTCCACTGGCAAATATTAAAATATAAGCATCCAAACCTAATATTAGCACAGATTTTCAGACTGAAAAATGCATAAATTAAATCTGCCAAATTTGTTTGTTGTACGATATCATCAGAAAAATTCATGTACTGAGACACATGTTGATACTCTCGTAGTTGTTAAGCCACCTCTTATGGAGGAATAATTGTAATGCTATTCTTCCTGTCCATGACTAAGGTGTTTCTGTTTGTTCCATAAGCAATCAGCATTCAAACATCATCACATGCATGTTGAAATGTACTTAATGTAAAAAATATATCACATTTTATCTCAAAAATATCATGTAGATATCTCATCAAAAATATTATTTATAAGCCATTGTAATTATACCTGGTAATATCATGTTGTTTTTCTTCATGTGTATATTTTACCTTTTGTATTTATAAGTATTAAATTTATTGATATACATGAAATGAATGTTTTTAATGTGTGATGCATCTTTCAGCATTTTAAAAAAAAATATACAAGATCTTCTATCTTTTGAGCACTTTAATGTTTTGTTTTTTAATGGAATTAAATGATGCACTCTTGATGTGTCAGCATTTTCAGGTAGCAGATTGAATAATTTTAAGAACGGTTGTGTGGAGTTAATTCCCTTGTCCAGATTGCCTTGTTTTCCTAGTCATATTTTAACTGTGATAACATTTTTAACAACAAAGATTTGCAGTTGGATGTTATCTAAGGATAAAAATAATTTCTTTATGCTTCATGTAAATACTTGTTTTTTTTTTTTATTTTGCCATAATGGAATGTTAACCAAAGTTTTGATTTGTACCAGTGGGAGTGAATAAGTGGAAAGAAAAACAGGCTGGTTTTGGTGTTAATTGTCTGCAGTGTGACTTTGAAAGAAAAATACTTTTTAAAAAATAAATCATTGTTTCACCATTGTGACTGCTTGGTAACAAAAGACGACCATTTTATGGGCAGTATTAAATGACTTTGCCTGGCCATAGTATTTGAAATGTTGTCCTGCCTGGAATAAATACTGTATTACCCTCTTATTCAGACATTATTATTTCTTTTAAAAGAGCCTAAATATGTAATTAGAGAAATATGCACTTAATTGTTTTATAATGTAAGTGATGAGGACATAATCATTTTTTGGCATGGTTTGTCAATACAGTTCGTATTTTTCAAACCGTGGGACATGGATTCTACAGTGTGGAACTGCAACAACACTACCTCTTGCATCGTAAGAAAAATATTTTAAAATTATACATTTCACTTTTTTGTCTTTGTAACAAGTTAACTTTTTGGTGGGCATGTGGGGAACTCTACAATTTCAGTTACATAGGTTTTTTTAATGAAAGTGATCTTTCAGGTTGTGAACCTTGAATATTTGTCAGTTTCTTGTACTAAACTATGGTAAGAAAGCTTGACTGTTTTTGGAATCTAGCCAGAATCTCAGCACAGACCAGACACACTTATAACATACACTGCATATACTCACTTATAAGTTGGATCCAACTGTAAACTGCATAGAACCAGATCTGCAGGCACATAATGCACCAGCAGTACTGGGTCGAGTCAGTTTGTTGGGACTAATCAGGAGAATAAATAATATAGACCCTGATCTGCCAGAACATTATGTGTATGCAGATCAGGATCAAAAGTTTAACCTGACTTGTATGCGAGTATATCTGATAGGTATCACCTTTCCAACACTGTTGTTGTTGTCATGGGCATGAACATCAAGTGTTTGCAATGAAATCAGCTTCTTGACACTTTTGAATGTACAGTCATGAAGAAGTACATCTATTTCATTGGGTATTTAAAGTATTTCTCTGCAAAGTAGATGAGATCCAGCTCTTCTGTTGAGTTGTTCTATCAAAGCTTTTTAGGTCATGGCCTAAACTGCATTCATAATAGGTAGAAGTTGGTTCAAAAATCACACAACTACGGGCACTCTGAATGTAGACACGATTTGAAGATATTCAAATATGCAAAACAAATTCATGAATAAAGTTAGTGAATTTAGTGTTGATTAGCACGTCTGTGATCAAACATTCTTGTTTTATATCTGTTACATCCAATTCTTTGAATAATATTTATTATCTGCACTAGTTAATTCTATGTGATATTTTTAAAAGTATTGATGTAAAATATTACACTAACACATGTACAGTTTAGTTCAGCAGGTTTGTATATGGACATAGTTAGATTGGATATCTCAAAGATGTAGTGCTTCAGCTTTATCAAATTTTGTACTTGCTTGAATAGTGAAAATATTTATGTCACTTCTATACAAGATTTATTAAGTAAAGGAATGTTTACTTGAAAGCAACCCATTTGTTGTTTAATAAATCTTAAAAGGTTTTCAGTGATTCATGTTTACTTTATGCACGTTTTATCCTTGTTGTTGCTGTATTTACTCTCTTCAGACAAGATAAAGCCTTATCTGTTATCGCATGATGCATTGGCAGGTCTAGGTCAGTGTTGTTTTAACAAACTGCATAGACTTGGATCTGACTTATAAATGAGTACATAATCTTGTAAACGAGTCAGTGTACATATAAATATCTATGTTACACAAATCCGTCTTCTGTTATTAGTCAAGAATTTGTTGAAAGCATAATACCTGTTAAATCAAACAAAGAAAAACCCATTTAAAAACTGTTCAGGGTTCCTGTGGGTCCTGGTATCCTGGTAAAGTTTTGGAATTTAAAAAATAAATTTCATGGGCCTTGAAAGTCGTGGAATTTCTTATAACCTTGAAAAGTTTTTGAAAAGTCATGGAATTTCTGGCAATGGAGATAACAAAATTGATAACTGCTAATTTTATAGAGTACCATGGACCAGTTCATAAACCTTTCAAACATGACAATTTTACTTGACAGTGCAAGATATTTGTGGTCCCTGAGTTTTGTGAAATGGCCCCTGAAAAGTTTTAGAAAAGTCATGGAGTTTGCTTTTGTTGAGTCTGCAGGAACACTTACTGTTGCAATCCATGTAGTAAACAATTTGCAATATACAGGCAAATTTCACAAATATTACCTAACTTTGAATGAAAAAGGGATAAAACAGTAAACTTGATTTTTGTATGAACGGATCTCAGAATGGTCAATAAGGAGTATTGTCAGTTATTAGTTGACCTGACCATAAATTCAAAGTCATAAATTCAAAGTCATAAATTCATAGTCATGTGCCTTTCATGCATTGTGTTTCCATTCAACAATTGCTGTTTTCGATTTCTCAAAAATTGATGGGAAAATTTAAGTCAAACTTGGCAGAAAGTACTTTACTTTGAGGACCATTGAAAAATGTTGACAAATTATGCCAAACTGTTTTCAAATATGGCTGCTGTTATGAAAGCTAGAGAAACCATTCTTTTCAAAACCTATTCTTCAGGATTTTACCAAATTTGACAGCTTCTTGCATCAAAGCCTTTCAGAGTTGTAAAATGATGCTAATCTGATATCAGATGTGGTTGCAGCTGCTAAAAGTTGAAAAGCCTTTCAATTTATTTTTGTAGAAAAACAAATGCTCAACAGAATATAACGAAATAATGCTAAATTCACCAAAAAATATGGCCACCATTATTAAAAACAGAAAATCCTTTGAACAACTTATCAAAGAATGATTCATAGAGTTTGTACAATCTGCATATCGCCCTTGCCACAGTACTGAAACTACTCTTCTAAAAGTAGTTAATGACATTCTCTCTGCTTTGGATAGTGGAAAGATTACAGTCCTCACCCTCCTTGATTTGTCTGCAGCATTTGACACAATAGACCATGATATATTACTTCACCGTCTCAGCATGTATTTGGCATTCATGATACAGCTTTACTGTGGTTCAAGTCCTACTTGGTCAACAGGACACAAATTGTATCTGCAAATGGAATACATTCCAGCCCAGTTGATCTATGTTGTGGTGTTCCACAGGGGTCTGTTCTTGGACCTGTTCTCTTCATTCTGTATGCTCAATCGCTCTCAAGTGTCATAGATCATCATCCAGTGTCTCACCAATTGTACACTGATAACACCCAAATATACAAATCTAGCCACCCAACTGAAGTTGATGCTACCATCGATGGTGTAGAGAGGTGCATTTCTGATGTGAAATCATGGATGACATGTAACAAGCTGCAGATGAATGATAAAACTGAGGACATTCTGATCACAACACCAAGATTTTCTCAGTCACATCCTTTACCTCAAACAGTTGATAAGAAACCTAGGTGTTACTCTGGACAGTGCTCTCACATTGCACCAACATGTCATGAAAATATGCAAGGCTACATATCTTGAGCTGATATGCATCAGCTCAATTCACAGATATCTTTCAGTTGATGCCACTAAAACACTTGTGTGTTCATTAGTACTTTCAAGACTGGACTATTGTAACTCTATTCTGTCTGGTTCATCTCCATATCTACTCCAGAAACTTCAAAAAGTTCAAAACACAGCTGCTCGGATCATACTTAAGAGTACCACGATCAGAGCACACCTCCCAGCTGCTCTGTACCCTACACTGGCTATCCATTCGATCCAGAATCAAACACAAAATTTGTTCTCTGTGCTACTTTTCACTGTCGGACTCTAGTCCAACATACCTATCTGATCTCACCCATGTGTACACACCAGCAAGATACTTACCCTCCTCTTCTGACAATTGTATACTCATTATTTCCACTATGAAAACAAAGTCATATGGACAGCGTTCTTTTGCATACTAAACTTAGACACAATGATCACATTCAAGAAGGCTCTCAAAACTCACTTATTTCAACTGCAAGAACAAACTTAAAGACCTAATAATGTTTCCTACGTGAAATATTCTCAGCATGTTTTTTATTTTGTAATGTTTTTCTAATTCCATGGTGTTTGTTTTTGTAATTATATTATTATATGTTTTTTTATCTTATAGGTGTTGTCTGATGTAAAGCGTTTAGAGCTTCTAAAGATTAGGTGCTATACAAAGTCCTCATTATTATTATTATTGATCAAATTTGACATGAAGCATCGTGACAAGAGGGGCTTTTAAATTTGTACAAATTATATAAATTCACCACTAAATATGGGTGCCATTACTAAAAATAGAGGAACTTTTAGGCTACTTCTCTAAATACAATTTTAAAGATTTCAGCCAAATTTGATGGACAGCATCCTATAATTAAGGGATTTCAGGTTTATGCAATGATGCCGATTCGCAATCATATATGGCCACCTTACAAAAATAGGAAAACCTTTAAAATGACTTCTCAAAAAGGTGCTCAACACAATTTTACCAAATTTGACAGAATTCTGGCATGAAGGGCTCTGAAACCGATACAAATCATACTGTCCACAATCAAATATGGATGCCATTATTAAAAATGGGGAACCTTTAAATGACTTCTCAAAAATTATTCCAGGAAATTTAACCAAATTTGACAACATCCTGGCCTCAAGGGAGTTCAGTCTTAGTCAAAAATGATTTGGCATAAAACTAGAAAAAACTTTTTCTTGAAAACATCTAAAAATAATTTCACCAAATTTGACATAAATTAGCATCCTGGTTTGAGGGGCTTTAGGTCTGTACTATCTATAACTGAATATAGTCACCATTTTACTAATAATAGAAAAATCTTGAAATGACGTTCTCAAAACAAGCCTAATATAATGGACAGCATCCTCGCATAAAGGACTTTAAAATTTGTAGAATAGGTATGATCTAGCTGGAAGATGCCAAATATAGTGAAACAGTGAACCAACTTTTTCTTCCTAATATTGGTTAAGAACAGCATTAAAATAAATTTCTACAGAAAGCATCCAAGTAAACTATCACAGACACACTTAGATCTCCTATATTAACAGATGGCATACTATCCAGTTTCTTAAAATTGTTTTCCAGTGTCTGAAGATTAACTTTTGAAGAGTTGTAATGAGTTTTTAAATTGCTATGTATTAGTTTATAACAACCAATCCAGTGGCCTAGTGGTTAGAGCATTCACCTAAGATGCACGAGGTCACAGGTTTGAACCCTGGCAGAGTCATACCAAAGACATAAAAATGGTACTTACAGCTGCCTTGCTAGGCACTCAGCATTAAGAGGTTAGTGTTAGACCTGGTTGGCCTGGTGTCAGGATAATGTGACTGGGTGGTACATCATGCTACATATCTGCAGCATGATGTCCCATTGCTAGACATCACTATAAACTGTCACATTGTAGACGTGACTGAAAATTTGCTAAAAGCTACATTAAAAAATCCAAATCACACACAAATTAGTTTACAGCTGACATAACTATGCAATTTGCAAACTAATCCAATGCCTGTATGAACCTGAATCCAGTCCAAATATGACATATAGTGATTTTTCATGAATAGTTGTTTCCAAACATTAACAAGGCATCCCAGTCACATGATGTACTGCTGTCAGAAAAGGGACTCTGAACAAAATTCTGTAAGAAACACTGCATATACATGTATGTCTGTGGAATTTATCACAGTAATTTGATAGTCATGACCTATTTTATTCTGTTAATACTGATGACATAATAATAACAGTATTTTGAATGTCAGAATTGATAAGGTAACTGTGTACAGCCTAACCACAATTTATGCGTATGTTGCTTTCCTGAGAAACCTCATGTGTCGAATTTGTGCAGCTTGAATCTAGTCATCAGTGGGAACCAGTATCTTCATCCCAAGCAAACAGATTTAAAAAATGTCAGTTCCTGCTTGGGAATTAATGCTGCATGTTTGCGTCAATTCGCAAATGACGTCCATCTTGGAATGTATTTTTCTGCTTAGTTGTTAATATTTGTGTAAATGCAATTATGTCGAGTACGCGTAAACTGAGAGTTTACTTTATAATACACCAGTCTGTGTTCATTCTTAGTATCATTCAGACACTGCATATAAATTTTAAACCTAATGATATGCTAAAAACAAGAATGTCACAGTGTATGATTATTTGCTTTTTATTTATTTATAATAAGAAAAGAAAAAAGTAGTAACTGTAACTATCATCATCCTCATTTTTAGGTTATACCATGCATGTTTGGCTTTGCCATGCTGTTCATGTGATCAGTCATTGTCCTAGAAAGCTTGCATTTGAACAGACATACAAGTTAATATGTTAATGCATTTTTAAATGTTCTATCACCGAAACTTGTGAAAAGTGATCACAAAAAATTGTGCAAAATGGATTTAATTTTTATGAGTGGTTATGGAAAATAGGAATTGTGGGCTTGGGTTTTTGTGTCTGGTTTAGGAGAAACTAAGCAGGGTTTGGATGATCCAACTTTATGTACTTGATATTGTAGTCTTGAATATTTTAAATGCTACAGTCAGGATGATAATGAGCAAATTACCGACTGGATATAACTTGTGTCTAATAGAAAATAGTGATATGATAATGGTTTGGTTTTGGTGGTCTGATTGTTCTTTTATTCTTTTTCTCCCCTTGCCAATGAACTTGGGAGTGGATATTTTCTCCAATATGTTTGTGTGTTGACAAAAGTCTAAACTTAAAGCAAGAGAGTTTAGGTAAAAAGAAGTAATGTTCTTGATGAGAATACATTTCCAGTATAATTGTGATCAACAGTAAAATGACATGCTGGCTGATTTAAGTCTAAATTAGATATACAGTTTTCAAGGTCTGCTCAGATCTGCTGTCATTAATATCTACACAGGTCTTTAGTTACATGACAGCAGATCAAGGTCTACACAGGTCTTTAGTTACATGACAGCAGATCAAGATCTACTCAGGTCTCTAGTTACATGACAGCAGATCAGGGTCTACTCAGGCCTCTAATCACATAACAGCAGATCAGGGTCTACTCAGGTCTCTAATCACATGACAGTGAATCAAGGTCTACTCAGGTCTCTAATCACATGACAACAGATTAAGGTCTACTCATGCCTTTAATTACATGACAGCAGATCGAGGTTTACTCAGGCCTCTAATCACATGACAGCAGATCAAGGTCCACTCGGGTCTCTAATTATGTGACAGCAGATCAAGGTCTACTCAGGTCTCTAGTTACATGACAGCAGATCAAGGTCTACTCAGGTCTCTAATTAAATGACAGCAGATCAAGGTCTACTCAGGTCTCTAGTTACATGACAGCAGATCAAGGTCTACTCAGGTCTCTAGTTACATGACAGCAGATCAAGGTCTACTCAGGTCTCTAGTTACATGACAGCAGATCAAGGTCTACTCAGGTCTCTAATTAAATGACAGCAGATCAAGGTCTACTCAGGTCTCTAGTTACATGACAGCAGATCAAGGTCTACTCAGGTCTCTAGTTACATGACAGCAGATCGAGGTTTACTCAGGCCTCTAATCACATGACAGCAGATCAAGGTCCACTCGGGTCTCTAATTATGTGACAGCAAATCAAGGTCTACTCAGGTCTCTAATTAAATGACAGCAGATCAAGGTCTACTCAGGTCTCTAGTTACATGACAGCAGATCAAGGTCCACTCAGGTCTCTAATTACATGACAGCAGATCAAGGTCTACTCAGGTCTCTAGTTACATGACAGCAGATCAAGATCTACTCAGGCCTCTAGTTACATGACAGCAGATCAAGGTCTACTCAGATATATAGTAACTGTGTCTTAGATCTACAGTTACATTACATTCTGGCAGATTAAGATATAGTCCAATATGCAGTTACATAATATGCCAGCAGATCAGGGTCTACTCACATCTGCAGTCACATAATATGCCAGCAGATTGTGGTCTGTTCTGATCTAGTCACATTACATAGTGACAGATAAAAGTATGCTCAGATATACAGTTAGTATATGTCACCAGATCAGGATCTACTCCGGTCTAGTTAC
Organism: Sinohyriopsis cumingii; assembly: GCA_028554795.2. NCBI lineage: Eukaryota > Metazoa > Mollusca > Bivalvia > Unionida > Unionidae > Sinohyriopsis > Sinohyriopsis cumingii. The sequence continues at coordinate 65,060,912 of CM068831.1, forward strand.
ATAGCATGCCAGCAGATCAGGAGCTACTTGCATATTCAGTCATATGACATGCCAGCAGATTAAGGTATAGTCAGTTCTGCAGTCATAATCTGCCTTCAGATCAATGACTGTTCAAGATCTGCAGTCACATGGCATAATATCAAGGTCTCCTCAGATTTGCAGTCACATAACATACCAGCAGATCAAGGTTTACTCAGATCTGCAGTCACATATGGCAGGTGATCAAGGTTTGCTTAAATCTGCAGTCACATAGCATATCAGCAGATCAAGGTCTACTTAGATTTCCAGTCATATAAGATGCCAGAGGATCAAGGTTTCCTGAGATTTTCATTTTGATAGCATGCCAGCAAATCAAAGTCTACTCAGATTTGCAATCATATAACATGTCATTAGTTCAATCTCTGCTTATATCTAGTCACATAACATGCCAGTAGATCAAGGTCTACTCAGATATGCAGTCACTTAACATGTCAGTAACTCAAGGTTTACTTATACCTTTAGCAATGTAGCATGTCAGCAGATCAAGATCTGGTTTCATAGGAATAATGTATATAAACAAACAGCCAAGTCAAATGGATCTGCTTCCACATTATGCTTCAGCAATCTGTGGTTGTACAGATGGGTGTGCCTCATAGGAAAATGAACATGCCAACATTTTACCAAATCATTTTCTGTAACTTCTGAACTAAAGATAATATTAACATTAATGACTTGGGAATGTTGCTACCACAGTTGTTAGTCATATTAGCTGTAACAGATGTCATATCTTTTCCTCTGTCCATCTGTCCATTCATACTGCCTGTAACCACAGCTCTGATAAACCTGTTGACTTGGTTCAGTGCCTTTTGATGGGTGAAATGCATCATGGAAGTACATGTGCCTTTTTAAAGTTTCAGCTTTCCAACTCCATTTTGAACAGAGCCCTTATTGGATTAATGTATTTTCTTCACAACAGCAGTTTCTTTTACCTAGCATCACCCAAGCCCTGAGACCGTTCAGCACATCCTTATACATCTGATAAATACATCTAGAAAATGTAGATGTGCCATTTTAGAGGTTTTGTCTATGACAGAGTTATGGGCCTTGGGGATGAATTAGATATGTTCAATTTGAAAGTTGATTGCAACTAGTGCAAGTATAGATGAAATAAACCTATTCAACATCCTGATGCAATTTTGTGGGACTGTCTTCATGTTTGACAGTTACTGGCTACATGAGTAAGTGTTGTGTGACTGTCTTCATGTTGAACAGAGTTATGGGTCTTGTCAGTCAAGTTGTCAAATATATTTTGCTTTAGGAATGGAATTTGACATACACAAAACCCAACAATCAGGTATGTCCAACATTCTGCAATAAGGACTGCATGACCAGACTTGATCAAGTCTTGGTTTTGTCCTGTATTGTAATGAGGACTGCATGAATCAGATTAACAGGACTAAAAAAATTATCAAGTCTTTTTTTTTGGCCTGTAATAGCAGGTAGCAGTAGAGTTGTCACTTAAACAGGGGTTGGGAAGAATAGCATCAATGCTAATGTTTGGGTCACAGCATTAATGGCATGATTTTAAACAATGTCAAGATTTGTAGTCCAGTTTGTTACAACTGCCATAAACACGAGACAGTTCTTAGCAGGCGATAGACAACATTCTGCCAATCTTGTTGTCATGGTCTTGTTATTATTAATTATATGATAGTTACAAATAATGTTAACTTGAATTCCCCATGGTTTTTATTGTCATTTTCTAAAGAATATTTGGAGTATTTGTCAATGATTTTTGGAAACTTGCAACTGTCATAAATATGAAATGCCAACTTTGTGTTTTGTTCAGAAAAATGCTATTCTAATTGATGTGAAATAAAGTTTCCAAAATCATCACTATACAGTTTCTATCACAATTATACATTTTAAGCTCAAGATTTCTGCTTAAATTATCAAGATTCCTTATATGACATAATGGATGTGGTTGTTGTTATCTCTAAGTAAGGGGCCATCCATTTAGTCTGTGTGCAAAAATTTGGCAAAGCTTGACCCCTCCCTGTAAACATGCATACCTTTTACACACCCACCAATTTGTGTATGTACACTTGACACCCCCCCCCACCAGAATTCTGTAGAACAGCTTATATTTAATCCATACAGAAACAATCAAGGATTAATAATATTAACGTGTTCAGTAAAACAGATAGTCCACCGGCGTTGAATGTCTGGCTGCATCAAAGAAATAATCTGGGTAACTTTAAAAAGTTTGTCTAGTGTCTGCCAAAATTCAAACGCTGACTGAACCCAGGTCACAGGGGTTGATTAGTCATTTGCTACTAGAGGTGTAATGACATCATAGCAAGCAACACAAAAACTTGGCTAACAGATTTTACATTAGCACCTGGCTGATGTCAGACAGGTGAGTCATCTCAGATCCAACTGGGTCTCTCGTATTTGATGGGTGTATGACATTGTATATGTCTGTAAATTTAAACAGCACTGATGATTGGATGCTGTTAAATTTTGGTTCAAATTGCATTTTGAAGAAGTTGAAAACAAAATGACAACATATGGCATACATAAGGCCATACCGTACCCTCACCAGACCACACAGTACCTCAAGCTCAAAATCAAACATGAATGTTGGTAAAGACAATGTGACATCTATGTCTCACCTAGGTATTTCACTTTGGGCAAAATTAACTACAGGCAAGGCAAATAAAAAAAGTCCTTGCTGACAACTCATCACAGACAACAAAATAGATTGAGCCACTTCACAGTATTAATTTTATTTGTCACAAACCTGTTGGGACCATGATATGTTGTGGCATGGTGTCTTTAGAACCATAGCCACTTGAAGGCACTAGAACATGGTGCCATCAATTGAGCATCAACATATGCCATGAACAGGCAAAAAAGAATACAGAGGAGAATTTGTTCAAAGAAATATAAAATCAGCTTCAGTATCCAAGTAGGCTGTGACTGACTTAAAATCCTACAATAAAAGGTTCTTACTCGCTTTACTTGGATAAAGAAACTAAATATGACTACTTCTTAAATTTTTAATGGCCACTAGAAAAAGAAAACTATCAGCAGTCACTGTGACTTTGATGTTCCGTTGTATGGACTTTCTTGTGTAGTGAGACCGATTCTATTTTAGCCTGGTAAAAACATTAGGACCAGAAACCATCTCGGCTTTGATCTACTGATTACCGCTGCCTAATGCTGCAAAATGACCAACTCCTACCAACTATTTAATGACTTTATGTTTTACATTTATTTTTATTATTTCAAGGAATTTTAACATCAGTGTCCTTTATATTTTACAGTTATTCTTCATATTTACTATGTTTGGAAGGGCTTATCTTCCTCACAGTTTTGTTCAATTATTCATTTTTACAGTTTTAGAAATTTACCTTTAGTTATCAGGATATAGTTACTATTATCCAGTGCTGCCATAAAATGGTATTACTTACTGTATATGCTTACCTATAAGACATGTCCAATCGCAAACTGCACATACACCCATATCTGCCATTGCATATTGTGCTGGCAAATCTGTGTCTGTGAAGTTAGTTTGGAGTAATCAGTAGAACAACAGAGACCCTGATCTGCATGCACATCATGTTATGTCAGATCAGGATCGATGTTAGCAGCTGGACTAACCTTATAGGCGAGTAAAAACAGTACAATTCAACTTTTTATAATCCACTATGTACTGAATCAAATTTTTATCTAAGTTTTTTGATAGCAGACATGCATTGATAAATTGAACCCCAAATAAAAGTCACAAAGTTACCTAGCTCAACTCAAAATAGCACTCTGATGAAAGGGTACCAGGCTACATTGCATCTATCAGAAGAGATTTCCTTTTCTTTAAAACTTTCTTTTCTATTGTCCTCTTTGATACTTAAAAAAAAACAAGTGAAAAGAATTAAATTTTGATACAAGTTGTGGTAAAAAGATTCCACATTACACTAAACCAATTCCTGAGCTAATAAGAGTGCTTAACATAAATTGTGAGAACCTGCTGTAAAAGTGACATAAAATTAAACAGCACCAGTCATTACAAGTCCTTTATTTGTACAAGCACCATGGAATCAGTCAATCTCCAACATAACTTGCCAATCCAAACTGGACAAGAATTAATAAATTTGTTCTGGACTAGTCCTATGGCTCTATGATTACAAACCATCCAATTCATAAATTAAAATTCATCAGTCCATAATAATAACAATATTATTAATAAGGAATTTAGACTTGTATATCATAGTCTATCAGAAAATTGAGAGTTCTGTAATGAAAAGCAGGCAAAATGCAGTCTTAGATTCGCTTCCCCTGAACACCACCACCCCACAAACAAGACAATGTATCCAACAAATATCTCTGTAAGATGAAAATAACTGCACTTCAATCAATTCTATTTTCTGCATTATTTTAACAATGGAAGCATTACCTAAGTAATGGCAGATGATCAAGAAAAGTAACTGCAAATTTTGAAACTAAAAATTAATCGTTATCAAGACTTGGATACCGTTAAATTATCTTATTCTAGAATAAAGGAACTGAACCAATCATCTGTTATTGCTTGTATTTCCTATACAGTAACTGAACCAATCATCTGTTATTGCTTGTAGTTCCTATACAGTAACTGAACCAATCATCTGTTATTGCTTGTAGTTCCTATACAGGAACTGAACCAATCATATGTTATTGCTTGTATTTCCTATACAGTAACTGAACCAATCATCTGTTATTGCTTGTAGTTCCTATACAGTAACTGAACCAATCATCTGTTATTACTTGTAGTCCCTATACAGTAACTGAACCAATCATCTGTTATTACTTGTAGTACCTATACAGTAACTGAACCAATCATGTTATTAGTTGTAGTTCCTATATAGTAACTGAACCAATCATCTGTTATTGCATCCTAGTTCCTAATAATTTTGAAAAAAAAATGATTCCTGGAGATTAGCTAAACCAATTAAGAATCCTACATGTCAAAAGTGTACCTAAAAAAAAAAATTAATCAGTGTAGCAAAGGATAGAATAATTTGCTGCCTTGTACATTTCCATGGTAAAGAACTGTAAAAATTCTAAATCATTTAATTATAGAAAATCAATCACAGCCTATTTTTGATAGAAGTCCATGATAATGATACCAGCCTGAATGACCGGCATGATATATCTACAAAGTTTACAATATACATTGTACAATACACTGTAAAAATAAAATTGTACAACTCAATATTGTTCTTAGTTTCTCCTCTGAAGATATCATAACCTATACAGTTAAATTTAAATTTACAATAAACATACGACAAATACATACACATGAACAACAGATTGGCTTTTAAAAACACCACAAAATGAAAGCTTGGTGAGCTTAAGCTGACAGCACAACTAATTTGTTGCAAATTGAAGCTATCACAAAATCTACAAAATCATTGATATGGGTTCTACATGTACAAGGAACTTAACATTTTCACACATTTTATTGAATGAATTAATACATAATAAATGAGCTCTTTCCATGGAGATGTGATTCTCAATGGACGGTGGCCCAATTATTCTCTACAGTGTAAAATATAAAATGAAATTATGCATAACTGGCCTAAATGACAAGTCAACATGAAATTTAATAGGGACTTCATTACAGCATTTATGATGCTGATATTGCAGCATTTTAATCGAAATGAAAACAAATTGCATTTTTAGTCTTGTAAGGTATACTTTTACATTTTTTCCACTAAGAAATACCATATATACTCGTTGCAAACCCGATAGACCAAAATCTACTATCACATAATTTGAACACAAATCTTGGTCTGTCTTTTCTTAGGAGTAATCAGTACAATGAACATAAACCTTGATCTGCACACATTTTGTGCAATGGCAGATCTGGGTCTCTGTTTTATACGTTTGGACTCAATCTGCAAGTGAGTATATATCGTACTTGTGGTATACTGAAATGAACACATGACACTGCCATAGATGTAAGCGGTTACCATTCAAAAAATTAACAAAAATTATAACTATCAAATTAGTAAAGAAAGTTTCAATGGAACCATTGATTTTTGGAACAGTACACATCATAATGCCTGATTTTCAGTTTCACAAAAGTTTGATTCTTGGAATTTCTATGGAAACAAGATTAAAGTCTGATGACTTCTGATCTGTCTTGCCAGGGCAACGAGTCCTTTCAAAATCTGATCATTTAAGAACCCAAATATGTCATTAAAAATGACAAAATAATGCAAAAAGAACCTAAATTTATGAAATAAATTATGATGCAAGCATTTACCTTTTATAGTATTCAAACACATGAAAAACTACTTGTACAAACTGAACAACACTAAACTTATTTTCAAGTACTTTATATTTTTATATATATATATATATTTATATATGTACAAATTACATGGTTTGTAAATAATAAAATTGTTAAAGTCATAATTTACATTGAGTCAAAGAATTCTATTCCTAATGAGCAACTTCATACATACACATTGTATACAACAATACTTCTCAGATCTACAAGTCTAAATGTGAAAAATTACAATCTTCTAAATCAAACACATTTTCTAAAATCTACACATCTAATATTTAAATACTTGACAACATAAAGATAATAATTATGAAAGTGAGATGATGATAATGATGATGATGATGATGATGATAATAAATTGAGTTGGATTTTACAAAAAGCTGTCAAAGAAGCATCACATATTTTGTACTAAACTGAAGTCGGCTAAAATTATATATTCCTAAATGACAGTACTAATTAGTATCAAGAATGCAGTCAATAAGCTACAGCCTTCTTGTGACGCCTTTGATAGTTATGCACAAGTACCATATATACTCCCTTATAAGTCAGGACCAACTACAAACAACAGACCTTATCCGCCGTCTAATAATGCACGGGCAGAGCAGAGCATATATTTTCCAACTGAATATTTCTAACAAACTGCACAGACCCAGATTTGCCATAACGATCTGGGTCTTGCAGTCGGACTTATAAGCAAGTAAAAATAGTATGCAATTTCACTTTACAGTAGCAGAGGCATATCTAGCTTTACCACAGATTTTACTTCACAACTATTCTTTTGATTCACAACCTCTGAATTAGCTTCATAAAAGAATAAATAATTTCATTGCTAATATAAATAAATTTAACGGACGCCTTTATTGTAACTTTGATGAATTCTTCTTTAGCTTCATCATACACAGCCTATTCAATGTTAAATGATTTGAATGAAACTGCGTAATTCTGAATATAACATTTTTCAATAAGCAACAGATCTGATCCATTGCCATCATTTCATTTTTGCTGTTATCACCAAAAAAATCAAATATTCTACTGTTAGCTACTACCTTTGCGGAAATGTGAAACAATTTCACCACCCCTTCGATACAAAATATGGCAGCCTTTTAAAAACAAAATATAACAAGTTATTAGTCTACATGAAATGGATTACCCATGCCAACATGATGCAGGTTAAGCTATAAATACATTAAGACAAGACACTGGTGAAAACATTTTTTTTACAAGCATTATGTGCTGAATAGCATCTATACTCACTTATAAGAGTCCAAATGTAAACTGCACAGACCCAGATCTGCCATCACATAATTCGCTAGCAGATCTGGGTCGGTGCAGTTCGTTAGGAGTAATCAGTAGACAATCAACACAGACCCTGATCTGCAGGTGCATCATGCTATGGCAGATTAGGATCTTTGTTGTTTGCAGTTTGACTAACTTACAAACAAGTATAAACTGTACACGATCAAAAGTTATGACTTTCTTTTTCTTGCTTTTCATGAAAATCTTTGCAGACCAGACAAAAAAGGATCAGCAAAAAATCTTTGCAGACCAGACAAAAAAGGATCAGCAAAACACTGCTTTAGTTTGTCTTTTTTAATGACAATCTTTGCAGGTCAGACATAATGGATAAGCAAAACACTACTGTAGTGTTTTTCATTTTTAACATTAAAAAATTACCAAAAATTAAAAATAATCATTATTTATTGTTCTCTAATTTTTGGTACAGACAACTTTGTAAAAATCATCTAACCTTAGGTAACTAACGAACATAATAATTTGTTTACCTATAAATCATACAAAAATTTACAGGCAATGAAGTATAAATAATAGCAATACAGCTGCCCAACCATTCTGTATATGCAATACAATTACGAAATACATTTAGTAATCAATAAAATACAGAGGAACTCAACTATAACACAGTAGATGGGGTCTACATCCAAGTGAGGTATGTATTTAACCATGGTATTGCAAGAACAAGTGAAAATTCTATGAATGTCTATGAATTTCAGGGTGGTATATGGTTATAAACAAACAAGTAGTGCAATGAAATCGTACAGTAACAATTTTACTACTTGCCAATTTATACAACAATGGGAATTATGATACCCCGTGCTAGATGACAATTAGTGATTGCTGTGTAATTAAGAGCTGTATTATGTTGGTTTCTGAAACATAACTGTACTTGATCTGTCAACTTGGCTGTTTTGAGTATTGTCAAGAAATGAGAGATATCTATGACCAAAAACAAAATCAGGAACCATGACACAATCTTGTGTTCACGTGAATTCATCTTATAATGCAGCTTTCTCGACTGGTATTCCCCAGTACCATCTTTGCCCAACTCATCAACAACAATTTTTCAGTCACAAACTAAACTCATGACATGATTAACTTAAGATTTTTTCATGAAAACAAAAAAAACCTAATGTTTAATTTGGTGTAAAGCATCTGACTCCTTCTGATAAATATATTATTGAATAATAAATAATGAAGTACATGTGTAAATTATAGGTCTCATGCTATGTATAAAGTTAATTAGTAAATTATGTTCAAGCAATTAAGTCCTCATTTAATATTAAAATATTTGTAATACTTAATTACTGTATACATTTTCTTGAAAGTGATTGCAAAATATGCAATTAATAACAGAGATCTAACTTTCTAGATTCATAACATGTAATGCATGTAAAAATTATAAATAACATTTTTAAAGACTGACATTGTAAAACCCTGTAAAATGAAATATTTAGATAGGTAAAGTGTGACGAATGTAAATATAATAGGATCTAAGGTTTTACTAACATAGCTTAAATAGTGCAAATCCTGATGAATTAATAGTTTTGTATTTTTCCATGGCATTATCTTCATGTTCAAACTTACAAATGACATTTAATTCAATCCCACATCTAAATATCCCCCAGACTAAAATATAGTTTTGAAATGGCTGCTACTCCATTACAAGTCTGGTCTAACTACAAATATAACAGACCCCAGATCAGGGTCTTTGCTGGTTTTTTTCTCTTTACTGCTCCTAAAATGCACTTCACTGACCCAGATGTGCCAGCATATTGTGGGATGGCAGATCTAGGTTTGTGCACATAGCAGCTGGACCAGTCTTGTGAGAGAGTATATTTATTTTGTTGGCTCTGATTTAAGAATATTATTGAGCACTGAATAAAGTTCATCTTTCAGTAACCCTCTCATGAAAAATATCAGGTTATACATAGACTACAAATCTTTGCATACATGTACTAAATTTTAAACTGACTTTCATCATAAATTTTCATGGAAACTGGATTTTCACAAGTGTATGGTCCATATATTCAAATACCATCTCAATATTGTCTGTTTAATATCTAATTTTTTTTCAATAACAGTTTCAGTATACAATGAAAGTGAATGAATGCATGAAATTTCTCGTACATGCATGGTATTATGGATTGTTACTGTTATTGGTCCAATGGCATTTTTCAGCCAAATGGCAGCCAATGTATTTGGTGGAGAAAGAACTTGGAGGGAAAACCTCTACAAAAACCACTGAACCATGGGAAGCTAATGGCAAGCTTTCTATGCCAACACTGGCTGCATGGTATAGTAGAATTAGTTTGCTGATGTCAACCATGCACACCACTGTACCTTTTCCTGAGATGCACCAGGTCCAAAAAATACATACATGTTGGTGGAATGCTCAAATGTGGGGGTTAATTAGATGTAAATTAAGCAACAAACTGGTGCACTGGACTCTACAGTCAGCACATTCCAGGCTTAGACTCCAGTAATTTCTACTCAAGACTAGTTGGTAAAATCTCCATGAGACAAAAAACAGTTAAGAGAAACAATTGTGTCCATGTGCATTTCTCCCCAAAGATGATAAATTTTGACTAGCTCAAAGAGATGATAAATTACTATATATTTTTGAATGGTTTCAAAGATCTGATAAATTACTATCTATATGAGACTGAGTATAAAGAGATGACAAATTACTATGTCTATTTTGACTGGTTCAAAGAGATAACTCTGCACTGTACAGAATGCTGTGGATTCACACCTGTATCTAGGTGCCAATTTTTCTGGATTTCTTAACGGTCACTGGCAGTAAATTCATTTCCATTATAAAACAATCAAACTGTGACAAATGCAAACCCCACATAAATAGTCACTCATCACAGACATGTCAATCAATGTAAGTATTGATTACGATTTTATTTATTTCTTAACCATAAAAATTGATACCCACAAGAACTGATGAATCCACAGTACTGCTCAAATAGTTGGCAGCTCCACAAACACAGAAAATATGGTAGAAATATCACACAATTTGTAGTTAAATGAACTTCTGTGACAACATTTAAAACATACTTTGAAGCCTTGAATCACTATAAAATAAAATATGATGAATTAAGATGCATTAATGATCATGCATGGAAAAATTTAAAGGTGGCATTGCAAACATGGCTGGGTTGCCATGGCCGTGGAAGGGTGGAGCCATACTGGTATTTATTTGGCCAATAGACCGTCCATCAAACCCATGAGGATTCGGTCCAAGAATGCTGTTAATACTCATCATAGATGGGGTAGGTGGATGACTTCTGTTGTGGTAGAGTGAGCTCCCTTGGTGATGATGCTGAAGTGAATTGGGATCCATTCCTGGCTGATGAGACAGAATGGGGTTCGTGTGGGAAAATTTTATGGGTGAAATGTTTAGAGATTCACTTTGAGAGGCACTATCTGAGAATATATTACTTAGGCTGAAATTACCCATATGAGGGGTCACACCAACACTTCCTGAATGGGGAGTAATAGGTCCATTTCCATGGTTACCATGAACACTGTTCATATTCATATTCATATTCATTCCAAAGCCTGGTTGAAAGTTCAGACCCAACCCATTTTGAGATCTGCCAGGTTGAAATAGTTGATTGAAAGATATGTCGGAAGTTTTTGGCATAGGTGTGTTTGAATTAGCTAACCTTGAACCTGGATTGAAGAAGTTCCCAGGAAGAAAAGGTGGCCCATCTCCCTGAACTGCCCTAGATTGTGGAGAGAGATTCTGAAGAGGGAAAAATGGGGTCATACTCCTATTTGGCTCAAATATTGAGTGGGATAAATTACTATCCACTTCTGGATACAACTGCTTATTGTTCTTCTTCTGCTGCTTAGATGCCCTTGAACTCTGCTTTTGTTGCCGTGGTTGTGGCATTTGTTGATTGGCTGGCTGGGGTGGGGTTATCTGGGGAGGTGTATGTCTAAGGGATGGGTTGGGTGGAGTGGGACGGGATGATGAGGATGGGGCTGCAGGACCAGACATTGGTCCCTGTGACACAGGTGGATGCTGCTGAGGATTCATAGGCAACTGTGACTGAGGCTGCTTTGTTGACTTTGTATTTTCTGATGATGATGAAGGATTAGCTGATTTTCTCCCAGCAGAGCTCTGGTTTGGTGGGGTATGACTTAAGGGCTGAGTGCCTGAACTGTCTCTATTGAAATTCATGCTTCCACCTTCATATCGATTTCCACCATAAGGAAGGTTCAATGAACTGAATCCTTGATTTGAAGGATTTGTAAAGTTTGAATCATATGGTGATCTATTTGTCATGGCCCTTCTATTCTCCTCATTAGACAGAAGAGGAGGGTGATGCAGTGGTGGAGTGTTCATAGGCTGGGATGTGGAAAACCCTGTTGGAGAGAAGTAAGGCTGATTGCTGGAGTGCAGCTGAGGAGTTCGTTCCATACTGGTCACATTTCTTTTCTCTGTTTGAGAACTTGAAGGATTCCTACTTTGTGAATTGGACACATCTGTTAACTGTTTCTGTGTGTTCCTCAATTGATCACTTTGATTTTTGTTTGTGTCTGCTATACCTTGTCTACGCTGAGGATCTGAGAAGAAATTCTGATCATGTGACATGTGTTCATGAGACGTGTTTGATCTGGACATTGAAAATGAGAATGGTTCTTGCATAGAACTTTGTCCATGGGATGAAGGCATTTTCTCCTTGCTACAGGAAGGTTTATTAGTGACTTCATGAGAGTTGTCTCCCCTATTTAACTCGTGTCTAAACAGCCCAGGACTCATTTGTGGAGGTTGCTGACTTTGTGACATTGCAATGCTTGGTGAGAATTGGGAAGGCTGTGACACAGATGATAACATAGGGTAGAATGAAAATGGGTGATGTCCAACACTGGAGCTTGTGCTTTTTGTTGTGCCTGTTGCTGAAGACAACGAAAAAGAGAACGAGTTTGCTGAGACAGTCACAGGTGTACTGCCTGGAAGGTTCAAACTGTCCATGTAACTACTACCACTACTGGCAATTGGTGTCAAATTTAATCCAATGTTTGCAAAATTGAAGGCATCTGAGGAGGATTCATTTTGAAGCCTGGCGAAACTTCCATCTGAAGTATCTGTGTTGACTGAACGAAGCTGCTTGTTGGCAGACTGTCTCTTGTCTCCCCTCATTGTATCTGGTTGATTTCGAAGAATGTCATTCTGACTTGAATGAACAAAATTTTCAGCAGAATATATTTTATTCTGCTGTTTTAAGATCTCTGGCATCGAACTGTTTGCATTACTTTTGTTCCTGATGTCTTTGGCACTTGTAGCGATAGTACTCTGCCCGTGGGGTGACTTAACATTAATTCCTTGCTTTGCAGGCGAGTTGAAAAGCATTTCTGCAGAATATGGTGATGAAAAATTGTTTCTATTGAATGTGTTGGAGCTAGATGAAGCTGGAAGGGGTTCCTTTGCAACTGTTGGTATGGTGTAATCAGAAGGCAGTGTCAACGAGTTTGTGGTAACAGAACTCAGCTCCCCTGCTGAAGAACTGAAATTTGGTGGAGGAGATCCAAAGCTTGCTTGGGGTGATTTTAATGTATTTGGTTCTGTCACTCCCCTTTCTGATGATGTGATTCCACTATTATTCTTTGTTTGGGCGCTATCCTGTGTATTTCTGGACTGCAATGAATTACTAGTTGGCTGAGAACTGCCAGAAACAGGCTGATTGGATGAATCAATGCCTGAAGAATCCCTCTGGGAATCATACATTCCTTGGTTCAGTGGAGTGTTGCTGTTAGGCTGAACTGTGTTTGGATTTTGAGGTGTGATGTGTGTATTTAAAGATGACCTTGGGGAGGTGTCATTTACTTGCATATTTGAAGATGATTTTGAAGAATTATGAGGTGGAGATGCATCATCTATAGTTGCAAAGGTTGGGGACATGGATGTCATGGATAAACTGAGAAGACTTGAGTTTGCATCCATGTTTGTGACAGTGTTCAGACCAGTGATGCTCTCCAAAGTTTGAGACACAATCCTAGAACTGCTGCTTTGTTCTCTGGAAGCCATTCTCTTATCAGCTGGAGTGGGATAATATGATATAGTACTGCACTGTGTCACTTTTGGAGACTCATTGGCTGTGCTGACAGGATTCAAATTATCTGTGGTCATCTTTGAAGAGCTTCTGTTTAATTTTGGAGAGCTTAATACAGGGGCTGATAGTGGAGGTGATGTAATGGGTTCAGATGAAATCTTTGCTTGTGAGTTTGAAATTCCTTTACCAGCTTCACTTTGCAGCTTGCTCTGTGAATTAGAGATGCTTTTACTTGACTTCTTTGAAGACGTTTGTGACTTACTTGGTGAGTGCTGTGGATGAGGGTTGCTTTCAGCTGTTATGACCATTTCTGGCCCTGATGATTTGACAAGTAAAGGCATTGATGGCGCATCAGGTGCAACTGATGATTTGGATAAATGCAAGGGAAGAAGAGGTGAACCTATGTCATCAGAAGCATCACCATTAAAATCATACACTGACATGTGCTTGACAACATTTGTTTGGTCAGACATTTTGTTGGTTTTATCTTTGCATTGTTTTGTTTTTTTGTTCGGGGGTTCATGTTCAGTATCAGCAGTGGTTTTGCTCCTCTTTGATTTACTCTTCTTTCCACCAGATGATGTTTTTGATGCTGTTCCTGGGCTTTCACACGAGTCAGTAAGAGGTGTTCCAAAACCATCTGCCCCATCCAGAACAGCAGATTCTACACGGTCTAGTACATCGTCTAACTCATTTTCTGAAAATGTTATTGTCTCTGGGAATATTATCTCTTCTGTTCCTTGCTTTTTACTAGTGACGTTTCCTTTGCTGTCCTGCATTTGTTGGACTTCTGGCTTGGGTTTAGCTTGGTTCTCTAGAGATGTAGAAGTAGCTGCAGGTTTCTTTGATTTCTTGTTCTTTTTCGATTCAACACAAGCTGATGTCACTGCAGGCTCCATAAAATGGTCTTCAGTCATGTCCATGTGGATCTCAAGAGTTCTGTCCTCAGCTTGACTCTCGTGGAAAAGATCTGTCATGCTATCAGGAAGTTTTCCAATAACAATCTCCTTGGCAGTGCCAGCATTGTTTATGCCCTGATCACAGCTGCTTGACGCTATCGAATTAGCATTTCTTGCATTAGAAGAATTATTTTCTCCGACAGAGCTACTGTCCTTCTCTGGTCTGTTTCCTCCTTGTTTATTGTTTGAACCCTGCCCATCATTATTGTCCCTTTCCACTTCCATGGCCTGCTTTTGTGGTGAGGCATTTCCATCATCCTCTGTTTCACCTGCACTTGTATCTATATGTAATGGGTTATCCTCATTGGCTGGGTTATAGAATCCACTGATAGTTGGTGAGATTTCATTTGGACTGGAGAAAATAGACTCCGCAGCCTTCGCAAGAATATCCGTTTCAGATGATGTGGACTCAGTAGTATGCGTAGAAGTGTCTGGTTCCATGGTTGATTCCGGAATTTCAATATGAAGACCATCTGACACTGAATCTGGTTGCTCTGCTGGTTCTTTATCTGCCTTGATGGAACTCTTTGACTTCTTCCTGGAGGATGAGCTGGAGCCAGTTGAAGTCTTTGTACCATCAGATCCTCCTGTTGTAGGCTTTGGGCAAATGGTACGCTGGTTGTTCTTTTTGTTCTTTTTGCTGCTACTACTACTGTTTGTTGAAGCAGTAGCTGGCATGGTGGTAGGAGTTGAAGGCATACCTGTCTGGCTAGTGGCAACCGACGTCTGGAGCTGACTTTGTGTGGACACGGGAGGCTGGAACTGACCCAACACTTGCATTGTGGTGGGGTCCACAAGGACGCTTGTTGGCTGACCATTCACTGGAAGGGTGATCAGTATGGGTGTAGATTTAGCTGGCACTTGTTGGATGGCCTGACTCTGATAAGAGGTTTGGTTTGGTGGAACTGGCTGTGGCTGAATACCCGAGTTGTCTGTTCCAGAGATCTGGCCAGATGATAAAGTCACAATGCCTTGTGCTGAGCTGACATTTCTCATACCATGACCCATCATATTTGTCACACTGGTATCTGGGTGTACATTGGCAGCAGTGAATGCATCTGCTTTCTGTGAAGTAGATGACTTAACCTGTGTAGTCATGACCATGTTCTGTATAGAAGAATTTGAAACTGCATTTGTTGTTGAAGATGCTGCTACAGAAGACTTCTGGTTTGCAGAGCTTGTGGTCATCAGAATATCCATTGACTGCTGGTCTTGAATTTGGCTTTGATGAACACTCTGCATCTGGCCTTGACCTTGTTGCACAGAATGAATATGGATCTGCCCTTGAGTCTGTCCTTGTCCAACAATCACCTGGTTAGGGTTCATGAGAGCATTATTGGATTGTGTCAATGTACCATCAGCCCCAGTCTGAAACTGAGCCTGAAACTGTTGCTGTACACCAACCCTCTGCTGCACTTGACCATTAGAATTGATGATCCCTGTCTGTGAAGTCAGTGTCTGTGGATTACTCACAACTGGGATAATCTGTCCATTAGGCAATATTAAAGCAGATGGAAGTTGACTGGGTTGATTGGGCATAGTATTCAAGGCCAGATAACTGCCATTCTGATTAACGGGGAGAACAAGATTAGTATTCTGCTGCATGATGCCTGGAATCTGACCACTGGATCCTGGAACTTGAAATTGATGCTGACCTTGTAGCTGAAAGTGACCTTGAAACTGGCCTTGACCTTGGGCTTGTGACTGGATGAACTGGCTTCCTTGAAACTGTCCACTTATTTGTTGCTGCTGTAAAAGCATATTTTGCTGCTGCAAAGCCATGTTTTGAAACTGTGAAGCATTACCACCCATCATTTGATTTTGTAAGAGATTTGCTTGCTGCTGTGCTAGTACCATTGCTTGATTGCTCATACTGTTGGGATCCATGTTTTGCTGATCTTTCATTAGATGCTGTTGGGAAAAGTTGTTCACTTTGTTTGCATTTGTAGGGTTGTTAACATCAACCCCTACAGGCACAGTTGCAATCATTGGAAAACCTTGCTCATTGATGAACATGATTTGCTGATGCTGAACTGGTCCTGACATTCCACTGTTCTGCAAAACATTCATTGGAACTGACATCTGCATATTAACTACATTATTGCCAGCATGAATCATCTGCTGATAGTTTGGCATGTGTCCAGTTGACATGATAGGAATGTTGGAACTAATGGTCTGTGTGGTACAAGTCATCAATGCATTGCTTTGGATCATTTGTGAACTGGACATCCCTGGCACACTGGAGCTTCCCATCCCACCAGCCATAGACATGTTCTGTGTTTTGGATGCAACTGAAGCCAGGGTCTGGAGGGCAGAGTTCTGAGGTGAGATGCCCTCTATTTGTTCCTCTTCACTGGTTAGTTCTGGAGCAGGAGTTGCTGGGGCAGACACTGACAGCCCCTCCCCTAGATGGTTCCCATGCCCACCAGTATGAGGCGTAATTCCTGCATCCTGCATGGCCAGTTGGAGAAGTCCTGTGCCTGCAGTCTCAGCTGAAGCCTTTTCATTTGACATCCCAGAATTCCCAAATGTATTTCCTACAGAGGAACCAAGAGAGTGAGAAATACTGCCTTGCAAACTATTTTGAATTCCTCCTGGCATCATGAATTGATTATTTCCTGTCACCATCACTGGATTGTACAACATATTATGATGGCCCAAGAACTGATTTCCATGCACTCCTCCCATCTGTGCAGTTCCAATAATGTTCATTTCTTCAGGCACAGAAACTGATGATGTTATTAGTTCCTGCTGAGACTGCAGTTCCTTCTCCTGCTGACTTCTGGCATTTTTCAAGTTCTCAAGCTGAACACTAATGGTGTTCCTTCTTTTGTTTTTGCTTTTTGACTTTGAAGTGTCCTCTTTAGACCCACTACCTGTACCATCTGTAGTAGAACTCACTCCATTATTAGTAGACTTGATTTCTGTTGAGTTGTCTCCACTTGAATCTAGAAATGTACTAGAGGTGTCACTTTTACTTCCAGTCTTTTTTCCATCCCAATCTGTGTCCATATTTAACATGGAGACACCTGAAAAAAGAAAAAACCAAACAAAAATGCATTATCACTCCACAGCTAGGCAAGATGTAGTTTACTGACAGGTAAAACTCATTTTAATTGTTGTCATTCTTACCTGCTACTATGGCCTTTCTTCTTCCAGGATGCAAGTCCCCCCAATGAAAGCTAAATATTCCCTCCTCCAATTAGCAACTGGGTGCCCACAAAAAAAAAAGAACATGATTCCAGTGGAATTTATTAGTCGTAGCCAAAATACAGAATATCTTCTATTCATCTCAGCTGAAACTGCAAAGACTGAGTGGGACGGGAGGAGGGAATCTTTGCAATAGTAACAGGTATATGTGACATAATTAAAATTAGTTTACCCCACACACACCCAACTACATTTTAATAACAGTAATAAATTAAATGCTACTAAAGCATTGCAAAATTTACTAGGTGGGAGTAAAGCTGATGGCCTCCAACAAGTGAACTTACCCTCGTTGTAGGAGTGATCCCCAATGCAAACAGGATGATGGCATAGCCACATGTCATGCTATAGTCACTGGTCTCGACGAGTTAATGCCTTCACTCAAGTGTGCCAAAGATTTAAGCCATAGGATGAAAAGATAGTGTGAGACTGCCAGATGGTGGCTTTTCATCATGAGCAGTGGTTCCTGTAGGACAATGATGCAGCAAAAGCCCTAACTTCATGGGCTTTAATATGAAGCAAAAGCCCTAACCTCATGGACTTTAATATGAAGCAACAGCCCTAAGCTCAAGGACTTTAATACGAAGCCACAGTCCTAACCTCATGCACTTTAATATGAAGCAACAGCCCTAACCTCAATGACTTTAATATGAAGCAACAGCCCTAAGCTCAAGGATTTTAATATGAAGCAAAAGCCCTAAGCTCATGGACTTTAATATGAAGCAACAGTCCTAACTTCATGGGCTTTAATACTTTTGCACTTACAGTGCTAATCTCATGGGCTTTAAGATTCGCACATTAAAAGCCCACACATCATGGACTTTAATACTCATGCTGCAAAATCCCAAACCTCAAGTACTTTAATATGAAGCAACACCCCATATATCATGGACTTTAATATGAAGCAACAGCCCTAAGCTCAAGGACTTTAATATGAAGCAACAGCCCTAAGCTCAAGGACTTTAATATGAAGCAACAGCCCTAACCTCATGGATTTTAATGTTCATGAATTCAACATTTTGTTTTTGGTTTTCATTGATTTCATGATTATCACAACAACAAATTTAGAGGCACACTAAATAATGATCTTTATGTCAACACAATACGGCCCATCCTCCAATCCACAAATATACCTTAAATCACTTAACACAATACAGCCCGTCCTCCAATCCACAAATATACCTTAAATCACTTAACACAATAGAGCCCATCCTCCAATCCAAAAAAATACTGTAAATCACTGTTAAGACAATATGACCCATCTTCCAATCCACAAATAATAACAACAAACATGACTTATCCCTCTAATCCACAAATTGTTCTAAATCAGTGCTAATACATCACAAGTACTCCATCCTGAATACAAATGTTGCAGATCACTGTTACAATTCAGATCCACCAACAAACTACACAGACCCAGATCTGCAATCACAAATTACTATTTATTAGGAGTCTTCAGCAGAACAAACAACACTGATGCATTATGGGACAGTAGATCAGGGTCTACATGTTGCTTCCAGCTGGAAACAAATTAAGCATGCATACTCAGCAAGTGCCATGTAATATTAGGGAATATTAAGTATGTAATATCAATTAGTGTTCAGACAGATTTATTAATATTACTTTAAGGAACTGTTCTGATTTATGTTTTGTGTACATCCGACAGTCTTGGCAATTATTTATTCTACGTGTTGAAAGACAACATCTTGCACTGGATACATCGTGCACTGGATTAAAACAACCACTTCATTTCATCTATCTTGCATTAGATTTCGTCATTCTGTAATTTGCTACACTGTCATGTTGCTATTATGCAACAATAGTGATTCACAAAACTGTTAAGGGCGCTATATTATTATAATTTATGGTAAGTACTTGTGTTTTTCAAAACTGTGATGGACAGCTGATCAGCGTTCCCACAAGAATTGAATTATTACACTTGACCCTGTTGCCACAAAGCTCCTCAACTACACTTCCATTTCTACTTGCTTATAAGGCTGATGCAACTGCAAACTGCACAGACTAGTATCTGGTATCACATAATGCACTGGCAGCTCTGGGTCAGTGCAATTTTTATTTTATAATTAGAAGAACAAATGATGTAGACCCTTTTTGCCCCCACACTGTGTGACAGTAGATCAAGGTTTACACTGTTTGCAGTTGGACTGGACTTACAAGCAAGTAAGTATGGTATGCACATAAGCTCTGACTCTGATGACTGAGGGACAAACTGATCAACACAAAGGTTTACATACATTTTTATTGGCAAAGAATCTTCACAAATGATGATGGGTTACATAAATGAAGATGGGTTACCATATTGTATAAAAATTTAATTCAAGAATTTAACAAACTATTGTTCAGAAATTTTAAGTGCTCACTCAAGTTTCGGAGTTTAGTGAAAAAGTTCTGTTGTTACAGCTTCACTAAAAAATTGCATATTTTTTAAATTAAAATTAGAGTTTTAAAATATCTTTCTTAATAACTTAGTTTACAATAAATAACTCTGCTACTCAACATTTAACAAATATCAAGTATTAAAACAGACTCATAATATCTTGAATTTTCTGGTAGCTATTATGGACTAGTGATTTCCTCAAAACAGAAATTTCTCAACTTTTTCTCTCAACTTTTGTTTTTGTCTAAGCTGTACCAGATTCACGGGCATCCTTTTTATCTCTACTTCTACCCTATAATGTTACAAGTATCATAGAGTAAGTTTCATTTTGAGAATTTTCAATACTTTTAGTGATGCTGAGGCACTGTGTATAAAGCTTGTGAAACTTTTAATAGTTCCCAACTATGTGACATTTGCAAAGTGGATTATTAGAAGTCATTTGACGTGAAAGGAATTTTTGTGAAATTTTCAAATATAAACACAAATTGTTGTTAAACTATTGAAAACCTGATTATTTATTACATTATCAATTTTTAAAACATCCAAAAGTGTTACATACCTTCTTCCTGATCCACCCTGGCTTGCATTAGCTGTTCATTTTTCTCCCTCAGTTCCACGATGTACTGATAGGCTTTCTCCACAATTTCTAGGGTGCTCTGTAAAACATTGGAAAGAAGAGAACAGTAAAAGGAAGTTGTTGTAGAGTTTAACGCCATTTTTCAGCACACGATAAGCTATACATGGTGGCCAGTATTAATGGTGGAGGAAGAACCCGGAAAACACACAGAAAGAACCACTGACCCACGAGAAGCTAATGGCAAGCTTTCTCACATACCCAAACTGGCTGAATCCGAGACTCGAACCCATGCAGAAAGAGGTGGTAAAAGAAAGTAGCACCAATCAATGAATAGAATGGTAGCTTCTTTAAAGAACTAAGTTCAAAACAAGAAGCAAAAGGTGAAAATTTAAAAGTATGTCAAAAGTATGTGCTAGATACTTGTCTCTACATAACCCCATCTCAACCCACTACTGCATTTATACAATAGAATATTATAAAATTGCTCAATCCAAAATTGTAATCAAAAGAAATTGAAGGAAGATAGGACATGCATGCAAACCCAAAATTAAAGCATTGCTGAAAAACTTTGGTCTTTCCAAAGACCTTACACAAACAAATATGCAGTACTGTACAGGATTCATGGCAATCTATGTTAGTTTAATGCAATGGCTTTTGTATGATAAACAAGAATAACTGGCATTTTTTCAAAAAGAGAGAGAGAGAAATAGAAAGAGAGAATATAAGCACATTTGATAAATGTGGAAATAATTTAACTTTCTGAATTTAAATGCACTAAGATGCTTTGAAACTTGATTACTGAATTTAATACTGAACCTGAAAACAAGAAATTATATTAAAATTGTATCTTTCAATGGCTTGACAATACATTTTTAATTAAATAATTGGCATATAAAGATTAACTGAGGACTGAAATTTTTTACAATTATTTTTCTTAATATTATTTGCATTACTTCTTCCAGACACGAATATTTACTGATGCTGCAATATTTTCCACTTGTCACATATTAGAGAACATAATTTTTCAAGACTAGATTTAGTCTCTGAAATTTTTTAACTTAGCCATGCATGCACGGAGTTTACTTCCCTCTAAGGAGGTTTCATATGTGAGGTTCTGAATGGGTATTGTGAACGAAAACAATTACAGACACTAACAACCATCAAACTAGTTTAAAATATGATTAATTTTCAAGACAAAAACTATGAGAGAGTGGATACTTTGCTGAAAGTAATTAATGTGTAAATGCAGATAGTGTGTTTGTGTGTGCGTGTGGGAGAACAAGTCTTGGCACTAATGCAGAGCAAAACATATGTTAATTTTCCAGCAGTTTACTTTTTTGTCACAATTCCTTCCAAGCACCACCCTCAACACATGAAATTGTAGTTTTTCTTTAAGAAATGTACAGATTTCAATATGTGTTTGCTTATTAATCCATACATATGTGCTAATATGACAAAAATTTCCCTTCCAATATGACTCAGTTAAAGGCAACTGACACCATAAATATGTTAAATTCTGTCAGAAAAAAGAAATTAAAATTTGACATTGGTGTTCTTAATGTAAAGCTATATACTAAATCTGGTTTAAATCCATTAAGTCATTGAAACATAAATGAACAGAAACAAAATTTTGGACAAACTGACAAGACTGATGGATCGATGGATCTGTTTAAGACAAAATGTTTATGACCCCTCTACACATATAACTTGGACATAAAGACACTTTTAACAAAAAATATGTCTTAACAAAGGTGACCACTAGAAATGTTGTTGTTGTAGGGTTTAACACCATTTTTCAGCACACTGCTATACCTGGCGGCCAGTATTAATGGCGGAGAAAGAACCCAGAAAAACCCCGGAAAGAACCACCGACCCACGAGAAGCTACTGGCAAGCTTTCTCACATACCCACATTGGCCGAATCCTAGACTCGAACCCACGCAGACAGAGGTGAGATGGCAGTGATCCGTAACGGAGAGCGCTTTAGACCACTCGGCCACTCGGGGCCCCACCACTAGAAATAAGTTTTCTACTAGCATAAATTGGACAAAAAGTGACTAATAAATCTAAGAGGTCATAAATGACGTGCCAGATTCATTCAGTGTGACAGAAACAAAAGCAACAAAAGTTCTTAATGAATTTTATTCTACTTGATATTTTTGACAGTCTACAGAAAAAGACCACATGTAAGACCAATGTTCCCTAAAGGGCACACTCTTGAGCTGAAGTATTTTTCCTGACATCACAGTTGCTGCCATTTTTATTTGGGACATGTAGTATAATCTGACAGTTAAGTGGCAATACATTAGAATATTTAATACAGTTGGTCAGTTGTGTTAAGTAACAGTACATGTGGAATATTTAATATATTTGGCCAATTCTAAACTTGTGTTAAGTAACAATACATGTAGAATATTTAATACACTTGGTCAGCTGTGTTAAGTAACAAAACGTAGAATACTTAATATACTTGGTCAGTTAAGTTGTTGTTATTGTTGAAGGTTTTAATGCCATTTTCAGCACAAGATAGGCTATACATGGCAACCAGTATAAATGGTCGAGGAAGAACTCGGGAAAACCCCGGAAAGAACCACCGACCCATGAGAAGCTACTGGCAAGCTTTCTCACATACCCGCATTGGCCAAATCCGAGACTCAAACCCATGCAGATATATGTGAGATGGCAGTGATCCATAATGGTGAGTGCTTTACACCACTCGAGGCCCCGGTCAGTTAAGTAACATTACAAGTGGAATATTTAATACACTTGGTCAGTTGTGCTATGTAACAATACATGTGGGATAATTTGTGTACTCAAGCAGTTATTTTTCATGGCAATAAATGTGGCATATTCAGTATACTTGAAAATTTATATTCAGTGGTAGTAACTGCAGAATACTTGGTATAAATAACATGTTAAGAAAAGGCAATGTTTGGTATATTTTAGCAGTTATGCAGAGTGGCAATACCAGTGGAATATTTGGTATATGTGGGCAGTTATGCTAAGTGGCAGCACATGTAGACAGTTATTTAGTGGCAATACATGGGAACTATTTGCAATACTTTATTTTGTTTGGTAAGAATACATGAGACATACTTGGTATACTTATTATGTTTTGTAACAATACATGGAAAATATTTGGAATACTTTATTACTTTTAGTGACAATACACGAGACATATTTGGTATTCATTAGTATCTTTTAGTAACATTACATAAGAAATATTTGGTATACTTTATTATGTTTAGTGGCAATACATGTGGAATATTTTTGTATAACTAGGCAATTAGATTGAGTGGCAATGCATGTGCGATATTTGGTATACCTGGGTAGTTATGTTGAGCAACAATACACATGGGATGGTCTAAAAAAGTTTAGGATTCTGAACACTGATTTAACAGGCTGATGAAAAGGTCACCTAACAAAACTTCTGATCATGTCAGACCTCCCTCTGTGAGTTCTGACTTAAAACAGATTATATATTGGAATGAACCAATAAATATGATTATTGTCTGTATGTTAACTCAGTATGTATGTTAACTCACAGGAGTTTCCCTTTCCTTGAGGGTGATGGTTGGCAAGATCTCTCCAATTTTACTGATCCAGTACTTGATCTTCTCTTTCCTCTTTTTCTCCACTTCATTGTGTATCATTCTCTTGCGGTCTCGATCACTTTGTTGGCTAAGAAGAAAGACACACAAAATTTAAGCAAAATGTTCAGAAAAGAAAAACAAATATACTGACACAAAGTCAGAACACAGTAAGGACAATAAAGTTCTCAGTGACAAATTATATGGCTTTTGAGTTCTCAGAACAATGAAAAAGCCTTCCAAACCAAACCTGTAATCTTATCATCTTTAAATGAACCCCATACAAACTGGTGAAAGCCGAAATGTTTCCAATAACATATCTGCTGCCAAGTGTTTTTGTTACAGACCCTGGCTTTAGTCTCAAGCTGCTTACAGGTTTGGATTTACAAGGTGCTTAGCTGCCAACCTCCCTGACAATGGGGTGGGGGAGGGTTACAGACTCAAAAAACTTGGACATCTTTGACAGCCATATTCGTGGCATGTTGGCAGATTTACCATAGATTTTATATGGTGTTTGGAAGTTGAAATAAATTCATTCAATCTCAAGATACTGTTGCAACACATACATAAATAGAACGCAAAACAGGCCTTATGTATGTATTTATACTTTTGATTTTTCTCCAGTATGCCTTGTTCAAAATGGCCAATTTCGGTGGTCGCATAAAGGAGAAACTGCCAGGTTGCCTATCATTCAGGCAAAATGGTCTGCTAGCAACCTTACTGGAAAGCATCTAAAGATGATAGACTTGGCATTCTCTGATGTTATTATCAGACTTCCACACATATAATCACAAGTTTCTTTCTTTAAAATCCATTGGACTGCGGAAGTCTTCAATGGATGTAGTCTTGGCTGCTCTCAATAATACAAATTCCATCAACGAGTTCTACAAATACTGTTTTCCTGGTTTTTCTCACTTTGCCAATGATTCATCCTTCCTGGAATCAGACACACTGTTCAACATTTTGCCTTATAAAAATTCAATACAGCTCCAAGTTATTCAAACTAACAAAATAATATACGAAGCAAATTTTCATTTCAAAGAAACACAGCTGCCGAATGTAAACTATCCAATAGTCTTTTAAAAAATATCGCTTGAACATTATAGTTCAAAACAACGAAGAGTAATAGCTTTTATTTCTTCAAAGTCCGTATCTTTAATTTATTAATTTCAAAACTTAATTGGGTTGTTCCACTACATGTAAATGAAATACACAAATTAGCTTAATAGTTTTCTCACAATGAATTCTTAAAACAATACCACCCTAGCTAGTTTCCAGTTGGTCAAGTTGGCCTAACTTGAGCAAGCATGTTTATTTATCTCTGACTGACTTACATGTATCTTTTTATAACCTTCATGGCAATCAACTGTATAAACTGCCCTGGGGTAATATTTATCTATGAGCTGAGCTTAACTAGTTCATTCCAGTTACATGGTAGTGCCAATGAATACTCTATCTTCTTTTTTTTAAAACTAAGATTCCTGAAAACTGTTTGTTAGTTTTATTTTGAAAAAAGCATGAACTGAGCTTAGGGGTTTAGGTATCAAAAACCGTGTTTTAAAAATGTAACGTTGTGTTCTGGTAGTTATATAGGTACAAAATGAAATGATAAATATATATTCTGATGACTTCTACTGAACTGGCTCATATTTTTATACGACACTTATTTCATGCTTGGTTAGCGGAAAGTTTTGAATAGAAGAGAATACATGTATTGATACAATGGGCTTATAGGTCATAGTAACATCAGTATGGTTAAGCTTAAATAGAGTCTGAGGTAACAAAGGTATGACTATCAGGAAAGTAATCTTGTCCATACCTCTGTGTACAAAGCAGTCAGAAGATGCAATTAACTTTCTCATTTTGCTGAGCATACAGTTCAGTTCACAAATTTTTGTTTCCCCACACATTGCCAGCCCATGCAGCAATTACCATATATACTTGCTATACAAGCTGAGTCAAACTTCAAACAATAAAGATCCTGACCTGCCACAGCATAATGTACCTGTAGATCCGGGTCTATGTTGTTTGTTCTAATGATTAGTCCTATCAAATTGAATAGAATGACTTGGATATCTCACAAAGACAATGCAACTGGAGTACAATTTAACAGCCACAATTATAACCCAACAATTAACAGCAAGGTTTGCACACTGTTGGCAATTAAAATGAATTAAATTTAGTGATGAAATAATCCGATCTCCCTCTCCGTGAAGTTCAGATTTATTTTTCAACAAAGGAAGAACACCTCACACCAACCTAACTCAATTACATCTTGTTTTCTCTCTCTCTCTCGGGGCCCCGAGTGGCCGAGTGGTCTAAAGCGCTCTTCGTTACGGATCACTGCCATCTCACCTCTGTCTGCGGCGGTTCGAGTCTAGGATTCAGCCAATGTGGGTATGTGAGAAAGCTTGCCAGTAGCTTCTCGTGGGTCGGTGGTTCTTTCCGGGGTTTTCTCGGGTTCTTCCTCCACCATTAATACTGGCCGCCATGTATAGCCTATCGTGTGCTGAAAAATGGCGTTAAACCCCACAACAACAACAACAACAACTCTCTCTCTCTCTCACACACACACACACATAGATACATGCACAAAGTCAACAAGTCTAGTTTATTTACTGTACTCAAATTTAGTTTATTTCTTTTACTAATTTGTATTTTTCAGAAAGCTGTAGCGACATAAGTTACTATGCTGTGGATTAGTGCCAACAGTAAAATTCATATCTGTCCCTATTTCTTCTTCATTGCAAGCCAGAGGTGAAAATCCACTACACTCCTTTATTGTGTGCTGACTACCTTGTTTCTCCTCAATATGCATAAACCTGTTGGAATAATAACCGCTTGCATAAATTCTTCATTTCTTTGGGATTCTATTGATATTTCATGCCACTTGAATGAGCCAATCAAAGTTTCTCTTGCCAACACAGCCCCTTATTGACTGATAAAACAAGCACTTTCATTGGTGTGAAGGTGACTGTTTCATTGTGCTGCTGATAATGTATTTGTATTTATGCATACTCATGAAAAATGAGGAAATCTCAATACAGAACATAGTGTATTATCACCTGTGGCCTTGGATGATGAAGCCTTTTATGAGATGGGTGGGGCGGGTCGACTGGCAGTCTAACCCTGCCTTTAATGTGATGATGTGCTGTACAACCCCAAATCAAAACAACTATACAGCAAGTCGTGTTTATGTTTCGATTTTGCAACCAAAGACTAGTAAAAATAAGTGCATTCATATAATCATCTGTGGTAATTTTGCATATATATCTCTCTCAAAGAAATTTAAGGATTTGGTAAAAAGTATTTTCAGTTGACTTTTAGCTGAAAATCGAAATTGTGTTCTTGATATTCTATTTTGTGATGCTGAAACAATATGCACCCAATTTGTTAGCCATAACTTTAATCCTTTCTTCTGCTGTTTGTTGTCTCCTTCTCTATTATTTTCTAGCATATTTAATTTTACAAGTTTTCCCAATCATCGTTAATTTAAAATAATAATAGTCACTTTAAGACGTAACATGGTGTTCTGCTTTCTATTTCAGTAACCTCTCACAACATATGCTCTCTCTCCAATATTGTGAACTTACCCTTTGGGTTTTTAAAATGTTGTTGTTGTATGATTTAACTCCATTTTTCAGCACAAGATAGGCTATACATGGCAACCAGTATTAATGGTGGAGGAAGAACTTGGGGGAAAAGACCCAGAAAGAACCACCAACACACGAGAAGCTAATGGCAAGCTTTCTCACATACCCACATTGGCTGAATCCGAAACTCAAAAACACGCAGACATAGGTGAGATGGCAGTGATCAGTAATGAAGAGCGCTTTAGACCACTCGGGGCCCCTTTTAAAATGTAAATATAACCTCAGTGTAAGAAATTTTATATACATGTACAAGAAATTAAGAATGTCTTCACCAATAATGAAAACATTTTAAAGTTAAGCATCTGTGATGGGAACCATGTTTTATCAATGTGATAACGCGTTCTTTTTAGACAGCAGCTGTATATGAAACATTTTCATCAAATATATAACACTGTTTATATTTTGGGTGGTAAAATATGTATGTATCGTGAAAAATTGTCTACAGATATACTGTTACATGTCTTGAGAGTGAGTCTTGAGTGAGTCATGAGCATGAGTACAATGCCTCTCACTCTCAAAAAAGAATCTGATGATTTCTTGCACTGTTTCTTCATTTAACGTCAGCTGATAACATCGATGTTCTACCAAATTTTATTTAAGAATAAAAAAACATGCCAGTTACTTTATTGATATAGGTAACTCTGCCCCACACCACTCTCTATCTCTCTCAATGAAACTCTTCAGTGAATGCTTGCTGGGGTGATACATGTAAATGGTTACTGACTTGGACATCTCATTCACTATTTGTTCGAATAACCTATCAAGTAATGATTGTTGTAGATCACAGTCTTAAACATATGTAGTTTCCCAACCTGTTTTATTATAACACCAACCTCTGAAAATCTCAGTATCAACTTTACTTTATCCAAGATTCACTCTTTTTGCTCTGTGGAGATTTGAACCTAGGTCCATAAGTTACAGTACCATCGCCTTCCCTGCACGCACCAACACATGTACTCAACCATCCACACATTACCAATAAACAATAATACAAAATTGTTGGTTTAGGCATTTATGTTTAGCAGACACGTGTGCATATCGACCCAGTAATTAATTCTCAGCTAATTACACAGTCACTCCAGATTCCTACGACAGAAATCAAGGTATATAGATGTTACCAACCAGATATAATAAACAGTAATAAGCATTCTTTGTAGGATCCAGATAGCACTTTCCACTCTATATACACACACACATATGGAGCATAAACTAATGAGAAATTTCTTGGCACAACAGTACATTCATTGTATCTATGATCATACAAACTGCATTTTTACTGTAGTCAGAGAAAGTTTAAATCTGGATGGCACAGACTTTATTAGAACAAAGTTAAATTCTGAATGACCTGTCATTCTGTCATCTTTACTAAGACAAAGTTAAATTTTGAATGACCTGTCACCTTTATTATGACCAAGTTAAGTTTTGAATGACCCGTCACCTTTATTAGGACCAAGTTAAATTTTGAACGACCCGTCACCTTTATTATGACCAAGTTAAATTTTGAATGACCTGTCACCTTTATTAGAACCAAGTTAAATTTTGAATGACCCAGTTAAATTTTGAATGACCCATCACCTTTATTAGGACCAAGTTAAATTTTGAATGACATGTCACCTTTCTTAGGACCAAGTTAAATTTTGAATGACATGTCACCTTTCTTAGGACCAAGTTAAATTTTGAATGACCTGTCACCTTTATTAGGATCAAGTTTAAATTATGGGCAGTCTGTAGCATTTATTATGACATCATTTGGATGGTCTGTAGCCTTTACTAAGACAAACTTTAAATTAGAATGTCTGCAGCCCTTATTAGAACAAAGTAAAATGCTCGAAAAGGCAATAATCATTGAGCTTTCAGAATTTTCTAAAAATGGGTCAATTTTATTGACCGTTTCATTTTAATGATGTACATACATACAAACCACTCTAAAAACCATAGCTGATTTATTTTAAATCAGTGTTTCCCAAAGTATGTGGTATCGCCCCTTTGGGGGCAGTAAAATTACCAAGGCGGAGTGCTAATGCTGATTAAAGCTTGTTACCAGGTAAGGTAGGGGGTGATGAGGATAATGGGGGGGGGGGGCAAAAACATTTGGGAACCACTGATTTAAATGATGTAAGTACACCCAAACTTCAAAGATTTTACAGGTTTATGCCTGAGCTTAATTTCATGATCAAAAGTTTCATGAATGTGCAATCCAATGTGTCCGCCACGAACCAACAATAAAGACGAGGCTAAACTATTAAAGAAATTCATAAGTCTTGCTTGCTGACTTAAGTGACATTCTGATTAAAAACTCTTTTAAAATATCATCCCTATAAGCTGTCACACTGCCGATAACCTAGTAATGTGACTGAATTTTTGTTTAAAGCTACATTAAAAATCCAAAACACAACAGTCCTCTTTCACTTACAGACGAATGCAAAGCATGACTATGTTTTGTGAATGGAGTTACTCTCAAAGTATGGGTACTATTACAGTATTTAGTGGATTGCTGTTAAACCCAGTAAACAGACAATAAGAAAATATGCTGCCAAGTCATTTTACTTGTACTATTTTCAGGAGTTATAGGATATCTAATTTGTGCATCTAGCGGTTTTGCTAAGTACCCTGAAGTGCTAAGTACATGATGCATACCAATTAGCAAAAATACCAACCTGCTAATTTTAAAACCAGTGCAACAGGAAACAACTTTTTTTGTGCCTAATAGCCAAAAGTAAGAGTGGTCATGAAATCTTGGTCAGTAGAATGCTTTCTGATGAAATGTTTCAGTGCTGTTTAGTATTGGTGTCAATATTTTACGGTGGCTCAGCACAATTTGTATCAACGTCAAAAGTTTTCACATCATGGTCCTTGCAAGTTTTGTAAAATTCTATTCTGTGTTTTTTGGGAATAACTTGTTTCAAGGTTTTCTATGTGTATTTTCAACAAAAGTGGTTTTATGTGATGGCAGATCAGAATGTAATGAATTTTTTTAATAAAGATCTTAATACCGTACCTGGATGCATTCTTTCAATTTGGTAAAGTTCTATTTAGCTACTTTTGGTTAAAGGTCAGGTCAAGGCTATTCTATTTTTAGTCATGGATGCCACTTTTGATGGCAGATTGGTATCATTTCTATAAATCTCAAAAATATTTATGCATGGAATCTTTACATCAAATTTGATCGAATAGTGTTCATTGTGGGGTTTTTTATATATAAAAGAAGTCCTTTAAATGGTTTTTTAATTTTAATCAGCCATAGCCATATTTGATGGTAAATCAGCATCGTATGAAGAAAATGGTCAAGTCTTAGTGCCAAGAAGCTTAGTACCAAGTTTGGTCAATAGTTTTCAGTGGTTTTGAAGAAGTCAAGTTTGGTCAATTTTTTTTAAAGGGTTTTGGAGAAGACTTTGTGGTTTTTCTGATTTTAGTAATTGTGGCCATATTTTATGACACAATCTCCATTAAACATTGTAACAAACAGTGGTTTCTGCCAGGATGCTTTGCATCAAGTCTGGTTGCAAATAGTCTGCATGTTTTAAAAAGTTGAAATTAGCAGCTGTTGACATATGGACAGGTAATGGCTGATCAGTATCATTTTACAAACCCGAAATGTTCTCAGAATGATTTTTGTCAAATTTTATCAAAATCTGTTCAGCTGTTTTTGGAGAAGTCATTTTAAAGTTTTTCTATGTTTAGAACTGACAGCCATGTTTGATGGTGAATCTGTACCAGCTGTACAGACATTAAAGGCCTTTATGCCAGGACGCTCTGTGCCATGTTTGATGGTGAATCTGTACTCCATGTACAAACATAAAAGGCCTTTATGCCAGGACACTCTGTGTCATGTTTGATGGTGAATCTGTACCAGCTGTACAAACATTAAAGGCCTTTATGCCAGGACACTCTGTGCCATGTTTGATGGTGAATCTGTACCAGCTGTACAAACATTAAAGGCCTTTATGCCATTATACTCAGTGCCATGTTTGAATGAAATTGGTCATGCAGTTTGTTACAAGGAGAAATTATCAACTACTGATCGACAAAGAAACAATTAACAAAGTATAATACCCATAAGGGTAAAAAAAATAATCTGTACAACAGAGTAGAAACTATACTTATGCATATCTTAAATCAATAAGCAATTCTGTATAACTGAACATTCTAGTTCTTTTCGGCCTCACTTCTCCCTCAACAATGAAAAACCATCGCTGCCAAAAAAATATTAAATTAAAGAAACTTTCAAATAAACGAAGAAAACTGAAACAAATAAGCATGCTTGTAAAATAAAAATAAAATTATTAAAGCTCAGACAATAAGATCAATACACAAATAAAACAAAAGAAGCAAAAACAAAACAGAAAAATATGAACAGAAACAAACAAAAAGTACATGAAACAAACAAACACAAAAGAAAACAGTTCTCAAGTGAAATAAATAAAAATCAAACTGGTTAAGCTAACATAAAATGAAACAAAGATACAACAGAAAATGTAAATACACATACAACACCATGGCACAAACGCTACTGACAAATGAAAAAAACATGATAGTCAATATATCAATTTTGTGAAAAGAACAAAGGGCGCTCCTCCTGTACTGTAAAGGGAAGATTACACTTATTGGGCCAAGAGTGCAAAATATTTGAACATGGAACATCAGGTAAGACAAAATGGTATAACACAGTGTAAGGCTGTTAAATGAAGCAGCTGGTTAGTT
Source organism: Sinohyriopsis cumingii (assembly GCA_028554795.2). Taxonomy (NCBI): domain Eukaryota; kingdom Metazoa; phylum Mollusca; class Bivalvia; order Unionida; family Unionidae; genus Sinohyriopsis; species Sinohyriopsis cumingii. Next base: position 65,093,670 of record CM068831.1, read on the forward strand.
GTCACACAATACAAGTAAATGTAGGACACTGCCACCACTCACTACAGTGACCACAGTGCCACTGACAGCATCAAGACTGTCCCTCAAATTGGCTAACACAAACAGTTATTTCAAAGAGTTCCCAATGTTAGCAGGCTTAACTTTTATAAAATGTTTATTTTCCATTTCAAATCAACTCGGTTCAATTCATTAGAACCTTATAACACAACCAATGAGTGTCTAGAGGGACCTAATTCATTAGATTCTTCACATACAAGAAATCAGGATGATTTTTTTTTAAAACAGATAAATATCTAATTACGGTGGCTGAACATATAGTCCTCTGAGTTGTTTAAGATTTTAAACCAAGTCTTCCATCGATATTTTATTTTCTTCAGCTAGAATATATTCTACTCTTTTTCTCTGTGGTACAAATAAAGTCTTACGTGATGATAGCTTTGTCAAATAGGTTACACAATTCAGCCAAAGATTTATTTGTCTTCAGTACTGTAACCAGATTTTTCTGCATGTAAGGATAAATAGTCTGTGTTTGTTAATAATTTTCAGGATTCAGAGTAGCAAGAGACAGAAATTATAAAGATGATATTATTGTCTTATTATTAATAATTGTTACAGAAATTTTTATTAAAGGTCTGTGCAATTTGCAGTTGGGCTCATCTTATAAGTGAGGATAGATGGTATCTATTGATTTTACCGATTCTGTCACGACTGAGGACAAAGATATTTTGTACAATCACTGTTTTCATCCTAATGTAGTCTCATATAAAAAAAAAAAATGGCCTTTCTGAGGCCAAAAGGGTCAGGCTGACTGAAACATGCAGCTTACTTCATCTCCTTTATGCAAGCCAAGGGTTGTCAATCCACTGTGACCCACATTAACCCCTGGTACCGTATTCCATGTATTTTTTAGTACCCTTTACTTTTTTGTACACAATCCAGTTATCAAAATAATAATTATTTAAATGTATCATAATTTTTCGTCCATATCACTTTGTATTTTTCGAAAAAATCCATTACATTTATACTAAGAAGATTTATGTTTGCCAAAAAAAGTCTGAAGATACAATGTTGCATTCTGTTTTTATAAAAGTTAATAACTAATTGGTGAGAAAATACAAAGATTGACACATATGCATGGATACTCACAGTATAGATCAAGGGATGTCACATGACCCACCCACCCCAAAACCATACTGCAAATATATATAGCCATATATATGTATAAATACTGACAAGTTTAAACATGCAAATGAAGCTGAAAATACGTCACAAGTTTCAGTTCAAAATGTTTAGTAAATATCAGTGTTAGTTTCAGACTGCTTACTGTAGTAACTCCAGCAATGACTGACTGACCACTCCACCCCCTGGCAAAAAATCCTGGACACCCATGTGCATAAGCTCTCTAATTGTAATTACAATATCTACCGGTGTTTATTAACAAATGGACAAATGACTTCACAGATAATACCTTTAAGTATTATTATTAATTAGTCTCCTTATTAAGCCTGTCAACGTAACAAAACACCACGTGCATTTTAGAACTTGCTTAGATGCCCTTTCGTGTTTTCTTATCCAACAAAAAGTACATCTCTGTACATACTAAAGTGAAGACCACAGTCCACTGGTCAACTAGTCTTATTGTTTCATTATAGTCAAACAAACAAAAAAATATAAAAACCTTGTCATTTTCCATCACAAATTTTAAAGTCACGGATTCCGTTAAATCGATTTGTATATACATTGTATATACATACACTATCTTTTAAGTGCTTGTTCTGTTTTGACTTGGACTTAATTAACATTATATTGCAAATCTCTTCTATGTTATACCTCATTATTATCTTTAAATGGTCAGATCGAATAACAAGTAATGCTTATAATCGCTTGTCCTTATAACATCTGCTCTATGGACAACGGCTTCAATAGCACACTGACAGATTTTCATTTCCCTAAGGAGAGCCTCATTTCCCTAATGGCAACCTCACTGATTTGGCCTCTTCTCTCCATTCTTGCACCTCAATCTGGTTTCAACTGGATAACCAAAGCGCTAAGCATGTTTAATTACCATGTAAATATCACTGCGTAGCCATGTGGTTGTTGGTGTCAATGTACATAGTAATTAATACAGGAATGAATTGTGGATTGTCACAATGTCAGGTAATTGAAAATAGTCTTTTTCTCTTTTTGTTTCATCGCTCTCTCTCACACATGCGCAAGAGTTCACACACATTAACTAAAACGTGATTTGAAGTTATTTATTTTTTTAATTGAAATTTGATATTATATTATTGTTGCTGTGAAATACAAGTTGCACTTAATTTTTTGACAATGTGGTCTTGTATCATTGCATACAATTTACCCATAAATAATACTCGTAACTAAACCTAAAAAAAACTAATACATTAATCATTTTGCCAACATTAAACAACAAAACAGCTACATAGCTCAAAATACAGACGAGCTTGCATACTTAGATACAATCCTCTCTCTCTCGTTCACTAATAACAATAAAAATCTTTCTGAGTGCTTTTTTTCTATTGTAACTAGATTCTTGAATTGAGCGCAGAATGAGAAAGAAAATATGTTTACTTCGTACATTTGTACTGTTAGGTTGTCAAGTAGCGTGTGTTACGTAGAACTTGATCAGGTACAATCCCTTTATTTTTCATACATGGTCAGTACCACCAAATAATAATTTATTTATTTTACATATAATTTTTCGTACACTGAAATTAGTAATTATTTTTTCATGTATGAAAAATTACATGAAATATGGTATATATAGTAACCTGAAATGGATTTCGGAACAAGCACCCTCTTTGAGAACAAAGATTGGTTGGCCATAGCAAGTGAAATCAATTGACAAGTCTCATTACATGACCTGTTAAACATTCACTATGGTGACATCTATTATAACTGGGCCATGATTAAAAATGTTACCATGACCTAAAGATCAAATGAGGTGAGCGAATATGTCACACAATGATTTGTCTCAACTTAATAATGATTCATCCAATATATGAACAAAATCAACCACTGGCATAGAAAACATTAACTAATGACATTTTTTAAAAACCAAATCTATGGCACACATTTTATAGGACTGTAACCCTGGACAAAGGTCAATGGTTCAAGGGTACATGTCACCTACTGATCTGTCTTAGATCCAAAATGACAAGTATGACCCAAAGAAAATCAACCAAGGCAGTTAGGAAATACAAGAAAACAAAAAAGGAATAAAAACTATAACCCCAATTTTGCACGAATTGACCTTGACCCTAAGGACAACCAAGCACATTGTAGAACGAATGGTCTTACTTTCATAATGATTAATGCCATGTATGATGAATATCTAGTAATTTAGAAAATATAAGCAAATCCAAAATATTTAACCAAAAACTACCAGTATGGTAACTATTGATTAAAATCAGCCCAATGATATGTTTAAATGACTTAATAATATTTTTGCAAATGTGTGTACTATAACAGTAACACACATATTAGTCTTTACTTTGATTTTTAATATGAAATTATGACATATATAGCAGGAAATGTTAAACAACATAATCTAACATTCCATGAACAAAGATGTTATTTTTGTTTGTGTATAACAAAACACAAGTACAATGCACAGGGAGAAGAAAGTTCAAACTCGCAATTTCTTTAAGTACTAACGTGTTTAAGCTGATATGTGATCTACTTATTTATATTGCTATTCACTATGGGGACTTAGTGGTAAGCATGCCTGACTCAGCCAAAAGAGTATGGGTTAAAATCCTACCAATGGACCAGTATGGTCAGCTGTCAATGTATGACCTTGGACAGGGCATTTACCCCAATTGCCCATAGCACTAAATAACCTATATGCATTGCCATAAAGAACAAAATGAACATCAGACAGCGATAATACTCTAATCGTTACATTTTTTGAAATACTTTTAAAACCTCAATATCAGAATTATGTTTTCTTTTCCTAAACCAAAACGACTAAATGAAAAATATGTTTATTCAAGCTAATTGAAAAGTCAAGGACCCAATATCAAAAAGAGTGGGTTGAATCTTTCCTCCAGTGTGAATTGACCGTATGCCAGAAGGTAGATCGCTCCGCCTACTGAACAGGTGACTTGACAACCTCTTAACCTCCAACAAACATTCTGTGAAAATGGCGGGCATGATAACATTAAAAGATCTACCAGACAATATTGGTGAGCAATATTTGCCATATGAAACAACATTGAGACAGAGACAGAAAGCGAGAGCATTTATCCATCGCTTGCACTTCTCTAAGTTACGTCGGTATGCGGAGAACTCGCCCCCACGTATCTGGAGAAGTCGCCCCAGAGTGGTTGGAGAAGTCGCCCCAATTGGTTGGAGAAGTCATCCCAAAACTTGTCACCCAAATAACCTTTATATAACAGAGTTAAGTCATCTTTTACATGATTCATGTTCATATTTTTATATATACGCGATCACAAGAGATAGTAACTAAATTAAAGCAATATCATGGTAATATTTATAAGGACGAAATCAAGTCTGTATATAACCTAATGAATGATGACAGTATAGTGATTAAAAAGGATGATAAGTCAAACACTTATTATTGTGAATCAAGATGATTATGTTAAAGAAGTTGAACGTCAATTAGAAATTAAATAACAAAATTTCAACATGCATTAATGAGATTGCTAAATATAATAATTCCATATGTGAGGAATTTGATACTTTTCTCTAATAACATACGTACACCTCAAAAATAATAATTCCGTATATGAAGAATTTGATACTTTCCCTCTTAACATATGTACACCTCAATTCTACATATTATCCAAAACTCAAACAAATCCTGACCATAATTTACCTTTAAATTTTCCAGGACGACCCATTATATCAGGTTGTAATTCATATACTGAAAACCTATCCAAATTTATTGATAGTGTTTTACAACCTTTAATGAAATCACTTCCTTCATACATTAAAGATGCAACTACTTTCATTAAAAAGTCGAAGTCTATTCCACATCTATCTGATAATTTCAATCCTGGTATCATTACATGTAACATTACTATATACCAACATTCCGCATGCAGATGGTATTGAAGCATGCAAATATTTTCTTGATAACAATCCTAATAATAGCACACTATCTAGCGAAGATATATGTAAAATAATAAAAACTTATCTTGGAAAATAATCATTTTCAATTTAATAATACGAATTACATACAGATAATGGGTATTAATATGGCTCCTATATACTCTTCCCTTTCATGGGTGAATTAGAAAATGATTTTATTAAAAACGAAAAGTTTAATCCATTTCTTTGGTTCAGATTTTTAGATGATATATTTATGATCTGGAAGTATTCAACTGAAGAACTGAAAAAAAATTATTGATTGCCTAAATCATTTTCACCCGACGATTACATTTACTTATACTGCATCTAGTACGCATGTTTCATTTTTAGACGTAAATGTAATACAAAATATTGATAACACTATCTCTACAAATATTAATAAAATGCATCTAATGATTTGAAGAGCAGAGAAAAAGGGACAGATAACACTTATTTTTCGTTAAGTACAGAAGCAGAGTTGATCAAATGGAAAAGTTGAAAAATTGCAAATTTTATAAATTTAATAAGTTATTAAGTTGAAGAAAAACAACAATAAATAAAGCCTTAACCATGCGGCGACATCTCGGAATTACTATATATGATCCTTGGGGCAACTTCTCCAAACCGTTGCGAAATTTGTAAATATATACAATAGCCTAGTCGATATTGACAGAAGCAACTTGTCGGAGGAAAATGGCAGACGTAAACAGTGCATGGAAGTGTGTATAATAGCGCTCGCTGATTGGTCAATCAAGCAGATTGATTGACAACTGGCGATAGGTCAGTTTGGCTGTCACGAAGAAAACATTCCCCTTGTCATGAATCCGACTGACTGCAAGACACTGAAAAAATTCTTAAAGTGATCAATAGGTTCCTCCTGACCACCTTCCATGATAACAGACCATAAAAGTAAGCTTAACTTAGACAACAGAGTGTTTTCTCCGATGCAAAAATCCACATCTCTAAAAGTGAGATAATAACTTCTCATACTGCACAGTTGCAATTTACACATCATGTCAAACAACATGTATAACAAAACACAAGTACAATGTGACTAAGCATTATGTCACAAACAATGGCATTACAGCAAACATTTTTTCCTGATGGGACTGCAAAAAGTCAGCTGGTTGCAGTTCTGCTAAAGACTACTATAAAGACAAAAACTGCCCCAAAACACAACTGATATTCATGAGCTTAATTTTTTTCTTCCAAAATGTTATATGTACTTACCAAATTATCTTTTCTCAGATCACCTGCAATCTGCCAAATATAAGCACCCGTAAGTCCCACAATTTCAAAATCCAAGTTAAAACAATGATAACCCTACCTCTTCACTGGCCTACATTTTAATATTATTATCTCCTGCTGAAAATGAAAAGTTTATGTGGATTTAAAAATATATGTGTTATATGGGTACACAAAATTTACATCTGGCATTTAGTGCAAGTTGCCAGTTTGTCCAGTCACTGGACACATGGTTCAGTCTAGGTTTTAGCTTGATGAGGCCACAGATCCATCAAGATTTTCACAAGTTTGACATGGGTCACTTCTTTTTCTTCTGAAGTCTGCTGTCAGATATATGAAGAAAGGTATTAAATATACCCAAATAATTATACTTCAAATAAATTATTTTGTTAAACTGACATTTTTCTTCACTGCACTCACCTTTAATGTATTCATTAAAATAAACACTACTCACAAATCCCCATGTCCATTTCTTACTGTCACCACTTAGCTACATTAATACACTGGCAAACCCACAGGAGAGATGATATTATGCCATAGGTCATCAGTTCACACAGGAAGTGTCCACTTCAGTGGCCAAAAAAAAAAAGAAGGGAAAACCTGCTGTTGTGCCTTAGGTTATCAGTTCACTCAGGAAATTTTAACCTCAATGACACATAAACAAACCTGGGGGAAACCTGCTGTTGTGCTTTGCTAATCTGTATAAGCCTAAGCATTAATCTTCTACAAGTTTGTGTGAACCTACATATATATCTAGAATGGTATTATTTTGACCATCTGTGATGCAAAAAATATACTACAATAAATAACAAAAAGAATCTTTAAAAGAACAATTTTAATGATACTTTACGTTTTTTCCTCTCATACAAGACACAACACATATCATCTTTATATTTCCTGATCAGTTAACTTTTATGAAAAATGTTGTATTTATATTCATGCTGCAGCCAAAAGAACTATTCTATTTCAAATTTTAATAACATCTTTATAATGGTGTGATTGGTTGTCAAAAGAAATCATTTTAATTAAGTTTATCATTCTTTTCAAAGCAGGGAGTATAACATAACACTAAAAAAGATCATTATCAACAACAAGAGTCCCTTGAGAGGACTAATGCTCTGCTGGTTGAAATGAGTTACCAGGTATTCAGATAAGCTTCCTTTTTTAACTGCAGTGTTTTCAAATTCTGTTGAACATAATCGATGTCAAATTGTCACCATTTGTATTTAGAACTAACAAGGCATCAAAACAAAGTTTTCAATAGAAAGCCAATGTTAATAAGACTTTCCATTTTGAAGGAGCAACAATAAGATTTTCAAGATGGATGCCACGGTGGCCATATTTGATTTCACACTGGCACCAGTTTTACTGAGTATCAACTAGACATCACACAAAGTCTTTCGTGCCCTATACTGTACTAATATGACTAAGAGTAGCTTTACAAAGATGTAAAGATGGCAGCCATATACCAGACGTTAGATTGTCATTTAGGACCAATAAACCATCAGAAGAAGTCTTGCTGTGAAAACCTTATGTTGAAATGACCATCTATTCAAGAAGATCAGGAAGATTTTCAAGATGTTTGTTGTTGCAGCGATATTAAATGCATGAGTTGCACCATTTTCATTCAAGGCCAACTAGATAGACTACGGGACAATTGTGGTTGTAAAATTTCAATGCAATTGGCCAAGTAGTTTAGAAGGAGTAGCAATAATGAACTTGTGCTAACAAATGAACAACAGATAAAATGCCACCCCATAGGCTCTCCAGGCCTATAACCAGCAAAACTATTTATAAAAAAAAAACAAAAACGTAAAATACATAAACTTTTCACAAAATACAGCAATTATAAAGTTCAAGGGATGTTGCCATTATGTACTGTAACTACTTGGACAATCATGTGTTTTCAATAGAAATAAGTAGGCAAATTTCTTCAAAACAGAATCAGAGAATGCATTCAGATCAGGCAACTTCACTGAATTACAAATGCAATTAAACAATCTTTTTTATACATATTTTTAATCATGTAGTAATCATGTAGTGCATTCTCAAGATAGTGAAAGCCAAAATTAAGCACATATATCAATGGAATAACTAAGTATGCATCTGTAGGTTACAATAATATTTGATTTTACAAATCATGAAATTTAGATGCTACTCACAATATACGTGTACCATATATATTTGCTTATGAGTCAAGTCAAACTGCAAATATACCATACATACTTGCTCATAAGGCAAGTCAAACTGCAAAGAACAAAGATCTTCATTTGCCATAGCATAATGTGACAACAGATCTGGGTGTATGCTGTTTGTTAATTACTCATCACAAACTGCACAAATCAAATCTGCTGTTGCATTATGTGACAGCATCTGGGTTTTTGCAGTTTGCACCTGGTCTCATCTTATAAGTAAGTATATGTTGTAGAGTATTAATAAAGTCCACTTGTCATTGGCATCATGTTATCTAAATTTTGATTTAAGAAACAAAATTGTTAATTTCTAAGCACAATGACAGATAAAAAATCTGTGTCCCATCATGCACATACACACTCTCTCTCAAGGACAGAACTGAGTGCATGGTTGATGGAATCATAAACAAGAAATCATGCCCATTTTAACACCCCCACCTTAAATCTGCAGTTGTGACCCCATGAGAAAGCATGGTGTGCAGTGATATTCTCCAAGAAAAGCTGCTGAAACTGTCATCATGCATAAGGTTATGTTGGAGGGTTTTCCTTACCCCTCACGAACTCACTCCACCTTCTACGTGGTGTGAATAAATGAAAAATCATGTGAGCTGTACTGTAGGTGAAGTATGGTGATTTGGCAATTTTATTAAATTGGATACGATCTGATACACCAAAGAAGTGACCACTAGACAAAATACACCATGAAAGTGACACTTAGGTGTTTTCTGATTGCACATTGTTGATAAGGAGATTTCTGAGAAAAGGACATTAATGCCATTTTACCAGAACAGCGAAATTATGAACACAATTTCATGCTGAGGCAAGCAGAGGATGATGCATTGCCAAAGGACATCTATGGCAGCCGATCCAGGATGATCCGGCATTCAGAATCAAACCAGTCTCATTCTTGTCAACAGCTTAATCAATGAACCACTGAAACATCTCAGCACCACACCTATGAACCACTGAAACATCTCAGCACCACACCTATGAACCACTGAAACATCTCAGCACCACACATATGAACCACTGAAACATCTCAGCACCACTTACATGGATACATATTAGTATCGAAGATCCACACATTTGACCAATGAGAATTAATATGCAGAACATGCTACCCACTCCATTCTAGAAACCTACCAATTTATAACTTTGTTCATCAAGAACTCGTCATATAAAACACACTGCTTTCTTTATGTTCAAAACTGCTGTAATTGTCAATTGTCAATATAGGTAAGTATCAATATATCTTCATCTATGTTTGTGTGATTTACCAGTCATAGGGCCAAAAAGCATTTCATTTCATCCATTGATGCTTCAGACTCTGATAATATGCTTTTATGTTTTCTGTAATCATTTAAAAAATTATTTTGTTACATAAACTATGTCACCAAATTCCTATCCAGATCACTCAAATGCTCAAATGGCACCTTTTCCATGTATATGATTAAAATATTCTCAGAAAATTGCTCACTTACAGCCATTTACTTTCATACCTGGCTTTGACCAGACTACTGGTGTGTGACCCCTGATGTTGGCTTAGTCTTCGCAGGGACATAGCAACATGACTGATTTGCAATTACAGTATCTATTGTTTGGTTATACTTCAGTTGATTTTACTACCAACTCAATAGGTGTGGTATTTATTACTTTTCAGGTTAGTAAGATGCGTGGAGTTCATTCAGTACAATGGACACACACCTGTCAAAATGAATTTTAAAAAGCTATGGCTATGAAAATCAGCTGCCGAGTTTGTGATGAGAAAAAAAGGAGATCCTAATGAACAATGGGTCAATGCGGAATAGAAGAGCTCTATCCTGGATAAAAGATTTGATTTGCTGATTGAATGGTACATTTTCCATACTGCTAACATTGTTCAGACCTACCGTACCCTTACACCAATGAGACCCTCAGGTGGAGTCTGGGGATGGAGAAGAAATTACTCAAATATAAATTGCTAGGGTATCGATACAATATATTGTTTTTGTTTGTATAGTCAAGTAGTATCAGCAGTAGTTCTGTTAAGTTGCTGTGATGACTCTTGTCATTCTTATTTTCTTGAACATACATGCAACAAGTAAAATCTTACAAAAAAATATTTCATGAGACGAGCTGATGCAGGCATTGCATATTTTGGAAAATCCACATTTCTGGGTTGAACATTAATTAATCTACAATTGATTAATGTCCACCAGAGACCAGATTAAGTTTTATTCTTCCCCAAATGGAAACATGCAGCAATATAATTAGGTCATAGTGAGTGTCCACTGCATATGGAACTTATGTGTCAGCTGGTTAAAGTTTACAGTGCAGAATGCTCTTTTTATGTTGCATGCAATTCAATTTAATACTGATAGACTCAGCCAATAAAATAAATGTATTGAGACATGTGTCCTTCAAAAGATGAAAGATAACTCTCCAAGTAAACATTAAGTTATTTTAATAACCATATGAGAATCAGACACAGACTGAGAGAAATTTGCTTTAAACCAATACGAAAAATTTAAACAATTACATATATGAATACGTATTAGTTAATGTGATGATAAACGCTATCAGTAACACAACTGCATTTTGTCATTCCCATAGTAACTTTTAAGCTGTTACATGATGTTATCCAACATACAACATCAAGTCCTGCCTATGTGTAATAATTCTACACCAAATATACATGTACTTGCAACATATTTTCTCAAAACTCCATGTGTATTTACCTTCATGTGTATTTACCAGACTACTGTGTGTACTCTACTCAGCAACATGTACACCCTAAATGGCTCAGCCATGTTTACTGCCTCTAAATGGTTACAAAACCTAACTTTGTAAAGGTACATGTACATTGCAGTCAGTGATGCAGAGAAAGGACACGTCCCAATTAAAACTGATATATTTCTCCATCACTGCATAAGAGATTGTTTAGTAAGCTTTTATCTACTAATTCTTTAGTTAAAGCATGAGTGATTTTCATAAGGAATGTGTCTTTGCCAGGAAAAAGCCACAGCTGACAAGAATTGGTTGTGATGCGCGTTATACATCAGGCTGATCTACTGATAATAATTCTGAAATGTTTTTAAAACAACATTTACTCTGGATAACCATGTGGAAGAGGCACTTGTCTTTACAGATCACTGATATCTCACCGCTTCCCATGGTGGTTCCTGACTCTGACTCAGCCAACATGGTTATGTGAGAACGCTTGCCAGTAGCTCCCTGTGTGTCAGCGATTCTTCACCCAACGCATATACTGGCGGCAATGTAAAGACTATCATGTGCTGAAAAATGGCATATGTACATATCATGTACATGCAGCAGTATGAGGTGACCTTACAAATGTTTTACCTAAATTGTCAAATATATTTACCAAAGACATGTCTTGCAAAATGAACTAATGGTTGAGCCAATTAATGTGTTATACAGATACAGCTACAAAAGAACATTTTTTTCTACCGCAGTACAGATGAAATATAATTGTTGTACTATGTCAATATGATGTCACATTATTTTTACTGAGTAAACGTGAGAAAGAATTAATGTACTGTACATACTTGCTTATAAGTCAAGTCAAACTGTTAACAACAAAGATGCCAATCTGCCATCACACAATGCACCTGCAGATAATGGCCAACATTGTTTTTTCAACTGATTCCTCCTAGCAAACTGCACAGACCCAGATCTGCTGACATATTTTGTGACGTCAGATCTGTATCTGCGCAGCTTGCAGTTGGACTTGACTTATAGGCAAGTATATACAGTACATTATCATTATATCCCCTGTACTTCAAAGTATGTGTATATTATAAATAGTATGGCATTTGTTTTGTCATAAATGATCTCACTGTTCTTAGTGGGAAAAAATGTGAATTATTTTGTAATTATTATTTAAAAACAAGTCGCCATCTTGATCCTTGAAGAATTAAGACTTTGGCAGTTCACTTTGGAATCGGGCTGTTCTGTATGTTTTCTTGCATTCAGTAATACACTGTCTATTAAATTAATTTCAGACTGTGAAAGATCCTTAAAAATTATCAGTAGGATCAAGACTGTGTTTACGATTTGTTGTTGTTACGGGGTTTAATATCATTTTTCAGTACGTGACAAGCTATATAAAGCAGCCACACTGGGGCCCTGAGTGGCTAAGTGGTCTAAAGTGCTCACCATTCCAGATCACTGCCATCTCACTGCTGTCTGCATGGGTTTGAGTCCAAGGCTCGGCTGTTGTGGGTATGTGAGAAAGCCTGCCAGTAGCTTCTTGTGGGTTGGTGGTTCTTCCCTGATTTATACAAGGTTCTTCCTCCACCAGTTATACTGGCCGCCATGTATAGCCTATCTTGTGCTCAAAAATGGTGTCAAACCCTAGAACAACAGCAGCCACAATAACTGGTGCTGGAAGAATCTGGAACAACCCTGGAAAGAACCACTGACCCACACTGGCCAATTCCGAAACTATAACCCATGCAGAGTTGAGACAGCAGTGTTCCGTGATGGTGAGTGATTTAGACCACTGTGTTGAGGTACAGTTGTCAAAGAAGTCACAACAACAATGCCATCCTTACGACGTTTTATATGCATACACTGAATGTCCACCATAGGTATAGTCTTGGGCTTGCAAACATGCCATCTCTCTCCACTACTCTCAGCTTACCTGTTGTTTCCAGTTGTCTGAATGAGCTGGGATGTATCCCCTTCTCTCATGGTGCCATTGAAGACAGAACCGGGACTCACAACTATATTTACCCCTTCTGAAAGTAAAATAATGACTTTAAAATCCATATATTAATTCTTAAATTCTGTATAAGAAAAATAAACAAATATTTTTTTTATATCCCTTTATCCTACGTAGAAATGAAAATGAAACAGTTTGAAGAATTAAATACATTGGGTTTATGCCGTTCTTTAATGCTTGAAGTTGCATGTGATTGGGTGGGGATAGGAGATGCATGGACTTATCTTTTTCAGACCTCTAAAATAAATTGGAATAGAAATTTTCAAATACAGAAATATTTCCCAGAGGAACAGGGATAGATTTCCTTCATGAATGATTACAATACAATGAACTAAATACAGTGAAATCTGGCTATAAATGACACGTAATAGATCACAAACTTTCCTTCCTTATGTCATTGATAGAGAGTTGTAGCTTCTCCTGCCTGTGCCTTTCGGTCTTTAGGCGGAACATGTTAACATCAAGAATGCAACATAAAATTCACAAAAAACTGCATATATTGTATGTTATCTTGTGCTCCAAAGTCCTGATTAATTAGCTGCCTGACATTATTAGTTGGGCCATAAGGCATGCTGTTCACTGATCATGACTATCACATGCAGTGACGGGGATCTAACTGTAAAGAACTAGAGCTGTAATGGCAATGGGTGCAAAGTGAGCCACTCCCTACAATTTGCTTAAGCTAAAGAACATGTTACAATGTCAGCAAACCACAGTTTGGAAAGAGTCCATCAGACACCACAAAATCTTCAAAATGATGTGGAATGCTGGTAAATCTAACTCACTGAATGTTTCATCAATAAATTAATGCAGAGTAACTATGGCTTAAAAGCAGTATATCCTTAGCAAAGTTGTACTGTGGAAAGCAAAGTTGTACTGTGGAAAGCAAAGTTAGCAGAACAAGTGAATTAAAATCTCTTAAAATCTCACTGAAGATGAAGCATCATCTGGTTATACTGCAAAACAGACTTAGTAAAGTTTAGAACTAAAGTGAATCTCCAAAGGTTAATGGTTAAAAATGTTGTAAACGAGGGAATAACAATGATGATGTAATTGTTGCAAGGACATTGAAAAATCAGACATGTCTGTCAATGAAGGGAATTCCATTGTTCAATAAAGTGCCATATCGAAATTAGATATATTTGATTCACATATAACTTTCATAGCTGTATGGGTATATATTTCCATTTTTAAAAAAAAAAGACAAAGTCATTGCTGTTCTCAACAGTTCAGTTCAGGGAAGGGTGGGGGGTGTATGTAAGTATCATTAGAGTTCATCTTCACATTCCTCAGAGACTGGGTGTTCAACTCTCCCCCAGGATCCTGATGAATTTTTCTCAGCACAGAAAACAATCTTGCTGCATACACACAACTGTAACAGTGCCTCAAACTCGCTATGGCCACACTAGTTAAAATGTTAGAACAAATAAGCTGCCTTTCGGATTAAAGCTGTATGTATGCAATGTCCTGATGCTGAGTGGTATTACAATGTCTATAAATGTCATACATTCCAGAATGACTAATGTTGATATGGTGTTTGCAGCATGTGCAACAAATAAAATGCTCCCCCTTGCTGCTGCACTTCACAAAGCCAAACTCCACCAACCAGAAGTTATAAAATTTAGTTTGGCTGGGCATTCATTGCTCGTTTCAGTTATTGTGGATCTTACTCCTAAAATCAGATGTACTACAACATTTGCCTTAAAAAATGAATCACATTTCCAGACTATTCCAATTACCAAAATAATACAGGGAGTAAAATACAAAGAATGACATGCTGCCTTTGACAATGAACTAGCCAATAATATTTAATAAAAATTACTTAAAACATTTTCATTCAAGACAACAAAGACAAATAGATTCTGCTTCTTCAACACACACAAAATGACATATTTCATAACCCAACCATGTCTGGATGTCATGTCATAATCTGGTAGATATTTATTTATTTTTTATATATATTTATTTAAAAGTCCGTCGGCCCCGAGTGGTCGAAAGCGCTATACATTATGAATCACTGCCATCTAACGTCTGTCTGCGTGGGTTCAATTCTAGGATTCGACCAATGTGGGTATGTGAGAAAGCTTGCCAGTAGCTTCTCGTGGGTCGGTGGTTTTTCCTCCACCATTAATACTGGCCGCCATACATATCCTATTGTGTGCTGAAAAATGGCATTAAACCCTACAACAACATTTATAAGTCCAGGACATGTACTATCATCATGATTGTGATTATGTCCCCTTGTAAGTCGTACACATTATGATTGTGATTATGCCCCTTGTAAGTCATACCTTCTAAATGCAGCATATGCTTCCCCTTTCAAACTATATATTTAAAACTTGGATAGACTGTGATTATGGTCCGCATTTTAAATAACTGCAAAAGTAGATTTTTGTCCCTCTAACCTAATGACCAACGGTAAGGATAGGGCTGTCAGGGGACCTAACCCTTTCTAGCTTCCCAACATTTCTTGCCACTTAGGTCCTGAACAGTGGTCTGCTCATAGAGTATATCTGCGTCCAAATTTTAACATAGCAAAATGTTAAAAGTAAGCAGAATAAACATACAATTACATATTTATGACATTAACTCATTAACCCCTGATGCCGCATTTATGAGGCAGGAGGTTGTAGCCTACTGCCGGGCTCTGTAGCGTCAAGGTCATGTAAGATACACTAAAGTGGGTGGTATTATAGAAATGTAGACAGATGTAGCTCTACAATGATACCAAATAATCTGGACGTTTTAGTTGCACTATAAAATACAGAGGGAAAACCTAACTGTTTGGACCTGAGTTTTTTTTCTCACCCAAAATTTGCCCGTGGTCAGAATCCGATTTTGTGTCCAGATTTTTTAATTATTTGGCCTCAGATCTAAGGCAGACCGGTCTAAATTGCACAGACACATTTTCCCCCTAAGTTATAGAAAAATTTAAAATTTCACAAATTTATTTTCATATACACTGTATTAGTAGTTTATAATCATAAAAATGGCACAGAAATAGCAAGTTTTAAGCTGCCAACCCATTGGACTTCATTCATTTATGTTTCATATATCTAAGTAGCCAATATTTACTATAAGAAATACAGTAGGCCTACTTGTTCATCTCTGCAACTGGAAAAATAACAGTGCATAGACCAGGTTATTCCTAAAACATTTAGAACCAGGATAAACAAACGGAGAGATGGTAGAAGGGATTTATCTTAATCCTCTCCACTGCAGCGTGTTTTTAAAAAATAAAAAATCATGATAAGCTGTACAAGTATGCTCTTATTTGTGTGTGTGCATGTGTGTGTGTGTGTGTGTGTGTGTGTGAGAAACAGTCAATGATGTTGTTGTTGTTGTTGTAGGTTTTTAATGTCATTTTTCAGCACACGCTAGGCTATACATGGCGGCCATTATTAATTGTGGAGGAAGAACCCGAGAAAACACCAGAAAGAACCACCAACCCACGAGAAGCTACTGGCAAGCTTTCTCACATACCCACATTGGCCAAATCCAAGACTCGAACCCACGCAGACTGGTGAGATAGCAGTGATCCATAGCGGAGAGCGCTTTAGACTGCTCGGGGGCCCCCAACAGTCAATGAAGTTGTGATAAATGTGAAGTTGGGATCAGCTGAACCTATTGATGAATACACTGTCAATATTTTACCATTATTAATACAAAAGGGTCATTGAGTTATCTCCACCTTATTATGGTAACTACAAATATTTATTATTTCTCAAATGGCATCGAATATAACTTAAATGAAGGTCCAAAAGATTTATCTGTTATCAAAACCTTTCCTTAGATTTCATGAAAATGAATATAGGCCAAATATTCATCTGATGACTTCTGATAAATGTGACTCACTATCTTAAATGCTGCAATTAAAAGCTATGCCCTAAAAATGTCTTGTAGCACTGCCTTGAGTTTTACACTGACTCACTTTCATGAAATTTTTAGGAACCATGTTTTTTCTCTGAAAATTGATACAAACACATCTTTGGAACTGCACACACACACACACACTCATTTCAGCTGGTGAAATCACTCCAATTAGCATATAAGAACAGACTTTATTGTTATCATTCTTATATGCATCTCCATTGAAAATAGCTTGATTTTGTTGCAAAAGCTGGAACTTAATTATTCATGTCCTATACTAGTTATGACTTCCTATACTAGCTATGATATTTGCAGCCTCATTGTGGTAGAGCCTATGAACTGATCCTCTATCATGTAATGGAGCCTATAGAAATATTGTTAAAGTCAAAAAAAAAATTGGGTACAAATATACGACCCAAGTAGAGAAATATTTTGAAGGAAGTTGGGCTCATGATGATGTTATTAAGCCATCACATGTACAAGATAAAATAACACCGATGTGGTTATACTAACCGTACCTTGTCAGTCAGGTGAGTCAGTAATATTGAAAAATATATTTAGGGTGGCATTTATCTGTCCTAATGATGGACTGTACCTTGTCTACCATGGCAGATAAAATGAGATTCTTGCAGTAACTCACTTTCTAAATAAGGCTTACTATACCAAGTACATTATGGATGCTCTACGATGTTAGCATTACATTACCATGGGTTTTAAAATTACCAATCAGTTAAAAATATACTGGTAACTCTAAGTATTGTATATATCTATTTCTTGTTAATTGCTCTTTATTAAAATGCATTTAATTTCCAGCTTAAATCAGATGACTGTGGGAAATGATCGATAAAAAGATGTTGTGTAGGTTGCAGGTTATGCAAGGTCAGTTATTCTCATATCATGGTAATACCGAAAATATATATGTAGGGTGGCATATACCTGTCCTAATGATGGTAACCATATGTAGGATGTGTGTACAGTCTACTGTCAGATGCTAGCATTTATTAAAATTGTCTATGAAAAGCATTTCCATCTTTAACTGCTCATAAATATTACTTATTTTTTTTATGTTCCTGTGCTACTGTGATGATAAAGACAGTTTTAACATAAAAAGTGTTTGTTAATTATTAATTTCCTCTGTCATTTCTAAAAACATATTCCAAACAGATCAAAATGGGACACTACCTGTCTACATAAAAAAAATTAAAATGGCTTTTTTATATTGCAAAACTATGGATGTCTGGTACAAACTTCTGTATTCCGATTTCTAACCTGTAAAAATTGTTTTGCTGGTTGGAAAAATAATGATAAAAAACTTCATTTTTATCACCCCACTATTACATGTGATATGTCTGACCAGTGACATGATGTTCAATGACTTGCCCTGTCTGTCATGATACTTTCAATAAATTAAATCGAAACATGTGCATTACAGAGTAAATTTATACTGTGTTTGAATAAAGAAAACACATATACTTTTATATATTCAACATTTGACAAATTTACAAATTTATAGGCAAACCATCAGTGCCAACTGCTTTCACCGTTACACGAGTAAAAAATTTGCAATTTATTGTCACTAAAAATTCAGTGACACGCTCCATTCAGTTTGCACACGGCTAATTTGTTGTAAAAAAACCACGATGTCACAGATCAGAGCTAAACCTGTCAATTGCTGGCTCCCAAATATTTCATGAATTTTAAATACAGGTACATTTTTAACCGTAAAAAAGTTTAATATCAATTTAAAGGAACATGAAACAATGTTGTATCTTCTATTGTTTTGTACTAATTGCAGATGGTCACTAACCTCTTTAAAAAATACTAAGAAAGTCTTTTACATTTGAATATCTGTAAACTGATAATGTAATGTTTGAAGTTCTTCCATTGTGGATTATGAGTGCATGATAAATGTACACATTTTACATAAATCTTAACCATACAGAAACTACTGATGATGATGCTTTTATTCATTATGTAACTGTAATATATTTACGTTAAATTTGTATCCAAGAAATCGTCAGTTTAATATCTAATTTATACATCCTGTAAATGACTGCTATGCTCTGACAAGCAATATTTGGAAAGGAAAACTGAGTTACCTTCCAACTGTAACAAATTTGATGTGAAAATGAACCCTTTAAAATTGTGGCATTTGTCCCTTAGGACAGACTGAAAGATCATGACTATCATAAATCAACATGAAATGCAGGTAGAGGAAGTATATTAAGGTCAAAATCAAAATGTGTGTGTTTCCTATTTCACTCGATTTTAAAATTAAAGTAGTCAGTGTTTTTAAAAACAAAGTATGTGTGTGTGTGTATGGTGTCGAATTTTGAATTGCAGTAAACTTTAAAGTTGAATGCATTCAGCATTAAAATTTTATCACATTTAAGCCTGAAAAGTCTTGTGAATGGTCACTTTGACATTTCTTCATTCATCTCCCCCCCAAGTCAGTGTAAACTTCAAAGGGGCAGCATTCCAACTCAGTGAAATTGACCGGGGTATTTTAACACGGTCCTTAGAAAGCAAACATTTGAGCTACCAATCCCAACCACTTCGTAGGAATCTATGTCCACTTATTATTTTTTCAAAAGGAAATTGTTATGCACCGTCACTCAGATTCTTAGCGGTCAAAACCTGATGAAAGGAATTATTTCTTTGGGAAAAATTAGGGACCGCTGTCTAAAATTGGGCAGAATAAATTACATACACTTTAAAAGCAATCAGACTTTAAAGTGACGACCTTAGTCGAAATTCTTTAGTTTGAAAATTTCTTGAAAGAGGAAAGTAGTCGAATCCGTGGGACCAGGTGGCCATCTTGTAAAAAGACAGGTTTTAGTGCTAGGATGCACAAGTTCTAAAAGAGAACAGCAATAAGGAACAGCTTTATGGGAGAGAGATGGGATAGTCTGAAGACAGCAGTCTGAGGAAAAGAAGGATAAGGTCGGAATAAAAGGACCAGGAAGTCCATGAAGGAACAAGGCTTAGAGCTTAGGAAAGATGTACTAGGAGGATGCTGATATACAGTCAAGGAAAAGAAGGTGATGCAAATCAATTGTGGACATTGCTTACTTTTTACCTCTCGTTATGATGATGAAATAAATCCAAATTAGACACTCCTGTTAAATTCTATTAATATAATCTAACTTGAATTGGAATTGCCAATATTAATTTGTTCTAATTAAATTTGTTATTTTATTGTCAAAGGGGGCTCATATTGCTTTATCTCTTCCCATTATTCTTGCTCAGTTCTCTGTTGAAAATCTATTCTTCTTTCATTCCCACTGGGCAATAATATCGAGGGAGGTCATCCTCTAGATAACGCCAGCCAAACAGCCAAATCCAATTAACCACCCCTCTTACTAAGAGGGTGATGTTACAATATATATATATATATATATATATATATATATATATATATATATATATATATATATATATATAAATGGTTCTATGCACTTCAAGTATTTGGCTATACTAAGATGCACAAAACAATTTCAGGAATTTGTTTTCAATTTTTTTATCACTGAGGGAAGAAGAGTGCTAGGGTAAGCAATGAAAAATGATGATTGACTGAAAGGAAACATAATTATTTTTTATTACCTAGACATGCCCCTTTTTTTGTTTTTTTGTTTAAACATTATTTATATTTAATGTCAAAAGAGCTAGTGTCAGCAAAGAGAAGCAAGGACAGTCAGCTGACCAGAAAACATCATTTTCTAAATAAAACAAACCATCATCAACAGTATAGTGTTTAACTTTACATATCGTGAATTCTTTTTCAAAAACAGTATGGATGCTTGAAAACATCTACTCTCTTCAAAGCTATAAAATTTAAGCAATAGTTAAAATTAGCACTTGTAGCTTTGAAAAAAATTCAGTCATAATATTGTGATACCTGCTATGTGGCAATTTATAGTAATGTTCAGTACTGAGGTATCATGCTGCAGACATGTTAAAATTAGCACTTGTGTACTATTTCTGTCATGAAAAATCAAAGACTGGATTGTAATGTTGCCGTCAGAAATTTGTACTCTTATTTCCTGTAACCTAGCTAATTCAACAAATGGTGCATGTGTGTTCGTGAGTATGTGTCTATCATTTGGGTTTTTAACATAGCTTTGAAAAAAATTCAGTCATATTACTGCGTTATCTGCTGTGTGGCAATTTACAGTAATGTCCACCGCTGAGGTATCATGCTGCAGACATGTCCCATCCAGTCACATTATCCTGACACCAGGCCAACCAGTAACCAGTCCTAACACTAACCTCTTGATGCTAAGCGGGGTAGATACCATTTTTCATAAGTATTTTGTATGACTCTGCCAGGGTTTAAACCCACAACCTCCAGCATCCAAGGCAGATGCTCTATCCACTTATGCCATCAGATCTGGCCATATGGTGTCACTGATCTTATGAGAAGTTGTGCTGAAAGCATTCTTCTGTTGAGTGAGGTAAATATATTGATGTGTGCATATATATATATATATATATATATATATATATATATATATATATACAGTGTGACCCTGCTATAGCACACTATGTCTTAACATGAATTCGAATTAACATGGTCGTGGTGTGGCTCCACAAATTTTATATACCGGTACTTTTATCGTTTTGGGGAAGAGATCACGCATGAATAAAACAAGACGATCAGGGCATGGCTTGTGAAATTTTTTATGCATTTGTCTCATACAAAAAAAGTTTTTTCTTCTTAAAAGTATGAAAAATATAACGTAAAAAGGTTATTCTGGGATCGCGTAAAGCTTCACCAATGTCAAAACTGCGATTTTTTCCTTAATGGCAACAAAATATATCATCTGGCAATTTCTTTTTATTGGCGACATTGTTGGCTGTTTAAACTTGTATATACAACCATTGGTTTGGAGTGGAGAAATTAAGAGGCCCATGAAAGGAAGCCACGACTTTAAATAAAATGCACTGAAATTTATCTACTGTTACATAAACAAATTTTTGGTCCATACTGACAAACCATCAAAACAGTGCACTATCATAATCCGCTTATCTCGACATCTAGCATAGCATGAGTACTGTATATTGTGAGATATCCATTTTTTATTGTTGAAATTTCTGTTAGCAGAGATCAACCAGACGAGGCATTATCTCGCAATCTATATTTCGTTGGATTTTCAGCTGCTCACTAGCAATTAATATATTTACATAGACTAACATCTGTATGTGTATGGTAAGTATAATTCCTCTTTTTCCCTTAGAACACTCACATTTTCTGAAGTAATCCCCGTCATCACACCAGAACACCTGCATCTCTATTGTCCATTGACCCTTTGTTAAATCTCTGATATATGCGTGGAAGGCAGCATCACTCTGCTACCACAAATACCACACTTACTTGGTCTATTCAATAGGCAGGGAGGAATAGTATCTATAATCAACCAAATGACAGCCAATTCCCTTTTTAAAAATGTACCCTGATAAAATAGTTTGCCGAAATTTCAAAGAAAACAGATTACATATGAAGCACCGATTGTTACAAATATGTACTAAGCAGATGGAAAAAAATCATCTCAGCTATACAGTACAATTATTTGAGGTTGCTGCTACAATAAGAAACAGGCATTTGTTTGGTTCTCCAAAGCTGTCCTTTAGCAGGGACTTCAATAATGCATGCACCCTTTATCAAGGAAAGCCTACAACAATCTTCAATAAAAACAAAGAACCTTTCTTCAAAGGGAGTCAGTACCAATCTCAAAAAAAAGCAATGGAATCTGATGGATCGTGTCCATTTTTCAATATGACTGGAACACATTTACTGTGCCATGAAAGTTTCCTTTCTACATGGAAAAAGTGTATGCTTACAAACGCTACCAATGACAGCTTAAAATACAAGCTAATGTTTACTGACTTGGACGTACTTAAAAGTAAATGTGCTTCATCATCCATTGTGTGATTGTGCTATGTTTTTTCAATGAATTCAGACCTATATGACATGTGACAGAACTATTTAATATTTTAAATGTGTGTGTGTGAATATGTTCGACAGAATTACTTGTATTATGAATTCAATGTATGTGATGAGATTTGCAGGTGAGTATACGGTGTCATACTCTATTCATGCTTTACATTAGACACGTATATATAAAAGTGTACACATATATTTACCAATCTGTGGTTGTCTAAATAATGTAAAATATTATATATGCCTTCTGTTTTCACTATTGGCGTATTTCACATTTAATATGCATCAACTTAAGATGGTAGCTGTGCCTATTAAGCATGTATTTTACTGCCTGCATTTATTACCACCACCACCTTCTTCCAAACCCAATATATCCAGTGGCTTCAGAGATGCAGCTTAAATAAATGAATTCCTTTGTATGAGGGCCTCAAGGTAGATTAGTTTTTAGCTAATTGTGTTACCCTCTTTAAATAAGGTCATTATTATTATTATTATTATTACCATGCACATTTTTTGGGGTCATGCATCCTTTTCTTCAGCTAATTAACCTGGTTGCTTATAACACGGTTGGGTTCTATGGCATCCAACTACCGTTGTTATAGTGGAGTCACACTGTTTATATATATATATATATATATATATATATATATATATATATATATATATATATATATATAATTTCTCCAGTCAAATAAGACATTTTTTTTAAAAAGTAAAGCATATGTTTTAAATGCACAACGAGATAAAGCAAGACAAGTCAAATACAAAAGTCGTCAAAGTTTAAAGAAACCAACAACATTTATATACTTCACATTTTGACTCTTAGTTGCTACCACAGATTTTATCTCTTGCTTCTTGACAAATATGGTAATTATGTGATCTGACTCTTGCATGAATTCATTGGACATTATCTGACAACAGACTGTTTGAGAGATATCCATTTTAAGAAGATATAGATTCTAGAAAGAGAACATGATGTATAACCAAGTTTGGAATTAAATATATTCATGAACACATGTAAAAATTGGTGCTATCACCAGCAATCATGACATTTTCAAGAAATCGAACAGTTTTGTAGAAATTGTAACTTATCATCCAGTGTATATAAGATCAGCACACAACAGATAGTGCTATGCAGAAAATACAACAACAAAAATCTGAATACTGTATCATAGAAAGCAAGGATACTAGTCTGTTCACATTTCCAAATAAAAGCTGCACTGTCCTTATATGACACAAGAAAAAAACGAGTCTGAAAACAAGATGATCAAATACGGCAGACGATCCAAACAAAATATTTTATCAAGAAAGCAAATGCCAATCTTGGAAATAAATAAAAGGACTATTTAAATTCTTCCTGTATATGTATGGAACATTTACAAACTTTTTGGACAATATACTGAAAAAGTGCCGGGTGTGAATCACACCTGGCTGTTCCGTTGATGCATATAGGCTCGTGTTCGTACCCCGTCCACGAATCAGAAGTACAGTAATATTAGCACTAGTCCTATACCTACCAAAGGCTTACAAATCCTAAAACGGGATATAAAATTTCAAAATATATTATTTTTATGAACCATGCCAAGAACTTCTTACTTACGACAATTGGTAGAAGGCCAGTACATAATTTCAGCGATATGAAGTCCTTTGGTGTCAAGTTTCATCTCACATTCTCGATATGCTAACGGCCCGAGTCCCGTCAAAAAGCAAGTCTTATAGCATGTTCCCCTCTTGTGCAATTTGCAGGAAGCAATCGACATTGTGCTTTAGTAACACAGTTTCAATCATCATTTTAGTTTCAATTAAAACTTCCATGGCTTTGGGCGATAACAACAATGTATATCCTGGTGCTTCCATTCAAAGCAGGTCAATCATAACAACAAAACAGTTGCCCGAGCAATAGGCTAAAACAAATCAGACAGACTATTAGTTACCTGTGTCATCAACTGGATTTCCGTCTCGCACTGATCTTCGTTCCTTCAAAGAGCTTCTATCTCTATGTTTAGATGTCATTTGAAGAACTAATCAAACAATGACTTCTGTAAGGCTCCATTTCGTCTTGGTAGCCGCCATTTTGACTTATGACGTCACACATAAAATGAAGAGGCCTCGATTTAAAACGAGGGGAAATCCGATGCAAATTTGGCCAGTTAAATGTCAATCAAGTTATGTTTAACGAATGTAATATAAAAATATTTGTCAATTAACATCTTATTTCCCTATCAGAATACTGAGAAATGTGTTTTCTGACTTACAATTCTGGAGCGAATCATGCATTCAAGCGGGAATCCCGCATAGAGTGACAATCAACCGGATGTGAGATACCTAATTGAGGTCACGAGAAAGGTCAGCGCACCTGCTACACTTGGAAATGGAATGCAGACAGAAAGATCTTCATCATATGGGAAATGAATTTCATCGTCTTACGCAACAAGAAAATATGCCTTCATGTTTATCTTGGCTGCAGTTTTGAAATAATAATAACAACAAACTTGGGTGTGCTAAAGTAATAATGACGTGGAGTTAACTATAAATCGTAACTTAAATAAACTGAACTTCTGAAACGCATGCCGAAAGTGGGTATTTTTCTGGTTTTATGCAGTGAAAAGACTGCAATCCCTGAACATTTATTTAATACCGCCAAAGTTTAGTTGGTACCTAGGAAGCCTGGGAAAATGAAAAGTTACATGGATATGACCTGAAAATTAACGAAGTATGGAAGAATAAAAAAATATTTTGATGACAACCTAAAATAAATTATATTCAAGGTTCCCACACACCCATTACAAAAAAAGAAATTGTTAACCAGCCTCTGTATCTCTATGCATGATGCAGTTCAGACCTCGAAATCGTGTATCGCCTCAAGAAGCTATAACATATGCTGAAACTGGAATCGCCATCAAAGCACTTTGGACCTCCGGGTTACTTAAGTCACGCTAGAAGGCTCTGTCTTTAAGAAAAAGAAAACACTATCGTGAGGGATATAAAAAAACTGAAATGTGAAAGATGATGATCATCATCATAGCGGTAGTGTCAACGATGAAAGCCACCATAGTACTATCTTAGACCTATGTCCCGGGCCACCCAAGTAGCACAGTGTGGCGTTATAACCTCTTGCGGGAAATAACAAAACATCATAAGGTTTAACATGTGTGGATCTTTCTGTTTTAGTACGGAAACTTCATATTATGCCTGACGTCCATAGGTTTAACGCGGGGGGGGGGGAGGGGGAGGGGGTCTATATGGAAGTTAATAATGACGCGTCATATGGAATTTAGCAATGCGGCTTTACGTTTTAGGCAATGTTATGCCTCTATGGCGTCCAAAGAACAAATATATATTTGAGTAATGTATGCTTGCTGGTTTCTGAAAGTTAGCTAATTGTTGTCATTATATGTGCGTTTGTTCTTCTGCCCAATTTGTTCAGTGCCTATTGAAGACCATGTTTATATTCAAACACTCATACTTTTTCTCTTATTTCACTCTGTGTATGATAGTGTATACATATGTTGGTCTACGTCTTGGTATATTCTGAACCTCTCTCTCTCTCTCTCTCTGCACTTCATTGGCACGATTATGGGGATTATAAAGGCGGTAGCTGTATTTACGAAGGGATTATAGGGAAGTTATAGTAGAGTCAGTACTTGATTATGGCCTTCCAGGACCCTAAGCATTGAAAATATTATGGTACCCCCCCCCCACAAAATGTGAAACAAAAAAGCTACTAAAACTGGGGAAATACCAGTGTTGCCATCATTCCAAATTAAAATCCCGTACATGCAAATGGAAATGATCATATATATATATATATATATATATATATATATATATATATATATATATATATATATATATATATATATATATATATATATATGTATGTATGTATATATAATTCGTTATATTTTATCAGCAACAATTAATTTGAATTTGTTTCTGATGCCCCGGTTGAAATAGTGCCCTAAGCACGTGCTTAGTGTGTACTCAATGGGTAATCCGGAACTGAGTGGAATAGAGTAGTTGGGGAATCACTCAATATTTTATGGAGAAAAAAAAAGGTTTTCTTTTAACAAACACAGACACTCCATGAACGATGCATAACTTAAATGTACTTTAATTTTTACAGTTTTGAAAAGACAAAAACATTGTCACAACCGTATAGTAAACCCTTAACTTCACACCAACTTGTCACTTTGACAATGTGTCAAATTTAACTCTCGTCTCACCAGTTCCTAGGTACCAGTGGCGTAAATATGTCACCAAAGGCCCCACAGCAAACTTTTTGTACAGGTCCCGCCGCCCCCCCCCCCCCCCATCACCGTCACTTTTTTGTCCCTGTTTGGGCCGGCCCCCCAAGAAAGCTAGCCCCACAACACGGCTGTACCAGCTTTCACGATAGTTATGCCGCTTCTAGGTAACGTTTCACATTGCGTAAGCAAGGGTCACTAACGGAAGCACTGAAGTTTCCTCATTCAACACTGGATATTTTTTTGCAATAAAACCTGCTGCCATTGTTTATTAACCGACAATAAGCAGACTCTTGGTGACAATGAAGTCTAGGACATGAAAATCGAAAAACAATATTACCAGCGCTAAATCCTATTTGACTGAATATATTATTAATATCAGTGTCGGATATGTTTTAGGACACACGGTACTAACTGTATGGGGAAAAAATGGGTGAGTATATATGGGTTTGGGTGGCCAGGATTGGTTGATAATGAAAGATATTTTGTAGGAAAAAGAATCTTTCAGAGCTTATGCTAGTTGTAACTTAAAATAATGAAGATATTGTTTTCTTGATGGAATTTCAGTCCTTTAACAGTTTTGAGTTTGGAACACTCATTACCGAAATTAGCACCTGACTGGTGCGGAATCGAAACCACAAGTTTCAAACATATGTAGGTCCAGAAAATGTAGCGGCTCGTATCCTTTTCTCTACATAGAAGCTCTCATCCAGGTTTCATCTGTATTGATAAATATGTTTGATCATGAGCACTTAGAAATTTAAAGTTATTAAAATTTTAATATCGTGGTGTTTGCATTGGTTTACTATGGGAACTGATTTAGTATCGTGAGTCCTTTAGCGCACCTTCTGAATTGTACAAGTAAGTAAATCCCCATCCTTAAGAATTTGTCTCACTTAGTGTGCTTCTCTATTTCGTATGCCCCTGCGTAGCACTTCGATACGGTGCTAACGATAATGGAAGCCACGTTAAAATAGAGTATATTAAGGTTTGGTTGGCTAGGACTGGTTAATAATGAAAGTAAGATTTCCGAAGAAGAAACAAACTTGTGTATGTTTATCCTAATTGTAACTATAAAAAAAGAATGTTTTATTGATGGAATTTCAGGCCTGTTAAAGACGTGTGAGGCCTACAAGGCATATTTCGGCATGCCTGTCGGGAATCAAGACAAACCCTGGGCACATCATTTCACCTGCGAGCACTGAAAAAACAAAACAAACAAAAAACTAAAAAAAAAAAACTCTGGAAGGTAAGATGGACAATTGTTAATCGGATTTTGATATTATAAAATTTGTTAAAATTTGTAACATTGTAAAAGTTTTTAATTTTAAAATGTTTTAAAATTTTCAGTGTTATTTAAACAGTATATCATATATGGAAAATGTTGCGAGAATCTCTTACACATTAGTCATGGGTGAAATAAATGTATTTTTGTAGGATGGTACAAAGGGGAAATGAGAGCCATGAAGTTCGCTATCCCAATAATTTGGCGGGAACCCACTGACCACTCAAGCAGCTGCTACTTCTGCATGGTTCACCTTCCAAACATCGGGCTGGCAAGAATGCACCTGCTATCAAGTATTCGGACCTTCCTTCATCCATCGCCCAGGTACCACAATATCATGAGCTTCCCGTACCCACTCATCTGGAGAGAGCAGCCGTCTTTAGAAGAGAGCAGTAAGTCAGAGAGCGAGGAAGACGTTGTAGATCCCATACTACCACAACCAAAAAGACCTCGACGACTTGATCAGAGATCTTGGTCTCACCAAGTCCAATGCCGAGCTTTTGACGTATATTCGCAAGCAGTGGAACTTGTTGGATGAAAGTGCGCAACTCGCAGATCAGAGGAAACTTCAAGCTCTTTACAGCTTCTTCGCTCGTCAACATGTGCTCTCCTTCTGCCACAATGTGACCAGTCTGTTCGAGGCAATCATAATCGCCTGTAACCAGAATGAGTGGCGCCTCTTAATTGACAGCTCATCCAGGAGCCTCAAAGCCGTACAGCTCCATAATGGGAACACGTACCCGTCTCTTCCCCTGGCTCACTCGGTGCACCTCAAAGAGGATTGCAACAGCATCAAAACCTTGACGGACGCCTTGAAGTATGATGAGTGCAGCTGGGAGGTCATCGGAGATTTCAAAATAGCGGCATTCCTGGTGGGTCTTAAAGGCGGTTTTACCAAGTTTCCCTGCTTTATTTGCCTTTGAGATCGCAGGGACACCAAGGCGCGCTACCACAGTCGGGACTGGCCACAGCGAACCGAGTTCTCTGTGGGGAGGAACAACGTCAAGTGGGAGCCACTGGTGGATCCCTGGGAGCTAATTCGTGAAAGTGATTTACAATATAATCATAAATCTCTAACAAATATTCACTTCTAACTCTTTTGTAGTCATTTTTGTATTACTTTAGTGTAAATACATGTTAATTTTGTTTCTTATCATGTATTTCTTTTCTGACTTTATGTGAACGAAGAGACACAAATTTTCCCGTTTTCTCCATGAAAATAGCTAAATTTCAAAATATCACTGTCCTGGTCACAAAAGCTAACCAGCTTTTATACTTTATAAGCATAAGCAATTATGAAATAACACTTACTACCTAGGAACAAAAATTGTGTTGCATAGTGTAGCATAACCTGGTGTTAGTAAATCCTTTGGATAGTAAATGTGGGATGATGGATAGTTAGCTAGAGGTTAATGGATAGTACATGACTAGGTATTGGACAGTCAAAGTGTATGATAAACTTATTGACATTTTTAACATTAAATTTTTAATATTACCTTTCTCGTTAGGGGCTACAGAGATCCATAATGTTGAGCATATATATATATATATATATATATATATATATATATATATATATATATATATATATATATATATATATATATATATAACTTTACACTTCCCGTTGGAGCCCATTGAGGCCCAAAATTCCAAAAATGACAGCATCAGCGTTAGATTCCACTTTGATGATATAGAGACCCAACTTGCCTAAAATTGTAGCGTCAGTGCTAAATTTCTGTTTGAGGCCAAAGGAGCTTTCACATGTTAATTTTATGACCATAAAGTCTAATATTAAACCAATGGCGTACTGTTAATTTCCATCAGAAGCCAGATTTCCCATCTATACTACTTCTACACCCTCTAGTTTTCTATTTATTGTTTTTAAAACAAATCAGGTTTTGAAAAAAGGAGGCAGTGGAATGGTATTTTTTTTCTCATTGGTACAAAAGTGACTTTACCATACAATTTACTGAATATCGATATTGATGATTCAAGAAACACTTGATGTTCTAGATACAAAGATTGGTCAAGAAGAAAGTAAAGACACTAAATTGTGTTCTCTCAAAACAAATTCTTTAACCCTGCACATTTACACCAATACAAGGATATTCGAGCCTGTACTTAATTGAATGGATGCAAGATAAATGCCTGCCTCAACGAGGAAATTGGGGACTCTCATATTTTTGCTTATGTAGTAGAATGTTTTATAAATTGACCAAGATAATTTGAATATACCACATTCGTTTCAAATATTATATATATATATATATATATATATATATATATATATATATATATAATCATGTGAAACTTAAAAGTCACTTGGAAGGACAGAAATGGAAACAGTTATGTATATATGTTATTCATACATGGTGTCAAGAAACCAAACCAAGACAATAATGATTAATTTGGAATAAAAGATTTGTCAAACTCTATATCATCTCATGTAAAAACAAAACTCATTAAATTATGAATATTATTAATTTATCCAAGTGTGAGTCTTTTCTGATTATGAAGAAAACGATTCTGATTAAGAAGTAGCAATAATGCCAAATAATGGTAAGATGTATATTTCATTTAGTAAAGATTTCTAAAAGCTTATAGATTTTTTAAAAGTGCGTTGAAAATATTTTCCAAAAAATAACTAGATTTTTAAATAGTTGTCAATGTAGTTTATATATATATATATATATATATATATATATATATATATATATATATATATATATATACACACACACACGAGTTCAATCTTAAACTCACTCAGTGTTACATAGGTTTAAGTCTGTCACCAAATGTGTTCTTTCTTAACAATTTTAGTTTTGCTGATGATATGTCATTGATGAGTCCTTCTATCACAGGTTTAAGGAAATTATTAGGGTTAGGGTTTAGGGTTATGTGAACAATACGTATTTGAGCATGATATAATCTATAATACAAAAAAATCAGTATGCATGGTCTTTCAGCCAACTTCTTTCAAATTACCATCTCCTCCCCTTGTACATCTTAACGGCAATGCTGTTATGTATGTCAACAGTAATACACATTTGGGTCATATTTTGAAATCCAATCGTTCAGATAATGAAGATATGATGAGACATTACCGATTTTTGTGTACTCGAACAAACGTGCTTCTACGTAAATTTAAGAATTGTTCATTGAATATCAAAATTAGATTATTTAAATCTTATTGCATCACTATGTATTGTGCTCCTCTGTGGACAAACTTTAGTGAATGTATGAAAAGAAAACTAGTTATTGGTTATACTAATAGTCTTCGTTTTCTATTAGGTCTTCCTAAGTGGAACAGTGCCTCCAACATGTTTGTAAATTATAATGTGTTCAGTTTTGATGAAATAATGAGAAAGTATATATTCTCAGTGATGACAAAATATCTAATAGTAAGAACTGTATATTGAAATCTCTTTGGAACAATGACATTCATTTAAATTCTCATATTATTAGTAGATGGAACAAATTACTTGTTAAATGTGCCTTTTAATTTCATTCTTAACAATGCAGGGCACAGTTAATTGTTGTAGATGAATCTGTATACATGTACTTGTATGTATGATATATATGTTCTTTTATGTTTACAATGTTTTTACTTTATATCTATATTTATTTTAGAGGTATGGACTTTGTAGTCTGAAATAAAGAATTCTTATCTTATCTCTGGGGACCCAAGTGGCTGAGTGGTCTAAAGCGCTCTTCGTTACGGATCACTGCCATCCACCACCATTAATACTGGCCCCCATGTATAGCCTATCGTGTGCTGAAAAATGGCATTAAACCCCACAACAACAACATCTTTTTTCTCTCTCTCTCTCTCTCTCTCTCTCTCTCTCTATATATATATATATATATATATATATAGGGGGCCCAATTAGCCAAGTGGTCTAAAGCACACACCATTACGGATCACTGCTATCTCACCTTTGTCTGTGTGGGTTCGAGTCTCGGGTTCGGCCTATGTGGGTATGTGAGAAAGCTTGCCAGTAGCTTCTCGTGGGTCGGTGGTTCTTTCCGAGGTTTTCCTGGGTTCTTCCTCCACCATTAATACTGGCCGCCATGTATAGCCTATCTTGTACTGAAAAATGGCGTTAAACCCTACAACAACAACAACAACATATATACATATATATAGAGAGAGAGCTGTTATTATTCCTAAGAGAACTGTTCCAATTGATCCACTTTATGCTTGATCTCAATTACCTATCATTAAATAAACTAATCTTATATAGATAACTCTATTCTAATACAAAGCTGAGTATCCTCCCCATCTTTTAACTAAGACCACTCTTTAGGTACATAGTCTCATAGAAGGACTCACAGCACTAATTCAACTCCAACTGTAAACATATGGAAACACTTATCATATTCAAAATTCAATAACTTAAAATTTCTGGGTTCTGATGATGAGACCGATATTTCTCCATGCACAACTAACCTTGGTGCAAGCTTATGTGTGGAGAATACCACATGAGCATTTTTTTTAACTACATGTGCATGAAACACATGTTATTGATTCTGCACCAAGTGAATCTGGTGCTACTTTCATTATTGAGTACTCCTAATTGAAGTCTGTAAAAATACTAAAACTGCATCAATAGAATTTTGTCTATATTTGTTTTAAATTACAGATAGGAAAAGCTCTCAAATGATATTTTTACTAAAGTTTTACTTTTCATTACTAACCAATTAAGGACCACCAAACCCATATCTACTCTATTACACCCATTTCTAGACTGGTTCACAGTTCTTCCATATTATTAGTACTGTGTGTTCTATAACCAGATCTAATTTTGTTTAGAAAGACATGTATTTTACTTATTGATATTGGAGCATAATTGTAAGAAAGAATTGGCCATGCTTGTGCATTGATAATAGTGTAATGGCCTTTTATGTGATACCACTGTATATAGCTAAATTGCATTACATGTTGCTGTGTTGTATTGTACTTATTAGTGGCTTATTCTTGTTATTAAAATAATTGTTTTTTGCCTTTGTATCTTCATGTTATCTTTCTATGGTATTCATGCTTCACAAAAGAAACATGACATGCTGACATCAGCAGGTATGACATCACAGGGTATCACATTACATGACACATTGTATTTTCATCTCTCACTGGCTATAATATAAGTTTTATATGTTTTAAATTTCAAAATTGCATTTCTTTTCTTTCTGACTCACAGAGAAATAAGATACAGTGCATCACTATTCCTTTCATTCACACCAAACCAGTAAGTGTGCCACATGACAGGTCAAAATGATGAGAGGCCATTGCCCTTCTGTGACTAAGACCAATACACACACCCATGAAGTACCAAGAGATGCTGACATTCCAAAATTATTTAAACTATCAACACATGTGATTCGTCACTCCAAAATCTTATTAAAAATGTATAAAAGCCAAAGAAAAGTTTCATAAGTTTTATTATACTGAAGAATTAAATAACTACCACTTTTTAGTATAAAACTATAGGAAAGGGTAAGGAAGCAAAGAATAGAGTAATTTCTTCAAGCCTGGTAATGTTCCCCACAACAAGGGGGGGAAATGTGCATCAGCCCAAAGGACAAAGCCACTTAAGGTCTGTTACATAAAGACAACAAGTGACAAATATGTAAAAGCTATCCAAAGTCCCTATAATGCTGACAGTGATGTTGGAGATGGAAAGCCCATGTACAAACTGCTGCAGCCCAAGCCAAGAAGTAAGCTGGAGAAATATGTGGAAAACTTTGTGATGCCAGGGTAAGTAAATGTTTCTCTGCAATATTCAAACATTGATATAATTTATTGCTGCATAAACTAATTGGTAAATTTAAGTAATATAATTGAATTGCATATGAAAGTTGCCTGATACATAAAGCTATACCTACATTTACTCAAAACATATAACAAGTTAAGAAAAAACCTGAGAATCATTTCTGGTGGCTACTTTCCACTACAAGAATGGTACATTCTTTAATTTTCAATATAAAGCTGAATAAAATGCATAAATTATTTAGAAAAGAGAAACAAATGAAACCTTGCAATCACTCAATTACAGTAAAAGGGTAGGTAATAACCTTGATTTGGCATACCAAGTACAGTAGCAAGCTCTAATTTACAGCTAAATGATTCTATACTATCACTTGATAGTAAGTGCAGAGCAATGTTGCCTTTATAAAAAGATTTTGTTTCAAGCCTGAAGCTATATTTCTGACAAAGCTTGCTTTCATCTATTCAAATCAACAGATCTGGTGAACAAAACACATATCGCTTAGTGCACACAGAAAAAAATGCTGAGATGTGAAAAACTGTGTTCTGAGAGCACCAGTTCCAACACCCTGACTGTCAAGGTTTTCTATCATGGGACTTGGAACATGACGAGAAAAGATGTCTGGTGTGATGGGAGAGAGCTATATGTTCGACATGCAGTTATACATCAAGAATGTTTCAACTGTATGAAGAAATGCCGAGGAGAGTTTGTGAAAGAAAAACTGCCTGTGTAAACAGTGTGATACAGATAGGACTTTCACTGACATCTATTGGAAATGAAGGGTTGAGAACTATTCTTTTAAGTGAAAATGTCCATCCCTGCTCCCTCAACAAAAGGGATGCAGAAAAGTTCCAATACTGTTTGCCAAAAAATTGAATGTACCAACATGAGAGACATAGCTGAACATAGAAAAGATGTCAAGGAGTTTAATTCTATGATAGGAAATAAGACAGATATAATTGATATTCATTGTGACTCAACATATAATAATGCTATTTATAGTGGAGTAGGTAGGACACCCTTTCAACCAGCTACCCAGTGCATACACAATCTAGTTGAAGACACTACTCCTGAGAAAAAGGTAATTAATATAACTACAAAGAATAAACTATGCACATTGGGTAAAATACATGCATCTGATGAGGAAGCCAAATTGTGTCACTTCTCAGCAAATATAAGTTTATAAACAAATATTGGAGATGAATACATATTTTGTAAAGAAGGACTTTTACACTTGAAGAAAACTAGAAGTACGCAACATGACAACTGATCCAGACACTGCTACTTAATGGCTAGCCTGACCTTAAGAGAGAAGGAATAACTGAAACAGTCCATGTAAATCATATTGATACACGCCATCTGGTTCAAACTCATAGAAAGTTCATTAAAGGTCAGAGCAAATTAATTGATTTGATGCCAGGAAGAACTAAAAAACTGAGAGAAAAGATGCGGAACAACTTTGCACTTGATTTGACTAAGAGGTGCCAGGCTGAGTTTGAAAAATCATTTAAAAAATATGATACATGCACACCAAAATTAATAAGTAATCTATCTTATGCAACAGATGCAATAGTTAAGTGTTATCAAGGTGATCATAGTCTTTGTCATAAGCAGTCTAATGTGTGCTGGGTAAATGGTACAAGCTGGATAGATAGAAGTATATTCTTGCCAAGTGATTTCAAACTGAAAATATCCAATGAGAGAGAGGAGTGTACATCACGCATGTATGCTGAGTACCAGCTAGATAAATCTTGTAGTGTTAAAAACAAAATTAAACAAGGACACTCAGAAAGTAGAATCAGTGAATCGAAGGATAAAATGCAGCTTACCAAAGAATATAACCTTAAAGAGAAACTTCCATGGCAGGGTTCATAGTGCTGTTCCTAACTGTAAACATGGACCTGGAGAATCTCTGGTTAAGCTGTGTCAATCGGTCGGATGTCTGATTTCAACTTGCAGTTCTGTGGCACAACATCTGAAAAGCAAGCAAGATATATATATATATATATATATATATATATATATATATATATATATATATATATATATATATATCAGAGATGAAATGTATATAACATTTACAGTATATAATAGAAAAAAATCTGAGAAAAGGGCATTTCTTTACAAACTCTATGATAAACATCAAGAAGAAAAGAATTATAACAAAGACAAATTAATGTGCATTATGGCTAAAAGAATAAAAGCAAAATATGAACATTCTTACCATAAACAACCTCCATTTTAGTACATTTCTACAGGTTGAGGCAATGCAGCATGTGCAGTGTCCTTGATTTTTACAATGTTCTTTACAAACTTCTTTTTTACAATGTGCTTTGATCTACTGAATGTGTCTCTAAAGTTAAATGATCAGTATTCATACATAAGTGATTGTGACATAAGTGGCTTACATTTAAAATCTCTCCCCCACCCATTTTTGGGAATCGTTGCATATGTTTAATGGTATTTAACCATATAAGCCAATCTGTGGACACCAACATATGAAATTGTGTCATTGGGCCATACTATTCTCTTTTTCCCATAGCCTGAGCTATCTACTGCCCCCCATCCAGTGTATACAACCCTTCCCATCTGTGTCTTGTATAGATTTTTTCTCCCAAATCACAAGCAAACTAAGAAAAAAACACTCCATTATCATATTCATATGTAAAAACCACCAAAATGATATCCTGGATGCACTCTGACACCATGGAAACAACAGGCTCCTATTTTGGTATAGGTCGCATATAGGACTCATGGTACTAATTCAACTGTAATAGTAAACACATGGAAACAATTATCATATTCAGAATTCAGTAACTTAAAATTTCTGGGTGCTGATGATGAGACCGATATTTCTCCATGCACGACTAACCTTGGTGCAATCTTCTGTGTGGAGAACACCATATGAGCATTTTTTATATCTACATGTGCATGAAACACGTTATTGATTCCACACCCAATGAATCATATCCTACATTAATTATTGAGTACTCCTTAGTCAAGTCTGTACAAATACTAAAATTGCATCAATATAATTTTGTCTGTATTTGTTTTAAATTACAAATGGGATAAGCTCCCAAAAGATATTTTTACTAAAATTTTACTTTTCATTATTAACTAATTATGGACCACTACTCTAGTATTTGTTCACAGTTCTTCCATATAATTAGTACCATGTGTCCAGAAGAGCCTGAATTTCAAAAGTAGAGAAGCTGTGTGTATTGTGTCTGTGATTCAACTGCCTACTTTTCTTCGATCAATAACAAGTTACCATGAACATGGTGATAGTCCCTCATGATCCTGCTGCCAAACTATGGAATGTGAACTTTTGTGTAAAATCTTAATGTTTAAGCAAAAAAACCAATCATGGTGGATAATTATATCAATCCTGGTTAAAATTATTCTTACGATCAAAATTAACATCTAATATGAAGATTCGTGATAAACTGAAGTTTTAACAAATTCTTGGGTACTGATGGACAGACAGATGGCATAGACAACTGAATGCTTTGACCCTAAACAGCATATATATATATATATATATATATATATATATATATATATATATATATATATATATATATATATATGCATGAGAGAGAGAGAGAGTATTATAGGGTTTGGTGGCACATCTGTACATTCTATTCTAGCTATATAGCGCTGAGAAAATGTTAGTACTTATGGTAAAATAAACAAATTTATAGCTCATAAGATGACACCTTCTGAATAAATATGAACCAGTGTGCATAAATTATAGCATATAAAAGGTTCAGATGTAGAAGTCTTTAAACACGAAGTAAAAACAAGTAAAGTTGAAGCAAGTTCAAATCATGACAATAAGGGGGCATTTTTTAAGAATAATTTTATGATTGTGTCAAGAAGTCCCACAACACTCATTGGTCTGGAAATGGGGATTATGTAATTGATATTGTGTCAGTAGGATAATGGATATCCGATATATTATTTTGGTTGAGCTAGTGAAACTATTAACAAATCTTTGCAAATATTCAGCATTATGAGGTAATTACCCTTGTAATATACCTGTTATATCCTGCTAAATTCACCTGTACCAGCCTAATATCCTGCTAAATTCACTTGTAGCAGTCCAATATCCTGCTAAATTCACCTGTACCAGTACAATGTCATTCTAAATTCACTTGTAGCAGTCCAATATCCTGCTAAATTCACTTGTAGCAGTCCAATATCCTGCTAAATTCACCTGTACCAGTACAATCTCATTCTAAATTCACCTGTACCAGTCCAATATCCTGCTAAATTCACCTGTACCAGTCCAATATCCTGCTAAATTCACTTGTAGCAGTCCAATATCCTGCTAAATTCACCTGTACCAGTACAATCTCATTCTAAATTCACTTGTAGCAGTCCAATAGCCTGCTAAACTCACTTGTAGCAGTCCAATATCCTGCTAAATTCACCTGTACCAGTACAATCTCATTCTAAATTCACCTGTACCAGTCCAATATCCTGCTAAATTCACCTATACCTGTCCATAAATAATGCTCATGTAGCAGTCCAATATCCTGCTAAATTCACCTGTACCCGTCTAATATCCTGTTAAATTCACATGTACCAGTCCAATAATAATACCGGTAATGCTCTTCTGTTGTAACACAATCATGAAAGAATATTGCGTTTCTGTTCCTTTCATTCACATAATTAACAGTTAGATCACAATTAATCGTGCTGTACTGATGACAACTGTTCATGGTTTTCAACTTCGCCTACCTCATGTACAGTTATCTACAATCATCTGGAAATCTGCTCGACTATTATCTTTTCTTACAAACTGCATACTTTTGATGATGCAGAAGCGGGTGTTGAATAAACTGTACCAGCGGCTTTTTATCTAGTGTTTTGAGTTTCCACACATATAGTTCCATGCTTCAATGTTGTATTGTGTTTGTATGGTGTTTCTAAACGGTTATGATAACCAAATCATAACAAATAAGTACAAATATTCCACATTCCTAATGGCTAACATTATACACCTAGTTTATAAATAGGTATTTGCTCGGACAACGTGAAAAATTGAATGCAAAAATAGCATTTTGATGAGTCAGTTTTCTCACCTGATTAAATGTATCCAAAGATGATTTCAAAGTCTCTCGAATGGCTCCATGGTCAGTCAATTCCTGAAAAGAAATATTCAATAATTCAAATAACCGGAAGCCAAATTTAAGTTGATAAAAAGTATGTCTTGGCGGCACCGGGCTTGCGTTTCTCGATGGTGTACTATACGAGCAGTACAGTAGAAATTATTACGGGTCGAGGTGTTGTACTCAGTTATTCGCAACTATTATTTTGGAGTTAACCATTGTCAAAATTTATTTGTATGTATTGATACGTTTGCTGTAATCTACCGAATGTACAGTTATAAATGTTTGATAATTGGCTGTTCCTAAAAAAAATTAAATGAAAAATAAAAATGACCTAATACATTTCTTCTGCTATGACCACTCCTGCGGCCTAGTGGTTACAGCGTCCGCCTCGGATGCGATGGTCGTGGGTTCGATCCCCAGCTGAGTCATACTATAGATAATGCACCTAAGCATAGGAAACGGGGGTGGGGTGGGGTGAAACTTCGATGATAATTTTTCTAATACGTAACCTGTTCGACTGGGTTCAATCGGTGTTTGAATTTTAGCGGACACTAGACAAACTTTTTAAAGTTACGCATCTTATTTCTTTGATGCATCCAGACATTCAACGTCGTTGGACTATCTATTATATTAAACACGTTATTATTACTAATCCTTGCTCGTTTCTGCGTGGATTAAAAATAGGCCGTTCTATAGAATTTGGGGTGGGGTTGGCGTCAAGCCTATGTACGCGGGGGGTGGGTAAAATGTACGCATGTGTACAGGGAATGGAGGGGTCAAGCTTTGCCAGGTTTTTGCGTACGTATTAAATGGATGGCCCCCAACAGCGTCGATTTCATTAACGATCACCTAACTTGAGAACCTATCAGGGAAATCATTATTGTAATCAAACACAATAGGGTTGGCTCAGAAACAATCCCCTTTAACAAGACTACTGTGGTCTTTATTTTATATTTCACACAAAATTTTACCATTTATGTTTTTGTCGTTTCACACAAAATTTTGCTATTCATTTTTTGTTGTTGTTGACATTTCGCACAAAATTTACTGTAGTAATCCACCTTGCTAAACTCAACATCAGACATTTTATATCCTAATGCAATGCATTGGTCGCATCAGAGCAGTATATTTTGTCATCAAAATTACACAGACCAGATTTTATTATAAAACCAATCTCAATATTATGACAGTTTGATCTTATTCCCATTATCTCAACATGACCAGAAAATCCCTCTAACGCAACCTTATAATTATTGAATCCTTTCACCTTCTCTACTACATTTGTTTTGGATTCCTTTGGCTCGATTTTTTAACTTTATTATCAGCTAGTTTTAAGCAATACATTTTACTTCGTAATCCGATAAACTCGACGATAGGAACA
Source organism: Sinohyriopsis cumingii (assembly GCA_028554795.2). Taxonomy (NCBI): domain Eukaryota; kingdom Metazoa; phylum Mollusca; class Bivalvia; order Unionida; family Unionidae; genus Sinohyriopsis; species Sinohyriopsis cumingii. The sequence continues at coordinate 65,134,557 of CM068831.1, forward strand.
AAATTTGTTTCATCTTTAAATTTTCCTATAACATTTTTGTTATTGTCACAGTGAAATCCGCTGGGGTTTTTTTTGAGATAACTCTTGAAAAATAACAACAGATTCTATCTTGGACATAGCGAGTCAGTGTCTGTAAATAACAGTTCTGCATCAGACGACTTAACCTTAACAAAATCGTAGCGGAACTAGTACATTAACTTCTTTGATATCTCAAGTACTGCCGTACCGACATAAACTTGCTTGCTTAACTTCAAGTTTTTCTTTTATGAACGGCTACAAGATTTTAATTAAATATTTTCATACTAACAAAATCATCAGATCCAACAAGTTTATTACGACGTTTCACGTTATTTACGATCTCAATGTTGACTCTCTTTCTGATATTTTCCATGGTTTTAGGTTGTTCTATCCCAGCTTGTATCTCATCTGAATTCAAACAGTCTTTTTAGCAATGTACGATCTGCATATCGCCCTTGCCACTGTACTGAAACTACTCTTCTGAAAGTAGTTATTGGCATTCTCTCTGCTTTGGATAGCGGAAAGATTACAGTTCTCACCCTCCTTGATTTGTCTGCAGCATTGACACAATAGACCATGATACATTACTTCACCGTGACCAGCATGTATTTGGCATTCATGATACAGCCTTACTGTGGCTCAAGTCCTACTTGGTCAACAGAACACAAATTGTATCTGCTAATGGAATATACTCCCGCCCAGTTGATCTATGTTGTGGTGTTCCACAGGGGTCTATTCTTGGACCTGTTCTTTTCATTCTATACACTCAGTCGCTCTCAGGTGTCATAGATCATCATCCAGTGTCTCACCAGTTGTACGCTGATGACACTCAAATATACAAATCTAGCCACCCAACTGAAATTGATGCTACTATCCAAGGTGTAGAGAGGTACATTTCTGATGTGAAATCATGGATGACATGTAACAAGCTGCAGATGAATGATGATAAAAAAAAAAACTGAGGCCACTACACAAAAACTTTCTCATTCATATCCTTTACCTCAAACAATAAATATCAGCAACACCAACATTAAATTCACACAATCAGGACAAAACCTACTCGTTACTCTGGACAGTACTCTCACATTGCACCAACATGTCATGAACATATGCAAGGCTGCATATCTTGAGCTGAGACGCATCAGCTCAATTTGCAAATATCTTTCAGTTGGTGCCACTAAAACACTTGTGTGTTCATTAGTACTTTCAAGACTGGACTATTGTAACTCAGTTCTGTCTGGTTCATCTCAATATCTGCTCCAGAAACTTCAAAAAGTTCAAAACACAGCTGCTCGGATCATACTTACAGTAGCACGATCAGAGCACACCTCCCCGCTACTCTGTACCCTACACTGGCTATCCATTTGATCCAGAATCAAACACAAAATTTGTTCTCTGTGCTACGTTTCACTGTCGGACTCTAGTCCATCATACCTATCCATCCACACCCATGTGTAGACTCCAGCAAGATACTTACGTTCCTCTTCTGTCAATCGTATACTCATTATTCCCACTATGAAAACAAAGTCATATGGACAGCGTTCTTTTGCATACCAGGGTCCAGCAACGTGGAATTAATTGCCCACTGAACTTAGACACAAAGACACAGTGATCCCATTCAAGAGTGCTCTCAAAACTCACTTATTTCGACTGCAAGAACAAACTTAAAGACCTAATAATGTTTCCTACCTGAAATATTCTCAGCATGTTTTTTTTTTTTTTTTTTTTTTTTCTTCTAATTTCATGGTGTTTGTTTTTGTAATCATATCATTATATGTTTTTTATCTTATAGGTGTTGTCTAATGTTGTAAAGCGCTTAGAGCTTCTAAAGATTAGGCGCTATACAAAGTCCTCATTATTATTGTTATTATTATTATTATTATTATTATTATTATACCAACGACGTTGTTGTTCGTTAGTTTGAAAAAAGTATTTTTTCAAATTCCGTTTTTTTCAACTGCTCTTCGGCTAATATTAACGTCGATATAATCTTTCATCCAACGTGATTGATTAAAGTGTAGAATTCGATAAACTTTTCGTAGTGTCAGACCATGATCAACTGCCTGTTTAAGATTGTTATAGTGTAAAATGTATCACCGTTTGTCAAGCTGATTAGGAACTAGTTTTCGAACAACAATATTGTTTGATATAGATTTACCCTGCGAATAATTTTTCGGTTCATCAGATAATAAACTGTAGTCGATCATCATTGATTTGGGACACAATGTATAATCATTAAGTTCAACAGGATAGTCAAGATCAACTTCAACAAAAATAACTACTGTCAGGATGCTCGCATCCCACTATTACGATTTTATCAGTTTCATCAAAAAACGGTCTTTCGCTGATCCATCTGAAACCACCATATGGCATAGGCTTGGATATCGCAATTCCCTACAGATTGTTGGCGTGGAGATAGATAATAAATCTTGAAGGCGCCATAGTATTATAGTCGTGTAAATATTTATTATTAGCCTTTGCGTATGATTTTGTTTTGACGCTTATTCCGCCTCTGATTCCCTGCTCGATGAAACATAACATATCTGGGTCTGTCAGCAACTCCAATTTTATTTTGTTATGTTTCAGTAATGCATCCCAGCTTAGTCCCGGTGCAGAATAGTACCAAGCTGGGTTGAGTAATCAGCGCTGACATTTCTGAAAATTTCAAATATATCTACGCAGCAACACATCTATCATAAGATACAAGTCATGATAATAACTTACGTTTTTTGCAGCCGAACGAGTCCCATGTCTATTTAGCATAAGCATAATCATCATCGTTGACACATTCAAGAATAAGCTGAGAATAAAACTTATCATTGTCTGGTAAACATGTTTTATCAAATCTGCTCCAAGACACTCGTAAGGAGAAATTCTTTTCTTGTTAACAAGCTTGACTTGTCACCGAAATGTTCAGTCAAATTATCAAATTTATCCCAGCCTTTTACAAGCGCGTCCAATGATGCAGCCATAAATTGCAAACTATCAATAAATCTTATTTTACCTGGTGTTACTATAATAGAATATTCACTGTTTTTTGGGATGTACTTTATATTATTGTTATTTACTAATTTTCAGGCGGTTTATTATATGTTTATAGCCGAACGCTTCAACTATAGTATGAGAATCATAACCACGAAAATTCTTAACGACAACAGGAACAAAATCTGGTTCGGTATACTTTAAATTAAATTGTCATGTGCTGGATCCCGATACTTTCCTGTTTTGTGACAGTAATCTTTTACACGATCTTGAGGCGAAAGCACCTGCTCACAAATATGACATATATTTGCTGCAGTAAATCATCTTCTTGTTTTGTTATCAGCGGTTTTATCGCTGCTGTCTTAGCGAGTAACATCAGGATGAAATCAATTTCGTTGATACGGTTTTTCAGAAGCCAGACAGTAGGATACGTTCCACGATACATTTTTATTGATTTTGATAAAAGTTTATCGTCAGCACAAACAACTTTATATGCCACTCCATAAATGTTCTTGAATATTTCTTGTCAAGATTTATCGGTGTAATTTTCTGCTCCTAGCATTGGAAGTAGAACATACTCTAAATCTGCGTAAATTCTAAAAGGCACATTCATTTTGTGCCTGTGGTTTGAAAATTTTCAATATCATTTCATCTTCGCAAGGCATAGATATCCGCTGTACGTCAGAGCAATACTCGAGATGTCGATCAAGTACTTGCTGAGACTTACAGCCGCCCAAGCAGGTGAGACAATAATATTTCTTTTCTTTATGCTTGTTGTACTGACCTCTGACTAGCCCGTTAAATTTTTTTTTTTATCCGCGCGTAATGCATTTTATAAAACAATACATTTATTGTTGTTCGTGTTGCTCGATCGCTGATATATCTTGGAGCTCTCTTTTGTGATTTGTCTTCGACACCAAACACGTTAATACCTCCTGATAACAGGAGATTTGTTTTGTTTTTCATTTTTTAAAATTTTATTCTCAGCAACAGGAAAGTCAATTGCGCTCAAGTTTAGATTGTTAACATGACTAATATAATTCAATACACGATAAAGATGATCTCGTGCTGGAAATAACGCCGAAAATATAGCCCACTGAAAACATTTATTTTCACTATTTTAGACATTTATACAACAGTCTGGGTTTTTATTTTAGTTGGCAGTTCGACATATTATCTACGTCTCAGCGGATTATATTTCATAGTGTGAAATACTATTTCTGTTATTTTATCAAATCTCCAACCTGATCGTGATGCGGTGTATACATCGATTTGTTTCCATAATTCATGAAATATATTATCTGACAACGACATTAAATCTGTTCCAGTTAAAATTCAACGAGATTTTTATGTGAACTAAGGATCAGCACATTTCTCGCGTTGCTTTTGAGATTCTTGAATCACCAAAGAGATATATTGCTTAGAAAACTGAAAATGAAATTGTACTAATTTTTTCACACCCTTGTGCACGGCAAGCTCAGATTTAATTGTTGGCAGGAGTCGATGATTGAAGTTTATGGCAGAGAAATTTACTAGCAAACGTTTATTATCAAATCTCCAGCTGAGATCTTGCATTCTCATACAACAGTGAACCCAATTCATAACAGTATCCCTGTCATATCGAAGAAATATTTCAGGTTTTTCTCATGTTTTGATTACTCAGAATCCGTCAGTAACACTCTAAACGCAGAATACATATCATATTTTTGTATGGCTCATAAATAGCTTGACAGCATCGAATAAGAGATTCATAATTAAGATTTTACCTCTGATGATGCTTATTTCCTCTGACATATATCATGTTATTACAGTATTTAGATAAAAGTTGTATATATATAAAAGAGATGTCCCAAACAACTTTGCTGTTTGCGGAGAGATTTTCAGATTGTGAAAGCACTCAGAGTTTCAATCACATCAGAATTTGAAGTATCTAAATACTGTTAACTTCGAATATCAGAGTCATATTTAAGATTTTAGCTCTGACGATGCTTCTTATTTCATCTGACATTGTATTACAGCAATTAGATAAAAGTTATATATATATATATATATATATATATATATATATATATATATATATATATATATATATATATATATATATATATATATATATATATATATATATATATATATATAAAAGAGATGTCCCAAACAACCTTGTTGTTTGTGGAAAGATTGTCAGGTTGTGAAAGCACTCCGAGTGTGAATCATATCAGGATTTGAAGTATCTCAATACCGTTAACAGTCAAGATGCAAAGCATCACAATACTGCTAGCAGTATCAAGTTCGATCTAGAAGGTATCTATTTCCTGTAGTCGAGGATAAATTGGCTGATGAACCAGGTATTATACCTCAGCATGAACACGTTTATGTCGCAACCAAATTACTGTACAATGTAAAATACAACCTTGCTATAAAGAGTAAAAAATTTAATTTTACTATCTCTGAGCATGACGTATTCTGGGAGATGTTAAAGCCGTTTATGAATACTGAACAGCTAAAAGTTTATGGTCGTCAAAAAAAAGATAAATTTTGATTTTCTGTTTGTTAAGATTTATAATATGATGGGAGCGTGTGAACACTCAGCATTAACTATAACGCGAAGACAATATTTAATATCAGTATGCATGCCAGTGAAACGTAAGTCTGTTCTTTTGAAATATGAAAAGATTGATAGTGATTGGATCGCTAACGATTTAATCAAAGATATATTTATTTCACTACTTTGTATCCAACTATTAAAACTGTCACTATAACTTCACCATTTGACCAAACTTCGCTTACCTTTTGTTGACATTACTCGCTCGATGACTAATATATCCTGCTCTGTCCGCTGCTGCTCCTGTTCGTAAAAACTTCTAATGACATCCTTTCCTGCTTGATCATTCAGCATATACGTAACAGGTATCGTTGTTAAAATTGTATATACAACAAATACTTCTTCTGACCGAATTGGGGTAAATCCTTTTTCGAACGTTTTCTTTACTAAAGAAATTCTAACACAATCACCGACTTTAATCTTGTATCTTCGGTACATATTCTCATTTACCAGTATTGGATTCTTAACAGCTTTCTTTTGCGACATTCCGAGTGTTTTTTATTTGGTGTTCTGTAATCTGTTACAATTTATGTCAGATAATCAACATACCTGTTAATGTTTTAGCTGTGAGTTGCTGATTAATCTTTTCTTTTAACGTGCGACTGAATCTCTCTACAATAACACATTTACTTTCATTTTCAGTGACATACTTGATGATATTGTTCTGCGTTAGAAACTGTTCGAATTGCTTATTAAAAAGCTCTGCTCCGTGATCAGTCAAAATATTATTTGGTTTTCTTTCTGTTTTGTTAATAATATCACTTAACGCGTTATAGTTTTTCCTCTTTAATCTGTAACAGGCATGCTAAACGCGTATTTACTAAAAATATTAAATACGATTATAAAATACATTTTGTTGTCGTTTTAATGTCCAACGTTGGTGTATCACTCAAATGTCATCAACCGCATTTGTGACGATCCTTTGTCGAGGAAACTTTTTCTTGTAGGTCTATGTAGTCCATGTAAAAGTACATCTCCGAGCGGCGGCTGGGGCGCATGATGCCTACCGAGTCGGGGTTTCCAAGCCCAAGTTTATATTTTGTTCCTATAATACCTCGCACTAGCTTACGATCAATTCGCTCTCGCACCCTGTGAAACAGGCCGACGTTTGGTTGCATATATCTTAGCTCGTCAAGCATAACAGGATCACAACCTGGTTTATCTTTGTCTTCGTTACGGTAACATATGTCATGGCGCATTGTGAGTTCATCGACCTAATTATACGTCTCTTGACCTGGAATTGGGTTGTAATTTTCATCAAGTTGTTTATCGAGCGGATTCTTAGGACCATCCACCATTGTGTTTCGGTAATTTGCCAATTAACGTGTGAATATATAAGCCGGAACCGATTACAGATCGCTGATTACAACATTGGTAGTAAGTTACTATTTTATCCTGCTCTATACACATATCGTGGTCAGTCTCACATTTGCATGAAGTGCTTTGCACTTTTATTATTATAATTTAATAATCGACTAAAATAACATCAGGAACCCTTTGCATTCCTTGATCTCCAGGTAGTGAGACACGTTTAAGAAACATACTCTTTTTTCTGCCACAGGTCGAACAGATACTTTTCAGCATTAGTTTGTTATATTTAATTGTTTTTTCTTTTTTGCATCTACACTTGAGGCAATACGTAGTCATTTTGTATTTGCTTGTTAGATAAAATTGCAATTGAGGTGTTTTCCAAGCTTGGTTTAAGTGTAAACTGCAATATAAATTTCAGAAAATTACCCGCGGACTGCTTTGCACTCGTGGACATTTGTATGATAAACATAAGACAATAAAATCCACAAGCCTCAATTCCAAATGGCTGAAGTTGATTAGAGGAGTAGTTTAAATTTTTTGGGGTATTTGTTCGATGATAGCACTTGCTGTTTGATAACGTCACTTGGAGGTAGACAAAACGAATCAAAATAATTTTGTTGTAATTTGCTGCAGTTGTTGCAGTTTGCTGCAGTTGCTGACAGAGAGCGAAGTGATAACTCGACTCTTGAAAATACTCCTTGAAATCCGTTGATATCTTTCAGTTTATCTAGAATCTTAAAGTTGTTCAACGGCGGGTACCGGGTAGCCTCAGTCCTATCCCACGTATAATCCCCAGCATATTTGGAAGTAAACATCCCGCTGTTCCGGCTAGCAACGGCCCTACTAATCCATCTTGGACCTCTTTGAGCCGCTGTGCGTCCTCTTTCATTTAGTTGTTTTACGTTTCGTTGCTGTTTTACGTTTTCCGCGCATTTTTAAAAATTATAATAGTTGCACAAAATCATTAGATTACCAATTGTTTGATTCACTCGACGGTCACTCCGTCACCAGACACATCTTTTTTTGTTGCTCCGGATGTTGCCCAATAAGCAGCAGCTATTCCTGTTGTTCATAGTACTGGCAATACTTTTGGTAGTACCAATAGTTCCTAGTGCAAGACCCAGAAAATCGTCACTTATTTATTTACTTCGAGCCATTGCAGTTACCTGTGCTGATGATCAACTGAAGGTAAAATGTTTTTGCAGTCGTATTTTATTGAGTTGCTGCTGTGTTAGCATCAATTTCGCTGGCTGTGGATCCCTTTGCGTTCCAGAATCTATCTTCAGCGACACACACTGTCGTTTAACAATAGCGGCTGTCAGTTGTGTTAACTTGTCCCGGCGATAAATTTATGTCATGTATAATATATTTCGTAGTATTTTAATTATCTTTTGTTTGATAAAATTTAACTTGTTTGTACATCAGGATTGTTGTAAAGTGCAGATCACTTCAAGTACAAAGAATTTAACACCTGGATAGTCATTCTTGCTAGAAAAACAATACAATATGCCGCCTGCTAGAAAATCAATTCATTCTACCTTTTGTTTGATAAAAAATAACGTGCTTGCACATTACGCATGATGTAAAGTGCAAAGCACTTCATGTGCTATTCACACTTTGGGCAGTCATTCTTCCTTTTGTATCACTTGGACAGTCATTCTACCTTTTGTAACATCAAATGTCAAGAACCTATCATTTACAATTAGCGCAAAAGTATAATAATTAACAGCTCCTGGATTTACTCCCAGTGTCCATATAACCTCAAGATCAGACGTTGATCCAATAGCTTTCTGTAAATGCTTTGATACGTCAAAGTGAAATATAGGACAGGGTTTCTTAAACTCTTCGATTGAAATTTGAGATCCACTGTCTTCATCCTGATATTTTGCATCGCCTCCATAAGATACTTGTAAGCACGAGATACGTTGTTCTTTGCGTCATCTCTAAAAGCACATTCGATTACTAGTTCTGGATATTGATTTTATTTTGACAAATAATCGTCCGATATCAGAATTATAAAATACAGCACTGTTTTGATTTTGATGGCCTCGTCAAACTTGTCGCTGGAACACAATAAACACGTGTATTGGTATCTGTTCGGAATGAGCTGTTGTGATCCGCCACGTATAATCAGTTGTATTTGGTACTGCAGTTTGATAAAAATAATTTGCATAAAATACAATTTCCTGATATACGCGGTTGATATCGCCTCAAGTTCGATTGATTTATCAATAGATTGAACAACATCTGGGATCCATAGCGCTAATTTTGAAATTGAAAATATGTAATTTGGATCAGCATAAACAATCAACAAGCTCGTATAATATAATCGTTTTGATCTGCTGGATCAAGTATAGATGTATGCTTTACGCCTCTAAAAACTGTATCATTGTCACGACAAAACCCGGATATAGTGTTCAATGGTAGCACAATTGTGATTTATTTAGATTGCCTCGTATATGTTCGTCGTTTAGCATAACCATCATCATATAAGATATTTCTAACGCATCATATTGGTATTATTTCATTAGCAACTGCTAACATTGCTAACATTGCAGTGCCGTCTGAGACAGCACCTGGTCCAGCAATGCTAAGAGCATTACAAACTTGTCTAAGTGTACCCCTTACAGCGGCATCATTAGCAGCTAAACCTGGTGCGGCTACTCCTATTTTGGGGCCATACCATCCAAATAATTTCTTACTAAAAGTAGATCCTCCACAGCATCAGCTCCATTATCAATTGGATTGCGAAGTGGAATAAACTCATCTGAAACAACCTCTCCGAGCCCTGTATCTTTAAACCAAGAAGATCTTTGTTGCAACAGATCTAGAGTAGTCGTCGCTAAACGAAAAAGATTGAGAATTGTAATTGCGACTGGCAGGTGTATTGATATATTTATACTGTTTGATTGGCGAGATGATATCTAACACTTTTAAATAAACACCATTCCATGCTGACCAAAGTTACTTCAGTATTAACACCAGTCTTAAATGGAGGATCAGCAGCTGTCATTAATCGTCCTTGTACTTCAGGTATGGCCATGTGCGGCAACATAAACATATCTTCGTCACGTGTGTTAAACGCCCTAATACCCTTTTTGTTAGCTGGTTTGAGTTTTCATCGAGATACTCAACGGATGTAGAATGCCACAATATCTTGACGTTGTTTTGTTTTCGTAATTGGTTTTCTAATATTTCCTCGCCTGGCGGAGATAGAAGTTTTTTTAACGCCTTAGCTATTTCTGGTGTTTTTGCATATCAGAAATCGCTTGCTTTATATCCTTATCGCTTGCGATGGGTGCACTTGGCTGAGTACCAGGCATTCTGCCCTTGATTTTAGCAGCAATATTTTGTCCTACTGCTGCATCTGCTGCTGAGGAGGCTCCTATGATAAAAGCTTTTGATGCGTCTAACGCAATAGGTGCTACTTTATTTGCGATTCTATGTACATTGTCAACTATTTCAGAGAATATATTTCAAAAGAAACCTCCTACGATGCTTCTCCGATAAATATTTCATTGTTTCATTTTCGTATACAAAACTGTATGGTAAAATTGTCTTCGGTCAGCATAGCTCACTCCATTAAATAGTTAACTGACCACAAGTGCAGATAATTTGCTATCATTTCGTCATTGATATTTTGCTGTCGACCTGATTGATCAGTCAGCGTCATCATGATAGAAGATATTCTATTTTTGACACAAACAGGATAATATATAATTTGTCTTGGACTTACTTATATTAGCAAGACAGGTGGAAGATCAGGTGAAAAAGAATAAATTGTTTGTCCTTGGCTATCTCGTGCTGAATACGATCCAGTTGCAATAAAGCAGTTTATTAAGATCGTGTTCATTTCTATGATGCTGACAGCTGATTCACTATCATACTGTATTGTTGCAACTGTTGCAGAAACGTACTGTTGTTTATTAACTCCGAGAAATGATCCAATTGTATCTTGTTTACCGAGATCGATGAACAAGGTGTTCTTAAATGGTATTCTTGATTACAATGTGTTATAGTCTGGAATGAGCTCAAAATCATCCGATAAGATATCGCTACTACCAGCAGTTATAAGATTTGTTTTGTTGAGATCTGTAATGTTGTAAGCGTCTTATTGTATCTTAATGGCATTCCATGTAATAACACCTTCCTTTCTTATCCCGAATGTAAAATCATCATTGCTGCTAGTTTTAACATTGAGTGCCAGACAGTAGCTGATACTAGTCCTACTTCATATTACGTTCCTGTGCCACGCTCGATTGGTGGATTAGTTTGAGGTGAATCAGGTAGTAATATAGTTGACAATATTCTTATTTTATATGATAGATAAAACTCGGGGAGTGCTTTACTGTTAATAAATTAATTTGCGGCGAATTAATTCACGTTAATAAGATCGCTATGTAAAATATAATATTCGTCAGATGTTAGATAACCATTTGATCGCAAATTATCAAAAAAAACAAAAAACAAACAAACCAAAAAACATTCGCTGTCGATTTCTCTGTTTACATTTCCAGCTTCTTTTAATGAGATTAATATCACCAGTCGATCAACTATTTAGTTTGGGAGTTATAGATTTTGTTGGCTTTTCCAACAATATGTGAAGGTCTGAGTGACTCATCTAAATTAGATGATTCCTTTTGTTGCTTGACCTTGAAGTGGATCTTTCTAGATTATCTTCAGAATCATCTAAGACAATTAATTTTTTATGTTTTTAAACGTTCATCTCTTGTCTCAGTCAGAACACAGAAAAATGTTTTTTTTCTTCAATGGTCTATCTTTAGTTTTTCTGTACCTCTTTATTGTCTCTAAGATATCACTTGCTAAAAATTCATTTCCATAGATGATCCCAAGAACAGTAGTATGTTTGTTAAAATTCTTATCATTAGTACACTCAACAAGTTTTTGCTATCATTAATCAAGTCATCATATTTTTGTAATTCCCTGATGTGAACATTAAGTTTTCATCTAACATCATCGTACTCATAATTGCTCCACTCTCTAACTTTTGACAAACATTTTTATATTACTACTTTCCAGAAAGTTGTTAAGTATATGGGATCTATATTTTCATACGTTTTGATATACTCCATTTATATGTCTGACTCTTAAAATACGTCTGTCAGGTTCTTTACCTTATCCATCTCGCTGTTACTTCAGATTGTTTCATGATAAATATATCAAGCTCATATTTGTTTTTTTTTTCGTTATTCTCACTAAGCATCTCATTTTATTCTGCTGTGGATTTATAATGTATATATAAACTCAATCGTACTTAAAGAGGTCTTTAAGTAACAGATTCATCAGCAGATTAGTTTTGCCTGATCCAGTTCGTCATACTATCAGATAATGTCAATCTGGTAGGTCGTGGTTGTGTTGATGTTTGATTAATCGCTCCGTGCCAAAGTTGATTATACTCATTCTATTTTAAACTGCATTTTTTTAAATTAATTTTTATCGCGCAGTAATAATAAGAATGAGCTATTACACAAAATTAGGCACGTTGATCAAAAGCTCAACAGAAGAAAAAAAAATTAGAAGTAACTACAACCGACACCACTCTCACAGATTTAACAAATTATCTTTAAACAAATCTGGAGATTCAATGAAAGGTAACTTAAGTATATCAGGTCAGCGAGTGGTAGATCTTCAAACAACATACCCACTTATTAACACAGATAACACATAAGCTGTAAGTTTTTGCCAAACTTAAGACGATCGATAATAGCAAGTTATCACTGACAAGTGAAAAATGACTTGAAATATCAATGAGTAAAAGAAAAAATTTGCAAACGTAATACCCTCCTGCTGAGTAAATAACTCACAAACAGTAAGTTAAATACAGCTTAGCGGGTTCGATAATAACAAGTTGTCATTAACTGGTGGAACTATGGCTGGCTCAATCCACATGGGCGGGAAATTAATATTTAATACTCAGCTTGATAATACAACGTAGACCTATAAGGATTTGGTAACAAATGTAAAGTTTGTCAGAGACAGCTTTGTGATACAATTCGGTGATACGATGGCAGGGACGTTAGATATGGGCGCTAATAATATAACAACGACTTAGAACGCAACTGCCGCATCGGATCTTACATATAAACAATAGGCTGACGCTGAAATAAGTGCAGCACAGCGAGTATAATTACTGCTGCGAATGCCTCTTATCTTAAAAAAAGAAACAGGAGGCACAATTACAGATGCGATCGATGTGGTTGACAATAAGATAACCTCTACGTATGTACGTACTTCTGCATCCGATCTTGTAAATAAACAGTACGTGGATAGTATTGCCCAATCGCTTGCAATTGGTGGTAGTACAAAACGTGCTAAAAATAATCCCACATCTCCCAGGTGCTATAAATAATCGTTGGGGTTTAATTGCATCTGCTACAAGTTATTATTTCGGAAATAATCCAAATTATGCGTTTACGTTAAACAGCCTTATATCTGGCGGGTCAGAGTGGATCACAAACGGGGAAATAAGTGACTTTTGGATAAAAATGCAGTGCCCAGAGGTCGTTGTGATTTGGAAATTTCTCCTACGAGGTCGACTAAATGCTAATGTCGGAGATTAGAAGATCAAATGATAATATAACATGAAATACACCGTATATGGCAGTGTTTATTCATATTACTGTTTCTCGTCAATTTACACTTTATCCTTCAGTAACCACAAACAAGTACTCGTATTTCCAGATTTAAGTTTTAGGACCTGAAGGTCCTTACTCAGATTTGACGATGTTTCAGATATAAACAGTTGACGATTTTATGTGATTTTAACATATAATGTCTATTAATCCTCCATAGATCAGAGTCACAAAACAGTTTTATAATTTTATACTAAACCCGAAAACGGAAATCGAAATAGATGATTTTGATTCGGTAAATCCAGAAAGTCTTGAGGAAGCAAGAGCGGTAAATATAATTGCTCGAATGACACAATTAATTGTATATTAAACCGGTTTAAATGAAAACAGCGCCAGCTTTGTCAGAATTGCAGGAATGAGAGTCCCTTAGCTGAAAAAAGCGACCAGAGACTTTGATATAATTAGCAGTTACTGTCCTGTAAGTGACTGTGAGGAACGGCTATTGCAAATTGAAAAGTTGTTGATAATACGTTGATTGAGTTAAATAAAGAAAAACTTTTGACGATCGACATATCTAACCTTGTAAAAACTAAATTGTGTGGTGGTAAGCGACTAGAGCAAGATCGACTAGAGAAGAGTCATGATGAGCTTGAAACAAGCTCAAAAACACGTTTGCTGGACGTCGAGCATTTCGAGTGTTAGGCAGGGACTATTATGATAAAAACACGTTTTTGGAAATGGTAGATAATGGTGATGATAGTAATCTGCTAACAACAGCATTTCTAGTTCTATTAGACTCTCACGCCGGCGACAAAAAAAGTATAACGTATATCACATTCGTGCTGCACTAAATGCAGTATCAGATACTGAGCACAGGATAGAGTCATGTGATGATGTTGAACGATATATATTTTATCAGGAGCTTGACGATATTACAATTGTAGATCCTAATGTTGATGAAGATTATGAAATATATAATAGTTCTAAAAAGAAATCCGTTGAAAAACTATAAAAAGATGCTGGAAAGCTACTGACAGATCCAAAATACAAAATTATCAAAGATTTGATTGCTACATACCTAAACCTACTCGTCAACAACATAAATATAGAAGAAGCAGATATTAAAGGACTTTTGATTTTTGCAACAGCATATGCAATTCTCAGGCAATAAGCTCGAAGTTGATTAAGAATTTTATTATAAGTCGCTATTGTTATTTTACAAGACGTATTTTTGCTTTCGTATTTTGGTTCGATCTTTTTGTTTATTGCTGATAGTATAATACCTGCCCCAGGCACTATCAGGAGTAATATATTTGCATTTCCTCCCGCTGATGCGATTCCAATTGTTGTGAATATCATTCGAATGTAGTTTAGCACGCCTTCTGTTGCGCTATAATATTTTCTGGCTCGCCTGACGCAGTAAAGTTTTTTTAATATATGCTAATATAGTATTTGATCAGCTCGACATTAATGGTAAACTGGAATGGTAAACCGTAGAAACGCTCGTACTCATATATATTAAAAGTGATCTTACGCATTCGCTCTCTTCTGATTGGATTAGAGACGACACACTCTGAATAGATTTTGCAACGCTCATTTTGTTTGGTAGAACATTACACCATGGTGTCAAACTAACTAATAGAAAAGAGCGAAAACTAACAAGCTTTGTGAAATTTACTGAATAATTTTTTCTTCTCTAGAATACAGAAAAGTGAAAATTGGAATTTTTTTACAGCATTGCGAATTAAATCCCAAATGGTCCAAAAGGTTCTATTATCAGTCCTAAAGAATGCATTTCTAATTGAATTCCAGTGGTGTTCGAATTATGCTCCAGTGTTGAAGTCGTTTATGTGCCAGTAGCCTTGAATGCATTAATATACCAGTAGCCTGAAGCGTGATGATGTATCAACAGTCTTCCCATTAATCACAACAATATTATTCCAATGTCTTTTCTGAATTCACTAAAATTCCAAATTAATGTTTCTGTCCAAGAATATTTTTAAGAGCACTGCATTTCCAGTAAATAATAACTTGAAAAATAATTTCACCCAAATCAAATACTTAACGCAAGAATAAAATCGATTCTCCTTAAAAATGTAAAAGCAAGAATAAATAAGTTTTCAAGTAAACTAGATTATTTAGGAAGAAGTCAGAATGTATGGCAAAAGTTCATTTCGAACAAAATGTAATTTGTAAGCAAGACAAGATCTGTTGCTAAAATTAAAGTGAAAAGGTGGTAAACATCAGGTCACACAGGTTATTGCATGGGGAATAACAATGTCCTACACCCAGACCCAAATAAATATGTTTACTTTTATTGATAATGGTCCTAATATTTAATTCACACACATAGAGAAATTATTAGCTTTGTATTTTTTTTTAACAAACTAAAATGTACGGGCCAGGTAGACAATGAATTTGATTTTGGACAAGGTCAAGTCCAAAACACAATTGTACATACAAAAAATCCTGGAGAAAAAACTAGCAAACAATAAAAAATTATATATAGAATACAACATATATGCTGTAAACCCGGACTGGAAATGAAGAATTGTTGTGGAGAGGCAAGCGTGTCTGAAATGAGTATTTAGTTACGGAACTGCCTTAATACGAAGCTTAAAAAGAAGCAGACCAGTGAAGCGCAGCCACTTGAGTGTTCGCCTCAGATGCGGAATGTCGCAGGTTCCAAACCCCGGTTGAGCATACCAAAAACATTTTTTTTAACTGTTACCAGCAGCTGTCTCTTTTGAATATTTTAGTGTTAGGAGAGGTCAGCCTGATGACAAGATAATGTGATTGGATGGGACATGATGATACATATCTGGGGATGATGCCCCAGTGCTAGATATAATTATAAACTGTCACACTGCAGACATCGTAGCGATATGATGGAAAAATTATTAAAGCTACGTTAAAAATCACACAAACACACAAAATCAAACGGGGGGTGGGGGGTGGAGACTGCGTTCATCAAGTTCCGAATTGCCCAATTTCATTTCCACCGGTTCGAATTCCAATCGAGGAAAGAAAAGTTCACAGCAATATTTTTTATTTAAAAAATGTAACATTTTTTACACCGATTCACAGCTTGCAATTTCGCACATTTGCCGGTGAGACAGTGTGTGTGTGTGTGTGTGTGTGTGTGTGTGTGTGTGTGTGCGTGCGTGCGTGCGTGTGTGTGTGTTTAAATTACATCAGTCGATTTTGTGGAGACATCTTATATAATTAAGTTTTAAATGCAAAACTGCTAATGAAAACAACGTTAAGAGTAGCTCAAACTTTCGTTATTTAATTTTGCCTCGGAAAATTTAAATAAAAATCTGCATCTTTATAATAGCTGTGTAAGTGTATACAATCAATAAAGTTGTCGCGAAAAATTGATGTCGGTTAAATACGTTGAGGACACAATTCTTATTTTGTCGCGGTCGTATATACTCTTCCCCGGTTCATGATAGTAGGTTGCGCATCTTGTAAAAACAAACAATATTTTTTCGTATTTATTTAGTGCAATTGGTTTGTTTCTGCGCAAAAAGAAACAACCAAACAAATTGAAAAATATATTTAAAGAAACGAATCCCACGAAGTAGCAGAGATGGCGAACAGCCTCTAATTGACTCACTCTCGGATCGTAAAAATTAGCCTTCCTGAAAATCGCAAAAACAATCGCAAAAAAGGATCGCGGCGGTGACTGGGGGTGCCGAGACAACACCCTCGTTGCTGTTATAATTAAATAAAATTATATCAGATGATGCCATCAGCGCAGGAATCTTACACAGCTAGATTAGCTCTAGAGAGACTAGAAGCAAGTCAAAAATATATTCCGTTGAAAGATGCTGTTGAACAAAAACTACAAAGGCGTCAAGAAGCACAAGTTGAATTCGTTACAGGCACAAAACAATTATTTAAGCCTATCACAACAGTTACTGAAAGAATTGGAACGGCTACTGAAAAAACAGCAGAAAGAACTAAAAAAACAAAAAAGATTTTACGAGATCTTTCAGCTGATATAGCTGCAGCTCAACTTCCACCTCAACCTTCACCTCAACCACCTCCTCAACTTGAAGGTGCGGAAGAACCAAAAAAAAAGGGAAGGGGAATTAGTTTTACGGAGAAATTTACTGAGGACGGTATAAAAGTAATAAAACAATTTCAACTAATGAAACCTGATGATATAATCAAGTTTGGTTCGTTTGCTGCCGCAAGTTATCCTTCGAGAAATGATTTTTTTAAACCTGAACATGTTAGAGGTGTAAGTCGTACCACATGGATTGATTGGGTGTATAAAATAAACCAGAACATTTATCAGATAGACAAGCAAGATTTCAGTTATACCGAATTTTCAAAAGGAGTAAAATTTCATGATGATCATCAAAAACAACAAGAACAATAATAAAAAGAAAAAGAATAAAAACAAAAGGAACGAGAGCAACGACGAGTAGAAATAGAACAAAAACACAACAACAACATCGAATAACAGAGATGGGAAAACAAGTTCGATTTCTACCTCCCCTCCCAAGTAAGCGTCCTACATATACGTAACTGAATCAAAAGGAAACTAGCAGAACAACGACAACAACTAAAAACTCCACTCAGCCACCTCCTCCGCAACAAGAAGAAGAAATGTATTATCCAGAAGAAGAAGAAGAATTTTACGATGTCGGTGCAGCTGGTAGCGGTATTGGAAGTGGTATTGTTACTTGTCCTAGCAACATCATCAATGACGTGCAACGACTAGAAGTTCTCATTGCAGGAAAACGAGCCGGTAATAATTCTCCGGAAATATTCAGTGAAGCAGCTGATAGTTGTAGACGATTATTTCAAGGCGGTATCATGGATATTGATGTTTACCGTGGTCTTATTGATGAAATTGCGGACGGCTACTACAGCGATTAAACGAATAACTAACATATAAGATGATCATACATGACTCTCACCGCAGATCCAAGATGGTCAGAGTAATAAACTCACGATTACCTGTTTAGAGCGCGTATTACGGCGATGATGTTCAGGGATTATTTACAAGGATAGATCCAAAAGCAGCTTCAGTCGCAAACCAATTGTCAATGAAAGCCATTGATGTTATTCGTGCAAAAGCTCCTGGTGCAATCAGCGATGTTTCTGGTAAAGCGTTCGCGGCAATCAAAGACAAAATAGCACGATTAATACGCAGCCGAAAGGTTGTTCAGCAACAACCAGCAAAATTACCAAGCACTGAAGTTATGCCCGCGAATGTCAGTAAAATAATAAATCAGGCTGCAAATCAAAAACTAGCAGAGTTGGCTGGTGTACCTTCCGGTAAAAAATAGAATAAAAAATATACATGCAAGTCTGAAAGCAGGAAGTGGTCTTCGTGTTAGACGATAACAATTATAATAAAATGTTCAAGCGCATATCCAACACAGCATTTGACGTAGTTGCACCAGTTCCCAAATATGAGTCTGTGCGTGATTATCAGTATTATTCTTATGACGCGCGCACACCAGACGCACGTGGAAGAATTGAATTACAAGTTCAGGATACCGGCAGATATGTTCCACCTTCTTAAGCATTTATCGAAGTTGAAGGTAGACTCGCAAAAGCATACGGAATTGGTGATCGAGTTGGTTTTGTTAATAATGGCGTTATGTAACAGAGCTACATACTCTATTGATGGAAAGGATCTTGAATCGTGTCTTGAAAATGTCGATGTTGCCACGACGATACATGGTCTTGCAAGATACTCCGATGACTACACAAGATTGGCTGCTCCAACAATGATGTTTACAAAAGACACATATGATCACTTAGAAAACAGAAACGTAAGAATGAATGCAGCTGGAACCGAAGTTGCATCAATGAATAACGATTACAACATGGAGTTTACTGCACGTCAAGGATGTTAAACGACAATGAAGAGTTTTCATGCGCAATTCCACTGTCTCATATTTTTGGATTTTGCAAAGATGTTAGAAAGGTTATATTCGGCGCTAAACACACAATAGTACTTGTTATAAAACCCACTTACAGTGATGCAATATGGCATCCTGCTGAAGTTGATGATGGTAAAGTAACACTAACAAAACTTTCACTGTGAATGCCAGTAATGACTCCATCGCTTACTGTAGAACAGCGATTACTTTCTTTTATGAACACAGGTGTAAATCGATACTATTATGGCTTACAATGTCCACAGATAGTTCTCCCGTTAACACCGCTGATTTGTTCACGTGGCAAATAGCATCACAATAGGGAGTGTCAGCACCACGACATATATTTGTTGCGCTTCAGGCAATCCACAGAGAAAACAGACAAGAAGGAAATCCAATGGTATTTGACCCATTTGGAGTTTTTGTAGTTGTTATGAGGTTAAACGGACATCAAGAACCATCTGAAGAAATACTGCTGAATTTTGAGCATAGTCATGTTGCACGTGCATATCATCGATTAGTATCATACATGGGACGCATGCAAAACATCGATACTGGTGTATAGATATCTCAGCGCGATTTTACAACACCGTATCCGATTTATTACTTTTCGCTTGAACATCTTGATTTATTCAGGTAATCTGTCGTTGATATACACTTTTGAGCTCGCATAGCTCGAGTACCACCAGGAGCAGTTGGTCCACCGGTTATTCCTGCTGGTGCTAGAGCAATCGCGGTCATACTCAGCGACAACGCAATGTTACTCGAAGGTGTTGGTGGTAGAATGAAAGTCTTTGATGCACCAGTGGAAAATATGCAACGATTTAAAAACACGAGTATTATCATAAATGTCATCATATCATCATGTTAGTGTCTGTCCGACTCCTTATCAGATTAAAAAACTACAATCCGCATCAATAAAATACCGGAACCACAATAGTGTTAAAAAACAATCAAATCACAGGCAGTGAAAATAATCTGTCGATGACGGAACGTCAGCTTAAACATCTTAATAAAGCTAAACAATCCAAAACTGGAATGCGAGTTAAACTTTACCATCGGAGCCATCAGCGACCCCGCTAAAACTGAAGGTATCTTTCCGTTACTCGTGGCAATACCAGTGTTGATAGCCGCTGGATCTCCAGCCGTTGAAAAAGCATCTGCGTTAGGTGCTGTTAGAACGTCCGCTGAAATGGCATTACAAAAACCAACGGGAAAGGGCATAAGACTTCCAGAAACTCATCGAGGAAAATGTCTAAGGCTTCCATGAACACTTCGTTAATTTCACCGATGTCAGATTTTGATTTACTTGATACTGCTAAGCAACTAAACATTAAAAAAATTAGAGGTGTTTTTATGCGCGATGAGTTACCACAACAACCAAGCAACACCGAAGCTGGTATTATTAATCTCGATAATTCCACCGGGGTTGGAACTCATTAGGTAGCATACGCAATTGATCCCCGTGGAATTGTTTTAGACTCGTAAGGGTTAGCTGCACCGCAGGACTTTATGCACTATGTCTCTGCGTACAAAGTCGGACACAGAGTTACAATCTGGTCTCAACGCTACCAACATAAACATTAACCGATCCACCAATATGCGGCCGTGAAGCATTTGCTGTACTTGACGCTGTTTCAAATACGCCATCGTTGCCACCTCACAAAATCGTATCTAATTATACAAGTCAACAGTTTGAGAAATGATTGATTTAGATCAGAAAAAAAAAGAATAATGGTAGATATTTAAGGAAGATCCCGCGGTGATACTACTAAGAGTAAACAAAAGTTCGATGAATATATTTGTCAAATTACGGGATTAAAGACAAACTCGCCGATATCATGAACCTCTCTGGGGTTGACCGAGATGAGGTTGTTTTTCAAGACCGATATGGCGTTTTAAAAACGAGTAACATCAAGTGGAATGACATAATTCGTAGGGTGCTACCACGGATAACATCCCTGTGTTTGCTGACGACAGTAGAATCAGAGACTTATAACCATCAGAGAAGAAATTGCAGGAAGCGTTGCTAATCGTTTGAAGAATACCGGCGACACAATGACAGGTGAACTCAACATGAACGGAATTAAAATAGTCGAGCTAAGAGATCCAAGATCCGACGAAGATGCCGCAACAAATATGCAGACGTTAACTACAGCACCGTAGATGTTAAATTATCCACGTTAAGGGCCGAGTATGATGTTCACGTAAATCCGTTTACAAATCTCCGTAGAAACTTTAGAAAACATAATGAAATCGCAGATGATTTCTTTGGCACCCCGTTGACCCCTGACGTGAAACTATGTGATGTCAAGACGAATATTGAAACGATTAAAAAAAACACAGGAAGATATCGTAAGTGGAATTCCTGATATTGTTAACAAAATTAATCTGATTAAAATTACAGTGTCATCAGGATTCTCAACATGGTCACATCAAAATAATGCTATCAAACATACCGTGGAAGTCACTGGTGAGTACAGGTTGTCTCTGTTCAGCACTGCAAAATTTAGTATATACACCACATACCCTTGGCGGTATTCAACCGATACGTTTTCCGGGTCTGTATCTGTTGTGTTAAATAGCGGGAACGAAGAAACAGTTATACTGAAATCAGCTGATCAGAAATTAACCGCAGCATCTTACTGTTGGTGTCTGAAATTTGTTGCCGAAACGCCTCAATTGGTTACTGTGTAAAGTATAATGGACGTGCAAAAATTTAGATATGATCAAGTACGTGAATTGCAAACAGCAGTATACAACGAAAGTAAAAACAATACCGAAGACGTGCAGTTTTCATCGATGTTGTTGTATATTCAGTATCTACACTCGTTGCGTCCACCGGATTAGTGTTATCAGCGCTAACACCAGTGACAGTAGCAGTAGCAACGGTATGTGTTTCATCATCAGCAACAATTGCTGCGGTTTTTAATATTATCGCGAAAAAGATATTCACGTGCACGAGCACAAAATTGCACGATTATGCTGTCCGATTACACACAGCAACACAAGCGTACGCTAAATTGTCGTCGTTGATATCATCAGGCCTTGACGATACGACGATATCCGATTCTGAATTTGATATAATGGTTAAAACATACAATGAAGTAATTGATTTAGATAACCATGATTTAAAAAAGGGGAGTTTAAAGAATGACAGAACTACTTCAAGACAGTCGCAAATACAAGTCAGCTGAAAACCACGATGATATCAGTAAGCTCAACAAACCCTGAATTCAGTATTAATTTTCCAACCAGGATTCTGCTAAAAGAAATCACTCTTGCGCAGTTGCGAGTATACTACAGTTGGCCAAATATCAGGTCAAAATCATTTGGCGGTTTACAATCGAATAATTCTTTGGTATTTGCAAATAAAAATAAACCAGATGGAACACCTGACTGGGTAGTTGTTGAAACACCGACCGGCAGTTATCATATCGAACAGATCAATGACGAATTTCAACGTAGAATAAACTCTGTTACGGGGAAAGAATCCAAGATAGCCATAACAGTACATGAACCAACACTGTCCGCAAGCGATAGAGATAAATTCTCCGGATTACGCGTTGATATCTATCAGTCATTGATCAGATCAGTGCTAGGATGGCCTGAAGTTGTTCCACCACTGCCTGCACCAATTACAGAACCAACGCGGGCTGATTTATGAATATTTCCCTAAAATACTTGAACAATGGAGAAAAACACTGCCGCCGGCAAGTATTCTCTGATACAACAATGGACAACACGGAGAAGGTCGTCATATTTCACCGGAAACCGTAAATATATCTTCAACGACCGCAGTCAATCTTGTATATGACGTAATCGTTTGGCAGCTATCAGACGAACACAGACGTATCAAATCAAGCATAGCAAGGATATATCTTATATACTTTTACACCGCATGTCCCACCCGGATATCTGATTGTGCAAGAACCAATCAATCCGAAATAAGCAAAAACGATCCTGTATCAATATGGCTATTTAAGAGTTCTTATGATAAAAAAATATGATCAGTTTGTACGATTTAACGGCGAAATATATCGTAAAGAATCTCTTAATGAAGAAATGAAAAATCTTGTGCAGAACTTTTCAATAGAGAATAATGAACAATTACTAAATAATTGTTTCACCGTTCCGTCAGTTGCTGGGCACTTTGCAAGAGAAAAAAAATTCGTGGAAGCCAACACGATTTGAATTTCTCGAAGACGTACAACTAAGCTGCTGTGAATACGGACACAGTGGATTGTGGAATACCAGGTATGACAGCAACGACGTTATCTCGGTTGATATGGTCGCGTGTTATCCGGGAAGTTTTATTGGTTACGGAGAGTGTTCTGGGTATTTTAAAAGATTTGGACAACCCACACACGAGATGACTAGAATATCGAATAAACGGAACCCTACCTGATTTTACTCTGACTGGATTCGGCCGTATTGAGTCAATCGAGTTTGCTCAGGTCTTCATCCTATTTGTTATATTTGGTACAGTACACACTTTTCAGAAAAACGCTGGACACCAATAGTGCTGTTACGATATATGCTTGATTGTAAAATAATAATATCGCTGATTGTAAGTGAGGCAATTATATCATACTGTCCTCAGACCGAAGTTTGGTTACCACCACATCAGAGTTCTGATGATGAAAATAAAACCGCAATTGATCTCGGTAGAAGAATAATCGGTAAATTTACTCAAGGCGGAGCATATGATCATTAACGACATTATGCAAGATTGATCATAGACGATGTTGAATATGATTTTATAATTGCTGATGCAAGGACGAGAAATATATTTGTAAGTCGAGAAACGCTTACTTGTCTAACGGAACACGATTAGGTACAATTGTTGATGACGAGTCACCTCAGTTTACTCATTTAAGATCTTCAATGCTTGCTTATGTTTCTATAACTTTATTATCGATGATAAACAGATTCCCTGACACCTCGGTCAGAGTTTTACGGATTCATTCTACATCGAAAGAAAATATATAGAATTACTGACTCAATTTACAACCACTGATGCATCTTGGGGTGAATGGAGAATAAAACAAGAAATGTTATATAATTATTTTGAATCCGCAGACGTTGAAATCAAAGATATTTGTTACAAAAATAATCAGATATCAGAATTATCTTCTGCGACATCTGTGATGATCCAGTATCCAGACACAAGACGGTCCATCTAAATGGGCTGGGATGTTCTGGTAAAACATCTCGAGTGATCGAACTATTTAGAAAGAGTTCGGATGATATGGTTGTTTTAACATCTACACACAGACTCGCAAGAGAAATGAAACAATGAGAAGTGCGATGATGTACTTATCATAGCTTTTTTTCGATGGAAGGGATACGCATGGACTCCTGACCGAATGGGCGAGAAATACATTCCAAGGATCATCATTTGGGAGGAAGAAGTATGCACAGTGTCTTAATATACATTAAAAATGTTTCTTGATTCGCTGTTATTGAAAAATACAGCTGTGATCATGTGTGGCGATCATGGTCAACTACCGCCGTTTGTTGGGCCATCTCCACACGGGTGGCTAAATAATTTTTTAGATTATTACGAGGAGATAACTGATGATCATAGATATCTTGATGTAGAATTAAATGAGTTTAAGAAATTAATCAGACTACAACCGAATAAAATTCAGTGTGAAATAATGCGTACAATAATTTCAGAAACTTCCATGAACGATTTTCTGCAAGTGTGGAGACCAACTGATTTGATAGTGGCAAGTAGAAAGATAGTTCGCGATACACTTCAACAGCGGTTATTTCAGTTACATAAAGAAAAATGTTCAGATCTGCGTGTACCATTGTGTTATAGACCAGTTGATAAACGACGACAGAATATCGATGTTGATATAGCAGGACAGACTGAGAACACTGGACAACAAATTTTTACAAAAGTCATGTTACTGAAATAAAATTAGTCAATTCTTATCAATTTTTATGTGCTGAACACGAATATGACAGTCAAATTGCAAAATTGGCTCTAGTTTTTTTGTAATCTGCAAGAAATTAATGTTTACATAACGAAATGCATTCCAATAGTAAAAGGTCAACTGTAATAGCCTACCTATAAAAAATCAAGTCATTGACTACATCTTAGATTTCTTCGCCTGTCTCTTGTACAGCTGTTCGGGAGCATCTCTGAGGAGTGTCCAGCAGTAGTCAGCCAGCATTGTAGTGGACCATTTTCCCTGGTATCTTTGTTCCACTGTTGCGATATCTTGATGAAAACGTTCGCCGTGTTCATCACTAACAATACCACAGTTGCTAGGAAAGAAATCCAAATGGGAATGAAGGAAGTGAATCTTTAGAGACATATTGCAGCCAAGTTTCTTATACTTCATCAACATGTCTTCTACTAGTTCCTTATAGTTTTCTGCCCTAACATTTCCGAGGAAGTTTGTAGAAACTAGGCGAAAAGCATTCCATGCTTGTTTCGCGTCACCTTCCAGCAAGTTGTTGAACCGGTCATCTTTGAAAAGCTCTCGAATCTGAGGACCCACAAAAACTCCCTCTTTAATCTTTGCTTCGCTGAGTCGAGGGAATTTTTCATGCAGGTATCGGAATGCTGGCAAAGTCCGGTCAATGGCTTTCACGAAGTTCTTCATCAAACCTAGTTTGATGTGAAGGGGTGGTAGCAAGATTTTCTGAGCCTCAACCAGAGCTGGGTGTTGGATATTCTTCTCTCCAATGGCTACATTCTGCCTGTGAGTCCATTCCTTCCTCATGTACTGCATTTCCCTTGCTCGGCTATCCCACTCGCATAAGAAACACATGTATTTTGTATATCCTTGCTGCAGTCCCATTAAAAGGGCAACTACCTTCAAATCACCACAGAGGTGCCAGCTGTACTTGTTATACTCAATGGAATTCAGTAGCTGCCTTAAGTTATCGTATGTCTCTTTCATGTGGACAGCATACGCTACTGGAATAGATGGAAGAATGTTTCCATTGTGCAAAAGCACAGCCTTGAGACTCAGTTTCGAAGAGTCCACAAATAGTCTCCATTCTTGTGGGTCATGAGTGATTTTTAAAGCATTCATGAGGCCCTCGATATCGGAACAGAATATCAGATTACTTTCCTTTCTGAAGAAAGGCTCCAATTGCTGGTGGCGCTTTCGATATGCAGTAATTGTGACATCTTCTTCTAGAAGATTCCATTGTTGGAGTCTTGATCCTAGCAATTCTGCCTTGTTCTTTGATAAGTCCAAATCACGAATCAGGTCATTTAGTTCTTCCTGTGTTATTCTGTGTGGGGTTGATGATGCACCACAGTGAAAATCTGGATCACTGCATGCTGATGGACCAGGAGAAGAACAGGTCGACTCACCTTTGTCTTCGTCAGATGAATCAAGAGAATATTCTGCTGGAGGTTCTGGAATAGGAAGTCCCTCACCATGTGGAACTGGTCTCAATGCAGACGGAATGTTTGGGTAGACTATTCTCGACTTCTTTCGCTTCGTTATTCCGCCGGAAAGAGGAGGAACCAAGCAGAAGTAACAGTCATTTAGGTGGTTGCTTGGCTCTCTCCACACCATTGGGACTGCAAACGGCATTGATGACCTTTTGCAATTCAACCACTGTGAAAGCTGTGTTGTACATGTAGCACAGCATATATGCGGAGCCCAAGGCTTGTCTTGGTCACCAACCTTGCATCCGAAGTAAAGATGATATGCCTTCTTCACTTGAGAATTGATACTTTTCTTCTGGTTGGCAAATGTCACTTCCCCACAAATATAGCAAAAATTGTCCGCGGTATTAACACACTTTCGAGGCATTACTGTTCTTTATTGTACGTAAATGGATAAAATAATAAGTTTTATGTAACAGTAGCTTGAACTGTCTCGCACAACGTCTAAAATATTTTAAATGCTGAACCTATCTGATTGGGCTTTATATAGTACACTGCTTACGTCAGCTTCAGCAGCCGCCTGGCATTAGTATAATAGGCCTACACATGTATAGTACACTGCTGACGTCAACTTACTTCAGCAGCCGCATGGCATTAGTATTGCATTGCATCAGAAAATGATGCAATCAACTGTGGATGATGTGAGCATGATGGTATTATGCAATGTTACATCATTATTCCGGATGTTGCTGCAGTCCTACTGGAGAAATTTACACAGTGAAACATAGAAAATGAGGTATATGAATATCTTCAAAACGAGAGCCAATACAAATTTTTCACGGTTATATTCGTGTTCGGCACACCAAAATACTACAGATTAGGGCCTTTTCAAGTCAGTAATGATTTCACTGTTGACCAGTGGAAACAGAATCTCGTATTAAATGATGTTGTCGCAGTTGATGTTAGTGTTGTTGAGGATGCGCTGAACGCGGATAAGACTCCATGGACACTGGGATACGCCTAGACAATTCACTCATCTCAAGGGTTAACCATCTCTAATACGCGAGTTTGGATCATCGATCATCGTGTCGAATGGTCAAACTTAATTTATCTCGCAGTGTCTCGAGTCAGAAGAATATATCAGCTGCGGAGAATTGTCATAGACGTTACAGAAACAATGTTGTTATTGACAGTGATACAGTAAGAAAAAAAATTAGCTGGTTATAGACATTGTGACAAAAAAAACGCAACTTTGATCTAGATGTTGAATTTATCATAGCGTTGAAACAACGGCATAATAATCGTTGTGCGAGCTGTAATACAGCAATGTTGTGGCAGTACTCGAGTACTAATCTAAGACAATTTACCGTAGATAGAAAAGATAGCAGTCTTGATCATACACGCGAAAATATGATGCTGACCTGTCTTGAATGTAATCGACGTAACGGCGCTAATTAAGTGATCGCGGTGGTAACTGTGTGTCTTCAGGAATTACTTGTAACTGTTCACGTGTAAATCCACGTTGAGGAGCAGTTGAATCTAGTCTGTAGAGTGCGGGTCTACCCGTAGATGTAACCATACTGGAAATGTTATGTGTCATAATACTCTAGATAGGATCAGTCGCTCTTTATCCCACCTACAAGTTCATATAAATATCTTACAGTAATATTCCCCAGCACTGGTTGTTTTTAAAAATCACGTCGTTGTACGTGTATATGTTTTTATGCGATCGCGCTCGTAGGTTTCGTGTTAATTGTTCGAATACGTTCTTTATTTAATGCAGCTATCACACTTTGTAATCTTCCAACCCATTCGCGAGATCTTTTGTCTTGAATTATTTCCTTCGCATACTGATATCCAAATAACCGCTCAGCAAGTGTTCGATTAAATCGCTCAACAATTGCCTGATCACGATGAATTGCAGTATGTCCTCGTCGTATTTTGACGTTATGTTGCTTCATCAACGATGATACTGCGCTCTGAAATTCTTTGTCAGGATCAACTTGTAGCAGTTGTGGCCATGTAGACCACCACGTCGATAAATTCGTTCAAATGCAGAAGCTAATTCAGTTGCTGTCTTTGTTGATAGTGGCTCTGCCTCCTTGTATCTACTTGCAACATCAACGACAGTTAGCGCGTATTTGTATGTTAATTGACATCTTCCAATTTTAATAGTATCATGTGGTAGAAATAAAATATCAGCCTGATGAACTTCATTTGACGCGCTTATATCAAAATGTGCATGCTGAACTGTTTTAGGCGGTAGTAGTTAATTTGCCATATTGCCTGTCTTACTAACCATGTTTCAACAGTAGAACGTTTGACACCTGCTGCTTCAGCGAGTTTACTAATCGCTGCTCCACCCCTCCAGTATCCTCTTGGGCTATAAGAAATCGACTTCATTATAATAATAATCGGTTGATTAATTACCGGTTCCTAATACAAGCTTACCCTTCATCGCAGATCTCACCAACCAATTAGCTAATGATTCTTTGAAAGATTTTCTATGGAATTTATCGCATGAATTAATTTTACATCTGCAATATGTCTATCTTGTAGGTTTTTACTTTTATAAGCTACATCATGAGCGTGACACGGTTTATCAATAGCATCTACTGGATATTCACCTGGCTGATATCAAGTCGAGTACCAGAACCACGGTAATGATATCCTGGAAGATGTTTTTCTTCTGGATATTTCACCCATGGAGTTCCTGTTAACTTTGTTAACTGGGGGGCAATAGCACCTTCTTATTTGTATAACTCCGCCTGTTGAAATAAACTTAATTTATTTTTGTACCACATCGTTCACACTTACCTATAACTGCTGATATGTTATTTTTTGTTGTGATGGTTGTTAGTCCACCTGTGGGGGTATACGCCCTTCATTTCACACAATATAAATTCATATTATAAGTATATGGATGTAACTGATTTCTCAGCGACACGAAAGCAAGAGTCGGTCAAGCATCATGCTGCGCTACCAAATTCTGTCTGAATGATCATAATAGGTCCATCTGGGTCTGAGAAAATGCAACTACTGCTTAATTTGATAACGAGATGGATCAAATGGAACAAGTTGTACTTAGTTGCACCATCAGTTGAGGAGCAACGATGTTACGATGTACTTAGAGACTTTAATGAAAACGCAAAGTTGTTGGATGAAAACGGTGATGATGTTATTGAATTTATTACTGATATCGGTGAAGCACCATCTGTAGATGATATTGATTGATTTATTAATAATTTATCTGTATACGACGATGTAATGCCAGACAAACAGTCTGATCCAGCTGGAATATTTTCTCGAGGAAGGCATAAAAACACAGATGTGATTTTAGACCAACAAGTTGTTCTCCACATTTTTTATTATTATTTTGTTTGACTGGCGGAGAACAACTTTTTGGTCTAATGTGATTTATGTTACTCAACGATACACACAAATACCTAAAGTGATCACAGGTAACTGCAATATTTTAGCTGTATTTAATGGTGTTGATACACATACTCTACGAAACATTCATCAGACTTGGTGCAGCGGAGGTATGGACATAATTAAGTTTAGAAAATTATTTAGTCAAGCTCCGTCAATCCCACATGGATTTATAACAATAAACTTACATGACCCACGATCGCGTTATCGTATAGGTCTTGATAAAATTTGTGGATAATAGCAGCAAGCAACGAGAGTGTTGTCTTGGCACCCCCAGTCACCGCCGCGATTTTTTTTTTGTTGCGATTTTTTTGTTGCGCTTATCAGGAAGGCTTATTTTTACGGTTCGAGAGTGAGTCAATTAGAGGCTGTTCGCCCTCTCTGCAGCTCACGACGTTAGGGAAGGGGGTCTTCCTTTGTCATTTGTGGGCACTTTCAAATTTAAACGTAAATAATATTTAGATATTATCTTATTGTTGGTCTAGTCTTATCTAAGAAATAATTGTATTCAATCCTATCTTGTGCTGAAAATATTATATCAAAATGGGTTATTTCTTGTCATCCAGTTGTAGTTTCATAGATACGGAACCAATATACCGGAAGAATCATCTCCCTTTTAGAGCAAAGAAAACCACGTGGGATGCTGTTTATACTGTTGACGTCGTGGTCGCTGGGTACTGGGCCCCTTCCGTGGCAGGTGCTAGAATTTTAAATTATCTTAAAAATTATTTTAAAAATAATATAAGTGGAGAAAAGAGTAGAGTCATAATAGGACAAGCAAAATAAAACCTGAAAATCGCCCACATGTCAATTTCACAATAACTTCCGAGGGTCACTATTTGAGTCCTTGACCCACTTCAGTCTTACCAGCAACAGAGAGGTGCTGAGCGAGCTAGCTGAAATTTGAAAAATTTAAAATGACGATTACTTGATTGAATGTACAGCTGTTGTATTGGACGATTCGCATCAAACGTAAATATGATTGATACTATATGAAAGGATATTTTAATATTTTCATTTACAATTTGATTGCCGCATGGTTCATTCAGTGAGACCGACACATGTTTATGAACGATTTGTCTGGATCTTGCATATATAATTAGCACAGTTCTTGTTCAAATTTTATCGTTTTTCTTGCATTGATTATCAATCTCATTTATGACTTTTGGAAGTTTAAACATTCTTCTAACTTTTTACATTCATTTGTAGGTATGTATCAAGTGAGTTTCGAGACCTTATTCGAGTTCTTTGTAACCACGTCGCTCGGGGTTGGGTTCTTCTAAAGCAAGCCAATGGGTGCTGTTTTGAATGTTATAGCGGACATCTTTGACAAGACCTTTAAATTGGGTCGCATCACTTTGTAACAAATATAAACTATAATTGAACAATTAAGATCAAATTATTATATGTTTTTCGTCATTTCTTTGCATGACGGATTTATTTTCATTGATGATTAAATGGGCCACATGACTTTTTGGGGGATTGTGTATGTAAAGGTCCTGTGCTTAATGGGGCCCAGGTAAGGGATGTTTGCATTGCACTTGCAGTCGTTGAAAGTGAAACCGATCGTGAACAGAGCTTCTTAAAAGACTTTGCAATGCATTTAACATTAAACTGCACAAAACTTTAGTACTAAATTTATTCAGCATTATGGTAAAGAGATTTTGTCTTGTTGCACTTTTCACTTGCATGTTTTTAATTTTTTATTAATAGTTAACCTTTCTGTTATTGTCACATGGGTGCCTGAAAAGTCAAGGTTATTAATTTTCTTTTCCTCAATTATTTGGCATGGTTTCTAGTGTACACTATATGTGACTTAATTTCTTCATTTTTAGTGGAGATTTTGATTTTGGAAAATATATTTTAATGTTGTTATATGTAATATTGGGAACACTCCATATGGGAGCATATTGGTGCATCCATGGACCTAAGGTTAACCTTTCCCTGTTGTAAAATATGAGTATTCATTTTTTTTTCATCTTATGAAAGTATACTTGCTTAGTAAACTAATATATTCAAAATGCAAGCTAGCAAGAACGAAGAGGAAATTCATTCACCATTGACTTGACAGCAACTGGCCATTTCAGTTTTTATAATGTTAGTGTTGTTTATTCTGTATGTAGAATTTGTTTTGCCCACATTAAAGTTATGCAACTTGTTTGATTTTACTTTTTAAGTTCATTTGTGAGATGAAAAAAATATAGGGAAAATCTCTTATGAACAAAATGTGTCCTTTTCTAAATTTGGATTTCCAGACTGGTGTTTCCGATACTTTGGTTTTCAAGTATTGGGAATACTAGGCCAGAAAAAAAGACATTTGTTCTTAAAAGCATTGTTCATAATTTTGCACCACGTCAAAAGTGAAATTAACAACAAGTGCTACTATATGTATAAAAAAAGGTGAGAATTTTTCAAAGAGATTACACATCCTTGTGGTTCCTTTTATACCTCCTTCCAAAGCTGCAGGAGAATATTGGTCCATCACGCCTACCAACAATTCATACACGAGTTGGATTTTCACAATGGAACTTTTGTTTGATGTGGTATTTTTTTCTTACGCTACTTATGTGCTTTATTCATGAGTTGAGGAAAAACTTTTATGAGGCCAAATATAAAAAGTATGTGTAGTTTTGGTTACTTTGATCGACCCTATTTTTTTTTCTTCTTCCAAATCCTTCATTTTATGGGGGGGGGGGGAAGAAAAACAATTCAGGAAGAACAAATTTAGAAAAGAGATGTAACAGACTACTAACTCCATTCAAATTTAATTTCTTCTATCTCATGCTTCAATTAAATCAACCCACCCAGGCCGACAAAAATAACATATCTACCCTCATTTTATTTCAGTGTAACCAAAACCATACATTTTGTTTGATTTGGCCTGACCCAAAAATGTGATTTTCTTTTTTTCATTAGTCCAGTTCTCTTGTTCAAATATTCATCAAATTTAATAAATAGTCTATACTATGGCAGGTAGTTCCTTGCTGTTTCTGACATTGTCAGTGAAAGGTCAAGATCCTTCGGGAGAACTTTTCATTTTTTGTTTGTTTATGATCAGTATATCAAGTTTCCTGGATCTGTATTTATCAACGTTTCTAATAGTCTTGATTCTCTGGCCCAGAGGTTAAAGATCAAGGAACTGAAATTTTCATTTTGGGTTAAGCAGAAGTTCATATACCTCACGTTTCCCCACTTACAATTTTGTTATAAAACTTCACAATTCATTAAACTTGAGCAAAGTATCGTGTTGGCTTGACTGATTAAGTCCCTTGTATTTTTACTGAATTCTTCTGTTATGAAATCCAGTGCATTAGATACAAGGTTATATGCACCAAAATTGTCGCCGTTATGTAATGAGTTTGGATTTAAATTACCATAAATATTTGTTTTGTTTGTTTGTGGGGTTTAACGACATTTTTCAGCACACACAAGGCTATACATGGCAGCCAGTATTAATGATGGAGGAAGAACCAGGGGAAACACCTTGGAAAGAACCACCGACCCACGAGAAGCTACTGGCAAGCTTTCTCACATACCCACATTGGCTTAATATGAGACTCGAACCAGCGCAGACAGAGGTGAGATGGCAGTGATCCATAATGGAGAGCGCTTTATACCACTAGGGGCCCCACCATAAATATTTAAGTATTGATATAAGTGATCTTACCAGAGCTGGATGAATTTCAAAAGTTGGCTTTGTCATCTCGCACCAAAGCCATGATGCTGACATCTGTAATCTTTTGTTTCCATTTAATGTTTCTTATTATTGAATGCAAGTTACGTTCTTCGCTGTATATGAAGTCTTAAGGAAAAAGCACAACATGGTAATGATTTTCCTTCAGAAGGTTGCAAGAATAGCTGATTGGCTCATAGATGTAAAGAAAAGATGATTGTAATTAATACATTTTACTTCTTTAATCTGTAGAAAAGTTTGGTTACATTTGATTCAATATAATTTCCTCCAGCATTCAAAAACTATCTTGCACCGTAGGTTACAAATATGATTTGCAAACACAAAGACTCAAGTTGTCAGACGCATCAAATAATGACATTTTTTATATGCTTGAGCTAGTTGTGATATATTTTTATCAAGTGGTCTAAGGGCTCATCTTAACAGATCACTAATGTCTCTTCTCTGCATGGATTCAAGTTTAAGGCTTGGCCAAAAGGGTATGTGAGAAAGTTTGGCAGTAGCTTCGCATGGATTGATGGTTCTTCATGGGGATTTCTCAGGTTCTTTTACCACCATATACAATGATCGCCATGTATAGTCTATCATGTACTGAAAAATGGTTTTAAAACCACAACAACAGCAACAACAAGATATCATATCATTTGTAAAGAACAATTTTATTTAATTCTGGCATACTTTGAACAAAAATAAAAAAAATTGAATATGATAAAATGTCACCATTTTTCGGGAAAGATTACCAGGCTGAAACACAAATGTACTTTGGTCCCAGCAGATAAAAGAATACTTGAACATCTGCATGTCTCTTCAGTCTGGTGTAGGACTCCAAAGATGAAAATAAAGGTAGACAAACAAGTTTCGTTTTCATCCAGTTGAAGTTTCCAGTAAATTTAAGTTATGCAGGCATGTGAAAAATTAGTGTGCATTTGCACGAAAGTTTCTTTGTCCAAATCTGATGTTTTCTACCATTTGAAAGCAAAAAGCTATATGATATATACTCTATAAGTTGAGTCAAACTGTAAACAACAAAGATCCTGTTTGCAGAGGGGTTGCACATAAGGTAAATAAGAGGTCAATTGATTTTTAGTCAAAAGGTCAAAGGTCATGGTCATGGAGGCTCAATAGAAAAATAGTTTTGCACAATAATTTTTGTTCTGGAGTAAATTCCTTGACCCAGATTTATGGATAGCGTGCACTTAAGGTAATAAGAAACTTATAGATTCAGATGTCTAAAAGTCGCAGTCATGGTGAGTATAATAAGAAAATGTTTTCAGCATATTAACTTTAGTTTGAGACTTGACCAGTGATTGAAGTTGTCAAGACCCTTGTTCAGTAATGTCCCACATCGACCATACCACACTTGTGCCTACACGGAGTACTATTAAACATGAGGCAAATGTCATATATGCTGTTCACATTACTCTATTATGATCATGGATCATCCATTTTGGTGATTAATATACCCCGAGGTAAAAATTCAGATTAGAAACATTGTTTGCAGTATTGTTATTTAATGTTTTTAAATTTTAGGGCTTTGTAAAAAAAATTAGGTCACAGTTTGACATTGAAAGATCATGTTTAGTTACCTATGTCTGCCACTGCATCAATTACAGTTAAGTTGTTTTTCCGCATCAGTTGATTATCAGGTACATAGGTGTACATCTATGTTCTGTGTACACATTTATAGTTCTTATAAAAGAAACTACTGGTAAATGTGTTTTTTTTCTATGAATTTCAGATTTATCATGGACAGTCCACCAGATTTGGACAAGCGGGAGATTCGGCGTCCAATGAATGCTTTCCTGATATTCTGCAAGCGGCACCGGAGCATGGTACGTGAGAAGAATCCTGACCTGGATAATCGAAATGTGACACGTATCCTAGGTGACCTGTGGGCCAATCTGAAGGATGAAGAGAAGACTGTCTACACAGATTTAGCCAAACAGGTACTAAAGCTGTCAGCAGGCACAGTGCTACCCTGCCATAACGTGCCCCATGATAATGCGAATTTGAATATGACGCGGCTGTGGTGTGGCTACTAAAATTTCATATATTCATTCACACATGAAATTTTTTTTGTTCAAAGTATGTTAAATAGTGTATGAAAATTTTATTATCATTTTGGGGAAGAGATCGCATATGAATTCAAATGTATTACGATCGTGGCTTGGTTCCTAAAATTGTAAATGCATGTACAAGTTATTTTCTCGTAAGGGGGGGGGGGTTAAGTACAAGAAATAATGTGTAAAACATTTATTATCATTTTGGGGAAGAGTTCATCTATGAATTTCAATGCAATATGATTGTGGCATAGCTTCTGAAATTTAACAATTACACCAGTATTATGCCAAAATAAACATTATCGGAAATGTTGCTTTTTACTGATCCATGAGTAAAGCTAGTAAGTCATCTTTGTGATTGTCTTCAATTAATTCTGTTTACAATTGTTGCTCAAACAATAGCTAGCGTGTGTTTCTTCTTTAACTGCATACACAACCAAGCAGTAGACAATGTGGTGGTTGATAAAAGATTCACAATTTAATAAACATCAAAAAACGAAAGCCACCAACATGTTTGCTGGGCTTGGCGGTGTTATTAGATGCAATCAGTTGACCAGTAAATAATGTCCACTTTATTAGCTGGAAATTGAAAGGGTATAAAATTGTAGACGCGTTCAGCTTTTAAATTTTTTTATATAAAAGTGACTTGTGATCATTGCAGGCCTACTGCACTTAGTTCTCGGGTTTTACGTGGGTATGGTGTTTGTTTATGAACTCGTTATTAATTTCCTCTTTTTTTGTAATTTTTTTTTTACTGTTATGGGAAAGCTAGGTCACAAATGCAAGTCGTTCTCTGCACTTTGCGCAATGATTACTATAGTAGTTTTTACACGTTTATTTCTATATTCACAAAATCTAAAGTAAAAGGTATATGCATGCTGAAAGAATGTGTTGATTGTTAATTATTCTTGCTGTAGTTGTCCGAACGAATAGGCGTACAAGCTTTAATTATTGGAAATTTACAATGGATAAATGTACACTGAAACACATATGAGAAAAGTTTAGCATCATGAAATTTATACAGACACCATTCATAGACCCAGGAACGCAATGAACCATACACATGCTTTATCTTTCTTAACCTAATTTTGCTGTTAATTTTTCCCATTGAATTCAGACACATAATGATCTGTGGCAAAATTAATGAATAGTTTAAATATGTATGCAATTTTTGCAATGGGATTACGTGTATTATGGATTAATTGCATGGTACGATATCAGACGGTAAGTAAACGGTATTAATATTCTGTTCATACTATATATAAGACGTTGAATTCAGACACAGTGATCTGGGACAAAATTATTGAATATTGTAAATCTGTGTGCAATTTTTCAATGGAATTACATGCATTATGGATGAACTGCATGCCATGGCGGCAC
The DNA here is from genome assembly GCA_028554795.2 of Sinohyriopsis cumingii. NCBI lineage: Eukaryota > Metazoa > Mollusca > Bivalvia > Unionida > Unionidae > Sinohyriopsis > Sinohyriopsis cumingii. The sequence goes on from CM068831.1 coordinate 65,171,898, forward strand.
GATAGTAAACGGTGTTGATGAAACTGATGTATTGATGAAATTTGAGCTGGTACTAGCAATTTCAATAGCATGTCGCACAAGCACACGGAATCTCACAACCATCATTTTCAGTTATCATCGAAAAAAGTATTAAATGAGAGTCTTATACTGGTTGTAATAAAAATACAAAAATGAAAGAGCACAAAATTCTGTTTGTTCCGAGTCCATCTTCGGAATTTTGTTGTATCACATGAAATGTGCTCACGTAGGGAGCCTACAAAGCAGGGAACCAGACTACTCTGCTTGATGAATCAGACTGGCCAAGTTTCTTGTACTTGTTCTCTAGATAAATATGTTGAGAATTATGTTCTTTCTGGTTTTTACAAAAGTAATGTGACTATTAACAAAATGGCAAGACAGGGTCAGATTTCATCTATGCTGAGTTTTGTCTAGTCTGTCAGCAGATTAAAGACATAACAATTATAATATTTGCCATTTTTGAGAAAATAAATAATTTTCCTATCGATTTCATGCAGGTGTAAGTCGATATAACCTTTTTTAAATTTGCTAAGCTCACTGGTAAGCTATCTTACGGTGGCAGCCGATTTCAAATTTGTGATATGTAATTGCTCTGAACCCAAACTCCATCCAGAATGTCGAAAAGTGAAAAATAGGGTTGGAATATTCGGGGGAAACCCAGATTAGAAAAATTTAGAATCTCTGAGCTAAACTTTGGTGCGAAACTATTACAAAGTGACATGTAGCTTGAAGCATTGGTTTCAGATCTTAAATGGACCCCAGGAGAAATGGGAAATTGTTGTCCTATTTATTATATATTAAGAAACCATAAAAGACATCAATACAGGTTTGGGGACTGGTTTATTGAACTACAAGAGGACAAGTTGATTTTACAGAAAAAATCAGTCCTTGTTTATACAACAGTATATTATTTTGGAGGTCTTTTGTCAAAATTTAAATCAACCCAGTTGTAAATGTCTTTAAATGATGGAATTTTTAACCAAATCATCTTAAGGAATTTAGGTTGGTTGAAAAATCTTGCTTGAGATTAAATTGGCATGCATAATTTCAGGGTTAAACAGGGATGGTCCTGGCTTTTAAAAAGCTGTCGCCAAAAAAATTGCCAACCTCAATATTTTGTCGCCAATTTTCAAAAAGTGTCGCCAAAAAAAGTAGTGTACATTTTTCCAAGTGTTAATTTAGTCTATTAATGTAACAGGCAATGAAAATTACAAAAGATGGATTAGTTAATACTTTAATTACAACAAGCATTAACAAAATGTTACAAAGTGTTACATGAAGATCCGTCGCAATTTTAGGGCTGCCCACTTGTTGAATGCAGTTTCAAAGTCTAATTTTTCACATCTGTACATGCTGATTCTCATTAAATTCTTGAGAGATGAGATGCAGAGCTTATTTCTGATGTCAGTTTTTATGAGGTTCATCTTACTGAATCCACGTTCACAGTCCTCAGTGCTGACAGGTGACACCAGTAGTCTCTCAGCAGCCCCCCCCCCCCGGCTAGCTTCATAAAGCTTGTAGTGAATTGCTTCCTAAATCCCAAGAATGATCACTGAATGCTGTATAAATTTTCTCAACAAGAAAAATGGGATCTCCATTCCCACGAATGAAACTTACACGAGTCTACACCTGGCAATATTGGACCGTATATATAAGCATAAATTCACACCCAATTTAGGGATTCTTTCACTCCTGTATTTTGAGAAATAATTATTATTAATTATGCAAAACTGTTCTTTTTTGCTATTTCTTGTTGCGGAGTTTAAGTCTCTGCAGCCGTAAATCAGGACTGATGGCAAAAGGAAAAGATCAATGAGCAAAATGCCGCACTGGCGACAGATGTAATTGTGATTTAGATTTTTTCCATTTGCTTTGTATTTATACACAGTAGTCGGTACTTCAATGCTTATCAGTTTTCTATGAAGGTTCAGCAAAACTATTGTATTGGTATATGTATAAAAAAAAACCCAGAAGGATTAGCCATACAATTAATTGTATCTGTTCTATTCGCACCTTCAGAAGTCGGTCAGTTGTAGGTATAGTGCGGTAGCATGATTGACTGTATCGCAGCATACAGTACTCAGCCCAGATGTCAGCATAAGCAGATTATGATGTAACAATGCACTGTAAAGATGGGGTTGTCAATAAGAACAAAGGATCGTTTGTGTAACAGATTGATTCCAATGCATTGCTTAGTCAAGTTTGTGGCTTCCTTTCGTTCTGCCTTTTAATTTATCCAGTCCAAATCATTGATTGTATGTACAAATTAAATAACCAAAAAGTATGTCGCCAAAAAAATCGCCAGATGGGATATTTTTGTCGCCAATAAGGAAAGAAAAATCGCAATTTGCGACATTGGCGAAGCCCAGGACAATCCCTGGTTAAACTTTTTTTGTAACAAGATTTATTGGGGTTTTCATAGTGTGATAGGAAATGTTTACTTTATATAAAATGCACACATATTGCGCTAGAATTCTTTGGAAAATTAAAGGTTTGAAAGGAAACAAAGTATGTTATGCTCATTGTGTTGTTTCCACATAGCAACATAATGCAGGCCAGCAAAGTAAAGTTAGGATTTATATTCTGTACATTGAAATGGCTTTAAATGCCAATTTATAGGAATATAGTCAGATTTGTTTTGTGTGACTCATTTTGTGGTTTGTACATGATCGTCTTTTCTGATATATGTTTTGGAGAGTCTTGAAAGAGAAACATCTTCAGATTTGGAAAATGTATTTCTCCTTCAAATACGTTCCCCGATCACATTAACATTAGGGATATAAGCCTGCTACCTCTCGAATCCAGCCCTACTAAAAGACGAAAATTCGTCTTTTTGGTCTATCTCATAGAGACCAAAGGGCAATAACTCTTGCCCCTTACCTCCCCTTGCCACCGCCAGGTGTCAGTAGTTTTTTAAGCTTCGCTTGTACGGATAACACGTTCATTATACCTCCAAACAATCCAAGCCATCTTAGCGTTAAATTGGACCATCCGAAGTTAAATTTGGATTTATTGCGTTGGACAATCATTCTTCTACAGGTTGTATATATTATTTTGACAATTTTTTTCAAAATTGAGTGACTTTGTCACCCTTACAGATTTCGTTTACTGAAGACCATGTTACACATGCTATCGCGGAACTCGTGTTGTCAATTAAGAGTTAACGCGACACTGACTAATTTCGCTTACTCCGTTAGTAACGGTTGTGGTATTAGCGAATTAATAACTTGCTGAATTGATAATTTGTGCTTTGTTTTCTTTTCTTGTGTCGTTTCAGTAGAAATGTCAACCAAATGCATGAAATGCAAAAAGTTAAAAGCAAAAGAAGACAACCATGACTCTTGTATTGTATGTACCAAGTGTACATCATCTATACCATGCAGCGTGTGTAATACTTGGACAGAGCAAACGTGGGCTGATGTAGTCCAGAAGGCAGCAAAAGGGAGGGATATATGGAATAAGTCGAGGAAAGATAGCATTGATGTCCTCAGTATACATCAGAAGACGGCCTCCATTGCAAGCCTTGTGGGGGACGTTGGGGTCCCCCGTCCACCTAAAGTTCGTCGTTTGCAACCGTCAGCCACAGTAACATCAGCGGCAATGGAGGAAAATAATGTTGACAGGGTACGACAGTCCAACTTTGAACAGATGTGTCGTTTGGTCCAGGAAACGAAGATGCAGCTATTGACATCAGGCCAGATATTACCCTTATTTCCCTCGCTCGCTTCCACAGCTTTTTCTGACTCTTTGGAGGAATGTTCCCCCAATTTTAGGCTGCCCATTGGGCGTTAAGTCCACCCGCATGTCTGAGCATGGCCTTCGAGCCTGTAAGTCAGGATGCATGGGGTTTTTACCGGATCCATCGGATCCATTTCTTTATACAACCTCTACATCACCGCCTGTCCAGCTGTCCCAGCATGGGGACCCTATTGCTAAAACGGTCTGACCAAACATGACTTACGGGGATTTTAGTGATAAATCCGTCCGTCAAGCTGTACCGCCGGCAACATACCAATACTATGGCGGAGATTTTAGTGAGAAATCTGTCCATCCAGCCAGGCCATTGGAGCAGCCAGTACCGGTGATAGCAGGACCATCGCCAACATTCAAACCGACCACAAGCCAGACAAACCAGCTGGCAGGGCCGTCCGTCCATATGTTCACGGCTTATCCACAAGGGAGAGTTAGTGACAGTGTTAAGGATGATGGAATCGCGTCATCTATGCCACCTGGTATGCTCTATCCAGAAATGCAAGCTATTACAGAACTCGACTCGGCACACAGTGAGGGTGACGAAACTCCAGCAAATCAGCTGTACACAGATCCAACCATGGAACGGACTGAGTATGGCTTCAAGGCAGCAGTGGAAGAAATTTATAGGGTGTTGGCAACTTCAGAATGCCCTCCACTTCCTACCGCCACTCAAGACTACAAAGTTAAGGCATCTGTAGATCTTGATGGGGAGGAAGAGACACCGTCCTTCCGGCTCCTTCCCCAGTCGGCAAAAATTAAGGAGATCAATGATCGTCTATCAGGATGAATAGGTGATCCGGGGAATGCTAAGGCGTTCTTTTCAGAAAGCCAAGTACCAGCGACATTCTCGTGTCGCTGCTACGAAACTCATTCAGACGCCTTCAGTACGGATCTTCCGGCCCTGGACAAAAATATGGCAGCAGTTCACATGTCCGCTCCACTGTTTTACAAAGTAGACAAAAATGTGTTCCATGCCACGTCAAAGCTAGTCCGGAATGTAGTCACTACGTCTTCAATGTTAGACTTGGCTTCATTAGCCATTTTCTGACTCGCAGAAAAATCCGACAATGACCACGCTTGGGAAGCGATGGCCCGGATTGCTAGAGTTATTAACAGGGCAGCTCACCATTCCATGGCTAATGCGTTGACTGCTTCTGCCAACTTAGACCTGATACGATGTGACGCATGTCTACGGTCCACGTCACTCAAGCCCCATCATACTCTGGCTTTACGGATGACTCCGTTTGGGTCGCCTTTACTCTTTGGAGGAAAAATTGAAGAAGTTCGGAAGCAGGCAGCTCAGGAACTGCCCCTCCAACTCACCCCCCAACCCTTGCAGGCGTTTTGAAACTATCAGCCCCTGTCACAGCAGAGGGATGATTGGCGGACCAGGAACAAGGGATCCTTACAATCACATGTGCAGTATAGATCCCAACCCAATGCCAGGAGACAACAGTCTAACCAAGCTAGGAGGCAACCATACAGAGGTGGTAAGAAACAAAGTTTCTCCGTCTTCAAGCTTCCTAACTCTAAAAATTGACATACTCTCTCCACCACCCGCGGACAGCCTACCTGTGGGCGGCCGCCTCCTGCAATTTCAGGACCACTGGACCACCTTTTTTCCTCCGAACGATTGGGTGATCCAGGTCATTTCGGAGGGAGTTCAGATTTCATTTATCCAACCCCCTCCCCTGTCCTTCTCTCTCCTCTTCACGGACGTACCGTCCGATCGGGAGAAGGATACCTTTCTACAACAGGAGATACGGTCGCTCATAGAAAAACGGGAGGTGGAGATCGTGAAAAAAAACCCCGCAATTGCCGGGGTTTTATTCCAGGCTGTTTCTTATCCAGAAGGCAAATGGCAAGTTGAGGCCGATCATTGACCTGAGTCGCCTCAACCAATACATTTTACCACCGAAATTCAAGATGGAAACGGCAAGATCAATCCGGCAGGATGAGTATGCTGTCAGTCTAGATATGACTGACGCATATTTTCACGTCCCTATCCACCCCGTGTCATGGAAATTTCTCCGATTCGCTTACCGCGACACGGTGTATCAGTTCCAGGTCCTACCCTTTGGCCTCAACATCAGCCCTTGGGCTTTTACCAAGGTTATGGATTGCATCATCACCCTGTTCCGCTCGACTTCATCAACAGGGATGGCAGTGTACTTGGACGACATCCTCCAGAAACATATGGTAAGTTCTATTCTGCTCAAAGGCAGAAATGATCTTTTAGCACTTTTAGATCATCTAGGCTTTCTCATGAACTGGAAAAAGTCAGATCTCCGTCCATCCCAGCGTTTTGTCCATTTGGGTATGGAGTTTCTCACCGATTTGAGTCTGGTAAGGCTTCCTTGCGCTCGCATAATCCGGATCGTCGAACTCGTTGAGTCTGTTTCCAACAGGACGTGGATTTCAGCGAGAGAATTCTTGCAACTCCACGGATTATTCAATGTGGCGGCAGACTTGATCCCGCTTGGCCGTCTTTTTATGCATCCCTTACAAATGACGTTACTGGCACAATGGCGCCCCTTTCCAAGTCCCCTAAATCAAACAATAATGATCACGCCCAAGATACGATCGTTCCTGCATCAGTGGCACAACCCCGCTTGGCTGTCCACAGGGATTCCTCTGGAGATGCCCCAAGCGGAGATAACAGTATGTACCGACGCCAGTACCTACGGTTGGGGTGCCCATCTGTTGCCGGACTTCGCTACAGTAAGCGGCAGGTGGGAGCCAGGGGAGAGGCCTCTCCACATCAACCTTTTAGAAATGAGGGCTGTCATCAATGCTTTTCATTTCTGGAAGGATCAACTCTCAGGAAAAACTGTCCTCATTATGTCAGACAACTCTGTGGTGGTGACTTACCTCCTCAAACAAGGGGGCACCAAATCACCAGACCTGTGCATTCTGATCTGGCAGTTTCTACGTTGGTACGACAACCTCCACATCAACGTACAAATTAGACACATTCCCGGCAGATTCAATGTCTTGGCCGACTCTCTATCAAGGAAAGGTCAAGTCATTCACACGGGATGGTCACTCCATCAATCAGTCTTTCTTCGGATTTGCACACTTTGGGGGTGTCCGATGATCGATCTTTTTGTGACAAGGTGGAATCGCAAGTTGCCCACCTTCGTCTCTCCGATTCCAGACCCAGAGGCTTGGGCCGTGGACGCTCTGTCAATCATCTGGGAGGGGTTGTGGGCATTCGCCTACCCTCCCACGGTTTTGGTACCGAAAATAATCCAGAGGTTAAGGGGTCAGAACCGTCGGATGATTCTGATTGCCCCTCTCAGATGGAACAAGTCCTGGGTCACCAATCTACTCGATCTAGCGATAGATCTACCCAGGAAGATTCCAACCAGCCCAAATCTTCTCAAACAACCGCGGTCACATGTGTTCCACCCCTGCCCAGACCGTCTTCTTCTTCACGCTTGGCTCTTGTCCGGGCAGCCTTGCGAGACAAACAATTTAAACCTTCGATTGTGGAGAGAATCTCAAGAGCAAGAAGGCCCTCCACTCTGAAGGCTTACGAAGGAAAGTGGCGTGTTTTCAGGGACTGGTGCCATATCAATAACATCGTCCCTTTGAGTGTCTCAATCCCTCAAATGGCCGACTTTTTTCTCTGGCTTTTCGAGGAGAAACAGTTGGCCCCAATTACTATCAAAGGCTACCGCTCCATGATATCAGACACATTCCGCCATCATGGTAGATGTGATATTGGGCATAACAAAGATCTATCAGATCTTTTAGCCAATTTTGATTTCAATCGACCAAAATCCCTCACCCTGTTTCCAAAATAGAATCTGTCTTGGGTTTTAACATAGCTCAGTTCAGACAAATTTGAACCTTTAGCCCACACTTCGTTAAAGCTACTATCATACAAAACATGTTTCTTGATAGCCTTAGCTTCAGCAAATGCAGGGTGAGCGAGCTACATGCCCTTTCCAGTGACCCAAACTTTCTTCAGTTCAGATCAGATGGTTCGGTGGTCCTCCTGACGCAACCAGGCTTTGTAGCCAAAAATAAGTTACCATCCATTGACAATCAAAGAATCATCATTCGCTCGCTCTCTTCCATAGATAAGTCAAGAGCAGCAGCCATGCAAGATCCTGTTCGTGCACTCAAGCACTATTTAAAACGCACAGAGGCGTGTCGGGACACACGTAAGCGCCTCTTTCTTCCAGTCAAAGCTGGTAAATGGGATATCATCCCTCAAGCCCTTGCTTCATGGCTGAAGTGGGTTATACGCTCAGCGTACTCTGAGGTCTCACAAGATCAGAGTCGCCTCATGAAGATTACGGCTCATGAGATAGAGCAATCCCGGCGAGCCTGGCATTCAAACGCAATGTTTCAATCCGAGATGTAATAGAAGCTGTTGGCTGGCATGCAGAGTCAACCTTCTCCAGTTTTTATCTCAGAGATTTGGCTTCGCAGAGGCAAACCTTGAATCTGGTAGGTCCAGTATCGGCAGCCCAGATGACCGCCAGACCCATTTAAAACAATCAGCACAGCCTATCAACTTCGCTGGATTCGCCAGTGAAATTTCGTAGGTAAGAAGATTTCAATAACTATCTTCTTAACCGTTTATAGGGGTCACATATCACGTGACCCTAGGCTGTGTTGCTGATGAAATTAGGAGAACGGGTTATCGTTCAAATGGGGAATCCGGCCTTCATTCCCTAGAAGGTACCCGGGGTGGAGGTAGGATGCTCAGCATTTCCTCCTCCTATTACTTATTCTCCTAACGTTAATGTGATCTGGGAACATATTTGAAGGAGAAAGCAAATTTTTAGTAAATTATGTTTCTCCGAGAATACTTATCCGATCACATTACTTAAAAACCCTCCCAACCACCCCGCTATGCGAGCATCCTCGTATAATATATATCGCTCAGCTTAAAAAACTAGTGACACCTGGCAAGGGGAGGTAAGGGGCAAGAGTTATTGCCCTTTGGTCTATATGAGATAGACCGAAAAGACGAATTTTTGTCTTTTAGTGGGGCTGGATTCGAGAGGTAGCAGGCTTATATCCCTAACGTTAATGTGATCGGGTAAGTATTCTCTGAGAAACACAATTTACTAAAAATATGCTGTTTTATAATCTAAAATGGTCATATGTTAACCTTGAAAAAATTAATTTCATCCTGGAAAAGACCTGGAAATTTATATTTAGAAAAGCGTGGGAACCATGTCTGGCATGATGCCCCAGTGCTAGACATCACAATAAACTACCACTCTGCAGACATCATATCGATATGACTGAAAATTGTTAAAGCTATGTTAAAAATCTAAATCACACACACACTCTGCTACCGTTAAGTAAATAACACCTCTCTATTTATAACATTTGTGTCTGCACTTGAGTTCTGCTGTAAAAAAGAAGTTACTTTTGTAGTGGAGCTAGATGAGCCAAAATTTGATGTGTTTCCTTGTTTTAAAGTGTTTTTCCGTATCGACTTTACCACCATGATTCTTTACCATTCTAATGCTGACTGTGAAAGATTGGTCAGTATTAGTATTATTAATAAAAATAAAACTTGAGTTCATATCCAGGCTCAGTAACCCAATACTTGGTGATCTACTGGTATGTTAAACATTCATGGTCTCAGCTGGAACTGCAACATCTGTTGCTTTCTGAAGCTGTAGGTGCTACATATGAAAACTTGAAGCAGTTAAATGATTTTAAAAGGCCAGAGGGGTAAATATATCTTGTTTGAATGCTTCTTTAAAATTAGGACTACCACTAGTACCAGGAAAACCCCAAATGGCTGATTCCCTGCATGGTTCTTCGTCAGATGATTTCTTTCAGCAAATACTAGCCGATGATAGTTGGACACCATGCCTGCCAGTCCACATTGATTAAATGGTATAATTCATGACTTCACTCTTCTGTTTGCAAGTCTTGCATGCTACAGATCCACTTTGACTCATCTAAATATCTGTTTATGTAATAAATGAATGATAAATCATAACACTTTCAAGCTTGGAATTTTGTATCCACCAATAACAACTGACTTTACTTTGTGTTGCCTTGTGTGGTATAAGGTGCTTGCCTTTACAAACCACTGACATTGCACATCTCCCCTCATTTGTTCAAGTCTTAACTCATTTGACGTGTATATGTGAGAAATCATGGCACTAATGTCCTTTGGGTCAAAGTTTTTTTTTGGGGGGGGTCTGAGTTCTTCCTCCACCAAATATACTGGGTGCCATGTATAAAACTATCATGTACTGAAGAAAAATAAATTAAAATTTCAAACCACAACTTTACATTTGTAATGTCTTTTGATTGGCTCAGAATGAAAACTTAATCTAAAATTCAGACTCAAATTTTTATAATCTCCAAAAGATGTAGGTATTAAATTATTAAAGGTCTGTGTCTGGGTATAAAAGCATGGGCTTCCAAGCACAGTTAGCCAGGTCTACACTATAGTATGCCATGTGGCTTCCAGGCATAGATAATTAGGCCTACACTGTAGTATGCCATGGGGCCTCCAGGCATAGCTAATTAGGCCTACACTATAGTATGCCATGTGGCTTACAAGCATAGCTAATTAGGCCTACACTATATTATGCCATGTGGCTTACAAGCACAGTTAATCAGGCATATGACTTTCATGCCTACCTCACAGGTTTTCTTGAAAATTATTGCATGACTTCTTAATCATGTGCAAATTACTCCATGAACATGATGCAAGGCTTACAAGTGCTCTATTCAGAAAATAAATTTTGAATTCTACCTTGACATTTAGATTTTGCTCCACAAGAGATTGGCAGTTGCTGGAAATGCCTTTCCAGTGTCATAATCATGCCACTAGCCAACAGCTGCGTAGCAGAGGGTTGATTTACTCGGTAATCCATGCACAGCTACTGCCCTTAGAGGGAACACTGTATCCTTTTTAAGTGCCACTTTTTGTATACATTATATAGCTTCAATTAATACCTGCCAGCGACATTTACTTGATCTTTTGCAGTTTCTTGACATAGTAAGATATTGTTTAATTACAGTACAAGGATGCTTTTATGAAGGCCAACCCAGACTACAAATGGCATAACCCAGAGAAGATGCCTAAGACAGGCAGTGTCAAGTCTATGAAGTCTGAACTAGACTTGCTGGTGGAAACTGGGCCGATCACTCCAGGAAAACTGGCAGGTTTGTAAAGCATAGCATTTCGCAAAATTTAAAATTAGGAAATTGTGAACAATTTTGGAATCATAAAATTGAAAAGAGCAAAATGAGAGTTTTGAATCTTACACTGTATTTTTCTGCTGAAGTTGCTGCACATAAAATGGCAACAGAGTCACTTACTTTGATTAAAGAGCAGATTTTATTTTATTTTAAATTCATTTGGAAAAAAATTCTTAGTGTCTAGTTACAGTCTAAAGCAAACAAAGTTAAAAGGTTATCTGGCTGTAAATATTTGTCAGACTTGTTTAAAATGGATCTATATATTGTTGTCAAAGTAGAATAAAGTTTGAATATCGACTTTTCCCATGCAGTGTGTTACATGGATGTGGTTCATAAAATTCATTAGCAAAGTCACAAGGTTCAAACATTTGCGACCTTTCAGAGAAATAGATTTAAGACTTAGATTGTGCAAGCAGAAGTTTTTGTTTGTTCTTTACCTAACTGTCTGGGGGCCCCGAGTGGCCGAGTGGTCTAAAGCGCTCTCCGTTACGGATCACAGCCATCTCACCTCTGTCTGCATGGGTTCGAGTTTCGGATTCGGCCAGTGTGGATATGTGAGAAAGCTTGCCAGTAGCTTCTCGAGGGTTGGTGGTTCTTTCGGGGGATTTCCCAGGTTCTTCCGCCACCATGTATAGCCTATCGTGTGCTGAAAAATGGCGTTAAACCCTACAACAACAACAACAACCTAACTGTCTGGTTTGAATAGTGTTCAGAGGTCTTGCTAGGATTTTAAAACTAGGAGTCCAGAACTCCCATTTTGGTTGAAATAGGAGTCACACCATTTAATGTTGCAGTCCCGTCTTTCCTACAGAATCAACACAGACGTGAGTGCATCTATTTTTAGATGGAGAGGTTTTCATAATGTAATCTCTCACTAAAATAGCTTCATTACAAGACCATTGACAGGATCGCAAATTTGTGGTTTACTTATTTGTATACGTACTTGTAGTAATTTTAGACAAATAAACAGTATCTGATTTGTTGTTTTTTCACGTATTTTTCGCAAATACATGTCAAGTCAGAAAACAGCTTAAACCTTAAAGCGCATCTCACGAACTCCACAACATAGTATTATCCCATACATTTCTGACCTACATAATTTGCATTTTAAAGTTAAATCTTTAATAAAATAATACCTAGACTTTGGTTTCAATGATTTGTATATTTTTTCTGAATATATTTGCCCGATGGTTTAAGAAAACAGATAATCGAATAAACTGGTACATCCCAGACTTAGCAAAGTCTTCCATTATTTCCCGTTAGCCCTACTGGTTCACATACAGTTTCAAACTAATTTTATGATGAAATAGTGTATAAGAGGCAGCTAATAAATATCCAGATCACCGATTCTGATCTTAAAACACAAGTTTCTATGTTTTATCATCAAAGGATATCATACAGGAAATTGATAGTTGCTAACTTACTCAGAAAAGGGTTAATGGTCAGTCAGCTATCAAAACATAATGCTTGTGAATGGGCAAGAGTTTGTCAATATAATTGATATAAAAACTAGGCCTAACTACTGATGCCTTGATGAATACATTTCGCTACAACACTAGAACTAACCGGGCTAAGGCGAGGGGCATTTTAAAAAAATATGGTGTGGTCAGTCAATGTACCTTTTAAATAATCAAAGGGTGAAGTCGTTTTTGCTTTCCTAATAGAAGAAGGTGAAGTTTACATTTTTAGGTGACATGTCACCCACTTACAAATGGCATTTTGTCCAAGTCTCGACATGTCTTGATTCTGAGGTCACATGCACTGCTTATTCTGCTACATTTAGAAATGAACACAATAACGAAAGCTAAAGTTGTTTATTTTATGTACATTTATAAATAACCACATGTACATCTCTGGGTCTTTCTGCCTCTGAATTCAATCACTGTAAATATCAGTACATTTTTCACCCCGTCGCCAGTCAAAGCCCAGCAATTGCGTCATGTTCTTTTTTATGTACTCTTATAAAATGGCAACATGTATGTACATCAAGGGGTCTTTCAGTCACTGAATTCTGTCATTGTAAATATCAGCACAGCTAATTGATTAACACATTTTCCCACAAAGCAGGTGGCTGAAGCAGGACTGGCAAGTCTTTGAAATTTGCCGCATACCTATTAGGTGCGTACGGAGGACTCCTGCCTCAGTGATTTTCTGCGTCCTAGATGAAAAATTGGCATCCAAATATGCGTAATTAAGCGTTTCCGAGATCTCTAGTGTTTCTGTTTAGTTAGTTTCCCTTGGATATTGTCAGATCAGCAGCCTGTCTTTCCGACTTGGTGGTTGAAGTGTTGTTTCCATATAGTTAGTTTCCCCTGGATTTTGTCAGATCAACTTGCCTTTCTCTCTGACTTGCTAATTGAAGTGTTGTTTCTATATGGTTAGTTACCCATGGCTAGAAATAAACCAAACATTCCTGCATTTAAGCTTGTATAGCTGATCCATGATTTAAAAATCATTTTCATGATTTATTGTATTGTGATCTCTTCTTTTTAACTGCAACTTCTCATTAGTAAGCTTCGTGTAGATTCTGCATATAAATAGCTTGCATGTAGATTCAGTGCAAGTCAGCAGCAAAGTCAGTTATCAATGAAAATTGAAGGTGCTAAGGACTATATAGCTTAAAATGATCCATTGTTTCATTTTCCTACTGGTATTGTACTGTGTATTGTATTCAAAGAGTAGACCGCTCAGGTAGCCTAGTGTTTAGAGCATCCTCCTCGGATGCAGGAAGTCACAGGTTCAAACCCTGGCAGAGTCATACCAAAGACATAAAAATGGTGCTAACAGCTGCCTCTCTAGGTGCTCAGAATTAAGAGGTTAGGACTGGTTGGCCTGGTGTCAGAATAATTTGACTGGATGAGACATCATGCTACATGTCTGTGGCATGATGCCCCAGTACCAGACATCACTATAAACTGCCACACTGCAGACATTGTAGCGATATAACTGAAAAATTGTTAAAGCTATGTTAAAAATCTAAATCACACACACACACGCAACTGCATACAGCGTTTGTCAGTTTTGTGTCAAATGTTCCAAAATTATTTCAAAAGTTTCAGTTTCCCAGCTATTTTTGTAAGATACAAATAAAGCTACTTCCTTTTTCTTAAAGGATACCTACTTTAAAGCAGTGCTTTAATTAGAAGTATTCTTGATTTTCAAATTTACATCAAGTTATTTTGTTTGTCACATAGATCCTTCCAATATGGGTGGCCTTAGCATGCTTCTGATGGCAGGGCAACAGACCATGCCATCGTCAAGCAGGCAGGCACTGTTTCCCATAACCCCCGTTGCAGGCCAAAAGAAAACTAGTACAGAGGCAGTTTTGCCATGGGAAGAACACATGGATAAACCTTTTTGTATGGACACATCTGTCACAGAGGACGACTCCAGTCAGGGGGGCACCACCAATGAGGCTCTACTGGAATTAGCTGAGGTAAATAGCTGATACACATATTTATGATTTAAATTCAATGCTACCTTTGAAAAGTGTATTCACAAAAAGCTTGTGCTAATGTAGGATGTTGCTGAACATTGCTCAAATACATTGGTTGGTGTACTTTTGGTGCTAGTTTTACTGCATTCATGACGTAAAGACTTAGATATTAAGCAAAATAAAAAAATAAAACTGATGTGGTTGAAGATGCACCTGTAGCAGGTATCTAAATTTGTAAATTTGACCTGTGTTCTGTATATTCAGCTCATAATTTTAGAAGAAATACTTCTATTTTAAAAATCTTGCTGAATGCGCTGATCTGTTTTTACGTAGAAAAGACTTGGAACATAGTATCCATGTTTCAGTCTGTGTCTGACTTTTTGTTTTTACTTAGTAACTTCAAATCCATTTATGATTAATGTATTAAAGCTTGTATTCTTGTATATGATCATTATAAGGTGCGTTATGTACCACACTGAGGACCATTCTTGTATATCTTGGATAAACAAGATGGCCGCTATCGCTTAACCGGCTTGAAGCAGCCATTCCGTTTTTTAGTGCCGTTTTCATGATATTTGTGCATGTTGCCTGTTTTCATCTTCCTTATTGTGTTCATTATGTATTGGCTGTTAAATTTGTATGTGTTTCTTCATCTCCTTGTTTTGGAAACGAGAATAATTAGACTTTTTCTCAGGTGTCTTGCTCCAATATTTTTGAACAAACCGCCATCACATGATACTCGCCAGTCAACCCGTTCATGCTACGATGGACCCTCATTAATTGCTTTAAATGTTCACTCCTTGGCTCTCCACACTACATTGTGCTCTAGACTAAACGAACTGGGACTACATTCATCATTACCTAAATGTAAACAGAAGTGAAAAAAGAAACGTTGTTTCAAAGCTGGCAGGCATAGAACAGGAAAAATAATTCCAGTTATCTCCCTTATTTCGGCACAACCATTTAAAAAAATTTCAACCGTTAATTTAGATAACCTAATTCAAATCCCAATTAATTCATCAGCCTTTGTGTCAACTATCCTAGAAATACCTCTGCGCATTGCATTATTCAATGCCCAGTCAGTAGGACCACCGGAAAAGCACACAGAAATAGTTCATTTTATCAACGACCAAAATGTTGACATATTTTTCGTGACAGAAACATGGCTAAACACATCAGGCGATGAGCCCAAGTGTGTGGATCTAACACCCACTGGTTACTCCATCAAGTCGTTCCCCCTTAATTCTTGCGGAGGTGGAATTGCTGTCATCACAAAGAACTCCATGATAAAACATCTTAACTATACCACAACATTCAATTTCGACCACACATCGTTTGAACTAGTCCAAACCACACTCATACTGGAGCAAAGGTCAGTCCATTTTTTCTGCCTATATCGCCCTCCTAGTAGAAAAAACAAGCTGGCTGACTCTCTCTTTTTGGAGCAGTTTCTGAATCTCCTGGACTATGGAAATTCGATAGGTGTTAACCTGATTATTCTTGGAGATTTCAACTTTCACTTT
The DNA here is from genome assembly GCA_028554795.2 of Sinohyriopsis cumingii. Lineage (NCBI taxonomy): Eukaryota > Metazoa > Mollusca > Bivalvia > Unionida > Unionidae > Sinohyriopsis > Sinohyriopsis cumingii. The sequence goes on from CM068831.1 coordinate 65,187,825, forward strand.
GACTGTCCCGGAAACTCAAATACATCAAAACTCATAGATTCCATTAATGTTTTCAACCTCAAACAGTCAGTTAACCAACCCACCCATAAACATGGTCACATTTTAGACTGGATTCTTCATAGGCCTGATGATAACATTCTACGGTCCTCCCTGGTATCCCATGACCTTGCATCAGATCACCTCTGCATTTTATGCCATCTTGACATATCAGTCCCTAACCCTCCACCTTTATCTGCTACTAAGAGAAACCTCCATATGATAAATAGAACCAAACTAATGCACGACATCCAAGCTAACCTAACAACTTGCTTACCTCCTACCGCAGAACAACTCGATAACTGTCTGCATTCATTACTTGCAAACATGCCCCAGCTACCAAGTGCAGAGTATCAATTCAAAAGTGTTCTCCATGGTATAGCAGTGTTAGGGACCAGCTTCGCACTGCTAAAAGAGACCGCCGTAAAGCTGAGAGGCTCTGGCTTTCCACCAGTCTAACTATTCATAAGCAAATCTATGAAGTCGCTAAGAAGAATGTCACAAATATAGTCCATGCAGTGAAATCAGCCCACTACACTACTAAGATCATGGAAAGTTCCAGCTGCAAAAGAGCTCTTCGAGATTACTAACAAGCTAATGCCAAGGAACAAATCAACACCACTTCCAACTACCTTCTCTCCAGTCGACCTTCCGGACATGTTTGCAAATTTCTTTTGTGACAAAGTACAAACCATTAGAGATAAGCTTGACACCACAATTTCAATTGACTCGTCGCCACCATACAGTTGGGATACAGAATTTGAGCAGCAACCATTAGCAGCATTTGAACCTGTTTCTATGGATTTTGTATGTACAATCGTGATGAAGAGTGCACCAAAGTCATGTGAACTTGATCCAATTCCAACATCACTGCTGCTTGAGTGCTTAGATCCAGTATTGCCTTCACTAACTGATGTTATTAATACCTCTCTCTCATCTGGGGAATTCCCATCATTTTTCAAAACTGCCATTGTAAAGCCTTTGCTGAAGAAACCAACACTAGACCATAATGATTTAAAGAACTACCGCCCAGTTTCTAATCTCCCATTCATTTGAAAAATCTTAGAAAAGGTTGTTCTATCCCAGCTTGTATCTCATCTAAATTCAAATAGTCTTTTTAGCAATGTACAATCTGCATATCGCCCTTGCCGCAGTACTGAAACAACTCTTCTAAAAGTAGTTAATGACATTCTCTCTGTGTTGGATAGCGGACAGATTACAGTCCTCACCCTCATTGATTTGTCTGCAGCATTTGACACAATAGACCATGATATATTACTTCACCGTCTCCAGCATGTATTTGGATACAGCCTTACTGTGGTTCAAGTCCTACTTGGTCAACAGGACAAAAATTGTTTCTGCAAATGGAATACACTCCAGCCCAGTTGATCTTTGTTATGGTGTTGCACAGGGCTTTGTTCTTGGACCTGCTCTCAGGTGTCATAGATCATCATCCAGTGTCTCACCAATTGTACGCTGATGACACCCAAATATACAAATCTAGCCACCCAACTGAAGTTGATGCTACCATCCAAGGTGTAGAGAGGTGCATTTCTGATGTGAAATCATGGATGACTTGTAACAAGCTGCAGATGAATGATGATAAAACTGAGGCCATTTTGATCACAACACAAAGACTTTCTCATTCACATCCTTTACCTCAAACAATAAATATCAGCAACGCCAACATTAAATTCACACAATCAGTACAAAACCTAGGTGTTACTCTGGACAGTACTCACACATTGCACCAACATGTCATGAACATATGCATGGCTGCATATCTTGAGCTGAGATGCATCAGCTCCATTCGCAAATATCTTTCAGTTGATGCCACTAAAACACTTGTGTGTTCATTAGTACTTTCAAGACTGGACTATTGTAACTCAGTTCTGTCTGGTTCATCTCAATATCTACTCCAGAAACTTCAAAAAGTTCAAAACACAGCTGCTCGGATGATACTTAGAGTACCACGATCAGAGCACACCTCCCCACTGCTCTGTACCCTACACTGGCTATCCATTTGATCCAGAATCAAGCACAAAATTTGTTCTCTGTGCTACATTTCACTGTCGGACTCTAGTCCAACATACCTATCTGACCTCACCCATGTGTACACACCAGCAAGATACTTATGCTCCTCTTCTGACAATCGTATACTCATTATTCCCACTATGAAAACAAAGTCATATGGACAGCGTTCTTTTGCATACCAGGGCCCAGCAACGTGGAATAAATTGCTAAATGAACTTAGACACAAAGACACAGTGATCACATTCAAGAGGGCTCTCAAAACTCACTTATTTCGACTGCAAGAACAAACTTAAAGACCTAATAATGTTTCCTACCTGAAATATTCTCAGCATGTTTTTTATTTTTTAATGTTTTTCTAATTTCGTGCTGTTTGTTTTTATAATAATAATATTATGTTTCTTATCTTACAGGTGTTGTCTAATGTTGTAAAGCGCTTAGAGCTTATAAAGATTAGGCGCTATACAAAGTCCTCATTATTATTATTATTATGATGATGATCATTAGAAGGTGCGTTGTATACCACAGAGGGCCATTCTTGTATATGATCATTAGAATGTGCGTTGTGTAACACACTGAGGACTTTTCTTGTATATGATCATTAGGTATGTTGTGTACCACACTGAGGACCATTCTTGTATATGATCATTAGAATGTGTGTTATGTACCACACTGAGGACCATTCTAGTATATGATCATTAGAAGGTGCGTTGTGTAACACACTGAGGACCTTTCTTGTATATGATCATTAGAAGGTGTGTTGTGTACCACACTGAGGACCATTCTTATATATGATCATTAGAATGTGTGTTGTGTACCACACTGAGGACCATTCTTGTATATAATCATTAGAAGGTGTGTTGTATACCACACTGAGGACCATTCTTGTACATCATCACTAGCAGGTATGTTACCTGATACATTGGGGTGTACATCATGACTAGAAGGCATGTTACCTAATACATTGGGGTGTACATCATGAATGGAAGGCATGTTACCTAATACATTGGGGTGTACATCATCACTAGAAGGCATGTTACCTAATACATTGGGGTGTACATCATCACTAGAAGGCATGTTACCTAATACATTGGGGTGTACATCATGAATAGAAGGCATGTTACCTAATACATTGTGGTATACATCATGACTCGAAGGTATGTTTCCTGATACATTGGGGTGTACATCACTAGAAGGTATGTTACCTGATAAATTGGGGTGTACTTCATGACTAGAAGGTATGTTACCTAATACATTGAGGTGTACATCATCACAAGCAGGTATGTTACCTGATACATTGGGGTGTACATCATCACTAGACTAGAAGGTGCGTTACGCACTACATTGTGGTGTACATTATCACTAGAAGGTGTGCTGTGCACTACATTGTGGTGTACATTATCACTAGAAGGTGTGCTATTCACTACATTGTGGTGTACATTATCACTAGAAGATGTGTTATGCACTACATTGTGGTGTACATTATCACTAGAAGCTATGTTACATACTACATTGGGGTGTACATTATCACTAGAAGGCATGTTAAATGCCACATTGGAGTGTACGTCATCGCTAGAAAGCATGTTTATACCTTGGGGTGTACATCTTCACTAGAAGGTGTGTTACATAATTCATTGGGGTTTACATCATCTTTTGAAGGCATGTTACAAACTGCATCTGGGTTTATGTCATCTCATGAAGGCATGTTACAAACTACATCTGGGTTTATGTCATATCATGAAGGCATGTTTCATACTACATCTGGGTTTATGTCATCTCATGAAGGCATGTTACAAACTACATCTGGGTTTATGTCATCTCATGAAGGCATGTTACATACTACATTGGGGTGTACGTCATCACTATAAGGCATGTTACATACCACATTGGGGTTTACATAATACATTGATGGTGTTACATAATACACTGGGGGTCCTATCTTGAAGATCAAGGTCTCTAAACTGTAGTTTGAATTTTCCATTGTACTTTCCTTTCCACTCTATAACTTTTAATCCATTTGAGATAACGGGATGAAAAATGATGCTCTTGCCACTAGACTGTGTGTCACATACCACATTCAGGTCCTATCTGTAAGGTCAAGGTGATGAATTGAGTTTTTCATCATGCTTCTGCTCTTTAACTTTAGAGCTAGATAAAATTCTCTATACTTGTACATCATCACTACAAGGTGTTTTGCATGCCACATTAGGGGTCATTGTTCTGTATTTTCCATCACTGTTTCCCTTCAGGTATATAACATTGAAGCCATTTGAGATATGTGACTATACATCATCATTAGTAGTTTAGAAAAGTTAAATATTAAAGTAGCTTGGTTGGCCACACCTATTGATTGACAAAGAAAAAGTGTGTAAACTAGATCTAGTCTCCTTTGAATTTTACTTCATTAGGTTCATTTAGCAGGTTCAGTGGATCAACAAACAGAAGACTATTATGGAAAAAAATTGAAAAGGTCTTTTTTTTCCTAGGTTATAGGGAGGAGGTTGAAGGGCTAACTTTGTATGTCAATGTACCTTGCTTGTACTTTGTAAATTAATGTTTTGCAATTAGTTCTTCTCGTTTTGCACACTGCACAAATACACATGGAGGGGAGATACATCTTAATACTATACTTTAGTATCACTATAAACTGTCACACTGCAGATATTGTAGTGATATCACTGAAAAATTGTTAAAGCTACGTTAAATTCCAAAATCACACACATGCACGCACACACAGGAGGGCAAAAGGATAAGGGTTAAGTTTATAGGGTGAACTGTTTTGTGGCATTTTGGGTAATTGTTAAAAGTTGTATGTAGTTCTATATCTTTGTTTCCATTGAAACATTTTATCAGATTTGGTACACCCATTTCACAGAAGAAATGAAACATTCCTAACAGTCAGGTGATCAGAAGGTCGAATGTCTGGGTCACATGGGTTGTTAGGTACTAAGACCATGGTGACAGTATTACAGTCAAGACAATAAATTTATTTTCACTATTAACTGAATTGTAAGGCAGTCATTTCTGATTTCTCTTTCTGCATTTTCTTCCAGATGTGTAGCAGTGAGTTAGGGCACAACAAGAAAGGGGTACTTCCAAAGTCTAAAACAGTTACCACCAAGTCAAAATGTACTGCTCTGGGATTTGAGAGCAAGAAATTGGTAAGCCAATCCCCAGGCAAGAATACTCTACTCCACGAGGCACTGAAGGAGACTGCATGTAAAATTGCTTCTCCTGGGGAGGTCCAGGCTGTCCAAAACAACAGTACAGGAGCTAATGTAAGCATAGAAAAGTGTAAAAAGTTTGACTTTATTCAGCCAGCCATGGTGGACAGTAATCATGACAGGAAACCACAGGAAGAGGAATCTGCAATTGTTACATGTGGAAAAATAGTGGTTAATCACATCATTGACAAACTTTTCTCCTCTGACCTGGCACAAAACTCTCGAGGTGATCTGACCAAAGTGAAAGAAAAATACAAAATGAAGGAAAAGACAGGCAGGCAGATCTTACCATGTGCAGATACAAAGCCTCCTGAAGCTCTAGTTAGGACAAATGATTTGTGGTGCAAGAAAGGTAGAGATGGTGGCCTCAGTTCTTCCAAAAAAGAGACAGTCAGTGAAGAAAAAGAAGTTGCCATAGTATCTTTTGCCAGCTCTCCTGTCACTGGGGTAAAGGATGAAGTTATGGACCTATCAGTTTGTAAGAAGCAAAAGGAACCAGCTGTTGAAAAGTTGAAGGAGCTGACTCATTTGAAAGTGGAGGATAAAGGAAAGGAAGATCATGTGGCTGATAGAAGTAAGGTAAAAGATAGAAGTGAAGAAAAAATGGAAGAGATCAAGCATGACACAAGTATAGAAAAGACCCCCAAGAAAAGACCACAGTCTCCAGAACCACGAGAAGTGGATAATACAAATGACGAAGGAGACGATTACCTGCCAGTCAGGAAGTCACGGCGGAGGAATCGTGGTCAGAGATATCAGGAGCTGATCAATGAGGGAATCATCCAGCCATCCAAAGAACGTCTTGCTGCTATGCTTTCCAAGCATATTCACAGTGAGGAAAGGTAAACTGAAGAAATTCTACACTTTAGATCGGGTGATATCTGTTGTCAACACTTAAACTCGTTTTATCTGACAATGTTATTTAACTTCACATGAGGATGCATCATGAAGAGTGCAACTTATACAGACTAAAAATATGTCACTGTGACTTATATTTCTTATTCCAGTGATTTGCATTGTTTTGAGTGATTTTACATTGTTTTTGTGTTGAACGTAAATTTGCAAACACTGTTGTCTGCAGAGTTTGGTGACTTTATATTTGAAGTAAGTAGAATATGTTTGAGGATGTTCACATTGGCATGATGGTACAGGAGAACTTCATCATAATATAGTTGGATACAATCACAGAAACATAATTTATGTCACACAATTCCTGTATTGAATACATTATCCAATCACATTAATGTTAGTTAGAATAGGTAATGGGAGAAGTGTATAAATATCCATCTTCTATCTTGGTCACCCTTTGGAACACAATATGGGTCATTGTGTAAAGGTTGTTACAATTCTAATTCTTAAACTATGTAACAGAAATAAGTGAAAACAACAAGTTTAGTAAAATGAACAAATAATTTATTTTTCTAAAGTTACAAAGTGAAAAATTAAGAGACACTTTCAGTATTGTGAATTAAATCCTAAATGATCTTAAATTTCCTGTCACACGTCCAAAAGCATGGACTGTTCTGAATGAAGTCCATTAGTTTTGAATGTCCTGATGTACCACAATAATATAATCCAGAATGTCTTTCACGTGAGTTCTCAGTAATCCCAAAGTAGTGTTTTAGCCCAAAGTGTCAATGAGAACTTTGAAATTCCAATGAACATTTTAAATAAATGGTTTATCTCAAATTATATCTGAACACAACTGCAAACTCTGATTCCCAGAGCCTGATACGAAAAAGGAATGAATAATTGTTTACCAAACCTTAATATATACAAATACCAACTTGACCTACGATGCAGTAGATGTTCTGGAAAACCAAACATTTCCAATGGAAAATTCCAACTCTTGAATTCAGATTCTAGTAAATGGCTTGTTTATTACTTAAATCATGACAAAAGTCAGGTAGGGAAAAAAAACTTAAGTTACAAACATTGCAAAAGTCTTTATCCACAACCCTCAGTCACAGCCATAAATGAAGTACAGAATGTAAATAAAATGTGCATGACAAGGTGCTTGCCTTCATATTAGAGGCAGCAAAACCATGAGACTAGTGACATGACTGTGACTACCTAGAAGACTGGAATAAAGATTAAGGAGGAAAGTACAAAGGACAGATTAACAGCAAATGCTGTGAAAGCTCTGAACTAATGCTCATGACAAGGTTGTGCTTGACTTGACAAGGTCAACTGGGCAACTGCCACCAAACCTACCAGACTCCTGTATCTTATTTTGAGGCTAAATTGCTGATAGAAGCTAGAGAAAGTAGACTATGCTTGTCAGTTATTAGTCTGTGACCCTAATAATGACTTATAAGTTATTAGTATGTGGCCCTAATAATGAATGGTCAGTTATCAGTCTATGGCCCTAATAATGACTTGTCAGTTATTAGTATGTGTCCCTAATAATGACTTGTCAGTTATCAGTCTATGGCCTTAATAATGACTTGTCAGTTATCAGTCTATGGCCTTAATAATGACTTGTCAGTTATTAGTCTATGGCCTTAATAATGACTTGTCAGTTATCAGTCTATGGCCCTAATAATGAATGGTCAGTTATCAGCCTATGGCCCTAATAATGAATGGTCAGGTATCAGTCTATGGCCATAATAATGAATGGTCAGTTATCAGTCTATGGCCATAATAACGAATGGTCAGTTATCAGTCTATGGCCATAATAATGAATGGTCAGTTATCAGTCAATGGCCCTAATATTGAATGGTTAGTTATCAGTCTATGGCCTTAATAATGACTTGAATTGAACAGTTCATTTCATGAGACACCTGAACTGATTGGGCAGTAATTAGCTATAATGTCACAGCCCTGTCATGGCTGAGGCTATGATCTGATCATATACCTTACAATGGAGCAAATAAAACTATGCCAAAATGAAGGCTGTAGTTAAAGTCTACTACCTAAGTAGAGTTATGTTTTTCTGTAAGTTGGGCTAATGTTAAAGTTATCAGGTAAATTATATTGGCATGTTTATGCTAACCATACCTTGTCCACCATGATAGATAGCACCCGATTCTCATGGTAATTTGTTTTCAAAATAAGGCTTCAAAATGAGGCTATACTAGTATGGGGCAATTTAAATGAAAAAATCAAATAAAGAAGTTAAGCAGTGTTTCACATGTATTTCTACAAAAAATACAATGCTGGTAATAAATGAGAGGAATATTTAATTTTATTTTAGTATGTATGAGGAAAATGTTTAAAAAAAATTTTACTTGGCTGAAAAAGTGTCTGGTGTGAATCACACCCAGCTGCTCCATTGATACAAATAGGCTTCTGCTACTACCTTGCTTTTCCTATTCCACTAGAGTTTTTTCCTGGCCCCAAACTAAATGTTTTCAGTTCTTTTTGGGAAGTATTTGAGAATCTCACCTCATTCAGAAGGTCTAGTGGTGAAAGAGAGGAAATATTTGCTTTCTCATTATATGCTTTCTGAATGGCCAAAAATCCTTGGACTAGCAGCCACCTCGCTCAGTATTAATAGGTTAGTGAGTATGTAATTGATGCATTCTGTTTGTGGGTGGGGGAAGTGAGCTAAACTGATACAGTTTTTAAAAAAACTCAACCATGATGAAAGAAATTCTGGGAAAGAGAGATCTGAATTTATTCCATTCAATAGAAAACCCAGCTTCACTTACTGGGATATTGTCAGCAAGATCAGAGAATCATTGTCTTTTACTAGAGGCTTGAGGAGGAGCGAATGGGCTTCCTTTCCCCTTTGCAAAACTTGCAGTCACTGTAAAAACTGTTGCCATCTCAAATGCTGTTTTGAACTGCATTTTTCGCAACTTTGCAATTCAACTTTTTGACTTCTAAACACACTCACTTCCTGCTTTCCCCACTAGTCTAAAGATTGCAAGTGAAGCCAGTGAAGTAAAGATGAGGTCACTACTGTATTTCTCACCAACTTTGAAATTGATTGAAACACTTGACAATCAATTTTATACAAAGTGAGGCAGATTTCCAGATTGGGAACTTCTACAAGGATTTGTTTGTGTGTGTGCACACATGCATGCATGTGCAATGCCATGGCCATCAGTCGATTGGCATGGGTTTTAGACCTAAGGTCACATACATGTTTAAATACATACATACATACATACATACATGCATACATACATGCATGCATGCATGCATACACACACACACACACACACATACATACATACATACATACATAGATACATACATACATTCATACATACATACATACATACATACAAATACATGCATTCATGCATACATACATATCTGTCCATTTAGTACGTAAAAATAATCAATATTTTTTATTTGTTTAAATACCAAGTTTGACCACTCCAATGGCCTAGTGGTTAGAGCGTCCCGCCTCTGATGTGGGAGGTCATGGGTTTGATCCCCGGCCAAGTCATACCAAAGACTTATAAAAATCATACTAACAGCTACCTCACTTTGCGCTCAGCATTAAGAAGCTAGTGTTGGGACTGGTCAGCCTGGTGTCAGGATAATGTGACTGGGTGGGACATCGTGCTACATGTCTGCGGCATGATGCCCCAGTGCTAGATATCACTATAAACTGCCACACTTCAGACATCATATGATATGACTGAAAAATTGTTATAACTACGTTAAAAATCAAAATCACACACACACATATGCCAAGTTTGAAAGATAAACCTGTATAAACAAATCACCCATGTATTAAAGTCAGATTGGCTTTCTCCCAAATGTGGTCACTATTGATAGGTTTGACTATATGCAGTCCTAGTAGGAAAATACATTTGATATTTGACATTGTATTATGATCACTGAATCACAGTTTTAGGGTGAGAGTGAGAATTGAGGTGGATACAGAAGTGGGAGGTGATATGCTTTAAAAAAGTGAAACCTGTCACAAAATGCTGTCCATTTTGTCAACAAGGAGTGGTCTTTTAAGTACAGGTATTGTGACAAGACACAGAACGTAAAATGCAGTGTATACTTGCTGATAAGTTGAATCTAATGTCAAGCTGCACAGACCCAGATCTGCTGGTGTATGGGCAGTTCAAGGTCTGTGCAGTTTGTTATGAATAATCAGTAGAATAAACAACATAGACTCTGATCTGCAGGCGCATTATTTTTATGTTTATGGCAGATTAGGATCTTTGTTGATTACAGACTGACTCGACATATAAGCAAGTCTACATGGTAGGTCTAGTGAACCCTCCTGTAAGTCGTGAGAGGTGATTAATGGAGGAAATCCTTCTACCCTGGGATGCATTCCTTAAATATGATCCAGCTGAGATGGAGTATTCTTTTTATCGTTACTTCTGTTATCTTTTACAGTGAGGAAGAGGATTTCCAGAGTATAGATGCCCACATCTTGCCAGAAACAGCAATCAGAAGAATCAGAAAGCGAACAGCATCCGAGTCTGACAAAGTCAAGCTCACAACTGGGGAGGATGGAAAACGCTACAAGACTGGGCAAGTCTTCTATATGGACTTCTATGTTGTCAGGGATTTTAAAGAGTATTATTTATGGACTGCATACATGCCAACCATTACACTTTTGGTGTAATTCTTAACGCTTTTCTTCACTGAATTATGCCTTTCACGTAAATGTATTTGGATAACTCGTTTTTGGTATATCCCCCTCCCCAAAATATTAATATTTGTTTTCTCATTTTTATTAACATACCATTAATCCCACAGACTGTATTGTAGAAGAGATGGCATCGATGTAACTACGACATAAGAGTATGTTTGTCCATAGACTTGCATGCACTTTCCTAACAGTATTATGTTCTATTTATAGTAGCTGCCCTATTTCCAAGAAACAACTTAAAAACTTTTGACCTCGATTTCTTTTTATAGCAGCTGTATGGCTTAATTAGTAGAGAACAGACTGGTTTTCTAACTTGTAATCTTTGCTCGCAGATTCTTTGTTCTAATTCATATCTGGCACAGAACCAGTCTGTAGCTATTTGTCTCTAAAAGTCAAGTCAGATTTATTCTAGTCAATGCGTGTGTTAGAACAAAAATGTTTTTCAAATAATTTGACAGTTGGATTAGAAAAAGACAGAAAACCAATTCAGAGATGAATACATGAATTACACAATACAGTGTTCCATTCTATGGTTGCTTCATGCCCCTTACAGGCTGTGTGGAATTTATTTTAATATTGGTCATGGTGGTAAAACAGAAACCTTGAATTAGCTTGTTTTACTAACGCCAAAACTAAGGAAACTTTTTTAACAGCAGAACTAAATTGTGGACATGAATTTTATAAATGCAAAGGCATTATATACTGACTTCTTAATAGAACACAGACTTCCCCTAGCGGTAGAAGACTGCATTGGTCCTTTGTTCAAATGGATGTTTTCTGATTCCAAAATTGCAGAAAATATGCATGTGTAAGAACAAAATCATGTAATATTATTAGGTGTTTAGCAGAAGATTGGACGTTTAGTATTGCAACAGACAGGAGTAGTGATTATGATGACAAAAAGTTGTAACCAGTCTGTGTAAGAGACTTTGACAGTGAAAAGGACAAAGGCAGAGTGCTCTTCTTTCATTACCAGAATTAACAGTAGATTCCAGTGGAGAAAACATTTTCTTATTTGCTTGATAATGCTTTCAATAAACATAGTTGGTAGAACTGTATGGGGTTTTCAGCTGATACTTCATCAGTGATGACTGGAATTCATTAAAAAAAAGGTACATTCTGTATTTTGAAAAGTGTCTCCATCATTGTACATATCAGGTTGTCTTTGTCATATGATGTACCATGCTGCTGGAAAGGCTGCTGATAAATTAGAAGGAGAACTGAAGTATCAAGTTGGCACTCTACCTGACAGTGTACTTCATGCGGACAGAGTTGATTTTTTTCATCTTATTTCACAGCTAAAAGACCCAGTGACTGGAAAATATAAATTTCCTCTTCTTTGTCAGGTTATGAAAGGAGTATTGGTTCTTTACGATCATAATGCTGACAGTGAGAGATTGTTCAGCATTGTTAACAAAAATACAACTGAATTCAGATCCAGGCTTTGTAACCCAGCACTTATTGCTCTACTGGTGTGCAAAACATTTATAGTCTCAGCTGGTACAAGTGTTTTGAAATGCAATATGAGAGTCTATTGTTTTTTAAAGCTCAGAGTGTTATATTCGAAAACTTGAAGCAATAATTAATGTTAAGAGTTCAGAGGGATAAATAAATCATTGTATACATATGCTCATTGAATTTTTATCATGTTATATATGGATTACTCTTTTTCTGCTCAGATTACTCTTTTTGTCCACTCGGATTACACTTTTTCCTTGCCAGGTTTGGCATGTATGGGACTGTAGATTTTGTCTCTTTCTGGGATGAAAGATAAAAGTCACTGTGACAGTTGAAAAAAAATGGTTTATATGCAATAACTAGTTAGATTTTGGAGTCTGCAGTCAAACCTGACCTAACTGCCATCTAACTGCCATCTTTACTCGTCTGTAGTCACTTGTTCAGAATAGCAATTCTGGTTCCCACCCCACCACCAATCAAATTTCCTATATAAATGCCCTGTATAAGACAGTCAATCTACCTTCTATGGACAGCTGCCAGGTGTTTCTTAACCAAACAGTGGTTTCTCCCTGCCCGAAGTAGTCACAAGAGTGTATCTACATGGACCATTCAGTGTATGCAAAGTTAATTTTTGCTTCATACAGAAGTCATTGTTTAGATAAAGGAATGTCATGTGACTGTGCAGACATCTCTCACATGTACTTGTAACTCCAGTTACATTGACATTGTAACTCAAAGGTGTCAGTGTGCCAGATTCAAAAGCATGGTAGTTTTTACCATCAGGGTAGAAGCAAATTGTTTCCTGGACTATGGGAAAAGTAGTTGTGTCATAACAGCAGATCTAAAAGTCACCCCTTGTATCAGTGTTACAGTTATAGTTAGATATCTTAATGTACTTGCCTGTGAATTAAAGTTATCTCTGACAAAAAAAGTTCATTATTGAAATTAGATTTGACTTACATCTCAGTTCTTTAGAGTCATTGGTCATTCATTGATAATGTAATAGTAATAATAATAATAGCAATAACGATAGTCGGTACATGGTATTTATTCAGAACCAATTTGAAAAGGTGAACCTGTATACATCAGTCACCTGTATACAATGGCTAGCTTTTGCCTTATCCCATGAGTGGCAGCTAGTGGCTGTTTTGGCTGTACATAACGGACGTGGCTCAGACTTTGTGGATGGCTTGCAGTTCAAGCATGGAAACTATCCAATAATTATGATGTTAAAAGGTTAAAGGACATTCTAATAGCAGAATCGTGGTTTCTGTACAAAACTTTAGTTACCTACATAAAAACATGTTACTGGCATATAATGAGCTGTTAAAATATTTGTTGTGTATGATGCAATTTTGTCTGTAATCTGGATGGAAATTCATCAGTCTTTGGTGGGTACTTGTTGTTATCGTAACCATTTGCAATGTGTGTTTTATTTTTGGCTTCCTCCCCTAAGTTTGATGGGGATGGGTCAAAAGAACTAAAATTTCAATTACTGTAACATCTTCAAATAGTTTTGCACAATTCCTATGTAGTTATAGGTGAAATACATGTAACTGAATATAGGTTACATCTCCCATCTTCAAAGATTGAGTTTAAGGTATACAAGGGTAGTGTTTAAAATCATGCACTGTGGGAAATGCTTGGGAATCTATGATAGCAATCTGTTAAAATTATTAAATATCCTCTAAATGAACATAGGTGATAAATCTGTATTATTACTGCACTTCATGAAAATGAACAAAGATATCGTTTTCATCTGTAACTTTGTCATCGCTTCTGATGCCCACTTGGAGAATTTTAATGACACGTTTAGACTTGATATGAACTTGATGTATTCATCCCTATGTAATATTATTGCTGGACACTCTTAAACATTTTTTTCTTTTTTCCTCTGGCCCATTTTTGGGGAAATTTAAATTGTCCCCCAAAAATATGTATTTTGAGAAATCAGTTTATCATTAATTCTTCATGCACCCTCGTTGCAGGGTTTCATCGAAACTTGGTAGCTAGATATATGCTTGATGTTGTCGTGCAAATATTTTGTACTGTTTTCCTCTGGCCCATAAATAAGGTAATTTCTTGAAAAATTGTAGAAGAAAAAGGATTAATTGTAGAATTCAGTTGTCATTGCTTCTTTTTCCACTCCATTTGAAAGAATTTACTGAAACCTTGTGGACTACATACATGGTGTTATTGTTGATTCAGAACATAACTAGATTATTTATTCTTTTAAAACAACATATATTTTCAGACACAACATAAAAACCTGATCAGTATAATAATGATGCTGTGATTTCATTGGAAATAATTGCACAATTTATTTTCATCTTGGAGCAAACCTGTGCGTGCCAGGTTAGGAAATTTAAGTTCACTACAAACTTTGAAACATCCTAATGCATAATGAAAGCTATGAAACCAAGTTTTTAATTTATCAAGTATGCCATTTACTTTGGTTCTTTGCCATCTTGGGTACATTTACGAATTATTAGGATAAACCACCCATTTTTTGTTCTGTTACTTAGTTTAAAAACATATATGCATAATACTACTCTATGTTGGAAATAGGTACTTTATTATCAATACTCTGATCAGCAGCATTGGAAATAGGTACTTTATTATCAATACTCTGATCAGCAGCATTGGAAATAGGTACTTTATTATCAATTCTTTGATCAGCAGCATTGGAAATAGGTACTTTATTATCAATACTCTGATCAGCAGCATTGGAAATAAGTACTTTATTATCAATACTCTGATCAGCAGCATTGGAAATAGGTACTTTATTATCAATTCTTTGATCAGCAGCATTGGAGATAGGTACTTTATTATCAATACTCTAATCAGCAGCATTGGAAATAGGTACTTTATTATCAATACTCTGATCAGCAGCATTGGAAATAGGTACTTTATTATCAATACTCTGATCAGCAGCATTGGAAATAGGTACTTTATTATCAATACTCTGATCAGCAGCATTGGAAATAGGTACTTTATTATCAATACTCTGATCAGCAGCATTGGAAATAGGTACTTTATTATCAATACTCTGATCAGCAGCATTGGAAATAAGTACTTTATTATCAATACTCTGATCAGCAGCATTGGAAATAGGTACTTTATTATCAATACTCTGATCAGCATCATTGGAGATAGGTACTTTATTATCAATACTCTGATCAGCAGCATTGGAAATAGGTACTTTATTATCAATACTCTGATCAGCAGCATTGGAAATAGGTACTTTATTATCAATACTCTGATCAGCAGCATTGGAAATAAGTACTTTATTATCAATACTCTGATCAGCATCATTGGAGATAGGTACTTTATTATCAATACTCTGATCAGCAGCATTGGAAATAGGTACTTTATTATCAGTGATCAGCAGCATTGGAAATAGGTACTTTATTATCAATACTCTGATCAGCAGCATTGGAAATAGGTACTTTATTATCAATACTCTGATCAGCAGCATTGGAAATAGGTACTTTATTATCAATACTCTGATCAGCAGCATTGGAAATAGGTACTTTATTATCAATACTCTGATCAGCAGCATTGGAAATAGGTACTTTATTATCAATACTCTGATCAGCAGCATTGGAAATAGGTACTTTATTATCAATACTCTAATCAGCAGCATGACTCTAATTTACAAATCCTATATTCCCTTGCAGCACAATGTCTGCTGTTTACATTTCAGTGGTCTTAAACTAAGTAACAGAAGAAAAATGTGAAAAGCATCAAGTTGTGTCAAATTCAACAAGTAATCTATTTCCCTAGAATGCAAAGTGAAAGTTTAAAAGGAACTTACAGTATTCTGAATTAAATCCCAAATAGTCCTAAAAGTTTATTCACAAGTCCAAAAGTATAAAGTTTTCCAAATGAATTCCATTGGTTTTCTGAATGAATTCCTATCTTGAATGTGCAGATGTGCCAATAGTCTGGAATCTACCGATGTACTAACAGTCTTGATGAGATCATTAAAAAGTGTGGAATTTTGAATTTGATGGATGGATGAAATGACAATATATAGTGTTTGCTTCTCCCAGAAAATGAGTTTAAAATATAACATTGACAAGGACTGAGAAATTAGTGCTGAAACTGAGGATATATAAATGGTAACCAAAAACAATGGAGGAGTTCAAGACGTTGCTTGGAGACCCGTACAGTGAACAAGGTTGCTTCACAGGGGCTCGTATCATTGTTTAAAAGTGACCTGACATACATGTACTATCTAATAGTTACAAGGGAGGACACTTCTCTCCTTTTTCATGCAATGCATTTAAGAATAAATGCTGTTATTTTAAGCCACATTTCGCGTAGCGTAATAAATTTGGTATAGATGTTTAGCTCAGGCATTCAACTGTGTATCCCTATCTAAAGTTTGACTTACTGTCATATATTTAAGGAATGCCAAATCATTTTCCCATGGTACCACTCAACATGTACCTGATCGCGCCTGCTCAGTATGCATAAACAATGCCCTGAATAGAATACTACCTTCTTATTGGCCAGCTGAAAAATAAGTTATAAATAAATACAGGACGTCATTTTCTTTTAACCAATGAGAGGACAGTATTCCACTCAGCTCTTTGTTCTTTTTTTCCTTGATTATTTTGGTTCTTTTTTTTATGTCACTAAATACTTTGGAAAAGAGTTGGTAATTTGTGCTGAAATATAAATTTTCTTGTGTAGAACTAAATATCTACCTGCAATTGTAGACAGAAAACTTTGCTTTTATTTCATTTCTTAATGATTGCTTATTTGATCTTTCAGATGTCAATTTTTCTTCTTGACTTACAAGTGTGACATAATAAAATATTGCCATTTATCATCTGGGGGGATGGGCTTGCAACCAGTCATGCATAGCTTTTGACTTTTATTTATCCATCGGTTTTCCCATTTTCCATAACATTTTGATTCATTGAAGGGCAGACAGGACTGATAACTTGGCAAATGTTTTTGACATTTTAAACATTTAAATTTCAGTGACTTTGATCTTGAGGCACACATTGCCATACTGCCTGCCTGTTCATTAGAGAGTGTGGGGCGTAAGCGTGGCTTCAGCAAGACTCGCCATGCTAGCGATGGACAGCAGTGCAGTCCAAGAAGGAGGGAGGACACCAGTCCAACATCAACTAAAAGTAGTGATGATAGTAACCAAAGTGGTATGGAGGTTAAAGCTGGTAAGTTTTCAGACAGTTTACTGTTGATTTTTACTATGAATATAAAAGCAGGTAAGTAATCAAATAGTTTCATTGTCACTTTTTTACTGTGGAGGTTAAAGCAGGTAAATTTTCAAACAGTTTCACTGTTGATCTTAGGAGCCCAGAGTGGCCAAGTGGTCTAAGGCGCTTTCTGTTACGGATCACTGCCATCTCACCTCTGTCTCCATGGGTTCGAGTCTAGGATTCGGCTAATGTGGGTATGTGAGAAAGCTTGCCAGTAGCTTCTTGTGGGTCGATAATTTTCCTGGGGGTTTTCCTGGTTCTTCCTCCACCATTAATACTGGCCGCCATGCATAGCCTAACATGTGATGAAAAATGGCGTTAAACCCATCAACAACAACTGTTGATCTTTTATTATGTAGGTTAAAGAAGGTACTTTTCAAACAGTTTCACTGTTGATTTTTTATTATGAAGGTTAAAGAAGGTAAATTTTCAGACAGTTTCACTGTTGATTTTTTATTATGAAGGTTAAAGAAGGTAACCTTTCAAACAGTTTCACTGTTGATTTTTACAATTTTTATCCACTAACATTCTCATGTCACATACTTGCCATCCCCTCCACCACATAGCCATATGCCCTCACATTCTCTTGTCAGAAACATGCCATCCACTCCACCCCACAGCCATATTCACGCTCATACACTTTTCAGAAATATGCCCTCACTCCACCCTACCACCATATCCTCTCACATTCTCTTAATTGTCAGAATTATGCCATCCCCTCCACCCAACAGTCATATCCACTAACATTGTCTCATACATGCCATCCCCTCCACCACATAGCCATATGCCCTCACCTTCTCTTGTAAGAAACATGCCATCCACTCCACCCCACAGCGATATTTAATCACATTCTCATAACTGTTTGGAACATTTTTTTTTTTAAATTAAGTATTCATAGCTGTGGTGAAATGATCATGGTGGAAAGGGTTCTAAATTCTCAGCGCAACACTCCATCTATGTATTTTAATGTTAAGTTACCCGTGGTCGCAGTAGAGGTCTACTCATTTTATAACATGAGTTATTCAGTCTTCAGTATTTTTATATAATTTGTTATTCATACTTAAGTCATTTTATAACAGCATTAGTTATTCAATCCTCTATCATTTATTACAATATTGTTATCTTTAAGCAGAACTGATATTTGAGAAGAGCTTTTCACTACCACCACATGTGAAACTAAAAGCCGAGGAAATCCCAGATAAGCCATTGGTTGGGAGTAGGAAGCGAAAAGCACGGAAACACAGTATCACACACCTACACCAGTTACCTCCAGGGGCTGTTGCATCATCCTCAGCTCTACCAACTCCATCGGACATCTCATCTAGTCAAGGTTGTGTTGTAGATTCAATGTATGGATGTTTTTCTGTCCTAGGAAAAACAGTAACAATGCAAATTATGATGTATTCTACTGACTGGTTAAATTTTGTGTTTTAAGTTTATTTCTCAAGCCCTGTTCATACTAGGATCATCACACTAGATAATTATATGCATCTTTATTGATGCTACACTATTATAGTAAAAGAAGGCAACTGACCTATGTTTCACATTTTGCTTTGGTTTAGTTTGTTTAGTCAACTCTTGATCACATAGGGGAGCTGCAGTAGCTCAGTTGGTTGAGCATATGACTCGTAATCCAATGTAGCTAAATTTGTACCTACCCAAGCCAGGCTGGTCTGGCTGCCTCAATGTATCCTTAAGCAAGATACATCAGTGTAGCGGGATTTGTACCTACCCAAGCCAGGCTGGTCTGGCTGCCTCAATGTATCCTTAAGCAAGATACATCAATGTAGCGGGATTTGTACCTACCCAAGCCAGGCTGGTCTGGCTGCCTCAATGTATCCTTAAGCAAGATACATCAATGTAGCGGGATTTGTACCTACCCAAGCCAGGCTGGTCTGGCTGCCTTAGTGTATCCTTAAGCAAGATACATATGTACCATTTCCTGAACATAATATAGCCAATATTGTGTTTATAGTACCATTAAAAACCAATAAACAAAAACAAAATTGGCCACAGAGGTATTCTGTACTTGGCATGCATATTGTTATAGACCACTCTAGTGGCCTAAGTGGTAAATGCATCCGTCTTGAATGTGGTAGGTAGCGGGTTTGAACCCCTGCTGATTTGTACCATAGACTTATAAAAATGGGGCTAAAATCTGACTCGCTTGGCCTCAGCATTAAGAGGTTAGTGTTAGGACTGGCCGGCCTGGTGTCAGGATAATGTGACTGGGTGGGACATAATGCTACATGTCTATGGCATGATGCTGCATTGCTAGACATCACTATAAACTGCCACACTGCAGACATCATAGCGATATGACTAAAATTGTTCAGGCTACATTAATAATTTAAATCACATAGTGTTATTCTTAGAATCATGAAACCTGTTTTTGGGGATGGATCTTGATGAGTAAAATATATTTATTGCAGAAGTAGGTCGTATTGGGCCATATTTTACATTTCACTGACTTGGGTTGTTTTATGTTTGACCTTCATTTCTTAGGCGTTGTTCATACTAGAATTGTGCAATTAATAATGATGTTAGTACCACACATACCGTAAAATAACTTGTCATGACCTGATCTTCATCTTTTCTGGTTGGGTTAAATTTGTGTGTTAGCTTATGACCACAAGAGTTTGTGGTATGCAGTATGAGTAATATCCCGTGGTTTTCACTAGGATTTCAGAAGATTGATTCCAGGACTTCCAGTCTGGAAAAAGTCCTAATTAAAAATATTGGATTCCATGTATTATCAAGATGCTGTATGAGTTTGATTGTTAGCAAGCGTTATACATATATTTTTCAAGTAATCTTATATTGCCTTGGCTTGCCGTCACTCTGCAGATCAAATTTTGATTGGGTTTTGCTCCATCATGGTAAATAGGATCCTACCATCATCATCCAAGACAGGTTCTATAAAAAGTGGATAAACAGGTTTATAAGAACACGATCTTGGATTAGTTGGATTAATCATACCTTTTCTTTGGAAGGAATGTATTTTAGACCATAGTAAAATAAGTAAAATTAAGATGATATTAAGGTAGTGAGATCATTTACATCAGTGTGATTTGGATTTTTTATATGTAGCTTTAACAATTTTTCAGTCATATCACTACGATGTTTGCAGTGTGACAGTTTATAGTGATGTCTAGCACTGGGGCATCGTGCTACAGTCATGTAGCACGATTTCCCACCCATTTACATTATCCTGACACCAGGCCGACCAGTCCTAACACTAACCTCTTAATGCTGAGTGCCAAACAAGACAGCTGTTAATTTTGTAAGTCTTTGGTATGACTCAGCCAGAGATCAAACCCACGACCTCCTGCATCCGTGGCAGATGTTCTAACCACTAGGCCACCAGAACATTTACAACAGGGTTTTTTTTTCTTCTTAAAATACTAGGTATGCCTCATGCCCACTTTGGCCTCTTGTTTCTTTGAAATTTGATGTTATCTCATGAATACAAGTAATGTTCTGAACTGATCAGCCGATTTCCAGGAAAACATACAAAATATGATTTTCTTATGAATTTAAGTACCTGCAAGAACGAGAATAGTTGCTTAATTTTTCAAGATAGTTAAAACTGCTATTTTCATAACTTGCAGTGAAATGTGGAAGCCTGTTATAGATAACTTTTTCTATCCATTATTCCATTTGACCATACGTCCATCTTGAAATAGCATAAATCTACAACTGTTGCACATTACAAGATACCATGTAAATTGGCATGTTAATGTGCCTTTTAAAGAGTTCTTTCCCCTGATTGCCCATCTTCCTAACCTTGCTTTCCATGGCATAACTTAACTAAGGAATATTGCATTTCAACTAGAATTATTGTGTACTCTGAATGAGTTGGATTTCTGGCATTCCATGTTGCCATTTGGAACAGGTGCCCATCTCCCAACTTTGTTTTTCCACCAGATATTTTTCTGATTAAGACCCTGCCAAATCGTGTGCCCATTATGGCCAGCTCAAGTCTGTTCATTCAAAAGGAAATTTGTTTTTGTCTATTTTTAAAACAAAATATCCTATAACTTTTTCTTAGCATCACAAACTCTTGTCAAATATGAAATCTTTCATCGTAAAAAACATCCCTTCTATGGTAAAAGGTACCAAATAAACACCTATTGCTGCTGTAAAAACTACACATGAGTAAAATGAATACAATTGTACCTTATCTTCCCTTTGTCTTTCCAGAATCAAGGAAAGAGGAAATTTCCTCAGCCTTAACATCAGAGAGCAATCGGTCAGAAAATGGAAACAAACACCTGACCAGCACTGCACAAGGACATTGCAGAGAAATAGATGATATAAAACAGGAGGCAAGCAGGAAGTTTGATAAGGATGAAGGTTCTGGCCTTGGAGCTGGATGTTCAACTGAAGTCAAGTTTTCTGAGGGACTAAAGGATGAAATTATGGAAGACAATTCTGCTAATATCGTTTTCAACCACACTGAAAGAGAAGAGCACTCTAATAATGGCATCATATCCATCAGTCATCCCAATAGATCAGCTTGTCCTGGCATGAAAATGTGTGTTAAAAAAAATGAAAGAAAAGTTGCATTTAAGAAAGATGAAAAAGACCAGGCTTGTCAGGAAACTACATTATTTTCAAATGCTAAAAGGGGTGACAATAGAGCCTTTAATCCTGCCATATTATCAGATGTTTCCAGTAAGGATGGTGGAGACTTGCAGTTGGGCAGTAGTTTGGAGTCAAATAATACAAATTGTGTGGTAAAGGATATGAACAAGGATGTGAAGTATTTTGTGAAGGAACATTGTAATCAGGATAATGGCGTTAAGGTCTCATCTGGTATTAATAAAGACGACACTGAAAAAAGGTTGTTTGATTCAGGTGGAGAAATTACCATTTCTTTTGAAAACAGACCTCAGAATACAGATTCCAGTCAGAATTTGGGCCTGTTAAACCTGTCATTTAAGATACATGCCACTCAAGCAGTTATAGAATCTGGACCAAGGGAGGTTAATGTGAGTAAGCAAATTAGATCAGGGGACACAACTGAGTTTGAGCAACCTGTTGATTGCAAGACCGACTTCTTGGAGGAGAAAAGGAAAGATCATTATGAATCTGGAAAAGAGGAGAGAAGAAAACATGAGAAACTCTATTCAAATTTACATGGACTGGCCAGCATTGGAAGTAGATTGTTTGGTGATAGTACTGTAGACAAGAACTACAGGGCCGGCTTGGAAATGATTGATCAAGAAAACTGCAATTCTGATTTAGTGATTCATGAGACAGAGGTTGACAATTCAACAACAAACAAATGCTGTGATATTGAAGATGCAGTTCATCAAGTCGACAAAAGTTCTGAACAGGGCAGAGATAACTGCATAACTGGCAATGGGGAGGAGTCGACTATTGGTGATAAGTTGACTTCCATTAAAAAATCTCCACATGCCATTACTGTGGCTTTGTCATAAAATGACAGACATTGCAATGTATATATTTATAATTAAGCACACTTCACTAGTTTGTTTTGTCTCAACTGATTAAATGTGGTCAGACATAGGTATTACTAAAGTTTGGTGCTTTGGTATTTGCAAGCCAAATGCAGGGGGATACATCAACACAGAAACACAAGTGAGTCATTGGGTACCATAGGACATTTGTCCAGATTTTAAATGCAACTTATTTTTTTTTTATAGAAGTCACATGCAAAGAATCTTCAATAATCTTCAAAAGAATGTCCGGGTCTCTTCAGCAACTGGCAATAAAAGAATTGATTTAAATGGAAGATTTCTTAACAGTGTCCAACAAAAGTATTAGAGTAGAGTTTGAAATATCAACTCGTCCACTTGTCATAATATGTAATATGCAGGTAAGGACAGGTACATTTTTCCTGATTAGGTAACAAAAACAAAAAATTGAAATTATGATTACTTGTCCAGCACCTTAAATTGTAGTTTAAAAGTTTTTTGGGCCTTGAGTAGTCATATAAGCATTTGAACAGGTATTCCAAATTTCCCCAAAACATATTTGGAAGATGCTGTGGCAACATACTAAAATTCCACTTTACCAGCAATATTGATAGAAAGTATAGAAATGTGAAAATAATGTTCAGATGTATAAATTGCTCTTTAAAATTGGTGACTTTGTCATAAAAATTAAGTTTTATAGTGTGATTAACTTGTATTAAAAAAAAGTGGGATGAAGCAGCAAAACTGGACTGACATTATTGAGAAGATTTAGTGTAGCGAAGAATGTGTGGGGGAAACACAAGAAGCTGAAGTGGGACCACTGCAGCTCACTCGCAGTGGAAAAGCACTTGAGGTATTGAAATTGAATTAAGCATTACAAATTTTCTCGTTATTCCCATTTCTTTTTAAGATCTGTTTATGCAATCATGTACATCTACTAAAATAAACTTGCAAATTCAGCCTTCTCAAGCTTGTTGTTAGCACAAAAGTGCTGAGTCATCTGCACGCCCAGGTGAAAGATGGTTAAAAGTCATATCCCTTTAAATAGGTCATTGCCAATAAATCCCATCCATGCTTCAGTCGCTACATCTGCTCCTGCTTGGAAGCATGCTTTCTTTGGAGACCACACACAACTGAATTCCACCTCATACCTATTTTTCTAATGTATTATGGTCATACAGTGTGTTTGAAGAAGAGGTCAATCATGTTTTGTAAAATATGTTTCTTCAATTGTAGTATGAGCATGCATAATCAGTCTCCCCACAGGTGCTTTTTAAAAAATGAAAGAACATGCGTATCTGCCAATGTAGGAACTGAAATAATACAGCATGGCCCGCTATAGCATGCTCCATTATAACAAAGTCATAGTGTGGCTCCCGAAATTTCATACACATGTATTTTTCTCGTACATGAAAAAATATTTCTTTAAAAGTATGAACAAATTGTAAAAAACTTATTATCATTTTGAAAAACTTTATTCAGCGATTGCGCAGGGCTTCCCCAATGTCACAAATTGCATTTTATTTTCTTCATTGGAGGCAAAATATATCATCTGGCGATTTTTTCTTCTTTTATTGATGACGTTGTTGGCCTTTTAAACTTGTATATACTACCATTGGTTTGGCCATGGAGAAATTCAGAGGCCCCATGAATAGAAGCCGCAAACTTGATACAAAATGCACTGAAATTTTTCTATTGTTGCATAAACAAATTCTTTGTCCATATTGACAATGCATTTTTATATCATAATCTGCTGATGTTGACATAGGGCATGAGTACTGTGTGTTGTGAGATATCCGCTTTTTTTTTTCTTTCATTTCTGGTAGCAGAGATCAACCAGATGAGTTAGAATCTCATAATTTATCTTTCATTGGATTTTCAGCCACTCGCTAGTAATTAATATATTTATATACTCTGACATTTGTATGTAGATGGTAAGTAAAATTCCTCTTCTTTTCACTCAGAATTAAATCCTTCAGAATGCTCACATTTTCTGTAGTAATTCCTGTTATCAGGCCAGAACAACTGCGTCTCTATTGACCGTTGACACTTTTTAAAATTTCTGGCACACGAGTGGAAGGCAGCATCACTCTGTTACCACTAATGTAAAAAAAAACCCACAAACCCAAGATCATTCTTGTTGCTCCATTTAATAGGCAGGGAGGTAACAGTATCTACAATCGATCAAACGACCGCAATTTCTTTTTACAAAAGGTACCCAGATAAAATATTTTGCTGAAATTTCAAAGAAAACATTAGCTTTGAAGCACTGTTATGAAAACATACTAAGTGGGGGGGGGATCAGTCTCAAGCATGTAATACAATTATTTGATGTTGCCGCCACATTAAGAAATGGGCATTTGTTTGGTTCTCCAAAGCTGTCCTTTAGTGGGGACTTCAATAATGCATGCACTTTTCGTCAAAGAAATTCAGCTATAATCTTCAATAAAAAGAAAGAACCTTTCTTCAAAGCAATGAGTAACAAACATAAATAAAAGCGATGGAATCTGATGGATTGTTTCATTTTCCAATGTGACTGGAACACGTTTACTATGTCATGAAAGTAAGGTTTAGGCTTATGAACGCTACCAACGGCGGCTAAAAACGCAAACTAACTTTTACCGACTTGGGAGGTACTGAAAAGTAAATGTGCTTTAATCTTCATTTTGTGATTGTGCTTTTTTTCCCAAGTGAATTCAGACCTAAATGACCTGTGACAAAATTATTTAATATTTTAAATCTCTGTGTGCATATTTTTGATGGAATTACTTGTAGATTCAATGCACACGAATGTACACGGTGTTAATACTCTATTCATGCTATACATTAGACATGTAGATATAAACAGTATACACATACATGTACCAATGTGTGGGTCTCTGAATAAAGTAAACTATTATATATGCCTTCTCTGTTTTCACTACAGATGTATTTCTCATTAATATGCATCGATTTAAGATGGTAACTGCCAATGAAACATGTATTTTTGTGACTGCATTTAGTACCTACACACACACACAGTAAAATTTTTTGGGGTGTATGTATCATTTTCTTAAGCTAAGTGACCTGGTTGCATATAACATGATTCGGTCTATAACATGGTCGGGTTCTGTGGCTCCCAACTACCATATTATAGCGGGGTCACACTGTAATGTGATTCATCCAGGGGGAGATCACTCTTATTTCAACCTAGGTGAGCATACAACATACTTTCTTTTACTTGTGAGGACTGGATTTCAGAGGTAGTGGATGTGCACATAATGTATTATGATCAGGGAAGTATTAATGAAGATACATTTTACTATGAATGTTGAGTTTTACAGTCTTGTGAAGTGTCATGCAAAGATCAGTATTATCATGTGTTTCAGTAATGATGTCAATTATTGTAACTGTCTATCTCTGGTCACTATATTACACTTGTAATTATTAAAGAATTCAAGTTGTCGGTAATATAAGCATCATTAATACAGTCTTATTGAATCAGTGTATTTGTTAAAATCTGAATATATTCTGAAACATGCAAAATTTGTACATAGATTATACAAGTACTATTTTCCTTCATCAAGATTTATTATGGTCATTATTATCGTTCTGCTTTGTGATAATGTTCTGTGTTGGTCCATGTATAATACGCACCCAGCTGTAAACGTGGCAGATACAATTTTGCCATCCCATAATGCACCAGCAGACCTGACCTGTTGCTGTTCTTTTTGTCTTTTATTTAATGCAAACAGTGTAGACACTGATCTACATGTGCATTATCAGATCTGTTTTGCAGTTGATTGCTCATTGTTTGGATAAGTACATTGAAATTTGTACCATTTAAGTGCTGTTTTTAGCCAAGTATTCCTGCTGTTATGTTTTTTGAATTTTGGGACAGCAGCATATGCCTGTGATACATTTCTTTTAAACGTGTTGACATCTTGTTTTTCAAGTTCACAGCATGTGTTTGTCATTTAGAATTGTCTTTCTTCTAATGATTTGATCGGGATTGATAAGTTTACTAAAGCTAATTAAGTCATGCAGGTACATTTTTTATTTAAAGACTGAATTCATCATGATGTGAATGGAGTCACTTAGGTTTGACATTGAATGCTGTAATTCCATATTGTGTCAGATGAGCTCAACACTTTTAGGAATTATACCAATATTCATCATCTAGTACTCAAGTACGTAAAGGATGATTATTGGTGATTTTGGAGTTCTTTGGTAACAAACAAGCGCCAGTTGGATTAAAATTGATATCTACTGACAGTAAGTAGATTTTAATTCTGAAAGTGGAAAGTATCATTGAGACTATATTATTAAAAATAATTCTTTTTAGTATAAAATGCAATATTGTATCTGATTGGCTAATGAAAAAATGGACCATGAATTCCAGAGGTCATCAGAACGTGAATTAATATCGGAGTCTGTTCAATCTCATTTATGTTGGAGACCAGGGCAGTGTGTACAATGCCACTTTACCCAGTGGTCTGAAACCATCCATTATCAGAGTAAACCATTAATAGTTGACAGAATTTGACAGTTTATTTCAGTTGCTGCTGGTACTTATCCGGCAGGTTGTTAAAGATAATTTGGAATACTCGGTAAGTACCACTAAAGATAAAATTCTTTTTTGTTAAATGTGTTGAAAAAGAGGGATATCTTTTCTCATAGTTTCTGGTTGGATACCAGCCTAGTTTAGCCCAGGTTGGCTGCATTTGTGTATCTTTGAGAAAAGAAACTTGTTTATGTAACCTCTATAGATCAGTATATTCAAAGTCCTGTTAATAAACAACAACAACAACTCATAGTTTCTTTTGTCAATGTGCTGGGCATAGATAAGAAGCAACAAGCACACAGTTGTTTAAAGCCAACTCTTGCACAGTTTTTTTTTATAGCTTTGCTGGACATAGACCACAGTTGATGGATGGCCATTTGTTAGTAGTCCATCCATCAGTGGCACAGGTTTGTTATTGCTACTAATTCCAAACTACTTAGAGGATTGCCATCACCATCATCTTGAAAATGTTTTCACTTCTTTTCATAAATGAAAAACCATATTGACATGGGGTTTTACCAGAAGACTTCCGAATGGTTGGTTATATCAACATGGGGTTTCCACTGAAAGGCTTTTATTTCCCTTCTGGTGTATAGTTGGTCCTCAGTGAAAATGCTGTCAACGTGACCTCTAATATGGCCACCATGATAGCCATCTTCGGGTTTTCACCTGAAGAGTAATTTTGTTATCTAATTGGTCCTGAATGAAATGGTGCCAATTATTCATCTCCAATATGGCCACCATGGGTAACCATCTTGAAAATCTTCCTGTCACTACTCCTCCAAAATAAAATATGGTGCTGATCTTATATCAGATATACAGTAGTTGATTTGAAAAGCTTATCATTCAAGAATATCAGAGATGGTTTAAACACTCAGCAGTTAACATAAAGAAATTGTTTTGTCTTGAATTCCTGGAGATTCTTTGTGGACAGGAGAGCATTAACCCCTTCGAGGGACTCTTGTTTAAAATAATTATACTGTGTATAATTCCCTAACTGTTTATTTTATGGACGATTTTTGTCATAAAACTCTGTAAAAACCTTGTCATTAAATTACAAAGTGATTTTATTATCAGTTGCAAAGTATGTTGCAGTGTTCCTCATTTATTTTTATATTATTATTTCTATTATGTGCCTGTGCATATTTTGTTATGTCATGTCCATCCATTGAGATAACCTTGTTTGGATCATAAATTTCTAAGCCTTGGAGAATTAGATGACACTCAAACTATATAAAGAGTGT
The DNA here is from genome assembly GCA_028554795.2 of Sinohyriopsis cumingii. Classification (NCBI taxonomy): domain Eukaryota; kingdom Metazoa; phylum Mollusca; class Bivalvia; order Unionida; family Unionidae; genus Sinohyriopsis; species Sinohyriopsis cumingii. Next base: position 65,216,617 of record CM068831.1, read on the forward strand.
CCCCAGGTGGATAAGTGGTCTTTTGTGTTTACAGATCACTGGACCGGTCCGGTGGCCTAGTGGTTAGAGCGTCCGCCTCGGATGCAGGTTATTGTGGGTTCGATCCCCGGCCGAGTCATACCAAAGACTTACAAAAATGGTACTAACAGCTGCCTCGCTTTGCGCTCAGCAATTAAGTGGTTAGTGTTATGACTGGTCGGTCTGGTGACTGGGTGAGACATCATGCTACATGTTTGCAACATGATGCCCCAGTGCTAAACATCACTGTCACACTACATACATCTTAGCGATATGACTGAAACATTGGTAAAGCTGCGTTAACAATCGAAATCACACACACACACAGATGACTGATATCTCACACATGGAAATGTGAGAAAGCTTGCCAGTAGCTTCCCTTGGGTTGGTTGTTCTTCATATGATTCTTCCAAATTCTTCCACCAGCTGTCATATATATCATACTGCGCTGAAAAATGGTGTTAAACCCCCAAGCCACACACCAATATATGCTGTCTGATTAGACAGAACATTATCAGGTCACAAGTACAAAGGTCAAGGTCACTGCAACAGAAAATTCACTTTGACTTTGTTATTTATTCAGGTATAACCTGATTCTTTATTTTCCATTACTTTCTTACCTATTCTGGTGGAACTTGTTTCTTTATGTTATCTGTATCTTTTGAACTACTTAAAAGTTTTTATCAAATTTTACAAACAAAAGTACCGTAACAACAAAATAATAAGTTATATTTCGTCTTTGTTTTGGCCTTTTACACCATGTGCCATCCGAAGCAGACAGTTGATGGAAAATTACTACTTCTATGCGTTAGCATATGTAGTTGAAATAGCGCACAAACTGAGCTAAATTTGCTTGACCTTGAAATACGGGAACGGGTTTTCACAGTGTCTGCATTACTTTTTGAAAAAAGATCTGAAGAGTCGAGACCTTATGCGATGGTATTTCATCAAGCATCTGTAACACAACTCTTGTTATTCCATCTCCTTCTAAACTACTTGGGGAAAATTGCTCAGAACATCTCAGACACGTTTATCCCAAAGTCTAGTTTATCCAAAATGAAATTAGTGTCACTTGGCCATCCAGTATGGTTGCAGCAGCAGTCATCTTGAAATTCTTATTACTTCTGCTCTTAAATGGAAGATCATATTGACATGGGGATTCAACTCAACGACTTCTTACTATGTCTAACTCATCGTAAATAAAATGGTGCTGATCTGACAACCATATGACTATCAAGGTCTCTAAAATCTTGCTGATTCTCCTCCAGAGCAGATGTTTGTCTACGTGGGGTTCTCTCTTTAAAAAAATTAATACTTATGATGTCTGGTCCTAAATTAAAATGGTGCCGATCTGACCGCTTGTACCACAATCGCCTCAAAAATGTATTGTCACTACTACTCGTGGAATAGGTGGTATTGACACTGAAATGGTGACATTCAGGCATCGTATATGGTGGTCGTTACAGCCATCTTGAAAGTCTCATTATTGCTACTCAAACTAAGACCGCTCCGGTGTCCCAGTGGTAAGAGTGTCCGCCTCAGATGCGGGATGTCGCGGGTTTGAACCCCAATTGCGTCATACCAAAGACTTATAAAAATGGTACTGCTAGGTGCATGAAGAGGTTCGTGTTAGGAATGGTCAATCTGGTGTCAGGAAAATGTGACTGGGAGGGTAATCACGCTGCATGTCCGCGGCATGATTCCCCAGTGCTAGACATCACTATAAACTGCCACACTGGAGATATCGTAGCAACATGGCTGAAAAATTGTTAAAGCTACATATAAAAATCCAAATCACATTCATAAACTTGTCTCCCTGAGACATCTTGAAAATCTTGTTACTGCTAATCCTTATGAATGGATGGTCATATCTACATGGTACTTAGCTAAAAGACTTGTGATGTCAAAATGATAGTGGTGCCACTCAGACCTCCAACGTAGCCAACAAATATTTGTTATCACCACCTCGCCTGCAGATGGTCATAGCTTAATGCAGTTTTCACTAAAAGTCTTAGTATCATGTCGGATAGGTACTTAATTAAAATGATAATAATTTGACATCCAATATGGCTGGCATGGTGGCCTTGAAAATCTTGTGAAGGCTACTTCTAAATGGACAACTGTAGCAACATCGGTTTTTCACTAAAAGATTTCGCATTATATTTCTAGTTGATCCTAAAAGTCAAAGACACTGATCTTAAATCCAGTATCGTCACTGGTTGAGATCTTAAAAAAATCTTGTAATCGCTAGTTCTATTGAAGTGATTGTCATATTGGCATGTAGTTTGTGACCTACAATTTGACAAATCTTGTTAAAGCTACTTCTACCAAACGTATACCAATATTTTTTTTCTTTTAAAAGCACGTTTTTGCATAATATATAGTTATCCCTGTATAAAATGATCATACAGCTTCCAAAATGGCGGCCATAATGAAAATTTGATTACTTCTTGATGGATGATTGTATCGACTTGAGGTTTTCATTGATAGCTAGTTCGAATGCATATGATACTCAACTGGCCTCGAAAATCTTGTTATTACTACTACACTTACATGAATGGTGGACATCATTTTTAATTTGAACACTTCCAACAATATTTAGTTGGGTCTGAATGAAAATTATGAATATGTGGCCACCCGCAAAAATACACGTTCGTAAAGGAATTTTGAAAACCAGACCAAATTGACCTTAGGATCAAGTCAAAGGTCATTGCATTTTTGTACTTTATAATGACTTCTATCTATACATGTGGATTTTGGTGAGACTTTTTAGTTTCATTTCTGTGAATAAGTTAATAGACTTGTGACATTTATATTAAGGTCAATGAGATTGGTTTTGTAGCTGTACTGGCTTGTAAGCATGCGAATACAAGCGAATACAAATGAATTTGTTTAATCTTTTCCAGCCTGAATAATGCCGCTAAGATAACTTCATTTTTTTATTCTCAGAAACATATTTACAAATTTAACTTAACACAGTACGTGGTTATGTCTTGACATTGTCTGAGACTAGTTCAGTAATCTCAGTAATGAAAAAGAACTTTGTACTGCCCTTAAAAGGTATTGTCAACTCAAAGATAAGAAGATAATTAGAGATCAAATTTGGTATGCTGCAGTTACAGTATTTGTGGTCTTATATTAAATTCTTGGAAATTCTGTAAGGCCTTTTAGAGCACCAGTCCCTTTGCGAGACACTTTTTAAGTGTACTTGTTTAATTTTGAAGCTATTTCTTACGAAATTACAGGTAGTCATATTGTTTTTATATACCTGCCATAATGTGGAGTATATCATACTGTACTGTTATATTCCCCATTATGTCTGTTGCAGAATTTGTTTTTGCATAATAACACCATCAAATGTTACTAAACATTTAGTGTGGCTTGCACTAGAGATAAGAATGAACTGTATTCACTGTGAATGAAAGAAAAATTGTTATTGCAGAGTAATTCTTGTTCTGCACCAGTCAGCAAACTTGAACATCGTACACTTGGGGTAAGAAAGACGTTTGTTGATTTGGGGTTAAAAAAATAAGTTCAAGGTCATTTTTACTGAAAGAATAAAAAATGGTTTCTGCAAAATAACTCTTGTTCTCCGCCATCTAGAAATACCAGATTTGTGAATGGTAAACATGGGTTAAGGAAGAACCCTGCTGATTTCAGGGTCGAAAGTTTAAAGGTCAAGGTCATCGTGACTGAAGGAATAAAGGCGATTTCTGCACAATAACATTAATTCTACACCACATACCTGGAGAAAACATTGGGGGTGGCTTGAACTTCGGGTTAGGAAGAAGATTATTGATTTAGTGGTCAAAAGGTGAACGGTCAAGTCCACCTTGATTGAACGCAGATATTGTTTCCGCACGATAACATTTCTTACACGTCACGGACATGGATGTCTTTTAATTGGGTTAATGAAAACGTATATCCGTTAAGGATTCAAATTGTTACTTAAAGAAGAAAACTGTTCATAGTCAACGTTTTAAGTTATTTAAATAGATGAAGTATTAAACACAAGACAGGAGTACAATATGCCGTTCACGATACTCTTGTGATAATTTAATTATGAAGTTCAGAAAGTAAAAGTATCCATGCATAGGTAGAAGTCGTCAGTGAGATGCACGTCAGAAGGAAGTCCTTGCATCTTTCCAAGTCAGTCCACAGAATTCATTTTTTTAAATGAAGACAATTGCAAGTTATTTAAACCTCCACTAGAATAAACATATTTTTATACCAAAGATTGCCAATGGGGATAATATGATGAATACATTTTTCTTTCATTTTGAGCTCTACAAAATTGCGAAACTTCCGTGCTGAACCACTGGCATACAAGGCTTTCAAATTTGTGCATGTGATGATGATGATCTGTCATCAAATATGGATATCGTTACTAAATATGTACAAGTCTTCGAAACGACTTCTCGAAATCAATGAACAGAATGTAATGCAATTGACAGAAAGCATTCGCCATCAAATATAGCTTCCGTTACTAAAAATAGAAAAGCCTTCAAACTACTTCTTGGATACCTGTAGACAGAATTTGACCAAATTTGTCAGGAAGCATTCAGTTTTGAAGAGATTTTGATTTGGTACAGTTCATGCCGATTTGGCATCAACAATGGCAGCCATTACTAACAAAAATTATGAAATCCTTTAAATTATATATTAAATAACGCTCGACGGAAAATGACCATATTTTACAGAAAGCATATTGACTTTAAGGCCATTCAGCTTTATTCAAATTATACTGATCCGCCATCAAATATGGCTGCCATTACTAAATAAGGAATAATATTGAAATCACTTATAATGAAAGTTACAAAATATGACAGCAATCTGGCACAAATGCTTTTCAAATTGGTACAATGGTGTTCTTGTTGCAAAAAGTCCTTTAAACGATTTTCTCTTGAAAACCGTTTAGTAGAATGTGGCTTAATTTGACCTTGCTTGAAGGTGTTTAAAATTGTGTACAAATGATTCTTAGCATTCTTACATCAGATGTGGCAACCGTATAAAAATGTTCAAACAACATTTTTTTAACCAACTTTATCAGAAAACAACCTTCCAATATTGGACAAGTGATGCCGATGTGCCATCAAATATGGATGAAGATGAAAAACAAAACAAACCAAAACCGGAAACCTCGAAACAGTTGTTTTTTTAATAATGTATGCAATCAACGGCATTAGATGAAATTTCTCTAGAAAGGATACAGCTGACCCTTATTTATTTTTGACCAGCTTCTTTTGCGTTTTTTTTCCCCTCCTTTTTTTTTCTTTTCTTTTTGTTTTGTTTTGTTTTGTCCACCAGTTGATCGATCTCGGTCTTGCCTGCATCATCATCATACTATTACATATTTGTTTGAAAGGCATATAGAGGTAAATTGGTTGATTCACCAAATTTTGACTAAAAGACGTGTTATGACGCCTAGTTCTTCCTAACTAAAAATGCTGTCGATTTGACATCCAATACGGCCACCATGAAGGCCAGCTTAAAATATTATTATTGCTTCTCCTGAAGGGATGATAATATCGACGGGATTTTCACTGAAATGCCTCTTGTGATCTCTAGTTGGTCTTAAATGAAATGGTACACAATAGGCAGGCGTTATGTCCACAATGGCAATCTGATTAAAAGCAGATCTCCACAGTCCTAGGTGGAGATCTGATAGGCACCAATACGAGGTCATGTTCTACTGTCCTTGTGGCTAATCAATCAAGTCACAGCTTTAAAATTTCTGAAATGTGATACATCTTTCGGAACATATCTTTGCTAATGGTACATCTCACTAACGTAATCTGCAAAGCTTTATCCGATAGGATACTAAAAGTAAGTGGACTGGAAATTCCAAAGATCACCAGAACGTGAACTTTTATTTGTTTACTGTTAGATCCCCGCTTATGGCTGTAGAGACATGATTTTAATCCGATTGTCCACCATGGCATTCATCTTGAACATAATTGCAACTCCAGAACGGACTACCATGTCAACGTTGATTTTTCACTTAAAGACTTCTTGTAATCTTAAGTTGACCCTAAATAACCATGATGCCTTTAGGACACCCAATATGGTTCCCACGGCGAATGGCTTGAAAATACTATTACTACTCATCCTGAATAGATGGTTGTATTGACATGGGTGTGCACTAAGATTTCTTTTGGCGACTAGTTGGTCGAAATTGAAAATGCTAGCAAACTGACATTCCATGACGATCTTATGAAAAATTGTGTTTTTGCAAATCTGAACGGGTATATTGTTTATGTGTTTTTACTTACAAATTTCTGCTGTATAGTTTGTCCTAAATTAAATTGGTACTCCTCGGAGAAACAATAAGGTTGCCATGGTGGCCATCTTGAAAATATTATCACTACCCCATCTAAAGGATGTAAACATGGGTCTATATGAAAATTCTGCCGACAAGACCTTACTATTGCTGCCAAAATCTTGTTCTTATCTGATGTTTCTGGATGCCTCAAATAAATAACTAAAATACCCCACCCACCCATGTTACTTATATATTGAACCGAACTTAGCACGTGATTATATCTTGAGATTATCTGAAACGCGTTGTGCAATCCTTCTCGTTTTTTTACTGTGTTGTTGTTTATTTGTTGTTGTTTTTTTAAACTCGTTTTTAACACGTTATTGGCTATATCATGCCTAGGACATGGGAGCAAAGTATCTTACCCCAATGACATATGAAGGCATCGGACGCAGGATGGTCTGGGCGGGTATCAATCCAGCGACTCATGGATTACGAATCTGACGTTTTAACAACTAAGCTATCGTGGCTAACTCGGTAATTATTAATCCGTGATGAAGGGTTTAAGGTCAATGGTCATAACATAAATTTGTACTGATTTTACAGGTATCTTATGATCATGTTAACTCTCTATAGTTTTGTTACCAAATTTGGTATGTTTGGGTTTCTCAGAACACCAGAGATAGACTCAGTGCACAACATTTAAAAAGAAGAAATAGACATTTCTCGGATTCATGTAAATTCTTTTTGCCAGTAGATCGAAAGTCCACACAAAGGAGTCTTGTTTTAAATTCGTATTTTCTGACACTCCAAGATAAAACGTCCCTACATCAATTCAACTGTTGAACAAACAAGGTTGGTATTGTAGGCAAGTCAAGTCTTAATTTCGTACCGTAGTTTCAGAAAGTATTCCAAACTTTGGGATATTTAAATTTGAACAAATTCCATGTACATGTACCTCCATTATGACCATATTTGTACAATTCATCTTCAAGAGTCAAAATCTTCTTACACGTTTGAATCAGTACATTTTAAAATAGACGTTACTAAAATCATTACTAATGAAAATACAAACAGGCGAAATTCAGAATTATTTAAAAACAATACGTCATACCATTTTCCACACTTTTTCATAAAGTGTAGTTTACCATGCAAATCTCTTTGTATCACATAAGTGTATATCTTTAAATTTTGCATATTTTACTGATCCATGGATGTATAACATTATGCAAATATGAGATCGAGGTTCATGCGAAAAATGTTGAATGGAAACTATGGGGTAGGTGGTGCATTTCATCCCACTTTTATAAGGATATTTTAGCATATAACACATATTCGCTAGCCAAGGTTTCGAAGTGTTAACATATATACACCTTGGCGGATCGATCCGATATTTAAGTACTTTGTTCTAACGATATCTATTGAATTTCATGAGTTGCCTCCCTTAGTAAGTAATGTCAGCTAACCAACAGCGTTTAACAGCGGGAATGTATAGTTCTAGTCTATTTTTAGAACATTTTTTCCTCTCTCATTTTGGTGGTGATAGAACAGTTTTATTTATGCATTTTTGGTAGGGATTTAAAGGTAACTGTTTATTCTTGATAATATGAGCTCAGGGTGCTGTTGTCTGTGTGTATTTCGGCGACAGTGCACAGTGAGTAATAAGGCCTTGGTGATGATCCGGAAGTGAAATCTGTGTTTGTTTACATGCTGCTATGTTGACAGTCCAGCATCTCAAAAAGGAGCAGGTCGACCTTTGACAAGAACTTCACCTAGAAGTCATCTTTGAAGGTATTTTAGATTAACATATGATTTACAGTGATTGTCACACAGTGGAAAGGTCAGTCCTGAGAAACAAATGTAGAGAACTTATAGTAAAATTGATTGTGTTCTATTTCCAGCGGTACGCTGCACATGGGCCGAAAATGGTGTATGCAATATACCTCAAACCGATACTTTGTACGTTTAATATTGAAAGTGTATTTGAGGGAAAGAATGTCTTTGTGCAAGCACGGATCGGCCGTGAAAAATTGCTCATTTATGAGTCCATTCCAGTTGCGTACCCTCTTGTCTCAATCATGTAGGAACAATATTGAAATTTGAACAACTTGATTTTCAAATTTTAACAACTTTATCGATGGCTTGCCGCTGCATCCAATGAAACTCACAGACCCGAGGCACTGAAATGTCTGATCGATCTGCCAAGGTGTAGATAGATTAACACTGTCGGAACCTAGGTTAGCGAAGATGCGAACAACATCACTGTACGTTAACCTAAGACACTTGGACATCGACTGATGGCATCCAGAGGAAGGAGTGTAAGTGAGGGTAGGGTGTGTGAGTGTATGTGTTGGATTTGTTAACATAGCTTTAACAATTTCACTCATATCGCTACGATGTCTGCAGTTTGGCGGGTTTTAGTGATGTCTAGCACTGGGGCGGCATCATATTCCAGCCAGTCACATTCTCCTGACAACAGGCTAACTAGTCCTAACACTAACCTCTTAATGCTGAGTGACAAACGATGGAACTGCTAGTACCATTTTATACGTCTGTGATATGAGGGTTCGAACCCCGGCAGAGTCACACAAAAGACATAAAAATGGTACTAGCACCAAGAAGAAGTAGCCCAGAGGGACGGCATGAATGCAGTTTAATCGCAAATGTTTGAGGAAAATTATGTACACTAAAATTATGTACACTAATCTAGCCTTGACCTCTTAATTGTGAAGCATTAGAAATGTATGCCCTCACTTCACCCCAACCCATTCAGGGCAAGCCAGTGATTAAGTTCAAAGAGTAATGTCGTAAAAATTGTATGTTTATATGATGTCCATGACCTTTAATGTTTATACCATTAAGGATATGAAACTGGCCTTTTTACATGCAGTTTACCTTGAGATAAAAATGTTGACGGAATATAGAGTTATCATTTCTGAAAAAATTGGACAAGCCCTACGACGACCTTGACCTTATTAAAACCAGGTCACGAAGGATCTGTCCACCTGCGATGAGGGTAACCCGCGCTTTTGTGATGAATTGAACGAGAAACTTGAAATATTGCGTAGACAATATGATTTCATATACTGACGGCCCCCACCCCCCACAAAATGAAAGCATAACCATCAATTTCAATATACCCATAAATCCAGGAAATATAGAAGTAACAAATATCGGAGCAGTCTAAATGTACATGAAAATACGAATTCACAAGGCCAACAAAACATTTTAGTTTCAGATTTTAGTAGCATGATGCGAACGTGAAATACACGTGCGTAGTATGAAAGTAACTGTTACATAATTAGAGTCCAAATTAGACAAAATGGATGCCACGATTATTTTATACTACCGTTTCTTTTTCACGAAATCTGTGTGATTGAATGGTCAAAGAATTAAAGTGATTGGAGTCTCTCCCATGTAATTACTTCCACCATGCATTTTCGCCATGTTTGTTTCCCAGTCACAGGCATTGTCTTTTGAAAGTATTGCAATGTCCTCATCTTGCAGTAACGACACAGATATTTCTGTATCCTTGTTTCTTATGTGTTTACTCGCATACTTCAATATCATCTTGTCATCCCCATGGCTTCGAAAGTCTATTTCTCTCACGTCCTGCCGTTTTAATCTTTTATGTGAAACACGATTCAAGGATTGTCCTCTCGAATTTAGTTTCTCTAACTTTCCAATGTTATTCTCGTAATTGTCAACACTATTGAGAAACATAAAAGAGGTGTAAGAATTTATTTTTTCAGAACTGTCGTTTAAAATCTTATCATTTAATTCTCGTTGTATGGTTTTCAACCGGATCGAACTTGTGTGTTTTAAGTTTAACCTTGATTGTCTCGTTTGCTCTGCCTCAACGGAAAAAACTGTATCCTTTCCTTGATCGCAGTCAGATATCTCCATGACGGGTACCCGTGAGATGGACACTGGTAGTGGATATTTCCTGTTTGTACTAAGGGTTTTAGACTCCTTGGCATCCTCCTCCCGGCATGTCTCTTGCATTTTTGTGTCATAAAGAATACCGATTTTGGTGAAACTTAACTTTAACGTAGCTGTGCTCTGGTCCCACTTTTCTTCACTATTTCTTCCAAAAGCAAGCAGAGTGGACAAGTTCACCTTTGTTTCTGTATGTCTTCGGCTCTCTGACTGGATTGTTGCTTTTGTTGCACGTTCGGTATCCTCGGTAGCCACTGAATGGTCTGTTGACGTATTATCAAAGCCTTCTCTTTCAAATGTAAGTGATTCATAATAGTTAGACACAGATTGGGAATCGAGAATGCTGTCATAGGATAATATCATGGGTTTCGATTTGCTGGATTCGTTCTGTTCTCTTTCATCATTACTGACATCATTTTGTGGAACAGACATGTAGAACTCAATCTCAACGTCAGAATCCAGGTCAAGAAAATCGTTGCTTTCTTCCGAACTGTAGTCGTTTTTAATAACTCCAAAAGCCAGATCTAATGAATGTGGAAGAGTTATCTCTCTTCCTTTCAAGAAGTTTTGCGGTGCTATTGCGTGATCTGTGCTCTGTGTGTCAGAATTTGATAAAATGCTTTGACCTCTTGTGCTTCGAAACTCTGAAATCTGACCTCGTGTACTAGGGCGAGGTGATTGCAAAGAAAAGGATCCACCTCTCGGACAAGAGGGGTTCCCCCTCGGAAGCTCTCGTTGTCTCCGAAGTGTGAAATTTCCAAGTTCAGCGTCAGATGCTTGGAAGCAGCCCCCAGATCGACCTTTTTCTCTAAGATGAATGTAAAGGTCACCACCGCAGCAAGGCAGACCGCATGTGTGACCCGGCGGATCATGCGCATACGGTACAATATCCGACCTTCTTTGACCTTGTTTTCGGAGCATATGGCGTGTTCTCTGTTTTGCGAACCAGCTCTGTAAAATTAATCGAAAATATATTTTACTTACATATTTTAATGTGTTTACTAATACATTCGTACATACTTTGTCTTTAAGTAATCTATATGATTCTATGACATCTCGCTGGTGTGTGTGTGTGTGTGGGGGGGGTATTTTTAATTAATAAGTCAAAGCTATCTATAATGACAAATATTGAAAACTGTTCCAACTTTGATTCGAAATTAGGTAATATGAGGGTGTACAAAACTTTAAATTTAACGGTGCAATTAATAAAACATTTGAACAAATGTAATTTTTATATTATTTTGCAAAAGTCTTGAACTTAAATGATTTTTTTCATAGTAAATAACACGCTATGGAAAGTTTTATTTCAGTAAACGACCTATTTAACAAAAATGCAAAATACTGTCAAGCGAGAAAAAGAACTTGCGACATTAAAGACATGCCGCAAACGAAACGTTTTATCTGTATAAATTTAAAAAAAAAACACACTGTTAATATACCACAACGGATAATAAAAGCTTTGGTTTTGCATGTTTAACTATATAATAAGATTGTTTGTGACTAGAGCTTGAGAAATAAATACGGAATCTATGTTGATGTTACTAATGATAATACTTTCTTATTAGATTGAACATGAACGTGCCCCTTGACCAATAGTAATAATAATAATAATAATAATAATAATAATAATAATAAAATTAATAAAAAATAATAATGTCAATAATAATAATAATAATAATAATAATAATAATAATATCAATAATAATAATAATAATGATATCTTATTCAGTCATTTATGTATTACAAAATACAAGTAAATATAATATGGTGTAAAGAAGTTAAATATGGTGTTCATCATGAGTATACGTACATAATTTCTTATAATTGATGTATAATATTATAAAGCTGTTACTACCTCTAAGTATAGAATTCACCATTCATTTGAGTTCTCAAAGACTGTAAATGACATAAAGACGAATTGATCCAGTAAAACAAACAAAAAAAAAGATTTGTTATAATTAATAATTTACTAGGACTCAAGAGGGATACAAATTTGTCTACAGACGGATAGAGATGATAAACTTCATTAAAATAATTCTTTCTTAAATGGTCATAAGCTGGACGAGCACAAACAAACTGGAATTCATCTTCTACCAAAAAACATTAATTTTCTGGCACAATTTGCAATACCCATTATTTCGCTCAATCCTGATGTCCCTACCGGTCTCCATTTTCAGCGTATGCGCAGAGCACGTACATTCAGCAAGTAACTTCCTAAGAAAATAATCCGCATGAGAGGTGTCTTTCCGGTTCTAATTTTATACATGTTATAATACATACATACATACATACATACATTCGAGTTGTTAATATCACTTTGTCAGTTTTGGAATGTCAAATCATTCATTCTTTACAATAATAGTGTGAAAAATTGTTTTTCGTCTCCAAAATCTTGATAAAGCCAGACATACCCAAAACCGAAGCGAATTAACGTCTTTAACTTCGGAAGCCCAAGTGAAACGGTTAGTTTCATCGAACCTTTTCAACAACAAATGACATAGGTTTGGGTGGGTAGCAACGTGAAGGTGGGGCTTTGAGTGGCCGAGTGGTCTAACGCGCTCTCCGTTACGGATCACTGCCATCTCACCTCTGTCTGCGAGGGTTCGAGTCTCGGATTCAGCCAATGTGGGTATGTGAGAAAGCTTGCCAGTCACTTGTAGGTCGATGGTTCTTTCCGGGGTCTTCTCGGGTTCTTCCTCCACCATTAATACTGGCCGCCATGTATAGCCAGCCTATCGTGTGCTGAAAAATGCTGTTAACCCTACAACAACAACAACAACAACTTGAAGGAATTCTTACAACCTTCATCCTTTAACCAGTGTTTAATACATCGTATTAAAAAAATCCGAGGTACAAAGTGGGTATCTTTCGCACTCCTCTAACACAATCGCATTATTGGTAGTTTTAGAAACACCTAAATACCGTTTGCAAAAGTTGCATTGCACAATTTCGATATCTCTGCTTAAGTCATGTCCCCATATTTCTAACCCATATCAAACAATTCGCTTTATTACAGAATTAAACATTTTAAAAGCATCCGTTGCAGTAAAACAGACAAATCATTGTTGATAGTGTAAAATTCTTGAAGTTGCTTTCTTTGCCCGAGTCACTAGTATCTGCTTATCTTTTGTCCAAAAAACTTTGGGATGAAAACTATACCCATGTTCCTGTAATAAGGCACATACTCTATATACGACTTTCTTTGAAAAACCATACCTCCATTTACTTGAGATATCCCGAATTTCTGAAAGCAATGATTCAAGTTGTATCGAGATTGAGCATCATGCCTGTTTTATCACAGAAACGTTCGATAACATTTATTTGGTTCTGAAGTAGCTTTACTGTATCAACACAATTAGCAACATCATCAGCGTAAAGTATTGTAAACATATCATCAATATCTTCTGAGATAAATACACCTTTATTGCATTCGAGATTCAGCTGTGTAATTGAACCATTGATAAAAAGTGAAAACATGACAGGGCTCAGAACACATTGCCTTGTACCTATTGTACATTCGAAGTAAGTAGATAAACATCTAGGTGTTCGGACACGGCTTTTCATGTTTCTATTTTAATGTTTACTATTTTACCATTTATACCCTTATGTATTAATGACGAACATAATTTATCATGCTGTACTTTATCAAAAGCTTGTTCAGAATCGACAAAAACGCATTCCAATATACATTTTCCTTTGGATACATATTTCTGATCTAAAGCCTGAATAATAAAGATATTGTCGCATGCGGAGTATTTTTTAAAATCCTAAACCGTGCTTGTGATTCGTCCATCAGACCATTGCCTTCATCCCCACGTGTATATACAATTATTAAATATGTCAGATAAGATCATGTATAAAATATCAATAAAGGATATCCCTCAGTAATTGTTTGGATCGCTCTTGTCACATCAATAAAGGACATCTTTCTGTAATTGTTTGGATCGCTCTTGTCACATCAATAAAGGATATCCCTCTGTAATTGTTTTGGATCGCTCTTATCACATCCTTGTAATTGTTTGGATCGCTCTTGTCACATCAGTAAAGGATATCCCTCTGTAATTGTTTGGATCGCTCATGTCACCCCTCTCATATATAGGACAGACAGATCATACTCTTCTCCCACTGTTAGGAAAATAGCCGGTTTCAAAGATTTTGTTGAATAGAGCATCAAGGAATGGCAGGATCGTTTCATTCATGCACCGATAAAAAGTAGTAGGTATCGTATCAGGTCCTGGGGATAATGCTTTTTATTTAAAGTAAACATATCATAATGTCATCGTTTGTAACAGGAGTATTTAAGTCCTGAACCAGTAAGTGACGCATTTCTTCACTTACGATATTATCAGTCAACTAACTCGGGCACGGGCTTCTTTGATAAAGATTTTAATTATTCATACCAGTGTGTGTGTGTGTTGGGGGGATACATTCCACTTTATGTTGAGAAAATGTGTTTCCCATTTAAACATATGCCAAAATTTTCGAAGATTTCTCCTCGCTTGAGTTAATTTATTCATCTTGGATTCTCCTGTGTATCTTTTCTTGAATGCGATTGTTGATTTTAAAGCTGATTTATACTCTATATAACTTAAATACAGCTTCAGTATTTGGGAATCTAAAACGTCGTAATCAGTAGTTTGTATTATGTTTTGCCTTATCGCATTTTGTATCCCGCCAAAGTGATTGTTTAATCATAGGCGCCTTTCCTTTAGCCTGAAAAATGTAACCTATTTTTTTTATATAACTGAACTAATATTTTGAGGTAGAATTTGAGGTTTCAGGATATCTTCATAGGATGTGCCAAACATTCTTACAAATGATTGTCTTCGGGTCTGTTGTTGAGTCAAAATTATTGTGAAGAAAAAAAAGAAGAAACTTTTTTGGTTCAGCCACAGCGACATTGACCGCTAACCTTTTGACTTCGAAGGCAGTAGACTTTTTCCTTACCTCAGGTGCAAGCCGTCCACAGAGTATGTTAACTGTGGATGATGAAGAACTCGAGTTATTTTGCGAAAACGAAATTTCTACCAGTCGCACCGATGGATGAAGAGACAGACAACATAATAACATAATTAACGTTATGGCGAGCATGTAACAAAAATGAAGGACGGTTAAAATTATAGATGTAAACTTGTGCACCCGTAACCCTAAATCCTTTGACCTTATCATGAGTTAATTTCATCAACTAAATGCTTTATAATTTATTTTAAAGTTCTTAATGGCTCATTCTCTTAGTTTATTCGTAGCTTACATTTAACGTTTGGTTACGAGTTGTCAAAAGTAAAGCGCTTCAAATCTTAAAAGGTGGTCATTAAGAAATGATAATTTCCATCACATAAGGACAAACTTTTACTGCACGTTTTAAGACATGTCTGATGTTGTTGTTGTAGGGTTTAACGCCATTTTTCAGCACAAGATAGGCTATACATGGCGGCCAGTAATAATGGTGGAGGAAGAACCCTGACTTGGCTGATACCATGCACGATTAATGCTAGGTCTTGTTCGTAAATGGACAGTTTGAAAATGATCTGATTTGAAGAATTCATGTTATAAGGTTTTAAAGTTTGGTTGAAACTTGGTCAAATACACCAGTAAAGTCAGTGTGTTGTATGCTATGTAACAAGCTCCATACTGCGCTTGCCCATGTAATTTCACTCTAGAGCTTTGCGAACGCGAAATAATTTCCAATACTTCGCATAGTGTAAAAAATCCATTTTAAAATATTCTCACAATTTCAAAACAATTAAAATAAAAACAATGTAAACAAAAGACGAACAGTTAATTAGAGATCGTTTCTCTTGTATATTAAATATTCGCATAATTTTAAAACAATTAAAACAAAAATAATTTAAATAAAGGACAGTTAATTAGAGATCGTTCCTCGTTTACATATATCATTTTGGTCAGCTGAAAGCTGATTTGCAGCTCGTATCTTCCACAGATTGCTATGAATAGCTCCCAACCCATACTTTTATCATAATAATAAAATAAAAACAATGAAAACTTTGTACATTGACTAATCTTTAGAAGCTCTAATTGCTTTACAATATTAAATAACACATTAAAAAGAAAAATATAATAACGACAGGTTTACAAAAACAAACACAATGAAATTCCAAAACAAAAGCAAGCTGAAAGTAGTCAAGGAAGTAAACATTCGTAAGTATCTTCCTATAGCCCAAATCAGTGAGTTTTAAGGGAACACTCGATTGAGAGCACATTGTCATTGTATCTAAGATTAATAGACAGTTCGTTCCACGTAAGTTGAACCCTGGCACGCAAAAGAACGTTTTCCGTACGACTTCGTTCTAATAGTGGAAATAATGACAATATGATTGCCCGAAGAAGAGCGTAAGTTTCTAGATGGGGTATAAACATAGGTGAGTTAAGATGGGTATATTGAGCTGGAGCTAGTCATCGAAATGTAGCATAGTAAACAAATTTTGTGTTTGATTCTGGATCGGACGGTAAGCTAGTGGAGGTTACAGAGCAGGCAGGAGGTGTACTCTACAGAAGATTCGAGCACCTGTGTTTTGAACTTTTTGTAGTTTATGTAATACTTAGAGTCTTATACGCACCAGAAAGAAGTGAATTGCAATATTCCAGTCTTGAAAGTACTAAGGAACAAACACGTGTTTTAGTGGTATCAATCGTGAGAAAAAATTGCAAATGAAGCTGATGCGTCTCAGCACCATATATGCAGCCTTGCTTATGTTCCTGACAAGTTAGTGTAATTAGTAGTATCGAGAGTGATGCATAGGTTTCGTAATGATCGATTGACTTTAATGGTGGTACCGCTTACACTTATTGTTTTAGGTAGACATGAATTAGAAAGTATTTGCGTGGTGATCAGAATAATAAATCAAGGTTTTCCTTTTGATTTAATATTATAAATATTTGATATTAGTAATATTTGACTTTTCAAGGTATACTTTTATTTAAACGCGATAATGTTAAAAATGATAGATGCAATTGCATCTTGAGAGCAGGTCTACTTAAAAACAAGATCTGAAATAGAAAAAAGACATTATTCTGGGGTATTTGATAAAATAAACGTCTTATACCCAGCTCATACGGGATTTAAAAGAAAGTAAAACGTTAAAAGAGAAATTCATTTCTTGCAACAGCGAGTTAATGCCGATTAAACTATTGGTAGACTTAGCTTAAAACCATTTAAATATACCTCAATTCTTGAAACTTGCATGATATATCCGACTTCATATATAATTTCTAATAAAGAATGTGAAGAAATTATTCTATAACTTACTTTTAATTTTATTAAAATAACAGTCCCTCGAAGAGAATGACGCTCTACTCTCCGAAAAGAATTCGCAGAAATTGAAGGTAATACCAGTTTTCTTCTTTTAATTGCTGAGTGTTGAAACCATCTGTGATATTCTTGAGTGACATGATTTTCAAATTAGCGAAGTAGCGGCCATTTTGGATGTGAGGTCAGTGCCCTTTTCATACAGGACAAACTAGACATCATTAGAGGACTTTTGGTCAAAACTTTATGACAATATGACCATTAATCACCTTCAGAGATTAGGAGAGGCCTGGGCCACTTAAACAGTTTCAGGACCCTATATGATGAGAATATTTAAGAGATTTAAATAATTTTTTTTAAAGCAAAATCGTAGGCATCTTAAAGGTTGAGAAACATACCATATGCGCCACCCCACCCCCGACCCCTTCTACTTCTGACTGGTCCTGTTCAGAAGTAGTCAAAACAATATTTTCAGATCAAGATGGCCATCGTGGCAAAACTATTTAGGAAACGATTGGCACCATTTGCAATTAAGACCACCGGATATCATAAGATGTATTTAGTACAACTCCTATGTCGATATGACCATTGTTGCGACAATATGGTCTTAAACTAAGCAACAGAAAAGAATGAAAGTTTTGTATAATTCAACAAATACTTTATTTCCCTAAAATACAAAGTGAAAAATTAAAACAAACGTACAATATTGCGAATTGTTATTTATATTTGATTTAATTTATATTTGATTTAATTTAATTGTTTGTTTGTTCTAATTTTTTTTATTATATTACATGCTATTGTAATGTAATTTTATTTACTGGAATTTGACATTTTGCAGAAATTAGTTTGACCTGATTGTTTTTTTCGTAAACACCTAATACTAGAACTTTGTTTCTAAAAGCTGACCTAGTTCCTGACCTTGATTCAAAATCAGCAAGATATGGAGTAAACAACTTTTGTTTTCAAATTTTTTAAAATTCATTCTTAGTGTTGGAATTTTTACTGAAATAAAGGCTGTACTTGGAGTGCGTGATGTTAAGCATGTAAAGCTTATATCTTGTTCTAGAAAGTGATCATGTGACCCTAATACGGGAATCTGTTTTACGTCTTAAATTAGTTTATAACCTTTTTCTATAGGTAATTTAGTCAGTTGGGCTTTTAAACACTTAGACGTCAAGGTGTCTGCTTTGTTGTGACCAGTTTGAGTTGAATTTCTACTTTAAATAATTAATAATTCTTTTCCATGTGAACATTTAAGTGATCATACAGAATCCTTGGACAAAGACATTTATTTAAATTTTATTCGGAACTCAAACACCGGAATATTATTTTCTGTGGTTCAACAAAAAACTGTTGACACCTCAGTGCTATACTGAATACAGTATACGTCATCGCCTTCGAATTTGGATTTTCGTCGTGACTCGAACTTAGACTCATTAGAACATTTTATTACTAGGACTTCTAATTATTAATTCTTGGATTATTCTTTGATTAGATCTGGATTTGATCCTGAAAACCATAACTTCTTTTCCTCGTATTTACATTGTATTTCTAGGGAAATAAATTATTTGTTAAAATTTACAAAGTTTGTTGTCTTCATTTTTTTCTTGTTACTGCTTATAAGAGCCTAAACACGTAACAAAAATAATCTCCCAAACAATCATAAACCTTCTATCAAACGTCCAAAACTACAGAGTATTCCAAATGAATTCCAATATTGATGTCTCACAATGATATAATCCACAACGTCCTTGACTAAATTCACAATAATTCCAAAATAGTGATTTAGTCCACAAGTATTACTGAGCACTTTGTAATTCCAATGAATAATTTAAATAAATAAATCTTATCAAGTATTAACTTAAACACCACTATAATTCATTCCTCTAAAGACTGATATTAAGACAGGATTAAAGAATTTTTGTTTACGTATTGCTTATATTAAAAAGAAACTAAGACACAATAACAAAACCAGGATGAGGGGCATTTCAAATTAAAGAACAAGAACGCTTCTAGAAACTTCTATGGTCAAAAGGACACATGAACATGTTTACCTCCAAAGTAACAATGATCCTTATACACAATCTAAAACCAAAGACAAGAATTAGCTATGTAGGATGTTGTTACTAAAAGACATCAGTCAGAAAATAAAACGTAAATATGTTAGTTTTGCAACCCCAACGCCGTCCGTTTATGATAAGATGTATGTTACTAGAATTGAAAAATAAACAGTTGTATTAGAGATATCATTTTCTTCACTATTTTAAGAGATGCAATTGAAGAGAGAGAGAGAGAGAGAAATGCATCATAATATACTATAATCACTTACACAGAGTGATGGCTGGGGCTACCCTTGTTTCTAACAATAGAACCCGATTGCTTCATCATAGCAATGTCGAAGAAAGGCAAAAACAGGAATATTCCCATGAGCTCAAATCAAAGAAACGGGGGAGTATATTGACACAAAAAATTGATAAAGCTGAAAATACAAAGCTGTTTCCCAACGTTTCGATCTAAACAAGGTCTTCGTCAGGGGAAGAAATTAGACCAACACGTAGATTTCAGCTTTTTTTTCCTTACATTTCCACTACTTGTTGGTATAAGGAAGAAAATACTTACATCCACAAAGCAAACATAAACACAAAAACCAAGAGAAGCACTGGATTCTTATCATCTTTGATAAACAGGGGGTGGGGTGGGTGGGATATACAAACAAGAGTTAATTACTGGAAGAAAGAAAGAGGTAATAACGATAAACGGTCTTACAGCTAGAATGTACTTGTCAGGAAAAAAACTAACACTCGATTTGTAACGTTTTTAAATTAAACAGAACTATTGACAGGACGATAAAAAATTTACGGAACATAGAGCGATAAACATAATGCGCGTACGGTTGTGGGTATGTGTTTGTATGGAAAGTGTCAATACAGAAGAGGAAAAGATGTAAAAATTACAAGTGTCGCATGCTGATTTAATAATCCTTTGAATAACAGATAGTAAAAACATATAAAAGAACGATTTTTATGGTTAATTTCTCTAAGCATCTTTCTGTGCTTCTTATCTGACAGAAAGTGCATTATTTCGACAACTAGCAATGTGCTATAAGTGTAATAAAAACTTCTGACTTCATATGTGTGATGGGGCAAATTTATGTCGATCTACGGAAAGCCCATTAGTTTGGGCCAGAGAACAATTAATTAGAATTATGGGGACAGGCGCTTGTTAAATCGCTATAATGCAGTGATTCCAAATGTCTGGTTGGTAGTGGTAGAGATTTTTAAATTAAGCATTCGTTTACTTAACCGCAAGACGGACTATTAGGGACATGGCTAACTTCGATTCATAGTGACACTGTCAAACTTGGAAAATTTCCAGAAACAGTTAGTCGAAAACCTGGAAGGTCAAGTTGACCTTAACTTTGGCGCCTAGATAAAGGCGGTAAATATATTTTATCCTGATTGGTTACGCTAAATAAGGGGCGTGCTTCCCACATGAAATATCCTAGCTGTAAATATCCCCCCCCCAATCGAAAAATCTAATTAGTCTAGGCTTTGCTGCAAGAGTAAGGGTAAAGGGGACTCCGAGAATCAATTTGGATGAAATTCTCTCGTATAAAACATTTGCCCAAGTGACCTGATGTCTGGAAAGTCGATGGACACAATTTTGGTGGTATAGACGAACGACGCTTGAAAGCACAAAAGGGGAAATTAGCTCTTCAGACGTATTCCCAGAAGTATCATCAGATGTACCTACGCACTGACGTACCCAAGCATATGTGTATCTACATGCTTACATGTCCACCTACCCACACAAAGTTTGAGGGCCAAAAGGAGGTGAGACAGTAGGGAGAGAATAAGAAAGGAAAAAGGCTAAAGGACGGAGAACAGCAGCATTGAAACTGGAGTGAACCAGAGATAAACAGGTTATGCAATTGTACAAGGCAATGTATTAGATTGTTCACTCGATCGTATGATGAACTAACTATATCAGTAAAACAGATCAGCTATTTTTATAAACATATTTGTGTTTGGAAATTCGGTGAAAGATTTATTCCAAGAAGTGTATCTTCCTAATGAATTGTGTTATCACCATTTTTTTATGTAAATGATTAAATTTTGATTTTCTATGTACGGGGGCTCGAGTTGTTCTGTTCTATATATTTGCTCAGATCTCTATTTATTCTACCTGTAAGTTTACTGGATCCGGGCAATAATACTGAGGTCGATCATCTCCTAGATAACGAGAATCGAATAAAGCGGACGCATTGAAAGAAGTTATAATCCGCCATTCAACCCTCACCATTTACAAAGAGAGGGAGCGTTTACAATATGCATGTGTGTGTGTGTTTGTGTGATTGTGATTTGTAACGTAGCTTTAACAATTTTTCAGTCATATTGCTACGATGCCTGCAGTGTGGCAGTTTATATTGATGTATAGCACTGGGGCATCATGCTGCAGACATGTAGTATGATGTCCCACCCAGTCACATTATTCCGACACCAGGCCGACCAGTCCTAACACTAACCTCTTAATGCTGATCGTCTAGCGAGGCAGCTGTTA
This sequence comes from Sinohyriopsis cumingii, assembly GCA_028554795.2. Taxonomy (NCBI): domain Eukaryota; kingdom Metazoa; phylum Mollusca; class Bivalvia; order Unionida; family Unionidae; genus Sinohyriopsis; species Sinohyriopsis cumingii. The sequence continues at coordinate 65,238,660 of CM068831.1, forward strand.
GTACCATTTTTGTAAGTCTTTGGTATGACTCGGCCAGGGCTCGAACCCCCGACCTCCCGCTTCTGAGGCGGACGCTCTAACCACTAGGCCACCGGAGCGGTCAATATGTATGTATAATACTGGTCATCTATTGCCGATTAAAAGGTCTAGCAACGAACTTCAAAACAGGATACTAAACGCTTCGAAATAAAAGTAAAATTGGAGCATTACATAATATACTGCAAATGGCAATGATGCTAGAACTTTCAAAAGGTATATATAAAGAGAAGATAGCAACAACAAAAATACAATCCTTCAAACACGTAAAGAAAATGGAAATAATGATTCCTGTTTGTCTGTTAAAATCATAATATTTTTTTAAAAATTTCCTAAGTGAACAAAGAAAGGGGATAAAACCAAGGGGAAAAACGTAACAGTGAAATGAACACAATTCCCAATATTTTAAAGTAATTGATTGGAATAGGTAAGTATAATTTCCAGTTATATTTGCATACTGATACAATCTATTACACAGAAAAAAATATTTGTAAAAAGCGATATTTTTTATACACTAATATATATTGGAAACAAAAGACTGTCTGCTTAATTTGATTCAAATCCAAGATAATTAACAATTATTATTGGGTGGAAATAATAGTTATCGTGTACAATAATCCTGTAAATAATGGCGTAAAATGTTGGAAATCAAACGTAGCTGGAGTGAAGTAGCAAGAAATTGTCTCCCCTCTTGCAAAACACAATTCTGCCCCCCCCCCCCCCAAAGCCACAACAGAATTTGGGTTTTAGTTTCTTAAATTATTCATTAAAAACCCAATGCCGCCGTTCTATACAACATAGCTCATGTTGTTTAACCAACATATATTGTAGAAAACCAGCTTTTACAAATAGAACCTTACCTTGATATTTGTTTAAGCAAGAGGCTTAAAGAAACGCGAGATCACTCACCTGCCGAATTCCAATGCAAGAGCAGTTGGCTAAGAAATATATAACTTGATGGAAAATTTCCATTGCTATTGAATCTATGTGTTATGAAGACGAGTGCTTCATGTCTTCTCCATATGATTTTATAACTCTTCATGCCAGAATCAGGATGCTTTCCGTAAAATTAGATCAAATTCTGTTCAGCAGTGTTTGAGAATTTGTTTCAAGAATTTTTTTGTATTAAGTAACAATAACCCTATTTTATGGCGCATTGTCATCATTTGTACAAACTTGATAGGACTTTGTGCTATTATTGAAGGTCTGTGCCACGTTTTCCTGAAAAGAGGTCCGGTAGTTTTTGAAGAAGTTTAACACAGCAATTTTTGGCGGAGATTTAACAACAAATCAAATGCCACATCAGTCATAAGCTAGGGCACTACTTGACCGAGTGGTTTAAGGTGCTCGCCTTACAGATCACCGACATCTTACCCATGCCCGCGTCAATTCAAATCTTAGCTCGGCCAACACGAGTATATTAAAAAGCTTGCCAGTAGCTTCCCGTGGGCTGGTGGCTCTTTTTCGTGTTCTTCCTGCACCAAATACAAATGTATTGTGTGCTTAAAAATGGCGCCAAACCCACAAAACACAAACCCATACAATAAGCTAACTTATCATTACAGTCAGGCTAAAAACAAAGAGCATACGCTAAAATAGAGCTATACTAGAAGCAGCTCTTATACTCCTTTGAGACTGACAGATCTCTAGAATTGTACACATCTCAGAAAATTCACCAATTCAACAGAATGTGTGTAATACAGATTAAGATATGATTTTTTTTATATTTTATTTTTAACGTAGCTTTAACAATTTTTTAGTCATATCGCTACGATGTCTGCAGTGTGGCAGTTTACACTGATGTCTAGCACTGGAGCATCATGCAGCAGACATGTAGCATGATGTCCCAACCAGTCGCATTATCCTGACACCATGTCGACCAGTTCTAACACTAACCTATTAATGCTGAGCGCCAAGAGAGGTAGCTGTAAGCACCATTTTTAAGTCTTTGGTATGACTCGGCTGGGGATGGAACCCATGACCCCCGGCATCTGAGGTGGACGGTCTAACTACTAAGCCACAGGAGCGGTGGCCAAATTAAGAAGAGTTTCAACTTAAAATTCATGTCATCATAGGAACAAGTCTGTGGAAATGAAACTATAATTATTGCAGTGAGAAAAACAGTACACAAGTGCATGGTGTGAAATCAGTTTTATTATAAAAATGTATCTGAACAAATACATGTCAATTTTGATAGTTACAATTTAATATATCTAACTAGTTAATGTAACAAACAGTATAAATGTGCATGTTAAAAATGTAATGTTATGTACTGAAATGATCATGTGAGAATATATATATGAAAGATGTATGACGAATTAGAGATTTTTTAATTGCACATTGTGTTAAATTATTCTGCCTTAAAAAACAGAAGCAGATCATGGGGTGGTAGGCTGAGCCTGCACCTGTTACCATGAGCATGAAACAACCAGAATATTAAAGTGTACCAGTTTAATGATTAAAATTACGCCATGTAAATGAGCTTCCAATGGCTCTCATCTGGGGATCCATCCATAGACTTCTTGACTCCTTAATACCAGCTAACCCCCACAATATTTTTGGATCCGCCCTGAACTATTACATTTCTTTTGTACTCCTTTGTCACATTTACAAATGCATTAAGATAAGCAAACAGAATATATGAATTCTACCAAAGACTGATAAGCTGGAGCATAGACTACTGACCAACCAAAAGAATGTAATAGATTCATCCCACACTGGCATGGCATGATCTCATACTAAGATTTATTATACTTCCAATTTCTACAAAAATGTTGAGGCAAAATTATATTTATTTTAAATGAGATGCAATCATGTACATATATTATAGATATGCATGATTACAAGCACAATTTGCCCACTGGCAATTGGCTAAAAACCCGTCTTTTTAATCTCATTAGAAAAAGATAACCAGAATTTTTTTCCTCCAAAATATACATCTGTAATGGTAAAGAAAAATTATAGCAAAGTTCATAAGGCAATGACTTGTCAAAATATATTTCAAAGACGAAGTCCACAATACAAACCAACAGAACATGCCAGACTCTGTATTGGGGAAAATATACATGTGCAAAAATTACCTGCAAATGTACCAGTGTACTGACTGTGCATCATAGTTCACAAACTGTTTTAAATACCAATCAGCTATAATCTAAGTAAAATTCAGTCTAATGAGGTACTGTGATGTACAAATGATTTCATGACTGAATAAGAAAAATATTGGTACTGTAAATTCCAAGAATTTTTGTTTCTTTCTGAAAGATAATCTTTCTTTTATTTTTGTAGTATAAAATACTATACTGTTAAATTTATCTTTCATATTTTTTTGTCCAGAAAAAAATAGCAACAACCTCATTACAAGTATAAAAGTCACTCAAATATTGTTATTTCATCTAAAAAGTTTTCCACAACTTAGGATTGAAAAACCTATGTGAATGATGGATATATATATATATATATATTTCAATAAAGTGAAATATACTGCTGATTTGTCAGTGGATAATGTGTTATTTCTGTGAAGTCACCCTGTGAATATCTACAATGAAATGTCAACATATATAGATGTTTCTATAACATCTCTTCTTATAGCTAATCGACAAGTGAAAAATATATTCTTACATCCATCTACAAAACAGTATCTCAAAACAGCTTTAAAAGCCATTGCAACTATGTAACTATATGTATAACAACATATGCTCAGACAAACTAATTATTTTTTCTCTCCCTCTTAAACCATTCACTCTTCAACGACCATTTAAATATCTATTCTGCATGAAATGTACTAAGTACATTCAGCATGCAACTATAAACATGTTGTACAACTAAGTCACACTAATAGAACCAAAAGACTTGCAGTATTCAGTCTGCAAATGAGCCACCACCCACCCCCAAGCTAGGACAATTAAGTATAGTGGTAAGTAGCAACAAATTTTCTGTCACAAAAAAATGATGTACACATCACTATCTTGTTCCGTGTTTAAAAATTCCAGTATTGACCTATTAATTTAGCACAGGGCGTTTGAGTGCCATCTAAAAATAATTTGTCAAAATTGGACTAGTTACATGAACTCGTAAAGCCTAACAATGATTTCTAGTTGTCCAAAGTAGTTGGGCATATGAATTGTGCCCCTGATACTGTAAAAAGATATTTCTCACACAAGCTTTTTTACAACCACAAAAATTACCATTCACTGGGAAGCACCAATGGCCCACTCTTTGCATTTGTAATTTTAAATTTTGCAGTAAATATAGTAACTTTTTCTTGTTGAACTATTTTTTAAACAGGTTCCATTGGTATACAGAAGGAAAACAAGGCCTGAAAGAAGCATTTTGACTGCCTTATTGGCTGAATGGACACGTCAAATGTGGTATAAACATGAAATGTGTTCATGGAACACAAATAATTCCATAGTGATCTACTTTTGCTAGGATAGCAAAGCTTCCACCAAAACAAATCTACACACACAAAGTTGCAAGAGTCTGTAGAAACTGACGCAAACAAAAAACTTGATGATTATGAATTAAGAGAGACAGAGAGAGAGAGAGAGACAGACAAACACAACGAAAAAACACAGTATGTCCATTCCTCATTTGGCAGGGCATAACAGGTTTGGGACAGGAAGTCCATGATAATGCAATATGTACAGTACCCGTATGTCACGAATTCGAGTTTATCCCCAGGTCTCATTAAGCAATATGACCATTCAGACTGGATATTGTGCTGTATTTTTAGTTTTGAACCATGGTACTATCTAAATCATTCTCCACACACTGTCTGTAGTCAGAATCCTAATTATGTCAAAGCAACAGCCACCACTGCTAAGTTTTCTCCAGCTTAGAAGCTGTCACAGTGGAAAAGCGGATCCTCAACCCCAATAGTAACAATAATTATTCTGGAAATCGTGAATGCCATAATATCACGGCTTTGTAGGCAATTAAAAATAACATTTTGCAATTAACATTTGGCTGACAGTTAATTCTTGCCATAATCAGTATGAGAATTTGTATTGTTCGTAATTCTCATCTTCATAACTGCACTAAATTTATACTTCAAACTACCACATTAATGCTTTGTACATAGGATTCTTCTTACGTTCAAAATAAAAGCGAAGAATTTGATATATAAAATTTTTTTTATATCGAGACTTGTCTAGTCTGATATTCAAATTATAAATTTCAGAGCTTAAAAACTGTAATAAGAAATTTTATTTATGAACAAGTTAAAAACAATGTAAAAAACACTGTCTTGATATGCATCATTCTAATTAACAATGGTGACAAAGAAATCTTTACAAGTATGTTAAACATTAGGGAAAAATGACTTTTTAAAAAACAGTTATGTCATTATTTAATGGAGAATGTTAGAACCTTTATTTGGATTACAGTATAATTTAACATTAATAATAATAATAATAATAATAATAATAAAGTAAAACAAGATCATATTGTTATTATTATTATTAATTGTATAGCTCCAAAATTTCCAATAATTGCAAAAAACAAATCTCTGAGACTTATCAAAACATGTTTCTTACTTTCGGATTGAGTATTTAATATTTAAACATTCATGCAAAACCTATGCCTTCAATTGCTACGGTGATATATGAATTTCAAACATTACTTACTTCAAATTATAATAAAACATTTTTTTAATCATCTGAATGGGTTACTACAGAAACAAAATGATCGTGTCAATAGGGGAAAAATACTTAAAACAGTAACACAACATTGTTTTTAATCATTTTTGGGACAGGGTTTTCAGGTGGTCCCATTTATCAGATTAGGGGGAATAACCTCGACTCGATTTCACATTTAAATTTTTGACAGGACAAAACTGAAGAACTACCAGAGAGTTGCAGAGAACATTTGTACACCAAACAGTTTACTTTTTATTCCACTTTCATCAAATGACTAGAATTAAGAGTGTCTGTGCTCGATACTTATGTACATACACACATACAGAATATAAACTTTTTTCTTTACAACTTTCATATTTTACAATATTAAATCTGTTCCATGATTGGCTGCCATGGTTAATGTTATTTGCATATAAAATGTTGAAATTTCACTTGCAACATTCATACCTACATTGAAAGTGGCTTTAGAATGTTAAATTTTGTCAATGGGAATATTTAAAAACATAAAGACATTAATTTATGTTGATTATGTGGATTAGCACGCACCTTTTGCTTCTGAACAGTTACGGATAAACACTCATCACTTCAGGAGGCATCTACCCTGAACTGCACCACCTCCTGACCGGTTCCCTAATTACTATTTTTGTGACTCTTCAGTAGCATAGAAGAAAACATTTGTCCTGGTATCAGTCAAAAAGCATCACTAACTGAAATAAGGTAGTTTTCTTTTTCTTTTTGTTTGATGGTCTTTGAGCAGTAGCTTCAAGTGAAAACAAGCACCTTCTTGGGAATGATACAGACATGCCAACCCTAACAAGATTGTCTCAGTAAGGCATTTGATTATCTTCTGTAAGTTTGACCAGTTTTTAATTAGGTGTAACAAAATATCATGTATTGCTACTATAAAGTTTTGTGTGTGTGTGTGATTTGGATTTTGAATGTAGCTTTAACAATTTTTCAGTCATATTGCTACGATGTCTGCAGTGTGACAGTTTATAGCGATGTGTAGCACTGAGGCATCATGCTGCAGACATGTAACATGATGTCCTACCCAGTCACATTATCCTGACAACTATATTTCTACTTAAATTCTTGGAATTGATTTCATTTCATACTATGATGGCAATCATATCTCCTGCCACACTCAAATCAACATGTGATTTTAATAAATTGTACCCTACTACTTTTATTTAGAACAATCAAAATATTCTTTTGTATTCTTCTGCACTGATTATTAAAACTTTTTTAAGAGGCTTATTTTTTTCCTTTCATCTTAAACATGCATCAGTATCTCTGCAGCATTTTTAAATATTCTGTATCAACAGCTTGATCATGCAGATGCTTTGCTAGGAAAAATATGTGCAGTTTAAAGTGTCTGAAGCACTACTGTACAGTTAGTCTGGTTTTCTGACTAATTCCACTAAATCTAATATGAAATCCAGATCCAAATCAAGCACAGACGAGCCAATTATCTGGATTTTGCTGCAACAACCACATTTCCATGGTTTTTCTTTTTATTCCTTAAGTCTGTATTATACGGGTCATTTTCATAAGACTTATGATAAAATCATAAGGGTTGGCAGGTCTGATGATATACTCGGCCTTTTGCTTGAAGTAGTATATTTTTGTGGAGGAAAGTGATATAGTAAACAAGTTAAGGTATGACTGTAAAGGAAGATACAATTTGGCTATAATTGCCCATATATCCCACTGGATGTTTAACATGTACTTGTGCCACAACTCAGCTAAAATTGCCCATAGATCCCACTGGATGTTTAACATGTCCCCACAACAAAACTCAGCTATAATTGCCAAAATATCCCACTGGATGTTTAACATGTACACATGCCACAACTCGGCTAAAATGGCCCATATATCCCACTGGATGTTTAACATGTCCCCACAACAAAACTCCGCTATAATTGCCAAAATATCCCACTGGATGTTTAACATGTACACATGCCACAACTCGGCTAAAATGGCCCATATATCCCACGGGATGTTTAACATGTACTCATGCCACAACTCAGCTAAAATTGCCCAAATATCCTGCCAGATGTTTAACATGTACCCACGCCACAATGACTATCAAGCTCAATAAAGGTCTCATTAATATCAGGTGTCTACTATATTTGTTTTAAATCCATAAAAGGAGGGATTGTACAGAAATGAAAGTGGGTGGGTCTGACAGCTCTGCTAAATGATATAGAATGCTGATAAGTTTCCTGCTTTTTATCCAAACACAACCAAAAGACTAAATGTTCCTTTTTAGATTTCTGTGCTGATTGTCTGAAATTCTAAAAAATCTTATAGTCCCTTTTGCCTTTATTTTCATTTCTTGGACATATGCTGTACGTAATAGCTGTAATGAAAAAGCGAAAGCATGATCGCGCATGCATTTTGCATGAAAAACACAGGCAGATTTATTCATTAACCCAGTGTGTCATGTTTACACATCACAACGCTGTACCCTACTTCTGAGCTCTGTACCATTAACATCATTTGCAATACACCAATATGGCTGGTATTACAGGAAAGTAGACAGACGTAGCTCTACAATGATACCAAAATAATGCTTCTACTCGCATTACAAAATACAGTGGGAAAAACCTAATTCTTAAGACCCAATTTTTTAGGCCAAAATTTACTGGTTTTTGGAAATGGAGTACATGTCCAGATTTTCCAGACTTTCTGGCCTGAGAGCTAAATCAGAATGGCTCAAACTGCAAAAAGAGACAAACCTTTGCAAAAAGAAGGATAAGGAGATTCTGAAGTAAAAAAGTGGCCAGGGTATGATAATTAACAGCCCAATATACAAAGAAGTCCAATTTTACCTTACTGCACACGTGTGAGTGTAATAGCCAACTGAAAACAGTTTTTTTCATACCTCTTCATACAGCTCAATGAAAATCTCTATCTCCAATTTTGTTAGTTATGAAAAGAGGAAGATAAAAATATTCATATATGTTACCATGAGATAAGTATCATCTAGGTCCGACTTTATTGGATTATAAGGCTGCAAAATAATGTCTTGTCTATAAGTTGGATATCAATAAATTTCATGACTAAATTTCTTATGACGGAACATAAAAAAATATGCCAAGCTGTGTTCACTATAGACACATTACAACTTCCATTCATTCCATACGTATCTTAAAAAAATATATCTGCATACATAAATCTGAAATATTCACCTTTTGTTTGGATACTTGATTATGAATCTGACCCTCACCCCCCGCAACATCAAGATTCTTTGATATGACTCAATCAAGCACCATTTTGATAACATGGCATTAGATGTACCATATATACTCGTTTACCAGTCAGGTCCAACTGCAAACTGCATATAACCAAACGTACCAGTTGATTACGAGTAATCAGTAGAATAAAAATAGGTTCTGATTTACTGGTTTATTATGTGATGGCAGATCAAGGTCTCTGTTGTTTGAAGTCGGACCCCACTTATGAGTATATATGGTATGAATGAAAAGTCAACATTATGATTTGTGGACATGGTTAAAAATGTTGGATTATAAAATAGTTCCGAATAAGGCTCCCATGTGCAAGTGCAGGTTATTGCAGCATCTGAACTCCAGCAGTTGTTCAATTGTTCAATACTTCACAGCTACATATTTCTGTTATCATGATTGGAGGAAGAAAGTACAATTAAAACACACATATAATTCACATGTTTTTCTCTATAAAATCTTGAGATATGTACTTCCAGTGGGAGCTGCAACTGATAATCCAACAACTTGTAGGGATATCATAGTATGGCAGGCCACATATACTGTTTCTTTTTGCTTTAAAATGCAAAGTCTTGAATTCCTCCAATCTTATTGCCTGGACTTATGGAATTCAAAAATCGAGACACTGGTCTTGAAACATTATTTACCAGTCAATCAAACAGACTGGTTACTTGCTTCATAAACAGACTGGTTCAATTCAGTCTAAGACTACCTTAAATATAGTTCATTGGAAGACTTCCTTATGAAGCTCTCGAGCAAATATGTGTGATGTTTGTCCTTCAATTGTGTGAAGTTGAGACTCCAAGAAGAAGTTGATGGGAAATAGCAGAATACTTGATAAAGAATGGGTAGTTGCCATGGAAACATCACTATATCCATGCAATCATGCACTGAGAATGACAATAAAACCACATACAAAAGGAAAGGCATCAAGTATGGAAGCATGTGATTGGGAAACTTGGGTAGTCATGTTACTGGCTCTCACAATGGAGGAGGCAAGAATGGTTCACTGTACACAAATCTGTTTATGTTGGTTCACAGTGCACAGAATTCAGAAAAGGTTGACTGGTTTCACATACGTACATCATACAACAACTTCATAAATAACCTTTTTGGGTTTTTGGTGTTCTGGAGTGGAATATCCACTCTCCATGCCGCCACCACCCTCGCCTTTTCGATCCTGTGTCAAATTTATGAACTGCTGTGGATCTTTTGTGGGTGTTCTTGGTGAATTTGAAAAGTTTGAAAAGGACAAATCTGAAAAGAAAAAAAATGCTTACATTATATGTTGTTATATGCAGAAGTCTGTACACTGAAATAAATAAGAGTTTTTAACAGAAACGAGATTAGTATTTTCTTAGTGACTGGAAATCCTGATCATTTAAATCTGGAGCTTGTGAAGACTGCTTATTCAACAAGACATCATAGCTTTATAACAAGAGATCTCTGTACTGCTGATCTAAATTAATAAGCAATTTGCTGTTGTTGTTGTTGTGGGGTTTAACGCCATTTTTCAGCACACGACAGGCTATGCATGGCAGCCAGTATTAATGATGAAGAACCCGGGAAAACCCCGAGAAGAACTACTGACCCACGAGAAGCTACTGGCAAGCTTTCTCACATACCCACATTGGCCGAATCCTGGACTCGAACCCACGCAGACAGGTGAGATGGCAGTGATCCGTAATGGAAAGTGCTTTAGACAACTCGGAATAAGAAACTTGCCACATACTGAATTCGTGAACTAAATGTCCATCACAAACTCTGCTTTTTATCAATATCTGCCACTGGTTTACATTTTTCAGTCTCTTAACATTGTATCAACTCACCTCCTCTCTTTTCATTGTAATATGGATCCCCGTTCAAATCTGAAACAAAGAAATATTTTCAGTTATAAACACTACTCAACATACAACAGAAGTGGGAAAATTTTAAACAGCATGGCTGTCCATCTTGGACAATCATTCTACAAAATCTGACTGCCCAACAAAATCATCTGGTTTTCAAAAAAGAAATTCATTAAATCTAACTCTGGTGATGGAGAGGAGTCCTCAGCAAAACAAAAGTACCATAAATGGCATATAAAATGCCAAACTATGTAGATAACTTAAAATTTTGCGCAGTAAACACTTTTGTCAGATTTGACGTCTGACATTTTCTTAAAAATCTCCAAAGTGAAAGGCTTCTTCCTCTCCCCAAATCTAAGCCATCCACAAACTTCAGTTCAGGTCTGTGGTGTTATTAAGCAAAAACCAGTTTTTTTCCTTTGTGATAGTGACCCTGGCCTTAGATCTTTTGACAAAAGAAATCAACAGACTTTTCAGTACCCCAAGTGCAAGCCTTCCACAAAATTTGGTCCAGGTAAATGATGTAGAAATAATGTCACTGTGCAGAAACCAATTTTATTCTTTCAGTCACTTTAACCCTGACCAAAGACCTTTTCTGACCCCAGATGTCACTTTAACCCTGACCACTGACCTTTTGGACTCCAGATCAATAATGCTCTTCCTTACCCCATGTGCAAACCATTCACAAAGTTTAGTAACTGCAGACGATGGAGATCAAGCTATCGTCAGATTTTCTTCTATTATACACATTTAATAATTGCTATCTGTACCCTGAAGCAAGCTATACATGCCAGTATTATACCATAACATGATCCGACTTTAGGTGGGCATATAAAAAACGTTCAACTATTCCTAAAATAGTACGAGTACAATCATTAGTTAGCATGCATGATGATGACCATAATATGTGGAAGTTTCAAGGCAATCCAGAGGTAGTATTCAAAAGCTCCTTAATATACTGCCTCCAGCTTTAACCAAAAAGAGCTCTATTACACAATTACACAAAAGAATACGATTTGAAAATATGTGCCACTCTGATAATGACCATGACAGGTACAAAAGTTTCACAGCGATCCATTAAACGAAGCAACACAAGTATCACTTCCATGTTGCATATTTTAAATTCCCTGAATGACAAGTGATTCATTTATTTGAAATACTGTTGTCATTGAGTTTTCCCCATGAATAACCAGGGACACAGTTTGGATCTTCAGCATCTTACTTAACTCATTAACCTCTAAAGGTTTTTGTCGTTTTCGACTTCCAAGAGGTTTTCCATCAGCCTAATGCCTAGTTGTGTTACAAACATCATTTCCCATTGGTTATTTTGCTCGCACATGAGCAGAAAGGTAAAAGTTGGAGTTTTTTTTTTTTGCTTAATGGACCTATCATTTTTGTATCGAGACCACTCTTTATTCCAAATGCCCACCTTATCCTATTTTTTTGCAAAGGTTCACCTGTGTGTGCCGATCAGACCAGTAAGCCTTAAATCTGAGGTCAAAAAGTCTAAAATCCAGGCACAAAATCAGATTCTGACCATGGGCAAATTTTGGTTGAAAAAACAACGGGTCCAAACAATTAGGTTTTTCCCTCTGTATTTTGTAGTGCAATGAAAACATCCAGATTACTTGGTATCATTATAGAGCTACATCTGTCTACCTTTCTATAATACCACCCATTTTAGTGTATCATACATGACCTTGACGCTACAGAGCTCAGCAGTAGGCTACTACCTCCTGCCACGTAAATGCGGCACCAGGGGTTAATGAGTTAATAAAAATTTCAGTCTTCAATCTGTCAGTCTTCAATTTTGGCAGATAACTGAATATTTTTAGAATTTTAATTAAACTGTTTAAACTTGGTGTAATTTTTAAAACAAAAAACTGAGAAAAAAGACAGGAGGCAGTGTTGCTCTTGAAAACATAGGACTGCAAGTTTTCCACATTTTTTTGTCCAATGCTCCCACCCCCATTTGTTTCTTGTCAGATTGCTTGCTACTTCTCTTTAGTACATTTCAATCCATGTTATGTTGGTGCTATCAATGGCCAAAAAATCCCCCTAGCAAGATAGCTTTTAGTATGTTTTAAACAAGATATCAGGCAATGAAAACATGTAAGGCTTGTGGTAGTCTCCTGACATGCAACGTTTTTGACAGCGGATAGTGTAATGTATTTGTGAAGTTGAATAAATAACTCTGGTGATGAAAATTTAATTCTTTTCAAGACTGATTTAAATACATAAGGAAGCTAATTTATGTAACATAAAATCTGTCATTTAAGGAATGAATCAATTTGAAAAGAAAAATAATTCAGAAAAAAAATGGAAGTCATTATAATGAATGATGGTAGATGATAATTGAACGCTTACGTTAATGTGAGCAAGATCTGGAATGGAAAATTCTCTATGCAGTTCATTTTAGATGAATCAGATATTCAAATGTACAAATAATTTAATCGACCATTTTATACGATATGTATTACAATAATGCTTGTGTCTAAGGAGAAGATGACAGGATGGGTAGACAACACATGTGTTACAATTATGCTCATGTCTAAGGAAAAGAAGACAGGATGGGTAGACAACACATGTATTACAAGGTGGCAAAACTTTCAGATCTCATTTTTATAGCAACTACTTATGCATTTTAGCTCTATATACTGTTTTCCTTTGTCCCTTTAAAATGTGGTGTCCCCAAAAACTGAAGGATGGGGGATACAATATCCCATGCCTTTGGGATCCTAGGTCTAAGATTCATCAATGAATAATCTCCATTTTAAAGGGTATCAGAACAGCACATGGTATTGCCCACCGTGTTTAATAGTTCCTTATGCAGTTAACTGAATTCTTTGTGCACAAACCATTTTACTTCTTTCACAGTGACTCTGACCTTTGCACTCTGACCCCAGACTAGAGTTCTTCCTTATCCTAAGAGCAAGCCATCCACAAAGTTTTGATCAGGTCAGTGACATAATACTAACGTCAATATCTAGAAACAATTTTTCTTCTTTCAGTCAATGACCTTGACCTTTAAACCCCAAATTAATAGTTTTCTTTCTTACCCCAAGTGCAAACCATCCACAAAGTTTGGATGAGGTATGTCATGTAGAAATAATGTTATGAAGAAACCATTTTTTATTTCTTTTAGTCACACAGACTGGGACCTTTTACCTTTGACTCTGAAGGCAACATTTTTTCCTTACCCTAAGTGCAAGCTATGCACAAGTTTAGCAACTACTGATGGTTTGAGAATTTAGTTATTACAGTAAAACATGTCTGGAGACACCACTGATTTGAGACACCACCTGTCTTGAGAGACCAGGTTCTCTATGTACCAATTTATTGATTATATAGTGTTATGATCTATTATGAGAGACCACCTGTCAGGAGAGAAAATTATGTTTTGGCAGAAGGTGTGGTCTTTCAAGACAGGTTCCACTATATGTAGAAACTGTGACCTTTTACACTAATAATCAGTAAGGTTCTTCCTTACCTCAAGTACAAGTAAAACTGTTATGCAGAAAATGAATTGGGCATCAGACAGATGGACTGATATAATAGGCACATAAAAAGTACATTTATGATGTGTGTGCGTGTCCTCTCTTTGTTATGAAAAATATTAGTGTTGTATACCCATATAATCATCTGCAAGAAAAATAGTTTACACCAATTGACACCAGTAAGATAAGACAGCTAATGAACAAAAACAAAACAAAAAATATTTTTTAAAAAACCCAAACAATAACAATATAACAAGCATGAAATGAACAAGAATCTAGTCTAGAGAACTTACTTGCATTTCGTCTATTCATTTCATTTTCAAACATTTGCTTTTCAAGCTGGGAATCGTAAGAGGTGTCAAGGGGGACAGACTCGCCATGTGTATAGTGGGGGTTGGGGGGATACCCATTTCTAGTGTCCATGGGGGTATCATCTGCAACAGACAAGTAACTGTAGGTCAGAGGGAATCTAAAAAGGGCCATAGCTGAACATTAATTACAGATAAATGAGTAACTTTTGTCCCACCTCTATATGATAATGGAACAGAGTTACACAGTATTTCCTACATAAAGGGATGTAATATTTCCTACATAGAGGGATGTAATATTTCCTACATGAAGGAATGTAATAACAATGTATGTTCTAATTTAAAACAATGAAAGCTGTGAAACGTGCTTGTGTGATTAGAACTGATGAAAATTAGCAACCAAACAATATCAATCATATGATTTCATGATTTTAGCACACAAAAGCATAAGAGTGATAAAGTTTAAAAAGGCAATGAAAAATAATACAGCTAAAGAATGTCTAACATAAAAATATCATGTAAGAAATTTCTTCCTTAATGATATCTTATCAAATTGGTTAAAGTTAAACTCAAACATCAAAAATATTTGGCAGTCAAATGTGACATTTTCCATTATTGATTTATGATGATTACTTTGTCAACTCTAAACAAGAATGATCACACTATTTGCAGAAAAACTGAATTATAATGAACTCTTTTGAAATGTGTACATAAAATTATTTTAGTATCCATTGGGGATTTTTTTTACACAGCTTTAAATTCTTTAGTCATATCGCTATTATGTTTGCAGTGTGGCAGTTTATAGTGATGTGATGTCAGGCACATAGCAAGATGTCCCACCCAGTCACATTATCCTGACACCAGGATGACCAGTCCTAAAACTAACCCCTAAATGCTGAGTGACAAGCAAGGCAGCTGTTAGTGCCATTTTTATAAGTCTTTGTTATGACTTGGCTGGGGTTAGAACCCACGAACTCCCTCATCCAAGATGGACACTCAAAAATTATTTTAGTATCGTTTGGAAGGAAATATTTTTTGGGTGGAATTTTACATCATCTTCACAGGCTTGTATTAATAAGATAAAATCAATCAAGACAAGCCAAACAAAGTGGGTCATTTACTGGCTTGTTTAATCATAACATAATAATCCTGGAGTGGGAGAAAAAGACAACTGTGATAGATGGTTTCTTCTCACACTAACATATGGCTGGATGCAAAGCTAATGCCATTCCATGTGAAATAAGCAAAACAATTGTGTTTCAAAGTGATGGTTCCCTAATTACAACAAAACTTGCTTTTTTCATATTCTGGCATACCCAAGACTGTATTCACCCTGAATGAAACAGTCCATTCTTTGAAATTCAAGGTTTCTTCTTCTTGGTAGTTATTTCTATGGCCATGTTTATGACCTGAGATATGGTTTTTACTACATGTATGTCTGTGAACAGATGCTGTTTTGGTGACAATGTCATTTGATTTTATAACTCTGCCCTAAGTGAACTGTAGAAATTTCAAGTGTAATGAATGTCAGTTCGGTGTAAGACACCTATATGCATATACTGTAGACAACATTGAAAACAATTTGTAAACAATAAATACGCTGTTACAAATGAAAACATTGGAGAAAAAAATCCAGTACCAAACATCTAAAAAGGACTGTCGATATATGAAAAAATTATATTTGATAGAGATTTTCCACATGAAAATGCATAAAATAATTACTGGTGAAGAAACAAAAAGAAATTTCTTCTTTTGATTTTGAATGCAGGGTCTATTTTTCAAGCAAATTATTTTCAAAATAAAATATTTCCGATAACTTTCTGCAACTAATATTTACCCCCAAAAAGTTTTATGCACGTTATGGATGAAATAATAACTGATTGTAGTAAGGGTGTGCTCTGATGAAAATAATGGAAAGATGCTATATGATGATGAATTTATACAGTTCATCAGTAGCAAGGTACATGGCCGTTTCGGAAAAAAATAGCGGGATCCTTTGTACAGGTTTAATAGCATACTTAAAGCTGTCAATGGGTACCCACATGCTGATAATTACCCAGGTAATAAGATGAGCCAGGTACTTGTTTACCGTATACAAGTTTTCTGCCAATGCTTGTTAAGGCAGCACTCAAATCAAATTTTTTTAATTTGACAAACCTTTTGACTGAGCCTTGCATTTGTGTACTTTTTTAGTGCCAAGCAGAGGTATGGCTCTTCTAGTTGTTGTTGTTGTTGTAGGGTTTAATGCCATTTTTCAGCACACGATAGGCTATACATGGCGGCCAGTACTAATGGTGGAGGAAGAACCCGGGAGAACCACTGACCCACGAGAAACTACTGGCAAGCTTTCTCACATACCCACATTAGCCGAATCCAACTCGAACACACGCAGACAGATGTGAGATGGCAGTGATCCATAACGGAGAGCGCTTTAGACCACTCGGGGCCCCCGGCTCTTCTAGTAAATAACTGACCATAATCCCATAGCTTGTTTTCCCATGTGACAACCCTTTGATTGTGCCACAAGTGCGTTTCGGTGGCAAGTAACAGAGGGTGTCTATTTGATATTGCTGCACAACTGGTATGTGTTTAGTTTCAACAACTACGGTCAAAGTGTTACTTACAACACTCAAGCTCAGTCTCTAAATAAGCATCCGCATATGACAGTGTGATGAAGAAAAGAGGGTCAGACAATATTTACAAGGACTATAAATACCACTATGATTTATCAGACAACATTGGAGGATTTCAGAATTTTATCAGGCAAAAAGAAAAAAATATATATCTCCTACTACAATGGCTTTAAAATTAGGTTTTAAATTATTTTTTTAAAAACATAATTATTAAAATTTTTGCTATATACAATGTAGTAAGCGCTTTAAATATTGCGCAAAACTTAGATGCACAAATCAATTTCAGGAATTTTTTTCATGAGGGGAAAATAGTGCTATGGTGAGCAATGAAAAACATGGATGGTCGGCCAAGCAGAAAAATATTGGTTTTTGGCCTCAGACAATGATGATGAATTCTTGGACTTTGTAGCAGATGACATTAGATAGTGATATATATTGGATACATTTAATTTAAAAAAAATATGCAGACTTAACTTCAGGTCTGTACACATCTAATACAATTTCTTTTGAGTGGGTACCCAGGCAGAAGTTTTCAGTAATTTGAAATGCTCTTTTTATACCCGATGTATTGTATTGTTGCTTACAGGCATAGTCCAATTTGAAACAACACAGACCCTGTTCTGCTAGTGCATTATGCACTTGCACATCAGGGTATATTTCTACTGATTATTCCTAATGAACTGCAAATACCCAAATCAGCTGGTACATTATGTGATAGTAGAGCTGAGCCTGCACAGATTGCATTTGGATTAAACTCAGGTGATTATATATATATATATATATATATATATATATATATATATATATATATATATATATATATATATATATATATATATATAATGCAGTGAAAAGGCAGGAAAGCTGATTATTTTTCATATTTCTACCAAGGAACATTATAGGTTTGTCATCACAGTTATATGTATAATATATTTCTTTACAACAATAAAAATGAGTGGTCTTTTTTTTTTCATACAGGTTGTGCTGTTCAATGGCAGGTATTATTGTTTCACATAAAGGCTTTATGACTAAATGCAAGTAGGTTTCTACACATGCAACCATAAGTATCTGTCATAAACCAGTTAGTTACTTATATATATATATATATATATATATATATATATATGTATATATCTCCAGTTCAGTTACTCTCATTATTACACCCACCACAAAATATTAGAACTGATGAAAGATTTGTAACATCAGTCACATGGAACAAGACAATTAACAATAAAATAGAACTTGACGAACTTTTAGCACACTCTGACACACTTATAGGACATATTTTTATCTGAGAATGTACTTGATATGGCATTCATACTTGGCACTCAGAGGGGTTAATGCCAACTGTGATGAATACATTTATTGTAATTTATTGCATTTGAAAATTCCAAGTTAAATAATTGTTATAATAGTTTAAAAATACAGACCTAATTATTTTTTCATTTTCAAAATCTAAATAATGAACAAGCTTGATAGTTAGCACAGGCAAATTAGAAATGCACAACTGGCACTTTCACCCTTAGTTAAACTTTAATATTTTCAAAGGTTTGGAATCTAGTTCATCAGTAAGTTTTTTCCAATAAGCAATGACCAAGTTAACTTGCAGGAAGCAAAAAGTATGCAGAATAATTATGGATATGTAAGCAGACAAGAACAAAAGTTGGCACGGCAGGAATGTTCAGGTTTGGGGAAGGGAAAGTAGCTTTTTGTATTGAATCAAAATACTCACACATATGGTTTGTTGTGTAATTTGTATATGACCAGTTACTTCCATCATAATGGTTAGTTCTTGTTACTGTTCCTCTTTTACTACCACTATCTACCATATCTATGTCAGTCATACCTTGATTTTCATACCCTTGACGTGGTTTATCAGTAGGTACTGTACCGTTAACAGGCTGTGTCTGTGTTCTGTGCCTGTAAAGGATAAGTAATAATTAAAACCCATGCTTTCACAATCGAACTAAAATGTGTTACATGTTAACTTCCAAGATTTCTAAATTAAAAAATAATGAACACAACAAAACTTTCTGATAACAAATTAAAGATTCCAATTTTATCTGCTTGTAGATGTGTATTGTTGGAAAGTAAATCTTTTCCCTCATTATCCCTCCTAATGGCACATGTGCCATTTTCACATTAGATTTTTTGTTTACTTGTTCAAAGGTCTAGTAGTGCCCTACCAGTTCTCAATAATGTTATCAAAATGCATAAATCTGGAAAGCTGTAATATTTTAGTGCATTCTCAAACAATACTCATTTTCATAGTAAGTTTAAAGACTCTGTGTATGTGAGTGATTGGATTTTTAATGTAGCTTTAACAAATTTCAGTCATATTGCTACAATTTTGCAGTGTGGCAGTGTATAGTGATGCCTAGCACTGGGGCATCATGATACAGACATGTAGCATGATGTCCCACCAAGTCACAAAATCCTGACACCAGGCTGACCAGTCCTAACATTAACCTCTTAATGCTGAGTGCTTAGCGAGGCAGCCATGAAGTACCATTCTGATAAATCTTTGGTATGACTCAGCCAGAGTTCGAACCCATGACCTCCCACATCTGAGGCAGACACTGTAACCACTAGGCCACCAGAGCGTTGCAGTTTAAAGAGCATGTCAAATGTATCTACCTATTTCATGGATGACCTCAACTTTGTCCTACTTTACAGATTCAGTGGTAATTTTTACAGCCACTGATGCAAGTAGCAGTGTCCTTTCTTAAAATAATTATCCCAACCAAGATATTTAGTATAAAGATGGAAAATGCACTCACTCAAATAAAAGAAATCACTCAAATAAATATAATAATGCACCATAAAAGGTGAATGGCAAGAAATGGTTCCAATTAGGCTATTTTTATTATAGAAAGGACCTACCATATATTTGCATTTAAGTAGAGTCTAACTAAACACATACCCTGATCTACCTTCACATAATGCACTGGAAGATCAGGATCTGTGTTTTACCAATTAACTCCTAACAGACTGGGTCTCTATAGTTTGCAGTTGGACTCAACTTATAAACAAGTATATATGATACACAGCAAGTTAATTTAAGTGAGTATACATGGTAATTAACTGTTCAGAAGTCACTTCCGTTGAAAAGGCATCTAATTTGACATAATGACATACATTTGATTCCAACTGAACACTTTATGATATTGCGGCTGTGAACTTAAATTGCTTTCATGTACTGTACATTAAATTTAGTTATTGTCCTGGTTGTTAACAGTAAGCCATGAAATAGTCTTGGAGTTTAAAAAGTTAAACAAGGAAAAAGTTATACTTACGCTGCTGTTTCATTTTCAGAACTTTTCTCTAAAATAAAATAAAAAAATCACCAAGTTAGTAGAAGGAAATGAAAATTTACAATTAATCATGTCTTAAAAAATTGCCACAAATGCTTGGTGGTTAAGCATAGACTTTCAGAAGTAAACTTTGTTAAAACACTGTAATATAATCCCATAATGATCTCACCTCCTGACTAACAAATGGAAGATTAAATATATTCAAGTCCTTGTAATATGAACACATAATGTGTTTTACAAATACAAAGAGTGTGAATCAGACAAATCATATTGCTTTAAAATGATTCAACACTTACTAACGAGTTTAAAGGTAAATTTTCTACTGGTTCAAATGCTCAGCTAATAAAAAAAATTTCACATTTAAAATTCTTCTTCCTCTGTTGGACTGACATTTTGTTTCATAACAAAAATTAAGAGGCCCAAGAATGACTGAGGTTATCCTTTATACCGGAACATTTTCTTTCAAAGTCTGTCAAATTCTGTTTAGGCTCTTGATCAAGTTGTCTAAGTATATTTCTGTTTTGATATAACATCAGTCATATTTTATGGCAGATATGTATAAATCTGAAGGTCTTTAAAACCTAGGACACTTTCTGTCAAATGTTGTCAAATTTGCCTGAAACAAAGTTTTCAAAGGCTTGTCTTTTCTTTGTAACAGCAGCCGTATTTGTTTGTGGATTAACATCAACTGTGGCTTTGGATTGGCGAATTGGCAACACCTGCAAAACTAGAAAAATTATAAGCCCTTTGTGCCAGGAGGCTTTCTGCCAAATTTTGTAAAAATCAGTTTTTTGTTAATTTATTTTTATTTTTGAGAAGTCATTTTAAAGTATTTTTTGTTTGCTTTATAAATGATGACCAAATCTGGTAGCAGATCTGCGCAAACCTTAATGACCTCCATGCCATTATTCTTTCTTTCAAATTTGGTCAAATTCTGTTGGTGGTCATATTTGTAGATGAGCATTAGTTGTACAAATCTGAAAATCCATGCCAAATTTATGAAATTGGATCACTGGTTTTGAGGAAGAAGTTGAAAACAGCAAATACTGACTGGAACACTATGTATGAAGAGCCATTCAGTAAGATAAGGTCAGCTAACAATAAGGCTCTCTCTGACCACTTAATAGTCAATGGTGGTTTTCAGCGCTCATTGGCAGGCAAGAATTTCATTCACAGCAATGGAGCCCCATTTGGATATTTTAATATGTGGAAAATATTTCAAGTCCACACAACAATGATTTAACACATTAACCCCTGGAGCTTTTGACATTTTGCCTGAAAATAGAGTAGGAAACACATTTTGAAAGCTATTTCTGAATAGACTCGAAAACACCGAATCCCCGGTCAAATTTCAATAACATACTGCCTAGTTGTTAGAAACATGGCTTTTCATTGGCTATTTGACTCGCGCATGAGCAGAAGGGTAAAAGTTGTTTTTTTGTGTGTTTTTTTTGCTAAACGGAACTATTATTTTTGTATGGAGACCACTCTTTATTCCAAATGCCCATCTTATCCTAGTTTTTGCAAAGGCTCATCTGTCTGTTTGCAGTTCATACTGGTTTGCCTTAGATATGAAACCAAAAAGTCTAAGATCGGATTCCGACAACACGGGCAAATTTTGGGTTAAAAAAAGTCGGGTCCAAAAAAATGAGTTTTTAATCTGTATTTTGAAGATATTCCAGATTATTTGGTATCATCGTAGAGCTACATCTGTCTATTTTTCTATAATACCACTGATTTTAGTGCATCATGCATGACCATGACTCTACAGAGCTCGGCAGTAGGCTACTACCTACTGTCCCGTTAAGTTGTCGCTAGGGGTTAATGTGTTAACAACAGAAACAACATCTTGGATAATCAGCATCATGATATTCAATCTTTCACTCTACTTACTTAATCTCTGTCTGCGTTTGCAGATGATGACCACTAGTACAATCAAAAGGATGACAAGTACGGCAGCACAAACACAGCCAATAATGATCACTTGGGTCTCTGACAAGTCTGGAGTACTTGGCTCTCCTGCAAAATACAGGTAAATAGGTTCAAACTGTGATTCAATAAAAATTTATATCGAAAATGACATGAAACAGATGAAACTGTGAAATGATTTTTAAATGTACATGAACTTACAACACATCTCCAATTCTGTGACACAAGTCAGTATTTAAACCAATATAAAATAAACACTGGAAGTGAGGTTACAGTTGATCACTTTTTATCAAATTTATCTTTCAAAGATGCACCATTAATGCGAATGGTGGCAACAGGTTAAGATGTCTGATTTAGAGACTGAAACATAATTTCAAAGTCAACTGTATAGGTGTTGTGTGTTGTGTGTGTGTGTGTGTGTGTGTATGTGTGTGTAAGAGAGAGAGAGAGAGAGAGAGAGAGATCATATTTGGCAAAAGAGAACTTGGATATTTTAGGATCCAGACTTGGTATAGCTCATAAACCTGGTGTATTTTAAAATGGAGCTATGATGATAAGCTGCCAATATAGTCTGAAATGATTTATAGCCAAATACATGTTCCCCTAATGAGCCTCTTAATGTTTTACAGCCATGCCAACAAGCTATGAAAAGCCTAATCATGTGGAGAACACATTTCATGCCTTAAGCCAGGAACATACTATCTGCAGATAAAAGGTTGCTATGACAACCTACCATGTTGTTTAATTAAAAGAAAATGTTAATTACATTCTGGGATGGTAGCCCACCAAGTACCATACTTGCTTATAAGCCATGTCCAACTGCAAATTGCACAGACCCAGTTCTGCCATCGCATAATGTACTGGCATATTTGAGTCTGCAGTTTTTGGGGAGTAATCAGTAGAACAAACACATGCCCTGCCAGTGCATTATGTGATGGCAGCTCAGGTAGTTATTCAGAAACTTGGTAATGAATGGTTTTGTGACACTGAACAACATCAGTAACTGAATTTTATCAAAATTTGTGATTTCATGTGTAACCTCAGTGATCTCATGTGTTTGACCTAAATTATGTCATAATGCTACAACAATGGACAGCACAAGATTTGGGAACTGAAGGCAGTGATGAATTAAGCTCAATGATTTTAAAACTCAAAATTTTCACATATCTTTTACCATGTTGTCAGATAAGAATGTACCTTTGATCCTTTGTTTTGTAGTATGTACCTCATGTATATGTGACTTATGAAGGGAGTTACCTTCCCAGTGTTTGTTTTTTTAATTCTTCACAATTACATTTCAAAAAGTATTGATACCAAATGCCAGCATTGTGCTCATGTGCCAATAAACCCTAAATCTGGACTTTTACTATTAACCTAGATGTCACAGTACTTACAGTAGTGGACAACAGAAAAAGTCAAAACTGTGCAAAGAAGTGATTAATTTTGCTCACTACAGTCATTCCAAAATGGAGAAAATGTTCACATCAAGGCAAATCAAAATGAATCATGCATTTTGTATTTCATTTTGTTGCAATTAAAGCTTACATTTACGTGGAAGGGTGAAATTCTTTGTATTTATAGTTTTCATAGGAGCCGCAGTAGCTCATTGCCAGACTCAAGATTAATGGAGTGCGGGTTCATAACTTACCATTAGACCAACCTGAGTACATGGCTACTGTGTTGTGTCCATGGGCAAGCACTTTACTTCAGTTGCCTTGGCAAAAATCTAAATAATCTACTTGTGCTGCTGTGCCATAAAGCACCAAACCAATTAACTTTTAACTGGCACCATACAGCCAGCTTTTTTGTGTTAGGACCTAATTCAAGCATACTTATATATATAAGCATTCAAAAAAGAATGTTTTTCATTATTTCAATTTGTTGAGGAACTGAATATTTAATATTCTTTTATGTAGATATTCAAAATAATTTTTGTCCAGCTTTTATAGTTAGAGATTCTGACCAATGACCTTTTGACCCAACAATCAACAATCTTCTTCAGTATTACAAGTGCATGTCATGTATAAAGTTTGGCCTTACAGTCAGTGACCTTGACCTCTGGACTCCAAAGTCAAATTTGTTCTTTCTTTCCCTATGTACAAGCCATCCACAAAGTCTGGTAACTGCAGATGGATCAGAAATTACTGAACATTTCTGAAACCATCATCGTTACTTCAGTATGTGACAATGACCTTTAAGTTTTTTACCCCAAACTTGATATGGTTCTTCCTTAAGCTATGTGCAAGCCAGCCTGAAATTCCACAACAGTATATGGTGGAAAACTCTTATCTATTGTATGGAAACTAAATTTCTAATGCATGTGGATAGATGGATAGTGCAGATGATAAGAATTATTATTATTATTATTGTTGTTTGTTGTTGATAATGATTATAATGGTGGCAGTTGTGATGTTGCATGTCTACATTGCCAAAAGCTCTTGCTATAAAATGTATTCAATGGGAGAAAGCCTCTTCTGTTTTTACAAAGATCAAAACTTACTTCACAAGAATAAGTTACATTAAAATTATTGTATTTCTTCTTAAAGAAATAAAGCACTCAGAGTTTGACCTTTCTTCATTAGAGAAAAAAGAAGCAGATGTATATATAAAAATCCATGGTTACATCAAGATACTTAAACATTGCTGATTACAAAGGCGATCAAAGTTGCAAAAATGTTATGATCAATATGATGTCATAATGCATTTATGTGCAATTCAAATCAGCACACTACAAATGAAAGGGAAGTTAAGCATTACACTACTGGGATTAGCATAATCTGTGTGACAAGAACTGACTTATCCTTTAAGTGTCATTTAACTCCACGGTAACATGGTAATGAAGGCCACTGGTATTATTGGTGCTCATTCAGCAAGACATTAAAATTTCATCTTATTTTTAAACATAATGATGCAGAAATATTGTGGTTTATGTACAAAACAGACTCCACAGTGTCCTGTAATCCCTATGGGAAATGACAATTTCTTCTTATCTCAGGGATATACTATTAATTAGTTCCTCAGCAGGTCACTGAACCATTCTCCTTGCATAACATGTGTCTTCTTCTACTGAATGAAGTATGCTAACAGTAATGAACAGTTACCATGACAACTGATGGAATACTGCAGCAGTATATCAGTTAAAACTTGTCAAAAAATTTGAATACTACAAAACATGCTGATGTTCAGTGATTTTTTTCTTGCTCATGTGTTATAGCCGTATGCAAACCACTTCCTGTTAAAACCATATGCAAACTACTTCCTATTATAAACATTTGCAAACCACTTTCTAAACAGAGGACTGGTCATGAATACATGTTTTAGCACCCATTGTATATGCTCATTTAAACTGAGTACATATGCAAACTGCATAGACCCTGATCAAGGTCCATGTTGTTTTGTACTTGGACTGACTTGTAACAAGGCATAGATGGTAGATCCTCCTGTTTTACAGACAGGGTAAACATGTATCCATTTCAAGCCTGTGCTACAACTGAGTGAACACAATACAAGAACAAGATGCAAAAAAGAAAAAATAAGCTGTACTCTGAACAATGGTCCAAAAGCAGGGATTTTATCTGACAGTGACAGAATTAGTAAACAATCATTACTAAAATCCAGTACTATTTATTTCTCCACTAATTAACTGCAACAAAACTGTTTCAAGAACAACACTGGTACTGTACAACATGTGAAACTGAGAACTACGTACACATTCCTATATAACAATAGGAAATAGTGACCTCAGCATTATAACAAAAGACGACAGGCAAAATGCTTCATAACTATACAAGTAATCTACATTGGGACATAGAAGCACACAATGAAT
The DNA here is from genome assembly GCA_028554795.2 of Sinohyriopsis cumingii. NCBI lineage: Eukaryota > Metazoa > Mollusca > Bivalvia > Unionida > Unionidae > Sinohyriopsis > Sinohyriopsis cumingii. Next base: position 65,264,934 of record CM068831.1, read on the forward strand.
TGCTTGTATATCTAATGCATCTACTACTGTAATAGAAAACTGCCTTCAATCAACAAACTCAATGTTCAATTCATTGTTCAATGGTGTTGCACCAGTGTGGTGTGTATTGTGTATTTCTGATTTATCACCTTAACAGACAGTCTCTGGGTTTAATAATGGTTTCGTTGCAAGACACTACCATACAATAAATAAAATCGCCCATTGCTGCCCATACATAAATGGTGCACCTGTCTGTGACACATACAGTAAATAAAATTGCCCATTGTTGCCCATAACATAAATGATGGACTTGGCGTGACACATACCAGTTCATAGTAGCAGGTGCTTGATACATGTACATGCATGAGGGCCCAGAATTAAAGTCAAGCATACTTTTTGCTCTAGATACGATTTCTGGTAACTACCCACCTCCTTCATTTGAAATAAAAACACAGGAGAAATGAGAATTATCCAAATAGGAGGGATTTAATAAAATCGTAGCTTCAAATAATTAGTGAATTTTGCACAATGTTTGTGTGTGCAATGATTTTGTTTTGAATTTTGTGTATCCTGCATTCAAACAAGTATGTTCTAGACAAAACCTTGTAAAATAGATAACACAGATAGAGCTGAGGAGAAATAAATACCATCCATTTCAGGGATTTCATTGAGTTATTTTTTACTGCTTGTACTCAACACAGGTTGTTGCTGAGTGAGAAGTGAGATGGCACTGAATCGTAATGGTGAGTGCTTTAAACCTTTCGGCCACTCAGGGCCACCTCAACACAGGTTAATTTATAACCAATGATGCGTATGCAAATGAGTTCACCAATTTCATGTACAGAAATTGCTCAATTTGTTTAAAAAGTATGCAGATGAATAGTGATTTAAAAAAATTAAATTACTATACCCTAGTCAAATTATTAATTATCATTTTTTTAAAATACTATGTGAAATTTTCTGCTTTCACTTAGCTCTTATTTGATTATATATCATCACTTTAGACAGTGGGCCTCACCAACATGCCAATTTATTATTGATCACTGCCACTTCCTACCAGTCTTTCTTTAGAATCAACCTGGGGATGTGGCACAGTATAGCCAGTGGAGTCTGCTGGTGCAGTATTACCTGAGCTAATTGTTATGTTGTTGTTGTTGTTATAGGGTTTAACACCATTTTCAGCACAAGATAGGCTATACATGGCAGCCAGTATTAATGGCGGAGGAAGAACCCGTGACAACCCGGAAAGAACCACTGGCCCACGAGAACCTTTCTCACATACCCACACTGACCAAGCCAGAGACTTGAACCCATGCAGACAGAGGCTAATATGTTAGCTTGGTACAAAGGTGTAAATCAAAAACCAATCCATAGACTCAAATGCCTCATCATTACAAGGTTCTGGAGTAGGTGACTGAAGGGTATCAATGATTTTCCTTTTTCTAATCCCATTCATCATAAATTAATAATACTTCTACACATCCAATTATTTCCAAGTGTTCTTCAAAGCTAAATCCCCATTCAAAGAAGTAAACTGAACAATTTTCCATGTTAACACATGCTACAGTAAAACAATACTCCTGTTTGTAAAGTGAACTTTTTCTCACCTGCAAAAGTAGGGGTCTGATGCCATTTTTTGGCACAATTGACTATACATGTTGGCCAGTATATCTGGCAGAGGATGAACCCCAAGAATAAACACTTTAGCTACAGGAAAGCTTTCTCACATACCCATGTTGGTGGAGCCTAGCATTCAAACAAATCTGTAGCATGACACTCCTCAAACTCTAGACTGGGCCTCTCTCATATTCACAGTAATATGTCCAAAATATTTTCTCTAATTTGCCTGAAAGAAACCTTAAGCCTGCAATGTGTGATTTTCAATTCAAGTTCATTAAAGACATTACTAGATAATTTTTACTCTGCTACCTGCTGGGACTCCATCGGTAGGTCCCTTCATATTTGTTCTTGTGGACTTAACATATTTCTGCAAACCTCACATTGGTCCAGCCTCAAATCTTGAAACCATGTGAACAGGGGTGAGATGGCAGTGATTGGCAAAGGTGAGCACTTTAGACCACTTTGCCACCCAGGGCCATGATCATCTACTTAACTGTCAAATCCTATACAGACTTTGTGTGTACAAAGCAAAGCATGACTTAGGAAACTACTAACTGGTCACTGTATTTCCTTGCTTGTTCAATATATTGAGAAGTTACTGTTATTATGACAATTAAGCTAAGCCAGTAGATTTGTGACTTGGGGTGGGTTGACATCAATATTAGCTAGGACCATCTAGATATCATATTTGTGAAAACCCATGCTGATATGACAATCGTACAGGAAGAGTAACCAGTGTGATGAAAGAACAATTAGATGGTTTACTTCGTACTTAAATGAGAGAACACAACATGTTTACATAAATAATGTTCTGTCTGAACCTGAAACAATTAGATATGGAGTACCACAAGGCTCAATTCTAGGTCCACTACTATTCATTTTATTTATTAATGACCTACCACTTTTACTAAGAGACTCAATAACATCTACAGATCTCTATGCAGATGACACAACATTGTCAGACATCCAAAACACAAAGCATGAGCTCGAAATTTCTTTACAGAATGCCCTAAACAAACTGGAAAACTGGTGCACATGTAATGGCATGGTGGTAAATACTGGTAAAACTAAAATATTACTTATCTCAACACGGCAAAGAAGGACAAATCTTGATAGTGATGAACTATGTCTGACATGGAAGGATACAAATCTGCAAATAGTCTGTCATGATAGGCTACTTGGTGTTCTGGTAGATAATAACCTATCATGGACTGAACATATCAAACATACCAGTAAAAAAGTCAATTCAAGTTTATGGCTTCTCAGTAGGATAAGACATTTTCTCCCTGAAAGGCACAGGAAACTATTTTATAACAGTTACATACAACCCTATTTGGACTACTGTAGTACAGTATGGGGTAATTCAAATGATAAAAACATAGCAAAGCTGGCACATCTTCAAAAAAGAGCATTTGAGCTAATATCAATCCAGAAAGAAAGCAAGGAAAGTTTAGCTGGTAGGTTAAAAATATTACCTATTAAAGACCGAATCTGTTTGAGAAAAGCCAAATTAATGTACAGGATATCTCAGAATAGTGCTCCTGAATATTTACAATCACTATTCCAGTATAGGCTACCTGGTAATACTCCCCACCTGCGATCCATGTCAAGCAAACAGTATAAAATTCCCAAACCAAATAAGGAGTTATTTAAAAAAAGTTTCCAATACTCTGGAACTCTGCTCTGGAATAGTATTCCAGCTGAGATTAGAAATGCCCACTCTATTTCCTTCTTCCAAACCCAATATATCCAGTGGCTTCAGAGATGCAGCTTAAATAAATGAATTCCTTTGTATGAGGGCCTCAAGGTAGATTAGTTTTTAGCTAATTGTGTTACCCTCTTTAAATAAGGTCATTATTATTATTATTATTTTTATAACAATATTTACAACATGACCACCATGGTTGTATATTAGATTTCTAATTACCACCATTTTCAGTTAGAACCAACTAGAATGTATTACAAGAAATCATTTAGTGAAAATCCCATATATGAGCATACCAAAATGAGTAGCGATAACAAGACTTTCAAGATGGCTGCAAAAAAAGGAGACATTATGGGATTTCAGATTAGCACCATGGATCTGCTAAATTTCATAAGTCTTTCAGTGAAAATCCCATGCTGGTGGGATAAATGTGTGCTATGTTTCAAGTTTCAAGGCAATCCTCCAAGTACATTAAAAGAAATATTGATAAGAAAATGGTGCTAACGGATGAACAGCTGACAGACAATAGATCTGGTCCATGACCAGCTGACCTATATAAAAAAAGATTAATGTCTCTCTGATTTCATTTCTATTTTCAACTTTGATGGATAAACATTCAGATGTTTTTAGTGTTCAGAAAAACAAACTACTTGTAGTTTTGTGGGTTTAACAACATTTTCAGCACATGAAAGGCTATAAATAGTGGCCGCCAGTATATTTGGTGGAGGAAGAACCCAGGAAAACATTTAAAGAACAACCAATTCAGAAGAAGTTACTGGTAAGCTTTTCCACATATCTATGATGGTCAAGCCTGAGACTCTAACCCACATGAACAGAGGTAAGATATCAGTGATATGTTCACGTGAGTGCCTCAGACCACTTGGACACCCAAAGTCCATCTATGTCACTGAATACTCATCTCTACTCAAACCGTCATTAAATAATACACTGAATGCATTTCAACCTGAAAGCATACAGATGGAGATCACAAGAGCACAATTCACCACTGAGCATGCAGAAATTATCAAACTGTTGGAAATTTAAATAATTCTTATTATCTCAAGCAGAATGTGAACAAGGGGTGTGTCACAAACTGTATTACAAGTAATTGGGACTGACCATTTACTTTTTCTGGGTGTTATCAAAAACATAGTACAAATATGGCATTGTCAAGCAAATGGATTTGAAGTCGATGCAAAGCCACTTGTCTGGGCCTGTGTCTTACAAAGATTTCTTTAAGCAATTGGACAATGGTTTACATCATGGCCTGGAGGAAATGAATGCTTTACATGAACTATTTTGAAACAAAAGAACACAAGTCAATTTAACACGATTTAGTACTTGTTATCTGAATAATACAGAAGTTTCAATGTTTCAATATAATTGAACCCCCCGCTCTTTCAAGCACATTGAATTTGTGTGTGTGTGTGTGTGTGCTTGTATGTGTGAATCATATTTACAGGTGTCTGCAGGCTAGAGGCTATATATCCAACATGCGTATTTGCTGAATCACTAGCTGTCTACATGTAGACAGGTGTACTATATGCAGAACCACAACTGTCATTTTTACTCATTTGCACCTTTCTTTCCTTTCTTTTTCATGTTCCTTACATTGATTTCCTTCCTATCTGATGCATAAAAATCCTTTCTCCAAAACACAAAGGTGCATGCCTACTGGTGCTCTTCACATCAATAAAATATGATATACTGTGCACATGTAGGTACATGTACATGTCAATGACACAGAAGTGTACTAGGTGGTACACACTGGGGGGTTTGGTGAAGAACAATGGAACAAGGTTCCTCGTAGGCCAAAAGAAAAGAATTGGTCATGAAAGTGCCATTGACATAAATAAAAGGGATCTCATCCATGTGAGATATTTTCTTAAAAAGCCATTTATATCAAAAGAATGGCTGTTTGCAGTAGACAGTTCTAACTTTAACAGTGACCAATATTTAATATGGATGCCAGCCAACAGAAAAATGTCTTATCTACTAATGTAAGATTTGTCAGAAAGTTCTGACCCTACTAAACTAGGTAAATCTTGTACCTTGATCTGCCATGGTCATCTGCAGTACAACAATATCAGAGTTTAATAGAATCCTTCATTAGCATTAGTTCAGCATAAGAAAATTCCACCAGAAGATCAGGGAATTATGGTAATTCAGTTCGTAGAGGCATCAAGCTCATTCATCCAAGAATCATGGATGCCTCTGCAAGTCCTTGAGAAAGGCCCTTTGCTTCCATCCATTTCCTCTATATGAAATAGAGGGTCAGAAATTTTCATCATCAACAGCAAGATGATTTCCCCCACAAAATTCTGATCCCTTTTGGTGGAATTTCATATCCTACACTAATGTACAATGATGAAATATTTTTCTCAAATCCATGAATGAAAATCGAGAGCCAAATTCAAAATGGCACTACATACTGTGTTAAATATATGCATTTCTTGACAGGCTCAAAAATCATGTTCTCTGTTTGGATTTTATGTAATTTCTCAAGTTTTCCTCAACCTTCTCTGACAATAAATATCAAGCATGGGTACTGGGATTGGTGTTGGCATCTCATTCAAGTTTCCCTGTCTATCTGGCCAAATAATCAGATGACCATCCCTGTTTCATTTTGCTTATCCAAGCACTTTTTTCCCCCTTGGTAAAACAAAAAAAAACCAATTATAAAAAATCCCTGAAACTGATTTGTGCAACTTAAAGTGCTTAGCACATTATATATACTAATCATTCTATATATGATATAGATTTAAACTTTTTTAAGCACAAAGCAATTTTTTTAAAAATTCCTAAAACTGACTTGTGCAAATAATTGAGCTGGTTTAGCCAAGTACTTGAAGTGCTTTGTACATTTTTTATGCAAATCATTATGAAATGTCTTCTTTAAAGAAAACCAAAAACAACCCACCTACCTACCCTAATTTTAAAACCAGATCAATCGGAACCACACATATTCTTTTTTGGCCTGACATCAGTAGTGCCATTTATGGAGTCGAGACTTCAGTGTCACTTCCCTATTTTATACACAAGCTCACTTATAACAGCATAATGTCTAGCATATTTGCACTATGTGATACGAAAAGATTTAATGGTACCCAACTCCTGAAGACAGTCACACATGTAACATGCATCAGTTTATTAATTTAATGCAAAGGATCTCAACCAGGTTTTTAAGAATTGGTGTAAAATGGTTTGCACAAGAACCGTACACGGTAGCCTACCTGGTTTAATCTGAACACTTTCAGCAACTAATCTGAACACTTTCAGCTGCAAGTCTAGCACAATAACCACTGAGACAATGTGGTTCCTGCCTTCATTAATGTTATGTATATTTAATTTGCATTATTTGTTAGTTTTTATGCCTTATATGCTATGGATAATTGTATTTATTTGGACTTGACCTTGTCCAAAATCAAGTTCATTTTCTACCTAAACTGAATCATTGATTTTGGTTTTGTAAACAACATTTTTATCTCAAGCTGAGTCCTAACATTAAAGTTTCCCAATGAAATTCTGGGTCTACCTGTTCTTTACCATATGTTATATTACAATTTCAGTAATGGACCCTCTAATTAAAAGTAAGATTTTATCTTGTAAATATTTTGCTAACTGTACCCAAGGTCCAGTTGAGGACTAATTAAAATTTGTTTATCTTGAAATTATTCATTATATATTCACTGGAAATACAAAGTGCTCATCTAAAATACTATTCTTGAGAACAGACTTGGATTTATAGTGAAATTTAAAAAAGGATATATTCTTTGATATTATTATTGTGGTTCATAAAAGACTGATGGCACATCATTACTATTCAGGCCATCACAGGCACATCAACACCTTCAGCATTGGATTTATTTTGAAATGCTACAAAATGTTTTTTCAGAACTTCCAATATTAAGACTTGTGTTAGAAATTTTAAGATTATTTTAGATTTAACCCTTTAGCTCAAAACGGCTGATGTTTACAGCAGGCGTCGAAAGGCGCTTCCATGCGAATGGAGTAGAGGCACCAAAAGGCATTTGCATGAGGTAAAGGGTTAACTCGCAATAATACCAAAAGTAACTTTTCATATAAAATTTTCACTCTGTAGTTTAGGGAAATAAAATGTTTGTTGAATGTTCCAAATTGTTTTGATTTTCACTCTTTTCTATTACATATTTTAACACCATAGATTTGTAATATTAGCCACGTCTTCCAACATGCAGGAGAGCTTATTCTGCATCTCCAACCTCTGGGAAATCATGGTTTTTTGTGTGCCTGTTTTTATGCCTGGAGGATGATTACAGTAGATCATGTGATGAATGATAAGTCATGTGATGAAATTCAGATATATTCTCCATCCCTGTTCTAAGACTAAAGACCATGATTATACAGGTGTGGGAATGTGACATATGATAACCTTGCCTATCAATACTATTAAAGGTAATTACCTCACATAACAGACATGCAGAAATGGAAGAAATTGGTATGACTGCTCACCAGTACTATCCGAAATAATGACAGAAGATCCCTTTTTGTCAAGTCCACATTTTTAGTTTCTATAGAAAACCGAATAAGGTTAATCATTTTGGCCAGAGATGTTTCTCATGATGATGTCCATGCCAAGAAAGTCTTGGGGTCATTCTAAAAGAATTAGGTTTATATGAAATAAGATCTATGCATTTTCCTTGTTCAAGTCACAGTGATCATAAATATTAACTATGACATCACAAACTCAAAAGGCTTCATTCCTACTCCAAGCTGAAGTCATCAACAAAGCTTAGTTGACGTATGTGATGTAAAACTCATGTTTTTGTACAGAAACAATTTTTATTGTTGCAGTGTGAACGTGACATTTAACATTTTGAATCCATGATTAAATGGGTTCTTCCTTTGTCAAAGTGCAAGCCATTGACAAAGTCTGGTAACCGTAGATGATGAAGACCTTTAGTCAATTTGCAGAATTAATTTTTCCTCTTTCAGTCAGAGTTACCATGGTCTTGTGATCTTGACCATGACTGTGTTTGTCCTTAAGTTGTCCACAAAGTTTAGAACTTGAATTATTGTGTGGAAATCATTTTTCTTTTTAGCCACAGTAAGCTTAGCCTTCAAGTTTTTGACATGGACATTGATATTGTTCTTATTTACCTGACATGCAAGATGCACATAAAGTACAGTAATTATGGATGGATGACAGTCTGCGTTAATGTGTTAAATGAAACTGGTAACAGACAACATTATAATGTAAAATGCTACGTCTTATAACAAGCATATACAAATCTTACTAAGTATTTTATGGATTTTACCCTTTTGTGTCTTAATCATTCTTCTGTGGGATGCCTAAACTTACTCTGCAGCATACAGTCAGGATTATGATGTTGTGCCATTAACTGACAATGTATGATTCATGTTAATTTTAACAAAAATCATCCAACTGCATAATTTTTGTGCATCATGCATGCAAGCCCCACCTTTATTTCTTTCCTAAATCATGCTATTTAGAAAATTCCTTCCTCTATACACATATATACAGTGCTAATGGATGGACACCCACATGAACACAAAACTGATAGTTACAGTAACTTCATTTAGATCACCTTGGCTTTTTTGTGAGACCAATATATCTCATGCATGTATATCGACAGAGTAATTTACAGAAAAATCATATATTTTCTATGCCAGAAATTTCTTCACAAGACTACCGGTACCCCGACTATTTGCAACTTCTTGGTCAGTCCTGGTTTTGTAACCAGCCAAGGTGGACCAAATGTCAGATATCTGCATACATTCAAGGTATGATTCATAGCATTGGGCAAAGTCTCCAGTCATTTCACTCTTCCATTATGGCTCGCTTGATGAAAAAAAATAAAATGGTTTTCAATTTACAAAATTATTTCCTTTATTTCTCTTGATACCAGGCAAATCAGTAATCTTTCACTCGGGATATATACTCACCTTTTGAGCTACTCATGTTGACAGACTGGTAAAGAAAGGTGTTAATCAAGTCTCAAGAGCACGGTATTTCCTCCAAATCACAAGTACAATTAACAATTTTATTAGTGTCCAGGCAAAATATCTCCTTTATTTGCAACACATAGAGCTCAATTTCTGTGTGCATGCATTAATTACTGGGTATTTATACACAAGGCAACTCATTGTATAAACAAAGCCAAGTCCGCCATGAATACTGGTCAAGCATGAGTGATCTGGTTTACGTACATGTCCAATGTTGTTCAATTTAGCCAGTAAAGGTGAATTACTAATAACTTCCCACTGTTTATCTGGGTAGATTTCCTCTTTTATAAGAAAAAATGTTCAATCCATACATTAAATCAATTGTATACAGTCATTATTTCCTCGTACACATAACAAATTAGATTTTAAATCAAGATACAAATCGTTAATTGGCCTAGACTTTGTGGCTACCATTGATTTGTACAGTAAACGTCTTGATTTTGATGGCATATATTCCAGACAGCAAAAACACAAACTCCTCACAACAGATGCAAATATGAATCACAAGCTGATAACAGAAATATGAATATCCAATGTTTTCAGCTCTAAACGTGTCCAACAGAACAAATATTGTTTTTCACTATTCACCGTATCTCAGTCGAGAAAACTGGTAGTAGTAACTGCAGACTGGGCCCCCTGCCTTATCATACAGCTATGAATTGACAGGCTTTTGTTGCTTTAGTGAAAGGAGAGAACTGTACTACTAGCCTGAAGCCATGGTATTTTGGAGGCTCCATATGGGGAAACGTGGTAATTAATGACTACTGTTGAACAGATGTTTACACTTGGGTACAAAGAAAATTACAAGTTTTAGATTTTCTAAAAAGCTTGCCGTACTGTAGTTAAAACAATTGGATGTCTGATATAAACCCACTGATATACAGATAATTAGCCTGGATGTTAGTGGAGGGTTTGTGGAGATTACAAGTTAAAAGCTTTACATTTACCTGTTTTGAGGACTAAAATTTGGATTATGACACAGGTTTTATGAAAAGAATTGATAGGAAGAATGACACAAATCAGGAAGCATACATGAAAATACAAACATACAAAAAAATTGCGTAAGTGTCAATAAATGTCAGACTTGAATGGTAAGGGTAATACACCTCAGGGTCTTTCCCTACCAGTCAGAAAACTTGATCTTGGGTCATAACATGGAAACAAATGATATTCCCAGCCTGTAACTATATACAGGCTTACTAGGCATGATTAGGCAAATGTACATACTAGTACATTTAACTAACACTGACCCAGGGTTTATCATTCCCCCCTGGTACCAAGTCTCTGGGTCACTGCAAACATAAGCAACTGAGATCACCACACACATGCACACCCACCTATATATTCCCAGAGACTAGAGCAACATTAGGTTGTAGCTTGAAAACATTAAAGATTTGTACCCTATAACAGTGTACATAATTACTAGGCAGCCAAAGAAAACTGATGTTCTTGGGGCAGACCTCACCCTAAGTGACCAACTCATGAGGTTGAAACTTTGGTATTAGTAAAAACAGGCATGTGTGACCATGCTGTGATCCTTTCTATTAATTTTGGTTAAATTCTGTCAAGACTATTTGGAGAAGTTGTTCAAATGTTGTACTGTTTCTGTCAAAGTGGCAATAATTTATTCCAGATCTCTTTTCACAAAAATTAAAGATCTTTAAGACTGGATATTTTCTGTCAAATTTGGTCAAATTCTGTGGAGTAGTTTTTGAGAAGTAGTTCTTATATTTTTATTTTTTTAGTAATGGCTGCCTTATCTGAAGGTAGATCCTCATCATTCATATCAAACTAAAAGGTCTTCATGTCAGAATATTTTATATTAAATTCGATCAAATGTTATTAAAAGCATTTTTAAAAGAAGTTGTTTAAAGTTTTTCCCTATTTTTAGTAATGGCAGCCATTTATACCTAATGGCAGATTTATATAATTTGTACTAGTGGAAAGGTCATCATGCTTGTATGCTTTCTGTCAAATTCTGTTTTGCAGTTTTTACAAAGTTGTTTTAAGTTTTTCTGTTTTTAGGAAAATGGTGGCTATATTTGATTTTGGATATGCATTATTTAATACAAATTGGAATGATTTCTACACCACAATGATCTGTCAAATTTGGTCAGATTCCATTTTGCAGTTTTTTCAGAACTAATTTTCAGGTTTTTCTGTTTGTAGCAATGGTGGCTATATTTGATAGTGGATCAGCGTCATTTGTATGAACTTTAAAGGTCTTTGTACCATAGTGCTTTCTGTCTATTCAGTATAAACTTTAAAGGTCTTTGTACCATAGTCCTTTCTGTCTATTCAGTATAAACTTTAAAGGTCCTTGTACCATAGTTCTTTCTGTCTATTCATTATAAACTTTAAAGGTCTTTGTACGATAGTGCTTTCTGTCTATTCAGTATAAACTTTAAAGGTCTTTGTACGATAGTGCTTTCTGTCTATTCAGCTTCAACTTCTTGTCTTTCGAGAAGCAGTCATTGAAAGGATTTTCATTTTTTAGTAACTGTGGCTATATTTAGGGGCAGAACAGCATTATATAGCAACCATGTTAGACATGTGACAGATTGGTTTAATGACCAAGTTAACTATCCTCACTGGTTAAGTGAGCTCAAAATAATTAAGATACTACTTGGTTATATAAGTTATTAACATAGCGGTCAAAACAACTGACGAATACTCAAATATTAGCGTGACGTATGTCCATAAAAAAAATTGGTAACCCTGCACCTGTATTACATTTTTCAAACCAGCTAAAGTGTACATGTTGGTTACAATATTACAAGACAGCCTATAATCTCTTAATAGAACACTTTATGGTATGTAAAATCAACAGCTCCTGGTTATGGGATTGTTGTGAGAGCAAACAAACCCCATCTGTGTCCAAATATAAACTACTGTATATACTCGTTTGTAATCTACTCGCACACAACATAGACCCTGATCTGCCAGATTGCATAGTGATGTTGGTCCTATTGATTACTCCTAACAAACTGTAAAGGCTGCCTGTGTATTGTGTGATTGCTGAGCTTGGTCTATGCAGTTTGTGGTTGGACCAGACTTCTTAGTGACTATATACGGCATGTGTATAGAAGGTCAGGCGAATTAGGATGGCAAAGTAACTGGGTAAATGTACTACAAGGCTTATCCTTTTGTGTACAAAAGTCTTCAGGCATGCAAAACTAGTATAGGTTACATATAATATTTAATGGCTTCAGGCATAAAAGATTGGTAGAGTTACTTATAATATTAAATGGCTTCTGGCATAAAAAAAACTGGTATGAGTTATTCATAATATTAAATGACTTCGAACATGCAAGATTAGTACAAGTTACTTATAATATTAAATGGTTTGGTGGCATGCAAGATTGGGACAAGTTACTCAATATTCAATGGCTTTTATCATAACTTTTGTATCTACAGTCATCTTTTAAATCACACTGTATGGGATTTTGAAATGTATTTGAAATGTATTATAAAAAGATGTTTAATTTGTAATACAACCTGTGATTATAATGATATTTTTAACAATTGACTAAAGTAGTACAATTAAGCAGACAAAGAAATCATGAATGTGTCATGTGACATTAATATGTGACAAGAAATAAATAAGATTGGTGATTAAGGGCACAGAAACATAAGCAGGTTATGTGGTGCCCAGGAAAGTGGAGTAAAATACCTTGCCCAAGAACACATCAAGATAAACAACTGGCACTGACTCAGTAGTAGGATTTGAACCCACACCATTTTCAGTCAGGAGCCTGACACACTAGCTACTGAGCCACTGCAGTTCCTAAATACAAAATATAGAGATCAAACCCAGGACATATGCCAACAAATTCAAGCAAACATACAAAGCTAGAAGATCATGACCAGCCAAAGTTGGATATCTTAAGTAGGTTTTTTGTTCTTCTCATTCTGGATTCCAAACTCGTCTCTGACCTATTGGGATTCATAAACAAAACTCAGTCCCTCACCAACATCAGCATATTCTCTCACATCACTACCATGACCCAAAAATAAAAACTGGCCGCAACATCACATCATAACAGGTAAAGGGAAAGCACAGCTGCTGTTGAGCACTGAACTCACAACCTTTCTGATCAAAAACTGGCATGCATCCTGCTAGACTACAAAGACTAGACAAAACGATCCAGATCAGATAACATGACCTTAAAAAAAGAAACTTCTATGCTCAGTTTGAGCTCAAGTTTAATTACGAGTCAATCAAGAACAGTGTCACAGATGTCAAGTTACTTGTGATTAATTGAACACGATTCTCAAGCAAAACTCAAGTATACAGACTCGGATTTCCAAGACAGGTCAGTTAGATGCATGCATAACCTTGACCTCAAGAAATGGAATGAAACTTCACAAGTTCTTTACCATCATGTTACAGCATAAACAGAGTCATGACCTTGAAACAATTATTGCAGACTTTGGTACAATGTATAGCCAAAATGCTAACTTTCCATCTTCTGCCTTGAACATAATCACAACAATTAACCCCATGAATCTGGTGTGTTTCTGACAAGATATTATTTGTATGCAATGTCTACAACTGCTCCAAAATCAGTATGGTTTGGTTTTCTGGTTATCACTTAGTTATCTGTTTGACAGTGGTGAAGCTGTGTTATCTCTTTCATCATGGATCCTAATGAAATCTACAGCAAAACTAAGATAACAAAACTAAGACAAACACTCATGAAATCGCTATTTTACTCATCCCTCGTGCATTTTTTTGTATTATTCACAAAAAGGGCATAAATTATACATAGAAAGAACAAAGAAATAAGACATGAATGCCAGGTCCTAATTAAAACTTTTCCCAAGGCAATCAACAGATCATAAAGATAAACTTGTCTGAAAATGTTAAGCAGAACATCACTTTTGAATCCCTTATCAAAATTCAGTAAAAAAATTAGGCCTGAACTTGCACTATCTTTAATTAGTGTGGGCTTACAACAATGTATCTCTCATGCAATGTGAGGACTGAAGACATAAACAGGAGGCTCAACTGGTTCTGGGATTGCTCACCTGACTGCTGCCTATCAGCAAAAGCAGACGGCTGAGAAATCTGAGTCAGTAGGAGGCTTACTGGAGAAAATCTGTTTTTTTTCTTATGCATTTTTATGACACATCAGCTGCATTTGTCTGATACTAAAATGCCTTTTTGTTAAGTTTCCTTCTTTTAAAGTTGGTTTAATTTGGATGAGCATAATTTTACCAAAAAAATATGTTGAATGTGTTTCTATCTTTATTACCATGGCCATTTTAAGGCCAATCTCCAAAATGTATATAAAGACTAAAAGTTCCTCACACCATAATGTCTTCTTTCAAATTTGGTAAGATTTTATTTCTTGGTTGTTGAAAAGTTGTTTAAATTTTTTAATTTTAAGTTTTTATTTTACACAATGGCCATACTTTATGTTGAGGTGGCATACTCTGTATAAATCTGAAAGCCAACATCTGGCTGTTTTCTACCAAATTTAGTCAAATTCTGTCAAGCAATTTTCTGAGAAGTCAGTGAAAGTTTTTTCTTTTTGTTTAAGTAACAGTTGCCACATTCAATGGCAGATTTCTATCACCTTAAAACTGTAAGGTACTTCATGCCAGGATGCTTTCTGTTCAATTCAGTAAAATTCTGCTCAGTGTTTTTTTTTATAGAAAGAGTTGCTTAAGAGTTTTGCAGACTTTAAAGATGTGGCAGATTGGCATCATTAACACATTAAACCCTGGATCTTTTTGCCATTTTTGCCTGAAAATCGAGTAGGAAACACATTTTGAAAGCTATTTCTGAATAGACTCGAAAACACCAAATCCCCGGTCATCTTTCAATAACATACTGCCTAGTTGTGTTAGAAACATCATTTTTCGTTGGCTATTTGACTTGTGCATGAGCAGAAGGGTAAAAGTTGGACTTCTTTTTTTTTTTTTTTTTTTGCTAAATGGAGCCATTATTTTTGTATGGAGACCACTCTTTATTCCAAATGCCCATCTTATTCTACTTTTTGCAAAGGCTCATCTGTCTGTTTGCAGTTCATACCGGTTTGCCTTAGATCTGAGACCAAAAAGTCTAAAATCCGGACACAAAATGGGATTCTGACCATGGGCGAATTTTGCGTTAAAAAAAGTTGGGTCCAAAAAATGAGGTTTTTCTATCTGTATTGCACCTAGATATTCCAGATTATTTGGTATCATTGTAGAACTACATCTACCTTTCTATAATACTACCCACTTTAGTGTATCATGCATGACCATGACGCTACAGAGCTCAGCAGTAGGCTACTACCTCCTGCCCCGTAAAGGGGTTAATGTGTTAATACAAATCAAATAGACCATCATGCCAGGACTTATAGCTGAAAATGTTTTGTGAGAAATTTGTGAAAATAGCATTTGTTGATGGATGCATGACAGATAATGATATGGCAAAGGACCACACCATAAACTCACTTAGCCCTATGGCTGGGTGAGCTAAAGAAACACTTGAAAATTATCATTTTTGTTAATGCTCAATTCTGAAGAAATCATGTAATTATACCCCATTTTGTTTTTTAAACTTGTTCACATTTACTATCATGATGTAACCTACTTCCGAGTTCTGTACTGTTCAACATGGTTTTAAGATACACCAAAGTGGGTGGTAGTACAGAAAAGTAGTCAGATGTAGCTAAGTAATGATACTAAATAATGCAGACTTTGTGCTTGCATTACCAGTTGTCGGAACCAGAGTTCATGTAAGGATTTTATACTTTTTGGCTGGAGATCTAAAGCAGACCGGTCCAAACTACACATACAAAGATGTACGTTTGCAAAAAGTAGGATCAGTTTGAGACTTGGAGTAAAAGGTGGCCATGCCATGAAAATGATGGGTCCAATAGGCCAAATAAAAAAAAGAAGAAAAAAAAAGAGAAGGAATTACAATTTTTACCCATCTTACCTCTGTCTCAGGCAAAAATGACAAGAATCTCCCAGGATTAATGAGATAAGTGGCAGGGATATTGTGATATCGTATGTCCCATCCACCCATTTACCTGTCATGCACATACCAAAAGTGGAAATTCACAGAACTTTGTTTTGTTTTTAAGTTACTCTTGTAGTTGCCATCTATAACAGCAGGGTGGGGGTGAGCCATCATATAAGTCTAATACCCTTATGGTTCCTGGGAGGGGATCAAAGTTAAATGTTCAGTAGATATGTTCAGTATGTGTAGAGTTCAATGGAATGTCAGCTCAGTGCTGGCTGTGTAGTGCTGAATAAAGGAGCCCATAGGGTTCCATGTGTATGGACATCAATGTACATATATGTGTATGGCACATCATCACAATCAAAGATATATGGCACATCAGCACAATCCAGGATATATGGTGCATGACTGAAATTTTTGTTCTAAAATTATAAAGGGAATAATTGTATAAACACGTATGGAAGATAAATCAATCAAAATAAACAGAAATATGAAGTCTGTCAAGATAAAATACAACTCTAAAAACCTTCATGAAGATAAACTGTTGGGACTAAAATAAATATTTTCTGTCACAATTTACAATGCCAGTTTTAAACTTCATAAATGTAATCCTGACATAAAGATGAACCACATGGATTCTGCATTAAAACCCTTGGAGTAAGCATGGGCAAAGTTTTGGGAAGTAGGGTTTGTAATATGCAATAAAAAGCATAGTCATTGCAATCTTGTACTATTGCATTTGGTCTATTTTGAAGATTATAAAGTTGCTTACACTTAATGAAAAATTATTTTCTCTAAGCATAGAACATTTATGAGGGAAATCTGTCAATGATGTTTGTTATATGACACAATTATTTAAAA
Organism: Sinohyriopsis cumingii; assembly: GCA_028554795.2. Classification (NCBI taxonomy): domain Eukaryota; kingdom Metazoa; phylum Mollusca; class Bivalvia; order Unionida; family Unionidae; genus Sinohyriopsis; species Sinohyriopsis cumingii. The sequence continues at coordinate 65,282,066 of CM068831.1, forward strand.
TATACTAATATATAAATTCATATAAGATTCCAGTATTATCTGACATTTTCACACAAAAGCTTGCAGTGTCACTTAAGGTAATGTTTTATCAAGATCTGTCATAATTTGTTGATCAAACTTTTGCTGACAGTTGTTTTCCACCTCAGATTTCAAGCAAACCAGTTATTATTAAAATGTTTTATATGCATATAATTTGATTTTAAAAATTTGAACATTTTAGCAGCAAATATAAGTTACCATCTGCCATAGTGTAACACTTTCATTTTGTCAATGTTTTTGGACTATAATGCCCACTATCAAATCTTGGACTAAATGTCCACAATCTTTCAAGTTGTTGTTGTTGCGGGGTTTAACACCATTTTTCAGCATACGATAGGCTATACATGGCAGCCAGTATTAATGGTGGAGGAATAACCCGGGAAAACTCCGGGAAGAACCACTGACCCACAAGAAGCTACTGGCAAGCTTTCTCACAAACCCACATTGGCTGAATCTGAGACTCGAACCGGCGCAGACAGAGGTGAAATGGCACCATAACGGAGAGCGCTTTAGACCACTCGGCCACTCGGGGCCCCCAATCTTTCAAGTAACCACTGAGCAAATGACCTCAAAATCATCATGTTAGTCCGACATTTGTGGCAAAGACAGCTGATAATATATCAATTACTACCATATCACCATTACAGTTATAAAATGAAGTTTTAATGTATCGTATATACTTGCTTATATATGTCAAGCCCAACGCAAACAACAAAGATCCTGATCTACCATAGCATGATGCACCTCAAACTAGAGTCTATGTTGATTGTTCTATTGATTGTTCCAAACAAACTGCACACACCCTGATCTGCTGGCACATTAAGTGATGGCAGATCTGGGTTTGTGCAGTTCACAGTTGGACTTAACTTATAAATAAGTATATACGGTAATTTAGCCAGTCATCACAAAAGAAATAACATAGGACCCATGGAAATGCATATGAACATTTTTGTTTCCTCATGAATTTTATATCACCTCCCAATAGTGAAAACTGACTGATATGCTTTATATTGGAGAAAACATGAGGAAATTAAAAAGTACTGTTTTCTTCCCCCAAGTGGCATTCAATATACATTCCTTGCAAAATATATGAAAATGAAAATTAACTGGGAAAAAATGAGATGTCAAAGATCCCATCATCCAAGATAATGAACTTGTTGCCAGGATATCAGAAGCTTTAGACAATCGATAGCATTGTAGAGCATTAGCATATGACAGGACTAGTAAAATTGAAATGAAAAACTAAGTTATAATATTTTTGATAAATTTTATATAAAGTGCTGGAAACCTTATTTAACAGCAAATGTGGTAAGACAGTGTCAGAATGAAATGACCCAAAAGTACGGCTGCAGGTTTCATAAAGAGTATATAAAGAGACAATATTACTGTGTTATACAAACATACAGGTCAAAGTCACTACTCAAAGAAATCAATATTATTGGAAATCTGTCAGCCAGGTAACACTTATCAACACTTGTACAGAGAGGGATACCAAGGACTCTGGTAGTAATTCTGCCATTAAAAAATATTTCACAGGTACAGATTTATCTACAATGGCAAGGCATATACATGGTACATGACACTTATATCTGCTCACAAATGCAGTCTACAGAATAATGTATGAAATTGCAGGCAGATGCACATTGTTAAAGGAAGTGGGTTTTCATATCTGACACATGCAGACACTCAGACACAAACACAAAGACACACACACACACACGCACACACACACTTGTCTACTTCTATGCATGGAGACCAAATTAAAATCATACCATGCCACATTTAATTGGGATAACATGGAAAATAAGTGCAGGAAAATCAACAACAACAATGCAGTTTTAACTGTACTCTGAAAATATTTATAACAGCACTCTGAAAATAATTTTGGTTTTATTATGCTGAGTAAATGGGAGTTAGCACCTCTCCCAAGTTCACAATGAAGCAGGTGACCCTGGCTGGCATGGGCAGTTATCAAACCTGCAACCCTTGGATTATGAATCCAATGCTCTACCAGCTGACAGCTACTGTGGCTCCACCAAGAAAATCAATGTTAAGTTACATCATTTACAATAAAGTGCGCCACATCATGACATGTGCATGTTGTGTACTTGAGATACTGCTTGTGCCATGCACATTATCTGTCATTCATTGTCATTGTTTTCTGGGATGTAATTTTTGTATTGCTAAGTTATTCTATATTACAATGAAATTTACCACATGTACCTACCTTAAAGTCACATAAAACTTTAAACTGCATAGACCCTGATCTGCAGTTGCATGAAACACTGGCAGGTATGGGTCTATGCAGTTTGTTAGGAGTAATCAGTACAACAAAAATCATTCTAAGACCCTGATCTGATCTGATATGCCCTGCCAGCACATTATATGATGGCAGATCAGGATCTATGTTGTATTCGGTTGGACATAACTTACAAGTTAGTGTATATGGTACTTTGTATTCTTAGCATAACTCCTACAAATCCTACTTAAAATCATACCAATATTAGGTATAAACCATTTAATTTTTTGGTGTGTGTGTGTGTGTGTGTGTGTGTGTGTGTGTGTGTGTGTCTGGTATTTAAAAAAATGTCTGTTGAATTTAAATATTAATATCACATTTAAAGTTTAAAACATGGCCATATGAATTTATGGGTGCAAGATTTTGTAAAATCATTATGATCTTAAATGGATTAAATTAAGTCTTGGTCCTATCCCTTTGGGGATCCCACATTTTCAACTCCAGTCTCTCACAGAAAATTGGGCAATAATTTGAGTCAGCTCCTACTGAGAACCAAGTCAGATTCAGCTTCTATTACAGTCGGCATGAATGCCATCCTTAAATATCCTCCACCAAAAGAACAAGGAAATTTATTGGTGTAAAATGCAGGAGATTCTAACTATGTAAGAGATACAACATTTAAGCCAATAAAAATAATTTAAATATATAAAAAAAAAACAATTAAAATGAGAGAAAACAATTTTGGGCAATACTTTATATATCCCTGTATGGTGCCCCTCCTTTATTCCCTTGTGACAGAGGTCCATGGTATCATTTTATCAAAATGGGTGTATTTCAGGGTGATCAATGCCTCATTGTCCAGCAACACAATTATCTCAATACAAAAGTTAGGTTCCCCAAAAGGTGGAAAGCTGGATACCAGGGTCTTAAATGGGTTATAGTTTTTTTTCTTTTTCCAACCAAATATCTTGTATGTGGTTAAAGAACAAAGAACATCTCTTTGGCTTAGGAATGGGTGGGTGGGTGGTTGGGTTTTACAATCACCTCAGTACCTGAAGGGCATTGGTGTCTATCAATCAAAGATTGCATGTATGCTTTATTATTGGCCCTGCTAGGTTGTAGTAGTGTCCTTTCCCTTTCCACTGCACCCAAAGTTAACCATCCACAATTAAATCTTTTTTTTCTTCAGAATACAGTGATCCTGCTACCAATATTAGGTGGGTGGTTGGGGGTCTGGTTGTTTTTAATACAAAAAATAGTCTAGCCCCCAAATAGCTTGAAAAATATTCTTGCTTTGGTTTATATAGAAATAAATAATTATATTCACTATGTTATTTTTTATATATAAAAAAAACCCTTAGTTTTAAAAAAAATCCCATGCCTGCCCCCCCCCCCAAATGATTTGTCTTTTAGCAATGCAAATATTTACATCTAGTGAAATTACGGCTAGATACTATCTTACTAGAATGAGTGTACAATGGATGCCCTCCTCATCCTGGTTTTTATCAAATATATTTGTAGTGGTCAGGTGGTGTGGCTTTCAACTCTGATCTAGTGCATGCCAAGATAAGACCAATGAAGATTTATACAGAACTGGCTGGAGGAACCTAAGTAGAATCCAACTCTTGTATTAACTACCAAGTTCACAGTTTAGCACTAAATTTAGTTCATGAAGCACTCATATAAATCATATAATGTACCCTTCAACTACAAACTGTATGATCTATAATTGGTCATTACACAAAAGCATACAATAATTTAGATTTAATACTCTACAGTGATTATAATTAGGTTATTAAAAGACAGAATTCTGTATGGGCTTGAAGACAAAATTTAGGTGAAGGTTGCACCACACGTGCTGAATTTTCAGGGTTAAGGTCATACCATTTTTATATTTGAATTGAATATTTATCACTCACCATTATGAATCGTACAATGAGTAACTGCTGTGGGGAAAAAGTTAATCTTCAATTAGGCTTTGAAGGTTACAAAATGCATCAGATGCAATTAAAATATTTTATGCTCAAGTAATGATTTATGTATTCCTGCAGAATAGTAATTTTCTTGGATAGTTGGAAAAATATCCACAATGAGTCTGTGACTCACACAGGTACCATATAGCCTGGATTGTACTAGCATGCCATAAAGATGTTTCTGTATGTGTATATATAGATACACACATACACTGTGATTCAACATCTCCACTAACATTGTAATTTAACTGGGGCCAACTGAACTCAAGATATAGACTTGGATATCCCATTTCATAATGCAGCCAAATGTAAACATAACTGAATTGAGATCTACCATTTCATGACACACCAAAATGTCAAAATTAATTACTGAGATCTACCATTTCATGATGCAGCCAAATGTGAACATAACTGAATTGAGATCTACCATTTCATGACACACCAAAATGTCAAAATTAATGACTGAGATCTACTACTTCATGACACACCAAAATGTCAAAATTAATGATTGAGATCAACCATTTCATAACACACCAAAATGTCAAAATTAATGATTGAGATCTACCATTTCATAACACACCAAAATGTCAAAATTAATGATTGAGATCTACCATTTCATAACACACCAAAATGTCAAAATTAATGACTGAGATCTACTACTTCATGACACACCAAAATGTCAAAATTAATGATTGAGATCAACCATTTCATAACACACCAAAATGTCAAAATTAATGACTGAGATCTACCATTTCATGACACATCACTGACTCAAATTTATCATTACACCCACATAGCACACTTCTGTTACCGGTAGTCCAAATTGACATTTTTCCAAATTCAGTGTCAGATTTAATTTTCTGACATTTCTTTGAAACATTTTTCAGTTTTCCATCATGATCTTCCTTTGAAGTTCCCCAAACACTTATGTCATCTATATCAGACTCCACCCCAGGCAGGTCCTCAAAACACTGTGCTATGTGTTTCTGGAACACTTCTTGAGCAGATTTAATACCAAAAGGCATTCTCAGGTAGCAATATCTACCAAACAGGGTGTTAAATGTTGTCAATAACTGGCTTTCCCCATCCAGGGGTATTTGCCAGTAATCATGATTGGCATCTAGTTTGGAGAAAACCTTAGCTCCAGCCATCCTTGTGGTTATATCTTCAATTATAGGAAGCTGATAATGCTCTTGCTTGATAGCTTGATTCAAGTTTCTTGGATCCAGAAAAATTCGTAGTTTTCCCGACTTGGGTTTTTCAACAACTACTAATGAACTGACCCAGTCTGTTAGTTCATTTACTTTATGCATTACATTTTTCCAACCCATCTCTTCCAAAGTTGATTTAAGTGGTTCTCGTAAAGCCGTAGGAAATTTCCTTGGTGGATTGATGACAGGTTTCACATTTTTGTCAATTGCAATATGATATTTCTGTTTCAGGCATCCTAGACCTTTGAACACACTGGGAAAATCTTTCACGATGATTGTCCTTATTCCTGTGAACACTGCAAACTACTTGTATTAAGTGCAAATCCTGAGATGCTTTGAACCCAAGAGTAGGCGGTTGGTTTGTTTTTGTGATAAAAATATCAAGTTCTTGATTCATGCAGTTTAATTTGCATTTGCCTATGACAGTTAATTTGTCACCTGAGTAGCTTGTGAGACAGGTCTTGGTTTGTTTTACTTCAACGTTGTCAAAGTTAATTGTTTCAAAATTGTGATTTGGAATGATGTTTACTTGCGAGCCATTTTCAATTTTAAATTTGACATCAGTACCATGAAGAGTCAGAGTGACGTAGCATTCTTTACCACTGATTTCAGTGTTTGTCTTTGTCACTGTTCCTACAAAAGATGTTTCTTCCTCTTCACTTGAGTATTCTTGCATACCATGCACCCGTTTTGTCTTGCAGCATTTCCGAAAATGATGCTGTTTTTGACACCTGTAGCAAGTTTTTCCATAGGCTGGACACCTACCTTTTGCATATAATTTATCACATTTGCCACAGTTGAATAATCTGGAGTGTGATTTCATATATAACATTTCATCTGCTCTGCAGATAACCAGTGCTTTTTGTAATGTCAGTTGATCTTCTTGTAAAAATCTTTCTTTTACTTTTTCAGAATTTGTCCAACAGAATTCTATCTCTAATCATTTTTCAAATTTGCTGCTCTTTGCAATCAATTTAAGTTCAGTTATATATTGGTCATTCTTTTGTTGGATTTTTGTATTGAATCTGTGCTTTTCTACTGTAATGTTCTTCTTTGGACTGCAATAGTCCTCAAACGTCTTGATAAGTGGAGCAATGTTTTCAGCTTCATTGGCCTTAAATGTAAATGTGTTGTAAATGTCTCGCCATCCTGACCAATAATATACAAGATTTTGGATTTTTTAAAAATGTAGCTTTAACAATTTTTCAGTCATATCGCTACGATGTCTGCAGTGTGGCAGTTTATAGTGATGTCCAGCACTGGGGCATCATGCCACAGACATGTAGCATGATGTCCCACCCAGTCACATTATCCTGACACCAGGCCGACCAGTCCTAACACTAGCCTCTTAATGCTGAGTGCCAGGCAAGGCAGCTGTTAGTACCATTTTTGTAAGTCTTTGGTATGACTCGGCCAGGATCGAACCCACAACCTCCCGCATCTGAGGCAGACGCTCTAACCACTAGACCACCAAAGTGGTTGATAATATATAGGAAAGCACTGAATTTTTCTTTGTCTTCTTTATCTGCAAGTGCAACATCTAAGTAAAACTGCTTAGTCTGCTTCCACCTCCTCCAAATTTCTGCTAGATGGTGTGAATTAAAGTCCATTTCAGGTGGCTGACTGAGTTTTTCCATGATGTCACAATTAACACCTAAACTTGTGCATACAAATTTAGGATTGTTATGGAGATATATTTCTTAATGGTATAAATCCAACATATTCCAAAATTTTCACTTCTGACACCATGTCCAAGGGAGAATACCTTAACGTTATCATAAGGCATATAGGGTTACAAGTGGGTGAGAGTGGAGCTGACCTTAGGTGACCTGTAACTGTCAGACCATTTGTTGCAACAGAATATTAATACTGTATATTACCATTAATGTCTCTGATCCACCATTACATAATGTACCACATATTACTGACTCAGATCCACCATTACATAATGTACCACATATTACTGACTCAGATTTATCATTACATAATGTACCACATATCAATGACTCTTATCTATCATTACATAATGTACCACATATCACTGACTCAGATCTATCATTACATAATGTACCACATATCACTGACTCAGATATATCATTACATAATGCACCAAAACATCACTCAGATCTATCATTACATACTGTACCAAAACATCACTAACTCAGATCTATCATTACATAATGCACCAAACATCACGGGACTCAGATCTATCATTACATAATGTACCACATATCACTGACTCAGATATATCATTACATAATGCACCAAAACATCACTCAGATCTATCATTACATAATGTACCAAATATCACACAACTCAGATCTATCATTACATAATGCACCAAACATCACGGGACTCAGATCTATCATTACATAATGAACCAAACATCACAGGACTCAGATCTATCATTACATAATGAACCAAACATCACAGTACTCAGAGCTATCATTACATAATGCACCAAACATCACAGGACTCAGATCTATCATTACATAAAGCACCAAACATCACTGACTCAGATCTATCATTACATAATGCTTCAGACTGTGAACATAATAGGCAGATTTTTCATAACATAATGCACCAGACTACAACCAGACTACAAACATAAGTCTCTGATCCACCATAACATAATGCACCAAACATTACTGACTCATATCTGCCATTATCAGAACATCACTTACTTAGATCTATCATTGTAAAATGTACCAAACTGTGAACATCATAAACTTGGAATTACTATTACAGATTGCACTATACTGTGAACATCATAAACTTGGAATTACTATTAAAGACTGCACTATACTATGAACATCGTAAACTTGGAATTACTATTACAGACTGCACTATACTGTGAACATCATAAACTTGGAATTACTATTAAAGACTGCACTATACTATGAATATCATAAACTTGGAATTACTATTAAAGACTGCACTATACTGTGAACATCATAAACTTGGAATTGCTATTAAAGACTGCACTATACTATGAATATCATAAACTTGGAATTACTATTACAGACTGCACTATACTATGATCATAAACTTGGAATTACTATTACAGACTGCACTATACTGTGAACATCATAAACTTGGAATTGCTATTAAAGACTGCACTATACTATGAACATCATAAACTTGGAATTGCTATTAAAGACTGCACTATACTGTGAACATCATAAACTTGGAATTACTATTAAAGACTGCACTATACTGTGAACATCATAAACTTGGAATTGCTATTAAAGACTGCACTATACTGTGAACATCATAAACTTGGAATTGCTATTAAAGACTGCACTATACTATGAACATCATAAACTTGGAATTACTATTACAGACTGCACTATACTATGAATATCACAAACCTGGAATTACTATTAAAGACTGCACTATACTAAGATCATAAACTTGGAATTACTATTACAGACTGCACTATACTGTGAACATCATAAACTTGGAATTACTATTAAAGACTGCACTATACTGTGAACATCATAAACTTGGAATTACTATTAAAGACTGCACTATACTGTGAACATCATAAACCTGGAATTACTATTAAAGACTGCACTATACTGTGAACATCATAAACTTGGAATTACTATTAAAGACTGCACTATACTGTGAACATCATAAACTTGGAATTACTATTAAAGACTGCACTATACTGTGAACATCATAAACTTGGAATTACTATTAAAGACTGTACTATACTGTGAACATCATAAACTTGGAATTACTATTAAAGACTGCACTATACTGTGAACATCATAAACTTGGAATTACTATTAAAGACTGCACTATACTGTGAACATCATAAACTTGGAATTACTATTAAAGACTGCACTATACTGTCAACATCATAAACTTGGAATTACTATTACAGACTGCACTATACTATGATCATAAACTTGGAATTACTATTACAGACTGCACTATACTGTGAACATCATAAACTTGGAATTGCTATTAAAGACTGCACTATACTATGAACATCATAAACTTGGAATTGCTATTAAAGACTGCACTATACTGTGAACATCATAAACTTGGAATTACTATTAAAGACTGCACTATACTGTGAACATCATAAACTTGGAATTGCTATTAAAGACTGCACTATACTATGAATATCATAAACTTGGAATTACTATTAAAGACTGCACTATACTGTGAACATCATAAACTTGGAATTGCTATTAAAGACTGCACTATACTATGAATATCATAAACTTGGAATTACTATTACAGACTGCACTATACTATGATCATAAACTTGGAATTACTATTACAGACTGCACTATACTGTGAACATCATAAACTTGGAATTGCTATTAAAGACTGCACTATACTATGAACATCATAAACTTGGAATTACTATTAAAGACTGCACTATACTGTGAACATCATAAACTTGGAATTGCTATTAAAGACTGCACTATACTGTGAACATCATAAACTTGGAATTACTATTACAGACTGCACTATACTGTGAACATCATAAACTTGGAATTACTATTAAAGACTGCACTATACTGTGAACATCATAAACTTGGAATTACTATTACAGACTGCACTATACTATGAATATCACAAACCTGGAATTACTATTACAGACTGCACTATACTGTGAACATCATAAACTTGGAATTGCTATTAAAGACTGCACTATACTATGAACATCATAAACTTGGAATTACTATTAAAGACTGCACTATACTGTGAACATCATAAACTTGGAATTGCTATTAAAGACTGCACTATACTGTGAACATCATAAACTTGGAATTACTATTAAAGACTGCACTATACTATGAATATCATAAACTTGGAATTACTTTTAAAGACTGCACTATACTGTGAACATCATAAACTTGGAATTACTATTACAGACTGCACTATACTATGAACATCATAAACTTGGAATTACTATTAAAGACTGCACTATACTATGAACATCATAAACTTGGAATTACTATTACAGACTGCACTATACTATGATCATAAACTTGGAATTACTATTAAAGACTGCACTATACTGTGAACATCATAAACTTGGAATTACTATTAAAGACTGCACTATACTAAGATCATAAACTTGGAATTACTATTACAGACTGCACTATACTGTGAACATCATAAACTTGGAATTACTATTAAAGACTGCACTATACTGTGAACATCATAAACTTGGAATTACTATTAAAGACTGCACTATACTATGAACATCATAAACTTGGAATTACTATTAAAGACTGCACTATACTGTGAACATCATAAACTTGGAATTACTATTAAAGACTGCACTATACTGTGAACATCATAAACTTGGAATTACTATTAAAGACTGCACTATACTATGAACATCATAAACTTGGAATTACTATTAAAGACTGCACTATACTGTGAACATCATAAACTTGGAATTACTATTAAAGACTGCACTATACTGTGAACATCATAAACTTGGAATTACTATTAAAGACTGCACTATACTATGAACATCATAAACTTGGAATTACTATTACAGACTGCACTATACTATGATCATAAACTTGGAATTACTATTAAAGACTGCACTATACTGTGAACATCATAAACTTGGAATTACTATTAAAGACTGCACTATACTAAGATCATAAACTTGGAATTACTATTACAGACTGCACTATACTGTGAACATCATAAACTTGGAATTACTATTAAAGACTGCACTATACTGTGAACATCATAAACTTGGAATTACTATTAAAGACTGCACTATACTATGAATATCATAAACTTGGAATTACTTTTAAAGACTGCACTATACTGTGAACATCATAAACTTGGAATTACTATTACAGACTGCACTATACTATGAACATCATAAACTTGGAATTACTATTAAAGACTGCACTATACTATGAACATCATAAACTTGGAATTACTATTACAGACTGCACTATACTATGATCATAAACTTGGAATTACTATTAAAGACTGCACTATACTGTGAACATCATAAACTTGGAATTACTATTAAAGACTGCACTATACTAAGATCATAAACTTGGAATTACTATTACAGACTGCACTATACTGTGAACATCATAAACTTGGAATTACTATTAAAGACTGCACTATACTGTGAACATCATAAACTTGGAATTACTATTAAAGACTGCACTATACTATGAACATCATAAACTTGGAATTACTATTAAAGACTGCACTATACTGTGAACATCATAAACTTGGAATTACTATTAAAGACTGCACTATACTGTGAACATCATAAACTTGGAATTACTATTAAAGACTGCACTATACTATGAACATCATAAACTTGGAATTACTATTACAGACTGCACTATACTATGATCATAAACTTGGAATTACTATTAAAGACTGCACTATACTGTGAACATCATAAACTTGGAATTACTATTAAAGACTGCACTATACTAAGATCATAAACTTGGAATTACTATTACAGACTGCACTATACTGTGAACATCATAAACTTGGAATTACTATTAAAGACTGCACTATACTGTGAACATCATAAACTTGGAATTACTATTAAAGACTGCACTATACTGTGAACATCATAAACTTGGAATTACTATTACAGACTGCACTATACTGTGAACATCATAAACTTGGAATTACTATTAAAGACTGCACTATACTGTGAACATCATAAACTTGGAATTACTATTACAGACTGCACTATACTGTGAACATCACAAACTTGGAATTACTATTACAGACTGCACCATACTGTGAACATCACAAACTTGGAATTACTATTACAGACTGCACTATACTGTGAACATCACAAACCTGGAATTACTATTACAGACTGCACTATACTGTGAACATCACAAACCTGGAATTACTATTACAGACTGCACTATACTGTGAACATCATAAACTTGGAATTACTATTACAGACTGCACTATACTGTGAACATCATAAACTTGGAATTACTATTACAGACTGCACTATACTGTGAACATCACAAACTTGGAATTACTATTACAGACTGCACTATACTGTGAACATCACAAACCTGGAATTACTATTAAAGACTGCACTATACTGTGAACATCATAAACTTGGAATTACTATTACAGACTGCACTATACTATGAACATCATAAACTTGGAATTACTATTAAAGACTGCACTATACTATGAACATCATAAACTTGGAATTACTATTACAGACTGCACTATACTATGATCATAAACTTGGAATTACTATTAAAGACTGCACTATACTGTGAACATCATAAACTTGGAATTACTATTAAAGACTGCACTATACTAAGATCATAAACTTGGAATTACTATTACAGACTGCACTATACTGTGAACATCATAAACTTGGAATTACTATTAAAGACTGCACTATACTGTGAACATCATAAACTTGGAATTACTATTAAAGACTGCACTATACTATGAACATCATAAACTTGGAATTACTATTAAAGACTGCACTATACTGTGAACATCATAAACTTGGAATTACTATTAAAGACTGCACTATACTGTGAACATCATAAACTTGGAATTACTATTAAAGACTGCACTATACTATGAACATCATAAACTTGGAATTACTATTACAGACTGCACTATACTATGATCATAAACTTGGAATTACTATTAAAGACTGCACTATACTGTGAACATCATAAACTTGGAATTACTATTAAAGACTGCACTATACTAAGATCATAAACTTGGAATTACTATTACAGACTGCACTATACTGTGAACATCATAAACTTGGAATTACTATTAAAGACTGCACTATACTGTGAACATCATAAACTTGGAATTACTATTAAAGACTGCACTATACTATGAATATCATAAACTTGGAATTACTTTTAAAGACTGCACTATACTGTGAACATCATAAACTTGGAATTACTATTACAGACTGCACTATACTATGAACATCATAAACTTGGAATTACTATTAAAGACTGCACTATACTATGAACATCATAAACTTGGAATTACTATTACAGACTGCACTATACTATGATCATAAACTTGGAATTACTATTAAAGACTGCACTATACTGTGAACATCATAAACTTGGAATTACTATTAAAGACTGCACTATACTAAGATCATAAACTTGGAATTACTATTACAGACTGCACTATACTGTGAACATCATAAACTTGGAATTACTATTAAAGACTGCACTATACTGTGAACATCATAAACTTGGAATTACTATTAAAGACTGCACTATACTATGAACATCATAAACTTGGAATTACTATTAAAGACTGCACTATACTGTGAACATCATAAACTTGGAATTACTATTAAAGACTGCACTATACTGTGAACATCATAAACTTGGAATTACTATTAAAGACTGCACTATACTATGAACATCATAAACTTGGAATTACTATTACAGACTGCACTATACTATGATCATAAACTTGGAATTACTATTAAAGACTGCACTATACTGTGAACATCATAAACTTGGAATTACTATTAAAGACTGCACTATACTAAGATCATAAACTTGGAATTACTATTACAGACTGCACTATACTGTGAACATCATAAACTTGGAATTACTATTAAAGACTGCACTATACTGTGAACATCATAAACTTGGAATTACTATTAAAGACTGCACTATACTGTGAACATCATAAACTTGGAATTACTATTACAGACTGCACTATACTGTGAACATCATAAACTTGGAATTACTATTAAAGACTGCACTATACTGTGAACATCATAAACTTGGAATTACTATTACAGACTGCACTATACTGTGAACATCACAAACTTGGAATTACTATTACAGACTGCACCATACTGTGAACATCACAAACTTGGAATTACTATTACAGACTGCACTATACTGTGAACATCACAAACCTGGAATTACTATTACAGACTGCACTATACTGTGAACATCACAAACCTGGAATTACTATTACAGACTGCACTATACTGTGAACATCATAAACTTGGAATTACTATTACAGACTGCACTATACTGTGAACATCATAAACTTGGAATTACTATTACAGACTGCACTATACTGTGAACATCACAAACTTGGAATTACTATTACAGACTGCACTATACTGTGAACATCACAAACCTGGAATTACTATTAAAGACTGCACTATACTGTGAACATCATAAACTTGGAATTACTATTACAGACTGCACTATACTATGAACATCATAAACTTGGAATTACTATTACAGACTGCACTATACTATGAACATCATAAACTTGGAATTACTATTAAAGACTGCACTATACTGTGAACATCATAAACTTGGAATTACTATTACAGATTGCACTATATTCTGAACATCACTGACTTGGGTCTACCATTACACAGCGCATCAAAATCATAGACTGGGATCTACCACTACATAATGCACCAAACAGAACATAACAGACTTACATTACAAACTAAAACTAATAATGTACTCACATGTACCATTACACAATGCACAAGTAGATGAAGGTTCATGATATTAAAGTCATTATTAGTAGGAGCATCATCAATAATCCAAATGTGAAAGCAAATTATTTGACAACAGAAATCAATCAAACCTGTTGGCAGCCCATTTGGGATTATAAATGATTCAAATACAGTTATCAAAGAATTAATAAACCCTTCATCATGACAGGATGCATTATTTCTGAGGTCATGGGCTAAGGTTAATTTGGTGCCAAGACTTGGTCTGTGACAAAGAGTGACCTGAGAAATTGCTACAGGGATAGTTACTAATATATGTACAAATCTAAACACAGATTCTCATTAGTAAAATTTATAGTCAGTATCACCCCATAATGTGCTATTAAATTGGGGTGTCAGCAGCATCCCATAGCATGCTAGTACCTCTTGGTGTCATTACCATCCCATAATATGCTAATAAATCTAGATTTCATTACCATCCCATAATATGCTAATAGATCTAGATTTTAGTATCATCCCATAATATGCTAACAGTTCAGTCTATGATGTTTTCTTGACATCATAAAAACAGCCAACAGTACAGATAATATTTATAATGCAGCCAAATGTGAACATAACTGAATTGAGATCTACCATTTCATAATACACCAAAATGTCAAAATTAATTACTGAGTTCTACGATTTCATAATGTGCCAAACTGTGAACATAACAGATTACGATCTGTTATTTCTCAAGGCAGATCCATGCAGTATATATATATATATATATATATATATATATATATATATATATATATATATGCGCGTGTAGGTCACATTGAACTGTTTCCAATACAACAGAGTCCAAGGAAAAATACTCAGTACCATTTTAAAGATATTTAAAAAAGTCAGGAATGTATTCAATGACTAAGATGTGGTATGAACATGAATTTTCCTTGAAGTACTGAAGAAATGTTTTAGGGAGGGCACATTTTAGGCATCTGCTGAAGAATCTAATTTCTGAAAAAAAAGTTAATATAAATGATATATGAAGATGTTCTTTAAAAAAATGAAATCTTTATGTAAAAAATTAGTCCAAATTCAGCAGTCGTAGTAACTAAAATATATAGCAAAAAAAAATCCTTACTGATTGTTGCAGAAACTGGTTCTCCACAGACTTCAGGACGATAGGTTAGGCAGATGGACACATTGACATTACTAACACCCTGAAGCGCCAAAAGAATAAAGTCACCCATTAGTTCCTGGCAGTCTTGAGCTTTTTGCCAACTCCGTCCTCCATCTTTGCTAACCTCAACTCGCAGACAGTAAGATACATTCAGCACTGCTTGCACGCGTAACTTTCCCTCTTCTGCAATGAACTCTGGTGTTCCAGCCAGTACTGGGAAAACCAGTGCTGCAAATGTCAATTATGCATTGTTATTTAGCTACATTACACACAAAATACAGCTCAAACAATGAAATAGATTTGTCAAAATAATTTTGTTTTCCATGAATTAAGCTGACTAATATATCTCCATTTAACATACATTTAAACATTATGAGGCAAAGATACAGTCGCATCCACTTACATATGCATCCACCTCGAATTGCACTACTGTAACTGTAATAATATCAATAAAACATGTCATCTATAATATTATTTATTACAGTCTTCCATTATTTGTCTCAATCTCTGAGAAAAAAGCTAACAATGTTAAACATACTTACCTACTTATTATTCAACATGTACTGCTCGTGTTGGTGACAGGAAAAATTACATGCAAATTACCGTATTAACTGTGAAGCTATGCTTTGTGTGATGATCATACGTTGTACAATTAAGAATAACTAAACTCGGCATAAAAATATAAAAGCTATTGAAATGGCATCACTGAAGTCATTTTTCAGATGTATCCACGAACTGGATTTCATAACAATGCATTCATACCTATGTGGCTCACATGGCATCACAAATAAATTTCTAATTTCATCTAGCATGGGTCTGTCTTAACCCTGATTGTTATACACACTGGCACTTACTAAAATAATTATGATACATTTGACTAATATATTGTTTATCCCACTTCTGCCACTGCAAAGATAAAATTTTAAATCGTTCTCACTATACTATGTTTGGGTGTCAGGATGTCAGGTTACCCCTATTCTTGCAAACTCATACATTACTTCAACTAGACAGCAAATGTGACACTTTAATTTGGATATGTGATTACTCAGTGAACACTCTGGGATGCAGTTGTTTTAAAAACAACTAGACAGAATTTTAACAGTTTTACCTTCTATCATGTCATACAATTTTCCCAACATTATTAAATTTTTAAAGTTATATAATGTTCGATGTATTCCCTTATAAGTAGAGTCAAACTGCAAACAATAAAGATCCTGATCTGCCATAGCATAATGCATCTGCAGGTCAGGCTCCATGTTGAACAAACTGCACAGACCCAGATTTGCCAGTTCATTATGCGACAGGAGATATGGGTCTGTACAGTAGCAGTTGGACTCACATTATAAGTAGCATATAGTATATAACTAGAATTGTGCCATTAAACCCTGACAGACATAGTACTTTAAATGTTTGTCTACTTTTAGTAATGGTACCCATATCTGTTGGTGGATCAGCATCAATTTTGTACAAAAATCAGCACCACTTGTTACAAAGATTGTACCCCAATGCTTTCTATCAAATCTGGTCAAATTCTGTTCAGCAAGTTTTGAGAAATCATTTAAATGTGTTTGTATTTTAAGAATTACATTGGTAAACATATATGTAAATTGGTCAAGCAATTTTTGACAAGTTGTAAATAATAACTGAACTGACAGTATACAGCAAAGAACCATAACATAAGCACATATGCAGTAATGGCCATGTGAACTAAAACTTGTTTTAATGTTCATGAAAATCAACCCAGCTCACCTAATATAAATAAACTAACATTTTTTTATTATTACTTCAAGCGATTTTTGCTTGATCAATTTTGTTGTTGTTGACAAAACAAGTCCAAAAAAGGCATTCTTATTATAGAAAATTTTGAGATTTTTATTTTTGTTGGTTTTAATGACACTTTTAACTTTTGACAGTGTGTTGGTTACATTACGGGGAGGAAGCTTGAGCTCAGTGTCTTTCATAACGATAAACCAAGCTGACTCGGATTATCCTGGATACTGAACCCTAACCCCTTGATTATGAATCCAGTGCTTTACCTTTATAAGAAAGTCTATTTAATCACGATGACAGTATTATGACTAGACTCATATATTATTCTGTTAAAAGATGCAATGCATTATTAATTTATATTTATTCTAAAATTTCATTATGGTAAGTTTGAACAATCAGACCCTCTTTTTTTGGATCAAGGGAAGCAACTCTGGTTAACTCACCATCAGTCTGGACTGCAAGACTTTCAGATTTATTTCCCCCACCTCTGATGTTCTTCCCTGCCACGGTGAAGCTGTACCTGGTTTGTGGCATTAGGCCTGTAAAATAATGAATTACATTCTTCATTATCCAAGTACTTGAATGTATATTAGCAATCAAGAATCACAGTGTTAGAATGCTGTACAGATAAATGTGAATTAGCAGCCATGAATCACTGCATGTTAGAATGCTGTACAGATTTATGTGTATTTATTTAGATTTAAGTGTATTACCAGTCATGAATCACTGTTAGAATGCTGTACAGATTTATGTGCATTAGCAGCCATGAATCGCTGTTAGAATGCTGTACAGATTTATGTGTATTAGCAGCCATGAATCACTGTTAGAATGCTGTACAGATTTATGTGTATTAGTAGCCATGAATCACTGTATGTTAGAATGCTGTACAGATTTATGTGTATTAGCAGTAATGAATCACTGTATGTTAGAATGCTGTACAGATTTATGTGTATTAGCAGTCATGAATGACTGCATGTTAGAATGCTGTACAGATTTATGTGTATTAGCAGCCATGAATGACTGCATGTTAAAATGCTGTACAGATTTATGTGTATTAGCAGTCATGAATCACTGTATGTTAGAATGCTGTACAGATTTATGTGTATTAGCAGCCATGAATCACTGTTAGAATGCTATACAGATTTATGTGTATTAGCAGTCATGAATCACTGCTTGTTAGAATGCTGTACAGATTACTCTGAAAGATTTATTAGTGCCAAAGCCTACCATGAAATTAACTCCTGAAATACATCAAAACAGGAACAAAAAATTGAGACCTTCCAGCCATTAATTTTTTCAAATTATAATAATACTCCAGGACATTGGGTATAACAAATTTAGGGATTTTATGGGGAAAACAAAGAATATTGGAATATGCTAATATTCCCAAGTGAATACAATAATTACAAGCCATGTAATGCACATATTAGCCAATATTGTTAACATAAAACACTGAAATAATAGTGTAAACATATATTGTATCTCATGTTGGTATTCAGACTCTACTCTGTATATCCATCATGACCAATCATTATATACAGTTGTCTGGAAAAAAGATTTGTAGAAAAAATGGCCCATGAAACTCTCATACTGTAAGTGAATTTTGAAAAATATTTGAATTTAGGTTTATATAAATGTTGGGATGGTTTGGAGGCCTGCAAACTCTACAAGTCCTGTAATACTTTTATTTCAATTTTTTTTTTTTTAAAGTTCAATGAACAACTAAGTTTCTATTTATCAAACAGTACATTCTCTCAAATGATTCCCCATGTGCCTCAACACACATTCTCTGTCTAATTATCATATTACTAAATGTCATTTTGTATTCACTTTTGGTATGTTGGTATGTCATTCATACACTGTAAAACTGCACTTTCAACAACATGGCATCATTCAAATCATGTGCCCCTCAGTGAATCTTTAATATTGTGATTCAGCCACACAGAACTAAATCTGGGCTGTAAGAATGATGTGGCAAACTTTGAATGCTGTGCTCCTTTAGAATGTTTGTCATGATGAAGGATTTATGAGCTAGTGGGTTGTCACAGAGTTGAAGGATACCTCAGGTGTGCAGACATATGGTTCTGTTGTGTTCCATAATGTTGGCAACATTTTGCAGCCATACAAATGTCCCATGACACTAACTGAGTCAGGTACAGTTACCTGTATGACCAGACCTTTAACACTGAAGGATGTCCTGGTGGCCTTAACAGACCACTCACATATCACCTGTGTGAGATCCAGTCTTGACTCGACCACTACAGGTGTGTGAGAAAACTTGTCATTAACTTCCCTTGGGTTGGTGGTTCTTTACAGTGTTTTCCTGGGTTCATCCTCCATAAAATTTAAAGTTCTAAAAATCTGGATATAATATTCAAAGCATCTGAATATTTTCCTCAAACAATATTTACATGGCAAATACTTGGTATGGCACATTTGTTTTTAAAATTATTAACATGAGATTCTAGGCAAACAAATCCGTACAAACATAATTTAAAAAAAATAATTCCATAACTAATATTGTGCATAATGCTGTAAAATAGATGTTACAATATACTCTAGCAACATACCTGTTACATTAAAGCTAGTCTGTGATGACAGATTGACCTCCCTTAGACCATAAATACTATTAACATAGATGACAAATGACTGGTTATAGCCACCATCAAAGCCTGGTTCCCAGTACAGATTGACAGACTCCCATGTTTGGCTGAGTTTGGACAAGTTAATGGGAGGATCTGGTGTACCTGAGAAATGGGAGGGAAAAGGTACAATGTAAAGCTGGAATGGACCATTTCCAAAACTGATATTTATCAAGGAAAAATAGCCCCAAACTGATATCATGCAAGTAATATAACCATTCTGATATAGCTAAGAGAGAGAGAGAGAGAGAGAGAGAGAGAGAGAGAGAAAGAGAGAGAGAGAGAGAGAGAGAGAGAGAGAATGTGCACTGTTGAGGCATAATCCTTAATACTTTTTATTTCATGTCTATTAAAACATGATTACCGTGTTAATACAACTATCAGAATTCAACTGAAGTATTTTATTTTATTTTTAAAATACATCATCCATTGTGAAAATAAAATGTGCCATGAATAATATGTTATAAAATATACAATCTGGAGCTGTACAAACAATCTGAAAATCTCAAATGTAAACTTTTACTGTATCAGTATAAGTTATTCTGACAAACTGTAAACACTATGAGATATACATGTATCTAATATCTTCAAAGAAGATTAGAATGAATGTCTGATCTAGTACTGTCAAGAGAAAATAAACTATACAGAAAAGACAAGGGAATGCAATGCTTACTTTTTAAGCTAAGTTGTATCTTCTTCGTAGTCTGGCCAATGCTGTTGTTCACTGTACAACTGTATTCCCCAAAGTCCAATTGGGTAGTCCTTTGCAACCGCAGCAATCCCGCAAACATAGCAATGCCATCCATCATCTTTTCTTCTAAACTCACCCTGTCTCCGCTAGTAATAGGTGAGCCTCCCTTTGACCAGTAGAAGTGAGGGGTTGGATTTGCTTGAGCCAGGCAGGAAAACACGGTCAACTCACCCACGTTTGATGCTATCCGACTCTCAATGCTGATCTGAGGGCCAACTGAAAAACAAGAGGCCCAATGGGGCCTGATATGAATCACCTGGCTTACCTAATTTATCAGCACACCATTTCATTAAGATTTATAAGCTACCTCTCAAACTTTATAACATGATAATTTTACCCATCTTACTATAATATGATAACAGTTCTATAATGGCACGTTTGATGTACGTAACCACTTGCTCATAATAGAAGTCATCCAAAATCAATTGGATATTTATCGACTTTATTCGAAACTGGATAAAAAGTATAGTCTTTAGATCTAGAAGCATTGTCAATCGGATGCATGATCTCGAATATATGTACAGATATAATTATAGAACTTAAAAAAATGATAATATATGTTTATCTACCAAGTTGGAATAAAATTCAAGTGAAATTTAGTCATTCCCAAGTTGTAACAGGATCAACCAATCTGGTATAAATTTACCGTATTAATGAGTAACTCCAGCTCATTATAAAACACATTCAACATGTTGATAATATCAAGGGCGTAATAAGATCTTATGACTATAATATATACTTTCTTGAGTTTAAGTTTCCACTTGAGACTGTTATATCCCCAGCACCTTATCAGCATGCATATATGCACGCATTCCCTTGAAAAATGCATATAATTTGTAATTCCCCATAACTTTAAAAAAATTCTTTACATTTTGTTAGGATATCTGAAACCATGGATATCTCAATACTCACAGAGGACAGACACCTCAGTAGTCTTGGAAACAGGTGTGTTGATGGCTCCCGATGTGACAGTACATGTATAGTTCCCAATGTCCTCAATCCTCAGTTTGTTATTACTAATCTGCTGACGCCCTTTTCCTACATAATAAACAATGTGAAAGTTTGTTATCCTCTATTACTTCTTGAGCATCCCACTTATACAGAATGGGTTTAAAGTCTTTGTATATTCATGGGAAACCTAAAATCATATAACTGTATCCAAATATCTTTATAAAAGTATACTAAAAAGCACTGAAATCAGCATTAACAAAACAACATCATATATGATAGTTGTAAGTGAAATGTAATGTATTTGAAATGAAACAAACAAGTTCCAATAATATCAACATTGTACAAATTTCATGTATGTTTTGCATATTTAAATAATGCGTTATGTCACTCAGACCCTAACATGTACTGATATCTAGAAACCTCCAACTGATACTATTGCTGGCAAAGGTGTGAGCATCCTGTGATTTAAATTGTTTTTCAGACAGTCAGGCCTAATATTTGTCAACTATCTATACATCATATACTAATTCAAATCATCAGTACATGAAGGGCCCCAGCTGGCTAATTGTCTCAAGTACTTGCCTTTACAGATCATTGGCATCTCAACTCTTTCCACATGGGTTTGAGTTGCAGGCTTAACCAATGTGGGTATGTGAGAAATCTGGCCAGTAGATTCCTGTGGGTCAATTGTTCTTCCCAGGGTTCTCCTGGGTTCTTCCTCCAACAAATAAACTGGCTGCATTGTGCAGCCTATTATGTGCAAAAATGGTGTTAAACCATAATACAACATCATCACAACTTAAATAATTTCAACTATTTTCCATGAAATTTTGTATGTATTAAGAATAAAACACCAATTTGTATTGTGTGTCAAGAAGAAATGGTATAAAATGTGCTGTGCTTAATGAGCAGAGGTGAGGTCATAGGTCAACTCTCACTCATATTTCTCATCTAGTCATAGGTCAGTTCTCACTCTTATCTCTAATCTAGTCATAGGGCATTTATTACTTTTATCTCTAATCTAGTCATATGACATTTTATCACTCTTATCTCTAATCTAGTAATAGAACATTTATCACTCTTATCACTAATCTAGTCATATGACATTTTATCACTCTTATCTCTAATCTAGTAATAGAACATTTATCACTCTTATCACTAATCTAGTCATATGACATTTTATCACTCTTATCTCTAATCCAGTCATAGGACATTTATCACTCTTATCACTAATCTAGTCATAGGACATTTATCACTCTTAGCTCTAATCCAGTCATAGGTCAGTTCTCACTCTTGTCTCTAATCTAGTCATATGACATTTTATCACTCTTATCTCTAATCTAGTAATAGAAGATTTATCACTTTTATCTCTAATCTAGTCATAGGACATTTATCACTTCTATCTCTAATCTAGTAATAGAAGATTTATCACTTTTATCTCTAATCTAGTCATAGGACATTTATCACTTGTATCTCTAATCTAGTCATAGGACATTTATCACTTCTATCTCTAATCTAGTAATAGAAGATTTATCACTTTTATCTCTAATCTAGTCATAGGACATTTATCACTTTTATCTCTAATCTAGTCATAGGACATTTATCACTTTTATCTCTAATCTAGTCATAGGACATTTATCACTCTCTATTCTAGTCATAGAACATTAATCACTTTTATCTCTATTCTAGTCATAGGTCTCTTCTCACTTGTATCTCTAATCTAGTCATAGGAGATTTATCACTTTTATCTCTAATCTAGTCATAGGACATTTATCACTCTTATCTCTAATCTAGTCATAGGTCAGTTCTCACTCTTATCTCTATTCTAGTCATAGGTCTGTTCTCACATGTATCTCTAATCTAGTCATAGGAGATTTATCATTCTTATATGTAATCTAGTCATAGGACATTTATCACTTTTATCTCTAATCTAGTCACAGGTCATTTATAACTCTTATCTCTAATCTAGTCATAGGTCAATTTTCACTTGTTTCCTAGTGTCTATTCCTATTACTTCAAGCATATCGTTATGGTGAATTAGATGCCTTATCACAAACAACTACACAAAGTGCATTACATCAGCACAACAGCTAATTGGTTATATTCTAGTGCAAAATAGATTGCTTGTTTCACAACTAATGGACTGGAACATTTACCTGTGAAAGACAATTGTGTGGTAACAACATATTTGAAGCCAACTGAACTATTGCTAGTTTCTATAACATAATATTCTGGCATCAACGTCAAGTCCATTCCATCTTTGTACCACTGGACAGCTGGAAGTGGACGTCCCTCAATTATGTTTTTCAGTACCAGGACCGACTGCTCAATTGGGACAGTGACCTTTGCAGAGGGAGGAACTGTGATTGTTATGTTTGGGGGAGCTAGAAAGAAAAAAGTCCAAAAATGAATAAAATGTTGGGTTGGTAAGAAAATGAAAAATGTGTACTTTGCTGTATCATAAGAGTGTTTAATGGCTTTATTAAAGAAACTATTATTTATTTAAGAATAAACTGCACAATAGTAAATTAATTCACAGTACCATAGCAACTGGTTGTCAACAAATCAGTGAACATAAAATAAAGCAACTGGTTGTTAACTAAACAATGAACTATATAAAATATAGGGCAACTGGTTATTAGGCAATTAATTAACAATATAGGGCAACTGGTCATTAGGCAATTAATTAACAATACAAAAATAAGTCAGCCGGTTAACTATGCAAAAATAAGGCAGCTGGTGGTTGGTGGTTAGCCAATCCATGAACTATAATAAAAGCCATTTTGTTACCCATCAATTGATTAATTAGACAAAATAAAGCAGCATTTTGTTAGCCAAGCAATGAACTATACAAAAATAATGGAACTGCAACTGCTTATTAACCAGTAAATGGATCATATGAAAATAAGGCAACTACATGTTAACCAATAAATGAGCAAACAAAACAAAAAGTAAAGCAACTAATTATAACCCAACCAATTAACTATATGAAATGAAAGCAAAAGCTTTGAAATCAAAAAGTATATTATTACAGACCTTGATTTATTAGATCAAGTTTATGAAATTTTTTCTAGGCTTTCGTTACACATATTTTCACGATCATATTATTTAAGGATTTCTGAATTAGTAAATAATGCAAACTTGACAAAAAATTATAATTTTGGAAACTACTTATTCTTAAACTTTATACAATGCCTCCACTGAGAAAATATTTATATTTAAATTCTGCAACCTTATACTAGTATTGTGATAAATAGAAAACTTCTGATCAAAGCATTAAAGAACAGAATATGTATATGGAAAAGAAATGTTCAGGATTTTACACTCTACTACAGCAATAATCTATATAGAAAAATCCCTATATTTTTACTCATATGATACGTTCTGAGCACAACCTGCAACATATAATTTGACAACACATATACTTTCTCTTTATCAAAATAAAAAGCAACATGTATAATATAATATGACAATTAGTCTACAGCCATCTTTCAATAGCTTACAATTAACTTCCAACATAATGGTGGCTGACTGTCCAGTTCCCATCAGATTCTTTGGCATACACGTGTAGTTACCATTGTTTTCAAGCACAGCGTTATTGATCTGATATAAGGGTGATGGGGAACTCTGAAGGATTTGACTGTTTCCAACCTTCCGCCACTCAAAAACTGGTTCTGGGTAGCCTACATGGAAAAATGAAACATTAGGGATTTAATTTAATACTGTTGGTTTGCTTTCTGTGGAAACAACTTGTCCAGTCCAATTAGAAAAAATATTTCCTTACAAAATAATTTTTTAAAAATTTAATTGAGGATACTAAATAAATTTATGAAGATGATTTACAAGAAGCAAAAGAAGTGAATTAATGGAGACTATCCCTGTCAATGTAATTATACTCTTTGCATAGTAAGATGAAGGGGAGGTAACTCAATTTACTGGCCACAAGATGGATATTTTATTAAAATGGGTTGTTAATAATGATTAAGTAAGTATTACATCCTCCTTAGAAGTGGCTGGCTTTCCATGGAACAAAACTGAAATCATACCCAAAACTTCTAAATTTACCTGGATCAGAAACTGTGCATCTTAAGGACACAGCACCTCCAACCAAGACTGAAGAAACAGGGGTAATGGAGGCTCTTCCAGGAGGATCTGTAAAGTACAATGTTGACAATTAAAACCTGACCTTCGTAAAACATTTATTCAATGCATTTTAAAAATATGAGGAAAAAATTAAATTGTCAAACAAATATTCTCCATCAAGGAATTAATTTTAGATAAAACAATTTCCCTGTCAACTTTTGAGAAATATTAATATATTTAAGTTTTCACTTTATCATTCACTTTATCATTTTTTCCTTTGACATTTAAGTTCTTTGTTGAAAAAGGCAGTTTTGTGACATTTTACAAATGTCCAACCACTTTAATTAAACAATTAGGCAAAGAGAATGTAATTATTTACAGACTGAATATTTTAGCAATAATTGAAAGAAATTAAACAAAGAAAATTATGGAAATTTCACAAAAATTCATGGACCACAATATTTTGCATTGTCAAGTAAATTAATATAAAGAAGGACATATACCAATAAAAAAAATAGCTATTAAGTTAAGGGAACTTAGCCTTGTTATAAGAAATTAAACCATTTATCGAACATAATTGTGTTGTGTTCAAAACAGGGGTTTTTAATCGGTGCTCAGTGCTCTATGAAATTAACAAATTTATCAATTTTAACTCCATTGTCAGAAATTCCATGACTTTTCCAAAACTCTACAAGGTTTTGAGAAATTCCAAGACTTTTCAAGGCCCTTTAAATCTATTTTTGAAATTGTAAAATTTTTCTAGGATTCCAGTACTTGCAAGAACCCTTGCTAGGATGACACAGGAAAGAGTAGAGATTCTAGCATATCTGGATAGAAACTTTAGGAACATAGTAATATTATTCCCATGGTTGAGTTGAATATGGTCACTGAATTGAAAGACATATGACTTTCAATAAGATTAAAGAAAAATTGTTAACACCGATGTTGCTATGGAAAAGTGACATCAGTTATTGCCAGTAA
The DNA here is from genome assembly GCA_028554795.2 of Sinohyriopsis cumingii. Lineage (NCBI taxonomy): Eukaryota > Metazoa > Mollusca > Bivalvia > Unionida > Unionidae > Sinohyriopsis > Sinohyriopsis cumingii. The sequence continues at coordinate 65,309,361 of CM068831.1, forward strand.
CAGACCAGACAAACTAAGATAAACTAGATCTGAATTTTCTACACTGTAATCATGAAGGCACAGTTACAGGCCACACAAAACTTAAATAAACAAGACCTGAAGTCTATTTGGTCTACACTCATAATGGCACTATACTTACATTGCACTCTGACAGTTGTTGTACCACTTGTGCTGATCTCTTCAGGTGCACTACCTGAGGGCTCCAGTTTATTTTTAGCTGTACATGTGTAATTTCCAGCAAATCTTTGGGTTGCCTGAAATACAAAGTTGGGACCATCCGCCATCATGGTTTTATCCACATTCTCCCACCGAACCTCAAAAGCTGGTGGATATGCATCTACTAGACAGGTGATGTTGACGGTCTGAGAAATGTTGACGATGACCTCAGATGGAGTTGTAACTACAGGTGCATCTGCAAGAAACGGAAAAATAAACGTAAATAGGTCTTAATTACACTTATGTAAAATAGTCTTTGTAATTTCTTTAATCATTACAGAAGAAAAATACCTTTAAGGCATTTTCTTTAAATGGTAACAAATTATTATTATTATTATTATTATTATTATTATTATTATTATTATCAATAATAACATTATTGTATTATTATTGCTGCAAAACCTCGAAAACCCAAATCCCCCAGAACAACAGAGAATGTTCAGATTTGATAGGTTTTTGATTTATCAAGGTTGTTTATTTTCCCCTAAGAATGAGATTTATTCATATCTAAACTCACACAAAAATATTGATATATATTTGGACAAAACATTAATAATCAGGCAATTTTTAAAAACAGGTATTTTTTATATAATTAGGATATCAATCAATATGTATATGCTATGTTTTTTTATTATGTTCTGCACGACTTTAACCTATCTAAAAACTAAAGGCTGGCCACATGTTCAAATAAGTTTACATTTTATGAGGTTTATTTTACTGTACAACTGACATTGGCAAACAAAAAACACAGTAATATAGTTTGGGTTTACTGAGTTAAAGAATACTAGTTTGGGTTTACTGAGTTAAAGAATACTGTTAATAAAGAAGGAACAACTACAGATCAGAAACATGACTGGTTTCAAGATGATTTTGGTTTCTCGAGCTTTCACTGTATTATGGTAAATCTGTAAGAAGCAGAAAGTACTTATCAAAAAACTTTTCTTCTCATGATGAACCAAAGAGATTTTTAAAAATCATAAAAGTTTCAGCACTTTACTCAACTTTTTATAGCAGTCCTAATGGTGTTATTTGAAAGTCTTAATGGTGTTATTTGAAAGTGTTACATTAACACCAACTTAATCAAATGTGATGAACTTATGAAAGGTGAATGCCATATCATAAAGTGAATTGACCAGTGTTCATGTGAAGATAAAGCAAAAGTCAAAGCCCCAGATCTGTTGCTGTTTTATATACCACAGGGATATGCTGTTGCTGTTTTATATACCACAGGGATATGCTGACTCTTGTTAAGATTGTGCATAATAACTGAAGGTGCAAGAAACAATAAAAATTAAAATACCCATATTTCTTCTTTCCTTTTGCAATGAACGATCTGTGACGAGTTATTTCATTTGTACTTTTATTTGTTATAGTTGAAAACTAGTTAATAACCACCTTTGCATTTGCTGCGGGACTGGCGTGTTTTGTAGACTGCTAATTTCTATTTCTAAATGTCAGTAAATCATGTGCTAAGTAAGTCATGCTGAAGTTGAAGGCTTTTTGCTTGTGAAAATCCACAAAAACAAATCTGTTTATTCGGTGCATGTAAACACCTGTAACAATTTACTTTATACATGAACTCTGAACCACAGTCGTTATTGTGTGTATGGATTAATTTGGTTACTGACCGTTATGCTATTGGAATGGGATTATGCTATTACTACAGTATTGATTTGTGTTACTGTCCACTACTAAAGCAGCTACTGTAAAGGTTTTTTTACTTTTTCTAAAGTATGGTTTACAATATAACTTTCTCTGGTAACTTAATGGTAACAGATAAACCATTTTTAATGAGACTGGTTGATTAGCATTTGTACTGGTAATATTTGGCCTTGTACCAACTTTTACCACCCATGTTAGTACAAGGTACTGGTAATTGCACAACCGTTGTGGAATGTTTACAGATGAAACAAAAGTTGACATTTGATATAGCTCAAATAAAAGAAACCATTTTTAAGTCTACTGATTATATCTCAAATCACAAAATATTTGCGAGTAAAAAAAATCAAGTGAATTTAGCAAGTGAACTAATTTGTCTCTGAAATTTAAATATTGTATTCAAATTATAATTTGCATGACAAAAAATCATAATGTATAAGCCATAAAACAATCACCATCGAGACAGATTATATATTAGTTCCCACCATTTAAAATTTACTTAGAATTCTACCTTCAAATCCATCATTGTCTGCAGTACCATTTCTACTTGCTTATAAGTACCATTTAAGTACCATCATTACAGTACCATATATACCAGCTAATAAGTCATAGTCAACTGCAAACTGCACACACCCATATCAGCCATCACATAATGTGCCATCAAATTTGGGTTTATGCAGTTTGTTAGGCGTACTCAATGAAACACACAACATAGACCTGATCCACTGGCGTATAATTTGACAGCAGATTAGGGTCTATTTTGCTTGCAGATTGATTCAACTTACAAGTGAGTAATTATGGTAATTCATGTTGCTGGACATCTGATAATCTCTTGCATTGTAATAAGATTATATTCCATTTCATTTACATAACGAAGCACCATAACATGTCACTTTTGTTTATACAGTGTAAATAAAACCAAGCATTCTATTTTCATGATCTCCAAAATTTTATTTCAATAAAATGCTAAAATTTAAGATTTACTAATGCTAAACCATGATGATAATGTGTGATCCAGCTCAAATTTCACTCTTAATACTGGTAAGGACAAATTAAAAAAGTGATCACTGGCAGATAAGTTTGTAAAGTTCAATCTGATCTTGTGCTAGGTACTTACATATCACATAAAGAGCTGTGAGGTTAGACCTAGTCTGGCTCTGGTTATTGATTGTGTTGGTGGCTGTACAAGAATAGTTCCCTGTATCACTCTTACGGGCTGTGCTGAACTCCAAAGTCTTACCGGTGGCTGGAATGAAGTATGCATGCTATTTAATACTGATAATGATGAGGAAGATGATAACAGCAATGACAAGATCAATATTCACATGACTATTCCAAGTATTTATTGGTTTTTTAAATGTCTGTTAATAAAGTCACATGCATAAAATGTAACTGTACATATATATACTACATATTTAGTAACATGTGTTTGAATGTTACCAATATAAAGAAAATGAATTATTTGGAAATATTCTATGCCTTTTCATGCTTTGAAAACAGAAAACACAAAATAACAATTACATGGAAATTTTAATTAAAACAGCCGACTTTTGTCCCAAATGTGTTTTATGGTTACCTTCTTATTATCCCTGTTATCATGATCAAAATATTGCAATGACAATTACTATTGGGCTGTCACGATTCACGTAATTACAATTCATCATTGGGATGTCACAATAATTATTACTACAATAATTATGAGTAGGCTGTTGTGATAATGATAATCAGTATTATTTAAATTGTTATACACATTATTATAATATTTTTATTCATTGGCTGTCATGATAATCATGATTACAATTATTGTTATTTGGCTGTGTTAATTATGGTTAAATTAATTATTATTGGGCTGTCATGACAAATGTTATTACCATTAGATCTATTTTTGGGCTGTAATAATAAAAAAAGAACATTGCACTACAAAGCTATTCTCTACAGAAACTGCATTTACAGGAAGAAGTCAGTCGCTTCAAAAGTTATTACCAATTTAAGAAGCATTTCATCTCTTGTCATGAACATTTACTATTTTCAAACTCACAAAACTTTTGTATGTGCACAATTTAAAATATTTGTTGTTTCTAAACTACAATATCTGCTTGTAACCATGGCAGAGCTAGTACTGGCAATAAAGTGATAGATTTTATATTTCTTCAGGGTTCAAAACAGCAGTCAAGTGATGGGCTCAGGGTCAGAAACAGTAGTACACATATGGACCTTGTGACATAATGCAATACAACTATGGACCCTGTGATATAATGCAGTAGAACTATGGACTCTGTGACCAATATTAAACCATTGTACTTAAAATGGTCTCTTAAAGGACTTACAGAATGAGTTAAAAATTATCATTTCACCTTCACCCAGCACATACAGCTGCACTGATCAAACTCTGAGTAATTCTCATCAAACTAGTTTAATTCATAACTTGACTGGCAGCTAAAGGCCCCAAATACCAAATACCACATTATAACCTTATGTACATGTTATCAATTAACAATTGGGGCACTTTCATATATGTTCCATTTTCTTTCTATCTCTAAATCTTTTATTGCTACACATACCTTGCAACAGAGAGCCATTTTTTCGCCATTGTACTGTGGCTACAACAGGGTTGGAATCGACTACACACTCCAGTTGGGCTCGCTGGTTGAATTTGACATAGTAAGGAGCATGGGGAGCAAAGTTTATGTAAGGAGCATCTGAAATATAAAACCTAAAATAATTCCTGAGGTATACAATGCTTAATAACAGTTTTTGGAAGTATTATATGAACACATACCTAAGTGCTAACATTGTACATCATGATCTGCCATCCCAGAAGTTTCTGGCAGATGTGGATCTATGATGTTTATTCTAATGATGATTTCAGAACAGCAGGACATGGGTCTAGGATATTCTTTCTATTGACAATTTTAGACAAAGCCAGATCTGGGTCTATGATGTTATTCCTTGGATGATTTCTTGCATAATAAAAAATGTCATCAAATTCTCTGATTGCAGAACTCTATCTATGATGTAAATTCTACCCAAGATTCAGGTAAAACCAGATCCTGATTGTGGGAAAAGCCAGAAGCCAAAGCATTCTGTAAACTTAAGGTAGATCTGGGTCTAAGATTTTCATTCTGCCCATAATTTCAGGAAGAACCAAATCTGTCAGTGCATTCTGTCATGGCAGATCTATGTCTAGGATGTAAATTCCACTCAGTATCTATCATTGCTTTCTGTGACAGCTGATAAAGAATTTAGATTCTATCATGGTTTTTAGGTATACTCAAATTTGTCAGTGAATTTTATGGTGGCAAACTTGGGTCTAGGACATTTATTCTGATGATGATATCAGGCTGAACCAGATCTATCAGTGCATTCTGTGCTGGTAAATCTGAGTCTAAAATGTTAATTCTTACAATCATCTCAGATAGAATCAGATCTGCTAGTGCATTCAAACAATGTCAGATCTGGGTCTGGGATGTTTATTCATGATTGCAGGAAAAGCCAGCTCTGGGTCTAGGAAGTTAATTTAACCCATTATTTGAGGTAAATGACTGCTTTGGTGGCCTAGTGGTTAGAGTGTCCACTTTGGATGCAGGAGGTTGCAGGTTTAAACCCTTGCCGAATCATACCAAAGACTTATAAAGATGGTACTAACAGCTGCCTTGCTAGGTGCTCAGCATTAAGAGGTTAGTGTTCAGACTGGTCAATTTGTGTCAGAATAATGTGACTGGGTGGGACATAATGCTACGTGTCTGCGGCATGATGCCCAAGTACTAGACATCACTATAAACTGCCATATTGCAGACAGTGTAGTGATATAACTGAAAAAATAAAATTCCAAATCACACACACATATACACACATTTCAGGTACAGTCATATCTGTCAACATATTCTGTGATCAGTGTTCACCCATGATTTCAAGTACAGCCAGATCTGCTGTGCATTCTGTCATGGCATATCTGGGTGCAGGATATTAATTTTTACCAAATGTTTCTGGTATAATCACATCTGGCAGAGAATTCGGTCACCAAAGATCTACTATGTTTATTCTACCCATGATTTCAAGAAAAGCCAGATCTGTCTGTATCTTCTATGATGGCATATCTGGGAATAGGAAGTTTATTTACAAACAATTTCAGATATAACCTGGTCAGTCAGTACATTATGTTATGGCAGGTCTGGGTGTAGGTTTTCCATATTTGGGAGCATGCTATAATATTTGATAAATACAGTATGTAGAGTCAATAAGTCTTCTTAATCAGCCACCTGGTAAAAACAGTATGCATAGTCAAGGGTCATTAATCTGTCAATGACCAACATTATAAATACATGTTTGACATCAGATGCATGCTATACACTGGTAAATACAGCATGCACAGTCAAGTCTTATTAATCTGTAATCAACCAACATGACAAAGAAATATTTGATATAAGGCACTGTTTTTCATTGCTGACCCAAGCACTTATTTCCCCAGGATAAAAAATTAAAAAATAATAACAATTCCCAAAACTGATTCATGCATCTTATTGAGTTTTTCAGGTCCCCAAAAGATGTCCATCGACCACTGAAAGCCTGCAGCACCCAGCCAATCTCTTCTGATGGGACCACTCTGCTCAAGGACAAAGAGAGTATCACTGAAAGGCAGAAGGAACACGTCTCCAACCTACTGAACATGCCCTCCACCACAGACTCTGAAGCGTTAGACGGAATTGTCCCAAAGCCAACTATCTCGGACCTGGACTTGCCCCCTACCATGGAAGAAGTCCAGCGAGCCATCAAAATGATCAGCTCTGGCAAGGCACCAGGTGCGGATGGAATTCCTGTTTGAACACTCCAAAGCAGCTGGCCCTAAGGTACTTGAGGCACTGTACAGCATCCTGATCATCATTTGGGAGGAGGAGTCCATGCCACAGGAGTTCAAAGATGCAATGATTGTCACCTTTTACAAAAACAAAGGGAACAAAGCTGACTGCAGCAACTATCAAGGCATATCACTCTTGTCAATTGCAGGCAAGATTATGGCACGCGTCTGGTCGGTAATGTCTCAAAAGTCATACTGCCTGAGGCCCAATGTGGCTTCAGACCAGATTGGAGCACGATCGACATTATCTTCACAGTGAGACAAATACAGGAAAAGTGCATTGAACAAAACATGAACTTCTACAGTGTCTTCATAAACCTCACAAAAGCCTTCGATATGTCAACAGATATGCACTATGGGTCATCTTAGCACAACTCAGTTGCCCTAGGAAGTTCATTAGGATTATCCAACTTTTCCATGACAGCACTCGTTCTTTACAATGGGAATGTCTCTAAGCCATTCAACGTTTCTAATGGTGTGAAGCAGGGTTGAGTTCTCGCCCCAGTATTATTCAACCTATTCTTCACATGTCCTGAACTATGCTACATATGATCTCCAGAAACGAGTGTACATGAAGTACAGACTGGATGGTTCTCTCTTCAACCTTTGTTGACTGAATGCCCAGTCCAAAATAATGAAGAAACTTATTCTTGAAGCACTTTTCATGGATGACTGTGCTCTCAAGGCACACATGGAAGCAGATCTCCAGATCATCGTTACTCACTTCATGGAAGCCTCGAGGCTTTTTGGACTCACTATCAGTCTGAACAAGACAGGTACTTCACCAACCTGTCCCAGGCACCACAGCTCATCCCCCAACTGCCTATCAAAAACACCCAACTGAAAGCTGTTGATCATTTCAAGTACCTTGGAGCATCATTTCTTCTGATGGATCGCTAGACAAAGAGATAATGGCATGCATTAGCAGCACCAGTCAATCATTAAGACATCTCTGCTCTTGTGTGTTGAATCACAGGAGTATCAAACTGTCCACCAAGATAAAGGTATATAAAGCATGTGTTAACAAGCCTTCTATATGGATGTGAGACCTGGACAACATACAAGAAGCACATCAAGCAAGCTTCCATATGAGAGCCCTGAGCTGGATTATGGGCACCAGATGGCAAGACAGAGTGTCGAACGTAGAAGTGCTGGATAGAGCAGGCTTAAACAGTATCAAGGCGATAGTCATGAGAGGCCAACTTCGTGGATGGTTCATGTCATCTGTATGGAGGAGTCTCAAATGCCACATCAGATTTTGTATGAAGCTCTATCTAGTAGACACAGAAAAATCGGTCTTCCAAAGAAAAGATTCAAAGACTCCATCAAGGACAGCCTGAGATGCTGCTCGATATCTGTGACAAACCTCGAGTCATGTGCCAAGGATGGACCTGGCTGTCATGCAGCTGTTAGTAATGGGTGCAAAACTTTTGAGGATGCCTGCAGAACAAAAGTCGCCAACACCAGGGAACGTAGGAAGGCCTAAATGTCATGAACCAACCCATGCCTCATGTGTACACACTGCTCCAGGGCATGCGCATCTCATATCGGACTCATCAGCCACATGAGGACCCATCAACAAAGTGCAGCACAGATCGACTTCATCAAGCCCTGAAGGTCAACAAATGATAATGTATATAAAAAACGACATACCTACCCTAATTTTAAAACTGGTGCAATAGGAAACAAATATTTGTTTGGCCTAAAAATAAATCTCAGAACTAACTGTGCACATATTTTGACTTTCTACTTAGACCTTTCTATTCTGAAGATGTTTAACTTCTATTTCTCATGTTATGATCTTTATTCAACCATCCAGGAGCTTGACTTTTGTGTTGTAAGTGGATGTCTGACAGATGATAACAAGGCTGTTTATGTGAAAATAATGTGTTTGTATAAACACTGCACATCAAAACATTTATAGGTGAAAAATTCTCAAATGTTGAAAAATTGCTATCATGGGCAAAATTCTAATACATACGCCTACAAACTTGCATGCCAAATGTTTTTTTAAAGTACAAAGCTCCAAAAAGTGTTTAAAAATAGAAAAATTGCTGCAATGATCTAAAAAGCTAGTCACCTAATTGACATAATAATACAATTAAGCCAAACCATAATGTGACAGCGGATCTGGTTCTATGCCATTTGCACTTGGATCTAACTAGTAAATATGGTGATCTTGCTTACAATGTTTTGTAACAAATGTCAAACTTTAAAAAGTTATAACATCTGTAAACAAAATTTAAAAAAATGATATGATTACCCCAAAAATACTCAGGTACCGTATATACCTGCATATAAGTCAGGTCCAACTGCAAATAACACCTACCCTGGTCTGTCAGAGTATGATGCAACAAAAAATCAGTCTGTGTTCTTTGCTTTATTGACAAGTCTTACACAAATAACACCTACCCTGGTCTGTCAGAGTATGTTGCAACAAAAAATAAGAGTCTGTGTTCTTTGCTCCACTGACAAGTCCTACACAAATAACACCTACCCTGGTCTGTCAGAGTATGATGCAACAAAAAATCAGAGTCTGTGTTCTTTGCTCTATCGACAAGTCCTACACAAATAACACCTACCCTGGTCTGTCATAGTATGATGCAACAAAAAATCAGAGTCTGTGTTCTTTGCTCCATTGACAAGTCCAACACAAATTACACATATCAAGATCTGCCTGTGTATTATGCGACAGGTCTTGATCTATGTGGCTGGCTCTGACTTAAAGATGAGTATATACGGTAATCTACATGTTACAACAAGCTACGCATGCCAAAGTTTACATGTACATAGTTAAATGACCATAAACGACTCAAATTCAAACCCATCCTCATCATGACAACCTTCATTTCTCTATTTCAAGTCATTTTTGCTCAAACATACTTACAAGTTTAGGAAATATAAGCAATGAAAAAACTTGAACCAAAACCTCAAGATCAACTTTAGGACAGTCTCACAAGGGAAAGTGAACACAATGCAAATTGAATGGTCTTAGGTTTATAATATGTCAAGGAAAGAATGAGAAAAATCAATTGACAGGTTCAGGAAACATACATAAATGAATAACATTGATCGAAACCTGAACACAAATTTTCTATGCTTGTGACCCTGATTTCAAGGTCAAAAGGAGTGAGAAAGCATGTCTTTGAATGAATTGTCTTCTTAATTGTTTATGCCAAGTAATGGGTTTAGAAGATATAATCAGACTGAAAACTTTACCCAAAACCCTAACTGTTGATGGCAATGCTGTCTGTGCTGTAGAAATGACTGCTGTCTCCTTTCTCATTATGAAGGGCTCAACAAAACTGAACAGTATTGTCCTGAAAACCCTACTTTGAGTCTTGTGACACACCTGTGGCATCTAAATATCAAATTTGATATCCTTTTGCAGAAAAGCATGACAAACAGATGATGGACAACACAAAATTATTGGTTGGGGTGGGTGGGGTGGGAATGGAGAGAGAGAGAGAGAGAGAAAGAGAGATATTTTCTGAACATTTTTAATCAATACAATAAAAATGTATTGTCGGCAAAGTCAGATCATCAAAATCAAAATGAAATTGAAAAAATATTCAAGTTTCAGTTTTCACATGAATATGTAAAGAAACTGTTAAAATGACATTTAAAATTGTTACATAAATGAAAATAAATTCAATAAAACAAAAAAAGTTCATACTCACATTGCACATCAAGAAACTGTGTTTTGACTTTAGGCTGGTTCTGATTGGCTTTGTTAAACACTACACATGTAAAGTTAGCTCCGTTATCGGTTCTTTCTAATGTCACAGCAATCTGACTAGATGATGTCCCTTTTGGCTGACTTGGTGGAGAAAAAATAGCACCAGACAAAACTTGTCCATTTCTATACCACACTATTGTTGGGTCAGGATTTCCACCCATTGATGAGCAATTTAAAGATATCACAGAATTTTCAGTATATACATCATTTAAAGGGTTCCTTGCTATCACAGGGTCCCCTGGTAACACTGAAATGGAAATAATAATAATAATAATAATAATAATAATACGTACTAGTAGTAGTAGTTGCAAATTTATTAATATTTATCCCTTTGTTCTACCTGCAATTAATACAATCACGTAAAATAACTGATACAAGTTTTCAAATCTAAAGTTTGTAAACATTCTGGCTTTAAAATAGTAATTTAAAACATAAAGGAGTCAAATATTCAATAACCTTAGACGCTCCCTCTTTGCAAAGTTCACATGTATTTAACATAGATTAAGGGAAATTACTCAATAGTTACAGTTGTTGCTATATTAGTTAAAATTGAGTTGTTTCCCTTGCATAACTTTTAAAACAAAGGAAAAGTTGAGTGAATTTTTTTATATAAAAACAATCAAAACAGTACAAACCAAAATGTTTACACAGTAAGTTCTAGTGAAATAAAGAAAACTGAATGCAACTGATATACTTACATAAAACAGTCAATTTTACTTGAACTGTATCAAAACTGAACACAATACAACTAAAGAAGGCATCATCTCCTTCTGTGGCATTTTCTATAACGAGATTAAATTCACCCAAAATCTTATATCTTGGGTCAACTCCAGCATTACTCTGGTTGTTTATGAAAATAACATTTCCTCCTTTATTCCACAGAACAGTAAGCATTCCCCTGTCACGAACTTGGCATTCCAGTGTGGCAGTCTGTCCTTTCACCACCTCTGTATCATGGGGCTGCTTAATCCATTCTACTCCTGCAGTTACTGTAAAATGGACAAATACTTTAAAAACACATGTACCAGCTTTATCTTTAATAAGAGATTTAATAAATTATCAAATCTCAAAACCCCATATTTCACAGTAAAGTCTTAAAAATACAAGCATTATACCAAAGAAGGAAAAAGGACAATTCAAATCTTTAGAAAAGCTAGTAAAATTTTTACATTTATGAATCATTAAGTGCTGAATATGATAATGCTTAAGCTAAAATCAACATTAACTAAATTCACTGGGAGATTTTAATGATTTTTTTCCATATGAACACAATTTCTTTTTTTTTTTTTTAAATGAAGACACAAATCTGAAGGTAGAGAATTAATATTCATGTCATCAAATATGGGCCTGATTACTCCTGTCAATATATCTGCACTTGGGTGTTGCTACAATGTTGATGGTGTGATACATTGCAGCACACTTGAGTACTACAGAATTTTATTAGTGTTATGTTTATTTTTTTTATTGCAATGTGTAGTGGGGATGGGAAGTGCACAAATTCAACACAAATTTATTTAATTTCTTAACTCTTGGGACCTAGGTGATAAAAGTTTCACCATAAGTTCTGGGACAGAAAGAAAGAATTATTTTATTTTGTCCCAATATATGCAGTAAATATGTTGCTTCTTTTCTGATTATTCCTAACTTCACAGACCCAGATCTGTTGGTGTGTCATGTGATGGCTTGCAGATCTCTGCATAAGCAGTTTGCAATTGCACCCAATTAATAGAAAAAAGTATATTCAGTTATTTATCAATAGGAGAATTTAGAGCTGGATATTGATACTCTATCACAAGAACTGTCTTCGACATGATATCTACCACAAACTACCAGTAATCACATATATAAACTGTAAAATGTACATGTGAGAAGTGAACTGCCAAACAAAGATTGCATCATTGCATAAATTTATCACCATATAGGCTGAATCTCCAGAACAAATTGAAAGTTATTCTTCTCTTTTCTGTCTTTTATATTTACTGAATATTATTATGATAATAAATAACTTTTTAAACAACTTGCATTACACTGGAGTTAAATTATTAACAATTTACGAGTGTATAAAGAGAAGAAATGTTCAATTTACTCTTGCCATATATAGTTGGAGCCTGTGTTGTGTTATACTACATAAATTGCAAAAAATACTGTGATTTTGATGCATCAATTACAGCGAAACCACCTTAAGGAAAATTACATAAAATATACAATATCAGGAAATGCATAATTAAGGTGCAATCACTTATCATTGCATCAGAAAATCCCAATGTAAAAAAAATGCAAAAGACAAAGAAATTATTAATTTGTACTACAGACAATTTTTCAACACACGCAAAAATTTAAACTAGAAGAGATATATCTTGGTCAGCTTCTTTGATCAGAAAATAATTTCTAAATTATTACTAGCCAATAGAAATGTAGCATTTTTTGCAACACCTGCCCTAATTGTATTATCTGTTATAAAAAAGCTGATTTCATGCTTTAAGATCACACAGCCATCTGAGCCATCCTGAATTACCTTTTCTCTGTATGAAGTGTATATATTTATCACACATATACACCTTATTATTTAGGGTAGGGTCATAAAAGCTGATTCCCTGTATGCAATGGTACATAGATACTCCCCACATCAAATTAAGTTTTCCTGTGGGTTGTTTTACAATTTGCTTTAAGCTGTAATGATCTAGTCAATAAAAAAGACAGCATGACCAAGTTAAAATTATCTACAGCAACACAGTAGATAGGTTGTATGCTTGGTGGGTGAAATAATTATTTAAGAAAAAAATGGATGTGACTTTGTTATTTTAGTAAGTTTGTGGAAATAATTGATTCTTGTCTTAATAACATGGGGAAAATATCCAAGTATTTCATATAATTTGCATTATATTTGCCTTAATCCAAATTTGTGATTTTTCAGGATTGGAAAAAGTTTGTACAAGTTTTTCATGTCCTGACATAAAAATAACTGATGCTAAATGAGGAATGTGGTGTGTAAGAGAGAGAGAAAAAGAGAAAGACAGACAGACAGACAGAGACAGTGGGAGAGAGACAGGAGCAAAACATAGGAATAAAACCCCAAAGTACCAGTTTGAAACCTAAATTCTGCTTTCACATACACATATATACACATACACATATATATGCATGTGAATAGTTGTTTCATTTTATGTTTTATTTATGTCAGATTCTATTTCCAATAGCACAATGGTGTATCACGGATGACGTGAATATTGTGAATTCACTTGTAAATTTACTGCGGTCATTTTTACTAATTTTCTTTATGTAATGCATGTTCTAAAATGACTATGATAATTTTAGTGCAGTGTCATTTGTGCACATGCCAACATGTTTATTTAATGTCTTCTTGAATTGGACTTCTAGTATAAATGTGTTCTAAAACGAGTGAATGTGAACATTATGACAAGATAACATTAGTCTATTTATTCATTTAAAATCCAACTATCTTCTGTGCACGTACATATAGAATCTTTATAGAACCATATGTACTCACTTATAAGACAAGTCAAACTGCAAACAACAAAGATCCTGATCTGCTGTAGCATAATGCACCTGCAAATTGGGATCCATTTGTTCTACTGATTACTCTTACCCACTGTACAGACCCAGACCTGATGGTACATTATGTGATGACAGATCTGGGTCTGTGCAGTTTGCAGTTGGACCAGTCCAGTCTTATATGCATGTACATATGGTAAGATAAATATTAAATAGGTTGCTGTCTCCAGGTAACAATGATCTGTGTAAAGTAATTTGAGATTTACAACTTAAAAATTTATCATCTGATCACTAAACTGTGGCTCAAGTTATAGACAGGCAAGGAGTGTTAAAAGGAAATTAAATGTATGTAATCCATTTATGAAAATGTTTGTGTCAAAGGGTAGGAGAAACTCTAAGTTGTTGTCTGGTGCATATATCTAATAAAATTATACCTCAATATGGTGGGTTTATTGTATCAGTCATGGGCTGAATCAAAGAAGTGTAGTTGTATCATTGATTGCCTAACCCATTTCAACCACCAACTTCTGAACTTTAAAACTCTGCACCCTATCCCTCTCTGTGCATAAAATGGGGGGTCAGGATTGGTCACAAATTTAGATGCATACAACACCAATTTATATTCCAAAGTTTGAACTTGTGTTGGGAATCTGATAAAAATTCATGATTGATAATTAGTTGTTTGTAATTGATGATTAATTATGTTTTTGATACATATCCCTGAGCCTTGCCCCCCCCCCTCCCCCATGTGAGTTTTGAGTCTGATCCCAGGTGGTAAGAACAGAACCAGAGGCTATTCTTAAATTCAAAGACTTGGACATGGGTCATAACATCCTGTAGCCACACACATAAACTTACTAAGCATGAAAAGACAAATTTACCAATGCAAATGACATTGTTCCTAGGGTTCATTATTATTTGATCTCTGGGTCCTAACTTGTAAACTATTGTGATCCCCACTTTACAGCCATACTTACTGGACATGAAAATATAAATTTATATATAGGTACAATGACTCCAGGGAAAATGTCACTTGCATCTCTAGATTCTTATTTTTCACATCCAGTAAGTTGTACACAGCTATAGTGTGGAAATCTCCATAGTTTTTAAATTGTGGTCCAGGGGCCAAAACTACATTTCCATGGACATGATCCAGCAGTTCCATTAAACATCCCCATTTGTCTCATATTGACATTGATGTTGATAATAACACACAGACACACTTAATTCTCAGACTTACTTTTTTCATAATTTGTGGGTTATTTTGAATTGATACAATAAAGCCCCAATCTGAATGGGCAGGCTAACATAATCACTGCCTCATGCCTGCATGTCTGAATGGGCAGGCTAACATAATCACTGCCTCATGCATGCATGTCTGAATGGGCAAGCTAAGATAATGACTGCCTCATGCAGGCATGTCTGAATGGGCAGGCTAAGATAATGACTGCCTCATGCATGCAAGTCTGAATGGGCAGGCTAAGATAATCACTGCCTCATGCATGCATGTCTGAATGGGCAGGCTAACATAATCACTGCCTCATGCATGCAAGTCTGAATGGGCAGGCTAAGATAATGACTGCCTCATGCAGGCATGTCTGAATGGGCAGGCTAAGATAATCACTGCCTCATGCATGCAAGTCTGAATGGGCAGGCTAAGATAATCACTGCCTCATGCATGCATGACTGAATGGGCAGGCTAACATAATCACTGCCTCATACATGTACATCTATCTGGGCAGGCAAATAAAATCACTGCCTCATCCATGCAGGTCTGGATTGGCAGGTTAACATAATCCCTTCTTCATGGAGACACATCTGCTTATTTCATAGTGGTTTATTTTCCAAGAGACTGTAGCAAATTTCAACCTTTATATATTTTATGTTACTATTACCTGGCACAATATAGCCATGCATGTATTGATATGCCATTAAACACTATACATACAGAGATGCATACATATCCACATACATATATCATCTAGGTAAAAGTTGTCATTATATACCCAGCCCTGACTTCCTATGCAAATGCATGACTTGGATGATCTAGCAAATTTTCCACTTAGTGGGCAACTTCAGGCATTTATTGGATGTTATCAAGCCTATACAAGACCCAGTTTGTTCCTGAATAACATGACATCACAGCTGCTCTATCCCTTGATACAATAATATGAAATATGACATCACGTACAGTATTCACTTGCGAACTATTCCCTAATAAAAATAATCTTAACATGATTTTTCCTTAAACATACATATAAACTCACTTATAAAAGTGGAGTCAAATTACCAACAACAAAGATCCTGATGTGCCATAACATAATGTGGTTGCAGATCAGGGTCTATGGTTGTTTGTGATACTGATTACTCCTAACAAACTGCACAGACCTAGATCCACCAGCACATTATGCAACAGTAGTTCTGGGTTTGTGCAGTTTGCCGTTGGAGTCATCTTATAAGCGAGTATATACAGTATTTGCATATTTACACTGGAATTTTATGAAAAGGAATTCAAAAACAATCTTTTTATTAAATGAAAGTAATTTATATACAATTCTATAAAATTTAATTATAGGATGTATATAATTAAAAAATTATAGTGTTTATAATGTGGATATTCTTGTCTTAAGTACATGTGGCTAACTAGCATAACCTGTTGTACTTCACTCTCACCCTCAATATCAAACAGCACAAACACTGTAGTATGTAATTACCAAACCAACAGCACACACGGCATTATGCTACCTGAGATTTGTCAGTATACCAGTAAGTGAAGCATTACGTTTTGGTTCCATTTACGTGACATTTACTATAAATTACTACATCGTCTATACAATACACAACAGTCAGGACTCCTGAATTTCAAAGAATGAAAATGCTCCTTTGCCAATTTAAATATGTTTCCGTGATAAATTTAAACGAAGGTTTAGATTGCTGTGAAAGATTGTGAGGTGTAATAAAGGATAAATCAAGTACTGAAGACAAGATAAATTGAAAAAGCTGGGAAGGCATGAAAATGAAAATTAGATACATATCATTTATGCATTATCAGTCATGTGATATTATATTACAAGATTAAAGAAGCTCTCTCTATTGAAGGTCAGTAATTGCCACTACACAAGAACTGACCACTGGCCAATTCAAATCCCAACTCAACATCACGATAGCTATGTTTAGCAGTGGCCCTTGTAGAAGAACATCATGAATCACTACCTCATGTCACAACACTGAATGTAGTACTCCCACTCCATATTTGGACAAACTTAGCTGACATTTTTGACATACAGGTATCACCCTAAGATACAACTTTGAATAACACCAAATATTTTGTTTTGTATTTAATTAATGTTTATTTAATGTTTAGGCTGACAAAATCCGGGTCATTCAGGGTTTTGAATATATGTAAAAAAATAAAGTAATGGTTTACATTTTTAAAATGGGAGTGGGCTAAGTATATAGGAAGTACACAAAAGAAAGTACTGAGAAAGAAACAAAACACAGTACAACATTATATGATCTGAGGTACCATATGTACATGCATTTGAGTCTAGTCCAACTCCAAAGACCCAGACATGCCATCACATAATGCACAAAGACATCTGGGTCTATGTTACTTGTTAGCAGTAATCAGCAGAACAAATTGTTGTTGTTGTTGTTGTTCTAGGGTTTAACGCCATTTTTCAGCACAAGATAGGCTATACATGGCGGCCAGTATAACTGGTGGAGGAATAACCCTGGAAAACCCAGGGAAGAACCACCGACCCACGAGAAGCTACTGGCAAGCTTTCCCATGTACCCACGCTAGCAGAGCCTTGGACTCGAACCCACGCAGACAGAGGTGAGATGGCAGTGATCCGGAACAATGAGCGCTTTAGACCACTCAGCCACTCGGGGCCCCAGCAGAACAAATAACAGGATCCCTAATCTGCCTACATATCATGTGATGGCAGACCTGAGTATGCCTTTCACAGTTGGACTTCACTTATACTAGTATGCATAGTGTTTGAAGATTGTTGTTGTTGTTGTTAGGTTTAAAGCCATTTTTCAGCAGAAGAGAGGCTAAACATGGCAGCCAGTATAAACGATGGATGAAAACTCCAGAAAACCTTGGAAAGAACCATTAACCCACAAGAAGCTACTGGCAAGCTTTAACACATACCAACAATGTCTGAGCCCAAGACATGAACCCACACAGACAGAGGTGAGATGGCAGGTATCCGTAACGGTGAGCACTTTAAACCACTTGATCACTTGGGGCCTCCCTGGTATTTGAAGAGGAAGACAGCATAGATAAAAAGCTTGAAACTCGCGTTAGTTTTTGTAGGGATAAGCTGTAGAGATGTCCATTTGTAGTCTATTATGTCCCCTGTTTGGCAAAACAGATGCTGCTGACAAACTTTACAGGATCAATCCAATGTGTGTGTGTATGATTTGGATTTTTAATGTAGCTTTAACATTTCTCAGTCATCGCTATGATGTCTGCAGTGTGGAAGTTTATATTGATGTCTAGCACTGAAGCATCATGCTGCAGACATATAGAATGATGTCCAACCAGACTTATTATCCTGACACCAGGCCGACCAGTTTTAATACTAACCACTTAATGCTGAGCACCAAGCGAGGCAGCTGTTAGTGCCATTTTTACAAGTCTTTGGTATGACTCGGACAGGGTTCGAACCCATGATCTCTTGCATCCAAGGTGGACACTTTAACCACTAGACCACCAGATCTGTTGATAAAATCAATAATGTACCATACAAATGTTATCACACACCATTATACCACTTGTCATAAAATTTATGGAATATCAAAATGTTTATTTCATCTTCCTAAAATAAAAACAGGTACTCCTTAATATTAACTCAAAAAAATTATACCAGATAGCTATAATTTACAATGTTTCTTTATTTTATCCTCAGTAGGATACACTTTTTTTTAAAAATTGTCACTGCCCCAGCAAAATTAACATCTTTTTAATAATTAAGGTGGAAAATTAGGTACTGTTTAATCGTTATTTTTGTGAACTAAGACCTTTCACAGATTTCACACATGCTACCAACTGAGAAATGAGGAGTGTTTCTACTATGAAAACAATAGGACCCCTGTCATAAACTACAAATAAAAAATTGTAATTATTTGCACAAGCCATAGAAATTTATACCAATAAAAACATGGGTTTATGGTGCTATTCAGTCATGATGTTAATTACCAGTATTCAAGTAAATTAAATACAACTTTGTTATGTAGTTATACATGGCAGAATCATCATCATTATCTATTTTTAAATTATTTCCAATGTTGATATAATTAGAAATATATTACAACTGCATACCGGTCTACTCATAAGGTCAAAAGTTGTTTAATGTTGCTCAGATACACTAAAGGATGACTATTATTTTCATCATTTTACAACATGCTAACTTTCAAGTCCTATTTCGCCCCAAGGAGACTTATAAATGGCTAAGACCTTTATCTACCTATCCATCAATCTGAATGATGTAAAACCCAGTAGCCTGTGAAATTGGTCTCAAATCGGGTATTGATATGGCTGTAAAGCTGGATTTTATTGGCTCAAACTGTGATCCCTTTATTATGGGTAGACAGGTAGAACTTAGGTAAACATTTTACAATAGTGTTGGTCAATTTCTTAGGAGTGACTTCAATTTCATCTTATATTGCCTTTTATAGTTCAACTAAAACATCTGGATGAGTCTTCGGATCACTTAATTCAATTTCTGCTGGCAATGAGATCATTGATCTGTCCAGTTGTTGAATCTGTCAATGTATGCATCTGTACTTGGTATTTTTACTACCCAATGTTCTGTGCATGTGAATTAGATTTTTTAACACAGCTTTAATAAAATTTCAGTCATATCGCGATGATGTCAACAGTTTAACTGTTTATAGTGATGTCTAGCACTGCAGCATCATACAGCAGACATGGAGCATGATGTCCCAACCAGTCATATTATCCTGACACCAGGCTGACCAGTCCTAACACTAACCTTTTAACGCTGAGCGCCTAGTGAGGCAGCTGATAGTACCATTTTCATGAGTCTGTGGCATGACTCGGCCAGGGTTTGAATCCATGACCTTCTGCATCTGAGGTGGACGCTCTAACTACATGTACTAGGCCACTGATGGTCATATGTCATTGATCTAACATGAAGCTAATGACATATAAAAGCTAAATTTGAAATATATTTGAGTTACATCCAAGTTATGTAAAGAGTGACCACACTTCAAGTACACTGTAATGGGCACAATAAATTAAAAGTGTGTGTGTGTGTCCTAATGGAAGTAGGACTTAATGATGCCTTAGAGAACTGTCAATTCTGTGTGTGTCAACAGATCTAAGATAAGATTTTCAAGACTGCCTTATCAATATAACTTTCTGTTCATCAGAAGTAGTAGCAATAACAAGATTTTTAAAATAACTCATGTGGCCACCATATTGTTCATGTTAGCTGTCTGAAAGGCATGCTTTTGCTTTTTGTTAAGGACATGATAAGAAGTCTTGCAGTGAAACCCACTGTCAATGTGATTTTCCATTCAATAGATTTTCAATATGGCTGTTGTGACAGCCATACTGAATATGACTCCAACACAATTCTGCAGAATGCTTGGTCTTGCCTGCTCCACTTTGACATAATCTAAACATCTTTCAAAGTGAATAGAGCAAGTAAAGTAGGTCAATGTGCCCTAAACTGTTGGTCACTAAGCAATAAATATCCCTAATATAAAAACAAATGAATCACTATAATCACTATACACAGATTATTTTTTGAGAAACTGTGCTAATGCAAAACATTATTTAGTTTCAGGAACATGAAAAATCACTGTGAATTACTTTTGCCTCATGCGAGAAGCACTTCCAAGATGAATACAACCATCAGACTTTATGACTGTATGTAAAATTGTGTCTGAAAGCTCGGTGTTGTGAGAATGATAATATCATTTCAAAATGTATCCGTCATTCTCATGCTTTGCAGGCAAGACAAAAAATAATGCAATTTAAAAAAAATTATGTTTATAAAATTCTGGAGATTTAAACTGCTTGAAAAACATCACAAAGCAACATACTTGTTTCTGCTTAGTCCATGGAAAATCAATAAAAATTTCTAAAGGATGCAGATTTTACATTACAATGTTCTTCAAGGAAATAAAGTATTGGTCAACAAGCTTTAAATGAAATTATAGATATGGATGAAATAGTGAAGAGGATGATGAAACACACACACACACAATTACTTACTGTGACAGACGTATACCACCAAAAATAATCCATGCTGCAAAAGGCTCCAAATCCCTGGAACTGCATGACACCAGCTACTTTTACACATCCTTCTCAAGAACACAGTGGATTACATTTATACCATGTGTCGCATAGTAGTGACAAAGTATTGTACATATCCAATAATGTTATGTATTGAACTTTCCACAAGGAAAACAATCTACAACTTGGATATCTCCCAGAAAATCCCCAATTCTGGGTATCCTGAAGAAAATCCACAACTCTGGTATCCCAAGGAAACTGTTAGTTCTGATGATATTCCACAACTTCTATTAACCCATGAGCCTTCACAAAGCACTAATCTTCGGTTAATAATCAAACAACAGCTACCAGAACTACACTGTTAGCAAAATTAATCTTCTATACAGATGAAAACAAATGGTCAATTGCTTCAGGCATTGTAGAACCATGTTTTTGCACTGAATAATCCATCAACAATTGTATAATCATGGTTACAGCATAATCCTTTATTAATTGTCCACTTGATTATCAGATAATCCCCAGATGAATAAATTCTCAGATTTTCTGTTAATCCATCTATACACCTCTTGTGTTATCTTCCATCTAACTGACTTAATGTAAAGTCATGTACCAGACTTTATTTTTTTATAGTAATCTTCAGGTCATTGGAGACTTGTCAAATTGTTACTCCTTTTCTGGAAATCTGCAAAAAAAAGCAAACTTTATGAACACTACTACTACATGTATATTTCAATTCAGTGGGCCATAACCAATATATGTACATTACAAAATGATTTGTTACAAATCCCACTTTGTAATAAACTAGTCATGCAATATGACCCTAAGTTCTTTCACGATGTCACTTATTTAAAATTAATGAAATCAACAGTTCATCTGTTGGACTAATATCCTGTAATTGTAACAGTATTAAAAAAAGTCCATTTGACCACAATTCCAGACAAGTGTTGGGTAGGTAAGGACAGGTAGCTTTTGCCCAAATGAACATCCATAAATGCGCCTAGAGATCAGGGTCTATGTTGTTTGTTCTACTGATTACTTACTCCTAACAAAGTGTACATTATGCACCTGCAGATCTGTGTCTGTACATATTGCAGTTGGTTTCAATATTTAAGTGAGCATATACTGAACATCCTCTAAAGATGACCAAACATTTACCAAATTTCAAGATGACCCATTAGAATTTGTAAGGCTACTTTTTTTCACAAGATATACTGTGATACACCACATCCAGGTGCAAGTCAAATGGTCATTAACTGGCCAAAACCAGTGATTTGTTGATATCTTCAAGTGACAACCATACTATTTGCTAAGTTGTATGACAAGCCATGAAAAACTGGGGGAATATTTGAAGTAAGTGCTGGATGGGCACAAAGGATTTCCTGTTGTTCCTCCAGTGATGATTATACATAAATGAAAAATAAAACAATATTTTTTATATTATGTTATAGGTGTTGTCTACTGCTGTAAATTGCTCAGAGCTTCTAAAGATTAGGCGCTAAACAAAGTCCTCTTTATTATTAAATGCAAATCTGCTGTTTATGGCACTTTCGAGAAGAAAACCAGTGGCCGTCTTTCAGCCACCTTTATACAGGTATTGATTTCCAAGACTTCATACCTGTAACAGTATAAATGCTACTATACAATTATCAATAAGTACACAATATACATGCATCTACAAAGAGCAAGTTCCATTTCCTAAGAGTTCATCTAGAACTTTGGAGAGCAACATGCATTTCCAAGCTAGATAATAACACACACACACACACACACGGATGCACACACATATATTTGTAAAATTGATATCAGTTCATAATGGTCATTCACTATGAAAGAAAAAACTCTTTTCTCAAAGCTTTCATTAATTTTGCCTGAATACTAACATTACCATAATTATCACACATAAGTCCAACTGCAACCTTTACAAATCCAGATCTGCTGTCATATAATGTGCAGGAAGCTGTGAAGAAACAATATAGATCAAATTCTGCTTGTGCATTATGTACTTGCATTATTAGGACCCATGTTGTTTGCAGCTGGACTTGACTTTTAACAATATATATATATATATATATATATATATATATATATATATATATATATATATATATATATATATATATATATATATATATATATATATATATGTCATACTATGAGCTGCTGAAGCTGATGTGAATGTAATGAAATAAAATCCTGCCTCATTATTATAAAAAAAATTTTTTTATACTACTGATGAAAAATGAAAATTTGCTGGGTCCTAAAATTTGACTGAAGATGAAGGTAATCAATTTTGAAATTCAAGCTTACTGTGATAGATGAAAAAGCATTTTAACCAGAAAGAGAAAAAAAAAGTATATACTCGCTTATAAGTCAAATCAATCTGCAAACAACAAAGATTCAGATGTGCAGTAGAATAATGCACCTGCAGATTTGGTCCTATATTGTTTGTTCTACTGATCACTACCAACAAAATGCACAGACCCAGATATGCCTGTGTGTTATGTGATTGGTTATCTGGTTCTGTGCATATCTGGTTGTGTGCATATCTGGTTGTGTGCAATTTGCAGATGGATTGTCTTATAAGCAAGTACATATGGTAACGCAAGTTACAGTCTAGAGGATCCTTTATATAAATGTATTACAAGTCAATAATAAATTTGGTCAGTTGATACATAAAATGGCATGAGGCATTAGAAGCATTTGGAAACACATGCATCTGAACTCACTCTAAAAGTGCATCTGAACCCACTCTAAAAGTGCATCTGAACCCAATCTAAAATTTATTTTTCTTTCTTCTGTACAATGACAGTATTGCCCAGATAAATGTAACAATGTACAAAGACAGTATTGCCCAGATAAATGTGGCAATGAACAATGCCAGTGTTTCCCAGACAATGTGGCAATGTACAATGACTGTATTGCCTAAATAAATGTGGACATGTAAAGTGACAGTATTGCCCAGACAAATGTGGCAATGTATCAAGAATCCATGGTAAATAAAGGTACCTGTTACACATAATGTTATGAATGTAGTATCCATGTATTAAAACAAACCCATTAATAATAAAATTGTTATTATGGATGTTATTGAACATGATATTAACAACAGAATGTGCACTTTATAAAATTTTGTCCAATCTGCTACAGAGATAACTGTAACCGGAAAAACATTCTGGCCATGGCTTTCATAAAATGTTCTCAAAGTAAAATTGCTGCTTAAATTCAGCACGAGTTTCATTTGTAAATTATGATCAGATAATTGCATTCAACACTTGTTTGAAAGAAGCTGGTAAACATATGGATTATCATCAATACAATCCATTTTTATTTTGATTTCGTACCATTTGTTAAAAGGTAGAACAAAATATGTCCTGAGAAGTTCTACGAAGTATTGTCAACTCAAGAATTTGTTCCTGTATAAAGTTTCTATACTGCATATATGAAAGTCACGATCTCAGTTATAAAAATAACAACTTGTTAGTTATAACAATGTTATAATGCAATTGTTCAACCATAACTGACAAAATAATTTGAACGCAAAGTGTAAGCTCATTTTTTCTCTCTCAAAGTTTATGAAAGTGGGAACAATATTCACAAAACTGTTTAAATTCAAACCTTATTCTTGCAAATCTTTATCTTTTATCCTACTGTAGTTGTTTACATTTGAAAGCTTTTGTCCACCTGACATTTTTCTTTTTTAAAATTCTTTATCTTTACAGTTTTAGAACACTTTTTAAATACCACCATTTAACCTGTAATGTGCTGATGTGATGTTAAATCATTCTTATACTCTACAATACATCACTGCACCTTGATTTTAGAAAATATGAAGAACAAGTCAGGCAAATAAAGAAAATTCTATCTTTCTTAGTCACTGAATTTTAGGCAAAGCTTGTACGCATGTTTAACTTTTTGGACTTTAGTTCCAATGTGTAATGTAAAAAAAAAGAGAAATAAAGAAACAAAAACAAACCATTATAAGATAAAGGGGCATAATACAACACTGTTTCTGGATCCATGTTCTATTTTTGTACTTGTACTGGATGCTCAATCATTTCTTTTCAAAGGCGACTGGTTCATAGCTCTTTACCTTTTCCATATTAAATCTACCTATTTAACTCTCATTTATGAACAAGTCGACTGGAAAACAAATTCCTTTATGTTCTAGAGTAAATACACAATAATGACCATCAACCTGAGATCTTACCAACTGACCACACAAACTGACCACCAGAATAAGTACTGCTGATGACCACACAACATGCTGCACCTTGATCATAAGTGATTTTGACAAAAGGAAAAGAACAACAATAACAAAAGGAAGAAAAGAATCCAAGTCTGAAGAGTTCAATTACACTGCTTGATAACATTTCTATTTAAAATCAGATCATCACTGACGTGTCCATCAACAATGCTGCATTTAATCAGGGTAGCTATTTTCCCTGTAACATAACAGATACAAATCTGAATAAACAGTGAGTTAAATCTTAAACTTAAAAGGTAATTTCCAAAACATTCCTTAAATTAAAGTTAATGAGTTTTTTTCTCCTGATATCAATAATAAAATGATATTTTGTCTTTTCAACTGTAACATTTTGCTCTTTTAAACATACACTGATGTATCACGATACCTTGTCTAAACCTTTACCTGTAATTTACATTGCCTCAGTAATACATTCCAAGTTTTGAGTGGGTTTGTTACAGAATCACACACTGAACTTTAATTCCAACTGAACCAGCAAGATAATTCACCAAAGCTTTTACTTGTGAAGAACTCCTGTGAGCCAGTTTTGCCCTGGTGCCTTCAGTCACAAATTAACAGCTATATCTACACTTGATCTGTATGACATTTTGCCAGTTTTTTGAAGGCTATTTCCTGTATACTGAAAATTCTGTGCAAAGCCCAAACTAAGTCATCTTAGTAGAGAGATGCCTGGGTCTGAGTGCAATAAACCTGCCATGAGACACATAGAGACCAGGCCTACTGACGAATAAAACATGACTGTCTTTAAATATAGATGGTCTCTACATTGAGATACATAATGTCTTTATTAATCCACGCAATTTAGAGTGACCTCCCTTAAAAGTGGCCTTTCGAGTCATGTTTTCTGGTATACTGTCTGTAAAACAAAATCTTGAACATCACAGAACAATGTGGCCCTCTGGGACCCTATGGGATCAACTGAGATCTACCAGGGAATGTATTTGCACTGAAGAAGAACAGCTGATAAGTTGAGATATCATCTCCTAGTCACAGTGATAAAACTCAGCATGAGCATATAACATTTGCTGATTAAATTTTCCTTTATATTCTCCCTATCAGTCAAATCTGTATCATATTTGCAATAAAATAACAGTTGGCACTTTGGTATAAAAATAAAGACGTGCCAAAAGTCTGCTAAGCTTCATTCAATTTCTTCAAATGAGGCTACTTAGATAAATAGGGCAATGTCTCATGTTAATTATTTTTGTTCTTGCTGAAACAGCTTTCTCTGAAAAAGTGTTTTAAACATGCAAAATAGTTACTGTAACTTGTTTTTATCAAGTCAGTATTATTTATGCAGTAAAACTGCAGTAACCCTTAGCTATCTGGAATTTATTCTTAATTTGCTTTTAAAATTCTACATGACTATGGGCTCTTCATGAAATTCTAATACCATGCAACAAAAGTCTTGACCTAATTGTAAAAATATGCTTGTTCTGTGAATTCTGCACTGAAATAAGATGTAATCACTGACACCATAAAAAAGGAACACTCTTCTATGTTTGATCACAAAAATATTCTTACAATATGTTCAATATGAAACCTTGAAATCATTGGCATCAAATCTAGCAGCAAGATCAAGGAATTCTTGTATTTCTTAATTTATGGAATTAATGGGATCTGCCTAATTTATTTAAATGTATATATGTATGTATGTGTGTGTCTGTGTGTGTGTGTATGGCACATCAGCACAATTCTTGATATATTGTTGTTGTTTTTGTTGCTATGGGGTTTAGCACTATTTTTCAGCATATGATTGGCTATACATAGTGACCTGTATAGATGGTGGAGAAACAACCAGGTAAAACCCTGGAAAGAACCACTGGCAAGCTTTCTTATGTACCCACATTGGCTGAGCCCTAGACTCGAACCCACGCAGACACCGCTCTGGTTGTCAAGAAGTTAGAGCGCCTGCCTCAGATGCAGGAAGTCGTGGGATGGATTTCTGGCCAAGTCATACCAAAGACTTACAAAAATGGTACTAACAGCTGCCTCACTAGGCGCTCAGCATTAAAACATTAGTGTTAGTACTGGTTGGTCTGGTGTCAGGATAATGTGACTGGATGGGACATCATGCTACATGTCTGCAGCATGATGGTTCCAGTTCTAGACATCACTATAAACTGCCACACTGCAGACATCGTAGCGATATGACTGAAAAGTTGTTAAAGCTACATTAAAAATCCAAATTACACACAAACCCATGCAGACAGAGGTGAGATGGCAGTTATCCGTAAAGTGAGCACTTTAGACCACTCGGCTCTGGATATATAGTATTCAACAAAAACTTGCTTGCAATTTTGTTTAAAAATACATAGATCAATCACTATTCAAATCTTCATGCCTAAAGATGAAGTTTTCCTATCTTAACATTTCTAAAATATTTCATGTCTTGTATTTGCCACAAAAAGGTATGCATAATAGTATTGTGAAAAGGGCAAGAAAGAATGAAAATTCTGTCAGTTACAAATGAAATACAAATGTCCTTATCAAAATTAATATTCTATGACTGTTCAATTTCTTTTGTAAGGTGGGGGAGGTGGAAAACTCTTAATCAAAAATCTCTGATGATAACAGAGGTTAAATATATTAGTCCCAGATGAAAACATGCTCAAATAAATGATTAATAAGATTACATAACAAACTTTTCTTTATCAACATGCAATTTTTCTTACAGTGCTGACAGTAGTTTTCTAAAATTGGAATATTATGTCTAACTTTAAAAAGTTTCAGTATATGTATGTATGGTCCAAAATGTACATTGTGTGTGAACCTCTGACACCAAATCAATAAAGTGTGTTGGTATCTCTCTCTTTCCATTTGCAAACCCTGTGAATACATTCAATCCTTTCTGCATTTTTTAACATCCTAAAAAATGATAAAGGGTCTTAATATCAAGCAGTAAGGTATGGAAAGGGTTCCTGATAATTTTGAAGTCTAAAATAAGACAGACATTTCTGGTAGGCACTTAAATTGATATTATCCTTCTATAATGTCAAACTGCCAGAATTCATTGCAACTCCCTACAGCTCTACAGGAAGAAAGAGTTCATGATTTCATTCTGTCTTTCCTCTTCAAATCTAGTTTTCCTAATTCTAGTGCAGTATTCAGGGAATGGTGCATTCTCAAAAGGTATAATATCATAAATGTCTGTTGGTATGGTGAAACAAAGATTAACTTTTAAGCTAGACTGTCTAATAAATTTAATTCTTATACCAGTCTATATACTGTCAAACAGATTTCATTCATATACCAGTCTTGGGATTTAAATATTTACATTTGTATGTTTCAATAATTCTCTTAACTTTTTCTAAATTTCTTTGACAGTGACTGAGGCATTTGGCCTTAGCACCAAAAGGTTTTAGACTCTCAAAAAATAAGTAAGTCAAGCCCCATAAAAGGAAAATCGTGGTTCATAAAATAATTTTCACATAAATTGCACCTGGATATGAAGAATGGTTCTTGAGCTATGGTGGTTACCAGCAATATCCTGTGTGAAAACATGATGTTAATTGCTAAGGGCCATAACTCTTATCCAAACTAAAATGGATGTGACAAAATCCATAAAACCACATCAAGGTCTAAGGGACAATGCACACACCAAATTGCACCAGAATATGTTGAATAGTTCCTGGATACAAGATAGAAGCATATGTTGAAGTAAAGATTTAAAATTGATAGCAAAAAGGCAACAAATCCATTAAAATTGGACGTAAAAACGTTGAAAACTTGAAAAGGTACATCTACCTGAAATGGGCAATTTACCTGCCAAAAGTCATCTAAGTTTGTGTTGAAGTTGCAAAGCAAGGTGTCTACAAGGAATGTGAATGGAAAGACAGACAAGACAGATGGACAGATGAAAATAGTGATTACTATATCTTGCATCGTGATATGGGACGACATAATAATAATCATATTTATTCACTGAACTGCTGCTCTAATCAGATTGAAAAAGATATCCCCCTTGTAATATCTGATATCAGTACCTTACAAAATATACTATTATATAAACAGTACTAATTACCAATCAAACATAATAACATTCCATGGAATATTGTCAATGAATCACTCCTGTTATGGTGCAAAGATGAAATTTGCAAACATCAGATTATTTTTTTCACTGCAGATTACGGTGTCTGTGACAATAAGATTTTAATGAAGAAAGCAAAATTAGATCAATGGCATACCCTTGTGTAATTATATCCCCAAGCCACCAGCTATACCACGTGGGACAAGGCCTGACCATGGGGTCAGTGTTGCAACACTGGAAATGTGTATTTGTCTCTTGTTAATGTACAAAAAGCTTCATGATAGGGATCTTAACAGTGTCTAAGTTATGAGTCAAGGCCATGTCCTCTGCCCCAGGGGAATGACTCAAGGTCTGTGTTGGATTCACAACTGCATGTAACAACATGCACCCATAATACATAATATATTAATGGCACACCCTTGCATATATCCCCATATGACTAGGGACAAGGTCTGATCCATGGGCCCGTGTTGCAACCCTATAAATATATATGTATTTATGTCCAGTTTAGTGTATACATGACTATAGGGTAGGAAGCTTAATCATTTCCAAGTTATAACGATGAGGCAAAATTCCTACCCTGGAGGCATGTACCAGGGTCTGTAATGGGTATTTGTCTGATTTTACTTAATGTCCTCCAAAAACCTATATACTGTTACAGTATGGGGATCTCAACAGTTTCAAAGTTAAGACCCAATGGCAAGTAACCTATCCTGGGTATGACCCAGGATCTGTATTGTATATAAGTCTAATTTTATCTTTTCATGTCCTTGAAATCTTGATACTATGAGAGGATATAGATCTCAAATGTTTCCAAGTTATGATCTGGGGTAGTCTTCCCCATCCCCTGGGGAAGACCCTAAAGTGTCTATGTACCTGGCCATACACTCCAAGAGTCATACAATTTTTTTTACAAATCACTGCAGATAAATCAAAATCAAATTTTAAAAAAAAATCACAAACCAGTCTCAATCATATGCCCAATAACTGGATCCTCACTAGTGTAAGAAAAGATGCAATACATTACAAATGGATGGAGAGACACACATCCACACAGGAAAACATAATCCCAGGGATAAATAACTTAGATTTAACATGTTCAGTTCTTTATAAAATGTCAAAGCTTTGATGTTTGCTTATATGTCAAGCTCCAACAAATGAGGGGTAAAAAAATGCAAAGCACAAACACATTAAATTTTTATTGCTTTGTTTTCTCTATTGAACATTCTTAAGCTTTGTAATAAAGACCCACAAAGTTTTCAGAACCATGCCTGTCCATATATAGCCTTAGTGATTGGATAACATGATCGACAGTTTATTATCCACTTTCCAGACTTTATGGAATTATGAGGCCAACTAAACTCTGCAGAAAAGAGGGGGAGGTCATCACAAGTGACTGTAAGATTCTTGACTCAATGGCTCATCCTTGGCACACCTGCTATTGACCCCACTTATTCACATTGCCATGAACACTGGAGTTAATATCAACCCTAGTAAGTGACAATGTTCGGTTTTATATGATGCATTAATGAGAAGAGCAGGCATCTCTGCTGACAGATCATTTGTTGAACAAAAAAATGTTAATTTCCTGTTTCATGCAAATTGTTACAGGGAAAAACAACATACACATGACAATGATTTTCAATTTCAGGTTCTGTTGCATGTAAATTGCTGGAGGAAAAACACTCAAAAAGGTGTTCATTTTCAGGTCTTATATCAAGTAAATTGTACGAGGAAAAAATCATATTCCAAAAATTGTTAATTTTCAGGTCATGTAAATTATTGTTGGTGAAGAAACATATGCAAAAAGATATCTAATAAAATGTCCGTTGTAATATACAATATATTCTTAGTGGGCAAACATACACATGCAAAATGTGTCCATTTTCAAAAACAGGGAAGGCCACATCTCATTCTAGTTTCTCTACTGTATAAAGTAATAAGCTACAAGCAAACTTCAAAGTTTGAAGTTACTCCACCACACAAACAAAAATCTTTGCATAACACAATAGCATTAATAAGTATCTTCATAGTTGTATGACTTGTTAAATTTCAAAACTGTTTAAAAAATATCAGTAATGCTGTTTCAAATTTTTTGATGCAAAACTATTTGAATCAATCAAGTTTTTATAATCTGAAGATTGTTCTAAAATCTAAATTATTATAAATAATCTCTTAATTTAAGCTTCTACAGTTTAGCCAGTCATAAAACCTAATATTCATACAAGAGGTTTCTAAACTAAATCTACAACAGTCATAGTTAAGAGGATGACACATTTAGTGTAGTGGTGGCACCTGGATACTACCCTTGTCATGAGGATCAAATCTACCTAAGAACCAACTAGACTGGCTGATAAGGACTTCCTGACTATTTATTACTCTGTGTCATACTGGAGAGTATGATGACCAATTTATCTCCTTACACTTGGAGTGTTTCTCTTTCAGTTCAAGGGTTTCCAAAATTTATAATCCAAAATTTATAATCTTGATAAACTAAACTACAAAGATAAAACTCACTAATCCACTCCTTATTTGAATATATATTTAGAAACTTTTTACATGTATGTAAGTATAAGTCATTACTGTTAATCATGCAGCAATCTAAAATTCTCCCAGCCACTATCAGGATGATAAATTTATTTAAATCATTTTAGATGCACAAGAAAAGCTTTCAAATTCTTATCTGATGATTGAAAATATATTTCTAGCAAAGCATAATAAAATATAAATTGCCTCAAGGTAATCTGTGTAAACGTATTGATTTGATTAATTGATTAATTGATAATTAATTGCTGCATTTAAAGCATGCACAGCTGCCAACAACAAAGACCCAAATGAACAACTGCATGGTGAACCAGCCAATTAGTGCTTGCACTATCTGCTTGAAATCCTTAGCAAAACCAACAGCACAGACATAGATCTGCTGGCACACTATGATGCTGATATGGACTGACTTTGTTGTTTCCAGTTAGGTTTATACTATAGGCAGGTATATTTACTCTAATGAGGAAGTGGCGATATATTGGTAGCCTAAGTACTGCAGTATCTATATACTACCATAAATACGGTAAACAAGAAATACTTATAGGCACTACTATAATACGGTAAACAAGAAATACCTATATGCACTACCATAAATATGGTAAACTAGAAATACCTATATGCGCTACCATAAATATGGTAAACCAGAAATACCTACATGTGCTACCATAAATATGGTAAAGAGGAAGTGGCTAAACATTCTACCCTTGTGTACATTAATTTCCAAAAGGCTACATGTACAACTAAGTTCAAATTAACACAACCTGGGATGTTCTAGAATGTGATTTCCATAGATAATGTATATAAAAAAATAGAGTCTCACAAGTATCTTTCATTCAGGATGGTTAGGCATTATAATAATAATAACCTATTAAAGTATCCTATGAAGTGTTTATGTAGCTTTCTTCATCTGGATATATATATAATATCATGCTTTATGTACTGCCCAAGTCAGTGTCATGACAGTCATTTCTCCCCAGGCCCCACCCCATTTTCTGTGCCTGGAAAGGTTAAGCCACAAACATCATCATAAGAAAGCAAGAATGTCCTTTAATAAACCAATAAAGATGTCTTGAAACTCACATTTAAGTCGTGTTTAATTGCAAACAACACAGACCCTGACCTGCCAACATATAATGCACCAGCAGATCAGGGTCTATTCTGTTTGTTCTACTGATTACTTGTAACAAGCTACAAAGACCAAGATCTGCCAGCACAGTATGTGATGGTAGATTTGGGTCTGCACAGTATGCAATTTATCTCAAAGTTTTCCAATGTAAAATGTCTGAAATTTGAATATCAACTTCCCTGCAAAACTTCAAAGTGATATTCATGTTTAGTTAAAAATGAAAACTGTCCAATATATTACAAAAGTATGAGCAAAAATATATCAAGGACTGCAGCTAAGAACAATTAAAATAACTAATGTGGAGCATGTGGCCAAAAACTGATACACTAAAAAAAGAAGTCATTCTAGTCAGGTCCTATACCATGGATAACTCCCAACATCAATCTGGTCTGAATCATACCTCACTAATTTTAAAGTCAAAACATATGAACATTTCTGACAAAAACTGAATGCACCTTAATCAAGAAGACATGTAAAGTGTACACTTGGTGGCACACCTTGATCATGAATGAAGATGGCATGTTATGTGTACACCTGGTAGTAAACCTTGATCATGAAGATGGCATGTTAAGTGTACACCTGGTGGTGCACTTTGATCAAGAGGATATCTTAAGTGTACACCTGGTGGTACACCTTGATCATGTATATGGCATGTTAAGTGTACACCTGGTGGTACACCTTGATCATGAAGATGGCATGTTAAATGTACACCTTGATCAAGAGGACATCTAAAGTGTACACTTGGTGGTACACCATGATCAAGAAGGTATGTAAAGTATAAACCTGGTTGTACACATTTATCAAGAGAGCATGTAAACTGTATACCTGGTGGTACACCTTGATAAAGAGGGTATTAAAGTGTACACCTGGTGGTACACACTGATCAAGAAGGCTTGTAAAGTGTACATCTGGCAGTACACCTTGATCAACAGGGCATGTTAAGTGTATGCCTGGTGGTGCTGAACACTTTGACCATTGGGGCATGTAAAAAGAACACACAGTGGTATACCTTGATCAAGAGTGTGTCAAAGTGTACACCTAGTGGTACACTTGAATGAAGAAGGCACGTGAAGTGTACACCTGGTGGTATACGTTGATCAAGAGTGTGTCAAAGTGTACACCTAGTGGTACACTTGAATGAAGAAGGCACGTGAAATGTACACCTGGTGGTATACCTTGATCAAGAGGGCATGTGAAATGTCTACCTGGTGGTATACCTTGATCAAGAGGGCATGTGAAATGTCTACCTGGTGGTATACCTTGATCAAGAGGGCATGTGAAATGTCTACCTGGTGGTATACCTTGATCAAGAGGGCATGTGAAAATGTCTACCTGGTGGTATACCTTGATCAAGAGGGCATGTGAAATGTCTACCTGGTGGTACACATTGATCAAGTGGTCATGTGAAGTAGTACACCTTGATCAAGAGGTCAATTACAGTAAAGTCCTGGTGGTTTCTGGATGTAATATGTGTCCTCTGTATTTTACAGAGTATATTACAATTATATATAACAGAGTATATTAAACTTATTTATAACAGAGCATATTAAACTTGTCTATAACAAAGTATATTAGATTATATTATACATATCTATACAAAGTATATTACAATTATTTATAATAGATACTTATCTATAACAAAGTATATTACAATTATTTATAACAGACACTTATCTATAACAAAGTATATTACAATTATTTATGACAGATACTTATCTATAACAAAGTATATTACAATTATTTATAACAGATTATATTATATTTGTCTATAAAGTATATTACTATTATTTATAACAAAGTATATTATACACTGTGCTTATATATAACACATATATAACCTTTTAACATAAGGAAAAAAGTTTGCTGTCTTGACTTGTGTATGTCTTATGTAAATGTCACAATTGTTTAACTGCATTTTTCACTCTATTTTTTCATCTTGAGGGCCTCAGGAAAAAAGTTCACTGATCAATCATAAAATTTACTTTCAAAATGCTTAATTATCATGATGTTATTATCACTGCAAGGGATGAATTCAGGCAGTTAATGTGTAGAGACACTGACCAACAATGTCTTCCTGAACTACTTCATTTGCACGTGTCTTGCTTCAACAGTCTCAGGAGTCTGTCAGTGACTTTTGACTGAGAAATCATGCAATCTATTCCAGAAGAAAAGCATGTCTAGTAATATATTTTCTTTAGTACATATTTCTAACAGCCATACAAATCCTTTTAATGACAACTGCTACTGGATCCAAATTATGACTGTTAGTGTGTCTAAAGAAAGCCTGTAATGTGTCTAAATGAGTGTTAATGTGTCCAAATGATGACTAAATGATTACTGTACATGTCTAAAAGATGACTGCTGTGTACAAATGATTACTATTAATGTACCTAAATTAAAAATATTAACGTACCTACATAAGGAGTGTTATGTGTCCAAATTATGACAGCTAATGTGTCTAAATGATGATGTTGATGTGTCTAAATTATGAATGTTGATGTGTCTAAATGATGAGAGAGTTAACCTCATTAAAAAAGTTTATTATTATTATTATTATTATTAATGTTGTTGTTATTTTATTATTATTAGTAGTAGTAGTAGTAGTAGCAGTAGTAGTATTAGTATTATTATTAGTGTCATTGTTATTTTATTATTATTATTACTATTATTTGTACTATTATTATTATTCCAACTTTTGTTTAGGACTATGAGAACACACAATTACAAGCCTGCTGATAACCTGGTGGCTTTACCAAGTGTGCTGATCATTCAGCCTGCAGCCCCTGGCTGGGGCATTGTCCTTGCTACCATTGTTAGTCAAGTCAGAGGACAAATCAGTGTCACATGGATGTATGGGGTGGAGACAGCTCATTGGGAAAGTTGCCCCTAGTAAGCTGTCCATTACAAAGCCTTTGAAATTTATATACTCTGTAAACTGGTCAGTTATGCTCAACAACACCTGAAAATTAGCCTTTGGTTTTGTTCTCACAGTTTATTATTATTATTAAATTTTGTCTATGAAGCAAGAGTACAAAAAAGCTATTACTGCCTTAAAAGGGATATTACCTTAGGTGTTTGTATGGGTCCCTGTGTCATCTAAGAAACTCACTGTTACAGATCACTCACAAATCTCATTGAATTCCAGTCTAAACTTGACCAATGAATAGGCTTTTCAGTAGTGACCCATAGGCTGGTGGTTCTTCCTGGGTACTTTCTCCATCAAATATACTGGCTGCCATGTATCATGTATGACAAAATGACATTAAACAAGATACCCCAAACCAAACATAAATTGTTTCTGTTTGAGAATATAAACTTGGCATGTAAGTTGCTATATATAATGTACCATATAATGTGCTGGCAGATCTGGGTCATTGTATGTCTGTTAAGGAGTAATCAGTACAACAAACGAAACAAATCATAATTTACCAGCATGTTAGTTGATGGTAGATCTGGATCTATGTTGTTTGCAGCTGGACTTGACTTGCAAATATATATATATATATATATATATATATATATATATATATATATATATATATATATATATATATATATAATTATATAGTGTTCTTCATGGGAACCAAAAAAGCAACGGGTATTAATCATGTGAGAACTCGATACTGAGGGATGGATGTTCCGTCTAGATGGTGTCAAATCAGTATATTAAACTCAATATCGATGTGAAATAACAGTGCTAATGGTTGTCGTGAGCTGAGATGTAAAATAAAGTGAAATTAATAAAGCAGCAGTAATAAAACCAAATCGGTCTAATTCAATGACTGGTATCCATGCCGTTATCAACTTTATATGAGACAACAGTATTATGAGGAACTATGTTGTTAGGGACCAGCATATATCACTGTAACTAACACGATGCTGGGAGACACATATGTTAGGGACCAGTATATATCACTGTGACTAACACAATGCTGGGAGACACGTACGTTAGGGACCAGCATATATCACTGTGACTAACACAATGCTGGGAGACACGTACGTTAGGGACCAGCATATATCACTGTGACTAACACAATGCTGGGAGACATGTACGTAAGGGACCAGCATATATCACTGTAACTAACACAATGCTGGGAGACACATATGTTAGGGACCAGCATATATCACTGTGACTAACACAATGCTGGGAGACACGTACCTTATGGATCAACATATATCACTGTAACTAACACAATGCTGGGAGACACGTACATTAGGGACCAACATATATCACTGTAACTAACACAATGCTGGGAGATACGTTAGGGACCATCATATATCACTGTAACTAACACAATGCTGGGAGACACGTACATTAGGGACCAGCATATATCACTGTAACTAACACAATGCTGGGAGACACGTACATTAGGGACCAACATATATCACTGTAACTAACACAATGCTGGGAGATATGTTAGGGACCATCATATATCACTGTAACTAACACAATGCTGGGAGACACATACCTTAGGGACCAGCATATATCACTATAACTAACACGATGCTGGGAGACACGTACATTAGGGACCAGCATATATCACTGTAACTAACACAATGCTGGGAGACACGTACATTAGGGACCAGCATATATCATTGTAACTAACACAATGCTGGGAGACACGTAACTCACTGTATTGCCCAGTAATAACAATACTGAAAGCAGTATACTCTTTTGCTTTTAAATGAATTCACCATGAAACATCCATATTATTTATAAAAAAAACAATTTATTGTCCAAGCCACCACTTGTGAAAATGTAATAATGGCATCCCAAAATTAAAATGACATAATGACAGCAGACAGGATGTGACAGAACCTTTGTTTAGAGCATTTAATAAGTCTAAAATAAGTATGGAATCCATTAAAGTACATGAAAATTAACATGTGTTATCTTGTCCACTCTTTGTTCACCAAGATGCCAGTCATTAGATGGGCTTCTGACATACAAAGAATTTCGCTCTTTGTCAGAACTGATCCCTCAAACTTGGTTGAACTTGTTCTTTTACATTTTTGTTTTCTTCAAGAGGTGCCTGACATCGTCAATTAGCCTCTCCTAATTTGACCAACACAGTAGGCTGCCAGAGTTAAGAAATCTTTAACAATTGTACATTGGTATTGTTGCCTATTTTCCTTCTCAGCTTTCCTACTAGTTCTCTTACCCTTCCCACCCCATTTTTGAAATTTTGACATTTATGATGGGGTGTTGATAAACAGTGAAATGTCAAATTATCAAAAATGGGGTGGCAAGGGTCAGAAGAAACTCAGACTACTTTCCTACCTGTAATACTTGTTACTGCCCCACCATGACATTACAGGTGTATTATACCAAGCTGTATTCAGATATTTCTTTCACTGATTTGCCGTCATCAGTACTGAAGACCTAGAGTTGAACATTAACACCACTGTTACATTTAGTCTCTTTGGGTACAACAGCTACAATAATCATGGAAAGGATTTTAAAAAATCAATAGACACTTTACATGTTATATCAGAAATTCAACTAAAAGGAGTGATATTATTGAATGATCTTATTCAGGTTCCAGTTTAGACTATATATTGTTTTCTCGTTAAAAATATGTGTTTATGAACTGCTGGATGCCAGATATAACATGTCTACAAATCTATTACAATTTTTCCCATCTGTCACACCCAGATTATGGTATACAATGATGTCATCTGTTTGTTGCCATAGAAACCAGGTAAACACAAAATGAGATTCTGATGAATCTTCTCTGCTTGATACAGGTATTGTGTGCAGATAAAACATGACTTATAGAAGAAAAATATTGTGCCACTCCTTTTACTAATTTTGCAGTGTACTGAAAATTTAACCAAGATAATTGATTGCATTAGAATAAAATACACATACAGGTCACATAGAATGTACATATCGTAAAACAAATAAGATTCCACTTTCATCTCCATAATAATGTGGTTTCATCTGTATGGTGAAATAAACAAGGTATGAATAATTATAAAGTAAAAGAATGCATGATTGTTAATACATAAATATGACAAAGTAAACAACTTGGGAATGATAAAAAAAATATGGAATATGAAATCTTTAATGTTAAAAATATTTGTTGCTTCTTGGTAGCATTAACCTTTAACATTAGCAAAAAATCAAATGGAAAGAAAATCCCTTATCTTGGTTTGTCTATAGATTTGTTCCCCCAAATAAAATACTGTTGTTGTTGTTGTTGTAGGGTTTAATGCCATTTTTCAGTACAAGATAGGCTACTTATGATAGCCAGTATAAATGGTTGAGGAAGAACCCGGGAAAACCCTGGAAAGAACCACCGACCCATGAGAAGCTACTGGTAAGCTTTCTCACATACCCACATTGGCCAAACCTGAGAAAGTAGAACCCATGCAGGCAGAGGTGAGATGGCAGTGATCTGTAATGGTGAGCACTTTAGGACTAGTGGTCTAAAGCACTCTCCGTTACGGATCACTGCCATCTTACCTCTGTCTGCGTGGGTTCGAATCTAGGATTCGGCTAACATGGGTATGTGAGAAAGCTCACCAATAGCTTCTCATGGGTCAGTGGTTCTTTCCAGGGTTTTCCCGGGTTCTTCCTCCACCATTAATACTGGCCGCCATGCATAGCCTATCGTGTGCTGAAATATGGCATTAAACCCCACAACAACAAGACCACTCTGGGGCCCCAATAGAATACTGGACTTCATTCTATATCATTCAGTGACATGCTTTCACTCCAAGTAATATATTAACTCATAATTTTTTTAAATTAACTTTATGATGCTGAACAAAATCATTCAACTTGTGTCAAAAATACCACAGAAACAAACTGATGTTTGAATATAGAAAGCCACACATGATGCAACAGAAATGCACATAAGAAAAGAGAAGTATCCTTCCAATTACATGTCAAGGCTTAATTTTATCATACAAATATAGACAATTACACCCTTATTTCCTATAGGTGAAAACGTTTGGTTGAATTGGGGCTTACCATTCATACCGCCTAAAATGCTCAAAATTCTGTTATCATAGGTTTTATGAAACTTAATCATGCAAAAGGACTTGAATAATTTAAAAATAATAGCAGCAATTAATATTTTAACAAAAATGGCATGTTAGAAGAATTTTGTTTACCCTCAAATTCAAAAACCTAAACTTATTAAAGCCAATGAATCCAATAACGGTTTCTGATTAGTTGAATGTCAGTGATCACGTCGTAGTAAAATGTATGGACAGTGATAAAACTTGTACTTGCTGGAGAGGTAGTGTTTATCTCAGTGTCACTCATGAAGCTGGATGTCAAAAATTGTTATCATCAACAGCAACAAGGGGTCTGTACAGTGTTATGTATATTTGATTTAATTTAATTGTTTGTAAGTTTTAAAATCTATTTATTATTCATTTCAATATATGTCAAAGTAATGTATTTTATTTAATAGGAATTTTATATTTTCCAGAAATTAGTTTGACATGACTGTTAGTTGTAAAGACCAAACTTTGTATCATTTGCTGATCTAGTTCCTGGCCTTGATTGAGAATCAAGTAAACAACAACTTTTTTTAAATTCATTTTCAATGTGTGAATGATAATAATGAAATCAAGGCTGTACTGGAATATGTGACCTTAGATGTATAGATACCTTCTGAACCATTCTGGAGTGTGATCATGTGACCCTCATACAGGTATCTGTTTTGCACATTATTTGTCTGTATAACCTCTGTCTATAGAGAAAAAATCTCAGCTGGGCTTTTAACTTGGACACTGGAAAAGTGTTTGTTTGTAACCAGTTTGGAGATCATATTTTAATTTTTATTCAAATTATTTGGATTCTAAAAGATTAATCCCTTTTCCTGGAAATATTTGAGTGCTCGTACAGAATTCTTGAAAAAGACATTTCTTTAAATTTGATTCAGAAATTCAAACACAGAATATTTTATGTGAATCAGCAAAGAACTGTAGAAACAACAGCACCATACTGACTACAGTATATGTCATCACCTTCCATTTTGAATTTTTTGTCGGGACTCGAACATGAATTCATCAGAACATTTCGTTACCAGGACTTCTAAAATTTAATTCATGGATTATTCTTGGATTATTTCTGGATCTGATTCTTAAAACTGTAAGTTCTTATTTTTTAATTTTATACATTGTTTTTCCAGGGAAATAATTATTTGTTAAATTTTTCAAAGCTTGTCGTTTTCATTGTTTCTTTTGTTACTGTTTATAAGAGCCTAAACACATAACATAAGAACAGTCTTGAAGTATCAGATATGGGATTGAATGGGAAATTGAGACTAAATGAACCAGTTATGAAGATCTAGCAATATATAAAAGAAAGGGTTAAGAACTTTGTCCCAGATGGCTTCAGTCTTAAGAAGAGGTGTTCATTTTGCATAAATATGCCAACCATGTCTGTTTTCAAGTACCAATTCCAGGGTGGGTGGGTGTGTAAAGAAAGGGGGAAGAGGATTCAAGTGACTTCCAAAAACTCTTCTGGATCTATCACAGTTTATGATGAACATTCGAATGAATGTCACTGGAAAATGAATTAGGCATAGTTCTGGCCATGGCCTGAACTCGGTACATAGTGCACAACAGTCAAAACACATA
This sequence comes from Sinohyriopsis cumingii, assembly GCA_028554795.2. NCBI lineage: Eukaryota > Metazoa > Mollusca > Bivalvia > Unionida > Unionidae > Sinohyriopsis > Sinohyriopsis cumingii. Next base: position 65,351,184 of record CM068831.1, read on the forward strand.
CCAGAAGCCAATATGTTCAGACCATCTGGGATGGCAAGAAGGTAGCATTTATTTCTTGAATATCACTGAGTTGCAATAGAGCAAGTATGAATTAGGTGGATGTGATGCAATGTGTAATGACACCATGCCTAAAAATAGACAGCATGGGCAATATCTTAGATCTTACACACAAACTTTGAAAAATGGCAGCCACATGTCAATAAGTAGTTAGATGAAGATAAATGACATCAAATTCTATCTATAACAACAAGATGAGTTTGTAACCTGCCTTACAGATAGTTCCCGTATGACGTCATCAGCAGCCACATATGTGGTATACTGGCTGATTTACCGTAGAGTTTATAAGGTGTTTGGAAGTTAAAATAAATTCATTGAATCTCAAGATACTGTTACAAAAATACATATATAAACAGAACATAAACCAGGCTTTCTTTTGAGTATTTAGTATCTTAGTAACTTATAAGTTAATTTTGCTTCATTGTGCCTTGCTCAAAATGGTCAATTTGGTGGTGGTACATAGGAGAACCTGCTATGTTACCCATCTTGCAGGTTAAATGGGCAGAATATTGGGAAGCATGTAATGAGAAGAACTTTTAAAAGTACCACAATATGCTGTGCAGTATAAGAGTGTAAAATCTAATAAGTCTAGTACTATGACCAGCTGAATGTTCTAAACTTTGTAACAAATCTCAAGATTGTGAGGAAAGAACTTGGTTGAAAAGAGGACACCAATATCAATAGGAAAAGTACTTCTACATACAGCAGTTTTACTTTTCATGTTATGCACTAGTGAACACTGATCTGTCTACAAGTTAACTGTTACCAGGATTAAAGGTTCTCAAGTTTGGTTTTTACCTGCCTTTTGTGTGATTCTTTGCCATAATGGCACTAGGTCTCCTTTCTAACTCATCTCCCTCGTTTTATGACCAATGGTCTAAATCCCTTTATCAAAAGCAAACTGTACTTGCTTGCAAACTTGGATAAAGCCCCCATCTTTGCCTTTATCATTGCAATTACTGGTTATAGCCCCATCATAAATTGTCCTTAAATCTCTCTTGCACAATAACCCATAAGAGACTTCCACAATCAACAGAAAAACAGTACATTAGGGTTCAGTCCCCATATAGAAGGTTTCTTTGAAGTCTGTGTGATGCATACTTGCTAAATATTTCACCTTAAGTTACAAAGGTCTTAAACTCTTGGTATGGTAATTTTATGGGCAAGAACCAATTTATCTGATTAAAATTCTAGACCGTTTCTGTTGTAAACAGAATTCTTGCCACAGTTTGATTATTTTACAAAGAGTTTGCACTACATCTTCACATTTACTCGATAATTCACAGTATTTTCCCAACGGAATATAATTTATTTTCATTTAAAAACTTACTTCAGCTAAACTAATTCTGTCTTTCATGCACAAGTCTAATAGTTACATGACTGGTTGTTAGTACAAAGACTGGGTGGATGAAATAAAAGAGACTTAGTCTTTCAGGCACAAGTCTAATGGTTACATGACTGGTTGTTAGTACAAAAACTGGGTGGATGAAATAAAAGAGACTTAGTCTTTCAGGCACAAGTCTAATGGTTACATGACTGGTTGTTAGTACAAAGACTGGGTGGATGAAATAAAAGAGACTTAGTCTTTCAGGCACAAGTCTAATGGTTACATGACTGGTTGTTAGTACAAAGACTGGGTGGATGAAATAAAAGAGACTTAGTCTTTCAGGCACAAGTCTAATGGTTACATGACTGGTTGTTAGTACAAAGACTGGGTGGATGAAATAAAAGAGATAGTCTTTCAGGCACAAGTCTAATGGTTACATGACTGGTTGTTAGTACAAAAACTGGGTGGATGAAATAAAAGAGACTTAGTCTTGATAAAGAAGATATTTGTTTAAATTTATCAAAACTAATAACAGGAGCTAAAACATTTTAATTTGGCTGCTTGATGAAAGACGTGTGACAATTTGTGCCCTAATTTTTTTAAATGTTAAGCTTTATTTATCACTCCTAACATATCTTTTGCTACCCAGTGCAGTAATGTGATCTTACCTAGATCAGCCATGAAACACGAATTGAGGATATCAATTGCAAATGATTCTCTCATGTTAACAACAGTAACGAGTTACTTAAAATTTTTACTTTATGGCATTTTAGGAAGCAACTTGAACTCAGTTCCCACATAGTGTACAAATATGACCATGTTGCTAAATTCAGAAATATGCAAAAGCAGTGTGAATGAAATAGAAACTAATGTTATATTGGATTTTTCAACATTTCTACGTTGGCCCCGGTGCCTGCAGAGTTGGGTAAAATTATCTGCAAATAAGTTAAATTGGTAATTTTAGAAATAAAAGAGAAAACAAGATTGCATGTGCATTGAAGGAAGCTTACATGACATTCATCATTAAGCAGGAAAATGTCAAAAACACTGACAATTGTCATGATGCTGGCAACTATTTCATAAAGCAGTTGGTAACATTTGTCATAAAGCTGGCTGAAATGTTATAAAGCAATCAGTACCATTTGTCATAAAGCTGGATGAAATGTCATATAAGTCAGTAACATTCATCATAAAGTAGGCTGAAATGTCATAAAACAGTCAGTAACATTCATCATAAAGCAGGCTGAAATGTCATAAAACAGTCAGTAACATTCATCATAAAGTAGGCTGAAATGTCATAAAACAGTCAGTAACATTCATCATAAAGTAGGCTGAAATGTCATAAAACAGTCAGTAACATTCATCATAAAGCAGGCTGAAATGTCATATAAGTCAGTAACATTCATCATAAAGCAGGCTGAAATGTCATAAAACAGTCAGTAACATTCATCATAAAGCAGGCTGAAATGTAATAAAGCAGTTGGTAACATTTATCGTAAAGCAGGCTGAAATGTCATAAGCAGTCTGTAACATTCGCTATAAAGAAGGCTAAAATGTAATAAAGCGGTCAGTAACATTCATCATAATGCAAGCTGCAATGTCAATATGGAGTTACTGGGCAATGTCATAAATTCCAGTGTGACAAAATGTTTATACATTCTCTTAAAATAACAAGAGTGTATACATTTTATTTTTCATATTTATTAGTTTTTTTTAATCATCTTTCACATAGAAATCATGATAAACAGTGAACAATGATTTTTTAAAATTTTACTTGTCATCGGACTCTCCAAACTAGTTCCTCTTAATTTCTCAATTTTGAATTTAAAGTTCAAAATTATGCAAATATATATATCCCTTAAAACTTGGGATGGGGCCAAAATTTGGCCCCCAAATGACATATGAAAATCCCTGATAATTATATTTGAGACCCAAAGGCAATGACTAAAATGTCCTATTCTTCAATATAACTCAAAAATGTATTTGTACAACTTACAGCACTATGCCCTTCCTATGATAAACTTTTAATTACAAGTAAAGAATTTTCAGCCACAATATCTTTGGAAAATATTTTTCTCAGAACATTATATTATTGGGGGTGGGACTTGATTTATTACTTCATTATAAGTAGATGTTTAAAAGAAAATTTAAAGTAGAGGCAATTACTTGTTTACATCTTTCACCAAAAGAGTCCAGATAGTGGTCACTTCTAACCTTTAATGAGAAATTCTTCTTCTGTATAGGCCCTGGGTTGCTGAGTGGTCACTCGCCTTTGCAGATCACTGGCCAATATGTATAGCCTATCGTGTGCTGAAAAATGGCATTAAACCCACAACTACAACCTTCCTCTGTAGAGTGGGGCTTCCAATAGAGAGAGGGAAAATAATAAAGTTCTTAGAAAATACCATACATTTACTTGTCTTAACAGTGCTTCAAATGTGGGTGAAACTAGGTATAGATGACAAAGAAGGAAATAAATTAAACTCCACTTGAAACTGTAATGATGTAATTAGCTGATTTTAAGCTACAATAAATAATGATGCAACAGCAGATATGGATTTGCAGATTTAAGTTTTAGCCCTAACTTACAAGTGGGTAAATATGGTACAGCCTTAAAGAGGCAGAATCCCAAGAGGTTCTTATAATCAGCGAGACAGCTGCAGAATATCCATGGGTCAAAAAACTGTAGCTCTCAACAGTTGCTGTGTATATCATTTCCCTAAGAAAAATCAACTTTATCTTCCTCTTATCCAAACTATGAAATGTAAATACACACAGCTTTGTTGAAAGTGATAAATGGCAGAGGGAGAGAAAAAAACCCAACTCAGCTTTAAAATACTGAAGACTGAAGGAATTTTAAAATGGTAACAAAATGGAGTACATTTGATGACTCTGAAAGTACCAGTAATTGAAACCTGATGGCAAACCACAACGGTTTTATCTCAGGTATATTTACATAACATCCTTCCTCTTCCTTGCAAACACTTAAGAATCTAAGGTGCAAAAAAGTGAATCTGTCTAATCCAAACCTCAGAGTATTTTTGAATAAAATTCTGCACAATTTTTTAATCTTTTTGAAGCCAGAAAAAAAATGCACCTGAATTTACTTTAAAAAAATTAATTCTTAGAAGTCATCATATTTCTCAAATGACATTTCGAATTATGTTTCTTCTTCATGTGTATTTAGGGTCAGTGGTTTTGTTCAAGTACTTTGGCTTCTGCCATCCCGAATACTACAGTATGTTTGCAAGTTTGTACTTTTGGCAATAACAAATTGAAATGAATTGACTTTTGTTTTATTTTGTATCAATACATAACATTAGTTATTTCACAGTTCTGCAAATGATGTAAAATATACTTTCTTTTTCCAACTGCATATTATTTTCTCCAACAACTGCAGATGCCAAATATTTACACTGTTCCAAGATTTTAATTTCCTGATTGTAAAATAAAAGCGCATTCAAATGTCCCGAATTTGATCACCTGAAATGATCAGGATATATTTTCATTGCCAGAAAAAACATACCCCCTCCCCTCCCCCCATATATAAACTTATCACTATCTGACAAATGTGACCAAAATGAAGAGCAAAAATGCATCTATGTATAACATTTTAATTGGATCTCAGCAGTAAACAACGCAGACCCCATGCATCAGTTAGTTATTCACTTGTTTCACTGGCTCCAAATACTGCAAATACCAGAGATGGTATGTAAATTAAAGGCAATGAGTCAATAAATATCAGCTGGACCACAGCAACCTCTCTGGGTCTGTTAAATTATTTTTTTTTCTTTTCATTTAAGGCTTCTGTCAAAAGAAGAAATGGATGACAATCAGCATGTGTTGAAATGGATCAGGTATGTATGTGGAATTGACACCACCCCCTAGTGATCACAATCTGTATCAATGACAGGCTGGGCAAAACTAGTGGGCATGCATTTATGACCACTTTATATCAGTGACTGTATACTGGCCCTAAATGTCAGATTGAGGAAGCTTTGATGGATAACAGTGCCACCCTCTCAAGAAAGAATAAGCCATTTATCTAGCTATTATCCATGGCTCACAGTACCATTTTGAATCCCTTAAATATTTTCAACACTTGTAATTTTAAAATATGGGTCAAGTTACTTGGAAATGTCCTTGAAGTATGAATAAATTAACACATCTGTTTACTGTCAAATCAAAATAAATTTACCCTGATACATTTTCAGTCCCACTCCAATGTAGCAAATTACAGACCAGCCATAAAACTGTCATTGATTCATTTCAATAACTATGTGATGACATTTTTATGTTTTATTGTATATGTAAGTAATTATAGACATGTCTTTAATCTGACCGTTACACATTTAAAAACATGACAAACTAGTGTCCCTTTATATCCATTTGGCAATAAAAAAAAACTAATAAATTGTAATTGAGTTCAGGATGTCCTGTTTTACAAATCTACATGTTAATTCACCTGATTTGATATTGTATATCATGCAGACATAACTGTAAAATAACAAGATGCCATCTTTTATATAATAATGTATAAATATGGAATGTTGGTAATTTAAGGAAGATGTGAATAATTTTCATTTTCATCCAAACTTTATAAATGGCTAGCTTGACCATCAGCTACAGCCTGACCAGCAGCAATATTTTGCCAAGATAAGAGTACTGATGGTAAGGAAGATGGCTAGCTTGGTGAAAAATAATTAACTTTTAATTACTGTATTTAATACTTTAAAATGTGCATTTTCAATGCCCACTAATCTGAACTTGATGGAGTTGAAAGGTTGATGTAACAGCACCATAAAGATCAAACAAGCAAGGAAAATATGTAATCTTACAGTGCATGCCATGTGACTAGATGGAATTTTTTTTTTTTTAATTTTTGGTATATCAGAATTCACACATGGTCAATAATTATGCAATCAATTATTGTTCACTCAGAATTAATATCTACTGAAAGTAACATACATCTGTCAGTCTGTGATACAGAAAATACGCTATTGTTGTTTGATAAAGTCATTTTGCAAAATACAGAACATTATAATAGATGAGAACAATAGCTATTGCCACACTATATAAGAAGCATTGGTTGGTTGCATTTCTTACCATATCTGGAATCATGTAATAATGAAGAGCATTATAACATGGGAGAGCTATACATAGTACATATTGTACTTTTAATGTTCACTTTCTCACAGGCTGACCAATCGAGTGTTTTGATTATTGTTGGCAGATCTGAATCATATGCATAATGTTGTGGAAACAAATGGAAAGAGTATATACTGAAATACCACAAAAAAATGGTGTACACCTTTATGTAAAAAAAAATAAAACTATATAATTGTTGCAAACAAATTGGAAAAGGATCTAAAACTTAAGCGATTATCCAACAGGTGGCAGGGAAACAAATATGAATTTAAGAGATAAGGAAACAAATATGTAAATTTGAAAAAGAAACTTTTTTTACTTTAAACTACATTTACTTCCCATACACACATAACAGAAAATCTGTAATTAGATCATTGCCTTAAGTCTTAATAACTAATTCAACACTTTTGGGAGTTTGAAAACTGCTATGTAGCCTAGGGCCAGTTGTTAAATTTATTTTTGATGTACATGTTGAATCTTGATGTCACTGAGCCATCTTTGCACATCTTCACATTGAAGGGACTGATGGTCAGTAAAACCAAAAACATAATTCCATGAATTTAAGACCAAACCATTTAATTTTTAAGCTGTTGCACAATGAAACAATCTGATATTCATATCCAATAAAATTTCAAATTAGCTGCTTTGGTGGCCATATTTGATGGAAGATTGGCACCACTTTCAATCAGGACAAACCATACACAATTATGATTACACAAAGAGGTAGGATGCATGTCAAGTGATCTGTAAAGGTGAGTGCCTTAGAACACTTGAGGCCCCCTTCGTTTAGGACCATGGTAATCATCTATCTCAGCCACAGGAAATACTCAGACCAACATGACAGCAACAATCATCAATCTAGCCATGGAAAATACTTGGATCAAGATGAGGACAATTATCTATCCTGCCATAGGAAATATTTTTGGATCAACATGATGATAATCATGTATCAAACAATGGGATCAACATTACCACAACAGTCATCTATCCAGCCATAGGAAATACTTGGATCAGCATGGCAATGACACTTGCCTATACAGACAGGAAAGACTTGGATCAACATGACTGTGACAATCATCCATCTTGCCATAGGAAAGACTTGGATCAACATGACAGTGACAATCATCCATCTTGCCATAGGAAAGACTTGGATCAACATGACTGTGACAATCATCCATCTTGCCACAGGAACGACTTGGATCAACATGACAGTGACAATCATCCATCTTGCCATAGGAAAGACTTGGATCAACATGACAGTGACAATCATCCATCTTGCCATAGGAAAGACTTGGATCAACATGACAATGACAATCATTTATCCAGCCATAGGAAAGACTTGGATCAACATGACTGTGACAATCATCCATCTTGCCATAGGAAAGACTTGGATCAACATGACAGTGACAATCATTTATCCAGCCATAGGAAATACTTGGATCAACATGACAGTGACAATCATTTATCCAGCCATAGGAAAGACTTGGATCAACATGACAGTGACAATCATCCATCTTGCCATAGGAAAGACTTGGATCAACATGACTGTGACAATCATCCATCTTGCCACAGGAACGACTTGGATCAACATGACAGTGACAATCATCCATCTTGCCATAGGAAAGACTTGGATCAACATGACAGTGACAATCATCCATCTTGCCATAGGAAAGACTTGGATCAACATGACAATGACAATCATTTATCCAGCCATAGGAAATACTTGGATCAACATGACTGTGACAATCATCCATCTTGCCATGGGAAAGACTTGGATCAACATGACAGTGACAATCATCTTTTTATAGCCATGGGAAATACTCTGACTGATATGACATAATATGCATTAAATGTAATTGTCATCTTTTCTGCTCTTTCCATGCATGGCTAAGTACATTTGTGCTTGTTGCTTGTATTGTTTTACAAGGCTGACTGTCCCCTTCATCTTCAGTGCATTTATTCTTTGTTTATTAGATGGCACTTTGCATAAGCAGCATGGACAGGCTAAAGTGTCCAAGTTACCCCTAGTAAAATTAGTCTGGTTACTTGACCAGCTCCACTAAGTTCAATGCTAAAACTCTAACCTGGAGTGAACCTGAATAGGTCAATATATGGACTTGACACCGAGGATTATTTAAAGTTTTGTCACTGTTCTGTTGTAATTTAAGGGTTGTTTTAGTAAGCCTTATGGTCAAATTTGTGCTGATAAAGAGACACAAACATCATCTATGCTGAAAAAATATGAGAACAAAGTCATATAATCAAGAGAGATAAACTAATTGACACTGCAATTACAACTGGTCACATGATTCCATGTACAAACTGTTTATCTTCATGAACTGATGTACAATTTAGCCAGATAAATATTCATGTACAAATATCCCTGAACCAAATGTGCAATGCTTACTTTTACTGGATTTCGTACTATTAATATCATCGTTCAGTAAGGTTTCATTTGTATGATGGAGGATAATTATAATCACTGCTTTGAAGTTTAAAGTTTAAATTTCGTTTTAAGAAAACTGGATTGTTAATGCAATTACTATTATTTAGGGGCAAACTGAGCACAGTGTATTCCAAGTCAGAGATGTTTAAGAAAGTGTATTACATGAGATCGTTTAACAAAGTGTATTACATTTTTCCACTGCAATCTTTCCTATTAAAATCACAATAATTTCATGGAAAAATGGTCTAAACTTAAAACTGCAATAATTTCATCAAAATGGGATCAAAATCTTAAGCTTGTGTATCTAAATTCTGTAAATATATCACAGCATAAATAAGTACAGTTCCAATATGGCTATACTGTTGAGTTTGGGCATTTCTGAGCGCACTTTTACATAATATTTTCTATTTTCTTGTATTTGGCATAGTCTCGAACACATCCCTCTGATTTACTCAGATCATAATACTCAGTATGTAGCAGACTGGTCTAAGGTGCTTTTCTTTACAGGTGACTGACATCTGATCTCTATTCAAATGGGTTGCAGTCTTGGGCTTGTCCAGCATGTGTAAGTGAGAAGACTTGCCATTAGCTTTCCATGGGTCAATGGTTCTTCCTGGGGTTTTCCCGGAGGGGGTGGGGGTGTCTTTCTCCAGAAATATACAAGCTGTATTTTGGAAAGAAATTTGAGCTTTACCAGTAGAAACTGAAGAATGTCAGTGTCAACAAATGTTATTCAATAACTCTGAAGGCCCTTCAACAAGAGTATCTAAATTTTTGAACCATTACAAGGAAAATCTTGCAATTCTGTTAAAATCAATAATGATTTTAAATTAAAGAAACCTGTACAAATTAAATTATTTTTCACCATTCCCATAGCATATTAAAATAGAAAATGGTAGATGTGAGAAAATGAGGGATGAACACAGTCATCATTTTTAGCTAGAAGGAGTAAAAATGTATAACTAACTGTACCATGGATAACTTGTATACAAGTCAAGTCCAGCTGCAAACTACAAAGACCTAGATTTGTGGGTACAATGGGCAACAAGAGATCTGGGTCTGTGCTGTTTTATATTCACCTTCATCTTAAAGCAAGTATAGACAGTACATACTGAATAAAGCAAGTACAGACAGCAAATACTGAAAGAAGAACATGAGTATCAATTTACCATTAAATGTTTTCTATAGACAGAACAGCTAAGTTTGTTTAACAGACTGAGAGAGTCACAGCTTTACCCTAATGATGGCTTTTCCATACATAATGATGGCCTTCCCAAACATACCTGGTTAATGATGACATACATTCTGATAAATTTTTCCATTTTAAGTGAACAAAGTATGAAAAAGTATGAGCAAATTCTAACAGGAATTTCAATATTCAAATAATTGACAGATTGTTGCATGTTCTAATCATTAACAGATTGGTGCATGTTCTAACTATTAACAGACTGGTGCATGTTCTAACTATTAACATATTGGTGCATGTTCTAAACATGGACAGATTGGTGCATGTTCTAACTATTTACAGATTGGTGCATGTTCTAACTATTTACAGACTGGTGCATGTTCTAATCATTAACAGATTGGTGCATGTTCTAACTATTAACAGACTGATACATGTTCTAACTATTAACATATTGGTGCATGTTCTAAACATGGACAGATTGGTGCATGTTCTAACTATTTACAGATTGGTGCATGTTCTAACTATTTACAGACTGGTGCATGTTCTAATCATTAACAGATTGGTGCATGTTCTAACTATTTACAGATTGGTGCATGTTCTAATCATTAACAGATTGGTGCATGTTCTAACTATCAACAGATTGGTGCATGTTCTAACTATTAACAGATTGGTGCATGTTCTAATCATTAACAGATTGGTGCATGTTCCAATCATTAATGTATTGTTGCATGTTCTAACTATTAACAGATAGTTGCATGTTCTAACCATTAACAGATTGGTGCATTCTCTAATCATTAACAGATTGTTTCATGACCTAACTAACCATTAACAGATTGGTGCATTCTCTAATAAAAAACAATTAAACTTCTTAAAATAAGCTTCTTTTATAAAACTAAATGAATATGCCTGTATGAATAAGTGATTAGCAATTAACTGGTTTTTCATCTCACCCCCACTGATAATACTGCAGAGAGTAATTTGTTTCAACAAAATTCTAATCCATACTTTTATATATGCTGGTGTACATGTTTCATATCATCATCTCCCCATCAATTATTTATCTACAGTATATAAAGATCAGGCTGCAACTGTAAATAATATTACAATTTAACCTGTCTTAGAAAGAAAACTCCACATACAAGACATCTGTATATAAATGAACCACCTTACTCAAGTTAACTTGCATATTTCACACATCTGTCCACAAGGATAGAACTATTTAGTTCTCAGTGTCTATTGTCAATAGTTTCACTTTTTTATTTATTCACTTGAAGTTCTGAGCAAATGAAAGTTTGCTTTGGTGTTTGATGGCACATCACCACAGGTTCTATCATGTCAAAGCAAATGAATAAAGTATCTTGCCCAGAAACACACAATGGCAGCTGACATGACTTGGTCTGGTTAAGAGTTAGACCAAAACACCTCTGGTCTGTCTAGAGTCTGGCACACCAATGTGTCTCAGTCTTCAACCAGCCAAAATGACTAACAGTGCATTAGTGCCCCCCCCCAGCAAGTTTTCGTTTTGACTACATAACCAATTTTTCTAAAATTTTTTTATTGCCTTGGAAATATTCAGATGGTTTTAATACTAGAAATGTCCCCAGTCCCCAGATGCATCGAAGCATATGGATAATTTTGTCTAATGTACACAAATCAATATTTTGAGAGATTTATCAAAATGAACTTTGATCCTGTGTTTCTTATCATTACTATAAACACCACTTTATCAGCGTTTGACGTCTTGATGAGAATTATCATTGTTTTCACCTCATCTAAATCCTCATTCACATAAACAATGATATTTAGTGTGTCAAGTTTACCCTAACATTGAAACTTCCACACCTGTGAAACTTGAAAGTCAACTGCATTGGTAAAATACCATTCCTATGCCATGGCTAACTTAATAGGACATGTAATAAGAAAATTTTACTTTAACATAACTGCAATTTATGCAGCAAAATTGTTGCAAAATGAGTGTCCACATTATTTTTTAATTTTTCTCTCCCCATCAACCCAGTTATCTTAACCTCACAGAGGGGTGAGGGGGATGCACTTAAGTCCAATGCTTTGGTGCATATCTACAGAATATCTAAACACACACACACACACAGATACAGACACACACACACACACACACACACACACACACACACACCAGTGGGCAAAAACCAAATAACTTTGGCTCTGTGGGTTTAAGTTTTAATAAAGTTTTCTGTTCAACTTAAGCAGCTCTTGAGGACTGCTGTTGTCTTGCATTTTGTTCACCATTACCTATAATTAAGGTTGGGTTGGGTTGTTGTAGGGTTTAATGCCATTTTTCAGCACACGATAGGCTATACATGGTGGCCAGTATTAATGGTGGAGGAAGAACCCAGGAAAGCCCCAGAAAGAACCACCTACCCACAAGAAGCTACTGGCAAGCTTTCTCACATACCCACGCTGGCCGAATTTGAGACTCGAACCCATGCAGACAGAGGTGAGATGGCAATGATCCGTAACGGAGAGCGCTTTAGACCACTCGGCCACTCCCTCACCTATAATTAAGACTTTACAGCTTAATTAATGCAATCAAAATGAAGGATGTCCTGATAGAAGAAATAATAATCAGTAGTATTTTAGTACAAGAATACCATCACTCACTCTTTGAACACCCAAAGTGTAACACAGCAGTTATAAAATAGTAGCTAATTAAATTAAATACTGTTTTAACATGAGGAAATTTTTCAAAAATATACATTCTTACTAAACTTGCTAAAATTGTATACTTGGCAATAGCTGGTCATTTACAGATCAGTTTTATACTTGGTGCTGACTAAGAAAAGTAAGTCAAAAGTACTTTTGAGGTAGCAGAAAATGTAAACCAACACAGGTGATTCCTAAATCATGCATGACAGAAGCAAGAAAAGACAGGTGTGTGCATATATGGTACACGTGTGGAAGTGTGAAGCATTTAATGGGATATGACACCAGAAATGGTAGATAAGATTACATCACTAATGCAGGAACTAGTAGCAACCTAGACACCTATTTATCATCCCACACCTGGTTATTGTGTATAGTCTCCAATTTGATACTACACTTTTAACCCCTGCAATATAGCTTGGTGTGGTTTACACAAATCATCCCCAATTTAAGCATTATTAAAGTTTGACAATTTACATAAATTCAGTGTCTTTGCCATCTATAAAATGCTATCCTTTGTTCATTTATAATACACATATTAAAAGTTCATAGATTAATATAAATATTAACAAGAAATTTTAGCATGATGCAACAACTGTACCCAGGTGGATATTTATGGACATGCAGTGTGAAGATGAATCTCGATTAAATTACAGAAAAAAGTATATAAAGTGCAAACTATAGCCTTTGGGATGCATTTGTATATACCACACCAGTCTCAAATGTTAAAAGATATATTTAACTTTAAGTCTGTATGATGACCTCATGCAAAAAACCTACCTGTCATGGTATCATGTTATACAAGAGAAAGTTACCTCATGCAAAACACCTGTACAACAATTATACAAAAATGAGCCAAACCAAATTAACAACAATGGTTGCTCTATTGAGCAAGATTACCTGATATTCACAGATAATGTTTAACTACTTTGGATGCTTGAAAAATCTGCATTACTAGTACCCAGATACAGGTTATTAAGATATAACTATTACTAAGATACAGGTTATTCACATATAACTAGTAATCAGATACAGTTTATTAACACATACATAGTCCCCAGATGATACAGATTATTAACACATAACTAGTAACTAGATACATAGTACCCAAATACAGATTATTAACACATAACTGGTACCCAGATACAAGTTATTAACACATAACTAGTATCCAGGTACAAGTTATTAACAAATGATAAATAGTACCCAGATGATACAGATTATTAACACATAACTAGTAACTAGATACATGTTATTAACACATAACTAGTACTCAGATACAGTCTATTAACACATACATAGTCCTCAGATACAAGTTATTAACACATAACTAGTATTCAGATACAGGTTATTAACATAATAGCTAGTACATGTACTCAGATACAGGTTATTAACACACAATTAGGACCTAGATACAGGTAAATAGTACTAAGATTAATAATAATAATAATAATAATAATAATAATAATAATAATATTTTATCAAGGTGACAAAGTCTTTATTTTAAGAGGGTGATATGATTAGTACCAAATCTTATCTCCCTTGTGGATACAGGTTATTAATATATAATTAGTACCCATGCATAATTAATTAACATATAACTAGGACTATATACATGTTATCAAGACTTAAAGTGCATATGCCAGTAATGTACCAGAATTCTTTTTTTTTCTTTCTTGGCTGTTACATGCTAAGGTAAGATTTCAAGAATATTGGATATTCACATTTAAAACAATGAAAATTTATGCTTGATAAGAAACAACCTGTTTTTTTAATACTTGTTAAGACATGAAAGAGAAATAATGCATTATATTGATTTATTACTGGGAGAAGATGCAACAGACACAACATGAATCAAATTCTAAACAGCTGTTGGGGAAAATAAGGGTGGGTCCAAACACCAGGAAAATGTTATGATTTCACTGAATTGCTTAAATCAGTACAACTTCTGTGATATAAGTATTTTGTTTGTGCTCAGCTGGATATAATGTTATATGTCTTAGCAGAAATATACTGTCACTGAGAGAGAGAGAGAGAGAGAGAGAGAGAGAGAGAGAGAGAGAGAGAAAGAGAGTGTGTGTGATTTGGATTTATAACCTAGCTTTTAAAAAAATTTCCGTCATATCCCTACAATGTCTGCAGTGTAACTGTTTATAGTGATGTCTAGCACTGGGGTACTAGTCATAGCACTAACCTCTTAATGCTGAGTGACAAGCTAGGCAGCTCCTAGTACCACTTTTATCAGTCTTTAGTATGACTCAACTGGGGGTTTGAACCAGTGACCTACTGCAATTGAGGCAGATGCTTCAACCACTAGACCATCAGAGCAGTGAGAGAGAGAGAAGCTGGGGTGAGGTATGTATGTATGTATGTATGTATGTATGTATGTATGTATGTATGTATGTATGATTGTATGTAGTAGTATTAGTTTTAATGGTATTGCAGCAAAAACATGGCTATAGCACACTTAAAATAAAGAATTTTGACAAATTTGCACACAAAAATTGGAAGATAAATTCTTCCAGATAAATGCAAAAAAGTTAAGTACAACTCGATAACTATAAAACATAAAGAAGTAAAAACAATTCTTTAAAATGTTTATAAAATAACAGACAATGATAACACAGGTACAATTCTTTAAAAAAGGCAGGAGGAGGGGGCAGTGTGGGAAGAGAATTAGAAAGCAAGCAGCATTTCACGATTTTTTCTTACACAGTAAATGATGTCAAGTTCAATTAAATTATAATTATTACAAATATAATTCTGATTTACCAATCTAAAACTCTAGTTTGCACTATCTGAATAACACATGTCAAACAGCATACGATTAATTCATTATGCATATGCAACTGAATTAATAGAAAATAAGAATGTCAACCAGCTCCTGGCTTTGACACACTTAATAATTTATGACCATGTATGTTGATTTAACTTACATTGAAAATTAGCCTTTCTCAAATTTAGTCAACCATTATGACCTATATAAAGAGTTAACTGAACTCCTGATGACTATTCTCTCTCTCTCTCTCTCTCTCTCTCAGCTTTGTTTAAAGTGATGATTTAAAACAACAATTCAGCATAAGCTCTAATAAGCTTCTTAGCAACATTGCATAAAACAACAGAATCAAGTACGATTTCTTATACTTACAAACACAGCATTGTACATAATAGATACAATTGGACAAAACACACAGCGCATAACCTAAAACATGAACAAGCAAAGCATTTTAAAAGGCTGTGATTAAAATTGAATTTAATATCTGGATAAGTTAAAGCCACCATTTACAATAATTTATACCAAAAACAAATAATTTTGAAAAAACTGAAATTAACATTAAATGCAGAAGCACCAAACTAGGAGAGAAAAAAACAAGACGAGATGCAGCAGACACCTTACTTAAAAAGCAAGGAGACAACAGTAGGGCAATTACACAAGACCAGGACAGAAAATGAAAAATATTAACACATACAATTTAACTGTTTTCTTCATGGTGGAGGTGGCCGGATATTATCTGCAGATATTACATTTACGCTCCCCCACCCTCTCTCTCTCTCTCTCACACACATAAAAAAAAAACACACAAGTATTCAACAAACCTATTTTTTCCAATATTAAGACAAAAAATTAAGTGAGCCATAATTAACTGACAGTTAAAGACTGGAAAATTTATATATGTTATCCGGGGTTTTGTGATGGTTAATTTTTTTTCAGTAGATGAATACATATATATTTGTAGCAGACCAAGACATTTTCTGGTATCATCAACTGTCCAAAATTAAAACAATGAATTATTAATGAAAAGAGAAGTTAGCCTTTTCTGCTGATAATTATAAAATCCAAAAGCCAGTTGACCCCTATCCAAAATGGTAAAGTTTGGAACTCTGTTATCAGCAAGATCATTTTTTTCTCAGAATTTGTGCATTTCACAGCTTATATCTTTCAATAATATTACAATTAAAAATGAATACTGAATGACAGAGTATGAAGTTAAGTTTAAATGAATGCTGAATCACACTGCATGGGGTTAAATAAAATCAAGACTGAATCACACAGCAGGGAGTTAAATGTTAAATAAAATGAATACTGAATCACACAGCAGGGAGTTAAAGAAGAACTGAACACTGATTTAAACAGCATGGAGTTAAAAGAAAATGAAAATATGAACACTAAATCAAACAGTATGGAGTTAAATCACACTGATACAGAGATTCTTTTTTTATATATAAAACAAAATAAAGAAAAATTGCAAAAGCAAAAAAGGCATACAAAATATTTAATCTTTTGAAAGAGCCATTCTGCAATTGGTTTTTCTCCCCCCCCCCCACCGGCCATTATTTTCTTCAAAACAAACATTGGATTAATGTCAGAAATAAACATTGGCTAAGCTCAAAGGTTCGTTGGCTGCTCCAATGGCCTAGTGGTAAGAGCGTCCACCTCGGATGTGGGAGGTTGTGGGTTCGATCCCCAGCCGAGTCATATCAAAGGCTTAGAAAAATGGTACCAGCAGCTGCCTCGCTTGGTGCTCAGCATTAACAGGTTAGTGCTAGGACTGGTCGGCCTAGTGACAGGGTAATGTGACTGGGTGGGACATCATGATACATGTCTGCAACATGATGCCCCAGTGCTAGACACCACTATAAACTGCCACATTGCAGTCATTGTAGTGATATGACTGAATTTTTTTAAAGCTATGTTAAAAATCCAAATCACACACACACACACTCTTTTTCCCCATGATAATGTAGGAAATGTTTAAGAAATTTTAGCAGGAGTTTAAAATTGTTTTGTTTTTTGTCACACTGAGTAAAGATTGTCTTTTATTATTATTATTATTATTATTATTATTATTATACTAAAATATGGTTCATATTGCAAAAGTCTACTTCCATAATCACAGGTGAATTAGAAGACCACACATGTCCAGTGCACTTATTGATTAAAATACAAAAAAGTTCATTTTGTCATGGATATTATTAAACCAATGTATAATGAGTACAACAGCTAATATATCTATGTAATATATCTATGTACATATAGCAAATAAAGCTGTGACATATCAAACGGCTACATAAGGATGTACTGGATATCAATCTTCTGGCTATAAAAAATTGTGACCTTAAGTGAGCCTTAAGACATGCCTTTACAACACCTACAAAGTGATTTTCTAAAATGGCTGCAAGTCAATCAATTTGTGATAAAATCTTAATTTTAACCACCTGTATATGTCCAAGGGTAGATTATACCAATTCACCTGCCCAGAACTACATAAAGTTGCTTAACTTACCTTGATCTGGTAGGGATCTTAATTAATTCCTCTGGCTGCCTCTGTAAATCCAGTATATATTACAATCCAGTAATATGTAATTATAATTAGTTCACATGTGCAATTAATGTCCATTTCTTTTTCCAATATCAGTAAACAACATCCATTTCAGATTGTAAATGATTTCTTATTTTGTAAACAAAAATGAATTCATGCCAAAAACAATATATCTATAGAAAGACACCAGACTTGGTGACCAGCTGAATCAGTACAGTTAGATAAATTTCCAACTCTGTATTTGATACACAATGATAGCCTATTAAATTGCTATCTGTCCATTGTTTTTATATCCACAGACAAATTCTTTCTGCTGGGTAAAATCTCTTGTGATAAGCACCTTCAATTGACTCAGACACACATTAATCCATATTTAGCAAGTACACCATTAAAATTTATCCGTAAATCCACTAATATGTTCACCTAGTTGGGAGTCAGCAAACAGCCTTCATAATGTAAGCAAATATAGTCCTACCTTTACCTGTGATATTCTCTGAGCTGTTTACTCTCCTATCTTAGCAGCCCTGCAAATGGTTGAGAGTTGTGTGGATAACATGACAGCCATCAATAATCCTAAGCTCCGCCTATCTGCCAATAACAGATCAACAGTGAGCCCACACAGTGTCTAGGCATAACACAAGGGTGGTGTTCTTCTTCCAGTTTGAAATTTAGCTGTACAACTTCTGACCGTTAGGGCCCTGGAAAATTTTCATACATTTTTTAGGTATGAACTATGTTAGTGAATACTCATGTTGTATCATTCATGTTTTAGAAGCCAGTATTAAATGTGATTACTTACATGCACAGAACTTTTTGTGTTCACTAAGCTGACAATAAGCCTTTTTTAAAATTATGAACAGATATTTTTCCTTCACATAAAAACAGATGACAGCTTTGATGGGTTATTTTTATTTTATACTGAGAAAAAAAATATTGGTGTAAACAAATTATGTTGGCAGTGGCAGATGAACTTGCAAATCAACCTGCCCAAACAACAAGCCCACACTAATATTTGTAAGTACAAATTCAGTAACTTATTTATTCTATACTTTAATTAAAATAAAAAACATGTAGAGCTATTTTTTAAAACTTTCATTTAAATGTAAACCAAAATGTATCTTAAAATTTCATTTCCATATTTATGTGGATGAATTAAAAAGACCCCACAAATCATAATTTGTAACGAATAAATCCCATCCAAACCTATTCGCTTCACAGAACATTAACAAATGTTCACAAAATTATCACATCATGCTTCCTGTTTTAATGAGTTGAAAATACTTGACCCTCTACTGTTTTGTCAATGATGCATTTAAATTCTGTGAGGAATAATGCATTAATGTGTTCTTTCTGCACGTATGTTCATGTAGTCACTAGTGGATTGATAGCTGTAAAATAGTGTTTAATATAAAGTCAACAATATGGTACGAAATTGCCATCTCTGTTCTTTTCAAGTAGCAGATCTTCCCATTTTGGTGACATAGTTTTCCTGCATGCATCACTTAACTCGACATACTGAGATGGTTACTAACTACATTCTGATCCATTGATCTTAAGGACAGTTATACCACTGATTAGGACTGCACCAAAAATTTCTTGTAAGAACCAAAAAATATCAATTCTGGTTACCTGCCACCATCACCAACAGATGTCATGTTTTTGTTTTCTCATCCCATGATTAGCAATAGTATGTGTAAAAGATTGACTACAATATGACTTTGTCTATGTACAGCTAAAACAAAGCAGTGTAAATTGAACAGGATTTATTTTAAAGGGTATAATAACCTCTTTCACCAATGAACTGTTTTGAATTAAATTTTTCACACTAACATAATCATGTCCTCAGAGAATTATGCTAATGAACTGTGTAACATACGATAATTTATTTGACTGCTCGTCGTGATATTGGTGAACTCATTTTCTTTGAATAAATTAGTGCATCATTTGGTGCCTCATTTTTCCAACCTTAGACACATGACCAAAACAAATCACACACACACACACACACACACGTTACTATATTTCATTCATTTTGAATTTTTAAATTTAACAATCATATACAAAATAAAAAATTTAAATATTAGACATGGCAAAAAAGTTCACAAACACAAACATGTATGTGTGTGTGTCTCTTATATCATGAAACAGTTATATGTTTTGCTTCTCTTGCTGTAATTTATACTGCCAATATCACCACCACCATAACAAAGACCATGAGGGATATTTTTAGCTATACAATTGTAATTTATATTTGTTATTTTCAAGATATCAAACTGAATTTTTAATGGTAGCCACAATGCTAAAAAGGAAAAACAACCTCATTACTCACTTTCAAAATGTGCACCAATTCAATGATTGTCAATAATAATTTACAAGAAGTTTAAATCACATTTTCCACAAGATTTACATCATACACAGTTCATAAAATACTTTCAAAATTCATTTCTCTATCAGAAGTAATGATCTGCCTTTTGAAATTGAATTAAAATTCTATAAAAATTGCACAATGGCATACAAAACAGATGGCTTGAAAAAACAAGGATGATGTTCTGAAAGTTGTGGGGTGATGTGTTCTTAAGCTGTCAATCAAACTACTTATTGTTCTCCTTCAAAGAAAACAACTTTTTCATTCATCAAGGACAATCCTCCCTCTTTCTCCCTTTATCTCTCAACAAGGATGGAAGGCATGCATGCCTTCAGTTGCTTCTCTGACATCATTTCTGATGTCTGATGTGACCAACTAACTAGCAGAATTTTACATAACAATGGACAGATCAATATTTGCAGAAAATGAGAGAGAGAGAGAGAGAGAGAGAGATTGGAAAAAAGGATGGGTCTCAAAGTTGTTACCCTGGTCTTAAAGCCATAACTTCAAAAGCATCTTTTGATGCAAACTTGTGCTAAAATACTGTCAAATTGTGCAAGTTCTTCAAATGCTATTTCTATTTAGGTCCAAAATATTGGTAATCAGAGAAAACCACATTCCATGCCTACCTGATTCAACAGACCACACTGCCACAAGAATATCCAGAAATGGAACATACTCCAAACTTGTTAACTCTGTATCTTGAAACATTTTAATCAAAGTTTTTAAATAATTAGGTGGGGGGGGGGTAGCAATGACATTATGATGTACAAGAGGACTTTAGGATTTATCTTTTCCCATAAGGCTCAGAGTCAAAGTAAGGTCATGCCAAAACAATTTAAAAAATGATCATTAGTAATTTACCATGCTCTGAGCATAAATATCTTAAGATTTCAAAATATTTGGTTTGTGATTAGGGCTTTTTAAAAACAAAGCTTTAACGATTTTTCAATCATATTGCTACGATTCTGCAGTGTGGCAGTTTATACCGATGTCTTCACTGGAGCATCATGTCGCAGACATGTAGCATGATGTCCCACCCAGTCACATTATCCTGACACCAGGCCGACCAGTCCTAACACTAAAATCTTAATGCTGAGCGCCTAGCGAGGCAGTTGTTAGTACCATTTTTGTAAGTCTTTGGTATGAGTCTGCCAGGGTTCAAACCCATGACTTCCCGCTTCCGAGATGGATGCTCTAACTATTAGGCCACTGGAGCAGCCTCAAAATGTTTGGAAATATCACACTGCTTTCATCAGTGACTAATGTTGATCATCTGATCCAAGGAGACTGGTGTAGATGGGTAGTAATTCAAGCCCCTCCTTCCTGTTTAGTGTTGGCCTCCTCTGTTGTATTTCGATTGCCTCCTTCACTTGAATCTTCTCTCTATAGATTGTCCTCTGATGTGATCACCTTGGTTTGATTGGAGATGAATTCAAACCTTCAGTTTTTAAATCTAAAGATATTTATGCTCTGAGCATGGGAAATTACTAATGATCATGAATTATCCTGAGCAAGGAAGCAACCTTTTTAGTTATTTCAAATAATATTTTTAAACAACCTGTCCAAAGCTTCTTTTTTTATCAAGGAAATAGATGCAGACTCAGTCTTTAGAAAATTGTAAAACTTTCAGTTTCCACAAAGTGGAGGCAGAACTCAATTTCCTGAAACTGTAGTATCACTCTGAACTAATCTGTAACTTGATCAGTCAATTTCTACTGATATCAGCAGATGGAGGCAAACAACACTTCACCTGTTAGTGTCGTATTCAGCTGGTGCTACTGAAGCCTGTTTGAATTTGAATCCTCTGTCCTTAACAAAGATTGAAAGTCAAGATATGAATAAAATTTATCTAGCAGTCAAGATACAATGGTTGTGTGTAATGCACAAAATTATTCATCCCCAGTGACCCGTTACCTTATACGCTTCTTCCAATCTATAGCTGTCATATTCGTATATCAATTGTCCTATTCTACTGGGCTAATCTCAATTGGTTCAGTTTACTTATGATAAATTCTTTCCTCCATGAGTATAGAATGAAATATTATTAATGTCAGACTGTTTTGAAGCAGGCACCAGAAGTACCTGCTACACAATAAAACGTTAGATGGCATTTAAGTACAGATGTGACTTTAAAATGGGGTTTAGAATCTGTTTTGAACAACATTTAAATTATGTAGAAGAAAGATATTATGTTCAGTTTTGAAAAGGCAAACAGTAGTCCAAAATTATTTTGCCATTACTTTTATTCTGTTTATTTTTGGACTTAGAGAAAAAGAAATAAAATATTACTGACCAGGATTTTGTATGAATCACAAGTGTCACCAGGATTTTGAATCACCAGGATTTTGTATGACTCACAAGTGTCTTCCCCCTCTCCCCACAGCAAGACTAATCATGATACAAGACAAAAAAATGAATGGTATTACATGACTAGATAAACTTGATTTTTTTTAAATAAGATGAATACTGGGTATCAATAAATTTAGATTCATGAACTCTTCAACATGTAAAGTCTGATCTTGTAAATGCAAGTACTATGCTCCTGAGTCTTCCATTTCACTTGGAAGCTTGGATTTATCTGGATAATTGGGATTTCTTCATCACGATTAAAAAAAGGTCACTCTGTATATTTGGTGGGGGACTCTCAGACCTAAATGACTCACAAGTAAACAGAAAAAATATAGAGTTGTGATTGTAAATCATGCATACCTTGGCTGTAGACACTGCAGGTATACAAGTTCAAACAAATTTCCAACTGTAGAAAATCTATTTATGCATACAAACATACATAGCAAATTTCCTAAATTGTGCTCATAAAGACTTTGTTACCAAAAAGTTCCAAAAATGTGTGTGGGTGGGGTGGGGTGGGGTGGTAATTTAAAAGAAACTGCTGAAATTGATTGAGAATTTAATCAGGCCATCAAAATAAAAATACAAATATGCAAAAAAATTTAATTCATCTATCTTGAGTTACGTTTTTGCTTAATCATTTTAATAAGGATTTTGTGTGTGTGTGTGTGTGTGTGTGTATGTAATTTGAATTATTAACGTAGCTTTAACAGTTTTTCAGTCATATTGCTATGATGTCTGCAGTGTGGCAGTTTATAGTGATGTCTAGCAGTCTGGGGCATCATGCTGCAGACATGTAGCATGGTGTCCCAACTAGTCACATTATCCTGACATCGGGCTGACCAGTCCTAACACTAACCTCTTAATGCTGAGCACCAAGTGAGGCAGCTGTTAGTACCATTTTTGTAAGTCTTTGGTATGACTTGGCCGTGGATCGAGCCCACAACCTCTTGCATCTGAGGTGGATGCTCTAACCACTAAGCCACCGGAGCAGTAATAACGATTCTGTATTTAAAAGAAAATACTTGAAGTCCAAATACTAAAACATTTCTGTAATGGCTTGAAAATCCATTCATGCCATATATATATGCTTACAAAATATGTGATCGAAATTGTTTGTTAACAAGGATTGTTTCTTCAAAATTTTCTGAAAACACACAGACAGGACCCAGTCGTGATGTTCCCAAAAGTATCACGACAATCAACACTGTACTGTTTGTGTATTGGTCATTATATTCTGTTCATGAATATTGTCATACTGGGATCGAAATGAGGCACCTCATTAATTTTCAAGGTAATAATGACAACAAAATCTTTGTATTATCAAATTTTAACACTTATAACACAAAATAGAACCTAAATTTTTTACAAACATCATGTAAGCAGTTTTGATAGAAAATACGCCTTTTATTAAAAAGTAAAACCATGTAGCAAAGAGGTCTAAACCATTTGTCCTTAAAGATCAGTGCCGTCTCATCTCTGTCTGCATTGGTTCAAGTCTCAAGCTCAGCCAATGTGGGTATGTCAGAAAGCATGCCATTAGGTTCCTGTGGGTCAGTGGTTCTTATCAGGGTTTTCCCATGTTCTTCCTCCACCAGTCATACTGGCCACCATGTACAGCCTAACATGTACTGAAAAATGGCATTAAACTCAAACATGAATAACATTTATTTAATCAGCAAGCCCAGAAACACTATTCCTTAATTAAAAATTAAATTCTATGAAGATCAAAACTGTTTTTATATTATATACTGAAAACTTCCTTTAAGTAGATTCACAGTCATTGCAGTCAGCAAATTTTTTTTGCAGCAAGTCAAGTTTAGTCAATAACTTCCTGGATGAACAGCATTTTTATGTATTTAGAATTTGACAGATGTAAAATCCTGATGAATCAAAGACTGCCAATTTTTAGGTGCTAAAATGCTTAATTCCAGCAGGAGGACTTTATCACCCTAATAAATCTTCCCTCTAGTGAGAAGAAAACCTGGCAAACTTCTACAGTTGCAGGAAGAGATAACCTTATCATATCCAGTTCCAAGCCACTGCCTGTTGCTTGTGTAATGCTGACTTTTTTCACTTCTTTTCCCAGTGCAAATTGACTCCTACAGACAAGGAATACATTGAAGGGAAGGAGATAATCAAGCAAGCTATGTTCTTTCATGTGGCAAGAAGCTCTATCCACTCTTGATTTACTTGACACATCTTTGTACAGTACTAAAGAGCATCTAGATATGGTCATGTAGGTGCATTTACTCACCTTAAATTAAATACTAATTGTGCTTCTAAAATTTAATGCTAATATGGTTTAATCAACTAAACTTTTTTAATCCTGCGCTGTCCTTAACAGTCAACAAGCCAGATGAAAATTATTGATCAGTGTACTTTTTACAATGGTGGCTGCCAGGTACTAAATTAGGTCAAGAAAAGAGCACATGGGGTCTGTCACAATATTAGGTAGTACAATTTCTTTTTTCAACATGCATAGCTTTCATTGCTACATAATGGCACACAACAGTCAATGAGACCACACTTCAGGCTGACCTTATCCAAATTTATCCCCATACTTGAGCTTTGCAGTATGTATTTCTCAGGGCATGTAAATAATGACCTTGCAAAGGAATATGGATGTATGAGGATGCAAACAATCACCAATTAAAGGTATGTGTAATCACATTCCAAAAAATAACACGTTACTGAATTGGTAACTACTGAAAACATACATGACTCTTATGTCTTGTACTAATTGTAAACAGTGACCATAGTTCTGCTTGTTAATGATTAAATTATTGCATTTTAATCTATAATTGAAATCCTTATCACCAACACTAGCAATGGTGTCTTTCAGGCAACATTCAAGAATATGAGCTTCATTTAAAAAACAGGAAAAAATATTAAAATAAAACTGTCTAATCATGAGTTGCAAATTTGAATGTGGGACAATATCCCCTCAGGACAGTATCCCCTCAGGACAAAATTTGCCCAGCAAAATGAAAAATAGGACATAATCCCCACCCAGTCCAGGTTTAGCCCTTTTTAAATGAACATCTTGGGCCCTTTTTGTTGGCTAACCCTTTAGTAGATAAAATATGTACAGTGTGCGGGTTAGATGTTAGATTTGAACAGACAAGGATATTAGGTGCCTACTGATCATTTTGATCTGAAGAATAAAAGGCACGTTATGGCTTTGTAACCTTGCTTTCATAAGTACTGAAATTGCTGTAGTTGACCGCTGTTCTTGTATTTTATGAAGTTCTTAAAAGCTAAGCCTTAATTTATTGAATAAACATGAAATATCCAAATTATTATTGATGACATGTCACATTTCTTCTTTTATCCCATATCCCATTTCAAAATAGGACAGTTTCCAATAGGCCAGTATATTTCTGACAGTTTAAAATCTCAGACTGGGGTAGGTAATTATTTCCCCATCTTTCATTTTGCTGGGGTGCTTTGGTCCTTGGTTATTTTATCCTAGGGGAATTTTGTACTGAGGGGATTTTCCCATGGAAAACATCCCACCCAACACAGTCAAATCTGCACACTCTTAACCCCTCCTTTCATGGCAACTGTTGATATATCTGAAAATGTGTTTAAATTTTAAATTCCCACTGAAAGTCTTTCTGAGGTAGACATAGGTACTGTATCCAATTTACTAGTTATCCATAAACAGAACCAGAATTATGAATGTGTGGTAATTTATTTGTACATGCATATGTGGAATCACTGAGGTTTTTGTTCTCTATGCAACTCATGGTACTAATTCATAGCAAACCTATGGAAACATAATATTAAAAAAATTCAGTAAGTTTAAATTTTTAGGTACTCATGATCAGAACTATAGGCCCATCCTTGATGCAACTTTTCTGTATCATTTTTTGATCTACACATGTTTTGATCATGTTGTTTCAAATCTGTACTTAAAGAACCAGGTGCTAATGTTAGTTGTTGTTGTTGTTGTTCTTGTAGGGTTTAACGCCATTTTTCAGCACATGATAGGCTATACATGGTGGCCAGTATTAATGGTGGAGGAAGAACCTGGGAAATGCCTGGAAAGAACCACTGACCCTCGAGAAGCTACTGGCAAGCTTTCTTACATACCCACACTGGCCGAATCCAAGACTCGAACCCATGCAGACAGAGGTGAGATGGCAGTGATCAATAACGGAGAGCGCTTTAGACCACTTGGCCACTTGGGGCCCCACTAATGTTAGTAATTAGTGTTCCAATTTATTAGTCAATTCCTTAAAAGGACTGAAATTGCATCAACAAAACATCGTGGTTTTTTTTTACAGTTACAAATAAGATAAGCTCTTGACTGATTTGAATAAAATTGTACTTTTCATTATCAATCATTATAGCCCTCCAAACCTATGTATACTCCATTTCATGTTCACCTATTTCTAGATTGGTTCATTTTTTCCATATAATTAGTACCTGAGTCCTTTCCTCCCACCTCCAAAAGACTCTTTTGAAAGCAAATCCTATTTGTTATATGGGTCAACAGATTTGTCATTTAATTCAAACTTATATAAAAGAAACCATGCATTTTATCTGATTTTTCAGAAATAGTAAACTAGATCTCTCTCTCTCTCTCTCTCTCTCTCTTGTGAACCAAATTCTTTTTTCCATAATTTCATTTTCTAATATTCTTTTGCTACTTTCCATGTATGTAGTACAACTTTGTATCAAAAAGGTATTTTTCAAAGCTGTGAGAACTTGTAGTCCAATCCTACTTTTATGGAAATAAAATATGGTTGAACTTAACTGAATTGAGTCATATATAAATAAGAGTTCCTCAAAGGGAATGATGCTCCACTGTTTGATAAAGAATTTACTGGAATTCAAGATACTGTAAGGATATTTTGTTTTCTTATTAACAGACAAGTGTTGAAACAATCTCTGATACTCTTGAGCGACAAGATTTAAAAATCAGCCAAACATTTGGTGAACACCCTACACCAATATGACCATCCATTCAGGAGAATTGGTGACAAGATTTACAATATGTTCATTGTCACAGCCATATTTGATGTTTAAGAGGCACTATCTTCATTTAAGACCAGCTAGATATCATAAGAAGTCTTTTGGTGAAAACCTTTTGTTGATATAAGCATACATTCTACAGGAGTATTGAAAACACAGTTTCAAGATGGCCACCATGGTGGCTACATTAGATTTTTGACTGGCATTGTTTTCATTTAGGACTAACTATGCACCATAAGAAGCCTTAAGTAGAGTAGGTACAAGACTTTCAACATGGCTGCCATTGTGACCATTTATGAGGTAAAATTGGTGCTATTTTCATTCATGACCAGCTAGATCTTATAAGTTGTTTTCTGGTGAAAACTCTATGTCTATATGACTTTCCATTTATGAGTACAAATAACAAGATTTTCATGATAGCTGCCACAGTTCCCATATTGGAAGTCAGAAATGCATCAGTTTCTTTCAAGACCAACTAGACACCATAAGAAAGCCTCCTGTCAATATCATTTTCCATTTAAAACAAGTAGCAACAAGAAGATTTTCATGGTGGCTGCTATTGTGGCCATATTTGAGATCAGATTAGCACCAATTTTATTCAGGATCAACTAGAAATATTGATTGGTCTTTAAGAGAAAACCCCAAGATAGCTGCCACATGGCCATACTGGATGTCAAATCAGCAACGTTTCATTTAGGACCAAAAAGACAAAAAGTCTTTTGGTGAAAACCACATGTTGACATCACCATTGACTCATAAGGAGTAGCAATAACAAGATTTTCAAGATGGCTGCTGTTGAGCTATACTAGCTGTCCAAGCAGAATCATTTTCATTTTGGACCAAACAGACATCACACATCATTTAGTGACAACCCTATACCAATGTTAACTTCAATTGGGAGGTTGCAACAAGACTTTTTAAGATATTGGCTGTGATGCCAATATTGGATATCACAGCATTTACGACAATGTAAACCTTGGAATGAATAAGAGTGGAAGTTTCGTGTCAATCATCGAAGCAGTTTAGGAGGAGTTGCAATAACAAACCTGTGGATGGCAACAGACAACAGACACCGGACAATGGACAACAGGCCATCTCATAAACTCATCTTGTCTATGACCAGTAGTATTCAAACTAGTCTCAGCCATCCAATCTTCCTGTTAAGTCCCTTTTTAATTGGTTTTTACTTAACTTCAAAATAGCCCAAATTCTTAAATCAACACTCATTGTCCCAAAGCAGAAGATAATCCAAAGTTTGTGCCTAATTCTTCACTGTATGTCAAAATATCAAAACAAATCTCTGAGACAGCCCTGGGCCTTAATAAACACCATTCATTTCAGCTATCAGTATGTCTCTTTCACCTCCAACCCTTAAGCAACTTGAGCTGTATATACTTTCTAGGTAACAACTGAACTAAAGCCTACATACTGATGCAATATCATTTCACAGTAAAAATAGAGGTGCCAAAAGTAACCAAAGCACTTCATCATTTGTGGCCCCTGGAGTGAATAAAGGCAAAAATGGACTTGTTCTATCATGATGTGACATATTTACTAGATGTTTTGAAACAGAGCGGATTATATCAATGGCTCTACTGAGTTACACTGAATAAATCTATCATAAAAAGTTAGCCAAACATCTGTTGATTTGTCATTTCATGAAACTGTTTGACACTTGACTAACTAACCAATCAACCAACAAACTAATGAACTAATTAACTAAGTAAATAGATACATAAATAAATAATATGGCATAACAGTGTACATCATATCTGCTTTAAAATAAACCAATTTAGCTAAATGGTAGATGAAATCAGAAGTATTACACATAAATAATTTTAACAGTTAAAAGACTTACAAGTTCACCTTTGTGCGTCAACATTAAGCACAAGTGCAAGTTCCCCCTGGGATAAAACAGTAACCTACATGGGGTAACCATATCAGGACCTCAGAAGTATATTAAAGTTAGATAAAATTGAAGTAACATGTATTGCTTCTCAAAGTCAGTGCAACTATTTCGGCCACATCTTCAATTTGTATGTACAATTATAGCCAGGTTAACTGAATAATTAATCCTCAGATTCATTAATTATTAAATAATATTCAGAAAATGTGTATATCTGTATTGCCATGTTTTATTGCATGCTTTTGTTTTCGATGTGATTCCTCTCTCAAGCAGTCAGTATGTTACAAACTGAAAGAAATGCATTTAATTAACTTTAACAAAGTATTTTCAAAACTGGAAACTGCCTGTTTGATGAAGTCCAAGTTATACTTACTGTCCAACTTTTTTTGAAAAGTGAAATATTTGATCAAAATATTTGTATTTAAAGATTTATGGCATACATACAATAAAATTGCTGTACTGATGGATTTACTTAAAGAAAAAAATTACATAATTGCAAAATATTCTTCTTATCCTTTTTTTTCTTTTTTTCTTCTTCAAACATAATTAATCATCTCTTTAAACAAAAGAGCCAAAATCCACCTGCAGGAATGAAATTTTATGGGTAAGGAATTACAACTGGAAACCATTCTGGTATACTTTTACAACTTACTATCAACCCTAAAATAGCATAACCTATGGAGTTCATGCAAATGTATTAAGTGTAGATGCAACATATATATATATATATATATATATATATATATATATATATATATATATATATATATATATATATATATATATATATATATATATATATATATATATATATATATATACACACATTTACAGCTATCTATATAGAGAGCATTTATTAAAGGACATTTCATGGAGTTTTCAACTACTTCTGAAAGCTTTTAAGAACCATTCTGTTGAATGGGAAATTAGACTACATGTTACTTTAACACTGCAAAAATAAGCACAAAGGTAGAATTTACAAATTATAGCAATACTGCTACAGCAGAGGTACTCTACTCCATTTGGTAAATAATGGTGTCACATGTCCTTTGATTGATCCAGTTTAATCCAATTTTAATTATTTATTCATTGTTTTTGGAAAATAGGCTATTTAAAAAATAATTTATTTCATTCAGTTTAAACTGTTTTTCTTTTCTACAAAAAAACCCCAACCAAAGCAGCCTTTTGGCAACAATCAAGAATTTAAAAAAAGAAGAAAAAATAAAGAAAAAAGAAAAAATGCAATGACTTTTGAAAGTAACATTGCAACTTCAAGGTTTTCAGCATTTATGAAGATTGTTTGAGAATTTACCCCCTCCCCAGACCTCCACTATAAATCTGACAAAATTCCCAATTCTATCTCCAACCTGGATAGCTCTTGAAATAAGGTCAGGGAAGTGGTTATCCGGTACAATGAAATTTAACTTCCACAAAGACTGATTAACAAATGCAATTTATGAACATGTTATTCACATACAGACTCCACAGAATGCAGAGTCCTATGCATCAGAATCATTTTAATTTTCCATGCATATTTATCATGTGTCCTATTTCACAGTATCAAAGTAAAGATACCATGTTTCTAGCTTAAAACAATATGTCTGGATCAGTTACAGTGAATCAATCACCACAGACAAATTGATTGTAGTCAACCATGATAAATTGTGGCTGAATTTATGACCCTGATATACAAAGTGGTTCAAGCTAGCAGAAAATAGTCTCCACTGATAAAACAAGACTCCAGGTAGCCTAGGGGTCAGAACCAGATAAAAGACATGCAAATGACTACTCTATGGTTACTAACTGACAGGACTCATGTGCAAGATTCAGACATCCTTCTGGATATCTCATTATCCTGGGGTCCTTAAAATGCAAGAGTTTTTATTTTTACAACAAGCAGTCATTTTAGTTTATTATTAAATAAAAATATGTAAAGTATTACCCATCATTATTATTTACTGATGTATGTAACACTTGACTACAGGCTTCTAATATTAATATTTTGTGAAATAAAATTTCCATGTCGCAGAACAGCAATTTTT
Organism: Sinohyriopsis cumingii; assembly: GCA_028554795.2. NCBI lineage: Eukaryota > Metazoa > Mollusca > Bivalvia > Unionida > Unionidae > Sinohyriopsis > Sinohyriopsis cumingii. The sequence goes on from CM068831.1 coordinate 65,382,999, forward strand.
CTCTGTAATGTAGAAAATTGTATATTTATGCTAATTTTTCTTTAACTCTCTAGTTTTTGAAATTTTGTGATTCAATATCTGCAGAACAAGTCTGCATATGCAAGATGATTGGATAACGAAATGTCACCACTACCCCCTTTTACGGTTTTATAATATTAACTGATAAATGCATTGAGGGTTCTGAATTCCATGGGTCAGAAATGTAACTATGTGATGAGGCTGAATTGCATTTACTTCAACATAAACAGTGCATGGAACTACTTTTAACCAAACAAGTGAACGAGGACTTAAAATGACACTAAATATTAAAATTAAAAGCAAAATGAAAATTAAAGATGAATAAAATAAATAAAACTTGCAACAACAAGAATATAACATTTTTTCATCATATGTCATGGTATAAACTGTAAGTTGCCAAGTCATACATGTTACATAAAGCCCAAAAGAAAGCTGTGTGAGTCAACCTCTGAAAATTTATATGATAAACACACAAAACCCCAGTAAACATGCATTTAGAGCTGAAATTTTTTTCTGCACAAATGCCATAACCATTTTAATAATAAATATTATTATCACATTTGAACTGTAGAATCATCACCACCTGTGGGTTAGGGATACAGAATAGACTCAGTGTTTTCCAGGATGTCATAAAAGGTGACTAATGGAACCAAAAGTCACAGTGGTAATTCATCGGTTAGCATCCAGTCACTAGTAATAGAAAGGATAGGTTTAATTTCCTAGCTTTGGATCAGTGAGCGGCGGCTACCGTGGTGCGTCCTTCACTTTACCTCAATTGCATTGGTGCTGAATATCGTTCTAGTTGTGTTAATTTGACTTAACACACCAAACCAAATCACACATACTGCTAACAAACGCAGATGAATAAAACTCAAAAGAGCAAATAATTCATTATCCTGAATATTAAAGAATGGTTATTTGTCTATAATCAACTTATTTTTTCAATGAAAGCAATTTATGACAGCCCTAGCCTTATTATAGAATCTGAAGATATTTAATGCAGTACTATAAATCACTCCCTGCGTGCTTTGAAAAATGGAACAGGCCTGATGTGCCCTCATCCTGTGCCATAAAACAATGAAGAAAAACATTAATACCTGTTCTCTAAATGTAAATTAAAACTTCAAATGTTGAAAGTATATACATGAAACATTCACCATCTACACAACTAAGTGCTAAAGTTTTCAGTTTTGTTTACAGTGGACTTCTTGTGATGCAAGAAGCCATGAGAAGGACTGAGTGCCTAGTGTGCCAGACTCATGACTGAAAGGGTTCAAATGTGATGCATCCATTCACAAGCCAGTTTACTCCAATTTTAGCCTCTATACTTGTGATGCTGTTTTGTAAAAGGTCAAACCAAACACAAACTGAAATCCTTGTACTTGTAATATATATATATATATATATATATATATATATATATATATATATATATATATATATATATATATATATATATATATATATATATATATATATATATATATATATATATAATTTAATTGTTTGTTAGGTTTTTAAACATTTTTTTAAATATATTCCATTACATGTTATAGTAATGAAATTTAATTTTGTTTACTGGAATTTGACATTTTTCAGAAATTAGTCTGACCTGACTGTTTTGTCATAAACACCTAAAAACAGAACTTCGTATTTTTATGCTGACCTAGTTCCTGACCTTGATTAAAAATTAGTAACAGTTGGTGTAAACAACTTTTTTATTCATTCTTAATACATTATTTAAAGAATGAAATCGAGGCTGTACAGGATTAAGGTGATGTAAAGCTTCTACCTTGTTCTGGAAAATGATCACATGACCCTCAAACAAGCATCTATTTTGTGCAGTAGATAGGTTTAATACTAATGTAATGAGAAATAATCTCAGTCGGGTTTATAAACACTTAGACATCAAGGTGTTTGTTCTGTTGTAACCAGTTGTAGTTACATTTAATTTTTCTTCAAATTATTTGGATTCTAAGAGATTAATTTTTTTCTCTTGAGAATAATTAAGTGCTTATACAGAAATCTTGGACAAAGACATTTATTGAAATTTTATTCGGAATTCAAACATTGGAATATTATTGTTTGTGGATCAACAGGAAATTGTTGACACATCAGTACTACACTGGATATAGCATACGTCATCTCATTCCATTTTGGATGTTTCATCAGGACTTGAACTCAAATTCATAAGAATATTTTATTACTAGGACTTCTAATTTTCAATTCTTGAATTCTTGGATTTTTTTGTGGATTTGATTCTTAAAACCTTCTTTTTTTCCATTTTTACCTTGCTTTTTACTAGGGAAATAAATTTGTTAAATTTTACAAAGCTTGTTGTCTTCACTTTTTTTGTTGTTGTGCTTATTAAGAGCCAAAACAACAATATATATATAATTTTTAAGATAACACCAAACAAAGGACATATCCTGCTCCTAGAATTCATAACACACACACAAACACACACACACACACACACACACACACATATATATATATATATATATATATATATATATATATATATATATATATATATATATATATATATATATATATATATATATATATATATACATACATATAAAGAGAGAGAGAATTATAAATATACACCACACAGAACGGAAAGTGCAATCCCTGGATTTTAAAGGAGAATGCTTGACAACAGTAGGCAGAATTAATATTTAATACAAATAATACTATCATACAGTTAAGAGAATTTTTAATTGTACTCAACAGAGATTCAAACCCAGGTCTGCAGGTAAATGGCATCCATGGCTTCTCTGCACCAGCCCATATTCCATCATGACTAAGCACACATCACCAAAAAATTATGCTACTTAATCCGTGTTATATGCACTCATGTGTAGCAGACACACTCGCATGACAACCCAGTAATTAATTCTCATCTATCTACATATGAGATACATAATCTCAAATTATAAGATTCAGTGATTAATATTCCATTTCTTAAAAAAAGAGACAAAGCCAAGCCTTAATTAAAATATTATACCCAATCTATGTTATGACAGTTTCATGCAGGATTGAAACTTTATTGACAATATTTGATGATTCTCATATCTTGAGATTTTGATGGAAACCATGTAGTATTGAAATCTAACTTTTACTATGGAAATTTTAATTTGAAAGTTCTATAATTATATCATTAAACTAAAATAAACACTGACATTCCTAAAATGTATGTATTATTATTAGCTACAAGCCATTGCTGTTGTGCTGCTGTATTTTGGCTTAAAAAAATAACTGCAAACACAAGAATACCATAAACAGCACATTGTATGTCCACTCTACAATTAATAGTATATGTAGGTACTTGTAGGGTATGATTGACTCTGGGTAGGGTATGATTGACTCTGGATATTACTAAACAATGTGTCTCATGATCCTGACCTTTGGTCTCATGATCCTGACCTTTGGTCTCATTGATCATGATCTTTGGTAAAAGTCTGAAGTCTTGAACTAAAGTTCCTGTACACAAATCATTACTTTCTTAAAAAACTTACTATAACCCTACCGCTGGATGCTTAAAATACCTAACATGAAAATTTCTTTCTTGCTGAAAATGTAATCGATTCACAAAGCTTGGAACTTGTCCTTGAACAAAAGTTATTAGGCAGAATTCTGAGTCACAGTGACCTTGACATTTTGACCCCAAATCAATAGGCCTCTTCCTAATATTAAATCCAAGCCTTCCCCAAATTTTGGTCAAGATAAGCAGCCTATAAGTTACGTTTTTATGCAAACAAAATATATTTTGCTCTGACAGTCAAAGTTGCCTTGACCTTTGACCCAAAATATAAGTTATCAACAAATTCTGAAGGTACATGGTAGAGAACTCTGTGTCAAAACAATTTTTAATTTTTCAGTAGTTGTGACCATGACTTCTGACCTTTTCATCATAAAATCAGAAGTTTCTACTTTACTCCAAGTTCAAGTTATCCAGAAAGTTTATCCCAAATCTGTGATGTAGAACTAAAGTAACTGCAGAAATCATTTTTCATTTTTCAATTCATGCCTTTGATCTTTTATCATGTTATCCATAGGTTTCTTCCTTGACCCAATTGCACAGCATTCACAAATTTTGGTCCATTTCTGTGATGCAGATCGAATAATACCATAAGGAAACCATTTTTCTTCTTTCGGCCAGTGAATTTGACCTTTCACCACAAAATCGATAGGTTTCTACTTTACCCCATGCACAAGCCATCAACAAAGTTTGGTAATAATAGGTTGTGAAGAACTTAGTTGTTGTGCAGAAATGATACATGTATTGGGAACAGATGAATACTGGTATCATTACATGTATCACTTTATGGTCGGCATATAAAAAAATGCAAGTTGGTGTTTCTTCATGAGATTATGACAGATATATTGAGGTTTTTTTTTCTTCATTAAATATAAAGTTTGGGTATCTAACAAGGAAACATCACAGATAATCGAGAGACCTAGGCATCAAAGTCATATTATTCCTGAGAAAGGTAAGCATAACAGTTGGATACCAACCAACCAACCCCCATTTTCAATCTCTGATAATATCCTGCTTACTAGATTCATGCCATAAAGATCTATTGACTTTATAACACATGAGGATATTAACACATAATACAGGTTTTCAACTGAATGGCACTGTCCACAAAACAAGAGACAATAAAGCTCCAAAAGTTGGAGTTGTCAAAGTAACTGGTATAATTAGTTCTTTTTTATACGTCTAATGATAGATCCTATGCATACTGGCATATTAAAATCATTATAAAGCTATCTTTCTTTGCAAAAACCATGCATTGGTTGAATGATGGGTGGGTAACAGCATCCTTAATCTTGGAGACAAAAATTACTTGGTAATTGAAGGAGCACTAAAGAACACTCATGGAAGACTTTTTTCATGCACAAATCAACTCTGTCTTGACTGATCAATACCATACATATTCACTTACAAGTCCAACTGCAAACAACACAGACCCTTATCATGCCATCTCATAATGCACCAGCTTTTGTTGTTGTTGTTGTTATAGGGTTTAACCCTGGAAAGAACCACCGACCCACGAGAATCTACCGGCAAGCTTTCTCACATATCCACATTGGCCGAGAGCAAGACTCGAACCCACGCAGACAGAGGTGAGATGGCAGTGATCCGTGATGGAGAGAGCTTTAGACCACTCGGCCACTCAGGCCCCCTGATAATGCACCAGCAGACCAGGATCTATGCTGTTTGTTCTGCTGATTACTCCTAACTGTATAGACCCAGATCTGCCATGCATTAGAGGATAGAAGATCTGGGTCTATGCAATTAGTAGTTGGATCCAACTAATAAGTGGGTATATGGTAACTAACTGGCTAAAGGAATAGTCACTAAAGACATTTTTACTGTAATCCCGTGCAAAACGTACAAATATGGAACAACAGTGTGGAGATATTTGAAGTTACTGGGATCCCGTGTAAAAGTAATTAAAATTCTCCCAGAGATAAAATAATATATTTCCTAAAAGAATTTTTAAAAGAAACATTCATCTTTTTGCTGATGTGTGAATGTGTTATATTTTGTAATTGTTTCAAAAGTAAATTACCAAAAATGTGGTGATGAAACAAAAATATTTTAAATCAATCTCTTGGGACACTTCATTTTAAAAAGCAGCTACCGACAAACTCATCTTCAGGATGGACTAAACATTTGAAAACTGGACAAAGTGCTCCTCTTTATCATTTTTGTTGGTTCTTTTTTCCCCCAAACAGCTTGTTTTATTTAGTTGTACAAAAAGCTGTCTGAAATAGCTAAAACTAAGAAATGAAACTGTTTCCGTATAACATTTTCTCTAGAGTGACCATCAAACTGGTTCATCTGTGTTGTCAGTTTAAAAGGTGAACAAATTCTCTGACATGAATACAGTCTGTATGGTAACATATGTGCATTTTTAAAGAAAAATTATTAAAATCCTAAAGCGTACAAATATGGAACAACAGTGTGGAGATATTTGAAGTTACTGTAACTGACAACATCATGTCATGCCGTAAACAGATCTGTCATGCATCTTGATTAATGCAAGATAAATCTGATATCATTTCAAAATCCTCTATTGTAACTGCTGAGGAAATTTTCTGATTTAAACGACCAGATCAGAAAGGCCCCAAAAATATGCCTCATTGTTGACATAATTCAGCGATGACCCTAGTCATCTATCAATCCCACTGGAGAAAAAAAGCCATATTGGTATTCAGGAATCAAAGGAAATGCCTCCCATTAAAACCACAAATTCAGTCTTGAAGTGTGGCAAGAGATATTTACAATGTGCAGAAAATAAAAAGACTGTCGACACTTGTCCGTGTCCTCAGAAGAATGTTAGGTCAACAACGCTCAATTCCAAAAACCCACCATAACCATGTGTCTTACATCTTGTAGAAGGACTTGTTCAAAATAAGCATCAAGCTCCAACAAAATCATTATACCTGGTCCATGACAATGAAGTGGGACAGCTCATTAAATCTAGTGATTTATGGCCATTTGAAAAAAGCTTTTGTTGGCTCCTTTTTCATTAATTTAATGCCTCTCTTGGGATAAGGCAAAGGTGCAGGACGCCAGACCTGCAGAATTTCAAAGACCTGTTTTAATTAATCCAGTATTTTCCACTTGTTGTCAGCAGCTGTAGGGGGCAAGGTGACATGTGACAAAACCTAAAATGAAACATCTACTTTATTGGGGTAAAAGCCCGGTAACATGTCGATCTAACCTTGGATCAGTGGAATGTTCACATTTCAGGGTAATTCACCAATAGATCTTGGGTTTTTAAACCAAACATGTTAAGAAGTTAAATCATTGTCCTAGAATGACTCATCCAAGGGTCTAGAATGCCCTTAGAATTTACTGTTCTTGCTAGACATCTGAATTATTTTTACATCATCCATCATTGTTAATAGTACAACTCAAGTTTGTCTGAAAAATATTCCTATTATAAACCTAACCATAAACTTTACCAAAATTCAAACTTTTTAAAAATATAACACTTTGTCAGATAAAACCAGGCCATAGTCATTCTGCAAAATGTAAGCTGACTGCACGTTAACTACATCAATAAATTTCCATACTTGCAGAAGATTAAAATATCTACAGGAACACTGTGATCAAAACACAGTGAAGTCTTCTTAATCTTACACTGTCTTATAAATCGGGCAGTGGGATTATAATACTTAAATTTGAATTAAATGTTGCAATTCTTTACTAATGTGATGTATCAAATGAATGGAAGGAAGCATGATTAATACAACTAGCAGTAGTTTTTGCTATCATTATTCTTTCGTGCCAGAGCTGATTATGCATTTCCGATGTTTTACAAAATCACTAATGAAAGTTTTACCTCATCCTACTGTAACACCAAGTAAGCTTATGGTATAGTCCTAAGTTTGTTGTCAGTCGTTAATCATCCATGTTTTAAACCATTATCTAGGCCATATCTTTTTTATCTGACTTTGATCAGACCTGGAATATGGGATTATATCATCAAGATTCTGGGTGAGCTTGATCATGAGTAAGTTCTACACATAGCACTGAGGTGACTGTGCATCTCATTTTGTGAGCTTTTTACAACTCGGGAGGATATATTTTGGGTCTGATTCTGATTGAATTTATCCTGCAGGTGTATATTATCAAGATTTAAGAAAAGTCTGGTAATGAATCGAAGCTTGCTCCTAACTGACCAAGTTTCTTACAGTCTATGTGATTGTGTTTCTGATCCAAGTCTGAGCCGACTTTTGCGAACAGGCAAACATCTTCGAGACAATGAATAAGAATTTGTATGAGTTAAGATCTATGCATATTAATAAGGTGTTCTTGCACCTATTGGGCTAATTAACACGACAACACTTTGATGAGATTCAGATCAAACTTGGTAACTAGGTTTAATTCAAAATCTTGATTGAATATGCATATGATTGAAATCATTGCATAATGAAGATCTTGCATTGCATTGGTTGACAAGCAACACTTGAGAGACTCAATTTCTTAAAAGATTTTGGTCAAGTTGTTAAATAATCTTATATAATTAACATATTAGATGAGTTAAACTGAAATCATATACAAATTTAAGAAGCTTCTATCATTATGGTCCGAGTTTCTATAATAAATGACATCTGCCCATATGAATGGGGTAATCTTGCATCTGATTAAGCTTGTTACCACTCTATAAACTATATTCCCATTTAATTTTGTCTGAATGTGGTGAACAGGTTTATAACACCAAGAGGAGTTTGATTGTAAGCAATATTAATTACGCTTTTTTCTTTAGAAAGTAGTTTTTAGTTTTATCATCCTAGCAAAATAGGCAAAATCAAAATGATTTATATCCTGTGAGACAACTTACAAAGGGTTCTGTTTTTATAATATTACATAAATCTGCTTAGTGAAATGGTCAACTCAAGAGTTATGTACCCTGGTGAGTAATCTCAGATCCACCTGGACCTCTTGTTTAGTTATCTGATGATACACCATCCCCTCATTTTTGCGTGCCTTATAACATGGACACAAATTTAAATTTTTCTTACAAAAGGCAAAACAAGGCTATTATTTGCTTAACATGAAATTACGTTCAAAATTTACCAATGTATCACTTGTTTTATTCTTAAAAATGGTCAATATAATTTAACTTAATTTGCTTTCAATGTAGTGATAATAAATTCATTATTACCTATGTTAATAAAACATGAAAAAGTAAATTTACAGTCATGGCAATGCCAGCAAGTACTTCTGTTATAATGTAATTAAATTCTTACTCTGTTGCTAAGCTGGCTTTATTTTGAAAAAGTCATAATATTGATGATTATGTGACATGATGACACAAACTTTTTAACTGTCTCTAGCAAACTACAATTCATAAATGAAGTCAAACTAAATTAAACATCTCAGTGTAGAAAAACCTAATTTCTTGTTAAAATCACACTTTTGACAACAAGTTTTAGACTTATGTGGATAGTTTTTCAAAATTTGCAGTGATAAATCTGAAATAACTTGATATAACCAAAAAATACATATATTTTTGTCATTTCTCTTTCTTTTCTATTTTTTAAAATGTATTTTTAATTCTAATCTGGAAGTAGTATTCAATGACACTGTAACCCATGTGCCATCTGTGTTTATTAGTACAAATGACATGGAACCAGTCAAGTGCTATTGAGGAATAAGTGTAGAGTGATCTCCAAATATCTCCATCTTTGCATATGTTTTTCTGATATATATATATATAATGGAAATAAACAAAGCACACTGAGAAATGGATGAGACAGAGAAAACTGGGTAGGTAGATATTTAATGAACAAAGCATATGGAAAAGTAGATGAGACTGAGTAAACTGGGTGGGTAGAAATTTAATGAATAAAGCACATGGAAAAATGGATGAGAACGAGGGCAAACTGAGCAAGTCAATATTTAGTGAACATGGCAAACAGAGAAATGGACAAGACAGAATAAACTGAGTGGGAAGATATTTAGCCAAACTTAAAATCACATAGTGAGTCATCAAAAACAGAGTGGTGCAACTACATCAGGGACACATTGAACAACCCAAAATGTCTGGAAAAATCAACATAAAATAGTTACCAATTATAACATCAACACAAAAGGTATGAACCACATTGTAAGTTTGCAATTCAGGAAGTTTCAAAAATATCTGCAACCATTTTATGAAGTGCTCAAACAAAATATTCACATTGAAATATGATGCAGGAAATGGTTTATTAACCCTAATCTTTATTTTCTTAAAACTGCATTCCAATATAGACAAAAAGCAATAAATATCTACCCACCCTATTTACTCCTGCTCATCTTCTTTCTCTCCATACATTTTTATCAGAGAACTGGGCGTACATCTTGAGGAACTGTCCACTGCAAATATGAGTATGTACATCGAAGAATTATCTACTGCAAACGTAATAAATGGTTTTACAGCAGCAGTTTATGAGTGTAATTCTTGCTATAAAGTTTAAATTTATTTGTGTTTGCTTACAATGAATACGTTTCCTTTGATACTGAGAGGGAGTTAACACAAATTCATGAGTACTGCATGTCATCTTGACTGATATACGAATTCCATCATACAAATATTTGTGATGTTAACCAAAATTAGAATCTCCCTTGCCATCTTGTGCCATCATGTATGATGTAACTGAACTCTGTAATTATGAACTCTATTGCTTATTGAGGGTGAGGTATGGCAGAAATATCTTTAAAGAAAAGTTTTTGCACATATGCAGAAGGAATAATGATTGATGATCATCCTGGTATTTGCTGCAGATAAAATGGCAAGAGATATATGCCCAGCCTAGAGATTATCATGCTGATAAAGTCTGACATCCAAGTAATGCATGTAGTTTTAATACAGCAACAAAGTCACGATGCTAATCTAGTATTTTATCAGCTTCCTAATATGATGCCATCACAGAATAACATTACAGTTTTACATATATAACACAGTAGTTGCCTAACTCCTGACCACAGTATGCACAGAACCATGGTATAGTAAAAACTGCCAGACTGCATTTATACCTCACCACAGTAACTTAGCATGAAGGCAAGAAAATAATTTGATTGATACACGTGAGTCCAGGATTGGAGGAACACTGCTGCTGATCATGTTATATGTACATGTATAGCAAGATTAACCTAAACTTGTAACAATACATGTAATGCATTAAGTTTACTTTATGGAATCTGTGTATTTAATTTGGTCATATAATAATGCTTTAAAAGGAAAAATGTGGTTTAGCAAGATTTATCTAAATTTTGATCAATATGTGTATTGAATTTAGTTTATGTAACTTATTGTGAAATAAAATAATATCTTAAAAGGAAATAAAGATATAATACTAATTTTAATGTTGCTTTTTTCATCTTGTATTGTCATATGGTTTTCACATATATCTTTCAGCAATGGTTGTGGAAAATTCAAAAGTTTCTTTTTCTATTTTCTCAGCGTCTTTTATTTGGTCACGGGATCCACTGCAGGCCACCACTATACCCAGAATTACATTGCAATCAGGGCGAGTTCTATTGTCCTATTTTTTAATATGTGTAACATAAGAAACAATTAGTGGTTGAAGACAATGGAACGAATGAACAAAGACAAAAATATGCACTGGGCAGAGAAGGATGTAAGTGAAATGCAAAATTCCCAACATGGCATAAATCTCCAATATTTCTTGTAATTTGCATTATTTACTTTTTGCTGCTCCTTCCACAAAGATATCCATAAAACAGTAAAAACAAATCACTCAATATAACTTATAAAAATAAACACTATACAGAAGACTGAAACATTTCAGTAGCAGAATTACTGAACATTTTTTGACCAAAGCAGGACATCTTTCTCTTTAAAGCAAAAACAACAAACAGAAATATGATCCATCCCTTCTCAAAACTGAACCATCAAAGAAACACAAATTCACATTCAACACCTACCATTAAATTGGTCAAAATTATGTACATTTCCACAACAAAACAGTAAGTTAAATGTATTATGAACAAGGACTGCATATTGCAAAGTATGAAAGCAAACAATATTAATTACCAGTATTAATACCACCACAAGTGCAAAATTCCAGTCATGCTTCAATTTACTAATCAATTATGGCACTGGATGTTCCAGACATGATGAGCTAGATGGAATTTCCACATGGCTGATAGTAATGAATTCTAGCAGCTGCCAAAGTGACAGCTTCGAACTGAAGAAGATGTGATGCATTGATGTCCACCATGGTGCATGTACTAATGAGTCCATTACTGCTATCAATATTTTTGGTCAATCAATCTTGTTCAGTCGGGTGTATCAAGTAGTTTACCTGCACAGTGTGACAGGTAAGTGGTGCTTCATATAATAGCTGACCACATCCCACATGCAGCCAATGCATTGAGCAATCCAAATACAAAACTCCACAGACAAGAAAAGAATAAAAGAAGACATAATGTACATACTTGCTTATAAGTCAAGTCCAACTGCAAACTGCACAGACCCATATCTGTAGTCATATAAGCACCAGCAGATCTGGTTCTGTGCAGTTTGTTAGGAGTAATTGGAAGAACAAACAATACAGACTCAGATCTGCAGGTGCATTATGCTACAGCAGATTGGGATTTTTGTTGCTTGCAGTCTGAGTCGACTTAAAACGGAGTACTTATGGTAGTGAGCCAACACTTCTAAAGGGCAAGGCATAGTGTGACTGATCACTACTCTTTTACAGGACATTTAGGTTACACATCTCTCACAGAATAATTGTTACAAATTAAACTTGTACAGATTACTGTTGCTACTAAATGTGACACTTTTGCATTTCTTATTTTTAATGTAAATAAACAAGGTTTTAATATTTGAGAAATAAATGGTTGAAGTCAGAAGGAGATAAATGGGGGAATTTTCACATGAATGGCAGATTATACATAAACAGACATACTGATCATTGTATTCCAGTCCACAAAAGAGCAAAGTCTCTCTAAATTATATCAGTGCCTGGGCCCATTTTAACTGAAACAAGTCAAGCTTGGAAACAAACTCCAAACCTTTGATTAAATGTAGTCCAGATTGCTAACACTAGAAAACAACAAATATAGCATATTAAAGAGATAGATTGATTTCATAGAATGGAGTATTATTCAGTGCCAAGAACTGACTTCACATGAGGGGTCATGACCTGTGACCCTCTGACCTAGGATCAGCCTGCTACTGCTGCTGGTTCTTTCAACAAGACATATGGAGATTGACTTGGGCTGCTTCTGTGACAAGTTCATTTTCAGTTTTCAAAACAAAACTCAACACCCCAATTGCTGTCTTCAACTCTGATTAGCCACAGATGGATCTTGCATTAAATAGAAAACTTCATTCCTTTTGAGAGGCATGCTTTTTTAATTTTGAAACTTAATTCTCCAGTTAAGGTCTCAATTAAATCAAAGCTGGTATCTTAATGACATTAATATCACAGCATCCATCCAATACTGAGGGGGATTACAACCATAATTCTATGCATGTATTTTCTATTATTATATTATATCCTGCATTATTCTATTTGTATTTTCTATCACTTCTATGCTGTAAATTCTATTTTGTATTATTCTATTTCACATTTTCTATGTGTGCAGCATGTACATTCTAAATTATATCATTACATATGTCATTATTTATGAATTTGGTAGACATGTTTTTACAATAATGAAATTTCACTTCTTCAGATTCCATGTCAGTGATTTAGTGTGCAATTATAATTTTACACATGTTAATATTTTTTGTGACTTTCAAACTCCAGCATGTAACCGAATGTAAATGTAATCATAAAGGACTGAACTACACACCTGACCTGATGTGTCCCAACAGCAATGTAGTATTTGTTGAATAAGACGACAATAAAAATGCTTCCTTCTTTCAGAATCTTTTTTAACTCTTTTTATTTTTTTAAATAAATAAATACATGAAAAATTAAGAAGAAAGCACTTATAACCTTCACCATTCATCAGTAGTTCCAGCAAGATCTCCAGTTTTAAAACTTCAACACAGACAGACAGACACACACATATGGAGAGAAGGAGAGAGAGAGGAGATGGAGAGCTTGACTAAAAGAAAATATACAACTTTCTCTAGGATTCCATGAATGGAAAGCAAAAAACCTATACCACTCTGACATATATTTGCAATATATATGAAATACGTTTAGTGAATTTCCAGCAGTAATGTAGGATGAGCTATATTAACATAATATAAATAAAATGAGGGAATGACTAAATCCCCCAACATGGAAGTGTGTTCTACATCATGCTATACATAAGTAGGAAGGAATCACTAAATCCCACAATGTGGAAGTGTATTATACATCATGTTATACATAAGTAGGAGGGAATCACTAAATCCCACAATGTGGAAGTGTGTTCTTCATCATGTTATACATAAGTAGGAGGGAATCACTAAATCTCCCAACATGGAAGTGTGTTCTACATCATGTTATAGATAAGTAGGAGGGAATCACTAAATCCCACAATGTGGAAGTGTCTTCTACATCATGTGATACATAAGTAGGAGGGAATTACTAAATCCCACAATGTGGAAGTGTGTTCTACATCATGTTATACATAAGTAGGAGGGAATCACTAAATCCCACAATGTGGAAGTGTGTTCTACATCATGTTATACATAAGCAGAAGGGAATCACTAAATCCCCCAACATGGAAGTGTCTTCTACATCATGTTATACATAAGTAGGAGGGAATTACTAAATCCCACAATGTGGAAGTGTGTTCTACATCATGTTATACATAAGTAGGAGGGAATCACTAAATCCCACAATGTGGAAGTGTGTTCTACATCATGTTATACATTAGTAGGAGGGAATCACCAAATCTCCCAACATGGAAGTGTGTTCTACATCATGTTATAGATAAGTAGGAGGGAATCACTAAATCCCCCAACATGGAAGTGTGTTCTACATCATGTTATACATAAGTAGGAGGGAATCACTAAATCCCACAATGTGGAAGTGTTTTCTACATCATGTTATACATAAGTAGGAGGGAATTACTAAATCCCACAATGTGGAAGTGTGTTCTACATCATGTTATACATAAGTAGGAGGGAATCACTAAATCCCACAATGTGGAAGTGTGTTCTACATCGTGTTATACATAAGTAGGAGGGTATCACTAAATCCCCCAACATGGAAGTGTGTTCTACATCATGTTATACATAAGTATCCCTATCTGATGATTATGGCAGGACTCCATGAAACAATCAATGATTCCCAATCAGCATCTTAAGGAAAATAAATAAATATATAAATATATAAATAAATAAATATATAAATAAATAAATATATAAATAAATAAATATAATAATATATAAATAAACAAGTTTTGAAGAAACTGTATGCCATTTTACAAAAAAAAGGTTAGACTGAGCTCACTAGAATGATCAATACTTAATAAGAGTGTTCTCTCTCTCTTTCAAGAGACACAAAAAGTTGAAAAATGTTTGTTGGTGGAATAGGGTGGAATAGGGTGAAACTTTGTGCATTACATTCAATAAATGTATTTCTCTTGTAAACATAAAATTTATATAACATGAAAACAAAATTTTTGATCATTAATTTGTGATAAGGTTTACTACAAGATATATCTAGCTACTGGAATAAATTTTATTTAAAAAAATAAGGTGTGTACATACTTTTTAAATTGAAGAGAAATCTTTGCTCAAAAACAGTTGGTAAATATTAAACTTAAAATCTGAAATTTCAAAATTCTATTTCAATGTGATAAAAATTGGTTTAATGACATTTTATAACTTTTCAGAAAAGGTATAGCTTTTACAGACTAACAGTTTCAAGAGAAGTTATAAGATGTTAAAAAGAAAAATATTTTAATAAAACTAGACATCCTTAATTATTACCATAACAAAAGCATGCCAGAAGAATGGTTTGGCTTGGTATTTTTTACAACACATTAAGGCTATGTGGTCTCAAGGAAGGAAAATAAACTATAGTAGCCTGATCTGATCCAACAGTAGGATTGAAAACTGCACCCATCTGGTTGCGAGTTCCGAATGCTAACCACCTGAACCACTCCAGCTCCACATACTAGAATAAATCTCAGGAGGTCAACGTACAAAAAGATGAAGTTTAAATTTCACTAAAACTTCTGTTCCCTTAGGGACCCTAGGAGATGACATATAGTTCATAAGATTGGTCAGTACACAAGTCCAAAGTGATAGTTCATAGTTTTGCTATTCAATAATTTTGGGTTGTTTTTCAGGGTGTCATTTCAAGGCTGACAATCAGACTCAGATTAGCACTGTTTCTTATGCAAGCATACAGCGATTCTTTCCTAAAACAAAAGTTTCAGTGTACAGGTCAGCGCTGCTACCACAATGCCATTACTAATTAAAATGTTACTACTTTAACGCAAGACTGCTACGATGGCCTAGTGGTTAGAGCATCTGTCTCAGAAATGGGAGGTTGTGGGTTTGAACCCCAGCCAAGTCATACCAAAGACTTTAAAAAATGGTACTAACAGCTGCCTTGCTATGCACTCAGCATTAAGAGGTTAGTGTTAAGACTGGTTGGCCTGGTGTCAGGATAATGTGACTGGGTGGGACATCATGCTACATATCTGTCACTGATGCCTCAGTGCTAAACATCACTATAAACTGCCACGCTGCAGACATCGTAGCGATATGATAATGTGACTGGGTGGGACATCATGCTACATATCTGTCACTGATGCCCCAGTGCTAAACATCACTATAAACTGCCACGCTGCAGACATCGTAGCAAAATGACTGATTCTTTTAAAAAGCTACAGTAAAAATCCTAATCACACACACTACTTTAAACCGCTCTTCTTTATGAATGTAGGTAGGGTATTATTAGATTGCCACACAGCAGCCATGTCACATGTACTTGAATGTGATGAATTCAAAAATATTTACCACCTATTACAAACTAGGCATGATGACATTTATGTACAGGTGAGCTATTGTATCGAGACTGATAACAGTGACATGACAAAAAAGATGTTAATTGTCTGGATTATGGAGTTTTTATATATTTTTAATATGTACCTTGAATTCACAAAGAGCAGCTAGAACAGCTTTGTGTTGAGATGGAATCTGCATGGACCTTTTGTACACTGAAATGAGAAAAACATCACTTATGTTACCTCAATAAAAAACTAGAAAAAACTAGCTACATCATGTTAGTCAATACTAGAAAAAACACTTTTATTACCCAAGTAAAGATGAAAAAATATCACTCACCTGACCTCAGTAAAGACTAGAAAAGAAATACTTACAGGGGAAAAAAACATTACCTCAGTAAAGACTAAAAATGCATCACTTAAATTACCTCAGTAATGACTTTAAAAAATCACTTTAATTACCTCAATAGAAAAACATCACTTAATTACCCCAGTAAAGACTAGAAAAACATCATTTAATTACCTCAATAAAGACTAGAAAAACATCACTTACATTACCTCAATAAAGACTAGAAAAAGATCACTTACATTACTCAGTAAAAACTATCAAAGCATTACCTACATTACATTAAAATGGCCATGAATATGAATGTAAAATAGCGACAATTCCAGTTCAATTTATAAGAAGGTTAATACAAAATAATGGTTGAAAAAATATAATGGTAAACCTGTCTGACAGAACACATGTATTTGGATATAAACTGACAGATATTTTGATATAAACTAACAGAATATTTGGATATAAACTGTGTGACAGAATACTGTAATGCAAACTGAAAGAATGCCGGGTACGATGATAGAAACTCTCTGACAGAATATTATGGTATACATGTATACTGTTTAACATAAAATATTATGGTAGAAACTAGTGGATAGAAATACCTTTTCTTATTTCTTTCTGATCAAATCTAAGAAAGAACAAAGATTCCACAAATGAACTGGCACTCTATTGGCCAAAATGAGTTGTCAGGCATTCACGATAAGACCATTTCTTCTTTTTAGCTTAATGAGTGTTGAAACCATCTCCAATATTCTCCACCAAAATTATTTTCAAATTAGTCACTGTGGCAGCCATATTTAGGTGTAAGATCAGTACTACCATTTTCAGTTAAGATAAACTAGACACTCTCAGAAGACTTTTGGTGATATGACTATTCAGAAATATTAGTGACAGTTTCAATATATTCATTGTTGCAGCTATATTTGAGTTGGGATTGGCACTATTTTCATTATAAACCAACCAGATGCTATAATTAGTTCTCTGGTATTTACCCCATGTTAATTAGACTTTCCTTTTAGAAGGAATAGCAGTAACAAGGTTTTCAAGATTACTGGAATGTGGCCATACTGGATGCTAGACAGATAAACACCATTTTCATTTTCTACAAACCAGATATTGTAAGATGTTTCGAGGTGAAAACCCGATGTTGATACGACATTCCATCTTGAAGTATTAATAAAGATCTTCAAGATAGCCACTTTGGTAGCCATACTGAATATTGGATTGGCACAATTTTTATTTATGACCAACTAGATATCATAAGAAGTTTTCGGTTTAAACCCTGTGCTGATATGGCTTTCTGTTTTCGAGGAGTAGTAAAAACAATATTTTCAAGATGGCAGCTGTATTGCTATACAGGACGTCATATTGACACCATTGTCATTTAAGACCAACCAGACATCATAATAAGTCTCTTAGTGAAATTTTATATCTCCATCCTGATATGATGGAGTAGAGAGATCATTGTCATGGCCCATGTGGTGGCCATAATGGATGTCAGGTGGCACCAATTTTATTTAGGACCAACTAGACATCATAAGAAATCCATGTTGATATGACTTATTATTCAGGAGGAGAAGCTATAACAAGATTTTCAAGATTCTACTATGATGGCCCTATTAGATATAAAATCAGCACCATTTTCATCAAGGACCAACTAAGACATCATAAGAAGTATTTTAGTGAAAATCCCATGCTGATATGACTGTTCATTCAGAAGAAGCAGCAATAATAGTATTTTCAAGATGGTTGCTATGGTGGCCATGTTGGATGTCCAAGCAGTAAGATTTTATTTTAATACTAATTAAAAATTGGAAGAATGTGAGTTAATAGTTTCATCACAATCCACCAAGTATTTTAACCAGAAAAATTTTAACACTGAAAAAAATGACACCTACTTAAAACAGACAAAATTATGATTTCTGAGAATTCAAAATAATAGTTTTGGTTTTGTTAGCATAAATAAACAAAGGTACTTTTCTTTGTACAAGTAATTTCAAACACTTCTTTGTAATGTGGCTGATAAAAAGCAAAAATTTTGTAGACACCAATCCTTATCATGATGCAAATTTAAAATGAAAATGTCTGTAAAAACACTCTGTATCTTTAATCAGCTGAATTCCTGACTGGTTTCACAATTTTATCAAATAATCAACATCAGTTTGCATCTGCCAAAGTACTTTTCTGGCACCAGCCTCCCAGTATGGTGCTCCTGCTCTCCTTTTAGACTACACCTGCTGCAAAAATCACTGGAAATATTTGATAAATTAATTTTGCTTGAGTGAAGATTGGACAGATTGTCCTAATATCAGATTTTATCCTGCTAGTAATTGAGGATTAACAAATGTTGTTACCATGGAAATGAATATGATATGATCTACAAACTGATACCTATCCACCATATGCAAGATGAAAATGTGATAAACTGTGCTGTGACATGATGAAAATGTTCACACCCATGGCTAGGCTACAATAGTTTTGTTCTTGATAATAAATAGATGGTAGTACCAGGCAAGACTGAGAAAATGTTGCATTCTGAGGCACTTTATTTAAAAGCTGGTATTGCATAATTTAAAATAAAAAAATCAATTAAAATGATCTGGTTCTGCAGGTTCAAAATTTTAAGTAATAAGTTATGTAAGAATTATGTACAAATACTATGAAAAGTACCACACACATTATGTAAATGGACATAATACTGGTCCCAATAAGTCATATATAAATTTTGTAACTATTTATTTTGAATCCTGAAGCATCCCACTGTTCCTAAGAATAAATTACCTCAAAAAGTTTGACAATAAATTCATTTCACTATTATTTATTATCAATTGGATGAAAAGTTAAATTTTCTCATTAGTGGTGACCTTTACCCACAGCAAGTGTGAACCCTTCACTTTCACTTCAGTTGCCAAAAAACATTGTATAAATAATGTTGTAAAGAACTCAACAGGCAAATTATGGTGACATGCAAACGTTATATGATTTCATTTTGCTTATTACCATGTAAAGCAAAATTAACTAAATCTTTTTAATTTTACAAGGAAATATATTTTCATGACAGAGAGAGAGAGGAGTGGGTGGGGTGGTAGTGGTGTTTAATCAGTTTATGAGTATTCATGTAAATATCACAGGGCCACAAGTTTGACTAGTTCCACAAAACTGTAACCATCCATAAATAAAGTTATTATTTGATATTATTATTATTGTTATTATTATTATTATTATTATTATTATTATTATTATTGTCATTATTCATTGTTGTGAAAAGAAAAAGGGAATTAGAAGAAGAAACCTCATGACAAACCAACAAGTTAAAATCAAATAATAGGCATCAACCTATTATGGAAAAAACCCACTTAACTTTACACTATTATTATTACTCACCTTTATTTTGAACCACGAAATTAAATATGTTTCAAATCTGACAGCAATCATGACATAACAAGCACACATTGAGTATCAAGCCATCAGTACATAAAAATGAACACTGGATATGTCGGTTTTAAACTCCTCTGAATAGATTAATATGAAAGGACATCTGAGCACTACAATAATGTTTATCAGACAAGTCTTTCCATCTAATCCAGTACTCATGTTTGATGTTTGTTACCTGCGTCTACATATACTACACCTGGCAAGCAATAAAATGCCAGTAAAGTTGTACACATCCCACAAAAACTGTCAACAGCGACACAGCTCATAATGACCCCATCACTGGGACATGATTGGCCCCATTACCTGGCAGTGGCCAAGACTGGCACTATTAACTGCCTGAGATACATGCATAGGTAATGGACAAATACTGTTTCTGAGATATTTGTTACTCCAGCCTTGATATTTGACTGCAAGTCTGTTTGAGGTAATTTCCAATGTATACTTTACTGTATGGATTTCCATGTTAGTTTCTGACAGACTGGGTTAACTAAGGGCTATTCATGCATGGATCCAGGTGTGTTAAGAGGTTGAGTAATATATATATATCAAAATGCATGAGAGAAAACAGGACATACTGTATAATGTAATGGAAACATCCGTGCATGTAAATATGTGAGCGACAGATTAAGTTTACCAATAAATGAAATGCTGCACCAATTTCATAGTTGCTAAGATACCAGATATCTTTAAAGAACAGTAATTAGAAATTGTTTTTGATTCGACTAATGTGGCAGATATCAGAAAAACATAACCAAGCCTAAATCTTATTTTTCGCTGCCATGTACACTAGTCAGGAAGCAGTAAGCACACAAAAATACAACAAAAAATTGCAACTTCATGAAAAGAAATAGAAGAAAAATTTACCCTTTGCAAAAAAGATAAACAAAAATATTCAAAATACATAGTAGAGATTTTGCCAAGCAAACTACAAAAGGAGCAGCAAGATCCATATGTAGGGGTATTATGATAGTAACAGTACATGTCCCCATATGTAGGGGTATTAGGATAGTAACAGTACATGTCCCCTTATGTAGGGGTATTAGGATAGTAACACTACATGTCCCCCTATGTAGGGGTATTAGGATAGTAACAGTACATGTCCCCCTATGTAGGGGTATTAGGATAGTAACAGTACATGTCCCCCTATGTAGGGGTATTAGGATAGTAACAGTACATGTCCCCCTATGTAGGGGTATTAGGATAGTAACAGTACATGTCCCCTTATGTAGGAGTATTAGGATAGTAACAGTACATGTCGCCCTATGTAGGAGTATTAGGATAGTAACAGTACATGTCCCCCTATGTAGGGGTATTAGGATAGTAACAGTACATGTCCCCCTATGTAGGGGTATTAGGATAGTAACAGTACATGTCCCCATATGTAGGGGTATTAGGATAGTAACAGTACATGTCCCCCTATGTAGGGGTATTAGGATAGTAACAGTACATGTCCCCCTATGTAGGAGTATTAGGATAGTAACAGTACATGTCCCCTTATATAGGAGTATTAGGATAGTAACAGTACATGTCCCCCTATGTAGGAGTATTAGGATAGTAACAGTACATGTCCCCCTATGTAGGGGTATTAGGATAGTAACAGTACATGTCCCCCTATGTAGGGGTATTAGGATAGTAACAGTACATGTCCCCCTATGTAGGGGTATTAGGATGGTAACAGTACATGTCCCCTTATGTAGGGGTATTAGGATGGTAACAGTACATGTCCCCCTATGTAGGAGTATTAGGATAGTAACAGTACATGTCCCCCTATGTAGGAGTATTAGGATGGTAACAGTACATGTCCCCCTATGTAGGGGTATTAGGATAGTAACAGTACATGTCCCCTTATATAGGAGTATTAGGATAGTAACAGTACATGTCCCCCTATGTAGGAGTATTAGGATAGTAACAGTACATGTCCCCCTATGTAGGGGTATTAGGATAGTAACAGTACATGTCCCCCTATGTAGGAGTATTAGGATAGTAACAGTACATGTCCCCCTATGTAGGGGTATTAGGATAGTAACAGTACATGTCCCCTTATGTAGGGGTATTAGGATAGTAACAGTACATGTCCCCTTATGTAGGAGTATTAGGATAGTAACAGTACATGTCCCCCTATGTAGGAGTATTAGGATAGTAACAGTACATGTCCCCCTATGTAAGGGTATTAGGATAGTAACAGTACATTCATGTGTGCCTATCCATAGGCCTGCTGATAGTCCCCAAAAGTCTTAACTGCTGCACAAGAGCTTCCTTGCATAATAGGAGACTTTATAATGATTTAGGTGATACAAAAGTTTTCCCAGCATAACAATTTTATTGTTCTGATGCTGTCATCATCGCCAAAATGTGACAGGAATTACCTTTACGAAAATACTTAAGTTGCAAGGCTTAACCAAAATAAATATCAAAATATTCATCACACCACACAACATACCATTTAAAACGTGACTGCTCCAATGGCCTAGCGGTCAGAGCCTTAGCGTAGGTCATGGGTTCGAACACAGGCAGAGTCATACCAAAGACTTATAAATATGATACTAAAAGCTGCCTTGCTAGGCGCTCAGCATTAAAAGGTTACTGTTAGGACTGGTTCTCCTGGTGTCAGGATAATATGACCCAGGGTGCAACATCATGCTACATGTATGCGGCATGACGCCTCAATACTAGACATCACTACAAACTGCCATACTGCAGATATTGTAGTGATATGATTGAAAAACTGTTAAAGTTACATTCAAAATTCAAATACAGATACACACCCATTTAAATTTCAACACAAAAAAACTCACCAAAAAGTAAATTTTTCGATCAAAGCAAAAGACAACACCCAGATCTCCAAGTGGGCCTGATATCACTGACCTGGCACATAGTAGTCTAAATTTAAAGGCAAAAGTAGTGATAAGCCTAGTACCTTGTGCTAAAAGACACACATTTTAGGATAATTTCCACGTATTTTTGTTAGAAACTTCAAGTATTTGATAAAATTTTTAACTGTATTTTATCCAATGAGTAACTTTAGCAGAACTATACGGTACAGTGTTATTTTTGTATCTGTGTGATTGAAGCTCATGCAAAGATGCCACAACATTTGGTCTGATATGTTAAGGGAAATTATGAAAGTCATTCTGTTATTATTTTTAAAAAATTACATAATATATAATAGCCATATTTGATGGAGATAAGCCTATATTTTAGGTTTTCTGCCCAGCTGCTATAGGAGCCAAACACTGCTGTGGGAGCCACCGAAAAGTCTGATGCAAGATAACCTCATATGTGTGGATCTCACTTCATATTGAATTTGTCCAAGATCTTGATGACATTAAGCCCATATCTGACTTAAAAAGAAAGAAAAAAAAAGAAAAGAAATATAGTATTCATAATTGCAACAAGTTCAGCCATTCAGAGACGAGTCCATCTTATTCATATAGGCGTGGATCTCGCTCATTACTGAACTCATCTGAGATTTTTATGAATTCATTTGAGATCTTGATGATATAAGCACACATTCTAAGCTTCATCAAAATCCAATCAGAAATATGATGTTTGCAGTGGTAAAAAGCCACTGCAAACAGACATAAGATGCACAATGGATGTGTGTAAATACCAAAAGTTCAATTGGTCTTTGCACTTGGATCAAACTTATTAGCCAAATATACAGTATTATTTTGATGGGGCACAGTTCAGGTTGGTTTCATTCATTATAAACTGACCATTAGTCAACACTTATTGGCACAAAACCTGTATCATATTGTCAAGTGCTGTAGTGGGACTTTGTTTAGGGTAAATATGCTCTCATGTCTTTTTAGTTATCGAACTGTAGAGGAGACAAAATTAATTATTAAGTCACTTGCTGTCAGAAATTTATATGATGTCACTTTTTTTCTTTTGTTAATGTGTGCATGATTTTGACAGCTGAGCAGATATGCCCATAATTAGCACACAACAATTCAAGAAATATGTCCAATCAAGCAGATTTCCATTTTGTGCTAAAATCTGCTCTCCATTGTGAAAAAGACAGCTGCCATGAAAGATTACCATAAAATTCAACATTGCTTCCATAGGTGTTGGCATTTGACACTACTAGTTACTTAGATCCATAAAAACTGAACATTTTATTTTCTTATTTTTTTTCTTTCAATTCTGACACAAAACACCATCAAGTCTTGTCCTTAATTAATGTAACAAGCAGGATGAATACAAAATGAAGTAAGGAAAAATGCCTATATAATAGTTACAATAATAGTTACAAGAAATTATGCAAATTATACCCTGAAACTTTCGTATGCTACTGTGGGTTCTCATTTCATGCCTTGTAATCACAATCTGAGGTCAACCTGTTTAGATCTGGTAACCCAGTCCATGATTACTCTGAAATGCAAATATCTCAATGGGAGTTTAATTGAATTTAAATATCCTGTTAGACCAGAAGTCTTATCTTAAACTCCTACTGCAAATTAAAAACTGTCCTACACGAGGATGCCATGAGAAAAGAAAGACACCCAGGTAAGGTCAATCTTGCAATAAATAAAACTGCTGAGTTGTAAAAGGAATTTAAAAAGGCACATGAAAACAAGCAAATTCAGTGGATGTTTGTTCCCTGCATACTGTGGCAATGTTTCTAAAAGTATATAATTATGAAATCTGACTAGGATCTTTCTGGCAAATCTCCAAACTTACCGGGTGGACACAGAAAGTAATTAAAGTTTGTCACTTTATCTCAAAGGGTTTTGGGGCAAGAAGATTACTGTGAATAGCACAATTTACACAACCATTATATACTTAATAGTCATCTGTGTAGATAACTGAAATTTTACACAGAAAACATTCTTCTTTTTTCAGTCATAGTGACTTTTGACATTTGATCCACCATTGATAGGCTTCTTGCTTACCTCAAGTATAATACAGCTACAAAGTTTGATCCAGGTCTGTTATTGTGCATAAACCATTTTTCGGTTCTCAGTAACACTGACCTGTCCTTTGACCTTCTGACCCCTAAATACCCTTCTTCCTTATCCCAAGTGATAGCCATCAACAACATTTAGCTGAGGTATGTAAAGCAGCTTTAACATTATGGTACAGAAACCATTTTCTTCTTCTAGACACAGTGAACTTCGCCTTTTATTTTTTGAGCCCACAAACAATAAGTTTCTTACTCATCATAACTGCAAATAATCCACAAAATTTGGTAACTAAAGATGACAGCAAACTCAAGTTATTGCATATGAATAATTGTTTTTATCTTTAAGTTAGTGACCATGATATTTGACTATCTGACTCCTTAAAATCAATAAGATTCTTCTTCCATGCACAATCCTTCCACAAAGTTTGGTAACTGTAGATGGTGTAGAACAGGGGTTAGCAACCTATTTTACAAAGTGTGCCACTTTTTTCTGCATTAATTACAAAATGAACGAGTGTGTGCCATCTGTAAGAGTAACACTGTTAAATCGTGATTTTTGGTGGCCCTTTGCATGGCACACAAAACCTCTTGACGTGCCACCTTGTGGCACATGTGGCATAGGTTGCCAACCCCTGGTGTAGAACAATCAGTATTATACTGAAACATTTTTTGCCTCTTCTGCATTGACCTTGACCTTTGGACTCCAAAATCAATAGGGATCTTCCATACCCCAAGTGCATGGCATCCAGAATGTTTAGTAACTGTAGATGGTAGATGGCTTGAGCTATTGTGTGGAAATGAAGTTGGTAAATGATGGATGAATGGATCGACAACATACCATAATATTCTTCTGCTTATGGCAGGCATATAAATATTGACCAGTGCTCTTGACCTTTGAGATACAGCCCTGACTGTGATGCATTAAAAGAAACTGAAGTGAGGTATATAACTGTACCATAGCTGTATACATGTTTTAGTACACTCCGATATAAAGTATTTTTTTAATGTCATCTTAATTAAGTTTTATGGTTATATACCAACAGCAGCATCATAGATTTTAAAGAAAACTGCAGCTTGTGTAACAAATGTGGATTGCACTGATTCCTATTTTCCCTTTTTTAACCTTTATCTTTTATTTCATGTGACTCTGAAATGAAAGAATGCTAGCATCATTACACTTCATCTTTCATTTTGTGTGCATACAATTTCAGCTTTTATTTGGAATGGGTTTATCTCCCTTTCTATTTTCTACGGTAACTTTGATTCACAACTATATAGCCAGTATTGTGTTGTTAAACCCCATGCATACAAACACATACATATTTACCCTTGTACTTGAAATAACTTTTAAGACATAAAGACAAAACATAGAACCTATTCAATATCGACCTTACCAATGAACTTCAATCATGTCAAATGTTATCTGTCACACCTTCTAGAGAAGATATTTGCCAGTGAGTATACCAAGTTGACTCATTTATCTCTCACAGCCCTAAAGTCAGAGAATGGAAGAAAAAAAAAAAGTGTCGTGGATAATGTTAAATATTGAAAATTAATCACCATCAGCTACAAGATAGGGTACCCAATGTGGTCTATGCAGCACATTCTAGTGTTGGTTTATAAGAATACCAAATATCACACTGTAATCAAATATGGCTCAGAAGTTATAGATCCAGAAGAAAATTGTTAAGGAAAACTTAGACCATACATGTGATTATTTCAAAGTGCAAATCCAGGATGTTTGGTCTTCAAAACAGAAGGTTTGCATTCCAGTGCTGGAGATTGTTTTACTGACATACTGCCTGCATCATAAGTACAACTTTTTTCAGCTAAATTTTATGTTTGTTCAGATTTTTGAAGTACTTAGAAGAACAGAACGACAGATGAAAAGAACAATGCTCCCTAAAAGAGACTGATGTTCTACTGAAAAAACAAGAAATTCCAGGAAATTTTTTCATAGTGTTTAAACCATCTCTGACCTTCTAAGCAATTAGAAGATTTTCAAATTAGCTGCCGGACAGCCATTTTGGATGTAAGATCAGCACCATTTTCATTTAGGACCAACTAGACATCATCTTAAGCCTTTTGGAAAAAAAAAACTCATGTAAATTTATGTGTTGATTAATTTAAGAAGAGTAGAAATAGCAAGATTTTCATTGCCACCATATTGGATGTCAGATTGGCACCATTGTCATTTAGGCCGAACCAGACACAAAGTCTTTTCATGAAAACCTCATATTGATAAGACTTTTCATTGAGGACGAGTAGCTATGGTGGCACATTAAGGATGTCAGATTAGCACCATTTTCAACTGGGACCAATTAGACATCACAGGTAGTCTTTTAGTGAAAACCCCATGTGGATATGACCTTTTGATTAGGTGTAGCAGCAATAACATTTACCAGCTGACTGCCATGGTTGCCATATTGCATAACAGGCTGGCATCATTTTTCATTTAGAACCTATGAGATATTATAAGAAGTCTTCAAGTGAAAACCCCAGGATCACATGACCTTCTGTTTAGGCTACTACAATAAGAGTTTCAAGATGGCTGCCATGGCTCCCATGTTGGATATCAAATGGACACCATTTTGATTTAGGACCAACTAGACTTCATATAATGTCTTTTATGACCATCCATTCAGAAGAAGCAACAATAACAAAATTTTCAAAATGGAAACTATGGATGTCTGAATGGCATTATTTTAGTTTAGAAGTAGAGACAACAAACTCGTGTTTTCAGATGGATGGACCACAGACAAAAGATAGATTGACAACAAGTCACCACATAAGCTCTTATGAAATAGTACCTGTACAGCTAAAAAGAACATAAAGAAAATCTAAGATCAGCTGCACTCTCCTAAGGAATCTTCATAATAATTAATTTCAGTTCTACACAACTGAATGGGAAACATACAAATACTATGAAATTTCATAAAATTATAATTAAAATAAAAAAAAAACACAGAGATTCAATTTCCCAACTAGTGGACAAGGAGTTTTACCACTTTTCCAGAAGATCTGGGAGACATCATATGCATTTTAAACTGCTGACTTTTGACCATCACCTTAAAGACAAGACCATAATCCCAACACCACCCATATTTATTATGCAACAATCCTTCTAATTATGATGCAGAAGCATGCCAAATTTCAACCCTTGTTGTCAAGGATGCCACACTAGTTCCGTTACTATAATGTCAGACTTGTACTGTAAAGACCTTACCTAGCCAGGCCAGCCCATTTGAGCTGCCTTGGTTTAAGCTCCCATTTCCTTCACAGAATATGGTCTATAATGTGTTGAATTGGTTGCTCAAAACCAAACAAATGAAACAGCTGTAAATCCTGAATGGATGTTGTAGAGTAGGAAGAATGAGTCACAAGAAACTTAAAATACTGACAAATGACATTGAGTTTCAAGGATGTCACATATGGTATGTGATACACCATTTAATAATGATGTACAATTATACCTAGTTTCATTCCTTAATCTCAAACGACTTGAAAGTTTGAGTGGAAAATGTGACATAAAACTTAAAATATTGTCCCTTGACCATGATTTTGATGATAGTATCTCCACAGTTGGAACATACTATGAAATTTCCATCAAGTTGAAAAAGAAACCTCAGACGTAATTCATCTGCATTAAGAACCATAACTGGAACTACTTCTGTTTACATAGAACAATCAATCTATGTGTCCTTGGCCTTTTCCATCGCATGCTAGAAAATAAATTCATATGTAAACAGTAGCAATTTTGAACTGTCCTCAAGTCTGTGGTTGTTATTGGGTCATAATAATTTCACAACATGACAATGAATAGATGACACATAATCACTAACAGCAATACAAACAATAGTTACAGAAAGCTAAAACTAAATGATTTCTTCAATTTTGTTTATTACAATGCTGTAGGAATAATACTGCAAATCAAATGTGCAGGTATTTTATTGATTCTTGGAATGCCATCATGCATCATGTTCAAGACCTATCACATTATACAACAGTTCTCTGAATGTTCATTTGCCAAAGCTTACTAATCTTGGAAGTATTACTAAGGTAACCTTCAAATCTCTTTCAGAGAGTCAAAGTTACTTTACTTGGAAGATGTTCCAAATGAGTATCTCCACTATGGTACATTTAATACATTCTAATGTGGTGTAAATAAATATCCACATTGTGATACATTTTATACCTCCTTAGATGATGATGTATACAAATATTTTTGTGATCTCTTTATCTCAGATGAATGTATAATGAACGAACACATGAGTTATATGTTCCCACAAAAGGTGGACACACACACACACACACACACACACTTGGACTAATAAAATTCAATCTGTAAGAGCGTTTATAGCTAGGCACTAGGTAACATAAATGTTATTCAGGTGCTGAATAGGTCCCAGGTAAATTACTGAATACACTAGGTTCATGGATGAGTTGGGTTTTTTTTCAGACAGTTGACTGTAATATAAAAAAAAGTCTTAGGATTAAAAGATTGTTTAGACTATAAATGGGGTTCTGTGTATATAGTTACATCAAATGTTTGTGTGAAGATAACAATGTCTAGCTCCTATAGAAGATCTGTGCTTTCATAGGATTGCACAGGACCACATAACAACTTGTGCACCTCATGGGAAGGTGAGCCAAGTCAATCATCTGGAAGCTGGTATCGATTAAAGCCCATTCAAAAATAATTCATTATAAAATGAGGTCTGTTACCAAATCCAGCTGTTTGAATTTCAGTTAAATGAACAAATGTATTTAATTTGATTTATGAAATATAGCTTAATATTGTGATGAATTTTTGAGGTTTCAATATTTTTACATTGGTAAAAATGTACCTTATATGCTCACTTGTATATTGAGTTAAACTGCAAACAACAAAGATCCTGATCTGCTCTGTCATAATGCAATTGCAGATCAGTGTCCATCTTGTTTCTTTTACTGACTGCTCCTAATAAACTGCACAGACCCAGATATGCTTCTGTGCAGTTTGCAGTTATACTCATCTTTTACGCAAGTATGTACGGTAGCTGCAGTTGTCAAGTGGTCTTTTCCACATCCCTCATCTGTATCTTTTGTGTACTATCTCTCAAAGTGTAACCAAGTATTTTATCCATCCCTGTCAACTTGGCTATGCAAATTCATTCAACAGGTATGATAGTGGTTAAAGATCTTAAAATTTAACTACTAACCAGTAAAACCTTTAATTATGTAGGTGAGAGAAGTGTTTGTATTTAATTTTCAGGCATGGAGTTGACATTCAATTACAGGGGATATTTTTTTTTCACACTGAGTACAGAGTATCCATCTCAAGTCTGTGGCTGATTTTATGTTTCAAACTATCATTGATATTCATAACTTTCTTATATATTACAGTCTGCACTGAATGCCATTAAATTAAATCAGTGACATTAAGTTTAGAATAAATTCACTACCAAAGCAATCATGAATGGTTCAATATGTACCTGATAATAAAAATGTCTTAAAACTTTTTATTGAATATGGCTCTGGGATAAAATGGAGACAATATTAAAATATCTGAAATGTGTTGTTGAGAGATGATATATATATATATATATATATATATATATATATATATATATATATATATATATATATATATATATATATATATATTCACTTTTAAGTTGACTAAAACTGCAAACAACAAAGATCCCAATCAACTGTAGCATAATGCACTTGCAGATCAGGGTCCATGTTCTTTGTTCTACTGACTACTAAGAAACTGCACTGTCATCTTTCTTTCCCAAAGTGTAAGCCATCCACAAATTGGTATCCATGTTTGTCATGTTGATATAAAGTTTTTGTACAGAAACTATTATTTCTTTCAGTCACCTTGACCACCTTTTCACCACAAAATCAGTAGGCTTCTTCCTTAATCAAAGAGCAAGCCATCTGCATATTCCCATTTCTGTGACGCAGAACTAATGTTATTTTGCTGGAACCAGTTTTATTATGTCAGTCACAATAACCTTTGCCTTTTGACAGAAATTGTATAGGTTTTCTTCCTATCCTAAATGCAAGCTATTTAAAGCTATTTAAAAGATTTGGTAATGACTGATGATGAGAACTTAAGTTATTGTTCAGAAATGACAAAGGAAACAGAATGATGATGAAAAGACATCATAATATGATATAGGTACTCTAACAGACATTATAATATGATATAGGTACTCTAATAGACCTTATAATATGATATAGGTACTCAAATAGATATCATAACATGATATAGGTACTCAAATAGACATCATAATATGATATAGGTACTCTAATAGACATTATAATATAATATAGGTACTCAAATAGACATCATAATATGATATAGGAACTCAAATAGACATCATAGCATGATATAAATACTCAAATAGACATCGTAATATGATATAGGTATTCAAACAGACACCATAACATGATATAGGTACTCAAATAGACATCATAATACGATATCAGTACTCTAATAGACATCATAACATGATATAGGTACTCAAATAGACATCATAATATGATATAGGTACTCTAATAGACATCATAATATGATATAGGTACTCTAATAGGCATCATAATACGATATAGGCACTCTAATAGACACCATGACATGATATAGGTACTCAAATAGACATCATAATATGATATCAGTACTCTAATAGACATCATAACATGATATAGGTACTCAAATAGACATCATAATATGATATAGGTACTCTAATAGACATTATAATATAATATAGGTACTCAAATAGACATCATAATATGATATAGGAACTCAAATAGACATCATAGCATGATATAAATACTCAAATAGACATCGTAATATGATATAGGTATTCAAACAGACACCATAACATGATATAGGTACTCAAATAGACATCATAATACGATATCAGTACTCTAATAGACATCATAACATGATATAGGTACTCAAATAGACATCATAATATGATATAGGTACTCTAATAGACATCATAATATGATATAGGTACTCTAATAGGCATCATAATACGATATAGGCACTCTAATAGACACCATGACATGATATAGGTACTCAAATAGACATCATAATATGATATCAGTACTCTAATAGACATCATAACATGATATAGGTACTCAAATAGACATCATAATATGATATAGGTACTCTAATAGACATCATAATATGATATAGGTACTCTAATAGACATCATAATACGATATAGGTACTCTAATAGGCATCATAATATGATATCAGTACTCTAATAGACATCATAACATGATATAGGTACTCAAATAGACATCATAATATGATATAGGCACTCTAATAGACATCATAATATGATATAGATACTCTAATAGGCATCATAATATGATATAGGTACTCAAATAGACATCATAGCATGATATAAGTACTCAAATTGACATCATAATATGATATAGGTACTCAAATAGACCTCATAGACATCATACTATGATATAGGTACTATATTCTAACATGGATATGTAACATTGGAAATAAAATGTTCTGAACTCAGTTGGAGATAATGAAATTAAAAAACCATGATGATTATATAAGGCTTCCAAAATCTCCTGGTTCTTTCAAGATATTTTTTCCAAACAATCAACACTCTCAATTGACAGTGACAAAAATGTATTTCTGAATACATTAAAAAAAGCCATCAGTTACAATAAATGAGAGGATATTGATAAATTCCATTATTTGATGTACGAGAAAATGTGTAATTTTCTGACAGGTTCCTGTGGGTTATACTAGCTGCCATGTATAGCATATCATGAGCAGAAAAATGGTGTCAAACCCAAAACAACAATTCTGGATTGGCTGTTGCTTCAGTCATAGTATTATCTTTTCATTTATATATTTTTTCTTCAAATAAGCTGTCTGAAATAAAACTCTTTCAGGAAATGGTAGCATATATATGGCATAAGTTGTACCCAGTCAAAATCTATAAGCAAATGATGCAATGCATTCTGGGAGTTACACTTTGCCAAATTAATTACAAGACTACAGCATATTTCACAAAAGAGATGGATATTCATTTGCATATTATGACAACTACTGCAAGATACTTAAGCACCTGAGAGAAGTTATCATTGGTCAATCACACCAAAAAAGATATTGGTCAGTCACAACGAAAAAGGTGTTGGTCAGTCACAAAGAAAAAGGAGTTGGTCAGTCATGCCAAAAAAGGTGTTTGAACCTCAGCTTCCATTCTTTTCTTGGGATGACTGACTGGACTATAAACTACCAAAAAGACCTCAACACTATACAATATTTGACATAGACAATCATACCTCATTAAAGGAAGTCTGAAAGTTAACCTAAGGAGTTAAGAAAGTGCTTGCTGTAACATGGCCATTTTGTGACTTTTTATTTCATGTTATATTTGTGTTGTAAACAATCTGTATTAATTTTCTTTATACAATCTGTATTAATTTTCTTTATACCATAATGTAAATCTCCACTCCATAACTTTTATGCCAAGAGTTCACTTATTTTTTTCTAATTGTTCTTAGCTTCCCTGACAAGAGCTTTTCTACCTCAATACATTGGGTTCCTCTCACAGCTATGGCTGTGATTAATTTTTGTGTTATTTTATATAAATAAAATCTTGTCAAGGCGATTTCAACACATCTATTGCTTTAAAATCAAAATAGGAGTGGAAACAATTTTAGCAATGTCAGTTTACATAATACACTAAAACCATTTGTAAACGAGTAGCATTTTAATGGACTAGGCTATTCTTTTGAGTTTTTATTCATACTTTAATAGTTTATTCAGGACCAAAATATGTGGCCAGGGACATTCTAGTTGGTGAACAGTTTTTAAAGGGCATGGCTAAGAGAAGTTTCACTGTATGTATCTATTAGATTTAGAAATCAGTTTTAATGACCATTGTCTCAGTCTGATTATTAGACTGTACTGCATTAAACTGTATTTATGCTACTGCATTGTACCATCTTTACTATACCTCATTAAGATGTATATGCTGCATTAAACTGCATTTACTGTACTGCATTCAGCTCTATTTACTACTATACTATGTTAAACTGTACTGCATTAAACTGTATATAATGCACTGCATTAAACTATATATTGTACAGCATTAAACTGTATTTACTGTACAGCATTAAACTATATACTGTACTGTGTTAAACTATATACTGTACTGCATTAAACTGTATAGTGTACTGTATTAAACTGTATATAATGTACTGAATTAAACTGCATACACTGTACAGCATTTAACTGCATATACTGTACAGCATTAAACTGTATATAATGTACTGAATTAAACTTTATACTGTACAGCATTAAACTGTATTTATTGTACAGCATTAAACTGTATATAATGTACTGTGTTAAACTATATACTGTACTGCATTAAACTGTATAGTGTACTGTATTAAACTATATAATGTACTGAATTAAACTGCATATACTGTACAGCATTAAACTGCATATACTGTACAGCATTTAACTGCATATACTGTACAGCATTTCACTACATATACTGTACAACATTAAATTGTATATAATGTACTGAATTAAACTTTATATTGTACAGCATCAAACTGTATATACTGTACTGTGTTAAACTATATACTGTACTGCATTAAAGTGTATTGACTGTACTGGATTAAACTATTTAAAACTGTATTCACTGTACTGAATTAAACTGTATTTACTGTACTGAATTAAACTATTTACTGTTTTTACAATTATACTGTATTAAACTGCATATACTACTATATTACATTAAACTGCATGTACTATATACCACAGTAGTTGTATTTACTGTACTTCATTACACTCTACTTACTAAATCTGTGGATTCGTGTCCTTTACTTCCCACTAAAATGCTCAGAAGACAAGGTAGACCTGCAAATTGGGCTTTTTGTTACCATATCTTCTATCAATCACTATCATAAAAGCTGGAGATCAAATTTTCCACAGTGGCAGTTCAGCTACCTGATCATAGAGATGACAGGGGAGTTGCCCAACCACATCATTAGCCATATTATCCTGTACTAATCAGAAAGTCTGACTATTAGGACCTCTGATGGCTAAAGCAAGCCTAAGGCAAAGTAGGGACAATTGGCTTTATCTATTATAGCTGTTGATACTGATCTTTTACAGTCTCTTCCTTCTAACTATTCAACATTAAGGAGGAGTTAGTATGAATTTCGTTATTAGGAGTGATGAGACAAGCTGATGAGATTTATGTCCTTGCTTTTAAGTACAGCAGCCAGTGTGCACAGCAAGCCATGAAATTATAGGGTTTTGATTATAGAAGGGCACTCATGTGTTCATTGACAAGCAAATATATGTGAATCTGGAATCATATATTTATTTAGACAAATGTTGATATTTGTTTTTTAAACCAAAGATTTTTTTTAAAAAATACAAATACAAAATACAACATATTACAATATCCAGATTTCATTGCAACAAATCTGCATTATTTATGAAATTATGAAGCAAATGAAGACACATTCAAATATTTCCACAATACACCTGTACAAATCTAAACCATTTAAAGCTTTGAACAAGGGAAAATTAGTGAGACAAACAACTGTCCTACATAAATGTGAACTTCCAATATTGGAATTTTAACAAATTTGAACATTTGTTTAAATACTTGGGAATTTTTTTGCCAGCTGCAAAATCAGTGACATTATTTCATAAATATTAAATTATATAGGATATAACTCTTATATTGAATGTGGTTTTGCAGACAGAGGGGACGAGTCAATTCAATTATGACGAGAATGGAAAGTTATGTTCTATCTACTAACATCCCGGTAGTTATACAATTTATGGAAATTAAGCTTTTCAGACTACATTTTCAACCTTAAAAGCATATTATTATTATCATTTAATGAAAAACATTTTATTCAGAGGAAAACAATGCAAGCCTTGATATGACATGGGTTTAGTATGTGTGTGTATGTATGCATGTGTGTGATTTGGATTTTTAATGTAGGTTTTGAAACATTTTCCATCATATTGCTTTGATGTCTGCAGTGTGGCAGTTAATAGTTATGTCTAGCAATGGGACATCATGCCGCAGACATGTGGCATCATGTCCCACCCAGTTACATTATCCTGAGACCAGGCCGACTAGTTTTAACACTAACCTCTTAGTACTGAGCACCTAGTGAGGCAGCTGCAGTTACCATACTTTTATAAGTTTTCTGTACGACTTGTCTGGGGTTTATACCCACAACCTCCCACATCAGAGGTGGATGCACTAACCACTTAGGTCACCAGGGCAGTCAAACTGGTTTAGCAGGGATGATAAGTGTTTTTATTTGTGCTTTGCAATTTTATGAAATTATGTCATCATCCAAACTGGTTTAGTAGGGATGATAATATAATTTCTTAAAATTGCACAGCACAAAATGACACTTTTTATATTTTGAATATGTTAACATCAAGTGTATTGAAATATGAACATTAAAGTGATTTGACATATAAAAAAATTATAGGATGATAAAACCTATATTCAGAACAAAGTCCTAACAAACTTTTTCTGACCAGAAAAAGGTGACACTGTACAATCAAAGTGGATTTCATACACAAAGTAAACACCCTCAAGAGATGTAATACTAGAGCTGATACTTCAGTAAAGAATCTAAATTAGCTGTCAAATAAAGTTTGGATCATTGCTCAAGTTGTACTACATGTAAGGAAATAGGTAAGCTGTATTACATGTAAGGAAATAGGTAAGCTGTACTGCATGCAAGGAAATAGGTAAACTGTACTACATGTAAGGAAACAGGTAAGCTGTACTACATGTAAGGAAATCAGTAAGCTGTACTACATGTCAGGAAATAGGTAAGCTGTACTACATGCAAGGAAATAGGTAAGCTGTACTGCATGTAAGGAAATAGGTAAGTTGTACTACATATAAGGAAATATGTAAGCTGTACTGCATGTAAGGAAATAGGTAAGCTGTACTACATGTACATAAATATGTCAGCTGTACTACATATAAGGAAATAGGTAAGCTGTACTACATGTAAGGAAATAGGCAAGCTGTACCACATTAAGGAAATATGTAAGCTGTACTACATGTAAGGAAATAGGTCAGCTGTATTACATGCAAGGAAATAGGTCAGCTGTACTACATACAAGGAAATGAGTAAGCTGTACTGCATGTAAGGAAATATGTCAACTGTACTACATGTAAGGAAATAGGTAAGCTGAAGGATAAAAGAAAATCTCTGTTCTTTTCTTATGATTTTATGAATAGGTATTTGTTTATTTGGTAATTACCAAGGGCAAATAAAAAAATAGATCTCCCAATTCTTTATTATTGGATCATTTTTAAAAACAATTTTGGGGATTTCAATACAGTTGTTTATGGTAAATTAAAAAATTCAAACAGTGATATTATTCAGGAAGGGCAATTTATACAAACTCAAACAAAGCAAAAAATGTACAGGTTTAAAGTTCCGAAATTTATACAGGATTTAATGTATGGTAGAATCTCAGGAAATAACTTTATTCCTTGTTTTTTTATATATAAAAATATGACCTAGAATCATATTCTTAGGAAAACTCCATGCCAATGAAACGTCTAAAATGATCACCAAATTTGCTCGTTACAAAAGTTGAACAAGAGTACCTCAAATATCCCATGACATGTACATCTCATAACCTTTTGCATATTAATGACCTTGACTTCTGAGATAAGGACTTGACTAGTACATGATAAGGTGTGGACCTAGGTAAAGTTTTATCAAAAGATCTGAAGGATAATCTGAAAACTGCCCTGTGCTTAATGTTCCTCTATATAGATATTAACAGGGCATGCTGGACTATAGAGATTATTGACCAATGGGCTCAATGACCTTGTGCAATCTTGAATTAAACTTTATATGCAATAACCATTATTTTCTCATCAGAATTCCCACAACTATGACCTTTGACCTTTCAACATCAAAATCTATAGGTTTTATTTTACTCTAAGTGCATACCATTCACAATGTTTGGTCAAGAAAGTTACCCTAGGAATATGTTTGAGCAAACTCCATTTTCTCTTTGAGTTACAATGGCCTTAACTGTTGCCTCCAAATTAATAGGCTTCTACCATAGAGTGCAAAGTTTTGTCGAGGTTCGTGATGTAGAACTAAAAGTTAATGTGCTGTAACCCTATTTCTTCTTAGTCATTATAACCGTGACTTAATATTTTAACTACAAAATCTATAGACTTTTTCCAAGTTCCATGTGCCAGCAATCCACAAAGTGTGATCTGGGTCTGTGTTGTAGAACTATTGTTACTGTGCAAAAACAATTTTTCTTCTTTTACTCAGTAACCTTGACTCTTTGACCACAAAATCAATAGGCTTCTTCCTTACATCAAATGCATGCTATTTGCAAAGCTTGTCAACAGTAGATGATAGAAAACTTTAGCTATTGTATAAAAATGAAATGGGGAACAGACAGATGTCATGACATGACCTGCACCACCTTACAGCTGGTGTAAAAATGTGACAATCTGGACAAGGCAACAGGCTAATAACTTACACTTTCCTTGAGGGTAAGGTATATGACTGAATATGTTAGACAGTTTTAGTCACAATATTTAACAGTTAAAGTTTCATGAAAATATCTTCAGTGGATCAGGAGTTATAACCCATACTTACTCTTGTCATGACCTTGACCTTATGTAAGGGTGCACTGTTATAATACATGACAAACCATTTAGCCATGATATATATATATATATATATATATATATATATATATATATATATATATATATATATATATATATATATATATATATATATATATATATATATATATATATATATGTATATATTCAAAGTTTCATGAAAATATGTTCAGCAGTTCAGTACACTACAGAGAAGGATAAAAGGCAGCAAGACCTTGACCCTGAAGCATGGGTGCTTGACTGGGTAGTCACAGACCATCTTGTTATGATATTTACTTGGGCAAAGTATCATGAACATATCTCCAACCATTACAAAGTTATGGGCTGGACTATCATGTTAATAGAAGTACAATGCCATAACATAATACACCTTTAGATGGGTGGATAAAAAACTGACAAAATTGCAGCACCATAAACTGAGTACCATACTCAAATATAAACAACACAGACTCTGATCTGCCATCGCATAATGCACTGACATATCAGGGTCTATGTCATTTGTTCTACTGATGACCCCTAAAAAAATTTGCATATATCCAAATCTGCCAATGCATTATGCCCGTGCAGATTTGGAACTAAATTGTTTGTTCTATTAATTACTCCTAACAACTGCATAGACCCAGATATGCCAATGCATTATGCCCAAGCAGATTTGAGACTGTGCAGTCTGCAGTTAGACTCAACTTACAAGTGACTACTGGTATATACAGTACCAGATGGAAACTGATGACAATATTTGTAACAAATATTACCGTAACACATTTATTAAACCCCTAGAGGTTTTTGTTGTTTTTGCCTGAAATTCGAGTAGGAAACACATTTCGAAAGCTATTTCTGAATACATCCTAATACATCAACTTCCAGGTGATTTTCAAATAACCTAATGCCAAGTTGTGTTAGAAACATAGTTTTTCATTGGCTATTTGGCTCACGCATGAGCAGAAGGGTAAAAGTTGGATTTTTGGGGGGTTTTTTGGTTTGCTTAATGGACCCATTATTTTCATATCAAGACAACTCTTTATTCCAAAGGCCCATCTTATCCTACTTTTTGCAAAGGTTCATCTGTCTGTTTGCAGTTCATACTGGTCTGCCTTAATCTGAGACCAAAAAGTCTCAAATCCGGACACAAAATCAGATTCCAGCCACGGGCAAGTTTTGGGTGGAAAAAAATCGGGTCCAAAAAATGAGATTTTTCCCTCTGTATTTTGTAGTGCAACTAGAACTTCCAGATTATTTGGTATCATTGTCTACCTTTCTATAATACCACCCACTTTAGTGTATCATACAAGACCTTGATGCTACAGAGCTCGGCAGTAGGCTACTACCTCCTAACACGTAAACTCATCGGCAGGGGTTGATGTGTTAACAACTTGATGCAAAATCAAAACATTTTTTTACAACTTCATCCAATTTTCACAAATGAGTTAGCAGAGCATCATCTATGTAAATGTACTGGTATGTTTCAAAGACAAATTCTTTATAACAAAAGTACACTTTTTCCAATGGAACTTGCTTTTTGACTTATTATGAAAACACCAGACATGGAGTATTTTAGTCATGCACAGTCAAAATCAAACCACAGCTGTAGTGTTCTTTTTACAACATGCAACCTATTAACTTAATCTTACAAATTTTATAACAGCTAGAACATTTGAACCTTTTTAAAATCTCGTTCTCTTCAAGTATTTAAAATATCTTTAATTGTCTTTATTAACAAATGTGCAACTTGCTTAAAATCCCAGCAAGAGGAAGAAGCCAGAAATGTATACATATATGTGATAAGTAATAGATCCTGCCTTAGGCATAGTGTATTGATCACTATCTGATGGGGGTGTTAGAACAGAAATAAATCTGACAAATTAGTTCCTCCAAGATGATCTATCAGACCTATACCCCCTTGGGCAAAAATCTGACTTGCTACTAAACATGATCTCATACCAATATAATCTTTATTCTGATTGGTTCATGACAAAAACCATTAGCTTAATTGGTCCATGATATAACCTTTAAACCTGACTGAGTAATGACAATTAAAACCCAGTTAATTGTACTGGTTGATGCCTTTTTTGGGTACTATCTGCCAAACTAGAAATTAGTTTGAAAACTTTCTGAGATTTATCAGATTTATCGTTTAGCTTTTGCAAGACTGCAACAGGAATATAGTCCTCACAATGGTACCATATACACTATGAAGACCCACAGTATACCACTTTTCCTCTTAAAGCACTGGCATTGTACCATTTTCACTCACCTATAAGTCAGGTCCAATTGCAAACAACTCAGATTCTTATGTGTGTGTGTGTGTGTGATTTGGATTTTTAATGTAGCTTTAACAATTTTTCAGTTATATTGCTAAAATGTCCGCAGTGTAGCAGGTTATAGTGATGTCTAGCACTGGGGCATCATGCTGCAGACATGTAGCACGACGTACCACCCAGTCACATTATCCTGACTCCAGGCTGAACAGTCCTAATACTAACCTCTTAATGCTGAGTGCCAAGCGAGGCAGATGTTAGTACCATTTTTGTAAGTCTTTGGTATGACTTGGCTGGGGATCAAACCCATGACCTCCTGCATCTGAGGCGCAGATTCTTATGTGGTTTTGCAGAATACGCTAACAGATCAGAACTAGATCTACTGGCACGTTATGGGTCTATGCGGTTTGCAGTTGGATCTGACATTGACACAAGTATTATACACAGTAATCGGTGTGACAAGTTGTTATGGCGCCACTGCGGTAGGTGTGTTATGGTTGGGGTGGGGTGCTCCCAATATTCTATTTAAATTATTACAGAAGTCCCACCAAGGCTCGATTTTGGTTGGAAGTTCAATTAGTGAAAGATAGACGTAAAGCTCCGAGCCCCAAGTCAGCAGTTCTGATGGTTAAATTATTGTATATACACATCTCACACTACACCCAGACTATCATCAGATAACGGCTGTTAAATTTCTTCGGTCACACATTCATTCACATCGAAATACTCATACGTTCTTGTATGGTAAAACATTGTCCTAATAAAAGCACAGTATCAGTTACTTCTCATATATACATCAATAAATTGCATCACATCAGTGCATATTCCTAATCCCATTATACTAAACAATGTCACAGCATTTCTTTACATTACAACTCATACAAAGTACACAAATAAATATTCAAATATCCATGCATCCATATTAACTATCTTACACACTTCAACCATGTTCCAAATTCACAATTCAAGCATGTGTAAATTCTAACATATTACATGAATAAATGCAATAGTTTATGATGAAGTAACCTATTAGTGAATGACAACTTGAATTCTGACCACAAGCTGACAATCTACATAATTCTCTACATAATACACAAACTCATTTCTCAAATATGCATGTAAATTAAACACGATAAAGGTAATTCTACATACTAAATGATCCTAGTAATTAAGTATACATACTACACATAATTACAATTACAATGCCATAATATTCTGCAAAAATCAAGCAACTTATTGACTTTTATGAAGCTTTGTCTTTCCTTAGAATCTCCTCTCTAAGTTTTACCACCAAATTACTAGTGGCTCTCTTGGACTAACTCTTATTGCTCAGCAATCTGTCAAGGTGAAACAAAAATTTTTGCTTGCTAGTTAGAAGTTATAATTCAGATCAAAATTGGTATCACACTCTCGGTCTCAAGTCCAATTAGATGTTGCTTTGACCCCATTAAACCAAACAATGTCCTTCTTGCTGTCTGTCCACACGGGGATGGATTTAGAACATGCCCCATTCCTCACAGGTTCATAGAATCTTTTGACAAAGCTGTAACACATAGGTGGGAAGTCATGCTATCTAGTGCCTGTGCTGATTCAAGATTCTGGATCTTCTCTCTGGTCACAGTAACCTTGCGGAAGAGATTAACTCTAACCTGTAGCTTTGTTATGACATCAAAAAATGGCTTGTAATAATACCTTTCTTTATACACGACTTACTAACTGGGACTGAGCAAATGTGACCGATGCATTTCTTTACATTACAACTCATACAAAGTAAATAAATATTCAAATATCCATGCTCTGATATATCCATACATCCATGTTAACTAATCTTACACACATTTTCCAAATTCACATTTCAAGCATGTGTAAATTCTATCATATCTCATGAATAAATACACTAGTTTACTATGAAGTAACCAATTAACAAATGACAAATTGTGGTCTGACCACAAGCTAGCAATCTACATAATTCTCTACATAATACTCAAACTCATTTCTCAAATACACATGTAAATTAAACACTACAAAGGTAATTCTACATACTACATGATCCAAGTAATGAAGAATATATACTACACATAATTACAATTACAATGCCATAATATTCTGCAAAAATGAAGCAAATAACTCACTGACCTTTATGAAGCTTTGTCTTACCTTAGAATCTCCTCTCTAAGTTTTACCGCCAAATTACGAGTGGTTTCCTTGGAGTAACCCTATATTGCTCAGCAATCTTCCTAGGTGAGACTAAATTTTTGCTTGCTGGTTAGAAGTAATAATTCAGATCAAAACTGTTATCACAATTCCACTTGGGTGTCGCTTTGACCTGATCCAATCAAACTTAGCAGACAATGTCCTTCTTGCTGTCTGTCCATGTGGGGACAGATTTAGAACATGTCCTGGTCCCTTGCAGGTTCCTCTGATCTTTGGATTAAGCTGTAACACATAGGTGGGAAGTCGCACGATCAAGTGCCTGTACTGATTCAAGATGTCAGTCTTATCTCTGGTCACATTAACCTTGTGTAAGAGATTAACT
Organism: Sinohyriopsis cumingii; assembly: GCA_028554795.2. Taxonomy (NCBI): domain Eukaryota; kingdom Metazoa; phylum Mollusca; class Bivalvia; order Unionida; family Unionidae; genus Sinohyriopsis; species Sinohyriopsis cumingii. The sequence goes on from CM068831.1 coordinate 65,426,639, forward strand.
CTAGCCTGCGGCAATGTTTAGACATCAAACCATGGTTTGTAATAATACCTTAGTTTATACATGACTTACGAACTGGGGCTATACAAATGTGACACCAGTAATGAATTCCATTTAATTAATTTGAATTTGTTCTGTTGTTACTATTAATTTTTATTTACTCTGCTCGTAAGTACCATTATTTAATATGGTCTACTATCATTAGTAATGATTACATACCTTTGCAGCATTTGAGGCAAATGTGAATTCTCTATTCAGTACATGTGGGTGTTAAAGACTAGGGCTCCATTCAACACATGTGGGTGTTAAAGACTAGGTCTCAATTCAGCACATGTGGGTGTTAAAGACTATTTCTCCATTCAGCACATGTGGGTGTTAAAGACTAGGGCTCCATTCAGCATATGTGGGTGTTAAAGACTAGGTCTCCATTCAGCATATGTGGGTGTTAAAGACTAGGTCTCAATTCAGCACATGTGGGTGTTAAAGATTAGGGCTCCATTCAGCATATGTGGGTGTTAAAGCCTAGGTCTCAATTCAGCACATGTGGGTGTTAAAGACTAGGTCTCCATTCAGCACGTGGGTGTTAAAGATTAGGTCTCCATTCAGCACATGTGGGTGTTAAAGACTAGGACTCCATTCAGCATATGTGGGTGTTAAAGACTAGGACTCCATTCAGCATATGTGAGTGTTAAAGACTATTTCTCCATTCAGCACATGTGGGTGTTAAAGACTAGGTCTCCATTCAGCACATGTGGGTGTTAAAGACTAGGACTCCATTCAGCATGTGTGGGTGTTGAAGACTATTTCTCCATTCAGCATATGTGGGTGTTAAAGACTAGGGCTCCATTCAACACATGTGGGTGTTAAAGACTAGGTCTCCATTCAGCACATGTGGGTGTTAAAGACTAGGGCTCCATTCAGTACATGTGGGTGTTAAAGATTAGGGCTCCATTCAGAACATGTAGGTGTTAAAGACTAGGGCTCCATTCAGTACATGTGGGTGTTAAGGACTAGGGCTCCATTCAGCACATGTGGGTGTTAAAGACTAGGGCTCCATTCAGCATGTGTGGGTGTTAAAGACTAGGGCTCTATTCAGCATATGTGGGTGTTAAAGACTAGGGCTCCATTCAGTACATGTGGGTGTTAAAGACTAGGGCTCCATTCAGTACATGTGGGTGTTAAAGACTAGGGCTCCATTCAGTACATGTGGGTGTTAAAGACTAGGGCTCCATTCAGTACATGTGGGTGTTAAAGACTAGGGCTCCATTCAGTACATGTGGGTGTTAAAGACTAGGGCTCCATTCAGTACATATGGGTGTTAAAGACTAGGGCTCTATTCAGCATATGTGGGTGTTAAAGACTAGGGCTCCATTCAGCACATGTGGGTGTTAAAGACTAGGGCTCTATTCAGCATATGTGGGTGTTAAAGACTAGGGCTCCATTCAGTACATATGGGTGTTAAAGACTAGGGCTCCATTCAGTACATATGGGTGTTAAAGACTAGGGCTCTATTCAGCATATGTGGGTGTTAAAGACTAGGGCTCCATTCAGTACATATGGGTGTTAAAGACTAGGGCTCTATTCAGCATATGTGGGTGTTAAAGACTAGGGCTCCATTCAGTACATATGGGTGTTAAAGACTAGGGCTCCATTCAGTACATATGGGTGTTAAAGACTAGGTCTCCATTCAGTACATGTGGGTGTTAAAGACTAGGGCTCTATTCAGCATATGTGGGTGTTAAAGACTAGGGCTCCATTCAGTACATATGGGTGTTAAAGACTAGGGCTCCATTCAGTACATATGGGTGTTAAAGACTAGGGCTCCATTCAGTACATCTGGGTGTTAAAGACTAGGGCTCCATTCAGCACATGTGGGTGTTAAAGACTAGGGCTCCATTCAGTACATATGGGTGTTAAAGACTAGGGCTCCATTCAGTACATATGGGTGTTAAAGACTAGGGCTCCATTCAGTACATATGGATGTTAAAGACTAGGGCTCCTTTGAAACAAGCTCTTAATGATACTTACTAAGTAATAATTAATTGAAACAAAATGTGACACAAATAGTTCAGATTCATTTTATACAACTAAAATGTACCTTTGATATTTTGCAATTTAAGTTTGTTTATTACATCTTTGATATTTTCAACATTACATTTACAGGATTTACTTAAAGAATTATTGTATTATTTTAAATTAACCCAGTCTTGTATTAATTATGGTGATCAATCTTCTTGTTATTTAGAAATAACAGTGCTTTCTACATTATATGTGTAATTACAGCAGTATAGAAAACTTAAGGTGAATACTGAATTCATAAAACTGGGGAGATCTGTCCTCAGGATTTGGAGATTATTAACAAGAGTACCAGAGATGGCATGGTATATACCTGCCCCATGTTGTAATAGTCCTGTATACAGATACCTAATGTTTCAATGTAAGAACTACTTTTCTTTCAGTTAGTGACCTTAACCTTCGACCTTTAAATCCTCAAAACCAATAGGCTTCTTCATTTATCCAACATGTAAGCAGTCCCAAAAGTGTGGTTCAGATCAGTTAGTGTGTGGAAACAAATTTCATCTTTCAGTCATTGTGAACTTGACCCTTTACCTTTCGAGCCCAAAATGGATAAACTTTTTGCTTATCTCAAATGCAAACCTTCCACAACATTTTGTCCGGTTATGTGACATGGAACTCAAGTTACTATGCAGAAATCATTTACCTCTTTCAGTCACAGCAACCTTATTCGTTGACTGCAAAATCAACAGGTTTCTTCCTTATCCCAAGTGCAAGCCATCCACAAAAGTTGGCAGATGTACATAGTGGAAATGTGCAGAAAGCATTTTTCCTTGCAGTCAGCTATCATGACCTTTTAAATTCTTGACCCCAAAATCAGAATGGTTCTCCTTCATCCCAAGAGCAGGTCATTTCCATTGTCTGGTACCTGTAGCTAATGCACGGCTCATGTTACTCCTTGGAAATAAAACTAGTACCAGACTGACAGACAGACAGACAGACAGATCGATACAATAACATAATATGTTCCTTTTCACAGTGGGTGTATAAAATTAATACAATACAAATTAAACTTGCCAATTTAAATGAGAATTTATAATTATGGCATTTTCTTCAACTTTACTAATTGCCAATAAGGGAAAGCCTAATGTAAGTATACTTGAAACACAGAGTTAAAGGGAGAAAGATAAAAATATAAACATAAGAGGAACTATTAAAGAAAAGTCAAGAATGCAAAATGTTTTAAATATCATTGAACTGAATAATTTTAATCTGAAAGAAATAAATCAACTGGACATTGCTTATGATTTGGCCTGTTACCAATTTTTAAATTAAATGAATGGAAAAATTTCTATGAATTTTCCAATAATTTTCATCTTCTCTCATTTTGATTAAGAGTAACTGCCTCAAAGGGAAACAATGACATGAACATATGCCCACTACATTTAAAGCTACCATTGTAACATGTTTTATCAGTAACAGTACAAGAGGATTTAATCTAGCCCCTTAAATATCATAGACAGGAAAACATCAAACCCATGAAACTGGACTATTGAAGATATCACACATCTCTCTCATACATCAAATAAATTAAGTCACAACACTCAGGGCGTTTTGCAAAGGAGAATTTACCAAGGACTCACTGCCTCACCACTGTTCTGATAAGGTTGATAAAAACAACCAATATCATGTCTTTTAACTGATACAAGGAAAATTTATGTCCCTTATTTTCTGTCCTGGTTTTCATTTCACTAAAGCACACAAGACTAGCTTCTGTTATTTGAAATCTCTTGCTAATCCTAGTTCACTGATATGAACCAATATATCTGCCAATAATGAATATATCTTGTATAAAACACTTTTTTTCAAAGGGAGAAAACACCTGGCATCTCCTAGTTTCAATGCAGATTCTTTAATTCCACAAAGTTAGATTTCTAATGCATAAAAGAAAAATTAATGGGCAATAGGCTGAAAAATTAAAATACCACGCAAATCACACATGTTAAGATGCTCAACAAATCATGAAACTATGAGAAGACCAGATTTTATATTCACATGCTATCCCCCACCAGTCCCCACTGGCCCTTGCTATTTTATTGTTTTATTTCCTGTTATCTCTAAGCAAGCACTGTAATTTAAGGTTTCAGGAAATATGAAAAGCAGCACAAATCAAAATGGTGAAATTTAATTTATTGTCAATAAGTGATACCTGAATATGAATATGAATTTAGGATCAAAAGTTCATAAGTTTTCTTATAAATGTGTGACCTCTCCTGTTGTTGTGTGCGTTTCTTGTTTGGTCCTGTATTCTTTTCAGACATCAAAAAAAATTAGTGCAACTGAAGATTCCGTACATGTATCTACAGATGGAGAGAAGTAGAATACAGGTATGTCCAACAGGATAAAATGTGCAAATACAAAACTCGGTTAGTGCATCACTGCAGCTTTCAAGTGATTAAGCTGGAATGGTAAAAATCTATGACATCATTAACATCTTTGATTGCATACACATTTAATCTTACATGCTTTCTCAGGCATTTGATACAGCTGTTCAGTCTATATTTCTATATCACACACCCAGATTCAAATTACTTAGGTGTCTTCTTTGATGTCAGCATTCAAATAGTTTTAGACACAGTGAATCAAACTTTCATAAACTCTGATTCGCTTTGAATTTCATTTATACAGTATTGATAAAAATATTTAGGAAGTATAAAAGAGGGGGAAAGAACATGTTTGATACTGCTTATGAATAAGTCTTGGCCTGACAGCCTCATCGTAACACTATGCTATTCTTAACAAAAATCTTCTTTCTAAAACAGAAAAAACAGAAACAAGTTGTTTACACTTGGAATTCTGCATTATTTTAAAGCAACTTTCCACTTGGAATTGTACCAATATACAACCACCCCAACAAAAGTCATTCATGCAGCTTGTTCCATGTCATTTCCATCATTTGTTAGGTTGTATGGATCAGTAAGTGACTCAGGGATAAGCCAGCCCAGGTCTCCAGGTCACATTTTTCTAAATTCAAGTCATTTAATTGGGTACTGGGTCTAAAATTTATTGAGAACAATGCGGAGATTTTAAAATCACACATATATAGGGATAATGGTGTGTCAATATTACAAATTTGATACTACATTTTAGTGTACTCTGATGCACACAAATCAGCCATATGCTAATAACATACTGCACTGAAATAATAATTAAATAATATACAGCATTTGGAAGTCATGATCAAACACTGAGTCAAGTTATATTTTTGTAATGATACTAACAAGCTTATCATGATGATTGCACAGACAGACAAACATACAACCAAACCAATATGCCCCAGTCCCCACCTTGCAAAGAAGTGTAAAAGTTATATTGTATATGCAACTTAGTAATGTGCATTAGGACCAATGCTTTGATACCTGGTTATACAATGTCTTCAGATCTTTCCTGTGGGTGTCATGTGTAATCTAAATGAACAAAGTAATTTTAAACTACTGGTATTATAGTCAACCTGCTCCTGTTAAGATTGACTGTAAATGAGAGAAAAATTGAACATACTTTAGACACTCAAAATCTCCAAATAATAATGGTTTAGATTTCTTCTATCATAAACACCTTTTCAAACAGCAGGGATCCTCAACAAATATTGCTGAATAGTCAATAATAGAGATCAAAAGAGCCTTTACAGTATCAAGTAATTCATATTTACAAAGTCAAATTGTTTAACAAATCTGTTGACTAGAATATCCTTGAAGAGTGGCAAATGAGTTCAAGATGATTTCTGAAATGGCCTTTTTGTCGCCATCTCATTAAAACAAGTATCAGACATAAAAAGACATAATAACAATGATCTTTTTGTGTGTTGTGCTTGAGATACACAAGTTCCTGATTCAGCTCTACACTGACTGGGTCAAACAGGTGGTTTAATACATTCAATCTTGTGCCATTAAATTGGCACCAGTGTTTGTGTGTGTGTGTGCATATATATATATATATATATATATATATATATATATATATATATATATATATATATATATATATCGAGAGAGAGAGACAGAGATAGAGAGAAGAATCTGTCTTGAGAGACAACCCGTCTTGAAAGACCAGGTCCTCCATGCACAGATTTATTGATTGGTCTTCCAAGGCAGTTTCTACTATATATATATATATATATATATATATATATATATATATATATATATATATATATAGATATAGATATATATATATAGTTATTAATTTATGATGTAAACAAATATAACAATACAAGGTAGCTTTGGTATTGTATATAATACGTTTTGCCACACAAAAATGAAATTCAGATCAATATGATTTTATGGGTCACTCAGACTTAAGTATGCAGTAAAACCCTGATTTGATTTACATATCTTATACGAGCAACTACTTGCCATTTCTAACAATGGATCATCCTATAAGGATTGATTTTATGATACAAATGCACTATTGCACCGGCTGAACTGGGCCAGAGGCCACAAAATATGTACATGAATGGCTGCATCACAAAACCAAACAGAATCACACCTAACCTTTACTTTTAGCCACAATAACAAAGCCTGCTGGTGGAGTGCAGATTATTGTGAACCCAGATGAAAATAAAAAGTTTGTCTCCTTATCAGTTGCCTTAAACCAACATGTAGCATTCTTTGCTACTTACCGTATACCAGACTAAATAAAGTTCATACATCGGTAATTTCCAATGTACCATCAGAACATCCTCTGCCTTTTTTGTTGGAAAAGAAGCCTTGGATGTAATTTAAGTCCTTTGAAAACTATATCCTGAACTACATTTGTTCACGTGATATAATACTGCAGTGGAGCAAGACAAAGTCACGATCAGGACATTGTCAGTCTATTCTGTCATAAGTGGTGCACTCCAAGTAATAGCCAAAATGATATGTATTCGTACAACTACTTCCAATGTTATTTTATGCTATATGCATCCCATTATGATCAGCCACACATTCTTTAAAGGAAGTTGTTTGAGAGATGGTACAAATTAAAGCTTTCACTGCACAATGTTGCGAATATACTTTTGAATGTCTATAGGGTTATATGTATTCCAGGTTTTTTTAAGAAATTACTAGCGTTTTTGAGATGAGTTAATTCTATAGTAATTGTAAAGGTACCCCTACATAAGTTATTAAAACCCAAACACCATGCTGAAAGTACCATCATCATAGATCATACTGTTGGCCTGCTGCAGCATGTCAGTTACATCTTTCTGTTGAACAAGTCAATCCATGCTATGTTGTGGGTGAATTTAGCCTTTGACTTATCTCTAAATAAATTTATTCTGTTTTTGGATGAGTTAATTCTGAATTTTGATTTAATTGGTACATATATTTTCTATAATGACCAAAGGCCTAATTGGTACATATATGTTCTATAATGACCAAAGGCCTAATTTGTACATATATGTTCTATAACGACCAAAGGCCTAATCAAAACAGCTACAGGTGTTAACATCTCCATCATGGACATTTTAACAATTTTACAAAAATAACTGTTAATGTTTATTGATGTATATATATTTATTGCTAGCAACAATTATTTCAAAATGAATGCATAAAAAACTTTAACAATAACTATGAATAAATAATATAAAGGCATTCTAGATACCTTTCCTTCTTAATCCCAGTTGAATTTTTATGTTTTATTGATGAAATAATTTATATATTTTTTCATTCCAATATTTTCACATATGAAAATATATCCCTTTATTTCATATGTGAAAAATATGTGAATATTATATCCTTATATTTTCACATGTAAGAATATATGATTTCCCATCATGCCATGCAATGCTTGATTGTGTGTGCCTACAAAGGTTGTACCTGCAACAACAAAAAAAGAGTACTTTGTGAGCTAGAACAAATAAATAGAAACTGCCTTACACTTCAGACATGGAAACAAATCTCTGATAAAGAAATCTAAACAGATGCCAATCGAGCCTCTCTTAAGTTATTTCCCCTTACTTCCTTGACAACAACGAAAAACCTACTGTGATACATTGCTGAATTGGACTTGCCTTGTTTTCATATAGGGTCAAATAGTTATCAAAATGACAAAAACATAATGACAAATTAGGTATATCCAATCCTACCACTTTCTTGAGTCACGTACGTTTCTAAGATCAGCCTATGAAAGTGAGGTGAATTTACAAAAAGGGGTTGGGGTGCATGTTGTTCCAGAAGGTCTAATCTTCCAAACGTCGATTCTGGAGCAAGTCTGCTACGTAATAAAAGGAAACTTTTCTTTTCCTCTGTTAATACCAGTTGTCTTTCATTGTGTGGTACTAAAAACTATATATTTTAACTTGTGGCTTTGCCACTTATTAAATTATCAAGTTTTTGGTACAACACAATGAAATACATCTGGTATTAAGGCAGGGAAGGAAAAAAAATCCTCTGTTTTGCACAAACCTGTTATGACAGACCACCTGTCATGAGAGACCACTTCTGTTGGCAGAAGAGGTGGTCATTCAAGACAAGTTTGACTTCATCTGGAGTTTTCTGTATATCTGCACACAAACAACTGAAAACAGCATAGACAAAAGCTGTTATTACATATATGTCAACTGGTAATATTCTACAGCGTCCACTTGAAATCTTAACAAACAATATAATCACTGTAATTTTTGCGCATTACTGGACAGCTGGTACACTTCAAAAAATCATACCTGAAGTTGTCCAAAACTAAATTAGTATATCTGACAATTGGTTTATCAAAAATAAAGTTAATGGCAATGAGACTATAAAGGCAAAATTAGTTCATTTACTATATGTACTCACTAATAGTCATTTCCAACTGCAAGTTGCAGAGACCCAGATCTGCCATCACATAATGTGCCTGCAGATTTGGATTTGTGCAGTTTGTTAGGAGTAATTATTAGAACAAATAATACACAATGATCTGCATTATGCAATGGTAGATCAGTCTATGTTGTCTGTATTTGACTAATAAGTGAGTAACAATGGTAGATCAGAGTCTATGTTGTCCGCATTTGACTAATAAGTAACAATGGTAGATCAGAGTCTATGTTGTTGTTGTTGTTGTTGTTGTGGGGTTTAACGCCATTTTTCAGCACACGATAGGCTATACATGGCGGCCAGTATTAATGGTGGAGGAAGAACCCAGGAAAACCTCGGAAAGAACCACCGACCCACGAGAAGCTACTGGCAAGCTTTCTCACATACCCACAATGGCTGAATCTTAGACTCGAACCGCCGCAGACAGAGGTGAGATGGCAGTGATCCGTAACGAAGAGCGCTTTAGACCACTCGGCCACTCGGGGCCCCCAGAGTCTATGTTGTCTGTATTTGACTAATAAGTGAGTAACGATGGTAGATCAAATTCCCTGGTTTGACACTGCAGCAGTGTCTCGCATCACTGTCCTACTGATACAAATAAACTCAGCTTTATTTCTAAATTCTCAAAATTTTAATGCACTGTAAAAAAAATCTAATTACAGTAGTATGATAATTACTTTGAAGGTGTAAAATCTGTCAATCTATATCAAAGAAGGGTGTGAAATGTTTCTTTTTTCTGCCATTATACTTTTTCAGTGTTCAATTTAGAATGCACCATTGACCTATAGTTTTCATCTTTTGCACAAGAAAATGTGTAAATTTATAGCATGCACAGTACATAAAAACTGTTAAAAGTTAGAGCATGCAGGGCACATAAAAAACATAAATGTACAGCATGCAGGGCACATACAAATTAATAAATTTACAGCATGCAGGGTACACAAAAAGCATATGAATTTACAGCATGCAGGGCACATAAAATTTCCTAAATTTACAGCATGCATGGCACATAAAAATTTATAAATTTACAGCATGCAGGGTACATAACAAATTTGTTAATTTACAGCATGCAGAGCACATGAAAAATTTATAAATTTACAGCATACAGGGCACATAAAAATTCATATCAGAAAATAAATATAAAAGATCACTGTGGTTGATTTTAGAAGTACTAAATCAAGCACACCCAAAATAGCTTACTGAACAAAGCGGGCTTTTCTTGCAAAAGACCGAGATGATCAATGTCATTGGTTGACATAAATGTCTTACTGACTCTGATTAACTTGGGTACCATTTGTGAGCTCATGGTCAATGATCACAGAAACATTATGAGAAGATGAAATCTTCAGCAAAATCACCAATGCATTTATTTCCAAAGCAGTGAATCTGAAAGAAAAATATGTAGACTCAAAGTGTCCATAATAAATTTCTGAAAGGGGGAAGTTTACTGAAGCCCAAGGAATTAAATACACAGTGGCAGGGGAGGATGGCAATGAAATGTTTTTGAACTCTCCCAACATGAAATTAGTGAAAATTACTATCATGCTAGAATAAATTTTCCGATCAAAAGAATACTGCCAATTTTGTTCAGTGAAAGTCTACAATTTCTACCAAATGTTTGTCTTCTATTGAAAGTCTATACTTTCTACCAAAAAGTCTGTTTTCTATTTATTTTCGACATGCTCACAAAAGTGGTTCACTCTTACTTTTCATTACAGATAAATGCTTACCAAGAGTGTTAGCAGACTGGTCTCAGTTTGTAATTACTTACATCTGATGTCAAAAGGGTCACAGAATAAGTTGCAGAAACACCTTTCACATGACCAAACTTAGGTCATCATCTTTTATATTTCTACAACATCCTTTCACATGATCAAACTTAGGTCATTCACGTCACCTTTTATATTTGTACAATAAATGGTTAAGTAAGAGTCTATTCTAGGCAAATACAAACATTTAGCGCTTGCCTGACTGGGCAAATATAAACATTTCATGATCACAAGAGATTCTTCAACCCCTGTATGGATGATGTATTTGTGGCATTTTTTGCTGTTGTTGTTCTTTTAACTAACACCCCTTTTTTAAGTAGATTCCCAATTATTTCTACTTACAGAATAAAGACTGCTTTTTGCTTGAATTTTTATTTATATACCATATTTTCATGCCAAGGTAAATTAATGAAAATCAAACCCAGTTTAATTGAAAAGGAAAGCACGTGTAGTAACAATACTAAGTTGATGCAGAAAGATCTTTTTCAAAGTTGAGAACTACTATACTAGATCAACATGAAAGTCTGAACAAAAGTTCCATCCAGTTTCTTAGTGCAAAGATGAACACTGACACTCACATCACCTTCAATTCCCCTACAAACTACTGAGAACAGGAACGTCTTCATCTTAAGTGAAAATTCCAAGGCAGAAACGTGATGCATTTTTCATTTAATGTCTGTCTGTCTGTTATTATGTGAATTTGAGCACACATGTTTGAGTGTGCTGAAGTTATATGACAATGCTGGTTGAAACAACTCTTTTTGGTTTGAATGTGTATCTGACATATAAAAAATCTTTGAATATTTGTTCATTTTTTTAAATTTCCAGTCATTTTCTTTAGGCTTATATGAGTAAATGACTTGTTCTCTCTTGACCCCACCCCACCCACTATCTGGAAAATTGGCAAGTGTGCAGTACTCCTTAGTTTAAAACTGTATGAAATATCAATGCGTTTATATTTGTTTCCATTTCTCTTCATTAAAAAAATACATTCTTTAATCCAAAATGTATTGACAGGATGGACAGCGGTAAAGTGTTGGGTCCTTTGAATTCTTGGCTAACTCTAATTAACCTGAAAACCTTTCCACTCTGACAATTTCAGTAGCACTAAACTCAGGGTCTTTACCCTCCAGATAGCCTATTAGTGTTACTTGTGTAAAGTTTACACTGAGATGCTATCTTTCAGCTGAGAGACAGTCATGTCAACTTACATTTAAACCCTGGTGAACTTGAGCAGAAAATTAGAGGGCTTTTAGTGAGCAAAAGCTAAATTTATCATTGAAGTATGGGCCATTATAAATATAAGAGCTGTGTAGGGTCAGATAAAATTACAGAAATCTTAATGTTAATAGAAACTTGTAAGAATGAGTCAATCAGGAGTACACTCCACTGAACAGAAACCACTGATGAAGCATTAGAATTTATTTTCAGGGATATTAAAGTGTGCTCTTTTCCAAATAAGATAAATTGCTGTCAGGGAAAATCAGTTAATTATATTGGGTCAAATTTCAAAACTAGTAACAAGATGAAAGAAGTCACAATGACCAATTATCATGTTATACATTTAATTACGATAAGGGCAGGAAATTAGTTACTGTCTAGGAACTGCCAACAAAGGTCTAAAATTTGACCTATAATTAACTTACCCTGAATTCACTATATTTGTATGGGTACCAACTTTTATGGATGCCCACTTCAAAACTATAAATATAAAGACTCAACAACTATGAATCTGTGTGGCGACAATGGCACTCCTTCTAAAAACCATAGAAGTTGGTATAAGTACTCACAGAAATTAATTTACAGTACATTATTTTCATTATTGTATCATAACATCATTGTATCACACATCACTGTTATCATACATCATCACTGTATAACAAACACATCAATATAGAATAATACAAATAGTATCAAAAATCATTGAAATATATACATCACTGTAGTGTACTTGTAACCTGTATCATTTAGTATCAGAAATAATCGTAAAATAATGTATCATCATAGTTTTATGCCTGCATTAATTTTAGTATCATCAATCATTTTAATATTATTTCTCTTCACAGTATCATACCTGTATTATAATAAATCATTTAAATATTACATCTCATCACAGCATCATTACTGTAGTATCATAAATCATTTAAATATTACATCTCATCACAGTTTCATTACTGTAGTGTCATAAATCATTTTAATATTGCATCTCATCACAACATCATTACTGTAGTATCATAAATCATTTAAATATTACATCTCATCACAGTATCATTACTGTATTATCATAAATCATTTTAATATTACATCTAATCACAGCATCATTACTGTATTATCATAAATCATTTTAATATTACATCTCATCACAGTATCATTACTGTCATATCATAAATCATTTTAATATTACATCTCATCACAGTATCATTACTGTCATATCATAAATCATTTTAATATTACATCTCATCTCAGTATCATTACTGTCGTATCATAAATCATTTTAATATTTCTCATCTCAGTATCATTACTGTCGTATCATAAATCATTTTAATATTTCTCATCACAGTTTCATTACTGTAGTATCATAAATCATTTTAATATTACATCTAATCACAGCATCATTACTGTAGCATCATAAATCATTTTAATATTACATCTCATCTCAGTATCATTACTGTAGTATCATAAATCATTTCAATATTACATCTCATCTCAGTATCATTACTGTAGCATCATAAATCATTGTAATATTACATCTCATCACAGTATCATTACTGTAGTATCATAAATCATTTCAATATTACATCTCATCTCAGTATCATTACTGTAGTACTGTAGTATCATAAATCATTGTAATATTACATCTCATCACAGTATCATTACTGTCGTATCATAAATCATTTTAATATTTCTAATCACAGCATCATTACTGTCATATCATAAATCATTTTAATATTACATCTCATCACAGTATCATTACTGTCATATCATAAATCATTTCAATATTACATCTCATCTCAGTATCATTACTGTCGTATCATAAATCATTTTATTATTTCTCATCAAAGTTTCATTACTGTAGTATCATAAATCATTTTAATATTACGTCTCATCACAGTATCATTACTGTAGTATCATAAAATCATGTTAATATTACATCCCATTGTAGTATCATTACTGTGGTATCATAAATCATTTTAATATTACATCTAATCACAGTATCATTACTGTAGTATCATAAATCATTGTAATATTACATCTCATCACAGTATCATTACTGTCGTATCATAAATCATTCTAATATTACATCTCATCACAGTATCATTACTGTAGTATCATAAATCATTCTAATATTACATCTCATCACAGTATCATACTCATATCACTGTTGCATCATAAATCATACCCTAATATTCTCAGCATTGTTGTATCATACATATTGTATATATAATTGCTTATAAGAGTCAAACTGCAAACTGCACAGACCCAGATCTGCTATCACATAATGTGCCGGCACATCTGTGTCTATGCAGTTTGTTCAGAAAAAACAGTATATAAAGGTTGTTATGGTTGGGGTGGCATGCTCCCAATATTTTATTTAAACTATTATAGAAGTTCCACCCAGGCTCAGTTTTGGCTGGAAGTTAAATTAGTGAAAGATACATGTGAAGCTCCAAGCCCCTCAGTTAGCAATGCCAATGGTTAGATGGTTAAATATACAAAAAGGTTGAAGTTCAATGAATAACAATTTAATAACAATTCAATAATCAAATGATTCAAATTCCCAATAAGAGCCCTTCCGCTCAACACTGTAATAGTCTACTGCATCACTTTATTAGCAATGTGAGATCGATTTCCACCTGTCCTTGTATTCTACTCATCTGTTGTATGTTTCTCTCTTCTATTTCTCCCTATTTATTCTTTTCATCCTCCCCAACTTTCTCCAAATTCCTTCTCCTCCTCGACTTCTCTATACCCTTCTCCTCCTCCTCCAAATTCTCCTCCAGACTCCTTTTCCTCCTCCTCCATCTTCTCTCCACCAACTAGATTTTGGTCAACTTTGACTATTTCAGCTAGTCTCACTTTCGTCTCCAACTCTTGAAGACTCAGGACTCAATCAAACCCAAAGTTATGTGTCCCCTAAAAAGCTTCCTTTTCAAAGCTTTTTCTTTCCTTAGAATCTAACTCTCTAAGTTTTACTGCCAAATTATGAGTGGCTCTCTCAGGGTAACCCTTTTGCTCAGCAATCTTCCCAGGCTAAGCTAGCTAACCAATACTACAATAAATCAGTGCAATGCTGCAATAGCAGATCAATCTGATTTGAAATGTTCAAGAACAGCTGACATGTGCACATACAAAATTGTTGATACAGTGTTAGTATTTAGGGATTTAAGGCCAAATGCAGGATGTTTTTGAGATGTTATAAGTAATAAAGGGATAAAAGGTGGTCCATGATGTCTTTTGAGCCTTTGAGAAAAACTGGCTAACCTTTGGCAGAGGGGAGATAAAAATGGAGAGACCAAACATAAAAATTGATTTCTGCAGACATGCAAAGTATTTTGATTTTTGTTATGTTTATTTATTACTGCATTGTTTAATAAATTTAGAGAATTACTGAGCAACAGCTCCTATATATTTTGTTCATGTCAAAATGATACAACATGTACTTTCTCCCAATCTCCGTGGGGTGAGCATAGCTTCAAGGAGTATTGAAGCGCCGTCCCAGCAACTGGAAAACTGAAGTTAGAATTTCTCTGCATGCTGAGCATGGTTGTCATCTTGTTATAACAATGTAATGCTGATAAAGAGAGGGCATTCTCCATTCTTCACAAAATACAAAATTATATAAATGGAAAGAGTCAAGCTTAATAATCACAGTGAATGTTATCAGTAGTTACCAGATAGTTATATTGTGGAGGAAATGAAAACTGCTATTGGATTTTATATCAAAATAATCTTTGCAATGATCTAGAAGATTAATCAACAGTATGCTGACTCATATTAATTATTTTACTAATAATTCTTATTGTATTAATTATTATGGCATCAATTACTTATTATTGTAGCATTTTCCATCAGAATCCAGATCTGATTCATGTTTAAATCTTACAGTTTTATTATAGCATGAAGAAAGAATAAATATAATGGCAAAACAATATGCTTGTTTTGTTTTCAATCTCTTAAAATGTAAATTCATGCTGATAAAAACATGCTGGTTTTGAAGTCAATCAACAGATCATACTTTGTAAATCTAATGGTTTGAAATCCTGGTTGTTTCACAGGCATGCTGTCTGACAAGCTGCTAGTACACCTGAAAATCCCACGCTGCTCACAAGCTTGACCAGCAATAGAATTAGCTGGCAGTCCATAGAAATGTTTTGGATTTGAGTGACATATGGCAATATGCTTATCCAATCTTGAAACCAACAGTGACTTTCCCAAAAATGTGAAAGGTGGGTCTCCTAGGTCAATACGGGGAAAAATACTGAAATGATATTTACTTGTTTAGTATTGGACACAAATATGATAATTACCTAAGCAAACTGAGATTCATATCAAAGAAAGATAAAGAAACCAAACTGATTATCAAGTAGCGGAATGTTTATAATCTATACCTTGACTCCTCAAGCTCATAATAAAATCATTTTCTTTGCCAAAACATTAGATTTATTATGCTGACTGACATATGAGAACATAGCCAAATACATATTTTGTGTCAATTTTCATTCTTTCAATTATTTAAATCAATTAAATTAAATTAAATTTTCACCTACATGCACTTTATAATTCTGGTGTGATAAATGCCAACCTTGACAGAACTATAATTTAGCACTTTTGTTATCTACGCTGTATATCTGTTTATGTTGTTTTTTTTTTTCAATTAGTTCAAAAAATAATTGATTTCCAGTCAAAAATTGGCTGTCAATCTGCTGGGGATTTCCAATTTACATAATAATTTGCTGATATCTTCTTTATCTTTTTTCTGAAACTGTCCATTACATTTTTTAGAGGTATGGTGTTATCACTGCTTTTACAATACATGTACAGTACAATTCCTTTCCTGAAAACATAATTTCCCTCAATTACACATCAGATGAAATAACTGCAAAATGTCATTTAAAAACTGTCACCCACTGTAATATAATTTTCTATTCAAGGTGTGGAGATATTTCTTTAAATCTATTGCAAGCACCATGGCTTTCTTCATAACCATTGGCCAAAGTTTGATTTTAATAAAGAGCATTGAAATCCATTTCACATACCAAGAATAAAATTAAATTGGTAAATCCTTTTCATGTGCTACTAACACCAGTAATGACTTTCATTCTATTAGCAGTGTCCAAAATGGGTCCTGACTTCCTCCCATCAAGCTTGCATCCACTTGTCATATTTCCATGCACTCCTCCATTTACTAGTCAACCATCTCTTGCTATGGTGATATGGACCATTGTCATGCCAACACTTTAATCTGGGCTTTCCATTGCTACCTGAAAAACCCTATGCAGGTATGCCTTGTACAGGATAATTAGGGACTTGAAGCAGAGCATAAGGTTTCACAATTAGAAATCTTCTAAAAGAGGACAATTAGAATCTTCTGGATGAGTTGTTGGCATGGCAACCCATTCAAAATAGCAAGCTTAAATACTAATTTGCAGTTAATAGCTGAACATTTGGATTAGCTGGTTAGTCTAACCGATTTCAGCCACAGTTAATGTGTTCTCAACTGAAAATTGTTCATTAGAAGTAAAAGCAATTTCAATGAATTATCTGACTTTTGCATTTAAATCAAAGAAAAATAATTCATAACCTAAAATGAAATGTTCAGTTTGAAGCATCATGTAGCTTGAACTATATTTAAAATGTTCTTATATTCATAAATTCTTAAGAAAAGTATTGTACAAATGTGGAAGATGAAGAAAAAAAACATTTTCTCAATGTTTACTATCAATATAAATATGGAACACCCATTTTCATGTCTCAAACCTCACCCACCCCACCCTGCATTTTCAATATAGAGTGAAGAAATGGTTTGATGACCCATAAATATCAATTGACAACCATGCAAATATCAAAATAGATAATAACCATGTATTCCTTCAATATACCTGCCAACCTTGGGGTCTTTTATAGACTGAAAAGTCTGTTTAATGGTCCCATTTAGGGAGGGGGCCCTCAATGTGTGTGACCCAAATTAACAACACTGTACAATTGACAATAAGTTAGTTATTCATATATGCCCATACAAATGATTGGAAATTCATATCTGAAAGCCCAAAAATATGTTTTCTTTGAAGCCATGAGTACATTTCCAAACATAAAAATAGCAGTTATACATAGTGTAGTGCTCTTCATCTCACTTATGTAAACTCTCTCTTACAAAACACCAGCCACACAGATATTAAATAAAAGACCATGTTTCTGCCTTAAAATCCATTGAACTGTGGACTACTGTATTAATTTATTATCCCTTCATGCAGCCTTTATGCATCAGGAGGTAGTACACTAGTTTGGACCTATGTGATAACATCGTCAGTGATGTGACTGAACCAGGATCTCACACCAGTAGATTTATAAATTTTCATCAGTAGATTGGCTGCTAAACCAATATATTTTTTTAATGGCATAAATTTTATGTTCTTTAAGAGGACTGAAATTAAAGTACATTTTTTGCCATAATTTGTATTCTCTTCATGGAAAAATAAATCAGCAAGTTTTGAACATAAATTGGATTTAGATTCTGATGACAATGTTACTATAATAATCAATTAACATCAGTCAATATATTGTCAATAACTGAAAAAGGAAGAGCTGTTTATCTTACAATTCACTGCAAACTTTTTTAATGACATACAATAGGATTTTTAGTTTTCTTTACAAGATAACTGTCAGGTGACCACTGCTGACATTCACTGTAATTATTACGCTTCACACTTATCAGGCTCTCAATAGTTCTCTGGTCCATATCTCCCTGTGAACCACTTTGTATTTTGCAAAGAATGGATAACGTTCTCTTTGTATCAGCATTAGAACTTTGTAATGACAGGACAACTATGCTCAGCCTGCAAATAACTGTACTCTTCAGTTTTTCTTGTAGCTGACTTTGTGAGATGCATGATTGCTATCCATTAGTCCTCCAAGTTATGTTCACTCCATGGAAGAAGTTTCTGACCTGGAACTGAGATATATGTCTGAGTCTCATCCTCAAGGAACTCTTTCTCCTTTTGACTCAGATCTCAAAAATATGTTGACCAGTTTCACCACTGTACATTTAAAAAAACAGAAGAATGATTTAGACTTTAAGTAAACAATGAAAAAACTACTTAGTCCAAAGTGTCTGGCAAAACTATTTATTATGGTCAGTCTATCCATCTTATCTCCCTTCTGACAATGGCTGGCTGATTTTCACCAAAGGCTCAGAAGACAACAGGGCCACCTTTCATTCTTTTATTACTTACAACACTTCAAAAGAAATGCCATGCTTGGCTTTAAACTTCCCTATTACAATGTTAAGGCAATTAATTAACAGCTTGTTGTGTACAAATTTTGATCATTTTCTGCAATGCACCATTGCAATTGTCAGTGTACCGGTGGAGCATTTCCAGTCCCCAGTAGTCTTGTTTTGACTGATTTTTCTGTCCCCAGTAGTCATGTTTTGACTGATTTTTCTGACGTGTTGACAGAACACATAAAAATGCAGTGCATGGGTTTTTAAACTAAATTTTTACAAAAATTCTTTGCAATTTTCAAAAGCAGTAGATTTCAAAATGGTACATATGATAGATAACCATAAAAATAGTATTTTTTTTGCCTAATACCAGTAGAATCACATGTATGCCATCATTTACAATACAACAAAGTGGATGGCATTACTGAAAAAGAGAAAGATGTAGTTCTGCAATCATACCAAATAATGAAGACTTTCTACTTATGTTGAAAAATACAGTGGAAATAAATGTAATTTTCTTGATTATTTTTTAAGCAGAAAATTACAGGTTGGGCATCTGGAGCTTGTGTCCTGGATTTAAGACTTTTTGCCATTAGATCTATAGCAGACTAGTCCAAACTGCACACAGTCAGATGACCCTTTGGAGTAAAATGGGACCAGGACATAACAAGTGGGTCCAATAAGCAAAAACAAAAGATGTCCAATATTCACTCTATTGCACAAGCATAGGCCAAATAGCCTACTGAAAATAGCATCTTTTGCACACTTAAGCATTTGGCAATATGTAAATCTTTTGGAAACAAACATGTTTTGGATAAAATCAGAACTAAATTTTTAAAAAGGCTTCCTGGCCCCATTTCAGGTGAAAATGAAAAAGAATCTCCTGGAGAAAATGAGTAAATTTGTAGTTAATGACTTTGCTGCTCCTTGAAGTTCACTGGAGGGTTTGAAGGTGATGCAAATGTCATTAGCATCCAACTTTTCACTCATCAGAAACTGGATAGAACTGATGTTCAAACTTCCCCACAGGTCTTGTTGAATTTTTCTCAGCACTTAAAATAATCTTTCTCCATCTGCCTTGATGCTGGGTGGTATTATGGTGTAATCATATACAACAGAAAGACTAATGTTTATATGGTGTTTGCAGTGTGTGTCAAGTATGAAATGCTGCTGCTACACTTCTCAAGGTCAAACTCCATCAACTATAAGTTCTGACATTTAGTTTTGCAAGAATCATCCTTTCCTGAAAACAGCCATAGAAATTTCCACCAATGAAATAGCTCCAACTTAATTCCAACTAAATGTTGTATTTTTGGAATTGTGTAAAATTCAGCTTTAGCAAAACTTTACCACTGATCATAAGCAAATAAATCTTTAATAATGAGAACTTAAACATTCTCATTACAGCAACAAAGTGTAATACATTTTGTTTTTTCCTAAGCAATCTCTGATTTACCAAACTTCAAACAAACTGGGCTGTTCCAACTGTGTACTTTACCCATGCAAATTAGCTTGATGAGCTCTCTGACAGCAATGCTAAAGGTCCATCAAGCACAAAATCACCCTAGCCATTGTCAGTCAATAAAGTGATCTGTGGAATTGTTGTTTATTCTAACTGCCTTTGTCTTTAAAATGCCTCTATGAAAATTAACAATATAAACTGCCCACTGGTGATAATTTTCAGTAATATAGTAGATTGGCACCATTTTTATTTAGAACCAAGTAGACATCATAAGAAGTCTCTTGGTGAAAACCTCAAAATGACATTACTTTCCATTCAGAGGGCAATGTGATAATATTTTCAAGATGGTTCCTATGGTGGCCATATTGGATATGAGATCAGCACCATTTTCACTGAAGACCAACTATAAATGAAACAAGTTTTCAAGATGTGTCGGTCATTTTCATTTAGGACAACTAGACATATTAGAAGCCTTCTGGAGAAAATCCCATGTTGATATTACCTTCCAATTCAAAGTAGTGATAACAAGATTTTCAAGATGGCCACTAATGTGACCAATGAATATCTGAGCAACACAATATTCATTTTCAGGATCAAGTATACCTTGGGATGAAGTATGAGAGGAATAGAGATAACAAACTTGTGCTAACTGACAGATGACATTGGATGATGGACAATATGTGTGTGTGTGTGTGTGTGTGTGTGTGTGTGTGTGTGTGTGTGTGTGTGTGTGTGTGTGTGTGTGTGTGTGTGTGTGTGTGTGTGCGTGCATGTGTGCGTGCATGCATGGATGCATGGATGCATGCATACAAGCCTTGTGTAACTAGCAGCATTTCATAAGCCAGATAAATCAAAATCATACCAATACATTCTCTCTTGGGTAATTTTAACATTGGTCAAATTTCTTTAATATACTATTTCCACAGTGTTAGCTACTGCTGCATATTCACACATCTCCTTCTATAACTGGGAAAAAAAATTATAACATTAATATTGTCAAGATATGAACAATACAAAATATGTAAAATTAAATTTCTATATATACTTGTGTATGTGATGGGTTCAACTGGACACAACAAAGACTATGAACTGCTGACAATAATGCACTGATATATTAAGGCATATGTTGTTTCATCTACTGATTATTCATAATAAACCAATATATCCAGATATGCCAGTGCTTTATAGAACATCAGATCTGGTTCTGTGAAGTCAGCAGTTGGATCATATCATGTATATGAGTATATATGGTAATTAAAACTTGCAAACAGGGGCCCCCGAGTGGCCGAGTGGTCTAAAGTGCTCACCGTTCCGGATCACTGCCATCTCACCTCTATCTGTGTGGGTTCGAGTCCAAGGCACGGCTAGCGTGGGTACGTGGGAAAGCCTGCCAGTAGCTTCTCATGGGTCGGTGGTTCTTCCCTGGGTTTTCCAGGGTTCTTCCTCCACAAGTTATAGAGGCCGCCATGTATAGCCTATCTTGTGCTGAAAAATGGTGTTAAACCCTAGAACAAAACAAAACTTGCAAACAAAACACAAGAAATAAAGCTCTCTAATGAAATCTGAAAAAATAACTTCCTTTTTTTATTGTATAACTGAGTCACATAAATATTACCAAGAACAAATGTAATAGCTGTTCAAGACAGCAAAGTGTTGCCTTTACAAAAGTTAGGGTGAAAAGAAGTAGTTTACTAAAAAGTTCATAAAAAAAAACAAAGTAGCGAAAGGTCACCGGTAAACAAGTTTTGAAAACAGGAGTCCAGTACTCTAACATGTTCATGTACATTAAAGTATAAAATTTCACAAAAGTATGGACAGTTCTTTGAGAAATGGACCTAAATACATGTAGATAGAATTAAGTAATATGAGTACTGTATGGAGGCAACTGTTACCTATTAGGCACAATAGTGTAAATATTCTACGAACAATACCTACAATTTATCAAGGTTCACATGAGGATAGTACAGATATGAACTGTAACAATGTCACTGAGCCCAGCTTTCGCTAAGTGGTTCGGCTTACTTGCTTCATATTTGCTAATCTCGTGAACATTGCCTGTAGAGCAGGGGTCCACAACCTTTTTCGGCCAAGGGTCAGATTGCATTTTCTAAGACCACTCGAGAGCCACAAAAAAATAATTTCTTAAACATTAATTACTGTTCACAGGCCAGATTTCTGTGGTGTTTAAATTTGCCCTGAGTTCCAGACAGAACATGTTTACGGGCCGGATAAGGCCCGCAGGTCAGAGGTTGTCCACCTCTGACACTTTACAAACCCCCAAATTAATATACATCCCCAAAATTAATACACATCCTCAAATTAATACACATCTTAAGAGTGTCTTCCATGAATGTACTGAGATGTAAATAGTAACATTATTTCCTGATTGTTTAATCAAATAATACATGTCTACATTCAGAATAAAATCTTTACAATGCACTCTCAGAAGTACCAACATGCAAATTGGCCAGTTACTTGATTTCAGACAACCATATTCATTTTTTGGATCTCAAATGGTTAGGGATCCAAAATTACCCCAGGCTCCTTCCCATTGTGGCATCATTTCACCTTAAATTAATTGGTAGATGAGGATCACATTGTAGTTTAACCCAAAAATAATTTTTAAAATGTCTAACATGCCTATTGTACCCTAAAAGAGATTTCTTCCAATTCAAGTTTGTGCTTGCCAGGCAATCCAACATGGCATAAATGGCCATCTCAGTGACAACCTCTTAACTAAGTGAAAGTATTACACAATTTATTACTCAAATTAGGTCCTCTTAAAACCCAATTTGGTTTTAAATTGGGGGAAAAAGCCAGTTGTAAATCAGATTTCTGCATTAGACCTGTCAGCCCAAATCTCAAAGTCTAGCAAAATTCCACGTCCTGTATAACATTTCTACCACAGAACCACTTGAAGCAAAGCTGAAATAAAATACAATCACGACACAGGTATAAAAATCATATTAAATAGTGATCAGAACAATATCAACACCTGAACTGATAAGAAGCTATTAGACAGAATTTCCCTCTTTATCTAGGGTAAACAGCATTAGCTCCCAGGGACAGACCCTTATCACTATGTAAGGAAATTAATAAGCTTTTTATGACTATAAAACAAGATTCAAGTTATGGTGTGATGATACACTATTTGACACACCGAATGTGAATTTGGTATGCCTATCCAACAAAAAAATAAGACAAAAAAAGTAAAGGGAAATTGAAAACACATATTTATATATGTTTCAAAGAAATTTGTTTATAACCTCTTTATGATGCCACATAGTACAATTTTAAATTTAAATTTTAATATTTAAATGTGTTTTTCTTAGCACAAAAAGGCCACCAATGGCAATATGGCCAGAATGCAAACCTTGAAGTTATATTTATATTTATTCATGGTGTACAAATCATTTTAAATTTTTTTTATATACACCTGAACAAGAGACTGACATATCTAACTAAAAACTTGTTTGACTCTATGCTGTCTGATAAAATGACTGAAATGCAAACACTAACCACACAACATGAGCTCCACCCAAAGTTAGGTACAAATCAATGAACCATGCCCATATAGGTCACAGTGATCTGGTTTTTACTGATATCTGTAACACTCTTCATGCTGCAGTTACATACCAAGTTATGTGACTCCACAGGTACCAATGCCTGCAGTTACATACCGAGTTATGTCACTCCACAGGCACCAATGCCTGCAAAACAGCTAGATGTAATTACAAAGGTTTACAATAATCACTTGACTGAAAAATATCAGTGACCTAATTTTCACTGAGAGGCATAGTACTCCACAGGACACATCTAAACACAACAGTTATATCAGACTGAGTAACAGTGACTGACAAAAGACCTAAATGCATGTCCTAACCAAAGTGTTAATGCCAGATGGCTGAATGGTACGACATCAACAATCCATAAGCAAGAACTGCTTCATAATCTGGCCCAAAATCTCAACAAGGATAGAATCTGAATAGTTCCAAATGAAATAAAAGAGACAATAAGAATTCAACAAAATACTACACATCACCTTAAGTGCTGCAACAAGGACTCAGGAAACCTAGACTCCAAGCTGAGTAGGTCTTAAAATAGTCCATCTTTGGGACTAGAGTACTCAAACAAAAGAGGAGACAACTCCAATGACAACGTGGGGACATGCTATTTTCTGTTTGTATTTCAAATTAAATCAATAAGGTTACACTTGAAATGATCGTATTCTTTCATGCATGTCATGTACATATTAGGTCTATATACAATACTATTTCTGAAAAAACAAAGGAGGGTGCTTCAATACAACGTATTTTAAATAATACTAATTTTTTCAAGCTAGGGCCTAGCTATGAAACATCAAGCTTGTGAATTTCACAGTGCATGTTCTTATAGTCTGTATTTTCCTTAAATGTACAGCTTTTTAAAAATTAAAATACCTCCATTTAATTATCATTCTCATGACTATTAACATGTTTAAAAAAATAAACAGTTTGCAGTGCTTTCTTTTTCAGGGGTGATGGTTACCAAAGGCAACACTTGGTATGACCCTGTGTTATGACTCTGTGGTCTTAAATTATCAAACAGAAAGTGAAAATAACAACTGAAGTAAAATTCAACAACAATTTTTTCTCTCTAAGTTATAAAGTGAAAATTTAAAAGGCACTTACAGTATTTTGAATTAAATCCCACATCATTCTATATGTTGTATCCCAAGTCCCAAAGTATAAAATAGTCTGCATGAATTCCAATAATCTTGAATGTCTTGATGTACCACAATGATGTAATCCAGAATGTCTTTGAATGATTTCTCAATAATCCCAAAGTACTATTGATCCAAACAGTCAATGAGCATTTTCTAATTCCAATGAATAATTTAAACAAATAATTCCTCTCAAATTACAATTGAACTACAAACTCTTATCACAGATTCCCAAAGACTGATATGAAACAGGAACAAACAATTCTTTAATGAACCTCCCCACCTGACCTGTGACACAACAGAATTTTCTGGAATTCCCAAATTTCCAATGGACAATTCCACCAAATTGTCAACATGTTCAATCCTGGAATATTCTAAGTTCATGAACAAGGATAGGCCTTGAACTTAAATTTAAGTAAATATCTGTTTTTAACAAAATGACAAAAGTCAGGTAGAAAAACTCTACCTCTATTATGGACAAAGGTCCTGCACAAAATATAAATTAAATATATATAACATATGTTTTAAGCTTTATTATGGATATCATGTGTTTGGCTTATAACATTTGCAGTTTCATGCCTACAGCATAGTCTGTTTATTTTTCTGTAATAAATAATGCTAGCCCATCTTCTCAGGAATCACTTACCCTCCCCAGATATGGTTGGACATGATAGCTATGATAATGCACATCTGCTGCATAAAATACTGTGCCCTGATTGGTCAATTTAAAATAACATTATATAGGTATATTAGGTCAATATTAATATTCAGAAATATTTAAAAGCATTAAACAAAGATAACATAGGTGTAAGGGATGGGCACTTTATGTGAAGTCTTATGAACACAAGTATCAAAGGGTTTTGATACAACTAAACATGGCTGACATGGATTCTACTCACAGCTGAACCTCAAGGTGATTTAACCCTTTCAACACCCCTTAATTTACCATTATTCGTTGATCAATTGATCAGCAGTTACTTACATCATCAGGGACTAAAGAAAGCCTTTGATTTGACCAATACAAGTCTTTAATCATGCTTGAATAGTATAGCTGGGTATTGTGAGCCATTTTGTATCATCATATGTACCACATGTGTACTAAACTGAAAAATATACGAGTTAGGTCATATCTGCAAAACAAACATCACTTGTATCACAGCAAATATCTGTTTAGAATAACTCCCATAGCAAGAAAAGAGTTTTTCCTTTAATATGTGACATTTCTTTTAAATATTGACTAAACATTGATTTAATACAGTCATTTTAAGATACATTTATCATCATATTCAAGATACATTTATCATGATATTCAAAATACATTTATATCATATTCAAGATACATTTATGATCATATTCAAGATACATTTTTATCATATTCAAGATACATTTTTATCATATTCAAGATAAATTTATTATCATATTCTGTGAATAGAAGCACTCTGCATGCTACAAACTGTGAAGGATGCCTCTATTTAATAAATATGTAATACAGCATAGTCACTGCAGCCTGAACAGCATGTCACTGTGACCATCATGTACTTTGCATGCAATACTGTGCCCTTTGAATTTCATTAGTATTCATGCAACAGTGTCAGAGAAATGTAAGTAAATGCAAAAAACAGAACATATTCACTGCTGTTAGATGGAGGTTGCTCTGATTTACTTTTACTAGCAACATGAATAACACTCCATAAGATGAAAGGACCTAAAGTTTCATGACTGCAAAATTCAAGTTTTAAAAAAATACTGCAAAACGCAAAATTCATGCCTAAGCCAACAACTCCAAACCTTGTTTTTTTCCACATGCTTCACAGAGAAGACAAAAATCAAAGCTCAAAGGAGCTAAAATATAACTGCCACACAAAGGACTGCACATAATAAAAGGCTTTCACACATTGCACATAACAAAACGGGAACACCTGAGCTTCCAGCCTGAGCCATGTTTTGGGTGGTGTAGAGCCTAACAGCAAATCTTAAGGATATAACAGATTACATTGGCATAAACAATATCAGGCATTAGCTGATGAAAGTTTTGAGAAACATTACTGGAGATCGTTTCCCATCTCAGTGGGGGTGATTAAAATTATTTTAGTACCAGGGACAAGCTGTTATGATCAGTACATTCATTATCTTATATTATGAAGGTAAAATGTTTAAATCATTTCTCGCAATACCTGCAGTACCTAGGTGGTATCCATGTAAACCAAAATTATTCTTTTACAATGATCTAGAAATCCACCTAACCAAATGGTAGGCCAGATTTCTGGGAACATCTTGGCAATCTATCCAGAGTGAAATCTATTCAGTAAAATAAATTTCAACTATTGTGAAACAGATTAATAATAGATACTGTCTGCAAATTTTAATTAATTAATTAATGAATTTAAGGCAACTAAATAAAATATTATTTTTTTTAATTTTTTACTTATAATTAAATTAATTTTCATTTGCTACATTGGTACACAGTCCACCATCAGGGTTAACCCAACACATATGGCAACACAGTGAAGCATAACAAACAAGTTTCATACACATGATTCTACCAGCAGTAGGACAAAACTACCTATTTGAAGTCTACTTTAAAACTTAAAATATTTATTTTTATATTTGGTGAGCCCATTAGTAATTTTACATTGCTATCCAAGCACTTTAAAGAAACCAGTCACAATCATTTGCTAATAATCGGAAATGTTCCAACAGTGCAAAGACCAGCGCATCAATGCATGTTCAGTAATCTAATGGTAAATTGTTACACAACAGCTGACATTTGGAGAGTCAAGGCCAAAGGCAGGATATTTTATGAGAAGTTCTATGTAAAATGGTTTCAAAGGTGGTCCATGATCAATTGTGAGTCTGTGAAAAATCTGTGAGTCTGTGAAAAATCAACTGACCTTTGCCGGGGTAGAGATAAATAGGAGAGACAGAGGTAAAAATTATTTTGGCATAAACATTTGAATAAGCATTTTGATTTTTTGTCTTGTTTAATTGTAATAGCATTTTTCAAGCTGTGTGAAGAGGAATATTTAATGGACGCTCTTATATTTATTTAATCAATTGATGTCAAATGCTGAAATTTGCACTTTCTCTCAATGTTAATAGACCAACAGTTAAAAAATATTACAAGTTCAACAATGCTTGCAAATCAGAATTTAAGTTGGTGCAGGCAGTAGCAAAATTCCTGAGTTTTGCATATTGTGTTTAAAGCAAAGTCAATTTTAAGAAAACACATGCAGATGCCACTGTATAGGGAACAAATAGATCAGAAAACTAATGACAGCCTGTTCAGTGCAATACCTGATAATAACATCAGTGGACAGCCAAGCAGCAAACTTGTTAAGGAAATTTAAAATGCTTATGGATTTTATAAACACTGCCATCAGAATCTGAAACTTTCAGCTTTATAAGAGAATACATATTATGGGAAAAAAACAATCTGGCAAAATTTATGCCAATTCCTGCTGATTTAAAAATCAATGATCTCATCAAAGTCTTAGTGACTTGACATCTTGGTTCTGTCACACGTATGAAGTTACAAAGTTTAGATACTGACGTCTTTTATCAGTATAGAGAATGCAACATACAGCCTTCTAGCAGGAAGAACATACTGGAAAAATATTCATTCTGGGGCCACCAGGACAAAAACATGCACCCATAATATTGGCTTAGCTGACAATATCAGCACCAGTTGTCTGATAAAGGGGCAAACAGAAGGCTGCTTCTTCACCTCCTGTCATGGACATTGTTCTCCTGCTAGGATACAACATAACAACCCAAGATTGTACAAGACTATTAGGGCTGAAGGATTACAAGTCCTTGCTTGACAATTTAAAATATTTTCATCGTGAAGACTGACCAACACATATATAAGCCTCTACTTGCAAGTGTGACAGTTTGGATGATAAAAAGGCACGTTTTCCTGGCTGCCTTAGCTATTTTAAAAATCTAGAAGAGGAGAAAGGATTTCTAAAGGCATCAAGTTTTGACAAACGAATTTTGGTCTTAAAGATTATATTCACTTTTTATTACCTGTATGCACACCAAAGACAGTGGAGAAGGAGGAATAAAAAGATGATGCCTCATAAATCTAAGCTTGCCAGTAGCTTCTCGTGAGTTGGTGGTTCTTCCCAGGTTCTTCCTCCACCATTAATACTTGCTGCCATGCATAGTCTATTGTGTGCTGAAAAATGGCGTTAAACCCCACAACAACAACAACAACCTTCTCACATTGACCTTCATTTGATTAAACAGTAAATTGGTGCTCAAGCATCAAACATACTGGTTATTTATAGGAAACCTTTTCATTTAGATCATTGAATAAAATGAGTGGGTAGCACTTTTATCGCCTTGGAGGCTGGAGGGAACAGCGGTAATCCTTTGCATATCTATGGTCCCATGTTCAAGTCTTTGTAATAGCACAAGAAAGCAAATGTGACTTTCTTGAATAGGCCAGTGGTTATTAACTGCTTGTTCAGTGACCATTTCCATAATGATCAGAAACATCTGAGCCATCCAAATTATCTTGTTAGATTTGGTCTAATTTAATGCTTTATTGCACAATAACACAAGAAGGCCATTTAGTGCCAAGGCGATTGGAGTACGGTAAACTGATTTGCACATGGACACACCAAGGTAGCTGACCTGGGCTGATCCAAAGGTAAGATTCAAAGTGCATCCATACAGACTAAGTTCTGCATGCTAACCACTTACCTACCACAGTACCTGCCTTGTTAGTTGTCTCCTATAACCTGCAGGAAAGTACATTTGGCCTAATATTTGCATAATGAATATCAAGTAAATAATAACTGAAATACTGTTTTTGCTTTTACCCATCCTGGAAGTTGTAGGTCAGTTGTTTATTTGACCCTATAAAGCTGTTATTTTAGTGGTATGATTTATTATGATCTGTAATAACTTTATCAGTCAGGTCAAACCCAAATCAGTGTCTATTTCATTTTATCTTCTCTCAACTCAGACCACTTAAACTATGTGCCATATTCACACTGAATTACTTGAACCCTATTGTTTAATAATACAAGTCTAACAGCTACCCAAGTCTGCACAGGATGTTGGGGTTGAAGGTCACATGGATTGAGTTCTTAATTGGTATTTTTAATAGCATATCAACACAACAAAGACTATGTTGGGAGAGAACAGTCAAAATTAAGTTTCTTGCTCTAGGCATATTATGACAGTCAACCTGGAGTCAAGGACTGGTCTGGGCTGTATTCAAACCCCAATCCATCTGGTCGCAAGTCAAAGACTCTAACCATCACGGCTCCCAGTGACAAGGAAATTTGCTGCATACATTCAGGTGTGCTTAGTGTTTACGGGTGAACCAGTAGCATCAATGCTTGAAACTTGCACCTTGTGTGTGTCTTATTTGAAACACAAGATTTCATCTATTAGCCTTTTTCACATACTTTTGCCCTCACCATTCTTCCTTTATCAAGTAATTACAATGAAATCCAAAATGTTTAAGATCTCAGCCTTTCAGACATATACCCAGATTTGAAAGGAAGAAAGGGGGCAGAGAATCTTAAGAAGGAGAATGTTTAGTCTGACCGAATAAAGGCAAGTTTGTTTGAAGTCTGAAAACAAAGAGGTTAAGGTAGTCAGAAAACATGTTCTTGCATTTACTACAGCCATCACCACCATAATGCAGTGAATGCTTGATTTAACGTAAATTGAAATTTAAGACAAATGATACCAGGTATGAACTGGACAGATTTAGTGTCACCACTGTAATTAACAGTGGCACCTTGATGCAACTTAAACACCAGGAGTTAAGAAACAACCACTGCCGACATGAAGGAAATCTGGAATTTAGTATTTAAATATTAACAAATATTATAATTTCTATGTTAAAGAATTTAATTATCAGTTATAGCCTTGGGTAACTGAATATATGAGTGACCACATCCAATTCAAGTTAATTGTGGGAATTTGAGTCGAGATTTCAAGTTCCATATTGATTCCTTTACAGTAAGCTAAGCCTACTGATCATAAACAGTGGATTAGAGCACAACTATTATATTTTCAAGATAAATTAGATATATATTTTTTGTGCCAAATCATTTTATTCACATGTAAAGGTATGCCCCTCACTTGCATGGAGTGTGGGTTGATTGGCAGATTGTACCTTCTTTCAATGTGTCCGCTTTATTCGGTTCTTGTTATCTAGGAGATGATCGCCCTCGGTGTTATTGCCCAGACTGAGTAAACTTATAGGTGGAATAAATAGAGATCTGAGCAGATATATAGAACAGAATGACACGAGTCCCCATACGAAAAGAATAAAAATTTAATCAATTACATTAACACTGGAGATAATACAATACATTAGGAAAATACACATCTTTAGAATAAATCTTTCACCGAATTTCAAAACACAAATATATTTATAAAAATAGCTTTACTGATAGAATTAATGATATGCTCGAATGAACAGTCAAAGTCATTGCCTTGTACAATTGCATAACCTGCTTAGCTCTGGTTCCCTCCAATTTTACTGTAGCTGTTCTCTGTCCTTTTGCCCCTTCTTTCCTTCCTTTTTCTTTCTCCTCTCCAACTGTTCTACTGCTTCGCCTCCCTTCGGTCCGCTTTCTTTGTGTGGTTAGGTGGTTACGTAAGCATGTAGATACACAGCTACCTGATTGCGTCAGTGCATAGGTACATCTGAGGATACATCGGAAGAGCTATTTTCCACTGTGATATCAATGTTTTTCTCTACTACCAGCAAAATTGTGACTGTTGAACTTTCCAGCCTCCGGTCCCTTGGACAAGTGTTTTACGAGAGAGAATATCTTTCAAATTCCTCTCGGAGTCCACGTACATTTACTCTTGCAGCAAAGTTTAGACTGATTAGATTTTTTCGATGTGGTGATCTTTAAAACTAAGAAATTTAGTGTGGGAAACATGCCCCTTATTTACTGTAACCACTCAGGATTAAATATATTTACCACCTTTTATAACTAGGCACCAAATCTGGGGTCAGTTTGACCTTCCACATTGTGACTAACGGTTTAAGGAAATTTTCAATTTTTGACAGTTCCACTATGAAATCGAAGTTTACCTGTGTCCCTAATAGTCCATCTGGCTGCTATATAAACAAAAGTGTAATTAGCCTCACTACCGTTCCCGACCAGACATTTAGAAATTCTTGCAGTATAGTGATTTAACAAGTGCCTGTCTCCATAAATCGAATTAATTATTCTCTGGTCTCAAACTAAGGTATTCTTCATAGATCAGGAGAAATTTGCTCCCTCACATTGCAAATACAAGAACATTTTTTCAATCTTATCTTCATTTTGGTAAAATCTGTAACTATGTCTCCTCACATTATATGCTACAGTAGTATTTTTTTGTAGGATGGTCTCCCAAAAATGCATCATGTTCATATTTAATCATGATGTGGCTGACTGTTCACAAACATTTTATTGTCCAAATACAAACCTGGACATGTTTAATAATCAAACTTCAGTTAATAAAAGAAACAAAGAAACCCAAATTAATTCAGCTGTGCATATAAGTGCTTTTCTTAACTGAGAATGATAATGAAAATTACAACTGAAACTGATTATAGTTACTAATCTTACTCCCAAACTTCTGAGGTAATAACAGTTACTAGTAAGAGAAAGAGCCAGTAGAAATAAAATTTTGCAAGTTGCAAGTTGAAATTTTTTCTCCATTCTTTAAAAAGTGCAAGTTGCAGAAAAAGATACATTCTTGCCCCATGACATACCAAGAAAAATGACACTGGGAAATAGACCACATAAAAACTTGAACACTGCGGTTAATCAAGATCATGGATGGGTGCACTGAAGGACTTATAAATGGATATGCATACAGAGAGCAAAGTAATTGCATATACTGGCTGAGACACGCACATAGACAACAAAGAAATCGGATTGGTGGCAGAAATAAAATCTGTGGAAAAAATGCCAATTCCACAATGCCCTGACAAATCTGCATATGTGGCCTGAGATCAACTTGAGAATACTTTGCAGTACTGTAAAACTTGTCTTGAAAGACCACTGCTATGCAAGACCACCTGTACTGAAAGACCATATTCTCAAAGCACAGATTCATTGATTATAAAGTGGTATGACCTGTTATGAGAGACCACCTGTCTTGAGAGACCAAACATTTTTGACAGAAAGGATGGTCTTTCAAGAGAGGCTCTAACTACCAAAATCTTGATTCAAGGATGTAAGCAAGATAACTTGTAAATCTAATATATGCAATAATTCCTTGCAGTGCATCAAATAGTTTTCTGACAGGCATACATACAGTATGGTCCACAAGCATATCCCCCATACCAGCTGGCCTACAAAGGCACCACAGTGACAACTTCTCATTTCTGTGTTCCAAATCTCTTCTAAATGGAGTGCTCCTCCATAATAAATCTCAAGAACATCTGTGGCGTGACAAACACACTCTGCATGCTAGACACTATCATAGTGAAAACTTAAACCTATTGTTTGGGACCAGGAAGACAATGCTACCACTCTAAATCTTCTGGAATGAACATCCACTAATCAATACAAATCATAGTTTTTCCCTTAAAAAGTCTCAGGAATTAAAACGGTGAACTGTGGTCCAAAATCATTGCGATCTTTGCCAGGTCTCTTCTTTTAAATGCAAAACATGTAAATCACCCTCATTTAATGAATTGTACAATATAAACTTATGTAAAAATTTGTGTACAAGCATTATGTCAAACCAACCACTGGCTTAAAGGTCTGTTGCTATCAGGTAGTAATTCAAATACATCATCTGACAGTTGTTCCTGATTTCCCCTAAAGCAAGATTTATTTCCTGAGTGAAAACATGCCAGTGATAGCTCACTTATCAATAAATGTACATATCTACAACTGTAACCTTTTTATGATCATGTATACAAAATAAAGCAGAACCTTTCTTTGTACACATCTCCATATAAAGGAGACCTGATCATAGAAGAAAATAGATGAACCCCTTTCCTTGTATTTGCAACCTCTATAGAAAGGCATACGTTCATAAAGAATAACATTGCTGGTCCTTGAGAGTTCTTTATAAACTGGTTACACTTTAGTCCTACCATAAGTACTTTTTCCCATATAAGCTAAATCAAGTTCTTCATCAGGGACAAACACCTTCCAAACAACAAAAAATAACTCCCACATAACATAGAGGCATGAAAACCTGAACTATTTATATGTCTGAATGGCAGTGGAAATCTACAGAAAATGAATTAAATAATGAAACAAATCAAATGAAACAATGTATCAAAATGTGCAAACTATGTTGTGATGGAACAAAAAAACAAAAACTTTTTCACAAATTTGGTACAGGTAAAACCCGTTATAATATGATGCTCAGGGTCCAAAGAATAATACAGCAATATAAGTGGGATTGCATAAACAAATTTTTCAAAAAACTTCCCCATAGAAAATGTACACAGAAATTTCAATGTCATCAGTTTCAACTAACCTCTTGATCATATATCATTTGTTTTGTTCACTGGGTTTCATCAGACATCAAATATACTTCAGTTTTGAATTGTATATATGCCAATAT
Source organism: Sinohyriopsis cumingii (assembly GCA_028554795.2). NCBI lineage: Eukaryota > Metazoa > Mollusca > Bivalvia > Unionida > Unionidae > Sinohyriopsis > Sinohyriopsis cumingii. The sequence goes on from CM068831.1 coordinate 65,461,416, forward strand.
GGTGGAAACAGTGCACATTGAAGTTAAGGCAACATTAAACACAGTGCTGGAATTAAAAATCAGCTAGGGAGATGCATAATCAGCTTTTCCGAGAGCACATATTTAGGATGTCAAAAAAGAGAGGTCACCTTAAATTAAAAAATGGAAGCCATCACATCATAATGAATTGCTTTATAACAGGTTTTACCTGTATGTAAGGATGCAAATGCATAATCAGCTTTTCCGAGAGCACATATTTAGGATGTCAAAAAAGAGAGGTCACCTTAAATTAAAAAATGGAAGCCATCACATCATAATGAATTGCTTTATAACAGGTTTTACCTGTATGTAAGGATGCAAATTTCTATTGATCTATGAAAAGCACATTCCTTTGGGCCATAGAAAAAATTAATTAAATTTATGGAACAGGTGCTTGTTAAATTGCTATACTGCAATGATTTCTAATGTCTGTGTTGGGAGAGGAAGTGATTCTTAATTAAGCCTTCATTTACTTAGTCATTAAATAAATAAAAACGGGACATTTAACTTCAATTTCATATCAGAACTGTCAGAATTGAAATTCTCCAGAACAGTTATTCGGGAAAGTAGAGGTCAGGCTGAATCCAATTGTGGCACCTAGTTATAAAGGGTGGTAAATATGTTTCATCCCCATTGGTTATACTAAATAGGGGTGTTGTTTCCCACACAAAATTCCTTGGCCTTTAAATATTGCTCCATTGAAAAGTCTAATTAGTCTGCATTTTTCCAGCAAGAGTGAAACTATAAGAGACTCCAAGAGTAAATCTGGAAGAAATTCTCTCATAAAACAATTATCACCGAGGCCAGATGTCGCTTGAAGCACGAGGTATTTGCATCAATTTCATGTAATTTGTCAATACCAATATTATGACTTGCATAAATTTATTTGCTTATATTTGCATGAATTTATTTGTTTAAATTTGTATACCAAGTTCTTAATATAACTGTGTTTGAGTTCATCTGAATTTGTACAATTATCTTCTTTATATAAGTTTGATGAATTGGTTGAAGTTGTCATCTTGTTTGTATAGGAATTGGGTATTCTAAGATTTCATGCCTTACTTCAGTTGATATGAGTTAGGAGAATCCATTTATATTCACCAATATTAGATGATTTCACGTATGATAAAGAATTGAATGTGTGTATTTGTTGAAAATAGCATAGTTAAGCCATTTAATGAATTTCATTCATTCATTTTGTGTAATTCAGACAAGAATGGAACTGTTATGTCTCGTGTGCTGTTAATGTGAGTCAGGATTGAATAGCCATTAGGAAATACATAAATCTTATGAAACTAGGTTTGTTTATGGTCTGCCATGTTTAGCTAACCAGATAGCCTTGTATCTGTCCAAATTCCAATAGAATGATATCTGACCATAACGAGAAGGGAGTAATGTTTGATTTCCAGTAGGATATCTGACAGAAGATTTAGGATGCTCTTTGTTTATTTTAAAAGGGGAAATAGCTCCACTGATGTACACAGTGATGTATCCCCTGATGTATCCATGTACCTACTGATACAAGTATCTACATATCTACATGCTTATGTATCCACCTACCCACACAAAGTTTGAAGGCGGGAAAGAGGCGAGACAGTAGGGAGGTTGGAGGAGAAAAACAAAAAAGCGTAAGGGCTGAGAGGAACAACTACCATGACATTGGAGTAAACCAGAATGTACAGGTTATGAAGTTGTACAAGGCAATGACTTCAATTGTACACTTGATTCTATGATGACCGATTATATCATTAAAACAGATCGGCTACTTATATAAATATATTTGTGTTTGAAATTCAGTGAATGATTTATTTCAAAGAGAAGTGTATCTTCCTAATGTACTGTGTTTTCACAATTGTTTATGCAATTGATTAAATTGTTGTTTTCATATACAGGGGCTCGTGTCAATCTGTTCTATGTATCTGCTCAGATCTCTATTTATTCCACTTATAAGTTCCACACTTTACATTAATATTTACTCGATCCAGGCTATAACACCAAGGGCGATCTTCTCCTAGATAATGAGATCCAAATAAAGCAGACATACTGTAAGAAGGTACAATCCGCCAATAAACCCACCCCAACAAGGTGAGCTATACTGTACAAATAAAAAATGCAGTCCAACCTCCAATAATGGCCACTTCCTTCAAGCCAAAACCTCTCACATCCAGCCAGAAGTTGATATCACCTTCTCTTGATTTCATCTTCTTGTATATTTTACCTCTCCTCCACAAACACCTTCCTTAATCAAACATGCCTTATATCCAGCATGTGTTGACATTACTTTCTTTACATTTTATCCATATAATGAATTTTAAAAAATATACTCCAACAGCTTTCATAAGACAAATGCAATACAAATCAAACACTTCAAAATGTAAGAAGATAAAATTGGCGGTGGGGGGGGGGGAGGCATCCAGCAAGGACACATAACAAGAGCATGTGATTGATAATCAGGTTTACTTACGATACGAGTAAAAAATATGTTATTTCTGAAACCCTTGACAAACGATGTTACATCAACCTTACACACAAATTAAACTAAATGAATTATACATTTAGCCTACATGTGCACATCAACTTCATCAACAGATATAACAAATGGCACTGTTCATCAACAGATGCAATCAATGCACAGTTGACCAACAAATATAACAATGATATCATTCTTCAACAAACATCACAGTATCATCCATCAATGGACATTATCACTGTATGGATTCATTAACAGATATAACAAATGGCACTGTTCATCAACAGATACAATCAATGCACAGTTGATCAACAAATATCACAAATAGTATCATCCATCAATGGACATTATCACTGTATGGATTCATTAACAGATACAACAAATGGCACTGTTCATCAACAGATACAACAAATGGCACTGTTCATCAACAGATACAACAAATGGCACTGTTCATCAACAGATATAACAAACGGCACTGTTCATCAACAGATACAACAAATGGCACTGTTCATCAACAGATATAACAAATGGCACTGTTCATCAACAGATACAACAAATGGCACTGTTCATCAACAGATACAATCAATGCACAGTTGGTCAATAAATATAACAATGATATCATTCTTCAACAAACATCACACATAGTATCATCCATCAACGGACATTATCACTGCATGGATTCATTAACAGATAAATGTACTGTTTATCAACAAATATAACAAATACATGTAGTATCATCCATCAATGGACATTATCACTGTATGGATTCATTAACAGATCACATAAATGTACTGTTCATCAACAAGGATGATGCTAAAGTCTTTGCACAATGCAAAGACACTGAATTTTGAAGTGAAACACCTAACATAATGTTTATCAACATATATGATGCTGCTGTCTCATGACATCCCAATGATGATGATGAAAACTCCCAATCCACTGTTCACAATAAATTACTATGTCAACCAGTATCATTCATCCAACCAACAAGTCTATGTACTTTTCATGTTTGCAGTCAGTTCTCTTTGTATTATCTGCTGTTGGAACTATAATATAGTAAATGGCAAGATAACCTGTGACCATGAAAGTATGCAGCAGTACAGCATCAGTCTATTTTATTATTTTTTTTGCTTTGGGAGTGGGAAACAGCATTTGACAGTACTGCAACACTTTAAAGTTTATATCATTCCAAGGAAAAGACAGTAAAGTGCTTAATCCCCGAGCCACAGAGAATCAAATGATTTTTAAAAATATCAATGGCTCCATGCATCATAAGGCACTGCATTGACACATTGGTTAGCATGCCAAAATTGTGAAAACAGGGTGTAGGTTCAACTTCTACCGTCAGATCAACTTGGGCCAGCTACCGTGGTGTCTTTGGGCAAGGTAGTTTACTCCAACTGTCTTGGCACCAAACAATGCTATGCTGTAAAATAACAAACCAAACCATGCATCTACTGAATCTGTTTCCTGTTCATCATCTCCTTTACCCCTATATAGCCTGGACAGCATGGCAGTAATATCCCCGACTGACACCTCTGCAGCCCAGCTTTATATATGGTACTTGCAAGGGTAAGTGGGAACCCATCTAAAGTTGGTTGTTTTGTGTTTGTGTTGAGTTATTCTTTACCTAATGCCAACATCAATAACATGTCATATAAGTGGCAATAAACACTTGCATGATGGACATAGCAAAAATAAGGTATTTATGAGTAAATAAAATCACCTAGTCAACAGAAGCACACAAATATAGAATGGTATGGAGGACTGATGCTGAAGCAACTGTACAGATTGGTCTGGAGGACTGATACTGAGGCAAATGTACAGAGTGGTATGGAGGAATGATGCTGAGGTAACTGTACAGAGTGGTATGGAGGATTGATGCTGAGGCAAATGTACAGAGTGGTATGGAGGATTGATGCTGAGGCAAATGTACAGAGTGGCATGGAGGACTGATGCTGATGCAACTCTACAGAGTGGTATGGAGGATTGATGCTGAGGCAACTGTACAGAGTGGTATGGAGGATTGATGCTGAGGCAACTGTACAGAGTGGTATGGAGGATTGATGCTGAGGCAACTATACAGAGTGGTATGGAGGATTGATGCTGAGGCAACTGTACAGAGCGGTATGGAGGATTGATGCTGAGGCAACTGTACAGAGTGGTATGGAGGACTAATACTGAGGCAACTATACAGAGTGGTATGGAGGACTGATACTGAGTCAAATGTACAGAGTGGTATGAAGGATTGATGCTGACACAAATGCCTGGTAATGAAGTAACTGTACAGAGTGGTAAAGATGACTGATGCTCAGGTTAATGTACAGAATGGTATGGGGGATTGATGCTGACACAAATGCAGAGTGTGGTATGGAGGACTGAGACAGAGACAAATGTACAGAGTAGTATGGGGGACTGATGCTGACACAAATGCACAGTGCAGTATGGAGGACTGAGACAGAGACAAATGTACAGAGTGGTATGGAGGACTGGTGCTGATGCAACTGTACTGAGTGGTATGGATGAGATGCACCACTGTATCGAGTGGTATGGATGACTAAGGTTGAGGCTGAGTCAGATGTAAGGAGTGGTATGGAGGATTAAGGATGAGGCTGAGTCAAATGTATGGAGTGGTATGGAAGTCTAAGGTTGAGGCTGAGTCAAATGTATGGAGTGGTATGGTGGACTGTGGTTGAGGCAACCAGAGTGTGGAACCTTACAAAAGATGCAACAACAGCTGATTTGGGCTTGCCTGGACAGGATTCAGGCCTATTACCAATGGTCATGAATGCAGCTAATGACTCAGCCATCATCTTGAGGAGGGAAAATATTGCATCTCTCCCTCATCCCTGGATGAATTGTGAACCCACTTATAATGCATGGTCAAGCATGGATCCTATTTTTCCCCATGAAAATACCAAAAGAATTGACCCCTATATGATGAAAGTGTACAAAATTGTGATCAAAAGTGGTAAATGAAACTTAGATATATTGCTTGTTAGTTGAACAGGGAGTTATTGCCCAGAAATCTGATTCATCATCATGAAATGTGCAATGTTTGATATATAAAGTTTATATATTGTTAATTTTTCTCTACAAAAAATATTCTCAGGACACTGTACATAACAATATTAGACAATATTTCGTTTTATAAAAATATCATGCCTACTAGTGACATCACTTTAAATACCAATTAAGTAACTTTTGTCAAGTGAAACTTATTTTTAGTTCATTTTTTAAATTCAGTTTCAGTGTAATCATCACAAATACAATGTACCCTGGCACTCAGAGGTTTGCTGAAGGATGAGCAGAAAATTCATTATTACTTGCAATGAAATTGAAATTTCAACATCTTACCTCAACCTTAGTCCTCCATACCATTCCATACACTTGCCTCAGCCTCAACCTTAGTCCTCCATACATTTGCCTCAGCCTCAACCTTAGTCCTCCATACCACTCCACAGGAGAAAAAAATTGAGTTTCAATGTTGAGGACTATTGTTTCATGAAATAAATGTCCCTAGTTTTTGAAGAAGAAAAAACAGAATCTTGTTTTGTAGTGAATTCACAATAACATGCATGCAAAAAACAGTGGTATAATACAGAATGTTTTCAAAACTACAGCTGTGAGTTTGTTGAATACTCATGTTGTTGTTGTTGTTGTTGTTGTTGTTGTTGTTGTAGGGTTTAACGCCATTTTGTTGAATACTCATGGAGTTTTTAAATTTTTAAAATTTTTTATCTTAAAAATAAAGGTAATTTACTGAGAAAGTGAACAACTATAATAAAAAATGTATTCTGTCAAAATTTCTTTCTAATTTGATTTTAAAACAAGTATTAAACCATTTAGCAGAATCCCCCTTGACTACTCCTTGTTGATGTCCAGCTGGGAAAGTATCCCCTTCTTAATTTACTTTTAGGTACATCAGTAATTTGGACAGTCACGTATACTACAGTCTGTGTTTACGTTACCCACTGTACATGAATTATCATGGTAGAGTTGTACAGCAATATACTACACTCTAAGATACATCAACTTACCAAGTTACATCAGTGCAACCTCAAAAACAATTTTGATTAGCCTAGGTACAAGATTAAACACTGAGGATGTAACCGACAAATGGCAAAAAGTACAAGTGTCACTCAAGCATGAAAATTAAAATTAGGTTACTGTGACCTGGTTTGGTCAAACTGAGTCACATAATTTTTGATAATAGTTGGTAAAAACAGGTCAAAGATGTTGACAGTTGTTATGTATATTTAAATTAATTGTATATCTGTTAGTTTTAAAATATTTTGTATTCCATTACATGTTACTGTATGGTAATATTGTTTACTGGACTTGATTTTTTTCAGAATTAAGTTCAGTTCTGTTTGACTTCTTTGATTTTTGTAAATTTATTTTCACTGATGTAAATACCTAATAATAGAAACATTGTATCTAGTTGCTGACCTTAAAATCAGTGACAGTCTTGGTAAACAACTTTTTAAATTTGTTTTTATTCTTTCTCAGAGTAAGAATCATTAAGCTGAGTAAAGGTCATACTTGGATTACGTGACATGAAGTATGTGTCAATTCATAAATAAACTTTTTTTTCCCAAAAGGATGAACTTTTGACCCCCATCCAGGAATATGATTTGCATCTTAAGTACTCACATAACTGATGTCATGACAAAAATTCTATCAGTCATGCTTTAATATCTGACCTTGAAGACAAGACCTCCAAAGTGGTATGTCATACACCTGCTAATCATGATTTACAAGTAGAAGTTTAAAGTTTGTATGTTATAGAGAGAACACAAAAGAGTAAACATAAAGAAGGACATCAGGACTGAAACATTGATACTGTCACCAACTTTTCATGAAAAGATGGGGGACAATCATTGCTTTTGGGAACTGACATAGTAAGATAAAAGATAAATCACTTAATTGTGATCAGATATCATAACTAGCAAAGATATTTCTAATTCTTCCAATATGCACATAGTATTTGAGTCTGAGAAGTACCTGTCAAAAAACCCTACCTCAAATAACCCGACTATAAATAATTTCATTACTTCAGACATTTAAATAATTTAATTCCATGAATGTCTATAAACTGCTAACTGGAATCACATTCCATTTATATATCTTCATTCACATGTTTTACAAACCATAAATTATCAATACAAGGTATTCAGGCTGATGAGATAAAGAAGAAAAACACAGCATGAGGTCTTTTTGGAAATCTGCTGACAATAACCTGGACAATTATCAGGTGAGTCTCATCCAAAAACTGACACCCACTTAACCTTCTCAGCAAAGTTTTTTTTTCTGCATGTCTTCAATCATACTGACAGAAATACTAAACACTTGCAGGATACCACAACCCTTTTTTGTTTGCAAAAGAAAATATACATGAAGTTAAAATATTAAGCTAAGAACCACTGGTCACAGCTGCTATGAAACTGCGCAACTGCCTGTTTAATATTCCAAAGAGTTCATTTAAGAGACAACTTGAATCTTTTGAATAAAAATCTTGAGAGTTATATAAACCAAACTAGGCATTTCTATATCTAATTAGTTCTTTACATAGAAGAAGCCTCTCCTTAACAAAAATCCATGATGGTGGAGGATATATCAGTTTACCACTTGAGGGTAGTACTTATGAATGTGGGGGAGTGGTCTTAACTATCCATCCTTGTTATAGATGATCAGCTAATACAGACTAACATCTCTAATGAGGTCTAATATTTCTGACCAATATTTGAATTTAAGATGAAGAAAATATACCAACTGGCTCTGGATTAGGAAGATCTCAGTTTAATGTCAGACCATCTGAAGATGATTGATAATACAGAAGCAAAATTAATTCAAGAGGAAGAACTGTGTAAATCATGAGCTACTGTTCTAATCCATAATCTCACATTATATATTGATTGTAAATGTTAGTCATGCAAATTAAACACAAGACCCTTATAGAGACTGACTCTTCTGGCAGAAAAATTGTCCTGCACTTCATGATAAAACCATTGCTTCTTTCTAACTGTCGAGTGTTGAAACCATCCCTGAAATTTCTGAGCAATAACAAAGTTTTCATATGAGGCACATGTGGCAGACATACTGGATGTAAGATCAGCAACAATTTTCATTTAAGACCAACTAGACATCACATTACAATCCTTTTGGTGAAAACCCCATGTCAACATGACCATCCATTCAGGTGGAGTAGCAAAAAGATTCTCAGATTTTCAAAATGGTCACCATGACAGCCAAATTGGAGGTTGAACAGTACCAATTTAGTTCAGAACTTGATATCAAAGGCAGTGGTGGAAAACCCATACTGATATGACTTTCGAATGAGAAGTAGCAACAGCAACATTTTCAATATAGCAGCCCTTGTGGCCATACCGGATATCAGAAGAGGTCAAATTAGATATCACAAGAAATCTTTTGGTGGAAAACCCTGGGTTGTTAGGACCATCCATATAGCAGGAGTAGTGATAAGATTCTCAAGTTGGCCATATTGGTTGCCAGATTAATACCATTTTCATTCTGGACCAAGTAGACATCATAGTAAGTCTTCCTGTAAAATCTAAGGTTGATTTGATTTTTCATTCTGGAGGAGTAGTGATAGCAAGATTTTTCAAAATGGTTAATGTTTAGGTGCGTGTGTGCAACACTATCTTTATATATATATATATACATACTTTTACTGAGGATAGCATGAATGTGATCATATGCTTTTATATTATGGCATGTTTAAATATTAACTTTGGTCAAGATTACATTACTTCTCTTGGTTTTAGATAGTACTGAAGTTAGGTGCTTTTACTGCACATCTGTGATTATTTTTAAAAATCATGTTCTTGAATTACATATTGGTTTGGTGGTATACAACTTAATCAATTATACATATATTTCTTTTCTTTTATACTGTATTTGTCCTTAATGACACATTAAAAATCTGGTCAATAAAAATCTTGTTTGAAATAAAAGCTCCTGCTGAAATTATGTAAATTTCCTGATTTGACTTTTCTGTGATGTCACATGTATGGAGGTTTAACTGTTATTTGATACCAAAACAAAGAAAATACATCAGAAACCTATATATGTATTGCACTTAAATATTAGGATTAATATCATATTGCTATCGAACAAGGTAATTAATATTGTTTTTCTTTTGATACCTGAATTTAAAGGTATGAAAAACATGATGCCCAAGTGGGTCTGATATCATTCACAATGAATACACAAGTTTAAAAAGCAAATGAGGTAAAATGGCAGGTATCATGGGATGAAAGACATATCAGGATAATTTCCAGCTATTTGGTATCTGATATGCTGTGAAATGAGCTGCAGTTTATAATATCTCCCATTTTTTTCTGAATTATCTTTTCCAATTAAGAATACAACAATTAAATGACAATAACTTTAGTCCCATTGGTCATTAATTTCAGCTCAAAATAAATAACATATTCACTGCTGTAGATGTTCCTACAACCATGAAAAATATTAACACTGAGACTGACAAAGACTTCACAGTACAACTTGGCCGACTACTACAAAACTTTAAAGTTTTGATTGCCCAATACATTGTTTTAAAATGGCTGCTAGCTGCCATCTTGTGGTTGTAATCACCTTACTGACTATGATCAAGAAAATGTACACCAGTATATGTCTTCTCTGGAGAGACCGATAGGTTTTCTACCAACATTGACATAAAATTTAGGGCTGTCATATTTTGGGGTAGACTTGTTACTAAAGAAATAAAAAATTCCAGAAATAATAAATAATACTAAGTCATACTGTTGCTAGGAAATAAATTTTAAGTCACTTTCCTTTATCAGGCAAACTTCTGTGTGATTTAGGAATGAATCATTTGTGGTTATCTCAGTCAGTCCCCTCTATAAATTTTTCCTGACAGACGTCATCAGTGGCCATAATGTGGTATGCTGGTAGATTTACGATGAGTTTATATGGTGTTTGGAAGTTGTAATAAATTCATTGAATCTCAAGATACTGTTACAAAAAATACATAAACAGAATTCAAATCAGGCTTTCTGTTAATATCCATATTTGAAATTTACAAGTTGATTTTGCTTCAGTATGCTTTGTTCAAAATGGTCAATTTGGTGGTCTCATATAGGAGAAACTGCTTAGTTTACCTTTGTCCAGGTAAAATGGGCAGAATATCATATGGTAGTGACCTTATTGGAAAGCATCTGTAAACCAAATTCATGTTGAGAGTGTTTATAATGCCTCTTCAAATAGAACTGACATATTTTTAAAAAACTGTTTCATGTTGTGCCATTTTAAGCATATATTCCACTGAAATAATGAATAATTTAAAGAAAGTTTGGAACAATGAAGTTTCCAAGTTAAAGTTATGATATATCTCAAAGGAAATGCCAATTGTGTGCCTCATAACATATGTAACTATCTTTTCAATAGTTTGCTAAAATGAGAAAAGGAAATATAAATAAGAAGCATCTCAACAAATGCAAATTGAGTGACTTCTTAAATAAGACAAATGTTAAAATACAAATTAGTTTCTTCCCGGAATTTTTCCAGGTACTAACTCCACCATATATACTGGCCACTGTGTATAGCCTATCATGTTCTAAGAAATAGAGTCAAAACCAAAACAAGAATATATATATATATATATATATATATATATATATATATATATATATATATATATATATATACACACACACACACACATGTCCGTTTCATCCCGTTTGTGTTTCTGTATTTTAAATGAGTAAATGATTTAAGGCTTTGTAAAGGATAGTATGCAGACAAGACTTCATTGTTTCATATATGGGGGGATGAGCAGATGAGAGAGAAAAATCCTAATCCAGTGAGCATGAGAATCCAGTGAGCATGAAATCTACTTGTGTGCTCATTATTTTGTAATATATTTCCACCCAATATATTTGTATATCACCACTGTATTTTAATATCATCATTAACAGACATACGGTAATAAAAATGTGAAAGTTGCATTTTGACCTCAATATGTATCAGTTTTGTAAGGCTGAATTGTTTGATTTTTCACAAAAACTACTCTGAAAATTCACAACTTAACATACAATAATTGCTAATTCGATGTCTATATTATCAATATGTACATTTTCTCTGTTATGACCCTATGCTTTTAAACTAAGTAACAAAAACAGCAAAACCAATATTGTGAATTGTATCCCAAATAGTCCTTAAAGTACTATTATAAATCCAAATGTATTCAGTTCCAACTGAATTCCAGTGGTGTTTCGAATAAATTGCAATATTGAATTTGTTGATGTGCCTATGGTCTAGAATGTGCTAATGTACCAATGGTCTTGAAAATAGTGATGTGTTAAGTCTTGATGTTTCACAATAATATAATCCAAAATGTCTTTGTCTAACTTCACTATAATTCCAAACTGATGTTTTTTCCCAAGAATACTACTGAGCACTTTGTAATTCCAGCAAATGAAACTTTGAGTAAATAAACCCAACCAAACTAAAAACTGAACACAGCAATAAGAATGATTCTGCTCTGGATGTTAAGGCAAGAATGAGTGATGTGTTAAGCAAACAACATCATATTAAAAGCTAAGAACCAAGATGTAGAACCAAGATGTAGAACTGTTGTTTCTTTCCTAAAACATTTAAAGTTTAAGAAGTTCCATGTCAAAAACTAATATTCTACATTCAGACTAAAGTAAATGTTTGCCTCCATTGATAAGGATCTGAATATTTCATTTATACTCCTATAGAAACATTAGTTATGAATCAAGTTGTTGAGAAAATACAGATGTACATAACATTTAAGCATTGAGAAAGCCAACAAACAAACAAACAATAAAAAATAAATGTACATAACATCTGAAACATGAAAATGAAATTGTCTAGTTTCTTTACTCCACATGAACTTCATAGTTTATGCTATTTTATTAAAATTAATAGACGATCAAATAAATTAACCATCAAAATAATTTGTGTAACAATTGTTATAAGGACGACAATACTGTCATTTGTTTTAAGTTCTTTTTGTCTAAACTTTGCATGCCTGAAAATTATAGCAAGTGCAGAGGTATCTAATTAAAATAGAACTAAAGAAGAAAATGTGCAAAACATTGTAACCTGTTTGACAAGTGGACGATAGTTATCATCACTTGAGACTTTCTCTGCGCCACAGAGAAAAAGAGCAGAATATATTCAAGCCAATTTTTTTACACAAACGGAAGACTAGTATAAATCTTCATGAACGATAGGGGTTATATGTTCACCACATCTCTCAGTATCTCCTTTTGTCTGTCTTTTCCGGATTTCATAAATCCACACCTAAAATACTTTCAAGTCCCACTACACACTCATCTGTTGCTGTATGAGGTTCTCGTGAACTGTACCTAATTGACTAGAAATGGAAAATAAACATTTTGCAACCAATTAAGCCTAATTACATTGGATACTCATAAAATATCTCTGTGATGATATTGCCCTAGTCAATTCATGGGACGTTCTTGATGCTGTCAATAGCTATGACATGACCTACAGTAACCTCAAGTCATCTGTACTTCTTTTTAAGGCATGTGACAACAAATTGGTTACTTCATTTAACAGACTTACAGTGATATAATTTTGTTTCATTTGATGCATCACCTTGAAATGTTTGGCACTCTTGGGCCAAGAAATGTAATCCATTCCTTACTTACAAAGTTGATCATGTGACTATCCTGTATTGAAATGTTTGGCACTCTTGGGCCAGGAAATATAATCCATTCCTTACTTACAAAGTTGACCATCTGACTATCCTGTATTGAAATGTTTGGCACTTTTGGGCCAGGAAATATAATCCATTCCTTACTTACAAAGTTGACCATCTGACTATCCTGTTTTGAAATGTTTGGCACTCTTGGGCCAAGAAATGTAATCCATTCCTTACTTACAAAGTTGATCATGTGACTATCCTGTTTTGTTCATTTGTGAAGAGCATGGTGTTGTATCCATGTTTCTTTCCATTTTTTTAATTGTATGTTTGTTTCATTTTTATTGTTAGCTTATCCAGCTTAATTTAAATTCACTTAATTTGAATTTGCTTAATTTGAATTTGCTCTATTTCATTTAGCTTTTGCTTGTTTCATTTGTACCTTGTGTCTTTAGATATTTGTTTAAAATGTGCTTCATTTGAATTCGCTCTATTTCATTTAGCTTTTGCTTGTTTCATTTGTACCTTGTGTCTTTTGATATATGTTTAAAATGTATTTCATTCGTTTTATCGAAGTATTGTTCTCATTGTTTTAAATACCATTATTTCATTTGACGTTTGCTTGAGTTCATCATATGTTTTTTGCTTCTTTTGATGTTTATGTCTTGTTCATGCCTCATTTGCTTTATTTGAGAACTGACCATACTGTCTGAGCTTTAATATTTTCATTCTACAAGCATGCTTATTTTACTGTATTTCAGTTTTATTTTACATGAATGTTATTTATTTTGTTTTAATTTCATATTGTGGGTGGCAATGGCTTTCCATAAATGTACTTGCCCTGGCAAAATATAACTTTGAAGGTGTTACTATGCCATAAAAGGCCACAAAACCAAACTGACAGTCTGAACTAAAATACAAAAATCCTACAAATCTGGTCTGTGTACAAAGTGGTCAAATCAAATTTAAACAAGTAATTCTGACGACTGTCCAGTTCTGACAAAGGTTCTCTTTATTATCACTAATACTACACTACAAAATCATTCCTTAATCAAATGGTCAATGATGATCTGAAAGTATTCTTCTTCATTTAAACCTGACTAATAGCCTGTAATATGCTGATGATCATTTCTTTCTTTCTTTTCACAAAGTACATATACTAGTAATTCTCAACATGAAGTCACCTAAAACTTTAATGGCAATCCCTGATCCCTTATCTTGTAACATTTCTGTGCTGCTATCAAACTGTAGGAAGTCCACCACCCTGATAATATCAGTTTGATAAAATCCAGATCTGGTGTAAAAAGCTCTCTTCCAAGAAAAAACAAACTGATAAAATTACCACACCTACTCGCATACAAGTCAGACCCACCTGCACAGACCCATATCTGCCACCATATTATGCACCAGCAGATTTGGGTCAATGCAGTTTCTTAGCAGTAATCAGTACAACAAACCACACAAACCCCGGTGCATTATGCAACGACAGGTTAGGGACAATACTGTTTGTAATTCGACCTGACTTCTAAGCGAGTATGAATGGCATAATGGATTTTTTTCTCTCCACATAATAACAAGAAATAGGCTGTGCTCCCTCTGTTTTATAAACATTTGAAATACAGAAATGTAACATTTTATACAGAAAAAGCCTGGAAGTAACAAAAAGATCCTCTATATTGGAACATTAATTATAGTACATTACATGGCACTTTGGATTTCTGAATTGTACCTTTCATAATTTATTGATCTTCACCAGAAACTATATTTCTTTTTATTACACATGGGCCAAATAACTCCATAATGTTGGATAAAAGTGACAATATCAAATAATTTATTAAATTCAAAAGCAAAATTCAAGACATATTGTACAAGATGATGGCATTAAAGTAACTACAGACCCTCCAACACAACTTTATGATACTTTTCACACTATCAGGATTTATGAAAGTAGCAAGCAAATAAGCTGAGATTTGAAATACATTAGTACTGTCATCCCAAACAGTAGCACACTATATTAAAACACACCTTAACTACATCAAACGTGCATTAACTTTTATGACATAACTCCAACCCGTTCTAAGCTCAGATGACAGTACATGTATTTTGTGGCATCTTGGTGTGCTCTTTCAGTGAACCATATTAAAGGTGTCAAGCTGTAAATGTAACAGAAATATAAGTCAAGGTATAAATCAAGTAGGATTAATATTTGTGGAGAGGGCCAAGGGTCCTAATTTTGGCCCCATCTCAATCCTTTGAAGTTAAACCATAGATGACCCTGCTCTCCTCCTGATGTGAGGATTACAAACCAGACATCATTATTTACCAACAATATTTCTTCTGATGTGAAAATTAGAAATCAATTACAGGATTTAATGATCCAGTTATGAAAGAATTAACAAATCTTTCAACTTGAACATTCTCAAGTTCATTAAAACTTGTTACAAATCATGACACAATTATATATATATATATATATATATATATATATATATATATATATATATATATATATATATATATATATATATATATATATATATATATCCATTTATGTCTGCCAAACATATGCATCTGGAAATGTACACAGATTTTCAACCTAATAATTTATTTAATATTATTATAAATAATTCTAGATGATAATGTGGCTAATGACAAATTTGTGTTTGGATGAATCAATTTCTGGGGACAGATACAATCTCAAAACTTAATTTTATGCTTTGCTGGTATATAACAATAATAATAATAATAATAATAATAATAATGAGGACTTTGTATAGCACCTAATCTTTAGAAGCTCTAAGCGCTTTACAACATTAGAAAACACCTATAAGATAAAAAAAACATATAATGCTATGATTAAAAAAAACAAACACCATGAAATAAGAAAACATTAAAAAACATACTGAGAATATTTAAGGTAGGAAACATTATTAGGTCTTTAAGTTTGTTCTTGCAGTCGAAATAAGTGAGTTTTGAGAGTCCTCTTGAATGTGATCACTGTGTCTTTGTGTCTAAGTTCAATGGGCATCTGGAAAAGTGGTAAAAATGTGTTCTACAAAATCTACAAATTTAATTCTTTATGATAAGGTGTATGATAACTTTGGGTTTGAACCAAGCAATTTTCTTTGACTTTGAAACCTTTGGATGAAATTAGCACTTATCCATCTGCCAATCTTATCAGAAGTTATGTCTCTGTGTAAATGTTTTTCCTGCACTGAACTAGCTTTGATAATTTCTCACAGATTCTCTGGAATTTTGAATGTTACAGGCAAGCTAGACCAAGAGAAAACTACAGGTTCTTCACATGTAGTGAGAAACAGACAACCTGTCACTCAGAGGAGATGAAAGCAATACTAAATACAATTAATGCAATAAAGATGTTGGTGTTTATTTATCCTGAAAAGGTGTACATGTCTATATGCCCTACAGGACATGAAACTAAGCCATTGATAGCAAACTGCAGTGAATGTATGCTAACTGGATGATTTTTAAGGGCAACTATAGGCTCTGATCTGGTCATTGTGGAGCATGCAGGGCAATATACAAGCCCTGAACCTGAGCTAAAATGTCCGAGGTTGCATTTTTGAACAACATTTTTAGATATGAGTTTTAAGATATTGTATCCTTTTCACTGGATTTTACTTTAAATCCCTTCACTTTCAATTTTAAAGAATGCATTTCATGCTATGACTGACATCAGCAAATGTTAATATTTGACACCTATCTTTAACATTGGCATCTAAAATTCTCATAATTTTTCAGATGTTTAGTAGCTAATGTAAAGTTCTTCCAATCTACACACCAGCAAAATAAATTTTACATGTTACAATGATTTGGTTGGTTTGTGGTTTTTGTAAGGCACTTTCAACCCATTAAGTTTCTTATGCTGAGGAAGTGGGAACTACCATATATACTTGTTTACAAGTTGGGTCCAGCTGCAAACAACACAGACCCTTATGTGCTCTTAAATAACGTGTCAGCAGATTTGGGCCTATGTTGTTTGTTTTACTGATTATTCCTAACAAACTGCATAGACCCAGAGCTGCCAGTGCATAATGTGCTGGCAGATCTGGGTCTGTGCAGTTGTTCAAACGAGTATACATGGAAAGTCCCTTACCCAAGAACACACCAAGGCAGATGACCTGGACCAGCCTGAGTGACCCATGGATTACAGGTGTGATTCAACTGAACTAATATAGTTCCCTTATGTCATGATGAATGTGGACAATATTTTGTAACTTTATTTGTCACGCTATATTTGTATAGTTTTGTGCTCATGAATATTTTTTTTTAATTTAACAGCATGTCACTACCTCATCTGTGATGTCTACTTGATCATGTAAGACAATGTCAATGATGCTTCTTCAATTATTTTTGCCACAGCAAGCTAAAATATTGAAACAGGTTCAGTTATAATTGAGAACAGGAGGCCCATGATGGTTTCCAAGTGCTAACCAAGCTGGCATCTGCCAAATAGTCAAATGCAAGAGCAGTTGGTTGAGAAATTTGTGTGGGGGTGGGTGGGTTGTTTTATGTTGAAATTTCTTGTAATATGTTATGAAAACAACTGCCTCAACCAATATTTTTTGTATCTTCATCCATTACTGATGGCACATCACTTGCCCAACACTGAAAGACTCCTGTGCCATTACACTTTGTGTTTGCATAAATTCTGTACAACAGTTTTCAAGTTAATGAGTAACAGCAACTTTAGCTGAGGGTGGAACAGCATCATAATTTTTATAAATATGAAAGCCTTAAAGCTTATGTCAAATTGCAGCAAAGGATTTTTATTTTGTTTCAGTAACAGCAGGCTTGGCTTCCACAAACTCAAAATTCTTCAATCCAGATGCTCTACCTATCTCGTTGAATTCTGCTGAGGATTTTAGAAGTTGTTTTAAGGATTTAAAATTTTATTAATGGTTGTAATATCTGATGGCATATTGTTATCATCTGAACAAATCTGAAAGCTTTTAAAACCAAACATTCTTTCAAATTTAGAAAATTCTGCTGTGCAGTAACTGTAGCCATATCTGAATGTGGATTGGTATCATTTAAAGTTCTTTAAGCAAGGATATTTTCATAAGTCATTTAAAGTTGGTCTATAATTAGAAAGAGTGTCCATATTTGCTAGCACATCATTAAGGTTTGTATTATATGGAAAGTAACACAGTTAATGATGATTTCTGTCAAATTTGGTCAAATTCTGCTCAGCAGTTTTTGGACAGGTGTTTAAATGCTATTGGTGGCCATGTTAAATGGTAGATAGGCATCATTTATTGCATCTGAAACGTCTTCACACCATGGTAGCCTCTGTAAAGTTTGGTCAAATTCAATTAACCAATCCTAGATAAAAAGTAATTTAAAGGTTTTTATATTTTTATTACTCATGGTCATATTTGATGTCAAAATGGCATCTTTATAAAAACATGAAAGGTCTTTGCGCAAGTGTTTTCTGCAAATTCAAATTTTGTTAAGCAGTTCTGGATAAGAATTGACTTTAAGGTTTTTCTACTTTTAGTAAGGATATCCATAAATGTTATCAGATCACATCATTTGTAAATTTCTTAAAGTTTCTGAAACCAAGATCCTCTATTAAATAATGACTGAATTCCCTTGAATGGTTTTGGAGCAGTCCTATACAAGTTTTTCCATTTTGTACTGATGATAGCAATATATGATGACAAGTTATTATCATTTGTAAAATTCTGGAATACCTTTATGCCATGTACAAAGTCTGGTCAAAATTGGTCTGGTGGGTTTTGAAAAGAGCTTAAAATAGCAACTGCTGACAGACACATGATAGGCACAGTGCCATACCATCAGCTCAATGGTCCTATGTCTGTGGGAGTTGAAAATTCATCTTTGTCTAGTGGATACATCTTAATTATCTTCCTCAACATGTCCTCTCACTGCACTCACAGCTTGTGCTACCTATGGCTAACTAACATGGCAATTAATATTCAATGATTGCAACATTGCTATTTATTCAAAGCACAAAATAAAGAATCAGCAAGTAAAGTGTACTCTAGTTTTTATTTTTTTATTTTAAAAAGGCCAGAAATACTTACCTGATAAGTAATCTGTTTTGACAGGCATGAGGAAATCCTGTTCAGGTTCAGTAAGACATTAAAACCATTTTATCTCCCCTCCATCATGGATTATCAGGCATGGGAGGAGATGTATGCATTCCAACTGCAGCTCCTGTCTTCAGTAGAGCAACAGCAATGGGAATAAACACTCCAAATCTCCTTTAGAATGCAATCAAAGCCATAACTGTAGTGCAGCCATAGAAATGCTAACATTCTGGAGAACCATGTAATCTCTAACAAGAATAGAATATTTCAAATTGTGGAGAAAAATCCAATGTATACAAAAAAAATGAAGAAAAACAAGAGACTATTCTTTACGTTGCTCATCTATATTTTGCCATTCTTTCAAAAAAATTGACAACCACTGCCCGCAAATAAAAGTCTGCATGTGTATGATTTTAATGGCACATCAGCACAATCCTGGCTACATAATGCTGATTAAAATTTAACTTCTGAAAATGTTGAAATAAAAGAAATCAATCCAGTTGCTTCTTGGTCATTTAATCCAAGTGAAGTTTATGTGACATTCAGAAGCATGTCCATTATAAATCGGATGGAGTTTTTACTTGCTTTAAATTCCCTTTTAATCTTTATCATACACAAGATTTTTTTCTTTCTCAAAGTCAAACTAAACGTAACAGCCCTGTCTTTTTACCCTCCTTTTTCTCTATTGCATTATATAGCATGGTGTCTGAAAACAATAAACTGACTCCCATTTGAAATATTTTTCTATCTAATTTTTATACTAAGTCCATTAACTACTCCGGTGGCCTAGTGGTTAGAGCGTCTGCCTCAGATGCAGGAGGACATGGGTTCGATCCCCAGCCTAGTCATACTAAAGACTTATAAAAATGGTACTAACAGCTGCCTTGCTTGGCACTCAGCATTAAGAGGTTAGTGTTAGGACTGGTCAGCATGGTGTCAGGATAATGTGACTGGGTGGGACATCATGCTACATGTCTGCAGCATGATGTCCCAGTGCTAAACATCACTATAAACTGCCACACTGCAGACATCATAGCAATATGACTGAATTTTAAAAAAAAGCTACATTAAAAATCCAATTCACATAAACACATGACAAGTACACCAAATATTTCTCAGTGCTGACCAGATCAGTCAATGAGATGATTCAAGTTGCTACGCAAATATGTCAGCCTTGAACTGTGCCAGTTGTGCAGATACAAAAAATAAATGTGATTAAAAAAGACATGAGTATGGCATGCAGTACATGATACACCCAAGTTGACAAAGACTGAGGGTGGGGACTTTTTCATTGTCTGCTTGTATGTACATGCACATTTGTAATAGTTTCTACAAACTACAATGTTGTCTAGAAGTCATGGATGGCACCAGAAATATGATACAATTCAAGACATTTTGGTTTAAGATGCAAATCAAAGTTTCAAAGTCATAACAATGCCATATGTCAGTTAAATTTTGCTGAAAATGGTAAAACTGTAAAGCTGATTGGCTTTGTTTCATTTCAGTGATCTTTTATGGCACCTCAACACAAGCAGGTTTTTTTTAGTGCGGATGCAACTGGAGTCAAGTACATTGCTGAAGGACATACAAAAAAAAAAGTTGACATAGGCTGATCCAAAGGTAGGATTTGAACCTGTACCTTTTTGGTTGCAAGTCCGACACACTAACCACTGAGCCAGTGACTCCTGCCTCCATCAGTTGCCTCTCATGACATGCTGAAGGCAACATCAGACCTATTTTACATCCCACACCTACAGGAAAATGTAATCAGACCTATTTTACATCCCACACTTACAGGAAATGTAATCAGACCTATTTTACATCCCACACCTACAGGAAATGTAATAAGACCTATTTTACATCCCACACCTACAGGGAAATGTAATCAGACCTATTTTACATCCCACACCTACAGGGAAATGTAATCAGACCCATTTTACATCCCACACCTACAGGGAAATGTAGCTGAATTTGTTTTGGTAAGACTCTTAACATGTTGGGCTTTAATCTATTAAGCTGAGTGATAAAAAATATGTGACGCAAGGGTGAAATTTCATTTGAATGAGGCAAACACTGAATCTGATGAAGATTTTCATTGCATAAAAGTTTACTTCATCTTTACTTTCAATCAATGTTCTAAAACTATACTGTGGAAGGACGAGAAAGTCTGTGACAGACAGTATGTGCTGATGTACTTTCAATCAATGTTCCAAAACTATACTGTGAGGGTAGGAGAAAGTCTGTGACAGACAGTATGTGCTGATGTACTTTCAATCAATGTTCCAAAACTATACTGTGGAAGGAGGAGAAAGTCTGTGACAGACAGTATGTGCTGATGTACTTTCAATCAATGTTCCAAAACTATACTGTGAGGGTAGGAGAAAGTCTGTGACAGATGGTATGTGCTGATGTACTTTCAATCAATGTTCCAAAACTATACTGTGGAAGGAGGAGAAAGTCTGTGACAGACGGTATGTGCTGATGTACTTTCAATGTTCCAAAACTATACTGTGGAAGGAGGAGAAAGTCTGTGACAGATGGTATGTGCTGATGTACTTTCAATCAATGTTCCAAAACTATACTGTGGAAGGAGGAGAAAGTGTGACAGATGGTATGTGCTGATGTACTTTCAATCAATATTCCAAAACTATACTGTGGAAGGAGGAGAAAGTCTGTGACAGACGGTATGTGCTGATGTACTTAAATATATTTTCCTCCATGATAATTTTGACTTTTGAGGTAGTGGGTGTGACTGTAGTGTTTGACACTATCTAATCATAATATAGATATCTGGAAAATGTTACATTAAATTATCTCCTGCAGTTCAGACAGTACGCCAAACATTGGAAATAGGTCCCTGAGTTACATTTTCCTTTGCTGTGACCTTGACTTTCAGGTATGGAACATCAATATGGTATACAATACACTGTCTAGTAATAATACATATATAATCTCTTTCATGAAAATATCTTCACTTCAACAAAGGAAACATGTCAAAGAGTTACATTTTTACTTGCTGTAATGACACCATCGAATTCAAGTGCAGGCTATGGCACAAAGTACAGTCAGGTCATGACATACATTTCAGTAATCCAAACTGCCTCAAACTTGCTCAGAGTTATGCACCAGTCATAGATTTTATCAGATTGATGAAGAGACAGCACCAGAATATAACAGCCATATAAAAAAGCATGGTTTTGACATCCTAGTGGTTTAAAGTAAATGCATCATCTGACAGAGCTGTTTCCTCTCTTCCTGATACTCAGTGTTAAAGATTATTTAGGAAGTTATCTGAAAGATGTTTGTGGTAAACAGATGCATGAACCTGACCTGGCAAGACCCTTCTGGGCCCATGCCATGCAAAAATCACAAGAACCACCTCCAAGCTAATGATGATTGCACAAAAGGCATTTAACAAGAATGCAAGGCCGACTCCTACATATCATGAAATTGACCACACTGCCAAATCTGGTGGATTACAGTGTTAAAAAACCTCACAATTGAACTATAGAAATCTATTTGATGCACCTTTTCAGGTACTTGGATCAGCTAAGAATCATGTTGGAGGCAATGTGTCCTTTGTCTAGTGAAATACATTCCACATCAAAATGACCTACTTATGCCTTGCAGTTAGATCCAGACTGAAGCCTAGATTTTGATACATCCTAAACTCATCTCTTATCTTTATTTTTTGAAGTTGGTGAAAGTCTACACTGGTTCCAGTGATAATGGGAGTCTGATGTTTTCACCCCCTGCTGCTAATGTTGTGATAGGACCAAATGCTGCCAGTGTATATTAATGGAATATCTGAATAAAGATATGTCTGGCAAGTACCTGTTTAATCAAGTAAACACATTTCAGAGTAGGGTTTAAATTCTAAAAGAATGTGTTAAAGTCTACATCAATTATTTGTCCATCTGTACCAGAGATATTAAAGATTTCGACTTACAATTATCCCTTGGAACATCCAACTTTTAAAGAATATAGTTTTTGAAAACTTCAATTTAAAAAGAAAGAAGACATCTGACCCAATTCAAATTCTAAGCAGATGTTTGTAAAACTACATGTATTGTACAGTCTGTGAACCTTGTAATGATTCAAGGCTTCATGTTTCAGTGACACGTCAAGTTTTAATAAAAGTCAATTTTTTAACGTCAAAAAACAAGCTATAAAATAGATTGTGTGGATGCAAAGTGAATTTTAGGAGATTCATGAATACAGTACAAAGGTTTAAAAGTATGTGATGGGGGTGGGGGTGGGGATACTGCTGATAAATGTATATGGAGTTAGGGAGGGGCAGGGGAACAATAGTGACAAATATTGTTACTGTCATACCTTGTGGCTACTTCAAATAAGATGTGTTCAGTAAAGGCATCTACCAAAATTTCACATTACATGATTTCACATGAATTTTTTTAAATGTATTTTTTATGAAGATGAAAATCATAATTATTTGCCTTAAACCATCAAACCTGGATTCATAAACAGCCAAAATGAATAGTATTAAAGTTAAATGAATTACATATTTTTCCATGAAAATTCAATGCAGTGAAACCAAAAGATCTGAGTTATGCAATTTCAAGTTATGCAACCAGTTGGGAACACATCTTTTGTGCAAGTCAAGGGAGTTAGCTTTAAACACAAATCCCAATTCAGTGCCTGAAAACTGACCCAAATACACAAGTTTAAGGATGGACAGATACAGACAGATTAACGAGGACAATACTGTATTTATCTGTCACACTGACTGGAGCATAGAAAACATCTCAAACTTCCATTCAGTGTATAGTGAATGATTGCAATTTATCTAATAAATTTTTTCATTTCAATACTTTAAAAATATGTAGACTACAATTATGACACTGATTTCAAGAATTGTCTATTCTTTGAATTTTTAAACTCATTCAACAACAATTGTATACATTGTGAGCAGTACATAATTGACTACCTAAAGGATCTGTTTGATAATGTTTAATACTAACCATGAAATTGGTGTCAAATGTACTATTGATCTCTTCTAATTGAAGATTTAATATTAGTACATGTATTCCCTTGTACAAATGTTTAGATTGTGTCAATAACTGAATACTGAGTCTGCCTTATCCACTGACTTCAACACTTACTAGTGGTAAGCAGTGCTACATAGTACTGTCCAATCCACCATAAATTATGTCTACCTAATTTTCCTGCAAAATCTTATCACAATTTTATTCTTCTTTTCAACTATTCATTTTGTCTGGCCATTTCAGGGAGCCATGGTAGCTTGGTTGGTAGAGAATTTGACTTGTAATCTAATGGTCAGAGATGAAGTCCCACTGCAAACATGGACCATGATCTGCTATCAGATAATGCACCAACAGATCAGGGTCTTTGCTATTTGGGGGCAGGAAACACATCTTGGAGGTTAATTCTGAATACAAGAGATTTTCATTTAGCTGGATGCAAAGATGTGTTAGAAATATCAGGGTATTTTTTTGCCTATTTTGCTTGCCCTTAAGTAGAAATTTAAATATTTTTTTTTTTTCATTTTTGGGTCCTGGCCACTTTTTACCCCAGATCTCAAAGTTATCCTAATTTGTCAAAGGTTTGTCTTTCCATGTGCAGTTCAGACCACTCTGCCTTAGGGGGCAGGGTCCAGTTTTTATGTACAAATTTAATGCCGCAATCAGTGACCTAGTATAAAAAATCATAAAAAATTAAATACACAAGTGAGATCAAAAAGGTCCATATTTTTAGATACCTTTATTAAAACAAAGCATAATAATAGTGTTCACTTGACCAGAGAAGTCAATGGCAGTTCACAGCAGAAGAGGATCATGCACCCCAACCCCTATTTTATACCTGCATTTTTCACATCCAAATGCCATTTTTGACAGCATGTGGTGCTCGCAGTGCAAACGCAAGCCCTTTCCCTGGATGAAAATTTTGAAAAACATTGTCTACTAAATAGTTTGATGCAATTCAGAATAGTTGTCATCCAAGCCGTTTTTGAGATACTCTAGTTGCCTTGAACCCACGTGTTTACTGCTATGGGAGGCTAGCTCTTCTTCCTAGCCAACTATTGGTATTTCACTATCAACATACTGCAGAGCAACTATGGAAGGTGTACATGACTGACATCAATTTCAAGAACAACACCAGACCAAAACACCTAGTTCACAAATATATCCATATCTATCAATACTAAACAATAATAGCTGAAAAAGTCACACCATAGCCTTAAGTTAAGAAATTTGCCAGGGGCCAATTTACGAAACTGGACCCTGCCACCTTAGATCTCAGGCCAAAAAGTCTAAAATCTAGACACAAAATCCAGTTCTCACAACCGGCGAATTTACAGTGTAAAAAATCAGGTCTAGAGAATTAAATTTTTTCATTTGTATTTTGTAATGTGACTAGAATGTCCAGATTATATGGCATCATTGTAGAGCTATCTACTTGTCTGTACTACCACACACTTTGGTGTATCTTAAATTACTGTGACACTACAAAGCTTGAAAGTAAGGTACAACTGCATCATGACTAAAGGCGGCATGGTGCTTAATGAGTTATTCATAACTGTACAGATCTGGATCCACCAGTGCATTCTGCTACAGCAAGTCTGGATCTACGCAATGAGCAGTTGGCTCAAAGTATATCTAGTATCCACCCCATCCAGCTCGGTTCATCTGCCTTGGTGTTTCCTTGGCCACTATTTCCTCTGAGCGATATAGCCATTAATATATTACAGCTGCTGTTAAGAACCAAGTAACCAACCAATTGTCCTTTTCATCTGAGATAATTAAAGCAAATGTACATTGTGTGTACCTTAAACAATATAAAGTTTAATGCTATGAAACAAACCCTGTAAGCCAAATTCCTTAGAGATATTTATCTTGGTTTCAAAACGTGTAATACCAACCTAAAACTTATGAAAAGTAGAGTTTATCGTCAGAATAAGACTTATTTATCAGCTCTACCTGACTCTAATTTTAAGGTTTATAAATAGCTTTAAAATAATTTAGTATACACAATGTCTGGCCACAGTAATTTTAAATCAGTTGCAAGAAATATAAGAGATTATTTCATAATGTCAAATAATTTTAAAAGCAATTCCATCCTGCCCATTATCCACAATTAAGAAGATCTTGTGACATACGAAATTGATTGAAAATTTTGCAAATAGACATGGTGGTGAAGTGGTCTGAAGTGATGTTATCATAAGCCTGAAGCTTTATCACAATATTAACACCTTTGTAAAAAATATTATAATAATATCACATTGTTTATATAGCAACTTCCCAAGATTCATTAAAGGGTTACATTTCCTGCAACCTCAACATAAATCGGTTTTTATTTAAGTTTTTACTATCATTCTTATGCTTTGACATCATGGTGAAGTGTAACTTCAACAAAACATACCAAAAACAATCCTTACAATTATGAAAAAATTGCAACAGAAATGATTTACACATGTACACATGATGAGGAACAAAGCTATATACTGCGGGTGTACTCGATTTTAAGATCGCAAAAGCAGGAGTCTAGACCAGGCAGTTCATTTACATATCTACGAGTTTACGTATCTTGTGCAGTTGCTGTACCATTTAAGACTATACTGTGGAAGGAGGAGAAAGTCTGTGACAGATGGTATGTGCTGATGTACTTTCAATCAATGTTCCAAAACTATATTGTGGAAGGTGTAGAGAGTCTGTGACAGACGGTATGTGCTGACGTACTTTCAATCAATGTTCCAAAACTATACTGTGGAAGGAGGAGAAAGTCTGTGACAGATGGTATGTGCTGATGTACTTTCAATCAATGTTCCAAAACTATACTGTGGAAGGAGGAGAAAGTCTGTGACAGATGGTATGTGCTGATGTACTTTCAATCAATGTTCCAAAACTATACTGTGGAAGGAGGAGAAAGTCTGTGACAGATGGTATGAATGTTGCAAACTCACAGAATGTTGCAGCTGATGTCTGACAAAAAAACACAGATTGTAATGAACAACTGACCAAAACTCACAGAATGTTGCAACTGATGTCTGACAAAAATATAGATTGAAAATGAACTGACCAAAACTCACAGAATGTTGCAACTGATGTCTGACAAAAATATACAGATTGAAATGAACTGACCAAAAATCACAGAATGTTGCAGCTGATGTCTGACAAAAATATACAGATTGAAATGAACAACTGACCAAAACTCACAGAATGTTGCAAATGATGTCTGACAAAAATATACAGACTGAAATGAACAAACACAGAGGACATAAGTCATTTCAGCAAAAATGATATTTGACAAAAATGAAAAGACTGAAATGAATGAATGCAGAAGACATGGCTCATTACAGCAAACATGCCACTCTGTAGTAGTGCTCTGTACTTGAGTGAACTGGAATATGATAGAAATGGGTAAAGAGAGGACATTGGGTGAGTATTTCATATGTATGCCTTATTGACAAGTTATATTTTTTTGCCATTATTATCAAACCATTCATGTGTTTATATGCTATTAAACACCAAGCAAGCAATCAAACTTATTGAAAATTTTGGAGGAAATGCAATGGTCATATTACAAGTAAATGCATTAAGATGGGTAATGGTCAGAAGTATTTCAAATGAAAGACTTCCTATCAAAGCCATTTGTATCTGAATCACCAAGATACATCACTTTCAACTATTTCTTTACTCTGTAGAGAGCTTCTGGATCTATCTTAGTTCCAAATGAGAAATGACCAATTAAAAACGTTCTTTATACAGCAGCAATCTATCTTCTCTAGGAAATATTTTTTATGCATACGTTTTATAAAACATGTTTTAGACTCGTATCTTTAAATCAATTTGTACTAAAAACTGGGTCAAAACCGAATCAATATCTCAATCACAATCACTCTGTAATTATAATTTCAAACAAAATTATATTATAAGTTGTTGTATGTCTGCTTTTATGAATGGTACAACTTTATGAATTTATTTATGAGTTTTTATCTATTTAACAGCATTTATTTGTTTATATTACTCGCCATTTACTTACTATTGCCAGGGACCATCACTGTATTTGATGATCTAAGCTCAGATGGAAATATGTCACAAATACATAAGAGTAATGTTTTCAACATTTATCAATAAATACTTTTTCATTGTTTATAGGTAAACTGAGACAAATTACAAGAAAGTAAAAGTGAAAATGACATATTAGTATCTTGTACACCTAGGAAGAAGTTGCTTGCCTTGGTAAATTTTGAAATGTGCAGTTTGCCCTCCAATCTGCCATTGTTAAAATTGACATATGCATTTGTAGGTAGATAGCATATTTTCTGCATTGGATTATATAATCTATGGGTACAAGACTTATGAAATATTTCATGAGAATGTGCCAATAAAACAGATCAGTGCTCTTAGGACTTTATCCAGCAGTGTAACTTCCAGTTTTCACTAATCAATTATTATGTCTTCTCTAAGGAGACCATGTGAAACTAGCACAACAGAAAGATCTGGAATTCCACCTGCCAAGTGGAGAAGCTTTGGAGTTTACTCATACTGATGTGGAAAGTGGCCAGAAATCATGGTATTGACTTTACCTGATTCAGCAACTGAAAACAGTGATGTATATTCACTTACAAGTCCAGTTCAAATGCAAGCAATACAGACCCTGATCTGCTATCCCATTATGCACAGGTAGATCAGGGTCTATGTTGTTTGTTCTGGTGTAGACAGAGATCTTGCCAGTACATTATGTTACAGAGGATCTGGGTCTGAACAGTTAGCAGCTGATACATTAGAAGTGAGTATATACGGTATACCATAGCAACAGGAGCTATTGTCAAGGCAACATTTTGTCCCAGTAGCAATGGATAATAAAGTGTGTGTACATTAAACAATGATATTGAAACTGTATGAATATTGTTTAAACAGAAAAACAGAACATGATGCTAGCAGTCACAATGATGTATTCAATAAGTGTTATTGATTCCAATGAAATATAAATATGCTTTTGTTAGATATGAAAAAGGTACCATATTACATTTACTTATAAGTCAAGCCCAACTGCGAACAGTATAGTCCCAGATCTGTCGTTGCATAATGTGACACAAATCTGGGTCTATGTCATTTGAAATGAGTTATCAGTAAATAGACCAGACAAACCTTGATTTGCTGGCACATTACACTGTGGTAGATCAGGGTGTATGATGTTTGCAGTTGGACCTAACTTACAAGCAAGGATATATTGTAGTTGCTAGGAGAAATGTGTTTTGCTAAAGTCTCAAACCCTCAATAACTATTTCACATGATCTGATCTTGTTTTTCAAAAACTTAAAACATACTTCTGGCTATAGTAACAAAATTTCTTTATTTCAGTGAACCTGTCATCCCCAAGGGACCCCATGACAGGCTACATGACTGTCAGTACACAAATCCAAAATGACAGTCAGTTCATGGTTTTAGCTACTAATGAAGTTTGTGTAGTTTTTCCATTTGTTCAGTGTGTCCCCTAATATTTCAAGACTCCTGTAAAAGACAATCAAACTTTGATTGCTAATTTCCTTTATTTTGGCACTAGTTTATAACATCTTCCTCTAGCTGGTTCCAGTTCAATGGTCAGCACTATCTCCATGCCATTATTAATGGCAGATCATCGAATATAAACAAAAAGGGTTTTGTTGTTGCAGGAAACACTGCAAGTATAGCTAGTGTAGATATGGTTCATGACACGAGATCAATCATGTCATTAGAGCTTGTGTCATGGGGCTGTATAGTGGTCATTTCAAGCATATCATTAGAGCTTGTGTCATGGGACTGCATAGCAGTCATTTCAAGCATGTCATTAGAGCTTGTGTAATGGGACTGCATAGCAGCTGTTTCAAGCATGTCATTAGAGTTTTTTGTCATTGGTCTGCATAGCAGTTATTTCAAGCATGTCATCAGAGCTTGTGTCATGGGACTGCATAGCAGCCATTTCAAGCATGTCATTAGAGCTTGTGTAATGGGACTGCATAGCAGTCATCTCAAGTATGTCATTAGAGTTTGTGTAATGGGGCTGCATAGTAGTCATTTCAAGCATATCATTAGAGCTTGTGTCATGGGACTGCATAGCAGCCATTTCAAGCATGTCATTAGAATTTTTGTCATGGGACTGCATATCAGTCATTTCAAGCATGTCATTAGAGCTTGTGTCATGGGACTGCATATCAGTCATTTCAAGCATGTCATTAGAGCTTGTGTCATGGAACTGCATAGCAGTCATTTCAAGCATGTCATTAGAGCTTGTGTAATGGGACTGCATAGCAGCTGTTTCAAGCATGTCATTAGAGTTTTTGTCATTGGTCTGCATAGCAGTTATTTCAAGCATGTCATCAGAGCTTGTGTCATGGGACTGCATAGCAGCCATTTCAAGCATGTCATTAGCGCTTGAGTAATGGGACTGCATAGCAGTCATCTCAAGTATGTTATTACAGCTTGTGTCACTGGTCTGCATAGCAGTCATTTCAAGCATGTCATTAGAGCTTGTGTAATGGGACTGCATAGCAGTCATCTCAAGTATGTCATTAGAGTTTGTGTAATGGGGCTGCATAGTAGTCATTTCAAGCATATCATTAGAGCTTGTGTCATGGGACTGCATAGCAGCCATTTCAAGCATGTCATTAGAGTTTTTGTCATGGGACTGTATAGTAGTCATTTCAAGCATATCATTAGAACTTGTGTCATGGGACTGTATATCAATCATTTCAAGCATGTCATTAGAGCTTGTGTCATGGGACTGCATATCAGTCATTTCAAGCATGTCATTAGAGCTTGTGTCATGGAACTGCATAGCAGTCATTTCAAGCATGTCATTAGAGCTTGTGTCATGGGACTGCAAAGCAGTCATTTCAAGCATGTCATTAGAGCTTGTGTCATGGGACTGCAAAGCAGTCATTTCAAGCATGTCATTAGAGCTTGTGTCATGGGACTGCAAAGCAGTCATTTCAAGCATGTCATTAGAGCTTGTGTCATGAGACTGCACAGCAGTCATTTCAAGCATGTCATCAGAGCTTGTTGGACAATTTATCAATGATTCTGGGTTTTCTCAGTATTTTCCTACAAAATGTTTGAATTGTTAAAAATGAAAAGCAAATCCAGGATTCATGTTCACTAGCAAGAATCTGAGTGCCATTAAAAATATTGTCCCCATCAGCACGGCACTGTATTAATTTGATGATCTGATAAATCAGCAACATGTATAGCACAAAGAATAGTAACTGGTCAATAGATCAGAGGCTCTTTCTGAAACCACCTGGCAGAATGTGATTGAGAACAAAGTGGAGGCAACCATGCTCTAAGTCTACCACAACAGGTAATTTCAAGTTTTGCCTCAAAATGTGGTTTGATTTTATTTTTCTGTGATCTCTCTGGAATATATCAGCAATATATAACATAGATATGAAAATGGCATTATCACTTGCTGTTTCTTATACATTTTGTAACTAAAAGGTCCAAGAATTTTAAGGCAGTGTGAGTTGAGAGAACAAGGGGTGTGTGTGACACTGACAGTCAAATTGGGGCATTATCTCTATTGACTATGCTGAAAGATTTCTGATAACTACAAGTTTTAAAAAATCCAATTTTCATTTAAAGGACGGTAACCATAGTATAATCATCAGCATAACATTCTATTCTTAGGACAACATGAACTGCTTTCTGTAACAAGTGGTCAATTAACCTATCGTCAGATAAAAAGAAAACCATACCCGACTCATTAGCATTGCAAATCATATGATATTAAAGTATTTTATGCTGACAGTTACCCCAAGTAAACTATTGAGGTCTTTCTTACTGCATTTTATTTCATGAAAAAATTTCCTGAAAAATAACTGAAAAATGATTTGAATTTGTATATGATACACGGTGGTAGTCAAATTGATGATGGATATTACACCTGAATGACCAATAAGCTACCGGTCTGCAGGTAAATCCCATGATGCCTCACACCTTTGACAGGTATCAGCACATACTGAGGCTTGACTGATATTTTCTGCAATATCTTTATAGTCTATTCAAACAAAATCAAATCTGATATCATTCAAAAGGTTCATACATTTTTTGTAAACAGCAAAATGTTTTAAAAGCTTATCAAAATGTTAATTACAGTATCTAAAATGAACATATAATTCTACCTTTGAAATAACTACATCCTAACAACTCTATTTTATGAATTTCTTCCTGTTCTGTTAAATCAAATCATGTATGGTAGGATTCTTTAGCTAAATTTGGTATACACTTAACAGTATCTGAGAAAATGCAAAATTAAATAATATGAGCAATAAATTTTTTTAAATCACCTGGATCACTTTCTTCCCAACTGTCAAATATATATATATATATATATATATATATATATATATATATATATATATATATATATATATATATATATATATATATATATATATATATATAGCTCTAATGTATGCAAGAAGTTGTATGCAATTAAGCCATATCTGATTCAATTTAAAGATTTATTAAATTTTCTACTGACTGCACACTTTTTTTAAATCTCTTTTTAAATGTATGGGCAGTATTTAGGCTATAAATAGTTACAAGAATGCTAACCCTGATGTACTCTGAACCCTGTTTCTGTTGCAGCCATCCCATGCAAACATATTTTATACATTTCACCATGTTCTATCAAATCCAGTCATATCTGGCAGCATTTAAAACCTAAAAATTTGTATGCATAATGCAAAGTATTAGAAAAGGCTCATTTCAAATTTTAAAGCAAAACTGCTATCTTTAACATAATCCTTTTTCTGTCGCAAATGTTAAATATATAATTTCCCTATTTTATAAATTTCTCCATATTTTTATGTCATTAAATTACATATGGTATCATTCAAAAGCCTGAAAATTTTATGTCGACTGTAAATCATAAACCTCATTTAAAATTTCTGGTTATCAGTAATACACCCTGAGTGAGCCCTGGGACTGTTTTCCTACCCCACACTGCCGGCGTCATGGTAAATTTAACATATCCTTATATCCTGACCATGATGGGGGTCAGGGAGACAGAGTTACCAAATATACTCAGTTATAAGTCAAGGCCAACTCTAAACTGCACAGACCTATAGTACAAGTCACACAGGTCTTGTAGGCATTCAACACTGACTAATGGGTGTCATTTTTCAGAATTTATTCTACTTAGCTTTAAGTGGCAAGTATTGACTTCATTTGGATTCATATACATCCATATTACTTTAGAAGGTCATTGTTTAGATGCCCCTTGAGGTGCATATGGCAAAATCAATGTTAAAGTTTTTAGACATTTTTGGAAGAAATGAACCTAAAGGTGTGATCCAGTACAATCCGGATTGAATGTCATGTGCTGTGACATCGTAATGAAAGCTACGCATATTGATGAACAAAATCGTACTAGCCTCGATTGTGACAATGCCACTCTACGTGCTTTTATTTAAACTAAAGTTTAGAACATGGCCACCAATGTATAAGTCCATAGCATAAAATAAAATTTTCATCTGAACTTTCTTGGTGACAATAAAGGTATATAGCATTCAATAATCAGGATTGAATATATTTTGTTTAAAGAAAATGAGTGTTAAATTTTAAAAGAACAATTTATATTTAATTTAAAACAAGTAAATGTGCATACATGACCCATGTAACTTGAACTATAGAGCCACCTCAAACGAATTACTTGTATTAAAACCCAGAGTTAAAACTTTTGATCTTAAATTCAATATCATTGCACTAACCTGCTCATCTGAATGCAACTAATTAAATAATCCAGTCAAAATTAACTTGTATCTGTACTAATCACTGTGCTCATAAGCTCAGTGGAGTATAAAAATGTAAGCAATTACCTCTGACCTGATTGAAACCATTTTCATTCAGAACCAATTAAATTTAAATATTGCAAGAAATGTGTTAGCAAAAATTACATGTCAGTGCCATTCATGCAAGAGTAGTGATAAAAAGATTTTCAAGATGGCCACTATGGTATCATGTTGGAGGTCAAATGAACACTATTATTATTCAAAGCCAACTATATATTGCTATAATATTGTTTTACTGAAAACCTCATATCAGTAAGATCATCCATGATGAAGGAATAGCCATATGAAGATTTTCAGGAGCTAAACATCATGGCAATATATATATATATATATATATATATATATATATATATATATATATATATATATATATATACACACACACACACACACACACACACACACACACGTATATATCACCAAAAATGAGTTTTGTTTTTCTTTTTAAAAACATTTGTATGGTCATCTTTTAATTGTTCTGTGCAGGAGCCATGCTAATCTTCTCTGTATCATTCCAATTTTAATATATGTACTGCCAAAGCAAGTACATCTGTTTAGGACAGTAAGATTTTTCAGATTTTGGGAGGTGAGACTGATATTTCATTTTTTTGGGACCAACTACATCTAGGAAAACTAGAGCTAAAGCGAACAGATTTCAAATCACAATACATTTCTGTGATTATTCAAAGAGGAACCAACCCTTTTTGTTATCACTTAGGTGTTCTTGAAAAAGTGTGATAAGGCGAATTGATATAGAAGATGGTTTATAACTGGGGGTTATAACAAGATCAACAAAGCCTTTAATTCCTTCCCTTTTGACAGTCTCCACATTTAACAGAATTCTTAACCAATTGTTACTGCTCATTTTTTTTATAGCTTGTCTTCAGCCTTGCTGGTGTCCTGCCAGTTCTCATCAATAAAACAAACATTATTTTACTTTCCAAGATCAATTTTCAGTATATTTTAATACCTTAACAATAAAATTAGTTTAACACTCTTCTCATGAGAAACTAATGCATAAATCATTCTAGTGAGAATAGCTTGCTGTACATACCATTTCTACAGTCTTATTGGACCAGATGATCTTGCCCTACTGAAGTGATTCTCGTTACATGGTTGTTGTATTATGTTATCCATTTTATGTCAGTAAGAGTTACATTTTATGCCTAATATCTCATTTATATTATTACATATTATATATTATTAGTAGTAATAATCATATGCCTAATATCTCATTTATATTATTACATATTATATATTATTAGTAGTAATAATCATATCATAATGGAACACTGACCTAAAAATCACATTGCAACTTTCATCAATGCATGTCTGATTTTTACAACATGCAGATTTCAAATAATGTTTTCTGACATATCCACAATACATGTACATGTAGTAAAAACAATAGTGATTATTTACCCTTATTGTCTTCTACTGCGCATGTACAAAGTCAATGTATGCTTTCCCTTTGCAAAGTCATATAAATAAGATGGATTTAGGTGTGCTTTTTGAAAAAAGGCAGTTGCAAATTACTAATGAAAGGACAGCATAACAATTAAAACAAATTTTAAAATTCATGCTTTTAAGAACTATTACTATTAGTGGTTTCTGATGAGAACTGGTAAGATGCCAGTAAAGAAACTTTTTTGTTACTGATATTGTGTTTACATGAACAGGAACAATCCCACCTGCAATTGCTTTACTGTCATTCCAAGTCCACCCCAAATTATTCAAGACCCTAAAATGTAATTTATTTAGATTGTGATGATAGAGTTCACAATCATTTTAATCTGGCTTGGTGGTTCATGGAGTTATAAATACCAGCGAAGACAAATAAAAAAGGATGGATTTTGTAGCTTTATTAATATTAACAAACATTCAGATTCTATTAGAATACAGCAAAAGAATATCTGAATAAGAAAATGTTTTTTTTCTTCTTTCAGTTCTAGTCAAAACTCCTTATCAATAAAATCATGTACTCAAGAGAAGTGATAATAATATGACTTTCAAGATGGCCACCAAAGATCAGTGCCATTTTTATTTTGGAACAACTAGACATCACAAGTTTTTTACTGCAAGCCCAGTGCCAATATAATCATCTACTCAGAAGTTGTGACAACAAGATTGTCAAAAGAGCCAAACAGTGGACATAATGAATGTCCAAAGGACACGATTTTCATTTATGACCAACAAGACATCACAAGAAGTCTTTTAGTGAAAGCCCCATGTCAATATTACTTTTCATTGAGAAGAAGTATCAGTAACAAGATTTTCAAGATGTCAACCATAGTGGACATATTATTTTGTAGATCAGCACCATTTAAAATTAGGACCAACTAAACATTATAAGAAGTCCACTGGTAAATGTCTATGTCAATACAACCATCTGTTCTGGACGAACAGCAATAACAATATCTTCCAGAGAGCCACCATACTGAGTTTAAGATTTTGACCATTGTCATTTCAGACCAACCAGATATAATAAGCCTTCCTGTGAAAACCTCATTTCAATCTGACATTCCATTCCGAAGATTTTAAAGATGACCAAAATGGTGACAATTCTGATACAAGAGTCATGCCATTTTCATTGATGCCAAAGTGAACATGATCAGGAAGGATAATTTTGGTGGAAAAAACACAGCCAATATGACCGAACATCCAGGAGGAGTATTGATAACAATGTACTCAAGATGGCCAAAGTACAGCCATACTGGGTGTCTGAGTGGCACCATTTTCACTTAAGAACATCTAGACCTTGAGAAGAATGTGTGTGCAAGTTTCGTATGTATCCTCCAAGTAGTTTGGGAGAATTAGCAATAACAATGAGCTTCATCAGCATCCAAATCATCCAAAATGTCATTTTTTCTAAGCTGATAAATTTATGTTGATTACAACTATGTTATCAACCAAATATACATGTCAGACTGATAAAATAATCTGAATGGTTTAGAACATTATAGCTTTGTAGCAATAACTGCACAAAACAAGTATTAATTGTGCGTAAGATTTGGCAAACTATAAAACTCAAAATTTATTTAAATTAAATGGAGAAAAAATATCATAGCAGAGGTGACATCAGCAGTGAGCTAAAAATCATGAATGTCTGCATTTCCGACTGACTTCAAACACAGCTGAAGCATATACAGGCACTTAACAGGGCATTTCCATTGCCAATATCCTCATTTGCAAATGAAAAGGCAGCCACACATGAAAACAAAGCTGGTGGCCTAGTTACAAATCTCTGTGCTATGTATGTATCGTTTGATATAAAGAACTGGAATAACAAGCAGTATATGTGTAATAGTACTATTTATAATAACTTGCCAGTAAAGCTGACTAAACTGCACAGACCTACCATCACATAATATGCAGGCAGATCTGGGTGTATGCATTTTTGTTAGAAGTAAACAATAGAACAAACAACATAGACCCTGATCTGCTTGTGCATTATGCAATAACAAATCAGGGTCTCTGTTGTTTGCAGTTGGGTTTCACTTGTAAATATATATGGTACGCCTCTGCTTAACTGTTCTCCTTTTTGCTCAAGAAAAACTGATTTCATATCCCCTCTATGTGTAACCAGCTAGTTATTTCTTAATGCATGTAATTTACACTTAAAATTAATTATTTCCACTTGAGCTGTGTAATTAAATTTTAAGATGCCCAGATGGTAATTACTGTGGGAATATTACATTTATCTGAAGAACTTTCTTTTACTTTTAACAATGCAGCAGTATAAAGATTTTCAATGAATCACATTTACTCTAGTGTTAATAATTTATCAAGGTAAGAATGGCAGCTACAATTTTCTATGCATATTTCCCCATAATTTCTGCATTAAAATTTCAAAATGTACATTCTAGTATAAAATTCAATTCACACGAATACTGAATGACAAAATCGTATCCATTTATACTCAGTATAAAAACCTTTCAACTTTAGAGATAAATTGTTTAAACATTTTACAAACAGTGATATTGCAGACATCTGTCCCCATTTTTTCTTTTAAAAAAAGGCTTGTAGGATAACTAAAATTCGTTCTGGTAAACCATTTCAAAGATTTTGTAAAATAGTTTTCATTGCAAAGTTATCAAACAAAATACACAAAATCTCAAAAACATAAAATTTTCTTGTCTGGTAACAGTTAAAACCAATCAGAAAATGGTTGGTGCTGTTAATGTGAAAACCTTTTCAAGGATCCTTTTAAAATAGAATTCACTATCCACTGATGCTTGTTTGATCAAAATCCATTTTCAGATAGCTGAACAGCACACGTTTAAAGTTTAGAAATGCCTTTAGTCTTTTATGTGAAGATAGGCTTAAAAATCTCTACAAAATAAATCAAGTTGGACTACTGCATAAACATGTCACCTAACTGGTTAAAATTTACCACCAAATGATCCATGCAATACCAGTGGTTTAACACATTAACCCCTAGCGATGAGTTAACATGGCAGGAGGTAGTAGCCTACTGCCAAGCTCTGTAGCGTCAGGTTTATGCAGGATACACTAAAGTGGTTGGTATTATAGAAAGGTAGACAGATGTAGCTTTACAATGATACCAAATAATCTGGAATATCTAGTTGCACTACAAAATACAGAGGGAATAACCTCATTTTTATACCCGATTTTTTTCTACCCAAAATTCACCTGTGGTCGGAATCCGATTTTGTGTCCAGATTTTAGACTTTTTGGTCTCAGATCTAAGGCTAACCAGTATGAACTGCAAAGAGACAGATGAACCTTTGCAAAAAGTAGGATAAGATGGGCATTTGGAATAAAGAGTGGTCTCCATACAAAAATAATGGCTCCATTTAGCCAAAAAAAATATTTAAATAATAAAATAAAATAAAATTTTAAAAAATGTAAAAAAAGGCAACCCTTCTGCTCATGCGCGAGCTAAATAGCCAATGAAAAACAATGTTTCTAACACAACTAGGCAGTATGTTATTGAAAAATCACCTGGGATTTGGTGTTTTTGGATCTATTCAGAAATAGCATTCAAAATGTGTTTCCGACCCAAATTTCAGGCGATAACGACAAAAACCTCCAGGGGTTAATGTGTTAACAAAATTTTCATCAGTCAGTCAAGAAATAGCTCATTTTAAGTGGGTTGTTTTGGTGCATTAATGCCAACCCCTTTATATACCTATTATTGAAGACGACAAAACTTAATTATAACAAGGAAACAAGGTACTTGTTTACCACAAGGCCTTTTATATCTGTGGTGTATAAAATAAGTTACATTTATCCTTAAAAGATAAAAATAATATCACCATAATTATCATCATCATCATCTTCAGTGACATTACTTATGTTATCACTGGCATTTTTTCCTGATTGATCATACTACATATTAGTCTATTTGTTAACTAATTTTTATTACATCATTCATATTTTAAAATAATTAATTTGGCTATGCATTTGTTCTTTTACTTTTCAATGTCTGGTTTGATGTTTGGTATCACAGCAACACAAACAGGTTCTTTAGTGCAGATAGCACTACAGTAAAGTTCGAAAGCTATTATTACCAAATTATCCAAACCTTACTAAATTAATTCTATTCACTAAAAAAACATGGTATATATTTTACTCTTGTATCCAGATGCTGTAAATATTTCTACAGAAAGGACCCAAAATATTTTTGCCCTTGCAGTATGATAAATTGGTCAAAATTACTTTATGAGGACAATAACACAAGTGAGCCAAACCAATTAGATCCCTTTCAACTTGAAAGCTCTTTCAACCAAATGAGCTGGCAAATGACCTCTATCAATTTTATTGCACCATACAATAAGATGATATTCTTTTCTTTTGTAAATCCTGGTGAAAAAATATTAAGATATATCTCCACCCCCATCTGATTAAACCATATTTGAAATAGAATACTGTATGAGTACCCCTTCTGCCAATAAAAGATGGTATTTCTAAACATGTAGTCTCTCAAAATATGTCATCAAATAATATAAGTAATTAATTTGTGCAACAAAAATCTCGTCTCTCAAAACAAGCAGCCTCATATAAAAGACTTTCTCTTTCACATCCTTTACCTCAAACAATAAATATCGGCAACACCAACATTAAATTCACACAATCAGTACAAAACCATGGTGTTACTCTGGACAGTATTCTCACATCGCACCAATATGTCATGAACATATGCAAGACTGCATATCTTGAGCTGAGAAGCATTAGCTCAGTTCGAAAATATCTTTCAGTTGATGCCACTAAAACACTTGTGTGTTCATTAGTACTTTCAAGACTGGACTATCGTAACTCATTTTTGTCTGGTTCATCTCAATATCTACTCCAGAAACTTCAAAAAGTTCAAAACACAGCTGCTTGGATCATACTTAGAGTACCACAATTACAGCACACCTCCCCGCTGCTCTGTACCCTACACTGGCTATCCATTCGATCCAGAATCAAACACAAAATTTGTTCTCTGTGCTACGTTTCACTGTCAGACTCTAGTCCAACATACCTATCCGACCTCACCTATGTGTACACACCAGCAAGGTACTTATGCTCCTCTTCTGACAATCGTATACTCATTATTCCCACTATAAAAACAAAGTCATATGGACAACATTCTTTTGCATACCAGGGCCCAGCAACATGGAATGAATTGCCCACTGAACTTAGACAAAAAGACACAGTGATCACATTCAAGAGGGCTCTCAAAACTCACTTATTTCGACTGCAAGAACAAACTCAAAGACCTAATAATGTTTCCTACGTGAAATATTCCCAGCATGTTTTTTATTTTTTAATGTTTTTCTAATTTCATGGTGTTTGTTTTTATAATAATATTATTATATGTTTTTTATCTTATAGGTGTTGTCTAATGTTGTAAAGCGCTTAGAGCTTCTAAAGATTAGGCGCTATACAAAGTCCTCATTGTTGTTATTATTATTATATAGCAGCCATCTTTCAAGACAGTTTTAACCAAATCTTGCTTACAAACCTATGTCCCTTTGTTGACACAAATTATTGTGCCATTATTTTGACAATAAGGTACATTACCATAATTGGGTCCTAAGACCCACTCAAGGGTATGTTTCTATTTTTTTAGGGGGGAGGTTGTGGGTTTCAGTGGCATTTTTTAAAACATTGCTGGTTACATCATGCTAAGGAAATGGGAGCCTTTCCCAAAGACAAACTAAGGCAACCAACCCAGGCTGGCTTGAGCAGGTAAGGAATCCATGCCTCTTGGATTCCAAGTCTGACACTCCAACAACTGAGCTACCATGTCTCCCCTCAAGGTATGTAAATATCCAATATGGTTTGATTGAACTGATAGTTTTTAATATTTCATACTCATAAAGTAATT
The DNA here is from genome assembly GCA_028554795.2 of Sinohyriopsis cumingii. Classification (NCBI taxonomy): domain Eukaryota; kingdom Metazoa; phylum Mollusca; class Bivalvia; order Unionida; family Unionidae; genus Sinohyriopsis; species Sinohyriopsis cumingii. The sequence continues at coordinate 65,502,813 of CM068831.1, forward strand.
GATTGATGGAAGAATGGATGAAGAGTTAACACAAAAACAAATAGGTCTCTCCCCCTGAAATGGGGAGACATATCTAAGGCAAGATAGGCATGCAAATGAACAGATCCTTGTCCCCAGGTAAAGACTGAGTGAACTAGTTTATGACAAATGACTATTCAATGAAATATGATCTCTTAAAAGCAAAAGGGAATACTTGTGCTGTATCGATCCCACAATCCCACACTGTTGTAAAAGTATGACCTAGACCTTGAGGTAAAAGGATTGAGTGAGCATGTTGTAAAATAAAATGTCTTTTGTCTTAGCTTTATAGTGATTCATGCTTGGTATGAAGAAAACTGAAGTAAAGAAAAATGTGAACTAAAATCTAAATGCAAATATTTCATAACTATGACACTGTCCCAACAGTAAAATGGGGTAAACAAGTAAGTTGCAGAACTGTCATAGATTCAAAATGATTCTGGCCAAGTATGAATGAAATCCATCAAAGAGTGAAGAACAAATAAACAAATGAAAAACCTTTAACCAAGCAAAACTGTCTGAAAATAACCATCAACTCTAAGTAGAACAGGTGAACAAGCATGTCAGAGAATGAACTGTCCAAGTTTAATAATGAGTCATGCCAAGTATGAACAAGATCCATCAAGGGAATTAGGAAATGTATGAAAATGGAGAATATTTTAACTCAGACCCTAATGAAAATCTTCTACGACTGTGACCTTGACCTTAAAGAGAAAGGGGCATGCCAGCATGACACGGAATGAACTGACAGTAAACAAAACCCATTAAGATGTTTAGGAAATATAAGCAACGAAAAATCTTTAACCGAAAGTTTAAAGCACATTTTCTAAGACTGTGACCATGATCCCAAAGTAAAAGGAGTCATGGAATATATCACAGAATCAAATGTCATAACTTTAAAATATATGTAAAAAAGTTTAACTGAACATTTTAAAAGCTGCTGATGACACGGGCACCAGAAAACTGTTCTGCTTAGCAACTTAATATTGTGGAGCGGACAAAAAGATTTTATACCTGAAAATACAACTCTTGAATGGTCAGGAAGACAAGGTCAGGAAGACAAAGCTGTTACTCAAGCATGACATTTGCGTCCTACAGACCTTTGTTACAACATTTCTACCAACTCATTTCTAGAAAAAGTTCCATTTGTCTCGGGGTCTGTTTTGTATTATTTAACTACATTTGTGCTGAATTCTCACATAAAAAGTCCAATACTGTAATAAAAAATATAAAAAAATCTAGAGCAGAGGTAATATTCTAGTCAACAGTATGACTACTGGCTTATCTGCGCTCAAGACAGGCCTTTTCATCACATTTGAGACCAGTGCCATCTGTAATAATACGCATGAACCAATTTTATTGCTTTATTTATGCAACTGATGCAGATATTTTCAAAATAATTAATGCTCAGCAGGATTAATGATAACAGCAACCTTAAAGAAAAATCTGACAAAATTTAAGAGATTGTGATGACAAAGTCTCTTTGATAATTACACCTGCATTTTAATTACCTTGCAATTAAAAGTTGTATTATATATATGGTAGGTGATGCTTGCGAGTTTGTTTTTTCATACTTTATAGGCTCTGCACTCAATGGATTACTCATACACACTTCATCTTAAATGAAAGCCTGACTTGACAGCAAACCTTTTGTCCAGCATACCTTCTCTAGGGTGCAGGTATGATCTATGACTTGTTTCTGAATGATTTCCAATCTAGGGATAAGGGAGTGAACTGTAAAGGCATCGTAAATTCTAATTAAACTTTCCAAAGCTAGATCCAAGTCCCTGATATCTGATAAGATACCAAATGATATGAAGCTGCTTGCTTGCAGATGTTCTTACCAGACACTGGACTGGCTCTGATTACAACAATTTACACCATCATAAATTTCAGTTCCCTTTTTTATGGACATGGATTCATATAGATCATGTGATCAGATTTCAAAGTTAGGATTCTAAATTTTGGTTTGATTCAGTGTGTATGTTTGGGGCACACAAAAAACTTGATTTTATAAGTAACTTTCCTGAAAGAAATTAATGCACAAATTCCATTAATAATAAATCTTGTATAAGTATCATAATGTACACATTGATCTTATTTATATGTTGTAGAGCTTTCACATTTTCCTTGAAACAAAACATAATTCTAATGCATTATTTATGGTGCATTCATTAAACCTGGTATCTTTTACAGGCAGGATAATGTCCTGAAAATTCAGTTTTCCCTGTGTTTTTAAATATGTAGTTTGGAAAGAATGATCATCTCTTTTCATTTTAAATCCAAGCAATTTATATTTCTTTAGTGCAGACTTACATGATAAATTTGTATCAATTACATACAGTTGATTTGGTGAACCCTAAAATAGATCCTGAGTATGTAACCATAGTAACTTTCATAATTCTCCTTCCCTTCAGTATTATAAATGGAGTACCATAAGCTGGTACAAAATATGCAGGCTAAGCGAATATCAGCTACAAGCATAACTGAATTTCAGCCTCAGATTTCCCTTTATTGCTCTGCATGCCAATAAATAATTTTCAGTATCAGAGTGGAAATGGCAATAAAGTAGAAGACACCCTCAGATCAGAGAGCAAAATTATACCCCTGTATGTTTGCCTCAAATTATTTTCTACAATTACACTGCAACTCCTACCTGGAGAACCTTGTTCCTTTCATTTGTGTTTGCAGCATGATGTTTATCACCTGGATCTAGATGCAAACACAGGTAATTCTAACTATTGGGACAGGTTAAGTTAAAAAAAAGGTGATTAAGAGAGATGGAACAATTGCTAAAATGTACATAGCTATTTACAAGAAAGAAGGACATGAAGATGTCACTTCTCCACGCTCCTGCAGATTAAATGTACAGATGAAATTTGTTACATTTTATAATATACCATATTATCCCCTCTGAAACAATTTAAACCAAATTGCACAACATCACAGATGCACACAGAAGCACAAACAACAGTCACAGACACATACAACAGACCCTATTTGGTCACTGCAAAATGTCCTGTAGTAAGTCATAGATCATGTATGCATTCAACACTAATTATTTCAGTAATGGTTGTCATTTCTTTAGAATTTGATACCTTTAAATGGCAATTTTCACTTTATTTGGTTCCTCATCATCCATATTTTTTGGAAGGTCATTATTTACATGCCCCATAAAGTACTTCAGGCAAAGTCAATGTTAAAATACATGAAATAATGCAACTGCAGACAAGGGTCTTTGTTCTTTATGTTGGGTAAACATTATACAAAAGATGAATATACAGCAGAACCTGTCCTGAAAGACCACCATTTCTGCTCAAAAAGTATGGTCTCTCAAGACAGGTGGTCTCTCAAAACAGGTCACAGTGCTATATAATTGATAAATTTGTGCATGGAGAATATGGTTTCTCAAGACAGGTGGTCTCACATAGCAGTGGTCTTTCACAACAGGTTTCACTGTAGTTTGATTTATGATGAAATAGGGTTAATGCTGCAAGTCTGGCCTAATCCTGTTTGTATTGGGGGTGTGGGGGAGACTAGTCTGATAGTCTATTCTAACCTTTACTGTTGTATGATTGAGGTTAGCTAATACAGTAAAACCTGTCTTGTGAGACCACTGCTATGAAAGACCACCTGTCTTAAGAGACCAGGTTCTCCTTGCACAGATTTATTGGTTATACAGTAGAACCTGTCTTGAAAGACCACCCCTTCTGCCAAATAATAATGGTCTCTCAAGACAGGTGGTCTCTCATGTCAGGTCATAACACTATATAACCAATAAATCTGTGCAAGGAGAACCTGGTCTCTCAAGACAAGTGGTCTTTCATAGCAGTGGTCTCACAAGACAGGTTTTACTGTATAGTGTTATGACCTGACATGAGAGACCACCTGTCTTGAGAGACCATTATTATTTGGCAGAAGGGGTGGTCTTTCAAGACAGGTTCTACTGTACTTGCAATTTTCTACAGGGACCTAGGTGGCTGAGTGGTTTAAAGTATTACTGGCATTTTTCTGCAATAATTTCATTCATATGGTAATATGTAAGTAATCAAAAAGATATAGATAAATCAAAATGGCTACCAATTTCTACTGATGAAGTAAAAAAAGGTCAATACTAAGCTTAACGCTAATGAAAATGCATTTGATAGTCTCTACAAAACTTTACAATGGCAATTAGCTGCCATTTTCTGTAATTCTTCTAAGACTGATGCTGTATTTCTGGACTGGAATCAATATTAGTACATGTATGATCTTAAAGAGGATTAAAGAACCATCTTTGACACAAGAAATATGGTAATTGATTATGTAAATCAGACTGAAAACACTGGTCAACAGTGAAATCATTACTGACTTGAAAAGGCCCTAATCTGTAGTATTTTGGTGTGCCGAACACGAATATAACCGTGAAAAATTTGTATTGGCTCTCGTTTTGAAGATATTCATATACCTCATTTTCTATGTTTCACTGTGTAAATTTCTCCAGTAGGACTGCAGCAACATCCGGAATAATGATGTAACATTGCATAATACCATCATGCTCACATCATCCACAGTTGATTGCATCATTTTCTGATGCAATGCAATACTAATGCCATGCGGCTGCTGAAGTAAGTTGACGTCAGCAGTGTACTATACATGTGTAGACCTATTATACTAATGCCAGGCGGCTGCTGAAGCTGACGTAAGCAGTGTACTATATAAAGCCCAATCAGATAGGTTCAGCATTTAAAATATTTTAGACGTTGTGCGAGACAGTTCAAGCTACTGTTACATAAAACTTATTATTTTATCCATTTAAGTACAATAAAGAACAGTAATGCCTCGAAAGTGTGTTAATACCGCGGACAATTTTTGCTATATTTGTGGGGAAGTGACATTTGCCAACCAGAAGAAAAGTATCAATTCTCAAGTGAAGAAGGCATATCATCTTTACTTCGGATGCAAGGTTGGTGACCAAGACAAGCCTTGGGCTCCGCATATATGCTGTGCTACATGTACAACACAGCTTTCACAGTGGTTGAATTGCAAAAGGTCATCAATGCCGTTTGCAGTCCCAATGGTGTGGAGAGAGCCAAGCAACCACCTAAATGACTGTTACTTCTGCTTGGTTCCTCCTCTTTCCGGCGGAATAACGAAGCGAAAGAAGTCGAGAATAGTCTACCCAAACATTCCGTCTGCATTGAGACCAGTTCCACATGGTGAGGGACTTCCTATTCCAGAACCTCCAGCAGAATATTCTCTTGATTCATCTGACGAAGACAAAGGTGAGTCGACCTGTTCTTCTCCTGGTCCATCAGCATGCAGTGATCCAGATTTTCACTGTGGTGCATCATCAACCCCACACAGAATAACACAGGAAGAACTAAATGACCTGATTCGTGATTTGGACTTATCAAAGAACAAGGCAGAATTGCTAGGATCAAGACTCCAACAATGGAATCTTCTAGAAGAAGATGTCACAATTACTGCATATCGAAAGCGCCACCAGCAATTGGAGCCTTTCTTCAGAAAGGAAAGTAATCTGATATTCTGTTCCGATATTGAGGGCCTCATGAATGCTTTAAAAATCACTCATGACCCACAAGAATGGAGACTATTTGTGGACTCTTCGAAACTGAGTCTCAAGGCTGTGCTTTTGCACAATGGAAACATTCTTCCATCTATTCCAGTAGCGTATGCTGTCCACATGAAAGAGACATACGATAACTTAAGGCAGCTACTGAATTCCATTGAGTATAACAAGTACAGCTGGCACCTCTGTGGTGATTTGAAGGTAGTTGCCCTTTTAATGGGACTGCAGCAAGGATATACAAAATACATGTGTTTCTTATGCGAGTGGGACAGCCGAGCAAGGGAAATGCACTACATGAGGAAGGAATGGACTCACAGGCAGAATGTAGCCATTGGAGAGAAGAATATCCAACACCCAGCTCTGGTTGAGGCTCAGAAAATCTTGCTACCACCCCTTCACATCAAACTAGGTTTGATGAAGAACTTCGTGAAAGCCATTGACCGGACTTTGCCAGCATTCCGATACCTGCATGAAAAATTCCCTCGACTCAGCGAAGCAAAGATTAAAGAGGGAGTTTTTGTGGGTCCTCAGATTCGAGAGCTTTTCAAAGATGACCGGTTCAACAACTTGCTGGAAGGTGACGCGAAACAAGCATGGAATGCTTTTCGCCTAGTTTCTACAAACTTCCTCGGAAATGTTAGGGCAGAAAACTATAAGGAACTAGTAGAAGACATGTTGATGAAGTATAAGAAACTTGGCTGCAATATGTCTCTAAAGATTCACTTCCTTCATTCCCATTTGGATTTCTTTCCTAGCAACTGTGGTATTGTTAGTGATGAACACGGCGAACGTTTTCATCAAGATATCGCAACAATGGAAAAAAGATACCAGGGAAAATGGTCCACTACAATGCTGGCTGACTACTGCTGGACACTCCTCAGAGATGCTCCCGAACAGCTGTACAAGAGACAGGCGAAGAAATCTAAGATGTAGTCAATGACTTGATTTTTTATAGGTAGGCTATTACAGTTGACCTTTTACTATTGGAATGCATTTCGTTATGTAAACATTAATTTCTTGCAGATTACAAAAAAACTAGAGCCAATTTTGCAATTTGACTGTCATATTCGTGTTCAGCACATAAAAATTGATAAGAATTGACTAATTTTATTTCAGTAACATGACTTTTGTAAAAATTTGTTGTCCAGTGAAATTAACCTAGGACCCCTTTGTAGTGTAATATTCTCAAAATTTATAACTTTCCAAGAAATAAAAATGCATGGTCATGAAGATGGAAGAAACTATATAACACACAAACAATGGCTTACAATGACTGGATCAATCCAGAATGATTGCCAAATCAATAAATTATGTTTAGTATCAAGCAATGAAAACTCGAAGACAAGAAAATGAGAGGCCTGAATACTCAATTAAAAGTATCTTCTACAATTCTGCTACAACCCATCTCAGAAAATCTTGTCCCATTATGATTGGTGATCGGTGTCTGGAGGCACGGTCTATATCACTTGGCACAGGTCACCTGCACAACAGATTGTACCAATTTAAAACAGGTGAAATGGATACAAAGAAATCCAAAAGAAAAATAATTAAAATCATGAAAACTGTATAAAAGAGTATGGTATGATGAAAGGGAATATGGTATCAATTTCCATTAGTACTTAAAATGTACTGTGACATGCATCGCTTCAAATTTTAGCATCTTTATTTGAAAAAATAAAACAAAACACCACGCACATTCACCATTTTTAAGACCTTTTATTAAATTAATGATCAATTTTGCTGCAAAACATTTTTATACAAAGATTTTCAAAAATTAATTATTTTTGCTATTATTTCAAAACTTTTTTCAAACTTACCTAGATTTTAGAAAAATATTTGTTTCACATGACAATAAATATCCCCCCCCAACAAAATTCACAATCTTCATCTTCTTTGTCTCACAAACCATGACAAATTTGTGTCCAAGATCCATACTGTCCCATGCTTGATAAAATTTCAATTCTGATGCAGTTTGTTTAGGTTCAATTGACTCCTAAACTGTCTCAACTAATGTAAGACCTGATAAGAGTCAAATTCAAATAAACATTTTGAGCAGATAGTCTAATTTCACAGTTAATTCTTTAATGAAATTTCCACTTTTTGATATTCCAATGGCTCCCCAAGGTGAGGAATCTAGTGCTCTCAGCACTCCTAAATAAAACTCAGCCTGTCACTTGTACATTCCACATGAAACCAATGTCACAGTGCTTAATTAACTTTTTTAAATTTTATATTACATTCTGATGTGCAGTGCCACACACACACACAAACTAATGTGTGGAAGAGAGATGCCAGTAATTAAAATGAGTTCAATCTGGAGCCTTCCTTGAAAACCGCCACTGATGATAAATATACATGCCTGTGTGACATCATGTAAAAGTCAACTGTAACTACCAAATATAAAGTCTGAAGTGACAAAAAAAAGACTTTTTAAAGAAATATCATTTTTAATGGAGTTCCACAAAATAAATTAAGAGTTTTATTTTATATATCTTTACTGATGTGTGAAAATATAATTAACCAAAATGTTAACTACAAGACTTGAAGACTATAAGGTCTGCTTTAATTGGTTATCAAGTTATAAATTAGCAAAGTAACTTGTATGGAAATTGGTAATTGGAACCCAATTTCACTCAAAGTTATCAGGGTGATGAAAGAAACATCGTGGCTAATTTACAATGTGAAAAAAGAAGAGCCTTGGGTGAAAATCTGAATGAGAACATCATATGAGCACTAAAAAACTGTGGATAACAAAACTGACACTTCTTTAGTTAAGATCTACTTAACTGTGAACATTCTGAAAGGATAAAAAGAATTTCAAGAAGCCACAAATGACCATTTGCCACAGTTAAGGTCTTTTGCAAACCTACACCTAAGGCAATGAAATTATGACTGAATGGGAATCTTTAGGATGATGCAGTGAAAAGAGCAAAGAGTTTCAATCCAATATTAAGTTAATGATACATATTTGGACATCAACTACCATAATCAACAGATGGACAATGATATTAAAATTGGCAGCATTTAATCAGTACAAGTCAGCTGAAAATGTATTTTTAAGAGGTCAGTAATAACTCTGTAGTCAATTGCCACCATTATCGACATCCTAGCCATCTATCCTTCTATCACTTCAAAATGGGGTGGGTCAAAACTATTTCAGCAATGTCTGTTATTAGAAGCAAAGTGAATTAAATCAGGCCTAATTTTCAAAGTACTTAGCATTAACGCTGCAAGCTGATACATGCATAAAAAATTATTCCTCTCTAATTAAGAAGCCTCCAGATTCAAACAAATTCAGTCCCCAAAAACGAGAAGCATATGGTGTCTAGTATGCTTGCATGTAATAAAGTTTAATTGCATCTCGGCATAAAGATGTCTATATGGTGCCAATTAAAAGTAAAGTTTTCAAAATGTAAAAATTAGGAAATACACAAAAAATTTGAAAAAAAAAGAAAACCCTTCCAGATAATATAAACATAAGTACTACAAGATGAAATAGTAAAGATTTCAATATTCCATATATTTATAAAATGTAAAGACAAAATATAAAATCCTTAAAATATGTGGTTACAATTTGTTAAATAGACCATGGTTCCTCAAAAAGTCAAAGACTGAGTTTCATGGAAGAGAATCATGAAGATTCTTCATCAAGTTCACATAAAAAAAACTTCCATCTCACAGGGTGGAAGTCGACCCACCTGCCAACCATAAATGGTATATTACATGCCAACCCCATGTTGAATAGTCCTGCATGTGGGCACTAGTAGGGCACAATTGACTCGGGAGATTATGGACTAACAGAGATTGACCTTTTGACCAAAAATCAATAGGCCTGCATGTGGGCACTAGTAGGGCATGATTTCCTCTGGAGATTATTAACTAATAGGGACTGACTTTTGACCACAAAATCAATAGGCCTCGTCCTCACCTTAACTGCAAGAACTCATAAAACTTTGGTCTTGAAGTAAAATTAATATGTGAAAACCACTTTCTTCTGCCAGTCAGTGACCTTAATCTTTGACCTTTTGACCCCGAAATCAATAGACTTCTTCCTTACTCAATGTATAAGCCATCCACAAACATTTTAGTGAAGGTACATGGCTGAGAAACAAAATGTTGGTGCAGAAACCACTTTTTACTTTTCAATCACAGTGACATTAATATTTGACCTCTCGATTCCAAAATCAATAGGCTTCATTCTTACTCAAAGTGCAAATCAAACAAAATGTGATGCAAAGCTAAAGTTATTGTGCAGAAGCAATTTTCCAGTCTAGCTGTAACTATCCACTATCCTTCTCCATTTATTGTATGTTTTCAATGCTGCAGAATGTATATTTCATGTTTGAATCAAGCATCAAATTTCTCAGCAGTGATCAAAGAATTCTCCTTCTTTTTGTTTGGTTTCCCTTTCCTTTCTAAACTAAGACTGTCTGATGACACTTTGCACTTTCTGCAACAATTTATTCCTTCACTGGCAACTAAACCACTGTCAAACTAGTTTGTTACTACATGTATCATGTGAAATCCTGTGTATGGACAAAGGAAGCATAAGCTTGTCATGTGAATATGATAGAACATCAGACTGGTAATCCTTGGAAAAGGCACACAGCTCCTATTTCCATGGGATGATATAGCCAATAATGTGTTAAAAGTGCCCATAAAAAACAGAACAAAAACTATGAGAGAAGCCATGATGGTGAACAACAATATTTTCTTTATTGCAACCAGATATCAGACTGATCTGAACTGATCAATACTGTGCATCAAAGCTGTCAGTCTTTGTCATCTTGATAATTAATGATGGTAATAATAGCCGCAATTACCAAAGTGACAAAATATCTAAGAAACACACAGCTCTAAGGATCATCAGAGTATGTACATGGTTTAAAGTTTGGCACTTTATTTACTGAAACAAATGTCAATGTGTTGAAGTTACAGATTATCAAATATTCATGAAATTTCCATTAATAAACCCCAATTATTTGTCCACTTGTAAATTTGACTTAGTTTGCATGATGGTCACTTTTGAACATAAACTTGTTGTGCCAAATTGCCTGCTGGTTGTGCGTGCATGCACATGTGTGTGTGTGTTCATTTAAGATGGGGGCCACTGTAACATACTCATGCAGAAACATTTTTCTTATTTCAATCACCACTCCAGTGGTCTAAGTGATTAAAGCATCCACCTCAGATGCAGGAAGATGCAGGTTCGAACCCTGGCCGAGTCTTAGCAAAGAATTATAAAAATGGTACTACAGCTGCCTCGCTTAGCACTCTGCTTTAAAAGGTTAGTGTTAGGATTGGTTGGCAAGGTGTCCAGATAATGTGACTGGGTGGGACATGATGCAACATGTCTGCAGCATGATGCACCAGAGTTAGACATCACTATAAACTGCCACACTGCAGACACTGTAGCATATGACTAACATTGTTAAAGCTACATTAAAAATCTAGAAATGCATACACATACACACACACACACATTCATCTGTCAATCACAGTAGCCTTATCCTTTTATCTTTAGATCCCAAAGTATAAGCTTCTTCCTTATTCCATATGCAAGACACCCACAAACTTTGATAAAGGCAGGTGGTGTAAACCTTAAATTTTGTATGAAAATAAAAAAGATGAACGATAAATTGATAGATAACATCATGACAAGATATGCTCTACCTTTTGGCAGACAGAATAAAAAGTGTGATCTGCTGATGTTTATCAAGATTTGCCTTATTCACTGCATTTGTTTTGTGAAATCTGCCAGAAGTGAGAAAAAAATCCTTGCAAGTACAAGGATAGAGGAAACTGCAGTATTTTGGGCATGGGGGGGGGGGGAGGGTTGAGAAAGAAATGAAGATATAAGACTAAGTTTCACCTTGTTTTCTTTCAACCCTCATTGTTATATGCTGGTATAATTTTTGTGATGGGGTCCATAGTATAACTTTATTCAGAATCACATTATAATGAGATGTGTTATAATGGGGGAAAGCTGTATCATAAGTATCTACTATGCACTTAAATCTATCTTACTCTGTAACCAGATATATACTATAGTTAGTTTTGTCATGGTGTGTGTGTGTGTCTATATATAAACACACACACACACACATGCACTATAGTCAAATCTGTCTAAATATATGTACATGTATGTACTGTCCAGTAAAATTTGTTGAAATCTGACACCTGTGACAAGTAGAATAGATGCTCCTCTTGTCATGTTGCTGCTTTAAAAAAGAATCTGTTTAAGAGAAGTGATGGCTTAGTAGAGGTGGTCTTGGTGAATTTTTTCTCCCCACTAATGGATGAAAAGCTGCCATTTTCATTCAAAGGATAAAGAGCTTGTTCCCATTAGATTCAAAAGCTGCAGATTAACTTGTAGTATAATTACTATGGCTTTCTGTAAAGTAAAACTCCATAATGTAACATAAGCAAGTAAATTCATTGGGCATTTTGATGTTATTGCTATTTCCAGTCAACTGGACTAAAAAATTGAATTTGGCCTGCAACTGATACAGCTGATAATAAATTGTTCAACCCCTAACATTAGGTGCAGAAACAATACTTACCTTTTTTTGTACCTGTCAAGATCTTATCAAGGCCATGCTTGTCAGGTGAACCTGGGTGTGTGTGGCCAGGTGAGACATGGGGTCTACGAAGTCCACAAGGTGCCGCTTATTAGTGTAACACTATAATCTTTGGATAAAATCTGAAAACAATTAGAGAACAATCTCAATGTCCTGACTAATTATTTTCCTGCTCTTCCGATGAAAACACAACAATGGCAGTACCTTTTCTTAATTGATTTCTTGACGATAAGTGTGGCAATCAACAACCCAGTCAAGATAATAGAATACAATAGGTTTGGGAACGTTAATTGATTTCAACATATCTTGGTAAATGATACTATCAATGACTTCACCATGTATTCAAATTTTCCCATTATTCAATATTATAACTTGAACACTAATAGATTTCCTTCCACGCAAAATAAAACGTGTGTGTAACCACAGTCATTCTCGCATATCCTACACACTTGGTGCTGATGTTTTATGGGGTCATGACCATGTTACTATTTATTTCAATTAGTTCATAAACAATAATAGAAACAGAGTTTAAATTGATTTTGGTTTCCATTATCTTTCATCAGGAGTAAGATGAACAACAAACCTACACAAAGTGTCAACATCAAGTCATTGTTAAATTACACCATGACATGCACATTCACACGTTTGGGTGGGTGGACAGTGACATTTGAAAATTTTACCAAAACCAGGTATTGTGTATGTTCCCTCCCCTAAGTTACAAGAAGATACATAAATACATATTTACATTTTTAATGAGGGCTGGGTAAAACAAAATAAATGTGGAATGAGTAAGAATACACTTACTTTAAAGTGCATATGTGTATGATGCATGGATAAATCAGACTTGTGAGCACAAAACTTTTCAGAACAAAAAAACTTTGTAAAATATGACCTTAAAACACCATTATTTTTAGTTTCTACATCTTTGTTTCTTAGGCTTTTTATTGCTAATGAGTTATCACATTGTTAGACTAACTGCTACCATTATTTGTTACTAGAACAAAAATTAAATATTGCTCAATTTTCTATTTTTGCTAAAGTTTGTGTTTTTAACTTCACCAGAAGTATTTTCAATCTTTTGTTACAATAAAAAAGCATGCCCTTTTATTACCTAACATACTGCTTTGGCTATTAAACTTGTGTCATATTTCTGCCATATTAAACCTGTGTCATATTTCTGCCATATTACTTTCACAGAATCACACCTGAAAGAAGCAATGTGTGATGCCACAACACCATGCAAGATAAGGGTATAAGATTTGAAGCATTTAAATATACTCTCATTGACCTCAATATCTGGACATTAAAAAGGTAATTACTTTACTCAGTGTCTGGAAAATTCATGTATCATCAAATGTTATAAATTTTACAGAATATTTTGTTCAGGTTACATCCCTGCCTGTTGATGAAAACCATTTTCATGATCTAGTACTGACATCAATGTTGTTTATAAAACATAAAGATCACCATTGACAAGTGAATGTATTACTAAATATAATATACATTTTGTATTTATAAATAATAAAGATAATCCATTTTTTCACACAAAATTGCTTGGTGTGATCTCAAATCCAAATATTGTTTGACTGGTTCAGGAATTAATTACAGAACACATTATCTGCCATGTTATTCAAGGTGTAGAGCCTGTGAAACTCATTTGTCTGAAAAGCTCAATTCATAAATTTTTCATCTTAATTCAGTACTTATGCATAATTGTCCATTTATCATTTAAAAGGTTTGTTGCATCATCTACCAGTATTATTTCGAGCAACAGACTGGGCTGTTTTTGTCTAAGTTAAATGAAAATCATCACAACAATGCCTTGTTTCCCACCAAATACCATATGGTCAGTAACCTTTCTTGCTGGGTTAATTATTGGGTTTCACTAAACACCTTAAAATGGTAAAGCTCTGATTCAAGAAAATTACTCGAGTTTCATTAAGTTAAATTGTCAATGCTCAAATGCTTATTTAAAATCTGACAACTCCCTTTTTGTGAAGACTCCAATAATCCAACCTCCAAAATAGCCTTATAGACTCTCAATTAGGATATTAATGACCTGTGACTGTACAAGTTATAATTATTCCATTACAATGAAGTGAAAAACTGAGTGTTGAAAGAACATGAAGAAAAAACCTGTCCAAGAGTCCAAAGAAATTTGACTGATGGCCATCTGATCCTGCTGGGCTAAGAAAGCTCTTCAATCAAGGAGGTAACTACTTCTGGCAGGGTCTCTGAAAGTGACCAATCAGGCATCAGTCAAATGACTGCAGGGAACCAATGAAGCAAAAGTGGCATTCATCCTGTCTCCCACCAAGGTTCTCCACACCACTTTTTCTGATTTTTTAGAATAATGATGTATAAAATGCACATTAGATTAGCTGCCAGAGCTGTTTTTTGTACCTCATAATGTGATCTTTTACAGATCAGATATCAAATAGGTTCATAAAGTATCATCCAAAAGCCTGTGGAATGGATAACCAGGCATCTCTAGAAAAGGGACCCAAATTTTCAAAACCTCATTCCTATACTTTCTGTCTAATCATATAACGCTTGGCAGATGTATCAAGAAATATTATGACAATGGATCCCATCACTTGAAATTAGAGAATAAATATTTAACTATATAACCTTTATTTCGATTGTGAAAAATGTAAACTTTATTTTCAGTCCTCTTGAAAAAAACATGTAAGTTTTAACAATTTTAGCACATTATTGGCTATATCATTCTAGCAAAATGGGAATGAAGTGCCTTTCCCATCGACACAATAAGGCAAAAATTGAGAAAACTTACCTTTGATCAGGGTTAATTGGATTAGTAAAGATAACAAGGACATGGATTTTAAGATAAATTTTGAATGCTGATCAAGGTTAACAATTAAGAGAAGGACCTGTAGTAAACAACCAATTAATCAAATCTGAAGGAAGCAGCCATATCCATGCTTTGATATATGGCATATCAGCCCTGCCATTTTTGAGATATGACCAATATAGCTATGTTCATATGTAGAGATATGACATATCAGGCCTGACCAATACAGCTATGTTCATATGTAGAGATATGACGTATCAGGCCTAACCAATACAGCCATGTTCATATATGACATATCAGGCCTGACCAATACAGCTATGTTCATATGTAGAGATTTGGCATATTAGGCCTGACCTACAGTCATGTCCATACAATGAGCTATGACACATCAGACTGATACATGACAGATATGACTCATTAAACTGAGTGTTCTTTTACTGATTATGATGGAAGTCTATCAATCATGTTCAGAACACTGCACCACTAAGGTTGCCACTGTTTACTCACACTATTATTATTCATATCTGATCCATTATTCACTTTCCACATGCATCTAAATAAATTGGTTCAATACAATTTTGGCCAGGCTCTCCTTCAGTCAGTCAATTAACTTCAAAGCCAAAACACAGAAAATAGGTTCTGCTGAATGACAGCAGCCAGTGAAGCCCACTAGGAGGTAACCTTTCCTTATCTGACTTTGAGAACTTGATACTAATCTCAACAGGATACCATAATATTGTAACTGATGCCATAAGTGTTACTATTTATTATAATCTACAATTCTAGTTGTAGATCAATAGCTTATCATGGCTCCAGTATTTAATAATTATAACTCCACACATTTTTCATGATTTAAGAAAGAGATTTACTGATTTTACCCGTGGTACAGTGTGGGACTTTTAGGAGTTTAGAGTGGCAATCTGTCTGATTTTTACTGGACAGTCTTGTTTTCAGCTGGTCTGTCCCCTTCTTAAGCAATGGTATGGGATGGCCAGACATGGGTAATAGCATAAGCGCCTTGCATAGAAACATAAAATGACAATTACCATATATACTCACGTATATGTTCAGTCTCGTATATGCTGCCCCCCACCCTGCCAAGTCAGTTAAAACATTAAAAAGTACATGACCAATGCATCAGCTGACCCACAAGTCTGAGACATCACAAGATGCATGCAGTAAGTTCTAAATGCATTTATTTAGGCACACTTATATTAGCAAAAATTACACTTATCCTCTTGGGGTTGGCATGTATGATTATTGGATGGAAATGTTATAAGTTAATATAATTTGTTTAAAAAGTCAAGATATTTATTTAATTTTCTGTTTTCTTATTGTTTCTGCCTAATTGAGATTTATGTATAATCTAATCAATGACAAGAATTGAGCATTCATAGGTTGCTGTAACAGTACCTCTCCCTTCCGACTCTAGTTAATTATTGTTTGCTTATCCATTATTGCATCAGAATTTTTTATCAATGCACCAGTAATTATGTTTTTATTTTGTCTTGAAACTGTAAATACCTAACTCATTAAATGTGTTCCCAGTATGACAACAACAAATAATTGGTTCAACAATATATTTAAACTAGTGAGTATATTTACATAATGGTGCCACCGCATGTACATTGAATGTTTGAACCAATGCATTGAATGAAGTACATCTGTTGGATTTGAATCATAAGCCCCACTGCACTTAACAATAATATCTCCAAAAGAAACAACAATTAGGTTTCAGAATGCTCTGAAAATTATAAAAACTGAGTTGTAGTTTGTTTTGATGTAAGCAACTTTACATTTTTCATGTTTAACACTGTTGGAACACTGAAAATGTGGTAATTTATTTTACATGCATATAAGTTTTGGGACGCAGAAAAAGATTATTTTTTGTGTGTCACAAGCCATTCTGGTAGTCAACAAAAAACTTAACCCTCTTTATCTGGGCATCTAATGTTTCCTAAATTATTCAGTTTATACATGAATAAATATGTTATGTCTTATGATCAATTGTGTTATATGTGAGGACTGTCAATTCTTATATGGAACTTCAGATATCGGCATATACACAGCTGACATGCACAGACTTACACAGTCTACTAAGCTACAGAAACTTCGCTGACTAATGAAAGGATTATTTTCACCTGTAATCACCTAATGAACTATCATTGATTGATGACACCTTGACTGAATACTTGATTGATCCCTGTACATTCCCATTCCTAAATTATGTTGCCAACAGTAACAGGTCATGCTAATCTCAAGGGAAAGTAATTCAGGTCAAATTTCCAATGACCTAATATACCTAGCTATGGAACAGTTAGACTTGTACCAAGTCATGCTTTTTATGACACATACTATAATGACTGATTAATAGTTCATCTAAAAGATATTTAATGCTCAGAAATGATTTCATCCTTGGCATACAGAAAAAGAAACCATACACATACAAATACAAGTGCATCGTGCATATACACCATTTTTTTTTCATTTATTTTTATATATAAAAAATTTGTTCCTCTTTTAAACAGGATCAAACTAATTATGAATTATTAGTCTTTGCATGATTATCTGGATTATTACAATCTATCTAGATTACATATTACAGCTTTGATAGAATTGTTCAAGTTTTGTAAACAAATACTCATAGTCCCTTTCTAATGATTAATCATGCAACATTGATAATGATATATTATTCTTCCTCTCCTTGTCAGTGGACTTGTCATCATGTAAAAACATCACAATTTCAATTACTTCAGATATATCAATTTCACCATTAATACTAATAGCCAATGATATTTTATTTCGAACGAGCCTTACAATTAGTAAAAGGGGTGTCACCAAGTTGAAAAGATTTGGATAATTCACTCCATTACCAAACATACACTTTATTAATATTACCCAACTCCTTGCAGATTTGAATAGATATCAATTAGGTGAAAGATCTTGGTGCTTTTCAAGCAGTTCTTAATAGAGTTCATGCCCAGGTATTTGAATGGGATAAAAATGGAGTCCCAACACGACTCCATGTCAGATCAGTACATACAAACAATCTTTGTCCACAACAATGGTGCATTATATGTTGTTCTTCACTTCTAAATAAACTTCTATCAAGGTAAATCAGGTCTCTAGGGGTATGGAAAGCATTGTCTTACATTTAAATACATCAAATACATTACAAGCACAAAAATAACAACTACTGTAGAGATTTAAACATTCTGCCTCAAGAAAAATAACTTTGTATTACTCCGAACCAGTAGGCGTCACTGACAATGAAGGGTGTGGCTTAAATGACAGTTTCACAACAAATGGGTGAATATATTCCATCCATTACAATATCAGTACACTTGGTGAACTTTGCATAAATACAAAAAAGGAAATATGAAGAACAATAAAGCAATCTGGAAAAATTTTACATGTCTTTCTTAATTAAGGACAAATATGCCAACAAATTTATAACATTTTTTTGTTAAACTTTGATTTAATATCTATTTTTTCTAGATGAAGAAACATAACCAGGGAATAACAATCATTTGTTTGAGGATTTGAGGGCATCGGGTGCATGGTACATAAAACAGACCCATAAAAACAAAGATAAAAGATTGCTAACTTTTATTTTACATTGACTGAATTGAGTACATCCCAAGCTTCCTTAATGATGAGAGTTTGCTTGTTGCCAAAGAAGACAAGACAATCAATTTCAACAGCTGACAGAAATGTCTTACTGACTTTGCTAACAGCTTGGGCACCATCAAAGAGCACATCTTCATTAGCTGTTCATACAAACTAATGTGAAGGAGAGAAAAGCAATACACTGACACATTTATTTTCAAAGTACTATGCAGGAAGAACAAATGAAGAATCAATTTTCAATTTTTTATATAGAAGGTAATGGTTACTTTAGCACGACATATTCAACTTCCTGTATGGAAAACTCAAAACAAAGTAGGTTGATAACTACCACGGAACTCAAGTCATGGATTTATTAATGTCTGTAGCATGCATTATAATTCAGTCATTGTCACATTGTCATGATGATCTTGTATAATTTCTTTATCCATTAAACTAGCCATGTACTGAACATTTGACATGGTTTTTTGAGTGGAAAATGAAATTATAGAAAATCATGTTATTGTTTGATTATACAAGTGATTCAATGCATATGATGGTGGAAAAAGTAAATATTTATAGCAAAAATAAATAAATCCACAACACAAAATTCACCCAATTATGCAACATGAAAAAAATGACTCAAATCATGCATTCTGTGGAAAACACATCCAATTAAAATGACTGCTTTATGCTAAACAAAGTTAATTATTACTAACTGGCCTAATGAGATCTGAGACAAATGGAAATACAGACCTGTTTATACAATGCTATTTCATGAAAAAGGCTAAAATCAGCATAATTGTGCAAAATTTTGTTGAGATAATTGCAGTACATTCTGTTGGGGTCAGCATGACACTTAACCATTAAGTTTGACATATGGGTTAGACTCCCCATAAACTGTTGACTGCATGTGATCAAATCTATTCTGTTTAAGGCATGAACTGAATTTTAATTAGGACTCGCTTGGTTAATGGCTGAGATAGAGTGCAATGTTAATGCAAGGTCAATAGCAGTAAATGTTGGGAAATCTTGGACCAGTGAAACATGTGTCATAAAATGATAGTTTCCAGAACAGTTATTAATAAAGGCAGTCTAGAAAGGATAATTCTGACTTTGACGGGATTGATACAATTTGTGGAGGTTAGAAGTAATCCTGGCTCTCTAAACTAAATGAGGGGGTGTTCCCAGATAGAATTAGGGTTAGTCAGTCAAAATGTCTGTCTATGGGGAAAGTCTGAGGGACTCTGAGGAAAATTAATCAGTAATTTCTCTTGTTAAATAAGATGTCAAAGGGACAGGGGTCTGAACTTATGAGAGATCAGGAGTCAGAAAAGAGACAGAGGGAATTCTCATATGATAAGCAAGCAACAGCTTAGGAAGACACAAAGATATGGTCTGAATTGAATGCAATATATGTTCATTAATGTAAGTTTGTAATTATTTGTTGAATTTATTAATTTTAAATTCATACTTCAATTTTTCCTCAAATTCAGAGGTTAATTACTTGCATGCATTTTGTCTCAAATGTTATATGACTCATTATATGAATGAGCTTGGATTCAATCATTTTGTAAGTAATAGAAATCATCATGTATCATATGCATATGCTGAGAATTGATTTTTCTATGTCTGGAAATGTATGTAAATGACTCGCTTATTAGCAAAGTAACGTAGTTAGGCCAAGGAGTGATGTTCATTAATGCATGTGCAATTGTCAATTCTCTTCAAATGAGAATAAATGAGCATATGCAGAATACCTTAGTTCAGATGGTAATTTATAGCCACAGCAGTGTGTGATGGTTTATCTAAGAGGGCTAATTATGTCATGTTCTGGTAGGAAGTGAGCATCTGCTAAATAAGACATAATTTAACATTAATAGGATTGTGTATCAGTATTAGATTGCAAACTGACCATAGCTAGTTCTGCTGAATTTTGATAGACAATATCTGATGCAAGAAAAGTGGGAATATTGGTTGATCCCAGAAGAAAAACCCAACACATATTTAGGTTCTGTATTATTTTTATAAATTGAATGAAAAATAAACAAGCTCCATACCTGGAAAGAAAGTGTAGTCTGCAACCAGAGGGTGATGACCCAATGAGGCAAGAGGAGAGAGAGAGAAGGAAAAGAAATATGGAAATGCCAACCTATCACCAGCAGTAATTTGGAAAAGACCAGAAGCACCAGGTGATGCTGATATGCCAGAAATTTTAGTTTCATCAGTCACTCAATTATATGATGAAATTTGTTCTATCTGTATAAAAGAACAGTTAATTGAGTTCTGCATAAATTTTTTAACTTTATTTCTAAGAGAAAGTGAACCATTCAAATGTTATGTTCGATTTCATTTGCTTTATGTGGCTGATTAAATTGTCATATTTTAAATACAGGAGCTCGTGTTATACTATTCTATATCTCCACTTTGAACTCTCTTATTCCATCCATTAATTTCATATTTTAAATACAGGGGCTCGTGTTATACTATTCTTTATATATCTGCTTAGAACTCTCTTATTCCTTCCATTAATTTCATATTTTAAATACAGGAGCTCATGTTATACTTTTCTATACCTCTGCTTAGAACTCTCTTATTCCATCCATTAATTTCATATTTTATTTTGCCGTTTACTGAATTCAGGCAATAACACTGTGGTCAATCATCTCCTAAATAATGATAACCAAAAACCATAAGAGGTGGGGGATCTCACACATCTCCACCACTTCATGACAACCAGAAAGAATTTGTTTTTGCAAGTAAAAGGTCTCCCTTGCCCCTCATAGCCATGACACTCAAGGTCATTTGATGACAGTGCTACTTCAATAAATCAAAGAAACAAAATCCAGCATTGTGAATAAAAATGAAATTTTCTTGGGAATGTGATGCTGAAAGTCCCAGACTTTTAAATATGGGTTTAATGTTCATTTTGTATAACTGAAACATTTCCGTCAATATTAAAAGTATACAGAAAGCTAGGGCATATTAGACAATTGTCCAACAAAGTGGGCAATGAAGCTGAAATCTTGGAGCCCCCCAAAAGATCTGTTTTGTAAACATCAAAAGCTGAAAAAAACTAAGTTCAAACACTTAAAAAATGTGGAAAATGCTAAAAAATAATTACACTGGCACAAAAATGTAATCAAGTATATATACCTAAAAGATAAATCTGTCAAATTTCATGTCTACTTCAAATGATCTTTGCCAAATAGTGTTAAAAATGATTTAATTAGAAATAAAACATCCTATTCCAAAAAGTTACAAAAATAAGCAAAACATAAAGAAAGAAAAATAGATAATAATTATAAGTTGTTGTTGTTGTTGTTGTTGTGGGGTTTAACGCCATTTTTCAGCACACGATAGGCTATACATGGCGGCCAGTATTAATGGTGGAGGAAGAAATAATTATAAGTCTGATAATCTAATAATAATATAGATAATTACAAACACATCTACCATATTTCATTTTTCTATCTCCAATGGATCTTGCTTAATCATGCAAACATGTTTTTCTCAAAAGAAAAAAGTCCAATTCCTCTCAGTGTAAAAATATGGGAAGAAGATGGGAAAATATACATATGGCCTCAAAATCTAATCATCCAATCTTTATATTACTGCCAATAACCCTACCAAAATTAATTTGTCTACCTCAAGTGCCTCATTGTGCTTACAAGTTTTTCATGAAACTAGAGTACTTTAACTATCACTTTATACAAGATCCTAATGTACATTAATCCTCTATGGTATGTGTGTGCAAGTTACTCCAGAGCATGTGTCAGGCAGCAATTTTTAAATTTACTCAGTATAATGTAAATGTAAGCTGATACAGTCAGGTTGTTGGCTTCCTTTTTACCCAAAGTACAAGCCATCCAAAAAGTTTTACTAACTGTGGATAGTGGACAACTCAAGGCTTTGTACAAATGATTGTTGTTGTTGTTGTTGTGGGGTTTAATGCCATTTTTCAGCACACGATAGGCTATACATGGCAGCCAGTATTAATGGTGGAGGAAGAACCCGGGAAAACCCCGGAAAGAACCATCGACCCATGAGAAGCTACTGGCAAGCTTTCTCACATACCCACATTGGTTGAATCTGAGACTCGAACCTGTGCAGACAGAGGTAAGATGGCAGTGATCCGTAACGGAGAGTGCTTTAGACCACTTGGCCACTTGGGGCCCCCTTGTACAAATGAAACTGGTAACAGGCAGCCAGAAGGATGGACAGATGGACAACATCAAAAGCATAATATGTTTTGCTTATGATGGACAATTAAAAGTCCTAAAAGGTTACAAATTCTGTATTAAAAAACATACATGGTAAAAATTCTATGTATATTTAATTTATATTGTATGTCTGACCATTGTCTGTGACTGGGGGTAGAGTTTTGACATACTTGACTAATGTCATGTAATTGTCTACCTGATTTTTGTCATGGTTTTAAGTGATTAACAAGATGTTTACTTGAATTTAAGTTCAGGACCTGGGTTTTTCCATTGAACATATTATATTGTCTTAAATCAAGTGAAATTAGTACATACATGATTTGGCAAACAACTATTCATTCGCGTTTCATTACCAGTCTTTGGAAATCTATGATCATAGTTTATATTTGTGTTAAGTTATAATAGAGAGGAATTATTGATTTAAATTATTCACTGGAATTACAAAGTGCTCACTGACATTTTGGGCTAAAAGACTACTATGGGATTATAAAGGACTAATTCAAAGACGTTCTGGATTATATGACTGTGATACATCAAGGCATGTAAGACTACTGGAATACATTCAGAACAGCCTATACTTTTGAACTTGTAATAGAAAATTTAGGATTATTTGGAATTTAATTCAAAATAATGTAAGCATCTTTTGAAGTTTTACTTTGTATATGAGGGGCATGCATTGTTCAATGAGTTTAATAAATTTGTTGCTTTCGCTTCTTTCTGTTAATTAATGGCCATCGAGTCATAACTCTGCTACAATGACCGCAAAATCTAAACATATTGTCTGCATAGAAATACAAATATATCTAAGAAACTTTATTTGTCTGTCTCAAGTGATTTTGCTTAATGATGCTTTACAAGGTTTTAGTAAAAAAATGTCTAAGTGACAATTTTTTGGGCAACATCTGTAAAATCTATAGTTGAAAATCTATTCGGGTCATCTTTATATTAATATGCATAACAAATGTAAGGTAATTTTAAATTTAAAAAAATGAGATGAACATATGGCTGGGCAGAATGCACAAAACCAGTGTGTGTCTCCTATCCTTTGTGGTGGTGGTGGGGAGATAAGCTGAGAAAAGTTATCAAGTTTAATATTATGATCCATGGCACATGAATTCAGATCTTAAAAATGATAAGAAAATAGTTTGTTTTCAATAGTTGAAGATATAAATTACTTGAATCCACAATTACAAAGACCAAGTCCCACAGAGAACAAACCACCCCCACCCATAATCCCCAACCAAAACACATTTTGCAAGGTTAGAATTCATATGAAACTCTAGCTTGGTCTTTGGTTTGCTTTATTTATTATTTATTTTGCTGCTTCATTTGTTTGTTTTGTACTGTTCTAGCTTTCTGAAGGTAAACAATTTTTATTTTATCGACAAGAAATGGCAGAAAGAAAATGTGAAAGAAACAATTTCCAAATTTTAATGTATATCACTGACAACAAAACTTTGAGGTGAAAAATCAATGTTAATTTTATAAGGTTTTAGATTTGTTTTTGACAACGTATATTAATTCAAACCAGCTGAAAATAACATCAAAGTTTAGTGGCAGACTCTATGAAACGATCTCTCCTATGAGTCACAACTGCAAGGTCAAGTTACTATTGTTTTGAAGAGATAAGAAAATTTCATATCTAAATTATAATATCTGTTTTCATCCCTTTCACCCGAGAAAAATTTTCCCATCAGTCTTCTATAGGGGAAAACAATGAAGAAATGCCAATGTAGACAGCATGTCTGATTTAAGAGTATGGGAACAACCAGTAGCCAATAATCCATGACTTAACCATGGTATTTTACTATTTTGTGTCAAACGTAAGTTATTCATTTGAATAAGAGACATAAAGCTGAAAATCACCAAGTCCAGTCAAGTAACTTGTTCTACTTAAGGCTTCAGGTATCCTTCCCATTATATAAGCTTTGTTAGTATGAATGACACATAAAACAAGAAACCCAAGTTTGCCTGAAATCACCCACCAACCTGAAACCTGCCAAACAGTCAAAGAAAGAGGACAAATAAATCTGGGTCAGTGGAACTCTTTCAATAGAAATTTCTTCCACTGTTGTTGATTGCATGTCATGAAAAGCTCTTTCAATGTTTCTCTATTTTGTGTACCTGTATCTTCATCCATGATGGCAAATCAGCATCATTTATCAAAAGCATTAAGGCCAGAAGGTTTAAGTCAAACTGGTAAATTTTGTTTGGTGGTTTTATTTTGACAAAGCTGTTTTAAATGTTTCTCTAATTTAGTAACAGCTATATTACTACTGTACCAGGATACTTTCTGCTAAATTCAATAAAAATTTTGCCAACTTTTTTATAAGTCAATACAAGCTTCCTATTTTTGTATGTGGTTATATTTATTATCAGATTTGCATTATCTTGTACAAATCTGAAAGCCATGCCAGCATGTTTTTGTCCAATTTGATCCAATTCTGACAAGTAATTTTTGCTATAAATTGAATATTTTCTGGTATATTTTTACTAATGATGTCCATAATTGTGATAAAGGATCAGTATTATTTGTACAAATCAACGCCATTTACGCCAGGAAGCTTCTGTCAAACTGGGTAAAAAATCCTACTCTTCATTTTTCTGAAAAGGCATTCAAAGGTTTTTTTATTTTAGTGTCTGTGTGTGTGTGTGTGTGTGTGATTAGAATTTTTAACTTAGCTCTAACAATTTTTCAGTTATACTACTACAATGTCTGCAGTGTGGCAGTTTATTGTTAAGTCTAGCACTGGGGCATCATAACGCAGACATGTGGCACAATGTCTCACCCAGTCACATTATCCTGACACCAGACCGACCAGTCCTAACACTAACCTCTGAATGCTGAGCACCTAGTGATGCAGCTGTTAGTACCATTTTTTGTAAGTCTTTGGTATGACTCAGTTGGGGTTCGAACCCACAACCACCTACTTCTGAGGTGGATGCTCTTACCACTAGGTCACCGGAGTGGTATTTTTATTTAAGTAATGACAGCCATATTTGATAGTGGAATGGCATAAGCTGTATAAATTTAACAACCCATTAAGCCAAGATGCTTTCTGTTAAATTTGGTAAATTTCTGTTCAGTAGTTTCTGAGAAGTCAATTAAAATGTTTCTGCATTTTTATTAAACATGGCCATTTTTGATGATCAATAAACATCGTTTGCAAAAATTGAAAGCCCTTCGTACCAGGATGAATTTCTTCCTTATAAAGAATGGTCCTGGACTGAGATATATAGAATCAATGTTACTGTACTGAATCCAGTATTTTTCTTTCAATCCCAGTGAAACTGACCTTTGACTTTTTAACTGAAAGTCAATGGACCTCTTCAGATTCACAGGTCACTGCAACTAAAATGACATGTGCTACTTCTCTGCATTATTAATTAGATTTTATGATTGGGCATGCATGCTAAACTTACCAAGTGTGCAGTGAGGAGCTGGGCCATGTCAGAAAGTGTGAGCCATGTCAGAAAGTGTGATTTTACAAAGGAACAAAATCTTAACCAAGTGGAATAAAACCTACAGCCCCCCCACCCCACCCCACAGCCATCAACACAATCCCCATAAATCTGAAGTGATCCTCCCTCTTTAAAGAGACTGCCTGGTGCACTGTAGAGTTGAAGAGAATACTGTTGGACAATATGTATGTCTGATGCATTGTAGAGTTGAAGAGAATACTATTGGACAATGTGTATTAGTACAACAGGACCTGGAAATTAGCTTAGGTGCATTCAATGTTCAAGTAACATATGCAGCATGATAGCACAAGGTCTCAGTTAGCTCATCCCCAACAATTAGAAATATATTGATAACGTCTGATACCTATCACCAGAGAATCTCGAATCAGTTAATAGGAGTGATGTGAACAGTACATTATATGCATATCCCATGTTTAATAGTCCCCTATGAAGGCACAAGTAGGACATACATGCCAATGGTGATTACTAACCTAAAGACTGCAATGACCTTGACGTCTTGGTTCATACATACTGACTTAAAATAAACTTACTGTTCAGAAATCATTATTTTCCTATTCCACTTGACATGACCTTGCAAATTTACCATTAGGCCACCAAAATCTAGGTTTCTTTCTTATCCTAAGTGCAAGTCATCCACAAAATTTGGTCAAGGAAATTAATCTAAAACAGTATTGTGCTGAATCTATTTTTCACTGAGCAACAATGGCCTTGACATTTGACCCTTTATTTCTATATAATCAATAGACCTCTCTCATACTTTGAGTGCAAAACCATCACAAACTTTGGTCAAGGTGCATAGTTTAGAACCGAAGTTACTATGCCAAAAAAACATTTAATAACCTTAATTTTTTTATCAGTAAACATTTCCCTTACCCCAAGCGAAAGCAACTCACAAAGCCTGATAAAGGTAGATGGTGGTGAATTGAAAGTTGTTTTGTGAAAACAAACATGGGAACAAATGGAAAATCTGCCTTGTGGTGAAGGACAAACAAAAAAATCCATTAATTAAACTGATAATTGTCCAAGCCTGTGTATATTACAGCTGTATTTTGTGCGATTCTGACAGACATAAATAGAAAAATAATGCATGTGCATGTGCCATTATACTGTTGGCTGTGATGGGCACAGAGATAAGATTGATAGATAAGCGTTCTTGATGTACAATTAATTTAGTTAGGATACTGGTAACATGTCTTCTCATTAAAATTATTGTATCTGCTTTTAACTTGCGAAGAATCAGTTTTTTTAAGACAGGCTACAAATATGGTATCTATTTAAAAAATGGTTTCTTTCCAAAACCATTTGAACAAATGTTCGTAACTTCTAGCCTTACTAAATTATGATCCAAGGATCACATATAATTGCTCAGTGCATTTATTGAGCCTTACTAAATTATAATCCAAGGATCACATATAATTGCTCAGTGCATTTATTGAGCCTGCAAAATAATGGAAAATACAGGAAAACAAAAACTTCACATAAATCAACCGTATATGAATGATTTGCCAAGCAAACAATGTACAAATTTATATAAATGCTTGGCAAAAAAGAAATGATCTCAATGATCAAAAAAATTATGGAAAATACACATCTTCATAATTAATGTTAACCTGCCAGGGGCTTTACCAGTAAATAGTCTTGTCTTATTTATGACAATAATTGATCTGATCGTTGCTTTTGCCTAAATATATCAGTGGGAAAATAACTAATGGATTGTCTGGTTTGGTTTGGTGTTTATAGCACACATTAAGGTTATTTAATGCCAGGCAAGAATAAAATGCTTCGCCCAGTAACATACAAAGGTAGACAAATCAGGCTGATCCATTCATTTGATTTAAACTTGGATTCTTCTATTTACAAGTACAGCACACTGACCACTAAACCCCAATGAATCTCAAGAAAAATTATTGATCTCAGCTTGATATAAAATCCATATATATGACAGTGAAGTTTGTCCGAAGGGGGACATGACGGGAGTAAAAATACATACAATGAAATAGCACTTAAGTTACATGAAAACATAGTCTGTTCGAGTCATAATAACAAATAAATAATAGAAGACATTGTGTTTGATACCTCACCCATAGATAACATGTTGTCGATACGCTACTACTTACATATGTAATTACACATGGATATAAAACTATAACATTCAATCTGTATGGTTTGCTAAATCAATGTGTAACTTTCACTTCTCAAGATATTTCCTCTGATCAGATATTTTAAGATTAGTATCATATATATTTTAGTATAAGTATCATATATATTTTAGGATAAGTTTCACATATATTTTAGGATTGGTATCACATATATTTTAGGAATATCACCATATCTAGTATCATTGGTTATCCTGAAACTGTCAGCAAAGAACCAGATAACTAAACCTTCCACTTGTTCAGGATGTAATTGTCCATTAAAATAATGGGATAATTGGATTTCCCTCAGGATGTAATTGTCCATTAAAATGATGGGAAATTGGATTTCCCTCAGTGGTAAAGTTTTGGGCAAGTAGTACAACTCACATCTTACCCAGGGCTACAAGACAATGGATAATTTTTGTCCAGCTCTGCAGTGCCATTTTCAATATGCATTCAGGACTTTATTTTAAAGTCAATGAAAACATAATCTCAACAACAGTATATGAATTTTAAGCAAGGGCAGATGGATATGAACTACCTCTACCCATCCCAAACCAATATTCCAAAAATAACTCAATAATAATAATAATAATAATAATAATAATAATAATAATAATAATAATAATAATAATAATATTAATAATACATGTAATAATAACTTTATTTAAAGCTTATTTGGTCTTTGGTCAACTGACCAATCTTTCATTTGCCTTCTACAATTACATGTACATGATCTAAAAATTTTATAAGATGTGGTGTCTTTAGACAATGCTATCAAAAATTAGAAAACAAATCTAGTATTATTTAAAAACATTTCCAAGGTATTAAAGAGGAGTATGTTCAGGATTCATACAAAGATAAGAAGTGAATCTGTACACAGCAATACAGGTGAGTACAAGAAAGAACATTATTTAAAACAGATATTACACAAAATCATACAAATCACTGTTTCTGAAGATTTGAAATAAGATACTCCTAACAACCCATGGACAAGTCAGCCATGAACATTAGTCAGCTGACCTTGTACTGGGCAGGAAAAAAAATCCAGTCTAGCTCCATAAAAGCAAACCTCTTCTTACAAAACTCAAAATAAGGTTGTGGTAAATATAAACTGCTGTCTGAGACTGATCTCAGTTCATGTGCATTTACATTTTCCACAAAGTTAAAGTTACTTTAAAGATAATACAAGCCAACCATTGGATTTGTAGAAAGTAAACCATTTTGAAGCCAAGTTCTCTGCTGAAATAAAAGACACCCTATGGCTTTAAAAAGATTTGTTGACAGTGTATCTAAATCAGCATCAAGGATAACCCTAGCTGCTTGTTTTTGAAATTTCAGCAGTCCATCTTATTTTCCTATACATTATTACTCCAAATGAACACTAGTATTCTTGATGTGGCATGATTTAGGGAATGTAGAATATATTTCTCTGTTCTTAAGGAAAACAATTTATTGTTCAATGACCTAATCAATGTGCAATTTTTATCTCAATATGTTGTCAATCATGATGCCAAATAGTTTTTCAACTTCAGACTGTCCTATATTTATACCTGTTTGCATTACTTTGAAGTTTTCTTTCTCAGCTTGGCTTAACTAAGATCATGGCTTTGACTTAGCTGCTTTTATCATTTGTAAACATCCGTTGCATACTAAAAGCAAATCATGGCCAGCCAATCTGATGTTATAAAATGTTGAATCATCTGCTGACAATTTAGTGGTAGATAGCTCAATGTGCAATGGTAAATCAGAAAGAGTAATGGTCCAAGAACTGATCACTGTGGAACACTTGACTTCGGGAGTTTCTTATCCCTGCCATTTCTCCCCTGTCTGCATGGGTTCAAGTCTTGAGTTTGTCTATTGTGGGTATGTGAGAAAGCTTGATGGTTCCTCGTGGGGACTATTCCCAGATAGCGTGTCCGTGTAATTTAGATTTTTAACATAGCTTTAACAATTTTAATCATATTGCTCTGATGTCTGCAGCATGGCAGTTTATAGTGGTGTCATGAACTGCGGCATCATGCTGCAGACATGTAGCATGATGTCCCACCCAGTCACATTATCCTGACACCAGGCCATCCAATCCTAACAGTAACTTCTTAATGCTGTGCACCAAGCGAGGCAGCTGCTATTACCATTTTTGAAGTCTTTGGTATGACTCAGCCAGGGTTCAAACCCATTATCTCCTGCATCCGAGGCAGACACTCTAACCACTTAGGCCATCAGAGTTGTTGTTGGTTTCTTCCTCCACAAGTTATTCTGGCTGCTGTTGTTGTTGTTGTTGTTGTTGTTGTTGTGGGGTTTAACGCCATTTTTCAGCACGATAGGCTATACATGGCGGCCAGTATTAATGGTGGAGGAAGAACCCGGAAAACCCCGGAAAGAACCACCGACCCACGAGAAGCTACTGGCAAGCTTTCTCACATGCCCACATTGGCTTATTCTGGCTGCAATGAGTAGCCTATTGTACATGAAAAAAGCATTAAACCAACAAAAACAACAAATTCAAAAGATTTTAAAAGTAGAAGAAACAAAGTACAGACCAAATTACCTTTATCTACTGTTGTTAATCAATCATCCACTATTTTAATTACTGTAGTGTGGCATGCATGTCATTCACGAAAAACTGATTATCACGAATATTGCAAACTGGAAAATTGCAGCAAGTTTCTAAATTTATTGCAAGCATATCTTCCTAATATCTTCAAAACTGATGACAAAACTTATATAGGTCAAGGGTTATTCACATTAGAAAGATCTTGTATATTTGAGTTTCCATTGCCTGTTTTAGATTGTTTGGAAAAATATCTACAGAAACACTTAGACTGTTTTTAAGTGTCTTGAAAATTGTGTTTTTAATCTTATGACCCGATCTTCACTGCCATAATCCTAATACATCATAGTTAAGTGGAACAGTTCAGTTTTGCCTCACATCCATATTATAAACAGTCATGACAATGAAATTTAAATTTACTAGTAAGTTGGCATGATTGCACATTATACCAAAACATCACTCTGATTTTTACCATGGTTGATATAGCTAGCATGGTTCTAATTCTTATTTTAGAAGAATCCTACCAGGGAAAATTTAATTTACAACAGAAAGTATGATAAACCCTTCTTCTTCAAAACATTTTTTATTTTGCCATTAGATGCTCTAGAACTAATCCAGACTTTGTCACAAATGAATGACCTATGTCTGTCATTTTGTAATTCCGCTCGTGGCATTTCTATTTAATTATAGCAATGAACTTACAATATTTGTCTTATAAAAATTATGAAATGTTATTTACTGGAATAGATTCAAGCACATCTTTTGCTCACGATGTAAAAGATGAAGAGACTAAAGAGTTGGATTTAAAGGATCTGAGAGTAATATAATGAGCCAGCAGTCAGGATCTAAGCTACCAGCTGAACCTTGCCTAATGAAATCAAGTTGTATTCCATAAACAACCATATCAGCTCTGATCACATGATGAACCAGTAGATCCAGGTTTATCCTCTTCACTTGAAATTATAAGTAAAATATCCTGATTTGCTGGTGTGCTAAGATGTGGCAATCTTGTAGTGTTGGAATTCTGCTGAAATTTACAGATCCATTCCTGATTTATCATAACCAATCAGCCATCAATCTAAATTTATCATTTCGTTGTCATATACTTGATAATGATCAAGTTGCTTGTATCCCATAATTTCAAGTGTTTTATGAACAAATTGTGTCATCAGCCATGTTGTTGGTACTTGGGTTGTACCAGTACTTGACTGTTGGCTGTTGTCCTTAACAACAAAAAGCTATATGGACTTTTGGCACTTGGGTTGGACTTGACAACGAAAGGTTAAATTGACTGTTAGCTGTTGTATTTGATAATGAGAGGCTACATTGACTTTTGGTTGTTGTACTTGACACTGTAAAGCTATACTGACTGTTGGCTGTGGTACTTGACAAAGAAAAGCTAGATTGACTGTTGTTGGCTGTTGTACTTTACAATGAAAGTATATCGACTGTTGGCTGTTGTACTTTACAATGTAAGTCTATTGACTGTTGGCTGTTGTACTTTACAATGAAAGACTAATGACTGTTGGCTGTTGTACTTTACAATGAAAGTCTATTGACTGTTGTACTTGACACTGAAAAGCTATATTAACTGTTGGCTGTTGTACTTGCAAGTGACTGTTGCACGTGACAATGAATGCCTATATTAACTGGATGCTGTTATTTTACTTTTCCTGGAATATTTGTCTCAAAATGAGCAAGTTTAAAAAAAGTGATATATGTACACATCCTTATTAAAATGTTACATACATACATATATACATAGATATATACATACATATGCACGCATGCATGCACAGACAGACAGACATATTAAAATGTTATATATGCACACAGCCTTACTAAATATTATATGCAGTTTTGTTAAAATATTATTACATACAACTTTATATATACATATATATAACCATATTAAATGTAACATATAATAGCATTATTAAAATGTTACATACATCTTGCACTATTAAAGTTTTAAATATAACCTTAATAATATATTACATACCTATGGCCTTATTAATTAGTTTATACAGATATCCTTATGACATGTTGTTTATTCCTTAACCTTTAGAATTGCTATATACATGTATGAAATGTTACTTACATCCTTATCAAAATTTATAAATAAATAGCCCTATGAAATGTAAACATATAGTCCTGTAAAATGTAAGGTCGGTATATCATTATGAAATGTTATACACTGACTATACACTTTAATCTGTGAAATACTGTCTGCTTACATGTAAATTGGTCTCTAGAGAAAATGTTGCCTTTTCATGCTATCAAATTCGTGTGCAATTTATATTTGTAAAATCACATTAACATTATTTTGGAACACTGTTTAGCAAACTAAGTGACAATCTTTATGATCAATACTACTTATTGTGTGTATCATATCATTTGGAAACCAGAAAAGTGTTCACAGAACCTTGGATGCCTGAAAGCTGATCCTAATGCAAAAATGAACCAATGATTGAATGTCTCAGTGGAGATTGGTAACATTGTTAGTGTCCAACCACTGGCATGATGGGTAATAAATAGGCCAATTTTAGTGACCTAGATGCAACAACATACAAATCTTGTACATTTTGTAATTTTTGTTAACTTCCAGTAGTAAGGAGATTTCATGTGATATATGTAGCACTCACCTTATATACATGCTAACCTTTCACTTGTCACCTAATGAACTTTTGATAAAATACACAAGTGAAGGTTTTTATTAAGATGAAAATCGTAAAACACATGTCACGAATAGTCTTCCCAGAGGGCCACAGTTCATCAACTGTGCATTGTGCCCAGTGAAGGTTATATAATTATCTTTAAAAAAAAGTAACTATTTCCGTAACATCCTTCATGTGAATTCAATGTGCAAGATCAACAGATACAATCCAAGCTAGATATTAAATTCAAGGCCTTTATCAGAACAAGGATAAACATTTGCTGTCAGCTAAGGTCAGGGGGTACAATATCGGTCCTTTACTAAATCTTGTATCTCCTAGCTAATAGGTAAGCATAATAATGCTACTTGTCATGGAAAAATCAATTCAGATCAGCTACCCTCATTAACCTTGGCTTCTAAATGTAGGATAAATCGTTTTATAATGTCTGAATGCTCTCTGATCACAAAATTACTGCCTAAATTTACTGTTAAAACTAAAGCTTCTGAATAATGACTGAATAATTAATGTCATTTTGAGTTCTTAATGGTGTCTAACTCTCATTAGAATAGTTAAAGCTGCCACATGTAGCAGCTGGAGAAAGTGCAAACACCTACTGAATGCTTCATTCTCCCTACTTGGTAAATAAAAGATTTAACAACAATTATATAGTGTTTGGTATGGGCTGAAATTAAGACTGATGGATGATTGGTTCAGAATCAATCAACCACTAAATGTAATTGATATTTTTCTATATCTGCTCATGGACAATAAAAGTTAATATATTATATACATCCTTTAAGTCAGGCCAATCTACAAACAATATAGACCCTCATTTGCTGTCACACAATGCACTGAAAGATCAGGATCTATGCTATTGGTTCCACTGATTAGTCCTAACAAACTACTCTAAGAGTGTACAGCACATTATGTGTCAGCAAATCTATGCTAATTTACTGTAGTTTGCAGGTAGATCTGACTGGATGCAAGTATATCTGGTAATGTTGTTTACCTCCAGAAGATTTTAACAGTTTACTGGTGAACCATTCCACTGTGTTGCTGGCACTTTTATTGTACTAAACAATGGAAGGCTATTTTGATTGTGAAGATTTGACACACACACATACACACAGGTGTTTGTGTGTGTATGTGTGTTTGTGACTGACATTTTATTTCATTTGATTATTCAAGAGATCATCTTGACACTGTTTACCTAAGTGCATTTACCCCTACTGCATTATCTAACAAAAGCTACAGCTGGTTCAATGGTCTATCATTGATCAAATAAATTCTCAATGGGCTGCATGACAGTGAAATGTAGTTGAGTGTGGTGTAAAACTAACTTTAATGATGTAATACTTACCTGTTGCTACTGTGCAGAATGGGCCACATTTTGAGCTACAAAAATCAGACATAAAGAAAATATGCCTTCCTTTGGCAGAGATAGTATGAGATCACCAAAATGCAGCTTTTATAACATTGTCCAATGACAAATGAGTTAGATAGACCCATGAGGTAGAAATAGCTAAAACCTCCTGGGTTTAATTTTGATGAATGAAAGGTTGTTCTTCCCACTGGACTAAAAGGCTCTCTTGAGAGTTAATGCAATCCACTTAATATGGTGGAAGCTGAAATACCAACTGAACCTTTAAGTGGGAAGAAAAGACACTTACCATTCATTAAAACTTTAGAAGCTGCAAGGTCCTAACTGGACATAAAAGTCTATCTTGATCATCTGCAACACAGATTCAACTGAGACTGGGTAACTCAATTACCTGGTTGTCATAAGAGAGACTCTAATGAAAGCAAGAAAACAGTCTGGAGGATACGTTTCTCAAAGGAAGCTTCACCCAGTAGTTCATTGGGGGGTGGGGGTACTTAGAGACCGCAAAACAACAGATTCCATTTAGGCGTTAGCAAGTGAGACACTGGTCTTTGCAGCTTGAAATATCTGATCAGGTTCACTAAGTGAGAGCATGTCCCAATTGCCAGATGCTTAAAAAATTTGAGTATATTGGAGGGAGCTGCTCTATAACACTTGATAGTAGAAACTGAGCATTGTTTCTCTTCAAAAAGGAAGAGAGAAAAAAATCAGCTGCTGCATTCATTGAGGGACAGTTAGGACTGATGCATCCTATAATGCACCAATTGCAAAGATTCTCTACTTGGCACCATATACCTTATACACAGATCATCTCTTGTACTGAACGATGCACTTGGCAACCGTGTTCCAAAACTTGTCCTGGCAGAGAGATAATTTGAGATGAGACAAGCATGATGGTGAAGAATCTGCAGGTTGTTGTGTAGGAGAAAGCCCCTGTGCTATGACAGAAAGTCCCTCCTCCTGGGTAATGTCCTGGGATCATGTCCACCAACAGATCAAGAATATCATGAACAATGATTGTTTCAGCTACTGCGGGGCTATCAAAATGAGCTTGGCAACAGTGTTCCTTACCTTGTGAAATACATGTGGGGTCATTCTGAAGGGTGAGAAGGCACACATGAACAGACAATCCCACTCCAGGCTGAAAGTGTCCACTGCCCAGGCCTTCTGGTCAGGGACTGGAGAAATGTAAAAGGGGAGCTTGTTGCTAGACCTTGTAGCAAACAAGTCCACCAATGGTGTCCTCCAAAATCTGAACAGGGAACCACTACAGAAGGTGTATGTGTGCCTCATCTCCTGAGGTACAACAGCACCAACACACTGTCATAGAGACCATCATGCAGTGACCTCTTATTTTGTCAATGCACCACTGATGGGCTAAAAACACTAACCTCACTTCCAAACTGTTGATGAGGAGGACAGATTTTCCCTGGGACAAGAACCCTGAAGAATCATTCTTCTAGCTCCAGATGAGCATCAGCCCTGATTTATCTGCTGGAGTGGGGTTTGGAGGCATGTATGGGGATTCTGAAAACACTAGTCCTGATTTTTCCACTAAATCAGATGATGGTGGAAATCCAGACCTAGAAAAATCAGAGCATTCAGAGGATCCCTGTGCAGTTTCCAGCTCAACAGAATGAGAAACTGGAGAGGACAGAAGTGCAGTCTGCCTAGGGGAACCAGGCTAGGTCCATTGCAGAGTTAAAGGTCTCCAGCTGTGAAAGAAAACGACAAGCTGACAATGTGGTTTTGGCTCTCAGCACCTCCAACAGGGACATGATATTGTCTACTCTGCTACAAAGGTCATGGACTAATCCTGTTTTTGCAAAAAATTCATCCCCAAGCTGACAAAATCTGGAGATGAAGTATGCTCCAATTTCCCTATGTTGGGTAAAATACCCAACCTGGTCACCATGGACCAACAGTGAGACAGATCCTGTCAGCCTGAGGGACTCCACCTGGCCATTGAGGATAAACCAAACATCAAAGTATTGAAGCACTAGGCATCCCCAGTGACTGTAGGTGGATGGCAACTACTGTACTTCCATGACTCTGGCAGATGCTCCGGGTGCAGAGGCTAGGCTGAATTGCAGATCATGAAATCAAATGACTTCCCTGCCCAAGCAAAGCTTGGAAGTACTTCCTATGCAGTGTTGTGAAGGTACACATTTTGAAGATCCATTGAAACTCCCCAGCTGTCAGGTTTCATGGCATTCCTGACTGAGACTGTGGTCTCTATCATGTGCTGCATCTCTCTCACAGGAGTGTGTGACTTACCATCTACCATCATGGAATGTGGAAGGGGCCTACTAACCCTATGAGTATCCAAAGAGACTTTCTCTGAGACTTAAGGGACTCCCTGAAGTAAAACTCTGCAATTTCTCAGGAAGATGAGAAAGGAACTTACAGACATTGATGAATTAAAAAGTAAGAAAGAAGATTTACAAACAACTTCTGTGCAAGTCTTATGTAAATAAAAAGTATTTGTGTGGATCTGCTGTTTTTAAATTGTTTATGCTAATTTAATAACAACAAGAACTAGCCTTCCCTAGGTGTTGCCTCTGGGAATTAAAATAATCACTGATGTTTTAAAGCAAAGTAAGCATTGCTAAACTGATTTGTCATGATTAAGGAAATAAAAAATAATAAATATTACTTTAGTTAATTCAAAAATGATGTAATAACCAGGCTTATTCAAGAACTGGTGATTAGCAATTAGCAAAAACCCAGCTTGGTAAAGTTGCTAATAATAATAATAATAAAGAATAATATAAATTCTGATAATGAACTAAATATACAACAGAGAACAAAAACTAGTCTGCAATAAAAATCACACAAGGTAAATTAAAAAGAATGTGAATTACAATGATTCATTAATGTAATAAAACAATAAACAGAATCAAGAGTTTGCAGACCAATTTTGGCAAGGGTAGGGATAACGATATACCTACCTGAGCTTGAAAATAATTCACAAATATTAATAGTTACACTAACACCCCTGTAGTATAAGAACCCAAATGCACAATTTTACAAAATTTAACTAGAAAAATTGTAAATAACTCTCAAGAACTTAATTCTAAAAGGAAAAAATGCTTCATCAGGGGGTAATTTAAAAATGAATATGATGCACATAAGAAAATAAAACTCAAATCATGATGCAAAAGCACAAAGCAAACACAATTTCTCTTCAACATAAAATAAAGCAACAACAATTTCTGAGAATGGAAAAAGAATGAAGGGCAGTGTGCATGGGCATGATATCTGCAAGTTGGACTAGGGGCATTCTGAATTTCCAGAACCTTAGACTAACCAGTCAGTTACGCAACAAGATATCTGCATGTTGGACATGGGGCATTCGGGAATTCCAGATCCTTAGACTAACCATGTGTAGGATGAAATCTCATCATCCTGTGTTTCCTAGAAAATAGTCAGTTACACAAAAGCAACAGGTTCATTTTACTGATATTAAAACCCCATATTGTAGGTATCTCAAAATCTGTGCAAATCCAAAATCTGGATAAATCAAAATCTTGGCAAATCTGAAATCTGGATAAATCAAAATCTGGGCAAATCTGAAATCTGGAAAAATCAAATTCTGCGCAAATATAATCTGGGAGGTGTAGTAGAGAAAACATACATGTGTATTTTGCATTGGTGGCCAAAATGAGTCATTTTCATTAAGGACCAACCACATACACCTTAGAAACTCAATCTCCCAGGTCAAAATGACTTTCCATTTAGGAGTAGCAATAAAAAAAATTTTCAAGCTGGCCATCATGATAGCCAATCAGGACATCATTCAGCACCATTTTAATTTAAGACCAACAAGTTAAACTTCCAAGCTAATATGACCATTCAATCAGCATAAGTATAAAGATTTTATCAGATTACTACAATGTTGCATGTCAGATCATTTTCGTTTAGGACCAACTCGAAATTATAAGAAATGTTTTTATTTTAGGACTGCACCAACCCAACATTGTAAGTAATCCACCCATTCAGGAGGGGTATCAATAACAACATCCTCAAGATGGCTGCTGCGAGTCATACTGGATGTGCGAGGAGCACAATTTTCATTTAGACGAAGACTTCATAAAAAATCTTCTGATGAAAAGCTCATGTCATTATGTCTTTTTGTTCACAAGGAGCATCTATAACAAAATTTTCAAGACAGCCCAAGTCGTACCTTACTGGACCTCACATCAGTACCATTTTCATTTAAAACCAACTAGACATCAAAAAAAGCTTTTTTATGTTCAATCACCATTTTGACAGTCACTTAGACAACATAAGAAGTCTTTTCATAAAAACTGCATCTTTATAATGTGACTATCAATTCAGAAGGAGTAGCAATAACAAGATTCTCAAGATGGCAGTAGTGGCAGCCATATTGGATGTGTGATTGGCACCATTTTTCATTTAGGACAAACTAGACATCATATGAAGTATTTTATTGAAAATCCCATTTTGATATGGCCATTCATTTGGAGAGAAGTAGAGGTAGCAATATTTTCATGCTGGTCAGCCATATCTGACCATTTTCATTTAGGACCAAATAGACATCAGCAGAACTCTTTGGTGAAAACCCCATGTCAACATAACATCAGCACAATTTCATTAGAATCATGGGACGAATGTTTGTGTATGTGAAAAGTTTCTTGGCAATCTTCCAAGCTGTTTAGGAGGAATATATATATAACAAACTCAGGTGCTAACAAAAGGATGCAAGACCATCCCATAAACTCTTCTGGTTTGCAACCAGCAGACCTAAACACAAGAGTTCACCCTAAAATTAACATTGGGTGGTCATGACCCATAAAGCAAAAACCAAACCTAAGCAGATGAAAGGTGAAATACGGTCATATTGAACTTTTCTTCAGGCCTGCACTATTGGAGATGCATACAATCATCAACATGAATAATGCTTGTGAAATAAATTACAACATAGGAGTTTACCAAAGTGAATCAAATTGTGTACATGTACAAATTTAAC
This sequence comes from Sinohyriopsis cumingii, assembly GCA_028554795.2. Classification (NCBI taxonomy): domain Eukaryota; kingdom Metazoa; phylum Mollusca; class Bivalvia; order Unionida; family Unionidae; genus Sinohyriopsis; species Sinohyriopsis cumingii. The sequence goes on from CM068831.1 coordinate 65,542,828, forward strand.
CCTGAAGATCAGGATTAGAAATCCACTCAAAACTGTTGTCTGGGACCTAAAAGAAAAATAGACATGGTGGTGATGCAGTTAGGCTGTATATGTGTATATGCTTTTTGTGCTTACATCAATTCCAATATCAAGGGAGTATTACAAAAGGTCTCCTATACTTCCTGGCAATGAGATAACAATAATAAAGTTACAGAATGATCTATGATGCATTAGTTTGACAGGAATATATCCATTCCAATAATCGAATTCAGGTTGCATTCAAATGTTGTCATTCTTCACCTCAGATTCCCAATCAAATCCCAGGCCCATCTTCTTCAATCACCAATACAAGCTACAGCAGGGATACAGGTCAGTGGACTGATTCTTACATATCTGTAATACAAACTACAGCAGGAATACAGGTCAGTGGACTGATTCTTACATATCTGTAGTACAAACTACAGCAGGAATACAGGTCAGTGGACTGATTCTTTCACATCTGTAATATCCCTGTTATCATTTCTCACTGGCTGGAAAAGCAAAAGCACCTGGATCACTTTAGGATGTGCATGCTTTAATATTTTAGATAACAGACCAAGATGCAAATCTGTAATCCTGATAAGCCTGTTGTTTTGATTTCAAGTCAAATCATTAAACTGTCAACTAAATAAACTTTCCAAGACCAGACAAAGACATGCTGACCCTATGCACTGCAGGAATTTTGCATGGTTGCTTGGCAACATCACAATCTCATTTGCATAATTCTGTGAAGAATGAAACTAATGTAAATTTTATTGGATGAATTCATACTTCAGTAAGTGACACCTTTTACCTGAGAGTGCCCAATACAATGATTCTGCAACTCTAGGATGAATAGCAGTAATACAAGACCTATTACCTGCGCCTCCTGTAGAGTCAGTAACTGTTACTACCAGACATTTTAGAAACCTTTCTAGAACTAGTACCAACTACATTTTGAATCACCACCACATTTTTAAAACCATATTTCTTGTCAAATAATAATTAAATATGAAAGTACTCACTACAGCTGTATCTTTCTTTGATTTCTGCACAACATGTCTTGCGATGATTAATTTCAATTCCGACTTTAAAACAAGATGAATTTCGTTCAACTCAAAATAGTGTTACTATTTTACAGTATAACGACCACTAAATTATCTGCAAACCTCATCTTGAAAACACAAACCAAACACAGGCTCAATTACATCGCAGCTGACAAGTGCCAATTTGCCAGCTCCATCACAACCGAGTAGTTATGGATAGTAAATATGGCAACCTGTTTGTATTTCTTTACTATTTTCCATTTCCTTACTTTTTTCTATTACTTCTGGAAAGTGAATAAGTTTTAAATTGTTAGTCTGGATTTGTATGACCTTGACAGTAATTTCAACCAGCAAAACTTCAGTGATCATCACCCACCTACTTACTATGATAAGGCCACCAAAGTATACAATGATGCAATCGAAGACCCTGGTGACAAAAGTATACAATGATACAATCTAAGGCCCTTGTGACAAAAGTATACAATGATACAATCTAAGACCCTTGTGACAAAAGTACAAAGATACAATCTAAGACCCTTGTGACAAATGTGTACAATGATACAATCTAAGACCCTTGTGACAAATGTGTACAATGATACAATCTAAGACCCTTGTGAGATACAATGATACAATCTCCAACAATGTACAAGACATGTATGAAGCTTCATCCATTAATCTCAGATGATTCTAAACTTATATAATACAGAAAAGTATGATGGCCAAACATTAAATATTGACCTTAGACCTTGAAGATCAGTGTGGTACAAAACAAAACCTAGTGACAACATAAGTCTTAATCTGAATAGGATATTAAGTTAAAGACAGGACTGGAAACAGCAATTATGCCAGGTTTATTCCCTGATCTCAGATGTATTTCAAATGACAGAGTTCAATCCAATAACAGTGTATTTGTACACAAAGTTTCATCTCCTTATCTGAGATGGCTCTAATGTTGTCTAGTGGCAGTAGCAGCCCAAGCAAGGTGCAAAGGGTCCACAAGCTAGGGGTGCACAAATCTTGTTCACATTTATTCCTATTAAATCTTCCTTTTAAATTAAAATTGTCTCTGTTTTATGTTTAAAACATGATGATTCTTTCACAAATAAAACAAAACACTTATTGTTCTATTAATATTTCATGGAATGTCTTCAGTGATAAAGAAATTAGATTGGGGGGGCAAATGTCCTCATTTCGTATTGGGCAGCCTTAAAACTGCTGCTGCTAGTGGCAACAAATGCAAGACGGATGGACACATGGACAGTGATGAAAATGCAGACGTGTAAAAAGGCACTAGATAAAAATCCTACCTTATATTTTGTAAATATTATTTTAAAGTGTTTTTCTCTGTTGTATAACTTGTATCTCAATCCCACTTGCTTTTAATAAGAAAGCAAATTATTTTTCAACTAATTACTAATTTTTGGGTCATTCAAATCACTTCTCTTTTCTCTGCATGTTTTCAAAGTCATCTGATCATATCCATCTTGCACTATTCTCTTAGCTGAACATACAAACCCCTGGCAGCAAAATGGTTTATTCAAACTTCATTTTCTTTATTCTGCTGTGAAATTGAAAAAAACACCATGCATGTTGGGCTTGAATGAAATACAATATACAGGATTCTTTACATTATTCTGAGAACTAAGAAATTAAAATACATAACATAAATTTTAATATTATTCAACAAACTGACCTTAAAACTAAACAAATTGGAAAAAATAATGAAATTATCACCAGACGCAAATATGTGTACAAATGATAATTCATATCTCTAAAACAAATGATTTATTTATAACAAACACAGCCTCAAATGACTAACTATATGCCATAAAACCAGATGGATATTTAAATATCTCCAGAACAAATAACAGTATGTCACATTCTTAATTTTCTACCCTACAGGACAACAATTCTTTTTTACACCATTGGATTTAAAATCTGAATATCTGTAGAGATTTTCTTCTACAAGAACAAAAGTACAAGTTTTCAATCTGTTCAGTTCTAGATGAATGGATGGAGAGAGAAAGAAGGATAAATTCATAACTAGTGAGTTGCCCAGTCAAGGAGATAGACTGACACAGATGCAGTCTGTTAATGAATGTTGCTTTGCAGTCTTGAATTTCAACAGGCAGGTAGCAGACCAACAACTGTTGAGGGATATCCTCCAAGATTACTTTGAAATGAGGCTGATGAACTAATACATAAGTACTTCAATCAACTCAATATACACCTTGATAAAAGTTGCTTTGTCATATTGTGCTTGTATAGGCATTAGGATTTACCTCAGTGTAAAATTACCTAGTTTACATCGATGACTTTTAAATCTGAATTCTGATGCAAATGATCCCTCTTTAAATGTGTGAAAATGATGTTTAAGGAATATCCTATACTAATTCTGAGAAATAACGTGCTTGATCATTAAACACGCAACATAAAAAGAAAAATTGGCATGTGACCTGCCCCCCTCAACTGATTAAAGTTGCCCCCTCCTGTGAGGAAATAGTTTGCAAGACCAATGCTGTAAAGAATGAAGCCTTCATCTACTGCAGAGATATAAAATAACCCATGGTATAAAAAAGTGGTGATTTATTAATTTCTCAGCTGAAAAATTGGTGGTGATTAGTTGTGAAAGGTTAATATTGCTTTGGAAGTGTATCAGATTCCTCAGCAGATCAAATAAGGAGTATTATCATATGCAGGGGCACCTGTTGTATTGCTGTAAAGTAACAATATATAAACTGCCTATATGTACCATTTTAATATACTGATTACAACTGAATCTCAAATCCACTTTTCAACACAACTGCTCAGAAAAAAACATGGGGAAAAGTAATGATCAATTGAGTTTGACAACTTGATAACCCAGAGAGCAACTTTATCTTAACAAGGACCAATTTGGGTTTCTCTCTCAGTATTAGGGTACGATGAAGTTGTAGTAACCGTGATTACTCACTAACAAATCAAGTCTAACAGCAAACAACACAGACCCTGATTTGCCATCATATAATGCACTGGCAGCCCAGAGTTTACGTTTCTTGTTTAACTGAGTACTCCTCACAAACTGCATAGATCTGCCTGCACATTATGTGATGGCAGATAGTCACATTATGTGATGGCAGATAGTCACAGTATGTGATGGCAGATAGTCACATTATGTGATGGCAGATAGTCACAGTATGTGATGGCAGATAGTCACATTATGTGATTGCAGATAGTCACAGTATATGATGGCAGATAGTCACATTATGTGATGGCAGAGAGTCACAGTATGTGATGGCAGAGAGTCACAGTATATCCAGTTTGCAGTTGGTCCTGCCTCATTAGTAAGTATACAATAACTGATTAGTAATAATCCAGATTTTCTGCAGTAAAGAACAGCTGAAAATATTACGATAACTTCAGCATTCCCATAAAAAATAAATCAGCAAAATGATTATAATCTCTTGTAAATTTTGTTATTGTTTACATTTGAGATTTTCTCTGATGCAATTGTATTTGTTGCTTCTATCACAGTAGATGGCAAGACAGGGGCATAACTTCCAGTTTCAACAAACTTAAGATTCAAGGTTTAAAATTTTTTGAAAGCCATATTATCGGTGCTCTCTGTGGATGAGACAGTGTTCAGCAGAACTTGTATTTTCTGTCATTTTTTCATAAAATGTTTATTAATTTAAAAACAAAAATGGGGGTGTACAAATAACTAAGGGCAAAAATGTTAGCAACAATGTTCATTAGTATTTTTTACTGAACATCCTTACATGAAAGAAAAATGCTCCCTGAACAAAACATTTGACAGAAAAAAATAATACTCACTTGATAATGGTGTATTAAAAATCAGAGTATGAAAAATTAGTGCATGAAAATTTACATACGATACCAATACAATGTACAGACCTACCTTCTAACAGTATTCTAAAGTAAAAACACCTATTAGATACAAACTCACATATCTGCATCGAGTTCCTCTACCAAGTTATTCTGCATCAGTAAAATTTATTTTAGAGGTTGAGTCCCCATACCTGTCTACCAGATTTTAAGCTTACATGCACTGTCCTGCTTACCCAAGTTATGTCAACAAGAAAATACTACTTTATCAATTGGTGTGTTAGCCTGAGACATTTGAAAGTGCTGGGTCTGAATAGAAGCAGGTGCTTAAAGAGAAATTAATATGTTTGTCAAATGGGTGTCTTGTCCTTTCACACAGAGGAAGAAAGTTGATAAACAGGATAGCAATAATCTCCCTCTATCTCTTTTACTGCAGCCAAACCTAGCCTAATAAAAAAAGGTATAAAAGAGAAGTATTTAGCGCTTATCCCCACTGTTATTCAGGACACAATTTTTGTTTTAAAGCATATGTATCAGGAGACAAATCAGATGTTTCCAGTCTCATTAGTAACAAATTGTCTGATAACCTGAGATCTTGTTGTTTTTTTTAAAATACCATATAATGTAAAAGTAGCTGTAACTTACATGTTCTCAGGTTAAACTTTGCACCAAAATGTCAAGACAATATGTTGATTCTGGTTCCAGTCTGACCAGTGGATCAGTCCAGGTTGGCTACCAAGGTGTTTCCATGGGCAAGTTACTTTACTCCAATAGCATAAGAACCATCTACTACATAACCTGCTTGTGTTGCTGTGCCATAAAAAACATCAAACCAAACCAAACCTACAAGAGGTTCCCACTTACACAGTCCTGTCCACCAACAGCTCAATTGTTAAACAGTGTATAACATAAGGTAGTAAGTGAATCAAATATACATATATAGGTTTTAATGGCATGTTAGCACAATACTAGCTACTTAGTGCCAATTAAGCATTAAAAGAAATAGTCCAACATTTCTTCCTGGTCGTTCATTATCATAAAGTTTTGTGACATAATTCATGCGTAAAAATTAAAACAAAAGCCAACTCTCATAGGGTGGTACATAAGAACATTATGCTGTTTTTGAAATGATGCAATATCATTCAAGTCTTTCCCACATCCCTACCCCCAACCCAACCCCACCCAGAACTTTTTTATAATTGATAAAATCTGGCTATTGTGAAACTAAACAGTAAATTCTGATTGAAATGGAATGAAACTGAATTTCAAAGTCACCAAAGCCTTTGGGAAATTACAAAGGCCTTAAATCTCTAAAATATGATAAAAATGTGCCGATCATAAAACTCATGCAAGACATTGTTACAATGAAGCTTTTCATCCAAATGAAACAATAGCTGCTACTAGCCACAGGTATCCCAATTAGAAGTCAATCAAGGGCTATGTTTCTGTAAAACAATTGCCAATCAGATCATTGTCAATCCCATGCAAGAGCTAGTTATGGAGAAGCTTTACAGCAAATTAGGGTAAAATATGTTAAAGTTACCTATATAGTATTCAAATGTCATGCTTATTAAGTAATTCAAGGGCCATAACTCTATAATCATCAAGTTCATCAGAGCCCTTGTTAGGATTAAAATTAACTGTAAATTTGATTGAATTGCAGAATAACTTTGAATGCAACAGTAAAAGACCTGTTTTGAGTCAATGACATTGGCCACATCTATCTAAACCAGAATGCAATAGACAATTAAGAAGAGGCCTCTAAGAAGCTCCAACCAATCTCCAACAGCAATTGAAAACATTATTATGCAGAAAATAAATTCATACAACAGTGATCCAAGCAATGATGGCCCTTGTGACTGGGCATAAAAACAAAACTAAAAACAATAAATAATAACATTCATTTCTATCACATCAAAATAAAGGTTTAAAACTGATATGATAACAAGAGTCCCTCAAAAGGACTGACACTCTATTGATTGTAAAGAAGTTATAGGAATTCATGATAAAACCATTTCTTATAACTGCTGAATGTTGACATCAACTCTGATATTTCTCAGCATTAACAGGATTTGTCAAATTAGCTGCTGTGGCAGACATATTGGTTGTTAGACACCAGTTTCATCTAGGACTAACTAGACACCATTCGGTGAAAACCCAAGTGACACTCATGGCAGGGATCTGCACCATTTTCATTTACGGCCATCAAAATAAATCTTTTGGTGAAAAACCCTATGTTGAAATGCCAGATAATTTAGTAATTTGATGTTTAAGAAAACACTTGCAAAGACTTATAAAATCAAACCAGCAGTTTTTCCGTTGTTTAATTCTTCTAAAGTGTCCATTAATAGTATTTCTTTTAAAAAAGCTTTATGTGTAATTGAGTGTGTTAAAAATCAGAAGTAACTGCATTACAAGATCTGTTTTCAACATTACCTCAGATTTATGCCATGACTTTTTTCCAATAAAGCTCATATTTCCCCATACAGGAAGTTTTTGTCAACATAATGGGGGAAAAATTCAATGAAATCAAGATATAAAAAAAATAAAGAATATATTAGATAAGAAATTTCTTTATCTTTACATAGCCTGAAAAATCCATCAAGTGACCATTATTTAAATTATCCATCTGCAAATGTTAAAATAAATGAAGTGAATCCAGACAAATCAGAAATGACATATATAACAATAGTTGAAGTACTGTCTATTTATTGTCATAAATCCTAAGTCTTGAAAAACATATATATATACAAAAGCTATTAATTCATAATTCATAATTTACATGGTTATTCCATAACTAATCTGCAAACTGGTGAATAAATATGGTAAACAGTTTATGTTGGGTTATATTGGGGTTATGAAAAGATGGGGCTTAGAATTTACTTCGATATTCTTCAGGCAAAGTAAGAATCAAATATTCCAATAATGCACGTTTCTTCTTTTCCAAGGAAGCCTCCTAGTTTTATGACCCAACAAAGAAGAATATTGAATATTACTATTGTACATGTCGCAAGAAGACATAAGTATTCAACTCAGAATCCCTTTCTGCTTAAAGTAAAAGACTGTATGCAATATTATTAATTTATACTGACATTACTGGGCTGAAAGTAAAAGATTTTATGGACTAATATTCATTTATACAGACATTGTTCGGCATTAAATAAAAGCAATAAATCAGAAATCTTTTTTCCCAATGACGCATATCACATTCATTTTACTTGGTTCCATAGCCATGAAAGTCGCAAACTAATATATAATTGACAGCATGAAAGCTAAATGGTAATTAAAGTCAATTAATTTTAAACATATAAAGTGCATTGGAAATATGATTAGTATTTATTAAATATCCTGAAATTGTTACATCAAGTAAATTTCTTTTGTGTGAAACGAGACACAGATACATTGGCTTCAGACTTTGGTGATTTTCTAAATGTTGTCAATAAAATCACCACATTTTGTTTAGTGCTTTCTTTCTTACTGTGTTCATATAAACAAAATGAGGCTATCTTAGTTATTCTAGACAATACGATAAGTTTATTCATTATCAGACTGTACTGCTGTTCTATATTATTATTGTGAATTAGTTGCTGTGTCCACCAGCTATATCTCCAAGTAGAAGAAATGTGTAAACTGTACACATTTTGTGTAAAGGTGTACATACACAAATTTATTACTTTTGTAGTTGTAGACTGTCACTAACACATTTTAGAAAAATATTGTAATGGTCAATTTTTTTAGATGTTTTGTCACAGCCACATTTTGTTGTGGTCGGCATGACACATAACCATTAAGGCTGAAGAATGGGCTGGGCTCCCAATAAAGTGCAATCTACAAAGGATGAGATATACTGTTTGGGATGTGATTTGATTTTAATTAGAACCTGCTAGGATAATAGTCCAACAGATATGTTAATGTAGGGTCAAAAAGTAGAGGAAGTGACAAAGTAGAGACAATCCAGAGACAATTAGTAATTTACAGCCCACAGTGGGATGTAATGGTCCATCTAAGAGGTCTAATTATGTCATGGTTCCAGTTAGAAATGGGAAGTATCTGTTGTTAGAGAGAAATTAATTTAATGATGAGAGGTCATGCATGTATCAGGTTGCAAACTGACTACACTGGCTTAGTTCTGTTGAATTACTACAAGACAATATCTGACATAACAAGAAAGCGGGAATATTGTTCAATCCCAGCAGATGAAAAAACTGACAAATATTTAGGTTGCGTATTATATCTATTTAAAGGTGAAAGAAAAGAGCTCCATACCTGTGCTACACAGCAGAAAAGAGTACAGAGTACAGCAAGTTACAGTTGGTCATCCAAAGAAGTTGGAGAGAGGAGAGAAGGAACTAAAATATGGCAACACTGACCTGTAACCAACAGTGATTTGGAAAGGACTGGAAGCAATCAGGTTATGCTGACATGCCAGCAATTTGAGTTTAATCAATCACTTAATTCTATAATGATATTTGTTGTATCTGCATAACAGAATGGCTAATTGCATGTCACATAAATTTTGTATTCCTATTTATAAGAGAAAGTGTATCATTCAAATGTCATGTTCAATTTCATTGTGTTTATATAATTGTTTAAATGTTACATTTTTTAATACAGAGGCTTGCCTTATTCTATACTATATCTTTGCTCATATCACTGTTATTCAATATAATAATTTCATATTTTATATTTTACTTTTTGCTTGATTCAGGCAAAAACACCTTGATCAATTATCTCCAAGATAATGATAACCAAAGTACCATAACAGGTGTGGGATCATACCACTCACTCCATTACAAATAAGTAATTATACAAATTTTTGTTTCTTTGTATTGTAAATCTGTCACTGTTGGCCATTGTAAAACAGTGATCCAAGAGATTGTGTGTTGCTTTGTTTGCAAGATTAATTGTTGGTAAATACTGTTTCAACCATGTCTGCATATACTGTCACATCAGATTTGTAACCATAGTGTGCCAGACAACATCCCAGTTATACCATGCTCATTTCTCCATTTGTGCTTTTATATACACTGTACTGGACAAATAAAACTACTCACTGTTCAGTGATACAGCCTCAAACATCAATACCATTAATAAAAGTATTACTGGTACATGTAACAATTTTACCTCTAATTGCAACTTTCTAGCTTTTATGTGCACTTTTATGGATACTGTAAACTGTAACAAAGATTAGGGCACATTATCGTCCTGACAATTAAATATTTATTGTAAAGCTAGAGGCAGCTTTTGAATATTATTTGGAGTTTAAGACTTACATCAATAAACCATTACAACAATAAATTGTATTTTTGATGGTACAAAATAATCTATGTCTGTGGAAGCCCTTGAGTGTTTTTTTCACTACCCTTTATTGACGAGTCAGAATAAGATTCCGAAACTTCTCATTAATGTTGGAAAATGATCAAAAGAGGAAATTGCAAGAATTCTGCATGATTTTGAAAGATGCGAGACAGGACCCATTACTATACAAACTGAATCCCCTCTATAGCCAAATTAAGTTCCACTGAAAATCATTCAAAATTTATGAAGAAGTTCAAAATGAAAATATGATAAAAGTCAAGTTCAATATATTGTTAACAAAATGCATTCTTTGTAATAGGTAAATTTTGAAAATTTACTGAAGATGAAGAGACTTCTATCAGTACCATTAAGTGGCATCTTCATGCCCTGTTTTAACTTGAAGCGATGCTGTTACCAGTTAACTTCAAAGAATATAGAATATCCGCCACATTATACGATTCATGTGGCATATATCAGCTATAAACAAAAGAAACAAAAACCTTTTTTTTCTGGTGGAAAAGTTGTGCAGAACAATTAAACCATGTTTCCCTGACAATTAGGAAATTGCTCAGACATCTCTGTAGTACTGCATGCTTGAAGTTAATGCTTCAATAAGAAAAGAAATATCTGTTACATGTCTGGAACACTGTTTCTCAAATACAAACTTATTTCAGCTCTAAATTTCTAATAGCAGCCCATCCAACCATAATCCTATGTCTGCATGCAAACAATTTCCTGTATATGTAAATGTGTTTTATCAGTCTCTTCCATCTGCAAATGGTACTACTGAGTGGTTAGTGAGAAATGGGGAGCTGAAGGCAAGACTGTGTTTTGTAGGGGTCAAATAAGGTTTATGACAGGACAGACAAGTGGCAGGGTTGAAAGGCAACATTATGGTTCAAGAGGTCAAATAAGGTTTGGGTAGGGTAGAATGAGGGTGGGGTGGGAATGGCAAGAGAGTTGAAAGCAAAAGTTAAAAAAGGTTGAGGTAGGACAGACAATGGTGTTGGAGATGGAGCTGAGCACTGTGGGTGTAAGGATTAAATAAGGATTGGAGTAGGGTACACATGGGAGGTGGAGACGGAGTTATGGGTGGGTTTTGTAGGTTTAAAACCATTTTTCAGCACACTGTAGGCTGGCTATACATGGCAGTCAGTATATGCCTGGGACAACAATGGAAAGAAACACCTACCCATGGACAGACTGTGTCAATATCGCCTAGTCTTTACTTGGAGATAATATAGTTCCACTGCTATGTACTATTATAATTTTACTGCTATTATCTTTACCATGAATACAATTCAGACAGGATTTTTATATGCTCCTGTCTCAGAGGCCTAAAATAATAATAATAATAATAATAATAATAATAATAATAATAACAATAATAATAATAACAATAATAATAACAGTATGACAAACTTTACATGAATTCAAACTATTTATTCTTCGGGAGATGGGATATGGTGATTTATTGATCTGAACCACTTCTTGTTGCATATGTATATGTGAGCCAATGTTAACATTTATTTTCATATTATCTATTATATATATGAATGATGTAAATTACACATACACAGCGCATAATATAGTAGTCATGATGCAACTGAAAGATATAATTAGCAATGAAATGTGCACACCACTTAGTTTTCCTTTGAATGTCATCGGGTAATTTTTTACATTCATTGTACAAAAAAGGCTTCCTGGGTTCATTTTCTGGTTCAAATTTTACAAAAATCAACTTCCAGGGTCCATTCTCAGATTCAAATGGTACAAATCGACTATAATGGCCCATGTTTAAGTTCAAATTGTACAAATCGACTATAAGGGCCCATGTTTAAGTTCAAATTGTACAAATCGACTATAAGGGCCCATGTTTAAGTTCAAATTGTACAAAACTGACTTTTGATTAAAATCAGATCTCCACTGTCCTACATAAAGATCTGACGATGAAAACTTAAGGGTTATGTTCTGATGACCTTTGAATTAGCCAATGGAAATGCAGCTTTCAAAAATCTAAAAGTGAATCAAATCATTCGGTACACATTCATGCTCTTCATCAACAATGCTCAGTCTCCAAATGCAAAAATATAAGATTTCATCTGACTGGTTGATAAAATTATTGATTACGATAATAACATAGGTTACCAGAACATGACCCGTATGTCACCACCATCAGATCTTCATGTATAACAGTGGAGATATGACTTTAATCAAAACGGGGTACATTTTCAAGTTCAAAATGTACAAATCGACTTCCATGGTCTATTTTCAAGTTCAAATTGTATAAAACTGACTTCCTGGGTCCATGTTCAAGTTCTAATTGTACAAATCGACTTCCAGGGTCCATGTTAAAGTTAAAATCAACTTCCAGTGTCCATGTTTAAATTTTATCAGTTTCCAAATGAGTGGTGAAATAATATCATTTTCTAAACAGAAATTAATCTAATGTAATCATCATATCTTTTATCAGAAAATAAAAATGTCTAGAGCATATAGCATAGGATATTTATTTAAATAAAATAGCTATTGGACATTCACAAAACTTGACCCTATTTCAGCACATTTGTATGATCCGATAATTTTACTTTCAAGAAATAGTTACCCACTTCATTTCATAATTTTGATGTGCTATTGGGACTGTAATGATTTTACAGAGTTTCTGTTGTTGTCTCTATGATGGACAGACAGATAGTTTCTTGACATTAAGTAGTTATTACAACTGCCATGATTTCAACTGGGATTTGTTCTATTATCAGAAGCAAATATTGACATTGAGTAGTTATTACAAATGCCATGATTTCAACTGGGATTTGTTCTATTATCAGAAGCAAATATTGACATTAAGTAGTTATTACAACTGCCATGATTTCAACTGGGATTTGTTCTATTATCAGAAGCAAATATTGACATTAAGTAGTTATTACAAATGCCATGATTTCAACTGGGATTTGTTCTATTATCAGAAGCAAACATTGACATTAAGTAGTTATTACAACTGCCATGATTTCAACTGGGACTTGTTCTATTATCAGAAGCAAACATTGACATTAAGTAGTTATTACAACTGCCATGATTTCAACTGGGACTTGTTCTATTATCAGAAGCAAACATTGACATTAAGTAGTTATTACAAATGCCATGATTTCAACTGGGATTTGTTCTATTATCAGAAGACTTTCCATATATAGCAAATCACTGTACTGCAACCAATTCAAGGTTTTGATTAAAGGTGGCTGAAGTTTTGAAACACTAAGTAATTTTTTTAATGCAAATGATCTTCTGCTGAAAATTAAACCTGGGTGAGTATCATACAATACTTTGTTCATAGATAGTGACTCATTTGGTCCAAGACTATCCTCCCTTTGGTCTTGATAAAAAGAAAAGTATAACCAAGTACAAAAATTCACATAAGTTAATAGTAATCGTAGGCCGGGGGGGGGGGGGGGACAATAAAACTAATTTTAATAATATACTACTAATTTGACAATATTGATTTCAACATCACTCAATTTCCCAATTTCATAATTTTTAAAGATTTAATCTTAATAATGAATTACCAAATTATTTTTTCCCAAAGCCTAATGATGTGGCCATGTTCTATCCCCCATCATCCAATAAATACTGGAGTTGCACAGATTGTTACAACTGGTCTCTCTGATAGCTGAGGAAGTTACTAGCTAAGTATTGGGGCTATGCCTGTTCTGTTAAGTGTAGAACTGTTTATCTCTTTATCAATCAACAGTAGGGGCCACACTGACAGCCAGGCAGGCAAATTATTTGAGTCATCTGCAAGCTGGCTGCAGACATACAGCCAGGCTTACAGGGCAGTTAGAGGGGCAGGCCTACCAATTAGGCAGGGAATGAACTAGTCTGTTTATCCATCAAAGCACATTAGTGTTCTCCACAAAGTAAATTGGTTTATTGTTATCCTTATTGCTCAATCTTAACACTGATATAATTGTTACTTACAATCCATGCTATGCCAGGAATGATTACAGACTAAATAGAGTTATCACAAGTAGAAACAACCATAGGTTCTGTGTTATGATACAAAAATGTTAATATGTTCCTAACTGAAAGAGAACAACAAGGTATTGTGTCTATATATATATATATATATATATATATATATATATATATATATATATATATATATATATATATCTGTGTGTGTGTTTGAGCTGTGTATCATAAAGCTATTCAATTTTCTCAGCTTTAGATCATGATACATCACATCTAACTGCTGTTACATCTATGTACAGTCTATGGCCACAATAAAGATGTATTGCAAAATTCTGACACTTGTACATTCACACTGTATCAGAATCTACCATATCAATATGCATTGATTAATTAGTACACACACACACACACATGTATATATATATATATATATATATATATATATATATATATATATATATATATATATATATATATATATATATAGTGAAACCCCTCAAAACCAAAATTCCTTGGGATCCAAATGAGGTTTTTGCAGATATGCCATTATGTGATGTGAGAAAAAAGAATGCATTTATGAGGGCATCACTGTCACTGTACGTGTGAGAAAGCATACAAAATTAATAAAGCTGTAATTTTTATTTTATTTTAAATACATGCATTTATTGAAGAATTAACTGAGCAATAAACATTCATACTGAAAAAATTGTATCCTGTCAAATGAATAATTATAGCTGTCACATAGAAATGCAGTCCTCATCACAAGAAACATCTGAGGAATGAGATACAGTACTTTTAAGACTTTACTCTGAGTCCACTGCAACTCTGAATGAGACTCCACAATGTTTTTATTATTCCATTTAATTCATAATGTTCACAATTCAAAAGCCTGGCTTGAAGAAGGCATGGGTCATTGCCTGCTGCTTATTTAGTTAATTTAGCTTGTGTTAATAACTCCATTTATTGTACCAAAGTCATATAACGGCCATCTTGAGTAATCAATAAGTTTTTTAAAATCTCTTTACAAGATCTAAAACTTCATATGTCGTATCACTACCAGGTGGCTGAGAACATACATTCTCATCATGATATTCATTGCTTTCATCATCAACTTGATTGCTTCATGAAACTGCAACACACGTTCGATCTCCCAGTCAACAGAATTATCCTCAACAGGAACATCATTGTCAAAATAATGATCAGGGTCAATGTCCAGTCATAGCTCATGAGCTGGTTGAGCCATGGGAAAATCATCTTTATTGCCATCCTCATACGATATAATTGTCTGCATTACAGGGAAGTTGGAAGCTTCAATGACTTTGTTTGTCTGCATCAGCGAAGCATCAAAAGCGAGACCACAAATGTGGCTAATAAGCCCTGAAATTTAATTTAAAAACAAGCAGTGTTTTATTGATCATGTAAGATAAAATAAATAGCATCTATCACAATTAGATAATCAGCAGATGAACAGTCTTTCTGGAACGGCTTACCTACAAAGCATTTAGTTATTAATACATGTAATCAACAAAGCTGTCTCTTTTGCACATTGCAAGGACTTCAAATTAGCCTATTGTCAGCCCTAATCTATGTCAGTGCAGTGTTAAATATTGTTTAACCTCACATGCCCTTGAGACATTTTCCAGGTCTTTATCTAATGGATCTGACACAAAACTGTGTAAGTGTTGCCACCAACAAATTCATCACTAGAAAAGTGATATTTCTTTTACCAAGCATACACCAATGATAGGAAAAGCGATATCTGTTCAACCTTGCTTACAAGATGTGACATAATATATTTCCACTTCACTGTACTCACACACATTAGGCAAGAAGTGATAGTTTACCATGCTTACACAGACAAGGCAAAAATTGAGGTAAAAGGTAATATTTATATGTAACCATGCTTACACAGGTGAGACAAAAAAGATTACAAAGATGAGTCAAAAAGTAGTATCTCTACCATACCATGCTTTAACAGGTGATATAAATACATTTCCACAGATGAGCCCAGAAAGGTTCCAAACCCCAAAATAAGGGTTTTACAGAATGCTGTCAGCTGCATTAAGAAGTAAACACCTGTATGTGGGTTCCAGGCAATACAGAAATTGTGTGTTTTTGTTGTTTTTGGAATTATAATGTAGCTTTAACAATGTGAGTCATAGCATTACAATGTCTACAGTGTGGCAGTTTATAGTGATGCCATATCACTGGCACATCATGGTGCTGACATGAGGTATCATGTTCCACCAAGTCACATTATCCTGACATATCTATGGTATGACTTGGCTAGGATTCAAACATGCGACCTCCCCACTCCAAGCCAGATGCTCTAACCACTTCGGCCACCAGAGCATTCATTACAAAAATTAAATTAATTTCAAAATCATACAGAATTTTTTATTTTAGATATCAACTTTCCAAAATGTTATAAAAAATAATTTTCTATATAATTGAAAATTGCTTT
This sequence comes from Sinohyriopsis cumingii, assembly GCA_028554795.2. Taxonomy (NCBI): domain Eukaryota; kingdom Metazoa; phylum Mollusca; class Bivalvia; order Unionida; family Unionidae; genus Sinohyriopsis; species Sinohyriopsis cumingii. The sequence continues at coordinate 65,559,424 of CM068831.1, forward strand.
TCACAAAATGATAGTTGAAGTTTTTTTGGTAAAATCAAGCTCACACAAAAATCTGAAATGTATCTGACACACATTTGTATTTGTCTCTTTTTCTATATATAAAGCCATGACACACCTTGCTGATTTTAATCAGGATAAATTCGTCACACAAGCCAATTACTGGAAATGAAAGTACAACAATTATTTATACTCTTCTTGTGTTCTTCTAGGCATATCATTCAAGTCTGGTAATTTTACAGTGATAATCTGCTGGTGGAAAATCTGAATAATTCCATCAGATCAGATTTCAAAATAATCTGCAACACACGTTCCTTTGATTCAATGTTGATACTTTGGTTGCCATGACAATATAATGCCTCATTAGGGAATGTCAGAGATAAAACTTCATTTTTTTCTGACCATCAATATCACAGATTTGTATGGCAAGTTAAATTAATGACAAAGAAGGAAAGCACATATAGGATTTTTATAACTCAAGATGAGCTGCTGGACAAGCAGACAGACAGATGGACATGTGGCTGGCACATTTTTGGATGACAACTGTCAGTCAGAGGAAGTATGATCCCCACTCCTTCTGATGCTTTGTTTGTCATTAGTTACAAGATGATCAACCAAGGTGTTATTGCCTGGATCAAGTAAACAATAAAATAAATTATGAAATTAATGGATGAAATAACAGGGATATGAGCAGAGATATAGATTCAGTTGCAGAAACGAAATGAAATTGAACATGATATTCAAACGATTCACATTCTCTTAGAAATAAAGTTGCAAAATATATTCACAAGTAAATTAGCCATTCTGTTACACCAAAAAATAGATTTAATCATATAATCAAGTAACTCATAAATTGCTGACATATCAGCATCACCTAGCTGCTTCCAGTCTTTTCCAAATCACTGTTGGTGATAGGTCAGCATTGCACTATTTCTTTGTCCTCTCTCTCTTATTCTAGCCTCTTTGGGTCATCAACCATATTAGTTATAGACTGTGCTCTTTTCCACTGGCAGCGCAGGTATGGAGCTATTTTCTACTTTCAAATAAAACATGATACCCAATCTAAACACATCAGGTTTTTTCCTGGGATCAAACAATATTCAACTATTTTTATGTCAGATATTGTCTTATCACAATTCAACAGAGATAAACTAATACTGTTAGTTCAACTCATGATACACACTCAAAATATTTTCAGAAAATTCATGTCTTTTATAGTGGCTACTTGCTTTCTACTGGAACATAACATAATTAGACCATTTACATAACCTTACACCCTGCTGTGGCTATAAATTACTAGTCAGTCAACATGCATTTTTAAAATTCTAACAACTTGTTTGAAAAGAACTCACAACTTAATAACATAACTAAATGAATGGACTTGACTCTTGGTCCTAACTATGTTACTTTGCTAATAAGTGATTCACTGACATACTTTTTCAAACAGAAAAATCAAATCTCAGCATACATGATACAAATCATTTAAGACTGATAAATTAATTCTCACAATTTATATCAGAGTAATGCATGCAATTCCAACATAACATGATTCCTGTTAAATCTGAATGAGGTAATTCAAACAAATTAATATAAGACATTAATCATATAACATTCAAGACAAAAATGCATGAAATTAATTAACCTCTGAACTCAAGGAAAACTGAAGCATGAATTTGAAACAAATAATTCACCTACCTCTTAGTGTGGTTATTTTGATTTGGAATTGTGTGAATTCATACCAAGAAACTTGTTAGTATGATTGTGATCTAGTTAAAACTTCAAGAAGTGGGCAATCATGGAAATGGCTGCAGATATATTTATAATATTATTAATTTTATGAATTGGTACTAGTTGCCTTTAAAAATTTACCTTTGACTTGTAAGACAAAAATACATCATTCTTGACTTGACTGGACTTGAAAAGATTCAGGGTTTCATATATACAATAGTCCACTTAGTCTAATGCTTCACTTGGAAAATTTAAAAATATAGACCCTCAAGACTTTGCATTGACTTCTTGTGATAGTGCATCATTTTTAAGATAATTTCACAGTATATCATGGTCAGCATGACATATAAAATGTGAACTGTAACATATGCCCTAGACTCAATTAACTGCTGACCACAAGAAATGGGATCTGTTGTGTTTGGGGCATAAATTGAATTTTAAAATTTGTGGTTAGAGAAAGTAATACTAATTAGCTATGCTAAATGAGGGTGTGTGTGTGTTCCCAAGCAGAATTCAAGATTTTAAGAAATTCCCCTTGTGAAATTAGTCAGTCTTAAGTTACTGAGGCCAGCCGAAATTTAGCTCCAGGAAATAGTATTTCTTGTTAGATTGTTTAAGGGACATGTCTGATAGTTGAGGACCTGAAAGTGTGGTTTTAAATGTACTTTGTATGTGAATAGAAATGCTATATTACATGGCATCACTCTAAGGATACATCTTCGATGTCACAGACCCTGGAACAAGGGTACTATATCTCAAGATGCAGGTTATTCTCTGGTATAAACATCTCAAAAGTACAATCTGAACATTGCACTTTCAAAAGCAAAATAGATTTTTAGGTGAATGTCCAGTGTAATTTGGCCTTTAATTATTTCGGTATAGAGAACCTTGACACTGGTCAATACATTTACACAAAATTCTCTGTAAATCAACAAAATGTCTGGGGCAGAAGGTTGGCTGTCTATAAACGAAACAAATAAACCCTATATATCTCAAATCCAAATGAAAACTACATAGAAACAGAACAGCCACTGAATGATGCACCAGCAGATCTTGATCTGTGCGGTTTATTAGCAGTAATCAGTAGAACTAACAACACAGATCCTAATCTGCCACTGCATAATGTGCTGACAGATGTGGGCCTATGTTATTTGCAGCTGGACTAAAACTTCTAACTATGTATGGGAAAGTGCCTTCCTGTGAAGTATTACTCTTGTTAAATACTTTAAACCTTGGTGTGAAGCTTCAATGTTTAAAAAAATTTATTTACCAATAAACATTTGTTTACCTAACAATGTGTATTCAATCATATAATAGTTATAAAACTGGCAAATAAATACACTTTGTAGAGATCATTGAAAAATATATCATTGCAACGAAGAGCACAAATATTGCCCAAAATATAAACTCCATCAAAGAGCAACAGAAACACAATATGGACACTCTACATAATAAAATGCCACATTAATGATGGGCACTGTACATAATTAAATGCTACATTAATGATAGGTACTGTACATAATTAAATGCTACATTAATGATAGGCACTGTACATAATTAAATGCCACATTAATGATGGGCACTGTACATAATTAAATGCCACCTTAATAATGGGAACTGTACATAATTAAATGCAACATTAATGATAGGCACTGTATATAATTTAATGCTACATTAATGATGGGCACTGTTCAAAAATACCCCATTAATGATGGGCACTGTACATAATTAAATGCTACATTAATAATGCTAGTTTTCATTCCAATCAGCTTCCTGATGTTTTGATTTTAAATTGTGTGTCTGCTGCAAAAAGGAACTTTCTGCAAAGAAATCTTCTTTCCCAGAATGCAATAGTCATTGAGTATATGATGAAACAAAGAATTCTTGTCTGAGAATTTGTTTAAAATAGATATTTCCCTCCACCACAACTGATAACCTTAAGACTCCAGTCTCAATCATCCCCATAAATTTAACTCTATACATTTATATATATATATATATATATATATATATATATATATATATATATATATATATATATATATAATGACCTCTTACTTAGAACATACTTCAGTCTATTCATTTGTTTTTCCTATGCACACATTAATTCAAGCAAACATTTTTTGATATCCTTGAATTTTTTTATTAGCAAAACAAAAAACTCATCACATGGAACTATACAGAAGCATAGTCCAAAACAAATGTATACAATTCAAGGTATGGCATTAGAGATCTACAAAGGATCACTCATCTTCATTTTTAGCGCAATTTCAATTCACAGCTTTTGTCCTTAAATATCATTCCACCTTTCCCGATTTTGTGCAATAATTTTTCTAATATTGTCACAGGTGCAAAATTTTACAAGCAGCAAAAACGCAAAGACTAAATTTGATATTTTCTGCAATGTTACATGCATTATGTATTTTCTGCATTATGATTTCCAATGATAATGTTAATTATCACACACACACACATGTACTTCTTGAATTTCACAAGTGTCTTTTGGTCAACACAGAAATGCATTTGGCATCTAATGCTTTTGACTCAAAATAATGAGGCTGGCAAAACAGAATTTATAACCAGATGTGGCAATACATTAGCCTGTTTATATTTTTTCTCCAAAACTCTAAATAATCAAGATTAAGTTCAAAAGCTTACAAGTAAAACAAAAACACACACAAGTGGAACAAAAGCTAAAAACAAAACAAGCATATGCATGTTTAGGTTACTGTGCAAAAGAAAACATGAAACATATCACAGGATCTCATATTGTTGCTAATAACAATATATATTGCAAACTTGTAAGCAATAATACATGTGATATCAGTCAATCTCCTTACACATGTAATGTGTTGCCAGTTTTTCGGGATTCAAGAATTATGTATGTGTAGATATTTGCCTTCTTGTTTTCCTTTTATAATGTGCCATTCTTGACCATGAAAATCACATTCAGACAGTAGGAAAATTTTTGTGGTTCAGCATTGATGCCTATCTCATCATCTGCAAAACCTAAAGATAAAAAGAAAGGACATCAATATTAGAATGTATATAGAAGTGTCTACTGGCACAATCTCTACATTTGCAAAGACTATTGGCATGGCTACACTGTGCCCATACTAAAAAATGTATATCTACATTGCAAGCAATGAATGCATTAGGGACGAGTCCAAAACATTCTCAGTAATGTAAATTCTGCAGAATATAATACTGATATAGCTGGTTTCTGATCAGGGGTGGCCAAATACTAGAAAGCTGAAAGGCAACACCACTTCTAGTCTAACAAATCAGTACCCAAAGATGTATTCATATTAAAAGGGATTTATGCATCAATACCATTACAAGTTTGGGAGCCAATTTTCTGTCTACATAACAAATGAAATTTAATAAAGAAGAAAATTCTTCTATTATCTTTTAATTGCTGTGCATTAGTTTTTAAGATGCTAAGGGGTCTTGGAGCAAGTTTAAAAAAAGCACCCACAATTCCCTAAGTGGAGCAAACAGCCCATATAAAATATAAGAAATCAATGGAACACATATACCAGATTTATTTTAGTAGATATTACCATTTTTGTCAACACAGTAAAAGAATGTAGTTCGAGCTGAAATCAGAACAAAAATAAATGAGTTTTTACATTTACATTTGTTTTCAACAAAATAATTTTTCAATTTTTACAACACACACACACACACACACACACAAATGCATACATACATGAAACAATGTCACTATAATTTTTAAATGTAAGTAATTTGCATAAAATTAAGTGATGCATTATATATTCTAGCAACATTCATTTCATCTCTCAACAGAGAAATCCACCATATTTGTTACATTATCATTTTCTTGATTTTAATTAATGTGAGGTCTACAAGATATGCAGAATATAGACATAATAATACTGACATATGATATTATATTGAAATAAATCACAAATCTGACAGGACCCCAGTTTCATTTTTTTAGCATACAAGCTTTTTAGTACTATTAGTTTGCAGTACATGCACAGTTTAAAGATCAATTCTATGAAAATGTAACAAAAGTATTTACATACCAAGACCATTATACATACATGGAAAAAACTGAACAATTGTTGTTGTTGTTGTTGATGTATGGTTTAACGCCATTTTTCAGCACTTGATAGGCTATACATGGCGGCCAGTATTAATAGTGGAGGAAGAACCCAGGAAAACCCCAGAAAGAACCACCAACCCACGAGGAGCTACTGGCATGCTTTCATACCCACATTGGCTGAATCCGAGACTCGAACCCACGCAGACAGAGGTGAGATGGCAGTGATCCGTAACAGAGAGCTCTTAAGACCATTCGGCCACTCTGGGCCCCAAAACTGAACAAAAGCATGTATGGACTCAGTTTGAACGATTTTTAAGAGTTATTGACCATATTATTTTCATTAATAATTTTTAACGAAGGCAACTAAGCTGCTTTCAAAATGCTTCACTATTAAACTGGCAAAGTGTTGTACTTAATTTGATTTGTATACAGAATGATGATATTGTCTCACATATCGGGATTGTATTTCATTACATGCAGTCCTGAACTGCTGAGTGTTCCTAGAAAATAATGAGAAATATTATATTACAAATGTAAATGTCACATTTAAATCGAAGAGGAAACAATAATTTTGTCATGGTCCGAATCAGCCTGAACCCGACTGCAAGAGTTTTACCTACAATGACATATATAATAGTAATAATAATAATAATAATAAACAACGCACATCAGGTACATGGCATACGTAAGAATGATTTATGAAAATGACGTACAAATCGGCCGTGAAAATAGCCTTCTGCTGATCATGTACACGGCAGTCGTGGAAATGGTCATTCTCGGTTCAAGTACACGACAGGCAATGCGAACAAGTCATTCAGCGCCGGTCGTAACTATTTTCTTGTGTACGCACTATATGGTCCATGTCCTTTTCTACGTTACGAGCGTGCGTCTGTCCGTATATCTTTAAACGTCAGTACATGTCTTTTTTTTTTTTTAAGTGATTGCGCTTCAGACGATGCATTTATTTGGCAGGGAGCTTGCGAGAAGCAATATAAACAGGGTATTAAAATAATACAATCCCATCATATGACCATGTTTTCTACAATCTGATGTTTTCTTTATAAAATGAAAAGATTTCTTCTATTATACTCAGACATACGCTTTTTCACTGATTAACGACTGCGTTTTCCTGTCAAAAGCTGAAGATCCCAAATGACTTGAATACATTGGGCGCGTGCCTCTTTCTTAGTTGTTTGACTATAGAAGCAGAGATGTTTCAAATGAGGAATCGCGTGGACTTTGATAACGAGGGTGGGGGGTTTACTGGCAGTGTAGTTTACCTGCAAAGTTCCTATGTATATTGTAACCTTGAATGCAGGTGTATTACATTTTAAAAAAAAAAAAAAAACAAGTGTGGAAACCATTACACAACTATGTAAATTTATCACAAGTGTGTACAGGGCCACAAGGGAGAGAGGGCAACTGGGCATATATATCCGGTGTTTCTTGCAAATACAAAAGAATGTTAATTCAGGTCGGTACATTTTACGACAGTGTTCAGGCGAACACAACTATACGAATAACATTATAAATATCATAACGATTATCATTTTGGTGTCATGAACAGTTAATGCTCTTTAAGCAGATATCACATAATTTTCTTACAGGTTAATATAGATTTAAAGTCATTAAAAAAAAACACAACTGAAATTAAAATTTCAACGCTTGTTTTAGTTTATATTTTCCAGGGCAAAAACCCCATCATATTTTTGTAAGCAACATAACTAAGGGATTGGATGTAGAGCAAAATTACAGCCAATATCTGTATGTGTGAAGTTTCCAGATACATTACTCCAAAACGTAGACTACAATCTGGTTGAATCGTGCGTTTTCACGAACGGTACTGGTGGAGAAAATATAGCTTCTTGTTGTGGGGTTTAACGCCATTTTTCAGCACACTATAGGCTATGCATGGCGGCCAGTATTAATGGTGGAGGGAAAACCCAGGGAAGAACCACCGACCCACGAGAAGCTACTGGCAAGCTTTCTCACATACCCACATTGGCCGAATCCTAGACTCGAACCCACACAGACAGAGGTGAGATGGCAGTGATCCGTAACGGAGAGCTCTTTAGACCACTCGGCCACTCGGAGCCCCGAAAATATAGGTAAATATTGGGATTTTAGTTATGCACATATACGGCGACGTTAGAAAATTAAACTTGTCTCCGCTTTATATTGCGATTCGATACCAACTGTGAATATAGGTATTACCTTTCTTTTTACTTTTTAAACTACATCTTCTGTTCAACTTGTTTGATGAGGATACAAAATATCATATCTGAAATAACAAATACGTAGGAACATTGGTATGTGCGGGGGGGGGGGGGAGGCAATGATTGTGTAGATACATTATACTTTCAGCAATTAATCTATGCATGGACCTTTAAAAGTGTTAACCACGGGTCAAAGAAATGAGCAACGAGGTCCTTGAAAACACCTGCCTAAATCTGGACCATAAGTATCAAACCTGGTCATAAACATTCATACATTGTACAATTAAATTCGCGTGTTCTTTTAGGAACATTTTACAGCTTTGTGACTTCGAGTCACATCGTAATATTCGGCAGACAATTGAAGCCGGGATTGATAATTAACCTTGGAAATAGTGAGAGGTCGAGTTACCCATAAAGCTAGATTGCGCCTCCCTCTAAAGCGTTTTTTCCATTTTCTCTTTATGGTAATAAAATGACATCTATTTTGCACCCCACGATCTAAATCCGGTCCCGGGCGTTATGTGGTCATTTATTGGGTGTAATATGCCACCCAGTCGGGACAAGGTACTTGAAGTCAAAATAATGTACATTTTGCTTCAACAGTTTTAGTAAAACGTCTCCAGTTGCAATCGTCTTATCATAATCTTTGTTTTTAATGTAGCCGTCTTCGTACAACTTTGATGCCATGTCTATTAGATGTTTAATTACTTTTTATTATGATGTCCGTCCCTTGATTTCTTCCTCCATCGTCAGTTAGTCTTCTATACATTTTCACCACCACCACCACCACCACCCTACCCCCCCTCTCTCTCTCTCTCTCTCTCTCTCTCTCTCTCTCTCTCTCTCTCTGAGAGGTGAGAGGTTTTGTAAAACTCTTTCGGGACTGGGGGAGAGATTGCGGCTATACCCTTTCCATTCATGTGATACTCCACTGGTTATTCTACTTAATATTCTAGAATTTGTTAGCAAAAAAAATCCACGAGATAAACGAGTTTTCTTACTCATTTAATATGTTTTCGAAAAGTCCATCTATAAAATTGGAAGACAAAACACATCATTAAATGTATGCTAAAAGGCATGGCATGTTTGTCCACTTGAGACGATTCTTTTTGTTTTATTTCATAAATGTAACTTTTTACGCAATAATGAGGACTTTTCTCATCAGTATGATATTATGTCAGCATCACATAAATCATCATTGCTTCTTTCCTAAAAGTTCGTACATTTTATTTCTAGGTAAGTGCGTGTTGGAAGACTGCCATCACATTAGTACAGTTTGGCTAGGGTAGCATGTCACTGGGCACAGCACTTGATTCTAACTACGGGGGGGGGGGGGATGCATTCATGGAACAAAAATATCACTCTAAAATGGAAGTTAACATTACTGCCTTTTTATGTTGTTTTCTTGTTGTTTTCGATTTCATAAATGTTTAGTAGATGTGCTGCAGTTGACCCATTTTAAGGTCTGTACATCCTGATGTGGAGAGAGGGAGGGACAGAGCAGAGCAGCAGAAGAACAAAAATGAAATACGACTAAATATAAAAATACAAGTCTAAATAAACATACATAAAGCCAGATATCGCCACTACGGATATGATTGTTGTTGTTGTTGTAGGATTTAACGCCATTTTTCAGCACACGATAGGCTATACATGGCGGCCAATATTAATGGTGGAGGAAGAACCAGGAAAAAAACCCCGGAAAGAACCACACGACCCACGAGAAGCTACTGGCAGGCTTTCTCACATACCCACGATGGCTGAATCCGAGACTCGAACCCACGCAGAGAGAGGTGAGATGGCAGTGATCCGTAACGGAGAGCTCTTTAGACCACTCGGCCACTTGTATTCCTGGAGGGTAAGAAAGGAGAGATGTCACGGCTGTTTGGTGTCAAACCATAAAACAGAAACCTGTTCCAAAAAGTCATAAGGTAGTCTAGGGAAAAAACGCTATCGTACTTGTGCCCAAACCGTCGAGTTGGATCATCAATGTTATATTCAGAGATGTGACAACGAAACCGAGGAACTAATGAACCACCAGAACAAAGAAAAGAAAGGAATCTATCGCGTCGATTTCATCTATCACTTTCATTGTTCCCAAGAGGCAAAATTTCACATTTATAACTCTTGTGTCGTTAATCCCGTTTGTCACAACTGTATTCAGACTCGAACTAATAATCCACGGGTCTATGGTTCGATACCCGCCCGCTAAAGTCTTCAGGGCTTAATTATCCATAGGGCAAAGTGGGCAACGTGCCCAAGGCCCCCGAGGCTCAAGGGGTCTCGTATAGTATCGTCTGATTTCACGGGCACTGTTGTTAATAGTACTGTAACCATATCCATGGACAAGGCATGATAGCTATAGGCCCTTATGTTGGCTGTGCCCAGGGTCCCCAAAGGCCTTAATTCGGCCCTGCCAGGCTTGAACGTGCGCCTTGGTGTGTCCTTGAGAAAAGTACTTAGTTCCCATTTCCTAAGCATGACCCTACTAACTAATATGATAAAAGTACAGTTAAATCAAGACAACCAACCGAATACATTTGTTTAGACTAAACCGACGACACCCGGAGTAGAGAGTTGTTCTTCAGGATACAAATGACATTTTCTTTTGAAATCTTTTTAAGAACAAGGAACCCAATTGCCACAAGTAGCTGTGAATGGTACCAAAATCATTTACATGAAAGCGAGACACTTACAGTTTAAATATTCCTTGATTGTATTATTGTGTGTGTGTGTGTGGTGGGGGTATTCCTTTTTAGTAGAATGCCACAAACGTTTGGAATGATAGAAATGGCTAAAGGCTATTTTCAAAACTTTTCAATACTAAAGAAATTCAACACGTAGCATTTGCCGGAAGACCATTACTACGACCCCAACGGCATGTGAACAGAACAGCGAGAAGCCTTCTACGTTTAATACCAGTACACTCTTTGAAAAAAAAAAAAACTTGTTATTTTCAGGAACACATTTTTAAATGCGGACAATTTACTACGTTGTGAAAAGTTAGAAAATAGATGGAAAGATCCTTTGAAAGAAGCATATACTATTGCCAAATCGCGTGAATTAGTGTACCAAAAGAAGCTTTATGCCGAAAAAGAAACTAGCCATCATGCCACCTCAGTCCTAACAATCTGTCAACCGTCGATATTCAGCTAAACTTTTGCGTTGGTTACTTTACTTGTGTAAAACTCAAGAATATTGGATACATAATGATAGAAACGGTGAAGAAAAGGATATTATATCGTATTCTGTTGGATTTAGAAAATCCACATATCGTGTATGAATTGCATGGATGTTTATTTAATGGACAACTGTTATTGTCATCCAGACCCAAGAAATCCTTGGACAGGGTTCACAATAATGGAGTTGCACGAAAATGTTACCAGCGAAGCTACAGTTTGAAATATTAATGATACCAAGTTGTGAAAATGTGAGAAAAGCCTACGATCAACGTTTCAAAAACAGATCCAGCACTGGAACCTTTCAATCTAAACGACAGTTTCTTTGGAAGACAAACCAATAATATAGGCCTACCGTATGAAGTCAACGAATCTCACTGAGAACTAACACATATACCAGTGTGTGTTCGTTGTATTCTTGAGTGTGTAAATATGATCGATTTTCTACCGGTCACCCTCAAATTTTGAGAGAACACGTCTACGTGGAACACTTTGACCACTACGAAGGTTTAATCGAATGTCAAGTTCTTCAATCGACGAAGGTGTACTATCAATCTGATTAAAATCAGATCTCCAATGTTATTAACGAAGATCTGACAGCGACCGCTCAGGGGCCATGTTCTGGTAACATATATTATTATCATAATCAGTAATTTTATGAACCAGATGATGTCTTATATCTTTGCATTTGGAGACTGAGCAGAGTGGATGCAGAGCATGAATGTGTACCAACGATTTGATTCACTTTCAGATTTTTTGAAAGCTGAATTTCCATTGGCTAATTCAAAGGTTACCGGAACATGACCCTTTAGCGGTCGTCGTCAGATCTTCACGCAGGTCAGCGGAGATCTGATTTTAATAAGACTGCTTATTGCCTCATCATTCCACAGGAAAGTGATGTCACGCGGAAACGTGTAATCAACAGCAACTTTCAACGTGCCTTGATAAGAATGTGGGCGAGCGTCGAATTGTTTCATGATGTTGACCACAGAACAATGCCACGAGGACGAAGATACGAATTCTGGACTTTTTCCGGCTAAATCTATATCTGAAACTGCAACAAGTAGTCAGTGCCTATCCCTCCCGGTGTCACACTCCAGAAGAAAAAGATCAGCTCAAACAACGGTACCGATCCCTAGAAAGCAGCGCACTGAAACACGTAGAACATAACAAAGTAAGATGATCGTTTGCTAAAGTCAGGCTTAAATGTTTGTGGGACTGGCTCACAGTCCAATATTGCCTATGACCAAACATTTGGTGGATCGAAGTCAATACTTTCAGTTCATGACAATAATGGAAAACTCGTTAAACACGCAATCATGGAGTTTGTTATACACTTTCATCATCACTGCTTATGTGACAGCCTATGCCGGTTTAAAATTGTACTCGTGTTACTTTTTTGCATGTACATCGATTGACCTTTAAGCTATCACTCACCCATCGAAGAGGAGCCTGGACGGTGACTGAATCGACGAACATCCCAAAGACACGAATCTGAGTTTTGCTAGTGACGGACATAAAGAGTACGGCTATCAATACTGAGATAAGCATGGACAGCTTTGTACCAAATGCAGTGTGAAAAGACCAACTCTGAACTATCGTTCCAATCAAGTAGTAAATTTTGACGTGTTAAAAGATGATTTAAAGCCGGGTTAAATTTACGACGCTCATATCAAAACAGTATAGTCTTACAAGACTGTACGTTTGTCAAAACATACCGTCAAAACGTGTATCAGATCGTCTTCAAGGAACGAGTGTGACTTTCCGGTCACAATATAGTACCGTACCAACCGGTACCGTCCTCCAATTAGAAAAAAAATAATTACAGTCCCAAGACAAAGATCAGTGAGATCAGAGACTTCCACCGAGAGTGATGCATTTTACATAGAAACAGTCTGATGGACCCACTGACTCAAAGTTCAAGGAAGTTGGTGCGATGCTATGCCTTGCGACTTTAGTGATGCTGTACCTTGCGACCTACCGATACAGTACGACCTTGTCGCTGGATTATCGAACGATATTTCGTCCGCGTTTAAATCTATAGGCATCCACGCACTCACACACCACGACCTCATCGAGAATCACAACTCAAAGAAGAATACACATTTCCCTTGAGTTTACGTAGCAATTGTGATTTTGCCAGTCAGTTCCAGATCTTCAAAGGGAAATGACATACATAATCTGGAAAAGCCTACTCGCAAATCTTTAGCGAGAGCAAGATTTGTCTACCTCGGACAAGGAGACCAGGTACAGTGTTTCAGTTGTGGTAACAAAAGTAAGGCTAATCTTGATCATTCCAGATGGTCAGTGTGCTGTCAGTACCTTCCCTTGGTCTTTCCAGATGGTATTTGTGCTGTCAGTACCTTCCCTTGGTCTTTCCAGATGGTCTACGTGCTGTCAGTACCTTCCCTTGATCATTATAGATGGTCTATGTGCTATCAATACCTTCCCTTGGTCTTTCCAGATGGCCTTTGTGCTGTCAGTACCTTCCCTTGGTCTTTCCAGATGGTCTATGTGCTGTCAGTACCTTCCCTTGGTCTTTCCAGATGATGGTCTATGTGCTGTCAATACCTTCCCTTGGTCTTTCCAGATGATGGTCTATGGGCTGTCAATACCTTCCCTTGGTCTTTCCAGATGGTCTATGTGCTATCAATACCTTCCCTTGGTCTTTCCAGATGATGGTCTATGTGCTGTCAGTACCTTCCCTTGGTCTTTCCAGATGGTCACTGTGCTGTCAGTACCTTCTCTTGGTCTTTCCAGATAGTCTAAGTGATGTCAATACCTTCCCTTGGTCTTTCTAGAATATGATTCCCAATGATACTTTAGAAGAGGGGAGTCGTAATTTACTTTTGTAGCTACGACAATGCATTTACAGAGACTATATATAGAATAAAGGGAAACGCAAAGAACAATTGCATCCGAAACGGAATACACTTTTTGATCATTGGTATATGAATGGTAAAGAAGACTGATTACGTTGAAATTATTAAAATGGTCATGCATTGAAAGAATGCGAACACGTTATAAAACTTGTTCTGTCACGTTAATTGTTTCAGCGTCCTGAAACAAAGGGAGTGGGAATGTTTACAAAGAACGTCGAAAATATGTACGTGGAAATATTTTAGTTATCATTATACTCTGATACACATCGACGTGTTACCACGTCTTATTTAACCTTACAACCAGTTGTACCGTCGCGGCATCCAATATGCTCCAGAACAAATGTCGTCTTAAAGGAAATAAATCTGATTTATCGGTTATTTAGAGCGTCAGAGATCAGGAAGAAAAAACGAAATATGTTTAACACTTGCAAGGGCGCAAGCAGAATTATTTTCAGTTGGGAGGGAGCTAAACATGGCCAGATATTAAAACTCACCTGTGTCGACTGAAAGAACAGACTTAAAGACTCAATACTGTTTACTTCCTGAATTATTGTCAGCATGTTTAGTTTTGTAATTTCAAATTGTTTGTTTTTATAATCTTGTTGTATATATCTGTATGTGTTATCTAATATTATAAAGCACATAGAGCGACTAAAGACTAGGCGCTGTACTAAGTCCACATTGTTATTATTATTATTATTATTATTGTTATTATTATTATTATTGATGTGTTAAAGGGACTCTCTACTTGCCCCAATTACAACGAGTGACCAAGGAAAAAGACGCACGATATCTAAACCATTCTCAATTGAAGAACTCGCAAAGCGAGAAAACATCGTATCCAAGAAGTCAAAGTCCGTTGGAGATGATGTCTATGTTATTTCGATTCTTGGATTGTAGCTATAATGGTAATTCATCATGAAAAGAAACAGAAGTCACAAATACGTCGTTAAACACTGAACCCTCTTTTCCGAGTGTATCATTCCAAGAACTATAAAACCACAACCAAGGTTGATTTGGTCTGGAGGACGTGTTGATAAAAACGAAGTATTTTTTTCTGTCGGATCTTTGTCGTGTAGTGTGGTGTATTGTGTCTATTGATTTTGCGCCAAGAAGATAAATAAATGTGGACTATTTTACATAGCAGTTGTATTGGCTATTTTCTTCCCAATCATTTTTTGAGTAATACCACAATAGTAACGGTGGAAACACCAACGCATTGTTCAGCTCTTCCTGTCACAGCAGTCCTCTCGAACCCTTGGGAGATCGTTCTCCTCTGACATCGAGTGACTCCTAGGAGACAAGATCCATCAAGAAGTGAATTTTATGTTTGTGTACTCTGATGTCGAATATAGCGTAGTTCGAAACACAGATGTTCCATTTCTGTGAGTCATTCCGTTCAAAGTGGATTCTGCCATAGCTTTTTACGATGAAGAAGGAAACACGTATCACGTTCACCGAGAATTGGCACATCCTCGTCATCTTCCTGTCAGTAAATCTTATTTTGACGGCGTGGATACTAGTATTACGGAAATCTTTGACAAAATGTTTTACTCCTTAAAGGTAACGTCACCGTGAAACCACATTTTCGAAAATGATTCTCAGGTGAATAGTAATTCATGTACATTTTGTAACGAGGAGTAGCTCGACGATGAGAAAATGCTTTGGCAGATATGTTAAAGTCGGCTTTTCATGCGGTGGATTGCATGCTTCGAAAGATACCACCGTCAAGGCAAGCAAGAAAGAGAATTTCTTCAAACGCGTTCATAGACCAACAAAGTCCCAAACAAACCCAAACAAGACTTAGTGAATGTGGGAAAACGTGTTGATTTGGACAGAAAAAAAAGCTCTTTGGTCGCCGAGAGACTCCTATAAATTCACTTTATACTCCTGTCGAATGCATAGATTCCTCACTTACTTCACTGCAAGGAAAAGGCAAGAAGAGACATCGAAACCCAGACAGACATCAGAGACACGAGCACATGGGTACGAAAACAAGAGCGGTAAGAAATTTTGGACGTTTTTTGATTACTAAAGATGACGTACTGAGATTCTTGCAAATTATCCTTTACATAACTCCATCTGTTTGCTATGCTGCCGACGACGATCGCGATGCAAGAATCTCAGTGGTTAGATTTTCTTCACGTGTCGTTTTAGTCAACCACGGCTCCTATCAAGTTTGAAATCAAAGGACCTATCTGAATTACCGTTACTTTTATCTGAAAGTAAAAGTTAACACAGCGGTGAACACAATCCCAGGCGTCAATGTCGGAGTCGCTCTTGTCAATAATTTCAAGTGGATTTTTACTGCAACAACAAACAAGTCAGTAGCAACATGTTCTCGTACCATTGCCAAACTTACCATGAGAATCGCTGGACGTATAACCAAAAAAGCCATGAACACATATGGATGCATCGGTACTCTCAAAAGAAAACAATTTTGATGCCCTCAGCGATTCAGAGTTGACAGAGGCTGACTGTTCTCAAAATGCTGAATTTATCGACCACCAAATGAAAATGAAACAACGACATGGTTTCAAAGCGATGGAATGTTTTACATGTTTGTTTATATTTGTCTTCCACAACAACAAAAACTTTAACCCTTGTCCTATATTCTTATATCTTGTATGATAATCTGTTAGTATGAGTGCTGACCATTAGCAGCAGAGAGGGTGAACAGACCACTTAAGGGAGTGGTCACCCTTGTGTTTGGACCAAAAAAAAATAGTGACCACTCATAGAGGTCAATACCACGTCTACGATTATTGTTTGTCCCAAGCAGAATTGTAGACAGGACCCTCTCTGCTGCTATCCATGTTGTAAAGAAATTTTAAGTTTGATGAATATTTTTCTTTTCATCTGAATCATGGGAATCTTCATCTGTTTCATCTTTATTTGTTATATGTTTCAAGTAATATTCAAGTTCTGATGGTGGTTTTTCTATTTTTGGATTTATGTTCTTTCTGTGTTTATAATATATCATCAAACTTCTGTATCGATCTCCACCGCAATTTTTGCAAATCTGATACAATCCTCTAACGCCGTTGTTACATCCAACATAACTTCGTGGACCAGCATGAAGGTTTTTCTTTATAAGATAATTATGTTTCTTGCAATATTCTCCACGGCATTTTTTATCACATTTATCTGTTGTTCCTTGACGCAGCCACGCACAGTTATTCATTATATTAATGATATCTGTTTAATTTAATTTAATTTTATCATCACCCCTGTTACCCAAATATTTTATCAAGACCCACACGATATCTTGTTCTTGGATCATGTAAATTTATTGTTATAAATCCATGCGGAGTAGCTTGCGCTCGTGAGAAGAAATTTTTGAATTTAATTATATCCATGTCACCACCACACCAAGTTTGATGAATATTTCTAAGTGTGTGTGTGTCTACGCCATTAAACACAACTAAAATGTTGCAGTTGTCTCTGATCACCTTCGGAATTTGTGTGTATCGTTGAGTAACATAGATCACGTCTGTATTTTTATGTCTACCTCGGGAAAATATTCTGGCTGGATTTGATTGTTTATCTAGCATTACATCGTCGTATACAACTAAATTATTAATAAATCCGTCTATGGAATCTACGGATGGTACTTCATCAATATCGGTTATAAACTCTATAACATCATTACCTTCATCCAGTAATCGCGCGTTTTCTTTGAAATCTTTAAGTACATCATAACATCGCTGATCATCAGCGGATGGTGCTACTAAATACAATTTATCCCATTTCAACCATCTCATTATCAGATTAAGTAATAATTGCGTCTTACCCGATCCAGATGGTCCTATGATAATCATTCTGATGGAATTTGGTAGCGCAGGATGGTGTTTAACTGGCTCTCGTTTTCTTGTTGCTGAGAAATCAATTATATCCATATATATATTATGTCATGAATTTATATTGCTTACGTTGTAGAGTTAAAACTCCAACTACTGATTTAGCTACGGTTACAACAAAAAATAAAAAAATAGCGTACGGTGGAAAATGTTCTATATGCGGTAGAAAGAAATTTTCATTTTTACCTAATAAGCGCGGTGGTGATATTGCTAATTTGATGTCAAAGTTTCCAGGTGCTCCATGGGCTAAATACAGCGAAGAAAAACATCTACCGGGATATAATTATTGCGGTCCTGGTACCAGACTTGATATCAGGCTCGATAATCAAGATCAACCAAAACCAGGCGAGGAACCAATAAACGCTATTGATCGAGCTTGTCATGCTCATGATGTAGCTTATAAAAGTCAAAATCTACAACATAGGCATATTGCAGATGTAAAATTAATTCATGCATTAAATTCTATAAAAAATAAAAATATTAGAGAATCATTAGCTAATTGGTTAGTAAGATCCTCGATGAAAGGTAAATTAGCGCTTGGGGCTGGTAATTAATAATGGAATTAATTTATTATTCACCAAGAGGATACTGGAGAGGCAAAGCAGCAATTGGTAAACTTGCTGATGCAGCAGCGGTTAAACATTCTACTGCTAAAACGTGGTTATCTAAACAAGCAATATGGCAAATTTATCTACCACGTCCTAAACGAATTCAGTACGCGTATTTCGATGTCAGTGTTCCTAATGAAGTTCATCAAGCTGATATTCTGTTTTTACCGCATGATACTGTGCGTAGAAAAACGTACAAATACGCGCTAACCGTAGTTGATGTTGCAAGTAGATATAAAGAAGCAGAGCCGCTATCAGCGAAAACATCATCTGAAGTAGCCGATGCGTTTGAACGAATTTATCAACGAGGACTCGGACCACAAGGTGGTCTGCGATGGCCACAGCTACTACAGGTTGATCCTGGTAAGGAATTTCTTGGTCCAGTATCATCGCTGATGAAACGACATAATACCAAAATACGACGAGGTCATACTGCAATTCATCGTGATCAAGCAATTGTTGAGCGATTTAATCGAACACTTGCTGAGCGGTTATTTGGATATCAATACGCGAAGGAATTTATTCAGGATAAAAGATCTCGCGAATGGGTTGCAAGATTACCAAGCGTGATAGCTGCATTAAATAATGAGATCACACGAACAACCAACATGAAACCCATTAATGCAATTACAAAAAAAATATACCAACACAACGAAAAGATGTTGAAAAACAAAAAATATTGGGTGATGTTACAGTTAGATATTTATATGAGCCTGGTGAACTTGAAGGTGGTAAAGCGAGAGCGACTGATCCTATTTGGAGTGTTACCACACACAAAATATCTACCGTGACAAGATCCTCAGGTAGACCTGCAATTTACAGATTAGATTCGGCTGCTCCTCAGCGTGGATTTACACGTGAACAACTACAAATAATTTCCGCGGATACACAACTACCGCCAAAATCACTTCAGTGATTTCGATCACTTAACTAGCACTAGCGCCAAGGGTGCCTGCACCCCGACGCCGATTACACTCAAGACAGGTTAACATGGTATTTTCTCGTGTATGACCGCGACTATTATCTTTTCTATCTACGGTAAATTGTCTTGAATCATTACTCGAATATCGCCATAACATTATACAATTACAACTTGCGCAATGATTATTCTGCTGCTGTTTTAACTCAATAATAAATTCAACATCAAGATCAAAGTCACGTTTATTTTTTTTATCAGATTGTTTATATCCGATTAATTTTTTTCTTATTATATCATCATCGATGATGTTAAATTTATCAACGATTTCAGGAATTATAATTCTACGTAATTGAGATATATTTCTGACCCTCGATACCGCTAAATAAACTAAATTTGACCACTCGATGCGATCGTCTACAATCCAGACTCGTGTGTCAGAAATAGTTAATCCCTGAGACGAGTGGATCGTCATAGCGTATCCCAACACCCATGGAGATTTGTCAGCGTGTATTGCATCTTCGACCACACTGATATCAACGGCGACAATATCATTTAATACGAGATTTTGCTTCTCAGTCTGTCCTGGAATATCGACATTAATATTCTGTTTTCGTGTATCTGATGGTCTATAACACAACGGTACGGGTAATTCTGAGTATTTTTCTTTATGTAGTTGAAATAACTGTTGTTGTAAAGCGTCTCTGATTATTTTTCTACTTGCTACGATCAAATCGGTGGGTCTCCATAAATTTAAAAAATCACTCATTGATGTCTCTGAGATCACTCCACGTATTATTTCACACTGAATTTTGTTTGATTGTAATCTGATTAATTTTTTAAATTCCTTCAAATTTGCATCGAGAGCTCTATGATCATCATCTATTTCTTCGTAATAATCAACGAAATTTTTTAACCAATCATGTGGAGATGGTCCAACAAAAGGCGGCGGTTGACCATGATCGCCACACATTATTATAGCGGTATTTTTTGTCAACAACCAATCAAGAAACATTTTTAATGTATCCAATGACACCGTGCATATCTCATCCCAAATAATTATTTTAGGTATATATTTTTCTCCCATCCGTTCAGGAGTCCATGTATCTCCGCGCCACCGAAAGAAACTATGATACGTACACGATTGTACTTGCCGCTGTTTCATCTCACGTGCAAGTCTATGTGTGGGTGTCAGCACGATTATATCTGAATTTCTAAAAACATTAATCGTTCGAGTTGTTTTGCCGCATCCACCAGGTCCATTTAGATATACTGTCTTATATCTGGTTATTGGATCACTCAACGATGGTGCTTTCGACATTTCTGATATTTTATTACCCTTACGATAAAAATCTCTCATTGGAACATCTGCTGATTCTGCATAATTGTGTAATAGTTCCTTTTTTATTCTCCACGAACCCCATCGTTCATCATTACTTGTAAATTTCATAACAGGTTCTAAATATTTACTTGAAATATAAAATGAGTCTGTTGCAACTCTGACTGCGGTCTCAGGAAATCTATTAATCATCGATAATAAATTTATGGAAACATAAGCCAACATGGAAGATCTTAGATGAGTATATTGTGGGGAGACGTCATTTATGTAACTAACGATCGTACCTAATTTTGTTCCGTCGGATAAATAAACACTTTCTCGATTTACAAATATATTTTTCGCTGTTGTGTCAGCGATTATAAAATCGTACTCGGCATCATCTAAAATTAATCGTGCGTGATGTCTTTTATAATCATATGCACCACCTTGAGTAAATTTACCTATAATTTTTCTACCGAGATCTTTTGCGGTTTTGAGTTTAATCTCGAGAATTTTAGGAGCTTCTTTGATAATATCATCTTCGGAAACATCAGGACATTTTTCCTTAAACTCGCTAATAACTTCAGAATCTGACATGGGCAACCAAACTTTGGTCTGTGCATGATATGATATAATCGCCTCACTGACCACCAACGATGTCAGTATCATACAATCTAGCATATATCGTAACAAAACTATAGGTGCCCAACGTTTTTCACAAAAATGTCTACCAAACCAAACATAACAAATCTTGTGAAGATTTTCGTTAAACTCGAATGATTCAATACAGGCGAATCCAGTCAGATCAAAATCAGGTAATGGTCCATTAATTGCCACTCGCGTCATCTCGTTTGTTAGGTGACCAAATCTTTCAAAGTACACAGAACAATCTCCGTATTCCAGAAAACTTCCTGGATAACATGCAACCATATCAACCGAAATAACATCATTGTAATTATATTTGGTATTCCATAATCCGCCATGTCCATATTCGACGCAACTTGCGCGTACGTCCTCGAGTAAATCAAATCGTGTTGGTTTCCATGAATTTCTTTCTCTAGCGAAATGAGCCGCAACAGATGGAGTGGTAAAACAATTAGTTAGTAATTTGTCAGTATTTTCCGCGTGCTTGCACTCTAAAAACTTCGCGAGATTTTTCATCTCGTCATGGAGGGATTCTGTTCGATATATTTCACCGTTTGGTTTGACAAACTGATCAAATTCACCTTCTTCATTACTTTTAAATAACCATACCGATACAGGATCGTTTTTACTTATTTCTTTAATAAAATCAAACATACCCCCCCCCCAGAATTATCTGTGGGGTAAAATCTAACAGTTCGATCACGTGGAAATATTGTTACTGCGTTAGTCCATGCGTGCGCGTTATGATCGATAATATTTATTGGAGCTCCTTTCGATTTATATTTAGATTCGTACAGAATTTCTCCCGTTATTGTCGCTACGGTTATTGGAAATTTTAATAGTTTTCCTAGTTCAGCAACATCTTTTATTGTAGCACCGGTATCCTTAACTGAATCAGCCCACGAGTTTATTTTTTCACGCCTTAAATCAGTTAATCCGTTTCCACGCATCGCGTTTGTAAAGTGTTCTATTACTCGCTCGGCTACACAATTTAGCCTTGAAAATTTCATCGGCGCTAGTTTATCAACGTTGGGTTTTCTATTTATCTCATAGATTCCATAAATAACCGCTGTTACAGGATACGCTCGCTCATAATACGGTTTGTCAATACCCGTCAGTAGACCCGGTCTGGAATTTTTACTTAATATGACAGTTTTATTATTACCAAGGACAGGATCATATTTGTCACGGATAATCCAACTACCTGTTTCTGTTAATACAATAAATTTTACTCTGAAGAAATATTTTTGATTGCCCTCGTATTCAGCGATGTAGTTAATGATAGTTGCCGCTCGCTTGTCGTTCATTGTGGCGTCCGTGACTTTGTCAAGGCGTATGATCTTGAACGTTGACCATGTATGAGATGCACCATCCGTGTAAAATTCCTTCTTGGCGTCGTGAATTTTTGAGATCAAACTTTTATTTTTCGGATCAACCAAATCTCGCACTGGTAAGTCTGGAGATAATCTGTCAAGGTTGAATTTATATTTAACAGGCCTAGTTTGGGATAATCTCTCAAACTCGTTCATATAATTAAAACAAATATTTAAAATAAAAAATATTATATATACAATGTCTCAATGCAGATGATTGATGATCGGCTCAGTAAATCGATGCAACAAATCCTGCAGAAAGGAATTTTGTTGGAT
Organism: Sinohyriopsis cumingii; assembly: GCA_028554795.2. Taxonomy (NCBI): domain Eukaryota; kingdom Metazoa; phylum Mollusca; class Bivalvia; order Unionida; family Unionidae; genus Sinohyriopsis; species Sinohyriopsis cumingii. Next base: position 65,582,494 of record CM068831.1, read on the forward strand.
GCACTCACAAAACATACGACGAGGAAGTCTAGGACCAATACCATGTCTGCGGTGTGGTATTGGAGTGCGAGGAAAACCGAATTATGTGGAAAGTGCGCCGGAAAACGGTTAAGAGAACTTAAAAGATATTATGACAAAAAAAAATAATAGCGGTGAAAACGCTATAAAATCCGTGGAGGATTATATATCAAGATTTCAGACAAACAATGATTTAAACAAATAACATTATTATAATGGAGCAAAATAAATTTGTCCCACATCCTGTCATAACAAACTATGAATCAAATATTAATGGTATCATCAGACACTGCAAGTTGAAGAGACCAGTTGGCGTTGTTTCTAATACTGGCTATCTTAGATTTACAGTTGGAAAGAAAAGATATCATTGTCATCGTTTCATCTACGAATGTTTCTTCGGAGTGATCAAAGACGGTCTTGTTATTGATCATATTGACGGGGATCCTCAAAATAACTTCCTGCACAACCTTCGAGTTGTCACACGAAGCGTGAACTCTGCATGTGGTAATACAGGAAGATGTAAGACAGTTTCTAGAAGGGCGGTAAATTCTAGAAACACAGAAACTGGCGAAAAAATTATATTTCGTTCAATGTATTCAGCTGCTAAATATTTTGATATTGACTCGCGTGTGGTAAAATACGTCGCAGAAAATATAACCAGATCTCCTTTCTCGAAAAAATATAAACAGAAAATTACCTTTCAATATCAATAATTATCATCACCACATTGAATTATATCATTATTTGAGGGGCCCAGTACTGTCTGATTGTATACTACTGAATTTTTGATTATATAAAAGGGAGATTACTTTGTAATATATAGTTTTCTTCGTAGATTTTTGATTTTTTATGATCGTAATTAGTCAGTTTAACTAATTGCATCGTAATTAATTACTCGTAGAAGTATTATTTATGTTTTTTAAATATTTCCCATCATACAACATTACGAGAAATCATGATAATGTTATTGATCAGCAGGGAAGCTGTAATACAGGTACAGAACAGAAACCGTTGTCATGGCATAAATCGATCTGCAGGTGTGTTCATGCCACTGTTATTATTGATTCGCAGTCTGCTTAGGAAAAACGCTGTTTTATATTCAGAAACTGTTGTTATAAATATAGAAACTGTTATTATTCAGAAACCGCTGTTTTAGTGTAAATATTGGTTCCTTGGCTATATATTAACTTCCGAAACATATGTTCCTAACAAGGTTTGATAGCTCAATCAGTATGGTATTGGACTGTGACGCTCGCGGTCCAGGATCGAATCCCCATGGCTGACAATTTGTCGGTGGTGCGCGCATAATTGCGATTTTTATAATAATGGGGGAACCGCAAACCCCCTCCCCCCGCTCAGCAAAATTCAACCACAATATTGACTGGTTGTTGATACATATTTTCGTATCACCCACTGGATTAATTATTGTGGGTGGGATTTTTGCTGAGCGTATATATTTGTACTGTCCTTAGTTATATGTTATGTGTATATCCTCTAAACTTGGTAGATTGCGGTGGCAAGCTACGAGTTTAATGAGGATTGTGCCGTCCTTAGTTATATGTTATGTGTATATCCTCTAAACTTGGTAGATTGCGGTGGCAAGCTACGAGTTTAATGAGGATTGTGCCGTCCTTAGTTAAGTTATATGTTATGTGTATATCCTCTAAACTTGGTAGATTGCGGTGGCAAGCTACGAGTTTAATGAGGATTGTGCCGTCCTCCCTCTTGGGCCTTCTAGACCGTTGTTTGGCGGGTTAGGGGCTCTCGTAGAGGGAATATTTGCCTAATGAACTTGGTAGATTGCGGTGGCAAGCTACGAGTTCTTGGTTGTGCTGTCCTTGAAACATCCCGACGAACTCGCTAAAGACTCGATAGGGGTTCTAGGGATAATTTTTTTTTATTTTAAAGATTTATATATTATATAATGAACCATGAAAATATCAATGATGTAATTGTTGCTATTAAAAAATTGAAAAAAGATGGAATTAATATATCTGATGAACTTAATCCTGAAAAAATAGTTTCTGACTTTGAGATTTTACAAGAACGTAAAAACCAGGGAACACACACACTATCATCTGAATACAAGCTCATGAAGCGGATTCAGGCGGCAATGTTTCAGTCGCTAGCTACCGTAGAAGATGATCATGTGAAGGAGTTCGTTCCTCTCTCTGCCGCCGTAGAAAGAATTAAATCGTTATTATCCCACGAGTATGAGGCAACGAAAACGATTAGTACTCGTATAAGACAATTAAGAAAAATTATGTCAGAGAGTAACTTCGTTACTGGTGAAACGATCCAGAGTAACTTCGTTACTGATGAAACGATCCAGAGTAACTTCGTTACTGGTGATAATGAAAATGAAAGTTTTGGTAACTGGGGTCCCTGTCAACGCTGACCACGTGTAGTGTAAAATGATCAAATTTTCAGAAAAAAAAATATTTTTTTTTGCAAGGCCGATTAATTTGTACCAAACACAAATTTGTGCCAGTAATAATAAAATATTTTTTTATTTTTTTTTTTTAAGTTGATCGAATTTGAGTCTGATCTCTGTTACAAATGTTCTTCTAACTGTTAAGAAATCCTCGTGTGTAAAAACCCTCCATTACATAAAGATCTACGATTTCACATACAGATTTATCACAAGTTCTTCTCCACATATGTCAATTAAGCGATTAAGGTGGTCTGTGAGCTTAAAATTTATTCGTGTTAACATATTATTGTGACACCGTAAATACACAGGATTAGTTGGTTCTTGCACGATTAAACTTCCAGGGGGGACTTGTGGTGTGAACGTGTACAGGATGTATCCTTGTTGAGCCTGATTTGATCTTCCGAGATCTATTTGATAGCTGCCATCGATTACGTCACAAACCAGATTGACCGCGACCGTCGGTGTTATATTAACGATCCCCGGAGATACGTGTCTTCCGCCGCCATGTGGATCATTATCATATCTAAGAACGGTTGGATATGGTACTAGTTTTCTCCATGCATCGAGTATTTTAGGAAAAAACTCATCAATGACATCATTGACAGATTTTCTTAATTTATCCGGATTATAATCAGGAAACTTAAACGTTACAATGTCAGCTTCGGGTATTTTGTACTTGGCTGCGAAGGATTTTTTATAATCGCTTGATGACTTAAGAACCATATCTCTAATTCTATTATAGATAACTTCAGAAGAATTAACTATATAATTTAAAACTTCTATGTACCTAATAATATTATCGCGCGCAGATGTTGAATCAAATAAATACTCTTGAAAACTATCACGTAAATTATTTACCTGTATTTCATGGTCTAAGTTTATTGAAGCAAATATAGAATCAATATTCAAAGCAATAACACGTTCATTAAGATTATAAAAAAGAGCTCTAGGATCATATACAGGTGCCCTCCCCCTCCATTCTGGTTTTACTTCTATGTAATCTAACCATTCTGAATTCATTTTATTATCATGACGAAGACTGTTCTTTGACGTAAAATCACCCCTCGTTGGTTCTGGTGGTCCTACATACACCCGGGGAATTTCAGGCCATCCTAGCACGGATCTGATTGAAGATTGATAAATATCAACGGCATAATCAAGCGAGTTTATTTCAATCGTCGAGGACAGGGTCGGTTCATGAACATTAATTGATATTTTTGCTTCTTTTCCCGTTATTGATTTTATTCTACGTTGAAATTCCTCATTGATCTCTTCAATCTCGTAACTGCCAGTTGGTATTCCAACAACAACCCAGTCAGGTGTTCCATCGGGTTTGTTCTTGTTAGCAAATACAAGCGAATTATTTGCTGGTGTACCATTAAATGATTTTGATCTGATATTTGGCCAGCTGTAATATACTCGTAATTGCGCTAGTGCTATTTCTTTTACTGGAATTGCAGTAGGAAAATTAACACTAAATTCAGGATTAATTGAACTTACCGAGATCATCGTTATCTTTGGCGGAGTTGTGTTGGTCACGATCTGCTGGAGCAATTCTGTCATTATTAATACTTGTATCTTTAATACCGATACCTTCGTCGTATATTTTGGTCATCATTGAAAATTCGAAATCAGATATAATTCCATCACTGAGACTCGCTGATAACAACGAGGATAATTTCGAGTATGCTACCGTCGCTGTATGTAATTTTATTATGTAATCGGATAATTTTTCGTTCGTGCAAGTACATATTTTTTTTGTGATGATATTAAACACACCTGCAATAGTTGTTGCTGCTGAAATACAAATAGTTACAGCTACTGGTGCCATCGTTGTCAACGCTGATAATATGACACCAGTTCCAGCAACAACAGCGGATACTGAATAAACAATCACATCAACGATAACCAATCGTCGGCGATATTTTTTTACTTTTACTGTATATTGATCAACTTGATCTTTTAGCGCCGCCTGCCATTCACGTGCTTGATTGTACCTGTATTGTGCACCGTCCATATATATTTTTATGCAGTAACCAATTGAGGTGTTTCAGCTACAAATTCCAAACACCACCAGTAAGATGTTGCGGTTAATTTCTTATCAGCTGCTTCCAGAATAAATATTTCTTCGGTTCCGCTATTTAATATAACAGATACAACCCCGGAAAACCTGTCGGTGGAATGACGCCATGGAAACGTTGTAAATATTTCAAATTTTGCAGCACTAAACACGGACAACCTGTACGCGCCAGTGACTGTTGCGGTATATTTGATAGTATTATTTTGCTGCGACCATGTTGCAAATCCCGATGATACCGTGCATACGATGTTTGTGATATGCCCGGGAGTTATTCCAGCTGGAATTTTAATCAGACTGGTTTTATTGACAATCTCAGGAATTCCCGCTACGATGTTTTGCTGTGTTTGTTTGATCGTGTCTAGGTTAGTTTTGATATCAGAAAGTTTTATGTCAACGACAAACGGAGTGCCGAAGAATTCTTCTGCGGTTCTTTGATGGTTTCTGCGAAATCTTGCAAAAGCGCCCACGTGAACATCATACTCGGCTCGCAGCGTGGATAGTTTTCCATCCACGTTGTCGACGTATCTTTTTGTTGCTGCGTCTTCGTCAGATGTTGGATCTCTTAAAACTACTATTTTATTTCCGTTCATGCTGAGTTCACCCGTCATTGTGTCACCGGTGTTTTTCACACGATTAGCAACACTTTTTGCAATTTCATCTCTAATTGTTGCAAACGATATACTTGAATCTCTGATCCTACCACCGTCAGTAAACACGGGAATATTATCCGTAACTGCACCGAGTACTCGCTGAACTATATCATTCCATTTGATATCGCTCGTTTTTAGTTTACCATGTTGATCCTGAAAAATAACAACCTCATTTGGGCCAACTCCAGCCAGGTTCATAATATCAGCAAGTTCATCTTTAGTCGCGTACTTTGACAGATCAACATTGCCGGTTTTGTTCTTAACGCGTGAAGGTCTTCTTCCGTAGATGTCAACCATTATATAAGATCCTTCGGATCTAAGATCTGTTTAAAACGCTTTACGCGCAACGAATTGGTTACTTGTATAATCATGCACAACTTTATGTGGTGGTTTGGATGATTTTGATATAGCGTCGAGTACATTAATTACTTCACGGCCGCATATTGGCGGATCTGTCATTGTTTGTGTGGGTAGCGTTGAATACCAAACTCTGGTTGTTGCGTGAAGTGGTGCGACATACTTGATAAATTCAACAGGTGGAGCTAACCCGTACGAATCAAAATAAACGATTCCACGTGGATCAACCGCGTATGATACCCAATGAGTACCGGGTCCGGAACGTTCGTCAAGATTAATAATACCTGTTTCGAGTTTGTTTGGTTGTTTCGGTAATTGATCTCGCATAAAAACACCTCTAAAGGCTTTTATTTTTAATTTTTTAGCAGCATCAAGTAAATCAAAATTTGATGCTGGAACGTCTAACGAAGTGATCCTGGAAGCCTTAGGCCTCTCCCCCAACGAGATCCTGGCAATCTTAACCCGCGTCCCTTTTTTTTGTATCCATTTCCTGTTGCTTTCTTTAGTGCCATTCCAGCAGCTGTTCCAACAGCACCTAACGCGGCTGCTTTTGCTACGGCTGGAGCAGCTGCAGCTATTAATGCCGGAATGGTCGCGAGAAGTGGAAATATACCACCTGTTTTAACCATGTCTTTGATGGCGCTCGGGGAGAGATGAAATTGAACTCCAGTTTTTGATTCTAGGGCTTTATTGAAATGTTTAATCTGATTATTTGTCAACGATAATTTGTTTGGACCACCACTAATCTGATCTCGTTTTAGTGATATTTTAGTTCCGCATTTGTTGGCGGTTTTTGATTGAAGCTTTTTTACCTGACCGGGAGTCAGAGTAACATTAACATGACTATACGACATTTTTTATATAAATAATATTTTTTCTGAATAATTAAAGATTTTCCACTGGTGCATCAACAACTCTCATTCGACCACTACCACCTTCAAGTAACATGGCTTTATCGCTAAGTATGACTGCGATTGCTCTGTAGAAGGCACCACCACCTGGCGGGTTAGTAACATGAGCTCGAAAGTGTATATCAACGACAGATTGCTTGGATAAATCAAGATGCTGCAGCGAAAAATAATAAATCGGATATAGACCTTTAAAATCTAGTTGTGATAGTTGCAAACCGGTATCCACATTTTGATCACGTCCCATAAATGACATCAAACGATGATATGCACGCGCTACATGATTTTGATTAAAATTTAACAATATATCCTCAGCCGGTTCTTGATGTCCATTTATCCTCAAGGAAACTTCATTAACTCCAAGGTTATCAAATATCATATGTGAACGTTGTTGATCATTTATCCGGTCAATATTTTGCAGTGCAATAAAAATATGTCGTGGTGCAGAAACACCCTGTTGTGATGCTATATGCCATGTAAATAAACCATTAATATTGCTTTGAGCAGCATCTGTGGTTACTGTTAACCATGATAGGAATGATTTACCGCCTTGATCCATAAAAGATAGTAATTTTTGTTCTTTAGTAATAGATGGTGTCATTACTGGCATCCACAATGAAAGTTTTGTTATATCTAATTAACCAGCATCAGCAACACCAGCACCTCGCCAGATTGCATCATTATCATCACCTTTTCTTACGAGCACAATTGTGTGTTTAGCTCCAAAGATTACCTTTCTAACATTTCTGCAAAATCCAAAGATGTGAGATAATGGAATTGCACACGAAAAATTTATATTATCTCCTGACAGCGCTGCTCGGCGTGCTGCAAACCCTAAGTTGTAAGTCGGGGCAATATCTTTTATGATTTCAAATTCGCCTGCTGGTCTACCTTCACGGTCTGGGTTGGCAGCTTCTGCCTGATTAGCAACAGAAGTATCCCGTGGTGTGAGTAACTTGATATACTGATTATGGTTGGCGTTGTCGGTAATATCTTTAGCGAACATCATTGTTGGACCAGCTGATCTTGTAAAGTCGTCAGAATATCTCGCCAGACCAATTATTGTTGTAGCAACATCAACATCCTTCTGAATTGATTCAATATTTTTTCCATCAATCATGTATGTGGCGCTATCAAACAGTGCCATAATTCCGTTGTTCACAAAACAAACACGCAGATTGGCACCATATGCCGTATCATCCTCCTTTACAAGTCTACCTTCTACTTCAATAAACGCTTCAGCGGGCAAGAAATATCTACTTGTATCATGAACCTGTAATTCGATTCTCCCCCGCTGATTTGGTAGTCTTGCGTCATAGGAATAAAATTGATAATCACGTATAGATTCATACTTAAGGACAGGTGCCTCCATATCAAATACTGGGTCGGATATACGTTTAAACATTTTATTATAATTATCATTTTTCCAAATGATGATCATCGTCGACGAAGACCACTTCCTGCTATTAAATTTGCTGTTATATTTTTTTCCGCTTCTTCAGATAATTCCGCTAGTTTTTGATTTGCAGCTTGATTTATTATTTTACTGACATCTGCAGGCATCACCTCAGTACTTGGTAATTTTACTAGTGGTTGTTGTTTTCGTCGCAATAATCGTGCTAGTCTTTCTTTGATCGCCGAGAACGCCTTACCAGCAACATTGACAATTGCACCAGGAGCTTTATCACGAACAATATCAATAGCCTTCATCGATAATTGTTTTGCTACAGGTGCTACTTTTGGAGCTATCCTTGTAAATAATCCCTGAATAACATCACCAAGTCCATCTCCGTAAGTAGCTCTATAGATTGGTAATCGTGAGTTTACCGCTCTGACCTGTACAGGTTTGCGATGATTATTATGTATTATCATCTTATTTTTATTTACCATTTATCTAACAACTAGTCATCAGCAAGTTCGTCGATAAGTTCTCGGTAAACGCCGATATCCATGATACCACCTTGAAATAGTCGCCGACAAATATCAGCTGCTTCATTAATTATTTCTGGTGAATTATTTCCGGCACGTTTTCCTCCTATGAGAACTTCTAACCGTGACACGTCATTGATAATATTATCAGGACATAAACCAGATCCTGTTTTAGGTTCATCTTGAGGTGTTTTAAATACTGGTGGTTGCATTACCGGAGTAAGTACTTCAGTGGTGACCGGGGGTGAGCCAGGTGAGTCACTTCCTCGAAATCCAGGTGGTGTATCTATCGGTGTAAATGTTATTTCCGGTGCAGAAATTTTACGTAAAGGTGAAGGAATTTTCTTCCAGGAGGGTGATTTTTTAAGTGACTCTTTAGCCCTTTTAATTTCCGACTTCAACCTTTGCTGCGGCGAAGAAGATTGCTGTTGTTCTATTTGTTGCAGAGGTGGAGGAAGCTGATACTGGGAGAATTCTCCTTGTTCTGGTTGTTCCAGTCTCTCTCTGTAAAGTCTTTTTACTTCTTCATTAAGTCTTTTGAATTCTGAACCTCTAGCTTGTTTTTTGTTGTAATATACGCGATATATCCATTTAATGAAATTATCATCACTTGTTTTTTCATGAAGGGGTTTTAAAATATTAGATTTATCAGATATATTATTTAATATCATCTCAGGTAATTTCTCTCTTTCAGTATTTCTAATAATATCAACAACTCCTTCGTTAAATCTTGCAATTAATTTTAAGTTTTCTCCTGCTGATTTGGATTTAGATGTAAGTTTTTCTCTCACATCGGCGACTTCAGTACGAAGTTCTTCAATACTTTCAAGTATTTCCTCACCAACAGGTGGAGGTTGAGCTGCAGCTATGCCAGTTGGAAGGTCTCGTAAAATCTTTGCCTGTTTAGTTCTTCTTGCTATTTTTTCTGATACTGGAAGAAGATCTTCTTTGATGACAGTTGTAACTTTCTCAGTAGCTGCAGTGACGGGCTTAAATAGTTTTTTAGTTTCTTCTTCATACTCAACTTGTGCTTCTTGCTGCGCTTGCAGATTTTTTCTGAATGAGTCTCTGACAGGAAGAAAATTTTTAATTGCTTCTAATCGTTCTCGAGCTGTTCTTGCAGTTTGAGATTCCGAATGTACCATTATTTTTTTAATATAATATATCAATCTTTTAATTAATATCAGCAGAAGAGGTGTAAATTTAATTAAAAAAATAATGAACAACTGTGCGTGGCTGCGTCAAGGAACCACTAACAAATGTAATAAAAATGCCGTGGAGAATATTGCAAGAAACATAATTATCTTATAAAGAAAAACCTTCATGCTGGTCCACGAAGTTGTGTTGGATGTAACAACGGCGTTAGAGGATTGTATCAGATTTGCAAAAATTGCGGTGGAGATCGATACAGAAGTTTGATGATATATTATAAACACAGAAAGAACATAAATCCAAAAATAGAAAAACCACCATCAGAACTTGAATATTACTTGAAACATAGAACAAATAAAGATGAAACAGATGAAGATGAAACAGATGAAGATTCCCATGATTCAGATGAAAAGAAAAATATTCATCAAACTTAAAATTTCTTTACAACATGGATAGCAACAGAGAGGGTCCTATCTACAATTCTGCTTGGGACAAACAATAATCGTAGACGTGGTATTGACCTCTATGAGTGGTCACTATTTTTTTTGGGTCCAAACACAAGGGTGACCACTCCCTTAAGTGGTCTGTTCACCCTCTCTGCTGCTCCATTTGAGTCACCAGTTCACAGTACTCCTTATGAAACAAATGTCATGTTTTTCTTTTTATAAAGTGTGTACAAATTCTCTGACATCCATTTTCATTTTCTCTCTGTCAATCTTTCTTTGAATTTCTAAGGAGGATAATATTTTTTTTTAAAAATTCCTTGTTCTTCCTTCTGACCCTGCATTATATTTCTATATGTACTATACCTAAGGATATTTACCTTGAAGTTCACATCTCAGCTGTATGAGATGTTTTACCTTCATGTTGGCGCCTCTATCATATAAAGCGGCGCGTTCGATAGTCTTGCCGTTCATCGTTGACTCGTCAACAACTGAAAAGAACAATAAGCAGGCAGTCAGTAGTATCAGATTAGAAACTATGCGAGGCCATCTCATTGTTCGAAAGAACAGATTCATTGTTCGAAAGAACAGATAGACTCTTCTATCCGATGAAGGACTCTAACCCTACTTACTCAAGGCATTTGATGGGGGAAGGAACTCTTCGCGAATTAATGCAGGAAGAACCGGTCAAGATGAAGAGAAATTGACAAAATCATGCAAAAACGTCAGAGAGTCAGAAAAGTTACAGGGAGTACCAACTCTTCGACGAAAGATAGAAAATAGCTCGAGGGACGAAGCACATGGAAAGAAGAACAAAAAACAAATAAATCATTGGAGTCACTCGAGACGAGTAAGTAAATATACCGAGCTCAGTCCTCGAGGTGTGGTATATGCTGATCATCTTTGCTCAGTGACTCTTTTCATAACCACTCAATTTTCTCGGAAACAGGAATTCTATTTAGTCATTCGAGACATGTATGTATGTATGTATGTATGTATGTATGTATGTATGTATGTATGTATGTATGTATGTATGTATTTTGTGCATTCACAACAAATATAGTACATGTGGATTCCTTTCCTTTTCTCCCATTAACCTTCATGACTAGATGTTGGTCAGTCCAAACGGGGGCGTGTTGGTTAGTAAGTGTAGGTGTTGGTCACTCAAAACAGCTTCTTGGATAGTAAGTGTCGTTTTGACATTACATTTTCTCCTGTCCTTAGAGAACCATTATGTAAAATATTTTTAGGAACAATGGAAATTCTTATTTTAATTTTTTACATTATATTTGTATTCCCCCCCCCCACTACCATTTTTGCACTCAAGACCACAACCATTTCTAGAGACAAGTGTTAGATGACATGATAAATCTACTAATGTTAAATTTCCATTGTCCATAGCGCGATACATATGTTAAAACAAATAGAATTTTTTTAAAGTAGTAGTAAAGGGTCGCAATGTTAAGTCTCTTTGTCTCCAGAGCACCATTTCTGTCTCAGATCGCCTCCCATTACTACTGCTGTAAAACACCAAAACCAAATAAACAATTCTTTAATGGTCTGCTTCATCTATTTTTTTTATTCATTACTTTTCTTCTGCCTGTCTTTTCTGTTATATCTATTATTTATTCCATTGCTCTCATAATTGTTTTACTGGAAAATATGCCTTAGAGCTATGTATCAATACCTAATCACAGAATAATACCAGGAGTTGAATGAATGAACGAACAAACGAACGAACGAACGAACGAACGAACGAATGAAGGAATGCACTTTTAATGATTTTGGGTGAGTTGGGTAAATGGCGAGATTACCTGAAACTATGATTGTACAGATTTGTTTAAGCTTTTGGAGTTTATTTTTAAAACAATTGATACATTTCAGGGGAAAAAATTTGTATTAAAAAATATAAAAATAATAAAATTCTAACCGATGTATACTACTAGTACAAAACTACCAGAAGGTTTGTTAGACCATACATTCTTTACATTTAGATAGTTAAAATCATGACATGCCACTCTTAAAATGCACGAGTACTTCGATTCCTTGGTCTCCCCATGGATTCTATTCCACGGATCCCTCTACGACTTGTTTTTGCCTCCATCCCTCTATACCTTATTTTAGCATCAGCAGCTGCATCCTCACTAGCCTAGGTTCCAATGTGACAACCCGATCTACACCTTGGCGTATCGTGCAGATATTTCTGTGTTTCGGGTCTGTGAATTTCATTGGATGAGGTGGCAAGCTATTGCATCCAATCAATATTGAGTTGTTCAAATTTGAACGCTGTTCGTATTTATCGAGACGAGGGGAGAATACAACTTGAATGGACTTTTAAATATGCAATTTTCCACTGCCGGTCTCTGATACCTTTCACTCAGATACACCAGTAATGGCTTCCTTCTGGTACATAGTCATACTTTCGATCTTAAAATTCCAAAGTATCCCGTTTAGGTAAATTGCCCCAACTATTTTCGGTCGATGAACAATGCATCGCGCTATTGGTTAGTTGAGATTAGATACTAAGGTAAGCAAATCATGAAATCCAATAGATGTCGCTAAGACAAAGCACTAATATATCTGTTCAATCCGCCAAGGTATAGATATCGGAACCTTGCCTAGCGAACATCCAACAGATGTGCATAGATAATACTCTAGTTTAATTTCATTAAAATAATTTTAGATTAGACACATAATGCAGATAATTATGTTCTCTCCTCTTGTTTTCCTTAGAAAGTACTAATTTTTGTCCATCTCCTTTTTTTTATAAATATTTTCATTGTTAGACTAGCCTCATATGGAAATAAGGAATGAATGAATGAATGGATGCAACAAAGAATTTATGAGCAATGTCAGCGTTTGGTCGAGCAGTGAATTGGACAAAATGTACGGTGAAAGGGACACAACTCCTATTCGCGTTGGGATATAGACTGGTTTAACGTTTTCTAGATAAAAAACCAACAACTAGTCTACATTAAGCTTTGGCGTGAAAAACTGTTTTAATAATTAGAAGATAATATATTTTTTTTAAAATACTGTTAAATGTGTAAAATATCATTATTTGTTGGATAGGGCGAGCAAAACTGACACTGTGATGATACTATACCTTCACAGGAAGTGCAACCATGACAACGTGTAAAGTTGGTATCCATCTTTGTTTGGAAATGATCGCAATCGAGTGGACTTAAAACTCTAATAATATACTTCCAGATCGCGTAGTTACAGCCCGTAGTCTAGTGGCTGAAATGGCTACACAAACGCAAACACTTCGGAAAGCTCCTATGCAAGCATCAAGAACCCATGATTATCTTTATGGTCAGTATAAGATGTTGAAACTGCTTTGCAAACTTGTTTATCTCAGATTTTGATAATCGAGAGGTTTCAAATGATGTTTTATATATATATATATATATATATATATATATATATATATATATATATATATATATATATATTATTTTAAAATATCCATTAGTGCTTTTATTTTAGGGCGACAGATGCAGCTATTATATATATAAAGCCAAGGAAAACTGCAATAAATTAAAACACTTTAAAAAATCGTATGACTGAAAAATGACTGCATTGGTACTGAATTCACACTACTATAGTCTGACTATACATCCCCGTTTGTTTGTACCCCCCTACTCATTTCAATAACGAAAACGTTTGATGTGATGTAAAGTGCACAGAACCTAGTCAATTGATTCATTGATTTATATTTTCTAACCTGACTGTGACCAGAATGGCACTAATGCTGGCATCCCTTGCATCCTTTCTTGCTTAATGGACTTTCCATACTAACACGGCGCGATATTGCATACACAATAGGCATATAACATAATGACGTAGTTCATCCTGTTCGGCAACCATTACGTTGAGAGTTTGGAATTAAATCCTGTTGCACACATGAACATAGAAATTAAACTGCTTGATAAATCCACATAAAAAGCAGATTTGTTGTCATTGTTTTCCTTTGTTTGATTCGACATTGTAAATATTGGAAAGCAAACAACTTATGTATGTAGATCTGTAGTCGTGACACACCCATTTGCTGAAAATGGACTTGTCCAGGACCTGGAAATGGATCCGAGCATGTCCATCTATTACATTGTAAACTTCCATTAACTTTGTTTTCATAGTGGGAATAATGAGTATATGATTGTCAGAAAAGGAGCATAAGTATCTTGCTGGTTTGTACACATGGGTGAGATCGGATAGGTATGTTGGACTAGAGTCTGTCAGTGAAACTTAGCACCGAGAACAAATTTTGTGTTTGATTCTGGATCAAATGGATAGCCAGTGTAGGGTACAGAGCAGCAGGGAGGTGTGCTCTGATTGTGGTGCCCTAAGTATGATCCGAGCAGCTGTGTTTTGAACTTTTTGAAGTTTCTGGAGTAGGTATTGAGACGAACCAGACAGAATTGAGTTACAATAGTCCAGTCTTGAAAGTACTAATGAACACACAAGTGTTTTAGTGGCATCAGCTGAAGGATATTTGTGAATGGAGCTGATGTGTCTCAGCTCAAGATATGCAGCCTTGCATATGTTCAAGACATATTGGTGCAGTGTGAGAGTACTGTCCAGAGTAACACCTAGGTTTCGTACTGATTGTGTGAATTTAATGTTGGTGTTGCTGATATTTATTGTTTGAGGTAAAGGATGTGAATGAGAAAGTCTTTGTGTTGTGATCAGAATGGCCTGAGTTTTATCATCATTCATCTGCGTCTTGTTACATGTCATTCATGATTTCACATCAGAAATGCATCTCTCTACACCTTGGATGCTAGCATCAACTTCCGCTGGATGTCTAGATTTGTATATTTGGGTATCATCAGTGTACAATTGTTGAGACACTGGATGATGATCTATGACACTTGAGAGCAGCTGAGTGTATAGAATGAAGAGAACAGGTCCAAGAACAGACCCCTGTGGAACACCACAACATAGATCAACTGGGCAGGAGTGTATTCAGTTTGTGTCCTGTTGACCAAGTAGGACTTGAACCACAGAAAGGCTGTATCATGAATACCAAATACATGCTGGAGACGGTGATGAGAGAGAGGAATTAAAAATATCAGTTAGTGAAGGCAATACTGAATCTAAGCACTCACACAGCAGTGATGTTGGAATTGGATCAAGTTCACATGACTTTGGTGCACTCTTCATCAGGATTGTACGTACGAAATCCATAGAGACAGGTTGAAATGCTGCTAATGGTTGCCGCTCAAATTCTGTATCCCAACTGTATGGTGAAGAGTCAGTTGAAAGTGTCAAACTTATCTCTAATGGTTTGTACTTTGTCACGGAAGAAATTTTCAAACATGTCTGGAAGGTCGACTGGAGAGAAGGTAGTTGGAAGTGGTGTAGATTTGTTCCTGAAAATATCTTCTTGAACAGGTAGAAAAAAAACAGTATTTTAATTGAACTATGACTTTTGACAGGGAAACTCCTGTGATATGTAACTTCTTACAACAGTGCATGACTACTTACAAAACAATGACAGAGGAATACAAACCAATATGGTGATCATTTACTTTTCAAAAGCATTTTATACTGCTTATGACAAATCAGTTTTAGTTAAATGTAAAAGATGTAGAAAATAATTAAATATTTAGTTTTTGCTTTTTAAAACTCTTGTTACAGATAACTTTGCGCTGTCTTTTCTGCTATCAACAATTTTCCTGATGCACAGGATGTCACAATCTTTTGTATGCTGTTTACCACTGAGAGCAGTGATAGACTTTACTATGATAGACTGCTGTGAATTCATTCGTGTTATCTGCTAAAGATTTCAGCAATTTTTCTTCACCTTGACCATTTCTCTTGTGTAACATATACTTGATACTATAAACCAGGATTTTGTTGATATGCATTAAACTCTATGCACACACATGCACACACACCTCTTCTGGCTTGATGTTACACCTACATGCTTGTATATTACAAGACTTGAAAGTTACACAAGGAAAATGAAAATTGTTACTGAAATCTCTGTAAATGTTTTTTCTTCTTTTCAGCCATGCTCATATTGAATGATTATTGCATTTGTCTATTCTGATCATAATAGCAATTGGAGTTAACAAAAACATTGTAAATGCTATTCTATACATGAAAGAGTAAGTAGTGCCATTTTCATTTTATTTTGAATTAAAAAGTCTACTTATAGTTTTAACAACTTGTTTTTTTATTGGTTTCAGAAAAAGATTTCTTTCTATCCAGTGAACGGGACCATGCCAGATCAACATTCAAGGCCCATACTGGGACAGACAGAGTTGTGAGTATCAGTAGTTAAATCTTGGGAAAATGAATAATTATACAAATTAATGGCTTTATCATTTCCTTACTTGGTTAAAAATAGAGGACCCTGCATAATTATAAATACAGATAGGCATGTTCTTGTGTATATCCAGCTTGTTGTATAAAATAATATATTTGACTAATCTGTTTGAGATATGTAACTTGAGCTGGTGTGGGTGTCCAAAATAGAATTGGGTCCATTTCCAAACACTGTAAAAAATGAAATTTGAATCCAGTGGGGGGTGTGTGTGTCATTTAATTGATTTTATAGATGCACAGCATGTAGACATTGACAAATCTAGGTACACATTACAGTCTTTGTTATATGTTTGTTAATTTTACAGAAAATAGTTTTTTTTAATTAACTCATTCGGCCCCAGCACTGTTTTCAGTATCTCTGCTGATATGCCTCAGAAGCACAAAGCTGTGTCTAGCTGCTTGTGCCCCATAGTTTTTACCTGTTTGAAAACAGCGTGCACATGCATTCACTCTTACCTTAATTTCTCTTCTTATATCCAAACAAAATCTATGAAATTTTCACCATTTATTTCAAATGAATTTGTTGACACATTGATGTAATTTTTTCCCTATTTGTCGAAGTCTTTCACAACTTATTTATCCAGTATTTACAAACTTATGTGCAATGTTTATCCGCAAGAACTCCATCATCATCGCTGTCAGCATCATCATCTTCGGACGATTCAGTCTCAGAAACTTCTATGTCCAAATCTAAATCTCACAAAATATTCAACTGCTGAACATATCTTTCCTCAGCTTGCTCAATATTTTCAAGATCAAACCCGAGAAACTCCACATTTTTGCTCTCATCAAAAATCACTCTTCCGTCCGCCTACATTTACAAATTTTCATGAACAGAACATGTGTAGTTAAACCGCTCTCAAACTTTAGCCTTTTGCTTCAGAACAATTCAAATTTCCACAAATGAAAGTAAAATCATTTCTGATTGGTTTAATAGTTGTTTAGTTCTTGGAATAAACCATTTCTAACCAATCAGAGACGTTGTATCTAACACACCTTCATCACGCCTGGAGACGGGATCGGCCATTGAATACAGGAAACAATTCACAACTACAGGCGGGATCAGCCAATGAATGCAGAAACTGGATCACACCTACAGACGGGATCGGGGCCGAATGAGTTAAGAATTTTAGATGAAAACCCAAAAATTACAATCTTTTCCACATCCAAATATCAACATTCTTACAAAATCTTTCATGAAGGCTCAGAACATTGCATTGTCATCTCATTAAAATGACATCTGTCCGCATGTAATGTTCATATGGTTGCCATTGTTCTTTCAGAAGGTTGGTGTGGTACTTGTTTCTAAAGAGTATAAAGATAACATATTATCATAATGATTAATTTTCTTTCACTGTAATTGGGTAAAGTAGAGAGTAATTTTCCTAACATTTTTTTACAGAAAAGGGTGCCCATCTATAATACAATGTTCAGTGAGCTGCGGCATCATCCTCGTTTCCAAATGCGACTTGATGTAACAGATCCAGTACCTAAATTTATTACCAGACAGTGGCGAGGTTATGCAGACCAACATCGTGAAGCCTTGATTCGATACACAACGTAAGTAGAACTGCAAAGATATTTAAAAGAATTAGAAAGACAGGCTTCCTGTATGTAAAGTGGAACATATTTTTGAATAGTGTTGAACATCTATCTGTCTGTCTGTCTATCCCTCCATCCATACATCCATCCATCCATCAGTTCCCTATTTGATTTCTGAACAATACTCAGGTTCTCCACGATGTAGAGTTATCATACTTGTCTCCCGACAAGGTTATGCAGACCAGCATCACAAAGCCTTGATTTGATACACATTGCAAGTTCAACAACTAAGATATTTACAAGATTTAGAAAGACAAACTTCAAATAATGTGGAACATATGATGATGTGGTGTAGTGCATTCATCAATCTGCCAGTTTAGTTTCTGCACAATAACTCACGTTCTCCACCATCTAGAGTGGCTTGCATTTGGGGTAGGGAAAAACCTATTAAATTTGGGATCAAAAGGTCAATGTCACTGTAAGAACAAAAATGATTTTCATATAATAATATTAGTTCAGTTTTCATATTGGTCAAACTTTGTGGTTGGCTTGCACTTGGGTTAACAAACAACTTTATAGATTTTGTTGTCAAAAGATTGTCATTGTGTTTGAAAGAAGAAAAATGGTTTCTGCAAAACTTTTATCAGTTCTACATCACATTCCTGGATCAAACTTTCTAGAACAAGGGATAAAGAAGCCAGTTGTTTCCAAGTCAGATCATGTGGTGTCGGCATAGGATAGTCTTTTACTAAAAGGATTAGCAAACTTGACCACCCTTATATCAGGCCATACCTGCATGAAATTTATAGGAAGATGATCTATTTTTTTCAGATATTGCAAGTATAATAATCTGTATGTCTTTAGTCTGTTGATAGATGAGACAAAACTACAGCGCTGATGAAATTTGACCTGGAACCTGTCATTTGCATTGCTAGTCACAAGACATAAATGATTGTTAAACTAAATTTGATTGGCACATTGTGCTATGGAACATATATTATGTCGTAATTTGCACTTGCATCAAAGAAGTTATACAATCGTGTGTTTAAAATACAAGCTACCTAGAAACCCCAAATCAGCTGATTCCTTGTGTGGTTTATCTTCAGATGAGGATTTCTTTCAGCAAATACTGGATGATGATAGTTATGTTGACAACAATATTTAAAGTTATTAAGTATATCAGATTATTGGAGCAGGGAAAAGTGTTAATGAAGATTCAAGTAGGTGATTTTGAAGCCAAAAATTATGAAAAGTACGAGTCTGATGTACATGCTGGATGGGCAGAATGCTGGTCAGTCACCCTTTTTAGCAAATATAGAAAATGCAGAATACCAAGCCAAAATAAAATAAATTTAGTTTAAAAGTATAATGCAATTTTCATTTTTCTCAAACAATTTATCCTTTCAGAATCATGTTGTACAGAAATATATTTCCCTATTACATACAGACAAATAGAACATTTATGTAATAATAAATAGAAAGGCAAAGTGTGATTAAAAGATTCATGACCATAAAAATGAAGTATATACTAGCATGTATGTAGTAACATTTTTTAAGCACATAGTGTTTATAGATCACAATGTTTTTTGTCAATTGATTATTCAATTGTCTATATTTATATTATATTTTGTATGTATTATGTATATTTTTAATGTAAATTTCCTGTAAAATAACAGGCTATTATGGTAAAATAACGAGGTTAATCAAACGTTAACTTTTAAGTTGTGATGAAAAGTTGGTTACTTGAGTCACATGCAGTGACACTTTCCATGGGACCACGCAACCCCCATTTGAAGCTGAAAATCTCTCACCACTATAAATAAATATGGCAAGTTTGGCTCTTATTGACACATGGAGTGTCAGTGACTATTACTGCATTAATGATTAATTTGAGGTTTGACTCATTTTTGTGTCAGTGATATCGCCATTACATTTGCTCTGAATGCTTCGTACAGTGAAAGTGAACTTAATGAAAGAAAAAGATCAGCATCATGAAACAAGAAAAAAAAGATTTTTTTTATACTCATATATATTAAAGTACAGGAAACTTGTGTAGAAATATGAATGATTAAAGAACTTCAACAATATAACTTTAAAGTATATTTGATGTTGATATCATTTCAGTTTCAACTATGATCCCTCAGTCCAAGTTCCATCCAAGCAGTATCCAGTGACAGAAGTTTCTGGACCAGATCGCTACAAATTTTTTCGCAGGTAATGAGTCAGACAGAAAAACACTTCCAAAAGTTATTTCAGTTAAGGACATCTCATATGTTTTTTTTTTTACAGTTTTATATTATTATTTCTTAAAGTATGAATCAGCAAAGCTACGGAATTTTAACCATACATTTGAAGTAGGAGATCTTGTAAGAAGCACAAACTAAACATTGATATTTTTAAAGTGATGCAATTGAAATTGTGCCAGAATACAAGTTGTTCTTTTATTATAAAAAAAGAAAAGAAATTTGTGCTTAAAATTGTAGAACAAGGATTAAGTTTGTGAAGGTTTATGCCAAAAATTAGTGACAGGCATTGGTCAAACTTTTCATCATTTGTAATAGATTCTTAAAAGTATGACATATCATTGATTATTAATTGATCATTTTTGTACTTCATTTAAGGTGATTGCATGGAGAAGTCAATTATAAGATGTCATAATTGTTTTGCTGATGAAATATTATTGAAAACTAATTGTCAACCACATTATTTAATCTAAATTTATATTGAATTTGCACAGATTTATGATTCATAAATATTATAACATAAATTACTTAACAAAACAAACCATAACCCATTATCAGTTTTTTTCTTTCTCCAGACCAATCATACCATTCCTTCAACAGATTCCACCAGAATATCTCCTAGCAACAGCAAGGTATGTCAGGTGATCACTGATTGCCAAATGTTTACATAAATTGCCAAATTATTCTTGTTCTTGTAGAGTCTTGGTGGAAATAACATTTTTGCTGATATTCTTTTTCTTTTCCAAAGAAATATTGTCAGAATCAGCCAAAATAATGTTTAAGTTTAAGTAAGTGTACTTGACTAGTCATCTGCCTGACAAGAGGTATGGGTGATATAATGTGATAGCAGTGTCTGCTTCTCCATCTGTCTGTCTGTCTATCCATCCATCCATCTGTACATTCATGGTGTTATTTGTAGTGTGACTTAAGTTTGCTGTGCTCTTTTTTTCTCAATCCTCATCTGTGGTGTGTCAATGAGTATAGTAAGAAGAATATATCTTGTGGCGCTGTTGGTTCCAAAATCAGGGTCATTGGAGATGAAAATGTGATTTTCCTTTTTGTATGACAAGTCAGATTTCATTGGCCTAATTTTCATCAGACTTTAAATTGATGGAGGCAGATCCCTACTGATTTTGATGTCAAGAAATGAATGTCAAGGTTACTGGAGCCAACATTATAATTATTTTGATTTTAGCTCTATAAAACAAAATCAAGTTACCTTGATATAGTTATCAGGTAGTCTGCAGTTGGACAAAGACACCTTCCTATTGATTCTTGAGCCCAGAGGTGAACGTTCAAGGTGACAGGAGCTAAGCTTGTTATTTTGGGTTCCACTTGATAGATTTACTTTCTTCAAGTTCCATTACATATAAGGAATGGCAGCTTCTGTTGAGTCTGCAATTGACAGATCAAAGGTCAGGTTGTGAAATTGCAAAGTTGTGTTAATTTTACATTTGTTATAACTACAGTCATTTGGGGTATGATCCATTAGCTTCAGGTATGTGTTTACAGCATAAAGCAGTGGAAACTTTGAAATTTACTGTAGTCAGTATGGCTATGTAATAATTAAAGTAATGGGATTGTTATTAATGGTTGTTATTTCTGTGTGTAGACATGATCCTCTGGCTGGGCCTGATCAGATGGGTTTGGAAAGACCACCCACACCTCCAACAAAAACTGTGGAGACTCAGACAGATTATCGTGACTCAGAGGCTCAGACAGATCCCTACACACCAGAATATGTTGTCCGACCTGGATCGGCCCCAGAATTGCTGACGCTAGCCACTCTTTCCTATGGTATGGATTAACATGTATGCCTTAGTTAATATTCATTAAACTGTAAAATAAAATTAAGGTTGGACTCGTTTTTATCCATCTTAAATGGTGAGATAATACAGCATATCAGTAATTGGGACCTTTATCATGAGTCAGTTTTTCCACTGTAATCATCTTTAACAAATTCCATCATTCCATCTGTCTGTTTGTTCATACTTCTTGTAACCATTAGGGCTGTGCAACCCTTATACATACTTATTTGCCATTTGGTGGCTGAAATGTCTGTTACATGAAGGTATGCCTTTTTAAGGTTTTATATGTTGTGGTGTAATGTTTGATGGAGTTATTAACTTTTTTGATCAATTTTACACCATCTCCACTTCAGATTCTTCGAAACAGCATAGCTCAAGAACCATTCAACATGTTCTAATAAAATTAGATCTTTGTTTTTGATGCTCATTTTTCTTGTCAGCTAAATGTTGGATGGAGTTAAGGTCCATGACAATTAACTTCTTCACACAAGATGTGGTTTGTAGCCATTTATCATATTCTAATAGAACTAGATGTATCGTTTTTTATGTATTTTGTTCTTGTCAGCTCATATTTTAGACAGAGTTATAGCCCATGAGACTTAACTTCATATCTTCTCGTAAGATGGGGCTTGTAGCCAACATAGCTCAAGAACAATTCAACATGTTCTTATGCAGTTTGGTATGAACAGTGTCTCATAGAATTAGGTGTGGCATTTTTAGCTGTTGTCTTATCAACTGGATAGAGTTATGGTCGATGACAATTAACATCATATATTCACATAGGATATTGCTTGTAATTGGCAAGTCCATGAACCATTAAATATATTATGTTACGATTTGGTATTAAAATTGCCTCATACACCTGCATTACATTGTGTGCTATTAGGCTCATCGTCTTCATTTTTGACATAGTTATGACTTTTGTGGATCAAGTTTAAGGTCATATTTTATCTTTACATGAGGTGCTGCTTGTATTTATGAGATCTTAAAAGAGTTGCATTTAAAGCATACCATATTATATTTTGGAGGAGTTATTGCGGCCTGAATACCCATCACCTTCTAACTTTGGTTTCCCTACACAAATTTTCTAAGACCCTTCAGAGTAGATTGTAATGGGCGGGTCCATTGTGACAAAAGCTCTTATTTCACATAATTTCATTTTGTATTTTGTGCAAAGAACCAAATAATCTTACCTGGAAGATAAAATTTATTTAGTTTAACAGATTTCTTATAAAATGAACATAAATATACAGTTTTATTGCTTTTTCATTGTTGCACCTCATCTACTTATTCATTGTCATTCACATTACACAGGCTAACATAAGATGCCTCACAAGCTACATTGCTTGGTCTGTGATAGTTAGTAGTACTTTCTAATTAAAAATATCAGTCACGTAAATTTTTGTAAAATGTACAATATCATTCACTCATGGTATATTTTCCTATCTACACGCAGTTCTACTGACATAAAAAAGAACTGTTTGAACTCAGCAATACATTTTTTTAAATGTACATTAAATGCTAACTGTCTGACATTTTTTGTACTCTGATAGGCCGAGGGTTGCCAGCAGGTTTAGCGGAGGTTGAGATGATAGAGAGAGCTAGAGCCAAGAGAGCATGGGAGGCAACTCTACCACCATTGAATGATTTATCTCAGCTGGAGAAGCGACAAAAGATGATGGATGAGATGGAGAGAAAAGAATGGGCTCTGAGAGAATCAGAAATTGAAAAGTGAGATTTTTGTACATAATGGAGATTGGCTGAAATAGAATTGTCCATAATGGAGGGGGATTGGCTGAAATAGAATTATCTCCCTTGAAGTATATATTATTGCATAGTGATATTTATTTATTGTTCATGCTGCATTTTTCTTTATTTTGAACTATTATATATATATATATATATATATATATATATATATATATATATATATATATGGTAAAAACATGAGAAAGGACTACATGGGATGGAACCAAATTTAAAATTAACCTTAATATTTATAAGACTTCTTTAAAGTTTGATTTTCTTCAATTTTGTTAAAGATTGACATACAGATTGTCTGAAAGTTTAAACTAATGTTTTTGTTCCATTTATACAATGTTGATGGTAGCATCCATGATGCAAAATGTTTAAATCTCAGAATTTTGCTTTACCATTCATTTTATCATTGTAAGTATAACAACACATGTTAGAGTACACATTTGTATATACAGATCTTTTAAGAGACTCATCAATATAGATAACACTTGTATGTAAAAGACACAGTTGCCCAGTTTAGTGGCTACCCTCTTTAGACAGGTTTCACTGAAGTTCATTAATGGTGATATAATTTTTTTTGTCATAATTTCTTTAGCCTTGTTATTTTTTCTTCAGACTTCAGGAAGCCAGATTAGAAGTGCTGAAGCAGCTCCTGAAACAGAGGGAAGAAAACCACCAGGAACTTAACATCAAGAGATTGGATAGATTATGGTACAAATACCATTTACCTTGGACATTATAAAAATTACTGTAGTGCTACATTAAATTGTCATGCCCCTGTCCACATTGATGGATAGGGAATATATTATTAATCCATACTCATCCATCCAGTCATGAATTTTGTTTTTCTCACATGCATTGAAATAAAATTTTATATGAGGCCTCAAGAGTTAGTTCCCCAAAAATTGAAACAACTTCATAAAAGATGCATATTTTGTTAACTTTTTTTGACAATTTTTTTTTGTACACTGTAAATAATCATAGATGATACCATTCATTTGAAATATTAGTAATGTCAACTGTTACAAAGATTTGAAGAAATAATACCAATAAAATAAGTCTTATTAAGTGAAATTTGTGTTTTAGATATATCTTTTAATTTGGTTTCAGAGTAATCATCAAAAATGTAATATGACTTTTTGGATTCCAAAATTAAAATTGTCTATCAACCATCTCAGAGATTCCCATGAGCATTTTCACAAGAACTTCATTACGCACTGACTGTGTTTTGAACTCTGATTTACAGAAGTGTTATTGCATTGTTACAATCAATCATTAGTAGGTCTGCTTTGTATTATTTTGTTAATTATATCTTATGTATCAAATCAAGTAATTAGGGCAGAATACAAAATGGTAATGGGCATGATAATCCATCAGGCATAGGAGCTAGTGGTCATGGCTGTATTCAAATCACTTAATATCACTTGGCCATTTGAACACTATTTTCAATATTATTTTGTACAATAACATGAATAAGTACATAATATTAATCAGCAGTTTATACTACTCATGCAAACATTATTTATCTTGCCATTTTTCAGCAATTTATAGGCTATACATGGCAGCCATAGGTATAGGAAAATTTATCAGAATAGATTGAACCTCAAAGCATAAATACACGTCCAAGTGACATTTTGCGAAAACTGTGTAACAAACTCTGAAACAAAATTAGTAATTTTTCTAAGTCTGTTGGCTCCACCAGTGCTACATTTAACTGGAAATTTAAGAATAATGTATATTTTCACTGATTTTGAAAATTTCTGGATACCAGAATTCATTGATTGGTTAGTCTGTCATGGATTGGCATCCATTCATGGGTTAGATCCATAATGTCAGTGATTAGTTAATCTGTCATGGATTGGCATCCAGTAATGGGTTAGACCCACAACATCAGTGATTAGTTAATCTGTCATGGATTGGCATCCAGTCATGGGTTGGTCTAACAACATCAGTGATTGGTTAATCTGTCATGGATTTGCATCCAGTCATGGGTTAGACCCATATCATTGATTGGTTAATCTGTCATGGATTGGCAGCCAGTCATGGGTTAGACCCACAACATCAGTGATTGGTTAATCTGTCATGGATTGGCATCTAGTCATGGGTTAGACCCATGACATCAGTGATTGGTTAATCTGTCATGGATTGGCATCCAGTTATGGGTTAGACCCACATCAGTGATTGGTTAATCTGTCATGGATTGGCATCTAGTCATGGGTTAGACCCATGACATCAGTGATTGGTTAATCTGTCATGGATTGGCATCTAGTCATGGGTTAGACCCATGACATCAGTGACTTTGAGCAAGAGACCATAATAAGCTATGTGTGAAACTGTGAACTTGATTCAGACTTGAATGTTTTCTTTTTATATTACATATTTAAATAGTTTTCAAGGAAATAACTCTCCATTTTTAACAATGTTCATAAAGTTTGATACATGATCATTTTTTTGAAGTTTATTATTTTTTTTATTAACAATAATGTTGTTTTAGTGCACATTCAAGTTGAGGAGGTTAAACTATGTTTTCTTGGGAGTATATTATAACTTGTACTACCACAGATTTGTAATAAAAATAGTGTAAAGTTCTAACCATGAATGTAAATAGATTTGAGAAAAGAGGGACGGAAAAAATAAATAATTTTATTGAGAGTTAAAAAAAAGATAAATATTTCTTTTGTGGGCATGTGATGTGTGCTTTCCCATTAAGTTATAGTTTTTTTTCTTGTTCTATAGGTCAAAGAAACAGAAGGAGAAAGATTCTAAGATTAGAAAGATCCGCAATGAACATATCAAAAGTAAGATTTGCATAATTGTTTCAGATTGTGTATTAAAGTTTTCTATATTTAGTCTTATTTTTAAAAAAAAGCATGCATAAACTCAGAAAGCTATTGGATCATGATCATGACAGAGAAAGCAACTACAAATATTTATAAAGGTTGCTATATAAAATTCAGTCATAGTTGTTTCGTAATGGATTCATGGTTGCTGTTTATACCAGCCATCAACTGTTTCTGTTCCTTTATCTAGCGATACTTTACCTTTATAACTTTGTATTTTAACTTGTCAGATGATTGGAATTTAAAAAAGAGCTGACAACTTTCTCTTCATTCTCTCTATCTTGGAGAATACACAAAATATCTTTTATAAGGGAGTGCATGTAATTCCAGATGTTTAACTTCAATTCTAATATTCCATTCTAGTTTTTACTGCTGCCAGCTGTAACATCATTCTTATATTGTTCAACGAACATGTTTTGTAAGAAACTGCTGTATATTGTTTTTTTCTTCTGTATGTACAGTGATCAGAAAACTGACAGAGAAGCGAAGAAAAGTGGAAGGTAAACTAGAGAGACGCCAAGTCATTCAGGACTACTCTGATTATGGCTCACAGACATATGCCCCTCTGACTCGTATCGGAATATTTTTGGACCGGAGCTCAGAACATTATGTTGTTAAAAGCAGACATCTCAACACTTACCAAGGCTAGTATATAATGTAGATAATAATAATGATAATAATAATAATAATAGTAATAATAATTATAATAATAATAAGATTAACAATAGTAGTAGGAAAATTGTAAAAATTTAATTATGCACAGTACTTATACATTTAGTCCTGCTAATGGAAAGTGACCACAACTTTACACTGGCATTTAATCTATTTAAGATCAGATAATCTGGCAATTTTATTTTTCTGATGCTGTCTTGATGTCCATCATTTTTCTAGTAGTTGACTGCCCCTTACCACAGAATTATGAATATTTTATTTTTATCAGTTTCCATCATTATGGTTTACATTATTGTTAATCCAGTACTATTAATACCATGTTTAACTGTAAAGAACTGTAAACTATCGATATAGGATCTTTATTTAGCCATTACCAACAAGCCTTTATTTAGCCATTACCAACATGCCTTTATTTAGCCATTGCCAACAAGCTAGTATATAGTGAAATCCCATGATAGTGTGATGGTTGGGGTCCGCAGAGTCCCCTAGCTTCTACAGATGATGTAATATTTAATTATAAAATGATGTGTCTAACTTCAGTGCAAAAAGTAACCCGAAAATAATGTAAGGACAGATAGCAAACATTTACGATTTAGTAAGTATACACATGTATTTAAAAAAAAAATCATTAAGCAGTGTCTATGTAAATTTCAAACTAGAATTTTCTCTGATATATTTCATACGTATCTGAATACTTAGATAATTATTTCGATGACTACAGTATGAATTCTTGTTAAGGAATAAATGTTGCAACTTTTTAAAGTGGTTGATATGATATTTTGGTCAATTGATTGCATGATAATTGTCTGATATCACAGCTAAAGGACACGTGCATGATGGCCACTGTTTTTTTATCTTTTCTAAAGCTTTGCCTAATAATTTTAACAACCATAAGCTGCAAGATTGATAATGTTTAGCAATTATGTAATTAGGCAAATAAATTAATTTATAAATTTGGGTGAAAGACCTTTTTGACCACAGTTTTTGTGCTTGGTTGTGTAAGTCATTTGATGAGAACATAGGTCAGTTATTGCTTACCCTGTATCATGCTGTGATTGTATACAGGATGCACTGAAGATAAATACATAGAAGACTTAATGGCCATGTTTTAATGGTTCAATAATAATTAGATCAACAATTATCAGCTTTCTAAAGGCACGTGTCTTTCAAAAATAGGTTAAGATAAATATGATTTATTAATGACACGACTGAAATGAACATCACCAATGTAAACTTACAGTATCTTTATTGAAATAAAGACAATTCAGTGAAAGGACATTTTTGTTTCTTTAAGAATACAACACGTCTGGTCAAATTATTAAATCAAACTCTTGTTTATTTTGGCGTGAACAATTTGACAGTCACATCAAGATTGTGTTTTATCCAACATTGTGTTCTAATGAAAGGTTTTCTTAAAAACAGCAATGGGGAAAAAATATCCCTAAATTGAACTTTAGTTATCATTGGTAAATTTGTTAGTAGTTTTAAGTACGATGATACATTTTGTTAAAATTTATTGTGCCTGTAATATTGTAAGAAATTACATTTTGTGATTTACAGTATATGACTTGTTCAATGCCTTTCAGGTCTGTTGGAATTGGAAGCTTCACTGCCTGATTTTGTCACCCAGCCTAGAATAAAAGCTCCCAAACCCAAAACTGTTACTAAAGCTGGTTTTATCAAGCGCAAATACAGGCAGGAGAGGGAACTTATGGATATCCATGAGGTACATTACCATTAGCGAAAAATAATTATAAACACAGAAAATCTATTCAGTTACTTTTAAAACTATATGATTGTAATCTCAGAATTTAGGCCAGGAGAGATATGAAGAGATTCAAAACCATTTTAAAGCCTGTCCAGAAGTACTTCTTTGTTTTGGTTTTATTTTCATATGATACAATTGGTTCATGAATTAAAGAATGTTACATTAATGAATGATACATGAATTAAGGAATGTTGTAGAATTCATATGACATTTATGAAGAACATAACACAGTTTTCTTTAAATTGATGATATACATGTGTAGACTATTGGTTTTTAAAACTCTATTTAGACAAAACAATATTATTCACACCTATAATAATAAATTTACCTTTACCTTTATAATCAAATGTATCTCCATTCAGCCTTGTGCTTCCCATTCTGTAGTTATTGTGTCTGTGTGATTTGGATTTTTAACGTAGCTTTAACAATTTTTCAGTCATATCACAATGATGTCTGCAGTGTGGCAGTTTATATTGATGTCTAGCACTGGGACATCATGCCACCCAGTCACATTATCCTGACACTAGGCCGACCAGTCCTAACACTAACCTCTTAATGCTGAGTGCCAAGTGAGGCAGCTGTTAGTACCATTTTTATAAGTCTTTGGTATGACTCGGCCAGGGATCAAACCCACAACCTTCCGCATCCAAGGTGGACACACTAACCACTAGGCCACCGAAGCAGTATCTGTAGTCATTAAAGTTAATGTTAGGTAAACAAAATATTGAGAAAAAAAAAACAAGCAAAAGATTTCCTTTGTTATTCAGACAAGTAATAAATAAATACATAAAATAATACTATTTTTATCAAACTATGAACAGTATTAGTGGGTAGCAAATATGAAAGTGGTTACATATTGAAACAAGTTGCAAAAGTCAGTGTGTAAGGTAAATTTGTAATGAAATTATTTTGCATTTCTTCTCATCACCAAATTCTTTCTTTAATGTGCAGACAGGGTAAATTTTGTGGCAGTTTTAAAATTGTTTTTTTTTTCTTTCTTCAGTCTATTAAGGAAAACAAAACAAAAGGTGAAGAACTTCCCAAACCTCTACGATTCCTACAGAAGATTGAAAAACCAGTACCACGCCCACCCACTCCAGCTGTGGAAGTTCCATCTGAGGTGAGTTGGGGTTATATTGTGATATAGTTTAAGCTTTTTACTTGATTTCATGTGACCAACCAGAATCCTTCTTTAAGCATTTTGTGAATAAACAGTTGTTTGGCTGCATCAGCTCAAAAGTCAAACATAAATAACTATCAGTTTTGCAATATTGCCTTTGTCATTGCCTTGATTGCTTGTGAAAAATAACAGCATATAACATTCTGATAATCTGATATTTTTCCTCATAGCTAAGGGTGCATGCAATCCAGAATTACTAAAAATGCATAGATTAGTTTGCATTTTATTGCACTACTTTTAGAGGAATATCTATCCCCAAGTAAGGGTCATTTCGTAGAAAAGTATAGGATAAAGTACTCTGTCTCTAATTATACTCTGTCACTAATTGTACTCTGTCACCAATTGTACTGTCACAAATTGTACTGTGTCACTAATTGTACTCTGTCACAAATTGTACTGTCACTAATTGTACTCTGTCACTAATTGTCCATATAGTAGTTGTGTCAGTATTTAAACATTCATGATATTTACAGATTTAAGATCATAGACTCCTCTTATGAAATACACAGGAGCACCTGTTTAGTGAGTGAATATCTTCAACATGACAAAATAATGGAGTGTAAATGTTTTCTGCAGCAGATAGTCTTCATAACTAATTTATGGCAGGTCGTACATCTAAAAGAAAACTACCCAAGGTCTTATATATTTTTTTGTTGACTACCCAAGGTCTTACATACTTTCAGTTGACTACTCCAGGTCTTGTATACTTTCTGTTGACTACCCAAGGTCTTGTATACTTTCTGTTGACTACCCAAGGTCTTGTATACTTTCTGTTGACTACCCAAGGTCTTGTATACTTTTTGTTGACTACCCAAGGTCTTGTGTACTTTCTGTTGACTACCAAAGGTCTTGTGTACTTTCTGTTGACTACCCAAGGTCTTGTATACTTGCTGTTGACTGCTAAAGGTCTTGTATACTTTTGTTGACTATCCGAAGTCTTGTATACTTTCTGTTGACTACCCAAGGTCTTGTATACTTTTTGTTGACTACCCAAGGTCTTGTATTCTTTCTGTTGACTACCAAAGGTCTTGTATACTTTCTGTTGACTACCCAAGGTCTTGTATACTTGCTGTTGACTGCCAAAGGTCTTGTATACTTTCTGCTGACTACCCAAGGTCTTGTATACTTGCTGTTGACTGCCAAATGTCTTGTATACTTTCTGTTGACTACCAAAGGTCTTGTATGCGTTCTGTTGATTACTCCAGGTCTTGTATACTTTTGTTGACTACCCAAGGTCTTCTGTTCTTTCCGTTGACATTATAAGTTTCTTTCACAGGACTCTTGTTGTGAGCATTAATATTATATAAGCATTTATCTTTTTTCCTTAGTGACATCAAGCAGGGCATGTCATGTTTTGATGTTGTCCTCTGTTACCTGTTTTGTGTATGCACCATAATTAGAGTTGTTCACCATCTACAGCTGCCAGACTTTTTGGTTAGCTTTCATTTTTTGGTAAGGAAGAACCCTATCTATGTTGGGGTCATAATTTAAGGTCACTGTAACTCATGGAAGAAAAATGGCATCTGCACAATAATTAGAGTTTCTACCATCTGCAGTTACCAAAATTTGTACACAGCCTATAGTTGGGGTTAGGAAGAAAAGCTTCTCGATTTTGGGCTCAAAAGATCAATGGTCAAGGTCATGGTGATTGAAAAGATAAAAATGGTCACATACTTCATGAAAACATTGTGGTTGCTTGCAATTTGGGGTAAGAAGGAAACCTATCGATTTTGGGATTAATTGGTCATGGGTCAAGTTCACCATAATTGAAAGGAGGAACACGGTTTCTGCACAATAACATTGGTTTGACATCACAAACCTGGATGAAAATTTGCAGGTGGCTTGCACATAGAGTAAGGAAGATTCCTGAAGTGATTACAGAAAAAATGGAAATTGTAAAATGATATGTTCACTAGTTTTCATCTTGTGAAATATTTTGTCCTGTGACTTTGACTCATTTTCCACCTTAACAATCACCTTTTGTTTTTAATTTGAAAAAATGAGAATGCATTTATGGAAGATAGACACGAATACATTACTTTTTAAATGCATGTAAAGTATTTTTTATGACAAAGAGGAATATAAGTTATGGCTAAAAAAGATCATATAGATCTTCATAAAGCATATTGTACTTGATGTAAATAGCCTATTGAGACTGCCCAACCAGCCACATAAAGGGTATTTTGCTCTGTTTTATATGTTTTTAAATTATTATTTACAGCTCTCTTTTATATGTTTTTAAATTATTATTTACACTTTGTATTTCTCATTCTCTTTTCAGTTATAAGCTGTTGTATTTCACAACCATTAACACTATAAACCATTGCAACCTATAATCATTACAATCTATGTTGGCTTTCCATCATCAGATTCCACTCAATCTATAATTGTTACAATCTGTGTTGGATTACCATGGCTTTTCTATCATCACATTCCACTTAAACATGTTCATGATCTGACCCATGTAATCATTTGATATGAAACAGAGGTGAATCAATTTCCTTTCTTTGATGAGTCGTAGCAAGTGAAAAATATAATAATGTCCATCTTTGGTAAATCATAGTAGGTGAAAAGTTGTTGTTGCTTTGGGTTTTAAAGCCATTTCACAGCAGAAGATTGGCTTATATGGCAGCCAGTATTACTGGTGGAGGAACAACCCAGGAAAACCCTAGTAAGAACAACTGACCCACTGGAAGCTACTGACAAGCTTTCTCAAATAACTACTTTGGCCGATCCTGAGACTCGAACCCATGCAGACAGAGATGAAATGAAAGTGATCAGTAAAAGCAAGTACTTAACTCACTCGACCAACAGGGCCTCCAAGTGAGAACTTGAATAATATCTATCTTTTGTGAGCCTTAGTGAGTGAAAAATTGAATATCCGTTTTGAGTCATAGCTAGTAAAAGTGAATATTGCCTGTCTTTTGACAGTCTTATCTGGCATAAAAATTTAATAATACTTATCTTTTGTTAGTCTTAAAAATGAGTGTATAGAAATTGCATTTAGATGTGTCAGAAAACACACCTATTTATTTGTTACTTGATACTGTATGTATCCAGTAACAAAACTGTACATGGATTTGTGAAAAATCATAAATATACCAAAATGTAATAATACACAACTTTTCGTTTTTTTTTGTCAGGAGCAAGAGAATAAGGATCTTGCTGTTATTTTCCTGCAGCAAGTCATTAGAGGCCGAGCTATTCAGAACATGGTGAGGATATAGAGTGGTAATATGTTTCCACTCATTATTGTACTATTCAGAACATGGTGAGGATATAGAGTGGTTAAATGTTTCCACTTGTTATTTTACTATTCAGAACATGGTGAGTATATAGAGTGGTAATATGTTTCCACTCATTATTTTACTATTCAGAACATGGTGAGGATATAGAGTGGTTAAATGTTTCCACTTGTTATTTTACTATTCAGAACATGGTGAGTATATAGAGTGGTAATATGTTTCCACTCATTATTTTACTATTCAGAACATGGTGAGGATATAGAGTGGTTAAATGTTTCCACTTGTTATTTTACTATTCAGAACATGGTGAGGATATAGAGTGGTAATATGTTTCCACTTGTTATTTTACTATTCAGAACATGGTGAGGATATAGAGTGGTAATATGTTTCCACTTGTTATTTTACTATTCAGAACATGGTGAGGATATAGAGTGGTTAAATGTTTCCACTTGTTATTTTACTATTCAGAACATGGTGAGGATATAGAGTGGTAATATGTTTCCACTTGTTATTTTACTATTCAGAACATGGTGAGGATATAGAGTGGTAATATGTTTCCACTTGTTATTTTACTATTCAGAACATGGTGAGGATATAGAGTGGTTAAATGTTTCCACTCATTATTTTACTATTCAGAACATGGTGAGTATATAGAGTGGTAATATGTTTCCACTCATTATTTTACTGTTCAGAACATGGTGAGGATATAGAGTGGTTAAATGTTTCCACTTGTTATTTTACTATTCAGAACACGGTGAAGATATAGAGTAGTAATGAGTTTCCACTCATTATTTTACTATTCAGAACATGGTGAGGATATAGAGTGGTAATATGTTTCCACTCATTATTTTACTATATTTAGTCATGTGTATTGTGCATCCAGCTACTGCATAATGAGTTGGTGAATCAATGTCTCATATTTGCTTCAAAATCTAATTGGAACAAGCTCCATGGACCCTGATCTGCCAACCATGTAAACAGGGAATATATGAGATATATTTTGCCCATGTGAAAAAACTAATGGGATATCTCTGTCATTTCAGTACATTATGATACTGTTTGCTGATGTGTGGACATTTGGGAGATGTCTAGCCTTAATAAATGCATTTAGTGACTTTGTAGGATGTTATCTTGCTTCCAGGGTTATTCAGCACTGCATTATTTTAAAAAGAAAACTCTTGAATTCAACACTTCGAGTGTTGCATATTTTCCTTTTGTGATATCATGATGTGATGAAGTTATTAACTTCCATCTTTTGTAAACTAGCCTACAATAGATACAAATTATTCAGTCCGTAAATTCATAAATTTCATATGATGGAATGAAATACCATCTGTCTACCACCAGCTGTCAGACATTAGTTGTTATTAAAAACTCCAATCATGTTTCTTTCATTGTTTTATTATCATGGCTATCTACAGTGCTGAGAATGTGAAATATACATTAGGATAAGTGTGTTGATGAGGAACACCAAAACTGATTGATTATTATTTAATTAAATGTAAATTTTCATGAACATGAAATCTCGCTTAAGATTGCATTGACTCTAATTGATGCATCACAACAGATTTACTCACTGTCCTTTTTCCCAATTCTCATATTCCCTTTATAAACACAATTTTGTGAAGATTTAACAAACTGCTTAACTCATTCGGCCCTGGAGACTTTTGTTGATTTTGTCTGAAATGCGAGTAGGAAAGACATTTTGGGGGCTATTTCTGAATACATCGTAATACATTGACTTTATTTTCCATTAGACTAATGCCTACTTGTATTAGAAACATCATTTTCCATTGGTTATTTTGCTTGTGCATGAGCAGAAGAGTACAAGTTTGAGTTCTTTTTTTATTTATTTTTTGTTGCTTAATGGACCCATTATTTTCATATGGAGACCACTCTTTTTTCCAAATACCTACCTTATCCTAGTTTTTGCAAAGGTTCACCTGTCTGTGTGCAGTTCAGACTGGTCTGCCTGAGATCTGAGGCCAAAAGGTCTAAAATCCAGACACAAAATTGGATTCCGACCACGAACGAAAATTTTGGGTGAAAAAAAACGGGTCCAAAAAATTAGGTTTTTCCCTTTGTATTTTGTAGTGCAACTAGAACGTCCAGATTATTTGGTATCATTGTAGAGCTATATCTGTCTGTTTTTTTGTAATACCACCCACTTTGGTGTATCTTAAATGACCTTGATGCTGCAGAGCTCAGAAGTAGGGTACAGTTTCATCACGCCTACAGGCAGGATTGGGGCCGAATGAGTTAATAAACAATCAGCAGATTAGTTCCACTTTCTCAAAGTCCATTTTGATTGAATCTCTCTGAAGTACTACTTTGTTATGTATGCAAATAAGTCACTTTAAGTGAATTGGCTTATGGTTAGATGTTTTAGGTCAACTGAGACCTGACCTGTCCTCCCATTCAGTGTTGAATACCATTCATGAAATTGTGATTTGAGTTCCTCCTTGTAAAAATTGTTAACAATTAAATCTAGGAGTTACAACTTTTCTGTACATGCAGCTGGCACAAAAAGTGGTATAATCCTGTTTACCTTTAAGCGGGAAATCAGCCTTTCTTCACAAAGTGCTTTGAAAACCTCAAAGATTGCTACTGCCTTTTGATTATACTGAGTAAGAGGAAGTAATTCATGTACGGCATTCACATAGGGTATCAGAATTTGGTCAACAAACTGAATCATGGAATACTTGTGGCTCCAGTGAGTTTTTTGTATACGTCATGTCCCAGTCACTTGGAAAGATTATAAAAAAGAGGTTTACAATCGTTGGCCTTGTTCAGGCACTTGATTCCTAATTGTTGAGAACTTTGTGCTTTGATAGCAGTCTTTAAGAACACCTGAGAACCTAATTACTTAAGATTACCATAGTGGTGGTATTAATTGTGTTAGCTCAGACATGAGTGGAAAAAGAAATCAGCATTTTCTTTAAGATCTCTTAATTTGTGCCTGATGTTAGCAATGAATAACTTAATTAATCAGACTAATTAATGTAGATAGATTAAACCCATAATCCTTTCCAGAGACATATGCATCATTGTTTTTGTTTTTTTTGTTTTTTTGTAAATGACAAATCCATGAAATTAGGTACCCACAAGTATATATTTACTCCATGAAAATTTGAAACTCATCAGAGTTAAGTGTTTCGCATTATTTTGTATACATTATATCCTGTGATAAATTTCCTTTCAGATGTTTGATAAACTTGATCAGATAATCCTTTCAGATGTTTGATAAACTTGATTAGACAATCCTTTCAGATGTTTGATAAACTTGATTAGACAATCCTTTCAGATGTTTGATAAACTTGATCAGATAATCCTTTCAGATGTTTGATAAACTTGATTATACAGTCCTTTCAGATGTTGGATAAATTTGATTATACAATTCTTTCAGATGTATGATAAATTTGATTATACAATTCTTTCAGATGTTTGATAAACTTGATTATACAATCTTTTCAGATGTTTGATAAATTTGATTATACAATTCTTTCAGATGTTTGATAAACTTGATTAGACATATCTTTCAGATGTTTGATAAATTTTGATTATACAGTTCTTTCAGATGTTTGGTAAACTTGATTATACAATCCTTTCAAATGTTTGATAAACTTGATTATACAGTTCTTTCAGATATTTTATAAATTTTGATTATACAATTCTTTCAGATGTTTGAGGGTAAGGGGAAGAGGATGGAATTGATCCGAGAGCTTCGAAGCACGCATGCCCTGCAGGAAGCAGAGCAGCAAATGAAGAAGCAGGAAAAGCAGGCCACTCTGTCACTACAGCGGCAGCGCAGGCTTCATGAGCACAAGGTAGGATGTCAGAACCCTCAGTAGGACTTTGAAAATGGAAGTCTAGACCCACAAATCTCAAACAACTAGGCCTCCAACAAATGGTTCAGGAAGACCATTTTTATGAAACTAAGATTCCAGGGGTAGATACTGGAGGTCCTGGAAAATACGGCATCTCACTTCAGATAGCTGATCCTTGTCTTCAATTATTCTGCCACACCTTTTGTTGATGCATAGAGAGCTTGAAGTCCCCTTAGGACTCTCATTTCCAGATAGAAACGATGGTGAAACCTACACATAAGAACAGTCAAGGGACACGACAAATTGTCCTTTACATACAGATGTCCTGTATATACAGTTCAAATGCTTTACAGCACATGCAGATATGACTGCATATTGCATAAAGTGGAAAAAAAGATGTTCCTAGAGGTAACAGGATTCCTACTGAATATTTACTGCGGTTTTGTTACATTCAGTAAAAACAAATTTCCAGTACAGAAAATGTCAGAATTCAGCAGTGGTAAAGCTAAACAATGAAATGAACAATTAATTAAAAATGAAAGTAGAATTATAATGAAAATTTGAATTCACTAAGGAATTTTAATTCTGGCAATCAACAAATAATTTTAAAATAAATACAAAAGTTTAATTTAAATATAAAGTTCAAAGTTCAGCATGATATTTTTTGATTCCAATACTTCCAGCAGTGTTGGGGAAAAAATCTAAATGTAAACTTTTCATTTATATTATCTGCTAGAATTTGTAACCTACAGTCTTGTTTAATAAGGCAAAGTTTGTACTTACATAAACAACAAATGTGTGGTACTCACCATTAAATATATTTTCTTTGCTGAAGTCAGTGTTGTACGGTATATCTCATTGTGTAAGGCCTTTAATTGAACACTTATGACCTAATGAGACTAGTGGAAAATGGTAATTGTTCACTGAGTAGTTCATTGACAAAGCAAGCTGGTCTTCACATAATGAATCTGAGTACATTTGATAGCAACTGTTGCAGGATCTAATGGAAGCAAATATGTGTACCTTTTAATCACAGTGTCTGCTTTATGCCAGTTGTTTACTAAAAATCACTGTCTGCTGCCAATGTTAGATGGTTGTCTGCTATACAAAGTAAATGTATAGAAGGATTTTCATTGGGATCCCCAAAAGTGTCCATTACAGACAGGTATCAACTATACAGGTGTATGCTAAGGCAGGTTACACTGTATAACAGAATTTATAAAACAAAATGTTCAGCATTACTTTAATATTTACAGCCTTTGTAACTAAATAGGGAACTATTAAAAAGGTATGCAATTTGTTTTTTTCCAGGAGTGATTATTATTCATTTTTGTAGTGTGATCATTGTGCTACTGTATTGCCAATAACTTCAAAAAAGTACAGAACAGAATGGAAAAGACCAGTAAATTTTCCTATGGTATTTGCCATGTTATTGTCTGTTAGTTATCTAAAACTCTCACATATCAAAGTGGCTTAATGCAAATTTTCTGTGCAATATCCAATAGGTTTTGAAAAAATGCTTTAACAAAAAAAACATCAAAAAAGAAATTTTAAAAAATAATGTATGACAAATTTATTTTACTTACACCCCGTTTCCAGCACATGAAAAGAATAATAAGTGAGACTAACATACAGGGGAATTGGAAACCTATCTTACCAAATATCACTTGGTGGTGGATTAATGAAGGGGCCAGAGAATCACATTCATGTTAAATGTTTTGTAAACTTCATGTGTACTATATTTCATCACTAATCTAAGAAAAATGGTTTCGTTTTATTGACCAATGCTGTAAAGGTGCACTTGTATCATTTATTTGAACATTTAAACCAAATATTAGGAAAAAATAAGATGTAAAAGATGAAATTTTGATTTGCATAGAAAAATTTCAACATTTTTTGTGAGCCACATTACAAAATTATATGCAAAATACATTAATAAAATGAACCTTGACTATTTCATTTACCCATTTTTCTACTTTAAATTCAGAATCAAAGTAACTTCAGAGTAGTAAATAATTTAACTTTTCGTTTACATTTATTTTTATTACTATTGTTTGTAAAAGAAAAAATTTATATCTCAGAATGAAGGGGAAATGTGGATGTTACTTTTGATACTGATATCAGGAAAATATTAAATCATAATTTAAAATAGGAAAGGTAGAAAATATAAACTTCTTTCCAACAGAACACTACTACTCTCATCTAGTGGCATATCTGTATGCAATGAATCACCCACAACAAGTTGGATATCTGTATACAAGTACTCACTTACATCCAGTGGCATATCTGTATGTAGGCTGTCACATTCAGTGGCATATCTGTATGTATGCTCTCACTCACATTCAGTGGCATATCTGTATGCAGGCACTTATTCAAGTCTAGTGGCATATCTGTATGCAAGGCACTCACAACCAGTGACATATCTGTATGCAGGCACTTACATCCAGTGGCATATCTGTATGCAAGGCACTCACATCCAGTGACATATCTGTATGCAGGCACTCACTCACATCCAGTGGCATATCTGTATGCAGGCACTTATTCACAACCAGTGACATATCTGTATGCAAACACTC
This sequence comes from Sinohyriopsis cumingii, assembly GCA_028554795.2. Classification (NCBI taxonomy): domain Eukaryota; kingdom Metazoa; phylum Mollusca; class Bivalvia; order Unionida; family Unionidae; genus Sinohyriopsis; species Sinohyriopsis cumingii. The sequence goes on from CM068831.1 coordinate 65,622,260, forward strand.
ATAACCAGTGACATATCTGTATGCAAACACTCATAACCAGTGACATATCTGTATGCAAACACTTGTAACCAGTGGCATATATGTATATAAGTCACTTAATGCCTATTGACTCAGCTTCGATTCTTCATACTTGACTATATAATTGTCCTATGTACTCTATTTGAGCTCGTTTTGGCAATGGGATTGGTGCTTATGAGTAAGCACCGTGCTTTCTGATATATTATGCTTTGTTCTGCCACAATCCAAGCTTTGCATTGTTTATATTTATCTTCTGCACAAAATAATTCCAGTACACTAAAATTCTTCCCCAACTATTTAGAAGAATTTAGAAAAGTTTAAAGGAGAATTTATCAAAGGAAAAGGCATACATCTCCTCTGCAGAATTTTACAGTAAACCCCTCATACCTATCACAGAAGAAAAATAACAGTATGTTTCTTAACAGGAGTCTTTGGTTGATGAGGCCATGAGTAACCTGGAGGGACAGAGTCTGGGAGAGATGTGTGACTTCCTCAGCAAGGAATTAATACGCCTGCAAGAGGAGCGTAGGATTCATGCCTTCTCCATGCTGGCAGAACGTCAGCGGAGGATCCGCGAGGCAGAGGAAAGTGGCCGTAGACAAGTGGAAGAGAGGAGAAGGAGGGAGGAGGATGAAATATTCAAACAGGTTTGGGCCAAATTTCACTAGTTATTCTTTTATTTAAGTATAAACTTGAATCTCATAAGGTTCCTTTCCAAAAACAAGATAAATGTATAATGAACTTGATTAAAGTACAAGTCACACGGGTCATTTAGGCATTCAGTACTATTTCAGTAACGGGTATCATTTTTTAAGAATTCAGTTATTTACTTTACTTTGACTCTCATGCATCCATATTCCTTGGAAGATCATTATACACACTCACTGAGAATATATATGGCAAAATGAATGTTAAAGTACATGGAAATTTGTGGGATGCAATCAGCCTGATGTGTGATCCATTACAAACCTGGATTGAATGTCATGCCTTTTTTTGTCACAATGAAAGCTGCACATGTTGAGGAACAATTCATACTACCCAGTAATTTATTATGATTATACCCAGTGCCCTCTTTTCTTCACCAAGTTTAGTACCCAGCCACAAATGTAAAGTTCATACCAGTCACTAATTTTCATCTTGAAGTTTTTGGATGGCATTTAAGATACAGAGCATTCAATAATCAGGATTGAATAGATTTTGGTTAAACTATATTAGTATTCAATTTCAGAACAACAAAAATATTTAAGATGAGTAAATATGCCTAAGTAACCCCATTGACATACACTTAAAAGACACTCAGTTGGATGACCTAGATCAGAAGAAAATACATAATAGATAGCTTGAGTCGATTGTTCTTAAATTAGCTAACATTTGCCCTTCTAATAACTATTAACTTATAAGGATTTCAGCTGTAACAGTTGCTTTCAGTGTCAAACATGTAATTAGAGGAAAGAAACCAACAAAAGATCAATTTGCTTTCATAATTATCAACATTGAAGTTTGTATCACAATGCATGTTAATACATCTGATACATACCAGGTTATCAAGGTGCACCAGGATAGTGTAGATACATACCTGGAGGACATCATCCTGAATTCCGTTGACTTTACGGCAGACAGGCAAGCCCGTGAGGAGATTCAACAGATGGCTGAACAGATCAATGATGTTGCCTATGAAATTGAGAACAAGTATGCTATAGTTCCTGTGATACACAGTGAAACTTCTCAAGATAAAATTTTCTTGAAACCAAATGCATTTTCAGTTTTGGGAATCTTTTTTTCCAGGTTTACAGTGGTTCCCTTTTATCCACTTAAGAATGAGATTTAATCAGGTATCCTGTCAAATACAAGCAGACAGTAAATTTTCAGAAATATATATATATCAGTTTCAACAGCAGGCTGCATAGACCCAAATCTGCCGTCACATAATTTGTTTACGGATCAGGGTGTATGCAGTTTGTTTGGACTAATTGATAGAACAATCAGTACTGACCCTGATCTGCCAGAACATTATGAGATGGCAGATCATAGTCTATGTTTGCAGTTGGACCTGTCTTTTAGTTGGGTTTATATCTATGGTGAATATTTGTGATGATTAGGATTTCATTGAACAATAGCAGTGACTTCCATTTCTGCTGTGATAAAATGACTACTTTTCCCACCATCAAGTGTATGATAATTGCTTTGATCCATTACCCTATTGATAAAAACTGCCTCACTTTTAAATTTGACATATTGACACCTTCGAGTTACATTGTCAAGAATGACTGGAATATGAGTACATATGAGATAAGAAATATTTACACATTGTTTCCTTTGTCTAACAATGCATGGCATTTAAGAAAAGAAATGTAAAATAGGGGTGGGGGTGGGGAGTATTAAAGAATAAAATGGGAGGGATCATTGTAAAGTACAAATACATACTCCAAAAGTTCCAATACACATACTTATTTACTTTTCTTTTACAGCTTATCCTACTGTGTCAGTAAACAGCGTGGGGTGTATGATTTAATTTTTGATCAACAGGACCACTAATATGCTGGGTATTCTGAAGTGACCTCAGATGGGAGGCACTCTAAAAAGAACGTCCTATCACTGAGGCAGTAGAGTAATAGTGACCATCAGTAGGATGTTATTGAAGTTAATAAAAACCAACATGAAATGTTATGTAAAAGCAAGACATTTAATCAAAAAATTTGAACAGGCTGCAGTAATAAGACCAGGGTTTTTGCACTCTTCTGATTTTTAGGAGGTCCTGGAAACCATATTAAATTTGAATTGAACAAAAATACCCTGGAAACCTCCTTGAAAATTACTTTTTTGTCATAATATGTCCTGGAATTTGATATTAAAAAAGCTAAACAAAAATTTTGTTAGAGAAAATATGTTGTTTTTCCATTGCAGCTTTGCGGTGAATGATTTTGCAATGATTGTCATATTACATTGTTAGCCATGGTTGAATCTGGTAATTAAGAGATTTTTGCACATATGCCTTCATTAGTATTGTGTCTTTAATCAAAATATCAGATTTTAAAAATGACTGCTGAAATACGTAATTTTTTCCATAAAGTCTCATGGAAATATCCTGGAAAATAAAAGTCATTTGGATGAAGGAACCAAGTAGGACGTGCCACTATGTGTAATAAATAAGCTGATTGTTTTTACTTTCAAGAGACATATCTAATTTTGTTTTGCTCTTCATCAGGCGCACCCAGCTGGAGTCGGAGGAAATTGTGGCTGATCTTGTTCACTGCTTCTTGTTGCCTGAAGTTCAGAAAAAGACAGTGAGAGAAAAAGGTAGGATTGTAGATGAAGTTACTTGATATTCCCCACTAACATTTTTTAAAATTTAATTTCTGACATCTCTCATTTAGAAAATATTTCAGTATGTTCGTGGCTGTTGTTAAATAGGTAGAATGATGAAAAGATGGTTTTCAGTGTGCTGCAACTTCTGTTTTATTACCTTGACTGCTGAAATATGTTAAACTCAGCCAAATCTGTGTCCAGTCAGATACAAACTTAGTTCTATTTGATCAAATGGTACAGTGTGCATAAAGAATAGTGTCAATGTTAAAAACTCATTTTATATTATTATATGCTCATTTTTTTTCTCTGTTAACTTTACTTTGTTAGAATTATGCAGTATTTTACAATATTACACTCACATGCACTTCATATTGCACTCATGTGTACCCAGTAGTGTATTAGGAACTACTTTGTAAACAAATCATTTACACTCAGATAGTAGACGCTTTACGTTTTGGTTGATTAAATTTGTTTCTGAATGAACTAAAGCAGATGTTTCATTGAATGCCAATTTCAAACTGCTTTGCCACAATCCACAAATAACATGCAAGTGACAAGGCATAAATGTGTCTTCTTCAGCTGGTAATAAAAATGGCCAAAAAATATACTCACAGTTTTACATCCTGAATTTCCGCAAAATGTACTTAGTTCTGCAAATCCGATTTACATGAGCCATGTCATGGATTCTAAAGCTTGATTACACATTTCAAAATTGTACTGTACTTTGGACTGCATCCTCCTTACTGCACTCAAAATGAAATAAACATTATATTCCATAGCACCTTTTTGATAATTACAATTGAAAGACTTCATATATTTCCCACATTATTATTCCAAACATTCAGTGACAGAACGGAAACACTTGCAGACATTGCACATTCATTCACAATATGATTCTAAATTTCAATTTCAAAAGTGATGTCTAGCGTGCGACTAAATTCAGATTTATCTGAGTGGAGTTATGTGTGTATTAATAATGTTGTTGTTGTGTACTGATGAATCTGCGCTTATGTGTTTAGTTTGGAATACAGCATAAAATCAGTTATTTTGTTTCTTGTAGTCTGTTTTTGTTTATGTAATTAAGCCTCCCAAGATCGTTTAGTATTCCATCCAAACAACTCGTTCATATTTTCCCATACAAATGCAGTAACCTATAATTACTGCATTATATGTGTATATCTGTAGTTTTACATCTTATCTATATTTATATCTAAACCAGCATAATACATCTAGATTTTTTTTGTGTCTTGAGCAGTCTCAGTTCACTGTAATATTTAGATAACTTTGGGGCATCCTTTATATTGAACTAGTGTACCAAGTAAGCATTTACCTTTAGAGTGCACAAAGTCCAGTTATTTCACATTTCACAATTTGGAACCTTCAGGCTTTAATAATTCATATTAAAGCCTAATATTCTAATAGATACCTACTTACATAATGAAAACATAAAGTTATGATGTGACTGTGTTATATGTACATAGTCAGTAGGATATAATTCGTTATTACTATGCAGTATGTATACTGAATAAATATACTGTTTTTATTCATTATCAGCACCATCATGTCATGTAGTAAGGATATGAATTTGTATATGCTTGCCCAGCTTATTGATCCCATCATTGTAATCCTCCCCATTCATAACATTGTACACCTTTCATTTCATAACATTAAACACCTCTCTCTTCATAACTTGAGCACAATGGGTCTAAAAAGCATCTGTTGCAGTGTGAGTTATGGAGGGACCTCTGAAAATTAAAGAGGGGGGTGGCCATCTTGGCTCTATGTCGACAATGAGAAGATGGGGTTAGGGTGGATGTTAAATGGTTTAATACTTGTTTTATATTCACATTGGGAATAATGTCAGTAAAATGCTTTTTCAAATGAAGTGGTTCACCTTTTGGTATAAATTATCTTTATTTTCAAGATAACCAATCTTTGAAAGATTGTTAAATACATTACTTCATGAGGTTTCAAGACAAAATGTGTACCTCACAAATGTGGATACATTTGAGTGTTATTGTTGATTCACAACAAAACAAGATTTTCTTTTTTTCTAAAACTTGGGACATTTAATTTGTGAAACAACAAAAACGGTCAAATCAAAGTATTTTGAAAATATTGTTTTATCAGTAACATAAGATGACAAGATTTCATTGCAAGCAATAGTAAAATTTCTTCTCATCTTTAAGCAAACCTCAGAGCACCGATTCAGGAATTTTAAGTTCACTACAAATATTGGAACTTGCTTTTCCATAATAAACTGTGTCAGTGAAACACAGCTTTTCATGCGCCAGGTGCTCCTTTTGCCTGCTTTTCTTGCTAACATTGATCACATTTGTGAGTTAGTTGGATAAACCGCTGATTAATGTTAAATACCACTGATTAATGTTAAATACCGCTGATTAATGTTAAATACCGCTGATTAATGTTAAATACCACTGATTAATGTTAAATACCACTGATTAATGTTAAATACCACTGATTAATGTTACCTACATAATAATATTCATAAGAGTGTTCAACTAGTCAATTGAAATGAGTTGACCTAACACTCTTGTGACCTCTAGCTGCTACATAGCTAAGAATTTCCATGCCTTTCAAACTTTTTTAATTATTGTACCCTCTTTATGTGATTTGACACAAAAGAGATATATAAAAGTGATAATACAAAGCACACTTACTTTTTATTGATTGTAACAATACAACTAATTCTTCTACAAATTGAAGATGAAAACAGTTGGTACTTTATAAGGTTTTCAGAAATGCTTCTGGACATAGCTGTGAATGTAGATTTATATTTATTTAATATTTAAATATAAGATGGTATGCAGCAGTTTTGATGACTACACTGAAACCAAACATGGTATATAGCAGTTTTGATGACGACACTGAAACCAAACAAGCAGGTATAACTATATCACGTCTTTAACTTGACAAAACTTGATTGGGATTTATTTTTTAATGTGCTGCCACCAGTAGACATTACTGACATTTTCATGCATTGAAATATCTTTGAGTATTTTTATTTACAGTGTACTGAGAATTTTTTTATTTATTGAAAACTTAACAAAACATATGACTTTTTGTGAAAAGTTGCACATTTCTTGACATTGTGTCAGATGTTTGGGCACTAACCACCATTTTCAGTGATAAAATGAACACTATATACATATTCATATATATATATATATATATATATATATATATATATATATATATATATATATATATATATACACACACACTAGTTTTCATCGCAATTTTCATCATATTTAACAAATAGGGGCCATTTCTTTTGATAATTTCAATGACAAAAGAAAAATGGAATCCAGGGGGGAACAGTTTATCTGGGTGTAACTTATTGAGGAGGAGGTGTATAACTAACTAACTAACTAGCAACATTTTGAATTTATTCACTTTGTTCATTTCCAACAGTGAAAAGAAATCAGAGGCAATTCATTCTGGCTGCTCATAAAGAAATTCACAAAACTGGTGAAGCGACAATAGCCATGCATCCTAAAGTTACAAAATCTGCCAGAGGAGAGAAGATGTCATCACCAACACTTGAACCCAGATCACCTACTCCAAAATAATATTGACTTAGTCATGAAGTAAATTGAATTTTATGTCAGTTGTATTAGGCTAGATCTACATCTCTTGTGTAAAGATGTGTGGCTAAAATCAGGCAATATTGATTCAGAATGAAACTATGGTTTTAATTGAATTCAAATTGGTGACGACATGTTTCAAAGTCAGATGAAAGAAGAAAACTTGACTGTTTTCATATTTGAAGTAGGAGATTTATTAACTTGCTAAAAGAGTATCAGTCTGTAAGACCAGACCTGGAGATGCATGTGTTGAAACAGTATTTTACAGAATTGTATTTTAATGACTGGGGTTCCATTACTTTTTGTAAAGAAGGTTTGAATTTGTGAGTAAGAATTATTCAGAATAATAATTGCTTTTGGGTTGACACAAATTTCTTTTACCTTATAAATGTATGCAATACTTCATTACACTGAAGGTTACTTAGATGTATTACACTTTAAGTTATCATACCTGAATAAAATGGGGTTGTTGTCTTTATATTGGAACAAAACCCACCATTCATGTGTAGATTGGACATATGCAGTATTATAACAAGAATGAAGAAAGCAAGTTTATCATATAATATCAGCAAGGTTCTCAGACAGAAAAATTGCTACGGGAAAGGAATCCAGTTTTAAGAAGAAATTTTTTTTGGCAAAAACCAGCTTGATATTGTAAAAGTCAGTTGCATGGAAATTGTGTTAAGAAAATATTCATGTAATTTTGTTTACATGAAGACAGCCTTCCTAACAAATATAAATGATTAAAATGATTTTAGTTACATTTTTCTTCAAGACAATACAAAATGTTGTTAGAGGGATATATACAAAATATATATCTACAAAAAAGGGCTTGTACAAGAATTCATGATAAAGACTAGTTGTGCATATTGGAGAGTGTGTTACAGAAGATAAAGTATTTTTTATCAATAAAACAAAACACATAAATAACAATGTTATTGGTTTTGTTTTGATATTCATATACAAGCACCTTGCAAGTAACTTTGTTGGAGGACGTGTAAGCAACAATAGGCTGGATTATATGATAAAATGTGTATGTTAATTTGTTTATTGGAAATTCAAAACTTTAGTAATATATGTGATGAGAAAGGATGTGTGAGAGAGAGTAGAGTATTTATCTGTGATAATCATTATTTACTTATATAATGTACATTTTTGTACATAATCGGTTAGAAGAAGGTGTTATTTTGTAAATCTTAATTGACATATGCAAATCATATGGAACATTTACATTTGCTGTTCAGAAATTTGCAGAAAAAAACTTTATCATGATACAGTGATGTGCAAAATAAAATGAAAAAGCATAACTTTATTTTGTTGTTGAAATTTTAACATCAAATTTATCTTTTTCATCCATTTCAGTGTCAGGTGGTCTATCAACTTAGATTCTTTTACTCATCCATTCTTTGTCAACTGATCTGTGAACTAAGGTCATCTGACAGACATTCTATGACAACTGATCTGTGAACTAAGGTCTTCTTGCTCAGACATTCTGTGACAACTGATCTGTGAACTAATGTCTTAGATATTCTGTCAACTGATCTGTGAACTAATGTCTTCCTACTTAGACATTTTATGCCAACCAATCTGTGAACTAGTCTTCTTACTCAGACATTGTCAAGTGATCTGTGAACTAATGTCTTCCTACTTGGACATTCTATGCCAACTGACCTGTGAACTAAGATCCTCTTACTCATTCTGTGCCAACTGATATGCAAACTAAGATCCTCTTACTCATTCTGTGCCAACTGATATGCAAACTAAGATACTCTTACTCATTCTATGCCAACTGACCTGTGAACTAAGATCCTCTTACTCATTCTGTGCCAACTGATATGCAAACTAAGATACTCTTACTCATTCTATGCCAACTGATATGCAAACTAAGATACTCTTACTCATTCTGTGCCAACTGATATGCAAACTAAGATCCTCTTACTCATTCTGTGCCAACTGATATGCAAACTAAGATACTCTTACTCATTCTATGCCAACTGATATGCAAACTAAGATACTCTTACTCATTCTATGCCAACTGACCTGTGAACTAAGATCCTCTTACTCATTCTATGCCAACTGATATGTGAACTAAGGTCCTCTTACTCAGACATTCTATGTCAAATAATCCATCAACTTAGATCCTTCTACTCAGCCAATCTATGTTAACTGATCTGCCAACTATGGTTCTACTAATCGGTAATGTGTGTCAACTGGTCTATCACTGAGGTCCACATATTTAGACATTTTGTATCAAATGATCTATTGGCTAACATCTTCCTGCTCAGGCAGACCATGTCAACTAAGGTATACTTATTCAGACAGTCCATGTCAACTGATCTATCAACTAAGGTATACTTACTCAGACAGTCCATGTCAACTGATTCACCAACTAAGGTATACTTACTCAGACAGTCCATGTCAACTGCTATACCAACTAAGGTATACTTATTCAGACAGTCCATGTCAACTGATCTATCAATTAAGGTATACTTACTCAGACAGTCCATGTCAACTGATCTACCAACTAAGGTATACTTAACTCAGTCCATGTCAACTGATCTATCAACTAAGGTATACTTATTCAGACAGTCCATGTCAACTGATCTATCAACTAAGGTATACTTACTCAGACAGTCCATGTCAACTGATCTACCAACTAAGGTATACTTAACTCAGTCCATGTCAACTGATTTATCAATTAAGATATACTTACTCAGACAGTCCATGTCAACTGATCTATCAACTAAAGTATTCTTACTCAGACAGTTCATGTCAACTGATTCACCAACTGAAGTATACTTACTCAGACAGTCCATGTCAACTGATCTACCAACTAAGGTCCTGATTAGTTATTCTATTTTAATTGATCAATTAACTAAAGGTCCTCCTAACTGCTCTATCATCTAACATCCCCCTACTCAGTCATTTTGTGTCAACTAAATCTCATCTAAGGTTCCTTCTCATGTGCATGCAAACCTTTAGGTACGGGGTATGTTCTTTAAAAAAGATAAAAGTTGCTACAGGATGGTGAATATGTACTGCAAATTTTGCCCCAAAGGGCAAAATGTGGTCAAATTACAACAGTTTGAAGCCTATTACTTCAATAAAACAACCTTAGGATTTTACCTTTTTCGTATGCCTTTGTTTTTTATGCCTTTTCTGGGATACCTAAACTTACTATGCACTCAGTAGCCAGGATTGTGCTGATTTGCTACATTCATACATAGATACATACATAGATACTTACATACATACATGCATACATATATACATGCATGCATGCATGCATACATACAAACATACATACATACATATATACATACATACATACATACATACTTGTGGTTTTGAATTCACAGGGCTCTGAAAAACATTTCTGACATACTTGATTACTATCTGGCAGTTTGCAGTCTGATTGGTTGGCAGTCCACTCAGTTTACAGATAAATGCAAATTAACAGGTAGTTGTTGAGAGGTTGCTTACTTAGGTCTTTCTATTTTGATAATATTATCCCTTATGTAATTTGACAATGACAATTTTAACGGTACTGGTATTCTATTATCACTGTCATTTGGTTCTCATTATGTGTTTCCACAAGACAGCTTCACTGAAAATTTGGAATGGTTGGATTTGAGCAGCTTTGTATTGGTCAAGTATTTATTAGTTTGATTTTCAGCCTCCTAAGTTGATTTTTTAAGGGGCTATGGACACAGACACAGACACACACACACACACACACACACACACCTGCCATATGATCTATACTGTGATGTAGTACCCCTGCCTGTAGTTTTAATAAACTTCAAATAAAATCTTAATACAAAATGTTTTGTGGGGAACACTGCCATTATCAACCAACAAAGATAAAACAAAAACCATAATGATTCATTGTCACCTCCATCCTTGAAAGAAACATTGCAGAATGTTTTAATTAATTATAGACATTATGCCATGTTTTTCTCACCCAAGTGACAGAGAAATCTAGCTGTTTTGATAACCTTACTTTTCTTTGTCTGGTTGCCTCAGTAAGATCATCTCAGTCATGGTGTCCACGTGCCAGGAACTACTTTTAACAAGAAGAAACCCCCGTTTTCTTCAGCTGTGCCTGTTAGAGTTGTTATAAAACCAAACAACAAGAACAACAACAACATGTATATAACAAAAAGAAATTCACTCATAAAGCAACTTAAGGTCTGTCCAAGTTTGTTAACACATGATACAAAACATTCTGAGAGAGAGATATGCACACATGAAGTTGAGTTATTTGATATTATGCTAGAAACTACACACAGCATGGCAAATTTGATCTCAGTAAATGTTCAGGTCAGCGTCATTAAATGCAGCTAAAAGTATCTAATTAGTTTAAATACTTTGTGTGAAATGAATTAGGTACTTTAAACTAGATTTAATGACCTCAACCTGAAAATTTATTGAGCTACAAATAAGATAAAATTAGCGATGCTGTCTGGAACCAACTATTACAGAAAACACTGTTCCAGGCACACAGACAATACACATCACTAGTTACAAAAATCCAAACTCTCTCAAGAGTATCCGCAAAGCTGGCAACAACCAGAAATGTCTTACGTCAGACCTGCATTCTTCAAATTTTGTCAAAGACCCCCAATTGAATCAAACATTGTAAATAAATGAAAATTTCTGTACTTACCAATCAGAGTGGTTCGTTCATCAGTCCATACACTATTCCATGTAGTGTATCCTGTACCAGTAATAGCAATACTTACATATTTTCAATACAGAAATATAAATTTCCAAGAATATCATGAATTAAAAATCTCTTCAGTCATTACACACTTCGTTAGACTGAGCTGTGTACTTTATCGTACTGTTGCCTGCCACATAACATTTTCCAAATTAGAACTGATGAAGTATAAAGTTATCTGTATAAAAGATATTACTTACTGTTATCATAACATCCATCAATTAAATGTGATAATGCAGTAATAATACCAAATGAATTTGTGTTTCTATTTTTTCATGTGTAGAACTTGTTGACTGCCCTCATTAACCTAATCTTATTAATGTGCATTTACAAAAATAAAAACATGTGACTCAATATGCTCATGATGCAATACTTGCAACACATAACAATTATAACTTGTTTTTCTTTTTCTTGATTCTTTGTTTCTTTTCTAAAGGCAGCATATATACTCCAATGCTGTATTACCGTATTTACCGCATATGTTGGGACACGATAAAATAATTATTTTTTTCCTGTCCCAGAACTTAACGGTGAAACATTTTTTCACTTTGGTCATATGTCCCAAGACTTAAGAAACGAAATAAAATTGTATTGCATTTGTGCTTGCCCCCCCCACTGCACGTTGCAATAAAATAGATAAATAAAACGTTGAATTGATAATAAAAAGAAAGAAACTAACCTTGTGTTGTTATCATTTATTCCTTTTTTCAACATGAGCATTTAAGAATAAAATATTTCCACGAAATCCGTAAGCATAGGATTCCATATTGTAGCATGTATCAATTATGTCCGATACCACACACCACGTTGTTCACATGAACATTGAGAAGCAATTGTGTGTGGTTGTGCTCCAAGGTTTGAACATGTTATCTGACTGAAAACTGGAGCCAACAAAATCGCAGACAAGAGGGAAGTAGTCAACCGATATCTTGAAGATGCCATTCACGCATGACACGGTGTTGGGTGCAAAATAATCAAGACTGAATTATATCCAGGTCTACTGTATGACAGTATGTCGCAAATAAAAATGATCATTTGAAAACACATTCACTCAAGTGTAATTGACAATCTTTTCACCAGCTTGGGTTACAAAATTATCCTTATTATTTACCCGCAGATGTCAATGATCCTTTGTATTAATTGTAACCACAGATGCCAAACACACAGAACATAGAAGCCATGGTGGTGAATAAACACGACTGGCAGCAAGCAGCTAACTCCTTCTTTGAACCTACCGACAGGACATCAAAGACAAAAGGTGATTTTTATTACAAAGCAAGCCGATCTCAGAAGCCGACTTCGGTTACTTCTTTTTTTCTTTATTGGTAAAGGATATCAATACAAAGGTTATTTTATTGCAGAGCAAGCTGACATCGGAAGCTGACTGGATTCTGTGAAGTGAGCCGATCAATTTTTTTATATTTTTTTAATATACAAAGACGGCCAAGATAAGGAAGCAAACATGGGTTCCTTTTCAACTATATTCACGGGAATTTTGAAAATAAATTGAAACAATGGAACAAATTTTGAAGTGACGGAATATAGTACTTTGTGCACAGATGTCGATGATTTCGCAAACGAGAGGGAAATAATCAACCGATATATTTGAAGACAACTGCCATTCACGCATGGCACGATGTTAGGTTCAAAATAGCCAAGAATAATTTATATCCAGGCCTACTGTAAAATAAAAATCATTATTTAAAAACACATTCACTTGAGTGTAAGTGACAATCTTTTTGCCGGCACGGGTTACAAAAGTATCATTACTATTTATCCACAGCCAAGCACATAGAAGCCCTGGTGGTAAATAAACACAGCTGGCAGCCAACAGTAAACTTCTTCTTTGAACTTACAGACAGGACATCAAAGATAAAGGTTATTTTTATTATAAAGCAAGCCAACGTCGGAAGCCGACTTTGGACTCGGAAGCCGAATTTTTTTTAAAGGATATCAATACAAAGGTTATTTTATTGCAAAGCAAGCTGACCTCAGAAGCCGACTTGGATCCTTTTAAGTGTGCCGATTTTTTATATTTTAGCTTCGAATAAACAAAGACGGCCGAGATATGGAAGCTAACTTTGGTTTCTTTTCACCAGTATTCACGAAATTTTTAAAATAAAGTGAAACAATGGAACAGTTTTTAAAGTTTACAATATAGTGCTTCATGCGCGAACATCGATGACCCAGCATCATCCAGAAGATTTGGAGCAAAATAAAATCACGTGATGAATTCGTGAAGGCCAGAAGAGAAACAGATCATTTCGCAGACAATATGATCATTAACATGGATGAAACTTTAGTGTACTTTGATCACATTCCTAGATGGACTGGCGATAAGATGGGCGTCAAAAGTGTGAGAATTAGCAAGACTAGTGTAGATTTGATAAATCTGACTTTTGTCTTTGCAGTTTCCGCTTCAAGTGGTGTGTTGTCTCTAACATTTTTTCATGGTATGAGAAAGCTAAAAATATATTCATCTACCAAAAGGATAGATCCTAAGTGTGCAGGAGAAGGGTTGTGTTGATGAGATGCTGCTGCAGTGGATCAAAGAGTTCTATCTCAAGTACACAGTTTTATATTTTTTAAAATAAAATTTCAGTTGGAGTGCAATTTCCGACATGTAATTTTCGAATGATTTAAAAGGTGTCCCACAACTTACGACTCGAAAAAAACGGTGTCCCAGAACATACAGTGCACAAAAAAATTACTTTTAAAATTAATTTATGGTGTCCCAACAAATACGGTGTCCCAACATATACGGTAAATACGGTATTGTGGGTGCTGTATTATCATGGCAAGCAGGATTTCCAAATAATTTTGAACATGTGCCATCTATTGGTTGTTCACAGTTATAAAGCTGTAGCCAGGAAGGATGCATCCGTCAGTCTGAGCACAATTACCTGAAAAATGTCAACATTTTGGCAATTCTACATTGAAAAAAAATGAACATCACTTTTTTGTAAAGTGCATGGAATTCCATTAGTCATCAGATATAAAACACTTGTCAAACTTACTATATCTGCATTGGTCTTGATTACAAAATCCACTCGGTGTATAGTCTGATATTTGATGATTAAATGTCATATAGTGATGGCAACATACATGTCGATACAAGGTTATGCTTGGAATTTCATTCCATGGTAGTCAATATGGACAGAAATTGACAAAACATTGCTTATGATCCTACTTATACTACATAAATAGGAAAGCAATAATAAACTTTTTGTAAAAATCAGTAATATTTCAGTAATTAAAATAATATTAATAATATTCATTTGTATATATACATTTCTTTGCCCACATTGCACTTAAAATTCAGAGTTATATTTATTTTATATTTTGAATTTCTACTTTTGTTATCACGGATTTCAACTTAACTGACATTAGTGTATTCAATTTAGTCATTGGATCCTTTATTTTGGTAGAAATATTCAGCCAGTGCAAGCATGGACATTCCATCTTATCGGAAAGTTGAAATTTATGTTTGTTATAATATGTGCTACCGTAAGTTACACAAATACCGCGATACTATATAGAGTTGTTCCCCTGAGATATGGTAATCTGGGTCAGGTGCCATAAGCGGTTTTATTTACATTTATGGGTGAGATTTTGTTATTGGAATAGATAGAGGGAAAGTCAGAGAAACTTTACAATTTGTAACTATGCAGCAATAACGGATCGGTTTTAATATGTACCAATAACAACATTAGGTAACACGATAATACAGCATTCCCGACTATAGCTAGATTCTACTTGGGTAGATAATTATTCAGATTTTCAAAAAAGAGTGCAAAACCTGAAGACCTGTCCATAAGGCCAAGTGAGCTACTGATATGTCCCTTCATCTTTTGTGCATCCGGTCAGTAGCTGTTTATGTCCGTCAGCAATTACTTGTATCCCTGTGAATCAATATTTCTGACAGATTTCAATTGGGAATATGGGTTTGCATCATCAAAATTGCTGACATGCATATCAATAAGGGGATCTTGCCAAACTTTTAGGATGTATTAATGAGATACTCTGCATTTAATTAGCTAAGATTATTAACTTTCCAGATCTTGAGACTATATTTCTCATTCAATTTCTAAACAACTTTGTAAAGGGGTTTATATCAAGATCCTGGATGACTTTGATTTGAGCAAGAGACAATGCATATTAATTTTGCCTTTATCTTCAGAAAGAATTTTTACAGGATACAGTAAAATAGGCAAAATCAAAATGGTACAAGTTTTCCCCAGGTTGTGTTCTTACAACACAAGACTGCTTAGTGAAATTGTCAGCTGTTATGTAAGCCTGGTGAATACCCAAGCCAACTTGACCATCTTGTTTAGTTTTTAGTAATACTGGCCACATTTGATGGCAAATTAGGATCATTAGCAGAACTTAAAAGGACTTTATGGGAGAGAGTTTTCTTCCCAATTTGTTCAGATTCTGTCTGAACATTTTGCTTAAACAGGTTCAAGGTTTCTCAAAAATTTAGTCATGGCAGCCATATTTTATATCAGATAAAGGTCATTAGTAAAAATTTAAAAGGCATTCATGCCAGAATGTTTTCTGTCAAAATTCATTAAGTTGTTTTTTTAGAAGAAGTGGTTTTAAAGTTTTATATTGTTAGCAATAGTAGCCATATATGATGTCATTCAATTGTTTTATATGGAAAACCCTTCAGGCTGAAACTAGTAATGGGGCTTTTCAGAAAAGGTTGAAAATGGCAATATTGATGGACACCTGCTGGATGATTCATGACATGGCCATACTGTATGCAAATGATGTACAACTTGGCTATACTGTATGCAAATGATATACAACTTGGCCATATGGTATGCGAATGATACATGACATGGCCATACTGTATGCAGATGACATACAACTTGGCCATACTGTATGCAAATGATGCACAACATGGCCATACTGTATGCAAATGATGTACATCATGGCCGTACTATATGCAAATGATGCACAACATGGCCATATGGTATGCAAATGATGTACAACTTGGCCATACTATATGCAAATGATACATGACATGGCCATACTGTATGCAAATGATGCAGGACATGGCCACACTGTATGCAGATGATGCACAACTTGGCCATAATATATGCAAATGATGCATGACATGGCCATACAATATGCAAATGATGTACAATATGGCCATTCTATATGCAAATGATGGACATGTCCATATAATATACAAATGATGTGCAACATGGTCATACTATATGCAAATGATGCATGACATGGTCAAACTATATGCAAATGATGCACAACATGGCCTTACTATACGCAAATGATGCATGACATGGTAAAACTATATGCAAATGATGCATGCCATGGTCAAACTATATGCAAATGATGCATGACATGGTCAAACCATATGCAAATGATGCACAACATGGCCATACTATATGCAAATGATGCATGACATGGTCAAACTATAAGCAAATGATGCACGACATGGCCAAACATTATGCAAATAATGCATGACATGGCCATGTATGCAAATAATGCATGACATGGTCAAACTGTATGCAAATGATGCATCACATGGCCATACTGTATGCAAATGATGCACAACATGTCCATAATATATGCAAATGATGCATGACATGGCCTTTCTATATGCAAATGTCCATACTATATGTAAATGATGCACATGTCCATACTATATGCAAATGATGTACAAAATGGTCAAACTATATGCAAATGATGCATGACATGGCCATACTATATGCAAATGATGCATGGCATGGCCATCCTATATTTAAATGATGCACAACATGACCATACCATAAGCTCATTTAGCTTTATGACCAGCTGAGCTCAAAATAATAACCAATCCCAGATGGTCATTATGAAATGATATGTTGGTGGTGAAAACAAAACATGGGGGAAAAATAAATGCAAACAACAGGTCAAGTAATACTCTTTAATGCAGTTTTCTTTATTTACATGTACAAAAATAGTAACTTTTTCAAGAGGAAAATACATGTAAGTCAAGGTCCTTTATTTGGCACCACAGTTTTATATTTACACTAGAAATCATACCAAACTAAACAAGCATAAGCAATAATTCTATTGCAACAGGCAAAAAGAGAAATTCAGATTTGTATAGTTGCAGTAGAGTTCACAACCCTTTCCAACTGAGACTTTTTGGGGGTAAACCTACTTATTTATTATCATTCACAAGTATGATGATTTAAAAATAAAATAAAAAATACATACATGATACCTTTGCCATCCATGACTATGTTGTAGCTTGGAAGGCACATTCAATATTAGATTTCATTTGTCCCCCATATGGAATCACTGTGGAGCCATATCTAACCATATATAACGAACCAGCAGATTAGGGTTTATTCTACTAACCTGCAACTGTAACCTATCTAGATCCTAATCACTGTTGTCTCTTGAAATTACATACATAAAACAACTATCATAGAGTTGCTGTTGTGGGTTTAACACTATTTTTCAGCAATGTTGGACTATACATGATGGCTAATAAATATGCAAATGGAAGGACCTAGAAGAGCCACTAACCCACAGGAAGCTACTGGCAAGCTTACTGACATATCCATGTTAGCAGAGTCCAAAATTCAATCCCATGTAGATGGAAATGTCAGTGAACTGTAAAGGCAAAGTTCCTTAGATCACTCACCCACCTGGGGTCCTTCTTAACTGTCATAGAACCTAAACTGATGGTGCAATATGAAAGAGAAGGTCTGGGTCTATACTGTTCACCATAGGGTAAGTACTGATAAATACAATAATATTAAACAAAAAAATGCTAAAATGGCAGTACTTGTCCAGTATCCCACATAATTTGACTGGTAATTCCTTACAAAGAAATATATAGGCAATGGATTTTTGTGTGCACATAATGTGACAAAATCAAAACAGAAAGTGGTTTAAATCCAGTTTAATATTCCATTTCATTTATTCAATTCCACAATGTATAAAACTCCTTGAGTGTCTGCTCCAAATTTATCTCTATAATAACGTCACATATGTATAATTTTTGGGTTAGACGTTATGAATCGCATACCAGAACACCAAGCACTGCAAACAGTTTATTCTGAATAATCTGATAAAAATATCAAGATAACAATAAAAAAACCTTTAAATACATGCTGAATGTACAAGTTAAGTTATATATGGCCTCATTCAATAAAGGCTTGTAAGAAAAAACTTAAAAAATGTTCAGTACATTGATCTCCACCTCAAAATGGATTAACTGCTCCAAACCTAATATTTTACTTTCCAATAGTTTCAATTTTCCACAGATCCATGATAAATGTATTAAAATTTCTCATACATGTCCAATAACTTACATATAAAAACCTGTTGTTTATTATGGAATTCTATGGAATTTTTAAAAATGGAAAATTAATTATGACCACTTTCCAAAGATCATTTTTTATAACCACTGAAAATTTCACTTTCAGTGCAAAGTAAAGTTTATTAAATCCATGATGTACACTTCCATGAGAAAATGGTCTGCAAAATTCAAAACATCCCAAACAAAACTGAATTAATGAAGCAACCAGGCCTCAGTCACACTAACCAACAATGTCATAAAAGATTCTGGGTTAGGAGGGGCTATATGTAGCTCATGAGAATCAGGCCAGAGGTGCAATCAATTCATATATGAATGACGACTCAATCTCATTTATGTCTGGACTTTTTTACAGGTCCATTTATAAGTACAGGGAGTGGCATAGCTTTATCAAAATTTGTCCTAGTTACATGCAAATCTGAAAATGAAATAAAATGAGACATTAAACCTTAATATTTAACCTTCACATGCACTGATAATGAGGGTCTGAAAAATTTCAACAATTAAAATCAGATTTCCAATTAACAACAAGAGTGCTGTGTGAATGACATAATATACACGTCCCCATTTTTAATACTCCTCTACTTGAAGGGTAAGGTTGACTCTTGAGATCAATGACCAGTGGGTTGCAATGACCTTGGCCTATGACCAAAGTAATGCAGTCTTGAAATGAACTCCATGTGCCCTTTGACCTTTATACCTCATTAATACCCAAAGTGCAGCCATACACAAAATTTAGCCAAGAAACTAATTAATTTGTCACGGTTAACATATGACCATTACTGAATGGAATTAAAGTACTTTTTGGATTATAAAACATGCATTTTCCAAATCCGAAGATGTTTATCTTTTAAGACTCTCAAAAACATATATGCCAGAAAAGATGATCATGTACAAGACCACAAAATGAGTCAAATGAAACAAATCTGTCTATATTCCTATAAATTGGCATTTAAAGCCAATGCAATGTACAGAATACAAATCCTAACTTTACTGTGCTGACATGCTTTATGTTGCTACATGGAAACAACATAATGAGCATAAATTGTTTTGTTTCCTTTCAAACCTACAATGCTAAAGAATTCTAGAGCACTATATGTGAATGTTATACAAAGTAAACATTTCCTATCACAGTATCGAAAAAAACCCCAATAAATGCAAATTATTAGAATGTTATCTTGAAACGAAAAAAGTTTAACCCTGAATTTTAATGTGTGCCAAGAAAATCTCAAACAAGATTTTTCAACCAAACTAAACTCCTCAAGATGATTAGGTTGCAAATTCCATCATTTAAAGATATTTACAAAAGGATTGATTTAAATTTTGACAAAAGATCTTCAAAATTATATACTGTTGTATAAACAAGGATTGAATTTTATTTAAAATTAATTTGTCTTCTTGTAGTTCAGTAAACCAGTCCCAAAACCTGAATTGATACATGGGCTCTTATTGTTGCTTAATATATAATAAAAGGGACGACAATTTCCAATTTCTCCTGCATTCTACTTGAGATCTGAAACCAATGCATAAAAGCTATATGTCACTGTGTAATAGTTTTGCACCAAAGTTCAGCTCAGAGATTCGAAATTTTCTAATGTGGGTTTCCTCTGAATATTCCAACCCCATTTTTGACATTTGGACATTTAGGATGGTGTGTGGGTTCAGAGCAATTACATATAAAAAAATTGGAATCTACTGTCACCATAAGATAGCTCACCAGCAGGCCAAGCAAATTTAAACTATGTTAAATCGACTTATACCGGCATGAAATGGATAGCAAAATTACTTATTTTCTCACAAATGGCAAATATAATATTCGCCATTTCTTTAATCGCTGACAGACTAGACGAAACTCTGCATAGGTGAAACCTGATCCAGTACTCTCCATTTGCGTTAATAGTCACATTACTTCACAACTATAAAATAAAAACGACATGGGAAGTCCAATAGCCACATGATATCAACAATAAACTCCTTTTTAATGTCGTTGTACAAAATTTGTTATATTAAATGAAAGTCTGATAACTTTTGCAAAAACCAGAAAGAACATATAATTCTCAACATATTTATTTCGAGAACAACTACAGGATACTTTGCCAGTCTGATTCATCAAGCAAAGTAGTCTGGTTCCCCGCTTCGTATGCTCCATGCGTGAGAGAGCACATGTCAACGTGGTAGTCACATGATACAACAAAACTCTGGAAGTAAGTATCGGAATAAATATAGAGAATTTTGTGCTCTTTCATGTTTTTATTTTTATTACAACCAGTATATAACTTTCATTTTTTTTCTATAATATTTGAAAATGACGGTTGTGAGTTCTATGTGCTCGTGTGACTAGCAATTGAAATTGCTTGTACCAGCTCAAATTTCATCAATGCATTAGTTTTATTGTCTTTCAGCAGATGAAAGACATAATGATTTTAATACTTGCAATTTCTGAGAAAAGAAATAATTTTTATATCAATTTTATGCAGGTATAACTCGAGTTAACAATGCTTAAGTTTGCTAGCCCATCCGCTAAGTGGCTATGATTTAATGCCACCATGTTCTCTTGTGATGTGAGACTGGTTTTCATACCTTCCATATAAAAAAAGATGGATATCGAACTGTGTGGAAGAAAAAGTCTACAAGACGAACCCTAATCCACTGAGCATTTGGATTGTCTCAACAAATATATTTATGGCAAGCACCCAAATAATCCATAATGCAACCTCCTAATTTTCTAGTTAGAACTCGATAAATGTAACTCATGATCAGTTCAGTTAAAACTCAGTTACGTAATTGTTTTGGATGCCAATTTGTGGAGAAAAATTTTTGGTTTTTCCCCGGACTTTCATCAATATTTGCAAAATTCAAGGATTTTTCATGGTCGTGAAAAAATGATCATTTCTCCTGATTCCTGGTAGCGTGAGAACTTGTGCAGAAACCATTCTCTATTTATTTGGGGACTACCCTTGTCCTATAATTCCCAAATCAATTATATTTTTCCAAGTACAAGTCAATTACCAAGTTTGATGAAAGCATGCCATACAGAAATGTTGTTTAGAAACCATTTTTTCTTCTTAAATCAGTGATCTTTACCTCTGATCTTTTAACTCCAAAATTATAGTTTTCTTCCTTACCTCAAGACCAATCTATTTACTGTTTGGCAATGGTAAATGGTGCAGAACTCAAGTAATTGTGTGGAAATGAAAATGAGCTTAGACAGGAAGAACAGATGAAGTGATAGACATCGCCTCAACATAATATTCTCTGCCTTATGGTGGGCATATAAAAATTAAATTTTTCACATACACTTTACCCATTTATCAAACACAACATTTTGTAAAGATCAATATTTCTTTCCCTGCATGAGTCAATTTTATGGCAGTCTGAAGCAATTCTTTTTTTCACATTTCTGAGTATGTCACACACGCGTCCAAAACACAGAAGTAGAAATCAATTATATTATGCATATCCAGCAAAAACAAATAAACAGTTGTCACAACAGATGACAGAAAGTTATTGAACAAATTATGTAAGAGGAAGAAATGTGAACATGTATTTTTAATAAAAAATCACAATTATATTCTGAATTGGATATATCTCAGAGTAACTGGCACTCACCCAAAAATATTCTATCGACCTTTGAGATTCCCAGTTCCACCTGTACTATCCAAATCAAATAAAACATTAACTTTAACATTAGAGAGAGTAAACAATTTATTTGAATGTATTCAAGGGAATCCAAAATGATGTTTTTCATTTGAAAAATATAAAAGATGTTTCTCTGACTTTATAATTGTGTTCATCTGCTCTGCAGCCTAAATGCTATTGATTTCGATCAAATTGCACAAAAAATAAAAATAAAATGCTTTTTTTTTACAAACATGAAAGCATTCAAATAATAAAGCTTATCATTAAAAAGACAAAACAGTCTTAACAGCAAAATGCATACTTTTAACCATAAGAAATAGATTTGGTTCATAGTGTATACATGAATATAGATAACTAGACAAACAACATGTTTAAAGCTTGATAATAACAGCTCACCAAACTTAAAATTGTCAGACACAATAATATAATTTGATAAAAAAAATTAATATGAAATTTTTACCCTAAACCAAAAGCTGCCTACAAAGGTATTTTAGCCTAGACTACTCCAAGCCATATCTTCAAATTTATTTTTTATCCCAAAGCAAAATAAACATAAGAACTGTATAATCACATTGTGTTAGTTTTTCCCCATCAAAAACTATGTTTCTTAAGAAAAGAGTTGTATGAAACATGTCTCAACTGCAACCATTCTACATTGAATAGTGAGAAAACCAGCCATATATGGGATTATAAATCACTGCCTATATTCACAAAAAAACGAATAATAAAAAATAAACACTTGGTATGAAATTAATGACTGGTTTAAACCATAAAACTGGTTTTGTCAAGTTTCACCATGCTAATACTCTAAGCTTTTACATCAGTACACTTAGTATACAGTAACACACTTGAGAAGATATAACTATGCCAGTGTTTGAACATACCACTAACAACTGTTAGTAATATGGAAAAGATTTGTCAGGGGTTTACAAGCATTTATATTACTTCTCACAAGATGAAAGGCACTCCAGATTAAACAAGATCCAGCTGAAATGGATACATCACAAAGGGTCCCACTCTCAACTATTTCGGTTGGCAGGGACTTAAACAGTTTGGCTTTGTGGGGTTTAAAGCCATTTTTCAGCACATGATAGGCTACACATCTGCAACCAGTATATTTGGTGGAGGAACATGAGTCATACCCCAGGAAGAACCAAATACCCATGGGAAGCTAAGTTTTCCCACATATCCACATCGGTCAAGCTTAGACCTGAACCCATGCAGACAGAAGATGCAAGAGATATATAAAGGCAAGTGCATTAGACCACTCAACCCCCCCACCCCCCAAGGCTCCCTGTCTTAAACACAAAAACTTCTGTTGGAAAATAAAAGTTGAAGATGGCCATTCTGGGGTCTTGACTCTTCCAAAAGAAAATGCTGAATGATAGAACTCCAGCTCAAAGTCTTGTTGATACTGAGGTGTACAGTAACTTTGATTGAAAAGTAATATACCTCAGTAAAGTTATGCTGTGGAAAGCAAAGTTGGCCGGAAAAACAATCAGGGGTCACAACTCTATGAAATGAAAATGTGAAACACTTGAAATTTAAACTTATGCAGGGTCTCTTCAACATACAACCTAATGCCAATTTAGCTGAAATGCAACAAAGCTTATTATTTTTAAGCTTCAGAAACCAGTCAAGACAAGGCATTCAAAGGCCGTAATTCTTGTAAATAATTCCATGGAATGCTGGAAACTAAATTCACACAGGATCTCGTCAATCTGAAGCAATAATGTTAAATTTGGCTTAAAAGCAACAAAGTTTGGTAAAAATATCTTATGGAAGCCTAAGTCAGGCAGACAAGCAATGAAGAGACTTTAACTATTTTCAACGTGACAAACCCACATGGGCACATGCAGGTCTAAAAGACACTGTTCATACCAAATTGCATCAGAATATGTTGAATGGTCCTTAAGCAATTCTGGCTACAAGCCACATCTCGTGTGAATAAGTGAAGTTAATTGCCAAAGGCCCTAGCACTACTCAAAACCCTCAAAAAGCACAACTAGGTCTATGAGACAATGTACAACAACGACACTAAAATATATCAAATAATTTGTGAGCTACACTGGTTACAAGGATCAACTGCAATGGAGACATCATATCAATAGAAAAAGGGTAATAACTCAAAACTGGACCTTACAAGACAAAAATCTACATGTCATAGGCAATTTACCTACAATAAAACACCATATTAGTGTAAGGGTTGCATAACTATGCTGGTTGCAAAAAGTGTGCATGGACTGAGAGAGAGAGAGAGAGAGAGAGAGAGCGAGAGAAAGAGAGAGACAGATAGACAGACAGACACAGTATTGTAGGATTTCCATATCATGATGCGGGACCCAAATTACATTATTGAGATTCCATTAATGTAATTATGTAAATTAAATCCAAACATTGCACAATAAACTCCAGTTCCTATTAGACTGCATGTCTTCTTTCAGTTATATTTTTTTAAAAAGTCAACTCTGCATCACAACCCCAGAACAAGCCATAATAATATAAGTATATGCAACCGTAAAGGTCTTTATTATTGTTTAAACAGGATGAAAGTTCAGATTTGTATTTTCAGTTTAAAACTGCTGTATGCAGTTTTCAAATCAGAAATTTTTGTTTCTTTCAACTTTTTAAATATTTGTTTCTTGCAACTGTTGAAATACTTAACTTAAATTGTGAAAGCCTCTCAGTGGTTTTCTACCACAAAGGTGGTTTTCATATTATGATAAGGGAGACAACTTTTGCACATTTCCAAAATTTAACACTAAAATTACATTTTTTAAACTTTGAAATGAAATAATAAAAATCTTTTAATATAACACAGAAATTTATTTAATATATTTCTTAACAAAGCAGAGGTTAAGTATTTAAAGAGATCTGGATACAACTAATACAAAACTTTATCACATGTGATGTTATAATGCATAATAAAACATTAGCATAATATGAAAAAAATCAATGACTTCCTTTATTTGTTAAACTTGTAATACTATGCCTGTGAAAGCAAGTATTGGTATTTAATCTAACAATAACATGGGTACCTATCAGCTGGTCTGTTAACTCTGATGCAAATAAATATCATTATCTGCAGATATTTTTTATTTGAAAGTTTAAAGTTTCAAAACATTTCTATGAGAATACAACTATAAATTTAACATCACAATGCCCATCATCAACTAAGTATAATGTTCTTAGTTCCAGTGAATATTCTTTGCATATTTTTCATGTACATCAGCTGATGATATTCTATAATCGATCAGAAAGGAAGAGGTGGAGCCAAGATTTTCTGTCCTAATCAGCCTCTGTGTTGATCATTCTCTTGAGACAAATATATGTATCCTTAGAATATTTCCATGGTTTCTGCTCATAATCTGTCCTTGACCAGAGGTCAGGCAGTCATGGTTGGGTCATTAATCCACAGAGGTGTTTTCCATGATAAACTTATCTTCCTTATCATGCTACTGACATATATGAATCTTTTTGAATATTTCCATGGCAAAATCTACTGTTTTTACTGTGACCTCGAAGGTCAAGGTTGAGGTCAGGACTCTAGAGAGATTTCCTTCTTTCTATCCTCCTCTTCCGAGTCATTCTCTGATGATGGAGATGATTCTGAGGATTTGTGGTAGTGCTGTGCTCCTTGGAGAGTATCAAAGGTTAAGGCAGGACCACTCACAATTTGGCCATCAGAAGTGACATCTGGAAGTATCAAGTTTATATACTACTTCTGGGACAAATACAAATCAATACAATTTAAAGAATTTTTTTTATTCCAAGCATTTCCTGATATTATTTGTATATTATATGAGGCTTAACTACTGTAATAAATGACAATTGAGATCATATTTAAAAAAATGCTTAAGTTTTACTGGATTTTTTCACAGGCCATGAATAGCAGTGCCAGTTCAACATACGTCTGGAATATTAAAATAAACACTGACATCATACCAAATGTAAAACTTATCACTCGTAAATGCCAAATATTCTCTTGAAATATTTAAATAAATTGTATGATATAATAACAAATTGAAAAGTTCATTTAATTCATAATTTATTTAAAGGAAAAGAAACAACAATAATTTTTAACACTGAATGTAACAACAACAATGAATCCAATTACTATCATTGCTTTTTTTATCTAGATTTGGCTTAATTTCATATCACAAATTATTACTGGTATATAACAAGTCTTTTCCCCCTCTTGCTCCCTCTGATAAAAAAGCCCCAAAATCTTTTAACATTTGTTACTTACAAGTTCCTGGTGTTAAAATTATTGTTTGACCTGGTGCAGAAGCAGATATATTCTCTTTTGAGTCTATAGAAGATGTACTAGACTGGCTGATTGGGTTTTGGTGGTTGAATGGCCAGAAGCGTTGTGGTTGTCTCGTTGGTTTTGCCTTTTTAGCTTTGGCTTGATCTGGGTTGCTTGCATCTAGCATGGGTTGAAGAATTCTTCGTCTTGCATTTATAAACCTAAAATAAGGAGATGCATATGATTAAATAATTTCTGAAAAAACATTTGGCAAGTTTGAAAAATGATTATGTTGATTCTTAATGTAGCAGGAGAACTTTCAACTATTCCATTGATTTAATGTTTTCAGTGTAAAAGCTCATTTAAAAGGGCAAATGTCACTTTATTTACTCCCAAACTGTCTACTCCCTACTTGTCTAATCTCAGCCAGTCTACTCCACTTCAATAACAGGCTCAGGCCGAACAATTCCCTTGAAGGATTGCAACAACAAAAATGCTGCAAGCAAGGTAACAGCTGTCAGTTACAAACAAGTGCTCACACAACACCTGACAAGCAAATGCTGTAATGGAAAAATGAAATGAATGGCAGCCTATGTTTGAGGCATGGGCCTATTGGATGAACAAAGAGAGAGAGAGAGAGAGAGAGAGATGCATGCTTAGCTGAAATGACAAGTCATATGAATTTAAAAGTTGTTTATTTGGAAACAGAGGCAAAAAATGGTGCTGTTTTAATATGTAACTGTATTGTTAAAGATGCAATTTTTAAATACATGTAATAATTAAGCATGGAAAACAATGAAGTCAAACTTTCGAACAATAGGCATGATATGAAATAAAAAAAAATGTTCTGCAATTTTAAAAAAATCAAATGGTGTAGTTATCTTTTAAAGAAATAACAGTACAGTAGACAAACTGGGAGTAAACAACTTGACACAGTTGAGGGGCCCTGGGTGGTCGAGTGGTCTAAAGTGCTTGCCTTTACTGATCACTGCCATCTCACCAGTCTTCATAGGATTGAGTCTTGGACTGGCTTATGTGGCTATTTGAAAAATTTGCCAATAGCTTCCTGTGGGTCAGCAGTTCTTTTGGGGTTTTCCCCTGAGTTCTTTGTCCACAAGTTATACTGGCTGCAATGTATAGCCTATCATGAAATGAAAAATGGCATAAAGCCAACAGCAACAACAACTTTACTCAGTGGACAAATTGGGAGTAAACAAATTGACACAGCTAGATGATTACATCACCCTCATGTGTGCACTGAATGGTCATGCAAGATTACAAGGGCTCATACGACAGATTATAATTATTGGTCTATTATGAGCCTCCTTGACACGTCATACATTCATGAATCAGTGACAGGCTTAATATTTGTATCCATCTCCATATATCCACTTCTCTGTTGGCACTTTATTGTTAGATAATAGTACTTGCACTTAAAGGCTGAAAGAACAAAATTGCTGAATGGTTTTCTATTAAATTTTTATCAATTTGCATTATTTAAAACATTTATTGCATTTATATGAATATTTTACTAAAGAACCAAAGATTCAGCACAATTATCAAATCTTCACCATAATAATAGTTTCTGACACAAGTTAAAATTTATTATGTTGTTATAATACTATTAGATCACAACAACTGTTTTAGATTACAAATCATAGTTGGATTAAACACAAGAGTCCATTGAAGGATTCGATCCTCTTCTGACTGAAAAGAATTTGCAGGAATTCGTGATAAGTTTGCTTCTTTCCTGCTTTTATTACTTTAAACTGCCAAGTACTGAAACCATGTTTGAGTTAACTTGTGTACAAGACAAACAGTGTTTCCTTTTACCCTCATTTGTGTGTCCGAGACCTCCACATTTTTAATTTGACCCCTAGGCCTTGACATTACATTAAATGATGACTATAGTGGCAGCCATTTTGTGAGGTCTGATCATTTTAGCAAAAATTTCATTTCAATGCAACTATATGTTCAAATGGAGATACTATAACAAAGTTTTAATGAAGGATGTTGTAGCCATTTTGTGAGGTCTGATCAGCATCATTTTCATTTTTCTGATAAACTACATAAAAAATGTTTAATGAAAATCTCATGTTTATAAGACTATTTATTCACAAGGAGTAGCAATCACAAGCTTCTCAAGATGGTCTTTACTGGGACCATTATAGAGGCAATATTGGCACCACTTTCGTACACAACTTGGGTTGGGTATCATCAGCTCACTTCACATTCAATACATACAGCAATATGCAACTTCCAATACATGGTATGTATTGGCAATACATATTTAGTGCTATTTAGGAAAGTTTACTTGTAAACTTGCATTGTTTCTCTAGCTTTGTCAAATTATGCTGATATTTTCCAAAATGATATGAGAATGCTTTCTGCATCATTAGTTTTTCAGACAGAATTGAAACTCATTTTAAGGCTACACAATTTACTTTATGTAGTTTCTGATTGATTCATACAGAAATGACTTTATTAAAATTAATTTCTTCCATTTATTGATCACAACTTTTATGACAAGGATTTGTTGGAATTTTAAAATTTCTATCTGAACTGGCATGTAGCATTGATCTATACTAGTCAAATACAGATGACCAATTACATATAGTAATAAGCCTTGTAACTGAACATCTGATAAAGCAGACTAGCAATAATTATTTCAAAATGGCTACTTGGCAGCCATGCGGGAAGTCAAATTAGCACCAATTTTATTCATGACCAACTGGATATCATACTAAATATTTTAATGGCAACCCCATGTCGATATCACTATCTATTCAGTAGGAATAATGACACAATTTTCAAGACGGCAACCATGGCAGCCATGCTGGATATCAGACTGACACCATTTCATTCAGCAACAACAAATATCATAAGAAATCTTTTTTTTTAAAAATCGTCTCAATACAACCATTGTTATGACTCTATAGTCTTTCAGTAACATAAAAAAAAATAAAAGCCAACAAATCTGGTAAAATAAAATTCAACAAATAATTTATTTCCCTTGAATACAAAGTGAAAACTTGAAAGGAATTTACATTATTGTGAATTCAATTCCAAATAGTCCTAAATGTTCTATTACAAGAACAAATATATGCTGAATGAATTTCAGTGGTGTTCTGCTTGAATTCCACTCCTGAATGTGTTGATGTACCAATAGCCTTGAATAGCATTCATATGCTAAGAGTCTTGCTGTATCACCATAATATAATCCAAAATGTCCTTGACTGCATTCACAATAATTCCAAAATAGTGATTTAGTCACTATCTGAACTATCTATACTAGCCAAATACAGATGACCAATTACATATAGTAATAAGCCTTGTAACTGAACATCTGATAAAGCAGTTATCACTAAGCACCTAATAATTCCAAAACCAAGCAAACATGTTTACCCAACATGAAATATTTTGACAGGTATGTCTGGAAATAATAGGTACGTCTCTCTAGCAATTAAACTCTGGAAATCTAGCACCCAAAGATGGTGTTTATCATCTATTGTTGATATGATTATCACACAATACATAATGATTACTGTTTTGCAAATAATTAAATGAATAAAAAATAAGTATCTATAAATCATTCTAGTACATAATGACTGATAGGTAAATTGTAAGCAACGATGTGAGCTCTTGCAATGGAAATAAATGAGCTTCAGCTCGGTTTATTTTAAATTACCAGCACTATTCTGCCAACTGTTTGTTGAAATTTTGAGTAATTTATTCAAAACTTGGAGCTCTTGCTTTGCTGACTAATATGCCATATTTCTGATCTGTTCCATAATGCTGTGTTTTAATTCCATCACTACTTGTTCAAACTGAAGTATTTTTATCAAATGAATACCCTTACTTTTTAATTTCCTTTTTTAGGTTCTTATTTATTCAAATTATCTTAACCCTTTTGAGTGATATTTTTTCTTGTAGCAGAAGATCCCTTAGTACTGAATTGTTTGAGAAAAAAAATGAAAACTGCATCCTACTTTTAAATTGTCTATATTTTAATTAGGACTGGTTTTCTGCCATTTCTACATTTAATTTCAGAATAGTGCAGCGTAGGGTGTTGACTGGCATACAATGTTTTTGTCCGACCTGCATATGTATCAAACTTGCAATGAACACCATTTTCAGGCTCAAAATAACAGACTGTTATTTCCAGTAACACTTTCCCAATATTCTGATATACTTCAAAATCATGTTTGTCATTGCTATCACCTGCCAGTATTTGCCAAGTGAAATCGTCATCTGAAGATGAGCCATTTTTCGTTTTTCAGGTAGCCCATATTTTAAACAAGCATCTTCCTTGATGAATCTGAGGTTAAAACTACAACAGCATGCTTGTTCTAGGGCCGAATGTGCCAATCAAATCTAGTTTAATAACCTTTTATGTCAAGCAGACATACTCAGTTTGAACAAACAGCTGCATACCTGAGAAAAAAAAGACATGCTGCAGCAAGTGATATGAGGCTGCTACTGGAGGTGGATCTTATGTCATGAGAGACTTTAAATATTCTATACTGTGTAGTGTACATGTTTATATGCATGACTTTAAAATAATTTCAAGGAGTTCTCATGCATCACTGCTCTGCCAGTGAGCAAATTTGTATAATTTCTGCGAGGCTGACATGCCTCTGGCAGCATATCTGAATACACAATCTGGAAAAGTAGCAATAACAAGATTTCCAATACAAACACCAAAGTGATCACTGTGATTGTCAGGTACTCAACATTTTCATTTCATACCAATTAGACATGATGAGAAATCTTTTAGTGAAATCCTGTGTCTGCATTGACCATCTGTTTGGGAAAAGTGGCAACAAAAAATATTTTCAAGAAGGACTCTAGGCCAGATTGTCACCATTTTTGTTTAGTGCCAATCAGACATCACAAGATGTCTTTTAGTGAAAACCATTTTTTGATATAATTATCTGGTCATGAGGAGTAGTGATTACAAAATTTCTAAGGGGCTCCATTTTCATTTAGGACCAACTACGTCTAGGTATGAATGTGTGTGTTTCAGTTTCACACCAATACTCCCAACAGTGTATAAAGCATAACAGTAACACACTGGCACTAATAGGCAGCTGACAGACAACAAGCCATCTTACAAGCTTATCTGGTCTTTGACCAGTTCAGGTAAAAACTAAACTGGATCCCAATTTACCAATTATTGACCTGCAGCAGTGTTAGGTTTGTTTGAGCTGCTATTTGTCTCTTTTCATCTTCTGTAGGATAGGGATGCTGAAAATAGATGATTATAATAAGATTATCAAATTATTGAGAACACTAATGGGTTGGAAGGTTCAGGTAATACTAGGATAAATGGGATGAACATAACATGCAAAATATTAATAATGTTATTCCTTTTTTATGAGTAGATAAATAAAAGCGATCTTAATTATAAATGTTTCATTTTTTTCTTTTTACTTCTTAAAAGAGACTTGATAAAAAAATTAAAACATTTTGAAAAAATATTCAATTAATCACTATTGATGAACATTTTCCATTGAAATTGTTTGTAGTACTACATAAAAGTTAGTCTGAGTTTCCTCTGACCCATGCAACCCCATTTTTGACATTTGAACATTTTTTATGTTAGGGTGTAGGGTCAGAGTCCATTCCTTATTGAAAAGTTGGAATTTGCCGATACCGTTTGGTGTCAGCACGGGGTAGCCGCTTACTAGCTGGCCCAGCAAACTTGAACGACCTTTCACCGAAATATACCTGCATGAAATTGATAGGACTATAATTTATTTTCTCAAAAATCATGAGCATAGCATTCGTCATGTCTTAAATCCACTGACAGATGAGACGAAGGTATGACATTGCTGAAATTTGACCTGGATCTGGCCATTTGCATCCCAAGTCACATGACTACACAAATCTTGCAATCTACATGTCAATGGCATCAGTGGTCATACAGTCATGTGATATCGACAATAAACAAATTTCCAAAGTTGTTGTACATAGAATTTGGACATATTATATTGAAGTCACTTAATGTTTGCAAATAAATATAATGCACACTTAATTCTCAACATATTTATTCTGAGAACAATGACCAGAAACATGCTGGTATCACAGCAGGGTGGAGAAAACCATTTTCAAGAAGTACTGATCACATGCCCGCGATGTTTATGTTGGTGTCAATGACTAACACATTGACATGTGCTCTCTGCATATTGAATCATGGTTTTCTTAAAATTGCTGCAAAATTTACAGATTTTCGGTAATTGTTTTCATAATAAATATTCTGAGAAGTTTATGTTTCTTTCATTTTTCTATAAAAGTTACGTTACTTTCATTTATATGTTTGATTTGTTTTCCTACAGCAACACTAGAAATGGTGAATTGTTGATATTACGTGACTGTATGATCTCTGATGTCATTGATATGTAGGTTGCGAGAGTTGTGTAGTCTGTTATGATCGCAATTTCTGAGAAAATAAATAATTTTCCTATCGATTTCATGCAGGTATATTTTTGACGAAAGGTCATTCAAGTTTGCTAGGCCGGCAAGTAAGTGGCTACCCCATGCTGACACCAAATGGTGTTGGTGAATTCCAACTTTTTGATAGGGACCCTACACCCCAACATAAATGTCCAAATATCAAAAATGTGGTGGCAAGGGTCAGAGGAAACTCAAGCTACATAAAAGTCAGCAAACCTTTTCAAGGGAGGTAACCATACTAAATTATTTTCTCTCAGGATTAGAATTTGAGTTATCCCTTCAGATGCTTTGCCTGATTTTTCATGGTCAAATGAGCTAGCATAACTAAATACAGAAAGTGCCTTATTATGCAAAACAAACTAAGATTAATAACAAACAGTAGATAACATGCCAAGCTCAAAATTACTGACAGGAGGTAGAAATATTAGATAAAGTTACCTGATGAAATTTTCTCATTTGTACTTTGAATTAAACTTCATTTCACAAACAAATCAGGCTTTATAAAGTTCAGTCTGCACATTACATTAAATGATAGTATCTAAATGTTCCTGTCTGTAACTGAATTAACAACAGATGAATGTGTAACTGACATAAACAGTATAAAAACAATTCCAAGAAATTATGAGTTCTGCATGCTCTCCTGTCTTCATTTTAAAATATAGTGACCTTATCTAAGTGTCAGAAGGTGGGAAGTAATTTTCATGGATATTAAAAGGCAGGGCTTCTTACAGTCCAAGTATGATAGCTATCCCCCCCAGGATTTGGACTCGAGATCATAATGGAAAACGTTTATTAACCTCTAACCATTGCTGGATATGACAAACAAATGACTGACATATGTATATACTTCCAGGAGATAGCTTCCCCAACAGGCATTAAAACTGAAGTCTATATTAAAGGTGTTTCAATGGCTGAATTTCTGAAGCACTCAGTGGCCAAATGGTCAAAGGTGCTCACCTTTACAGGTCAATAAAAGCATCTCACTTCAATCCATGTTAGTTAGAACCTCAGCTTGACCAATGTGGATATGTAAGAAAGCTTGCCAGTAGCTTACCACAAATTAATTGTTCTTTATAGGTTCTTCCACCATCAAAATAGTGACCACTATGTATAGCCTAACACATGCTGAAAAATGGCATTAAATCTCACAAAAGCAGGATTTAAATTTTATCCAGTGAGATTACTGGACACTAGACTGTATGAATCCAAACTAAGGGGTCTTTGTATACCCAAAAAAGTTTTGCAAGCAGTACTAATCCAACACTTTATAAGAAAGACCCCAGATAGCCATCTAGTTAATTCACTGCAAACTCCTTTTTTACTACCCCAGGCAGTCACTTCGGTATACCATACAATCTGAGAAAATAATTTGCCTGATAACAATGCAGGTCTGCATATACAGTAACCACCTCTGCATGTATACATGAACGAATAAATTAATTTCCGTATGTACAGTGCAGTATTTTCTGTTCAGTTTATATGAAGTACAGGCATCAAGCACATTCCTGAGCCAATGTGCAAGCCATCCAAAGTTCTGTAATCTTGAACTAAAGCTACCAATGTGCCAGAAACCAAAATGGATGGATGGATGGAAAGAAGGACAACATCATATCAAGATATACTCAGATTATTGGTAGGCACATCAAAATATACAGAAAATAAATTAAAAGTATAAACATGTATTCTTTTGCAAACTAACCACAATGTGCTGAAAGAGCCAGGATTTCATGATTTGAGTGGCCTGTTTTGGAAGTACCCCACGCTTGTTTTTCCTCTTCTCTGAGGTATCATCATCATCAGAGTCAAAGTTCTGCGCTGAAGCCAAGGCACCCAGTGAGGTTACCACTAAAATTAAGGTGGAATAAATATAAAAAAACGTGAAAAGTAAGTCTAGGAATGTAAATTGACCCAATGCTAGAATAATGATAACCAAATCTATTACATTTTTTATATTGCTAAGTGCTTTTCTTTTGATCATAATATCATGCACAACAACAATTTTCTTAATGACAAAAATTTAGCAAACAACAAATGTGCTCATGGAATAAGAGCGCTCCACCAAAAGGCTTTAAAGCTGACCTTAACACCAAAATGTAACCAGACTGATATACAGGTCTCAGAAACGCTTAATCATGTGTGTTTGGATGCCAATTTTTTTATCTGGAACGCAGAAAATCACTTAGGCGGGAGTCCTCCATACACATATAATAAGTATGTGGCAAAATTCAAAGACATGCCAGTCTTGCTTCAGCCACCTACTTAGTGGGAAAATGTGTTGATCAATTAGCTGTGCTGATATTTACAATGACAGAATTCAGTGGCTGAATGAGCCCCTGATGTAAATGTTGCCATCTTAAGAGTATATCAAAAGAGCATGATGCAATTGTTGGATGGCAAGTTCAAAGACTTTGACTGGTGGCTGGGTTGGGAAAATCTTTTGATATTTATAATGACAGAAGTCAGTGGCTGAAAGACCACCTTATCTATTAAAAGAGTACATCAAAAGAACATGATGCAATAGCTGGGCAGCAAGTTCAATGGCTTTGGGTGGGAATATGTACTGATATTTACAGTGATTGAAGTCATTGGCAGGAAGACCCAGAGATGTACATGTGATCATTTATAAGAGTACATCAAATAAACAACTTTGGCTTTCATTATTGTGTTCATTTCTGAGTGTAGCGCAATAAGCAATGCACGTAACCTTGGAATCAAGACATATTGCAAATTTGGATAAGTATTTTGGGGTTAAACGGCAAACTGACAAAGATTGCAATGAGATTCAGAAAAGTGCTAAAGGTGCTAGAACTGATAGCTTGGATGGGACAGTAGCCAAGACTAAGAAAGTGTGTGATGCCTTGCTTAGTGCTTGGAATAAGACCTTCCTTGGATTGACAAAATTCAATCTCATTATGATGGACAAACAAGAGCTATGTCAGTGTTATAAAGAATGTAGATATTAAAGTCAATGGGAACCAATAGTTCTTCTAATTTGTATAGTTTTCAGGGAGGGAACTTCAACTTTTGCTGGTGGGACTCCTATTTTTATCAAAATGGGAGTCCTGGACTGCTAGTTTTAAAATGTAAGTGAGACCTCTGAGATATATAAATAAAGGTAACACCAGATGCATAAACAAGGGTCACTAAATAAATACATAAGGGTTAAACTCATCAACAACAGTCCCACAAGATGTATAGACAAAGGTAAAACTAGATGAATAGGCAAAGGTAAAACTACATGTATAGACAAGAGTCTCACTGCATATATTGACAAGAATCACAGACTAGGGTCACGTTCAATGTGAAGACATAAGTTAAACTAAATGTACAGACCATGGTCCCACTAGATGTATAGACGACAAAATTTTCAAACCAGCCACTGAGGTGACAATAACGGATGCAAGATCAGCACCATTTTTGTTTAGGCCCAACTAGACACCATTATAAAATTTAATATCAACATGACTATACAATCTGAAAGAGTAGAGATAACAAAATTTTCAAGATGGCTGTCAAGGATGTAAGATTGGCATCATTTTCATTTTAAACTAGATATAATTGGGAGTGGTTGTTAAACAAGTCTATGTTCATATGACCCTCCATTCATGAGAAATAACAATGACAAGATTTCAAGATGGCTGTCATAGTGGCCATATTGAATGTCAGATCAATAGTGTTTTTCAAGATCGCTGCAATGTGACCTTACTGGATGTAAGAACAGCACCATTTTAATCTAGGATCAAGAAAAGACTTTTGAATTTTTTAAAATGTTAATAGGTGTATCCATTCAGATAGAGTAGCAATAATATGATTTCTGGGATGACCACTATGTTGCCATGTTGGAAGACAGATAAGCACCGTATTTCATTTAGAACCAGCTACACAATGCTGATAGAGTGGTTAAGTGAAAACCGCAAGGTGACACATCCATATATTCTGAAAAAGTAGCCAGATAAAGATTTTCATGCATCCATTTTGGATCAGCAACATATTAATGTAGGAACAAATATATATTACAAACAAGAAATGCTTGTTAAAAGGTCAGTATGGTCATCTTTTGAGAAGAAGCTGTAACAAGATTTTTCAAATTCAGTTCAGTGTAATTGTCACTTAGGATAAACTACACAGACAAGGTTCACACTAGATGACAGACAAAGGTCACATTAGATGACAGACAAGGGTCACACTAGATGACAGACAAAGGTCACACTAGATGACAGACAAAGGTCACACTAGATGACAGACATAGGTCATACTAGATGACAGACAAGGGTCACACTAGGTTACAAAGGTCACACTAGATGACAGACAAAGGTCACACTAGATGACAGACAAAGGTCATACCTACATAATCTGAGAAGTGTTTTTATCAAAATCTCATGTCAAAATAACCATCCCTTCAAGAAAAACAGTGATGTAAAGATTTTGGATTTTCAGATCAGCACCATTTTCATTTAGTAGCAACTATACATCATATTATATCCTTTAATGAATACCCTATGCCACTACTACTATCTGTTAAGAAGTAGTGATGACATTTTCCAGATAGTAACCATACTAGATATATGACTGGCACCCATTTTAAAAGCTATACATCGCAAGAAGTCTCCTCATGAAAGGCCCAAGTCTCTATGCCATCCATTCAGGAGAAGCAGTAAGAACAAGATTTTCATGATAGTTGCCATAGCAACTATGCTGGGGGACAAATAAGCACCACTGAAGTTATTTACATGTTAATGTTGTTAACCTGTAGACACAACGAAAAACATATGTTAAACTGAATACCTGAATGAACAATGATAACCCTATATCAATGTCTTTTCAATTTTCATCAAAGTTATACATAATTATGTTGTGTCAAATATTCTGATGTTCTTGGTGTTCTAAGACTTATAATTTCCCCACAACTAAAGTCATTACACATGCAATATTACCTCAAGGCATATTATGTAAGCAAGAGCAAAAAAGCATAATTAGCTCATTTTCACGCAAAAAATCAATATTAATGTAACATTTTTTCAGAACATCATACATAATGATATAAAGAAAAATAAATTGCATTAGTTTTCATATTTTAAGAAGGGTTAGAATTTTAAAGAAAAAGAATTTCCCCAAGTTTCCTAGCTTGTTATACTGTCTATTTAAAAAAAGACATTGTATATCTTAGGTATTGTTCAAAGAACATTTAATTCCCTTTATTTTGGTGTATGACTGATGGGTGTAATATGGGTTATAGAGTATACAGCTTGACCTTACTCCAGTATGTGTGTGCGTGTGATTTGGATTTTTAATGTAAATTTCAGTCATATCGCTACGATGTCTGCAATGCAACAGATTTTAGTGATGTCTAGCACTGGGGCATCATGCCACAGACATGCAGCATGATGTCCCACCCAGTTCCATTATCCTGACACCAGGCCAACCAGTCCTAACACTAACCTCTTAATGCTGAGCACCAAGCAAGGCAGCTGTTAGCCCCATTTCTGCAAGTCTTTGGTATGACTCAGAAGGGGATTGAACCCACGACCTCCTGCATCTGAGGCGGATGCAGTAACCACTAGGCCACTGGGGCAGTCTGACCTTACTTCAGATGTGCATCTTTAAAAAAACTGCTACATCCACTTGGTCATTTTCACCTCCTGGACTTTAGAGGTAACTTGTAATAAAAAGAGCAGATAACTTTTTTTTACATTATATATTACATTATATACATTTGGTAATTCATCCACTGAACTTTCAGAAGCTGACATTGTCAAGTTTGGCAAATTTCATTTTCCCTATTTTAATAGGTGATAAAGGAAGTGTACTTTAGACTAATTCAGGCTGACTTTTATTTTGCACGAGGGAGCAGTCATTTTAGTCAGCAATGTGCTTAGATCATGTACAATTTACATAAGTACAATATCCAAACAAATTTCAGCCATATTACATCAAAATAGCATAGAGGTATGCCAACATTCTCTCCACTGTGCATGTTTCAAATGCAAACAACTTCACCTTACATACGTCACTCTCTCAAAAGTACCTAATAACTGGTGAGTGTCCCCATAATGGTAAATACTCCTGACAACTCTGATCATTGACTCTGGGTGGGGTGAATATTTATCCTTTTGAGACAGGGGCCACAAAGGCATAATATAATTTTACCGTTGCTTACTTGTATTATTATTAAGTGTGGTAGATGCTGAGGCAGGCACTCCAATTTGGGATAACGGAGTACTTCCGTGAATCATTGGAGCACTGGGAATATGAGCAGGCATTGGTGCTGTCTGGATCTGAAATGAGGCTTAAGTCATAAGTAAAACTCAGAAATAGGTGCTGGTGCATTATGCAAAAATAAAATTTCTACAATGGAAAGGAAGTATTTTTTAAACTTAAAAAATGAGGATCCCTGGTCAAGAAAATTTGAGAAAGATAAAGCATGTCATTTTAAAGAAGTCTGACCTTGATCATAAAATCCACCATCCAAGTTTAAGAAAACATTTACTAAAAGCACAGCTTGAAAGTCTGAAAACTCATGAATCTCCAATATATATAAAATATGAAAAATCTGTGGAAACCTAAGATTAGATAAACAGGAATGATTCTGCATGTTCTGGAGAAGAAAAAAAGAACACAAGAAATCTGCACATTTTGTCTTCAGACATTTATTTAATAATAAGACAGAGCTCTGTATAAGAAATGAACATAAAAAAGAGTCCCTTGAAGGGACTGGTGCTCAACTGTGTTAAAACAATTGCCAGGATATCAAGATAAGACCATTTTTACCTTTTAACTGCTGAATATTGAAACCACCACCAAGTGTTTTCAAATTAGCTGCTGTGGAAGCGATATTGGATGTCAGATTGACACCATTTTCATTCAGGACAAAGTTGATATCATCTGAAGTCTTTTGGTGAAAACCACAGGTCATAATGATCATCCATTCAGGATGTAGTAATAAGAGTGTTTTTGCAAGAAAGCTATTGTGGCAGCGATGACTGGAACAGTTTTTACTTAGGATCAACTAGGTATCATACACAGTCTATTGGTGAAAACCCCATGTTCATATACCACCCAGTTGGAAGGAGTAGAGATAACATTAATTTCAAGATTGCCATGATGGTGGTCATGCTGAGGGTTGGTCATGGTCATTTAGGATCAACCAGACATCATAAGAACTCTTCTGATGGGAACCCTACGTCAAAATGACTTTCCAATGAAAAGCAGTAGTGAAAAGATAATTTTTAAGATGGCCAAATACTGGATATCATATAAACACCATTTTAATTTAGGCTCAAGAAAGCATTATAATAAGTCTTTTAGTGAAAAGTCTGCTAATATGACCATTCACTTGAAGAGCAGTGACAATATTTTCAGGGTGACCATTAAAGGCAGCCATATTAGACCTCAGATCAGTACTGTTTTCACTGAGAACAACTAGACATCATAAAACGTCTTTTGGTGAAAACTCCATGTCAATATTACTTTCCATTCAGGAGGAGCAGTGATAACATGATGTCAAGATGGCTAATGTGGCACACATATAGATGTCATATCAGCACAATTTTCATTTATGACAAACTAGACAAAACAGGAACTCTTAGTTCATGCCACCATCCAATGTAGGAAGAGTTTTGACAACATAATTTTCATGGTGGCCATGCTGGTCTGTATATTGGCACCACTTCCATTAAGGACCAAATAGACATCATACAAAGTTTTTCAGTGAAACCCAATGTTGATATAACCATCCATGTAGAAAAAGTAGCGAAAATATTTTCAAGATGGCTGCAATGGTGCCCATAATGGACATCAGATAGGCACCATTTTCATTAAAGACCAACCAGATATCATAAGAAGTTTTCTAGTGAAAATCCCATGATGATATGACCACAAATTCAAGAAGAGATGCAATGACATATTTTCAAAATAGTCGCTGTAGTGGCTATATTAGACATTCAGGCAACACCAATTCATTTAGGACCAAATAAATCATAGGATGAATGTGTAAAGTTCAAATAACCAAGGAAGCGTAGCAATAACAAGGTGGTGCTGACAGATGGATGGACTATTGATACCATGCCATCCGGTAAGTTCTTCTATGACAGATGGCTGGACTATTGACATCATCCCATTCGGTAAGTTTTTCTGTTCTATGACAGATGGATGGACTATTGACACCATCCCATCTGGTAAGTTCTCCTGATCTATGACAGATGGATGGACTTTTTACACCATCCCATCTGGTAAGTTCTCCTGGTCTATGACAGATGGATGGACTATTGACACCATCCCATCCGGTAAGTTTTTCTGGTCTATGACAGATGGATGGACTATTGACACCATCCCATCTGGTAAGTTGTCCTGGTCTATGACAGATGGATGGACTTTTTACACCATCCCATCCATTAAGTTCTTCTGGTCTATGACAGATAGACGGTCTTTTTACACCATCCCATCCAGTAAGTTCTTCTGGTCTATGACAGATTGATGGACTTTTTACACCATCCCATCCAGTAAGTTCTTCTGGTCTATGACCAGTAGAGCTAAAATAAACACTTTTGCTACAAGACTGATTCTTTATCATAAAGATGCTAATCATGTCTTTTTTAATATTTCAAATGGCTAGTTCAGGGTGTATTTGATAATATGGCTGTTTGAGTGAGGGTTCTCATAATGACCAAGTACAATCATGTTAAACATGGAAGGAACATCTGGAACTTAAACTGATAGCTAAGCTTATATTGACAGAACACTTCACTACACAAGACAGAATGTGTTTAACATAGAAGCAAGACAATGACAACTTTGAACTCAATGCTCAAATCAAATTATTCTCTATAATTTGTATTAAATATTTTTGTAATTTTATTTGAAATACATCTCACATCTTATATAAAGCTCTGAAAACTTAATACACCTGGCATCAAAATCTGTTATTATGAAGCCTGCTAGAAGTTCCACATGCTCTGGACTAGAACAGGGTACACAGTCTGGGCTGCATGACTAGTTTTTGCACACTTGTTTATTTTCTGATTAATTTCTTACTTGGCACATTATTGTCCAGCATGCTTTATACAGTACTGAAGAGGACATTTCAATATGAGAGTATTTTTTCTTATTTTAAATTGAACTTTCACTGCATAAATAGATACCAATGAAACAGAAACACATAATTACACTGAGCTACTACAACAAAGATGCTACTCCATTTGGTAACTATCAGTGCCATGCATATTTTGATATACACAATTTTGTCCCATTTCAATTGCTTATTCATTATATTTGAAAAAATATGTAAATAAATATAAAAAAAATAAAAAAAGACTTTTTTTCCTGTTTAAATGTACTTATGATGAATTCAAGTTTTTCAAACAAATTCAAGGACTTTTGAACTAAAAAATGCCCCTATTTTAAAATACAAACTGTGGTAATTGGAAATTTTAGTAATAATGACTGCAAGTGAAATTAATGTAATGAAAATTAAAAAGCTAGAACATGTTATTTAGCATTTATTCTGGATTCATCACTTACTACCTTCTGTACAGTTACCAAAATCACCTGAGACACAACTAATCAGGAGATGAGATGGACTAGTCAGAGTCTCTATGTATTATAATAATGTTTTTTTTTTAATTTTCAAAAATAACTAATAATACATTTCAAATACAAAAGTACATCTCAAGTGGTCATTCTATTGCTACTTTACAACTTGTGACCATGTACATGTAGTCATTGAAACTTGAAATTTTTTCATGGGCAATTAAACTAGTGGGGTTTGGAGAGCATTCAGTCATAAAACAAAGCACATGCCCCATTTTTTAATTTGAACATGAACCAAGGACAGTTGTCCAACCTGGCATCTACAATAATTTGAGAATGCATGACATTTTTGAGTGATCAAACTCAAATGCACAGTACTACATGTTTTGACTAGATTTCCAAATCATAATGGAAAACATGTCTGCTTACAAGTAAACACTGCATAACCAGTCACATTATTTACATTGCTTCTGTATGCAAATGTTAAAGTGCCAAGTGGCCTCTGTCATATGCTCTCAAAGGATGTACTTATAGCTGTCAGTAGGATTTTGAAACTGGGAGTCCAGGAGCCCCAGCAAGCTGAACCTGGGGGGTCATTATATATATATAATGTTTCACACTACTTACTGTCCTACAGTTGAACCTCCACTTTCATGGGCATTTTTATTGACTTGGGACCATTAGACTTCTTCATTTTCCTGTTCAGCCTCACTTTCTTTGCTAGCTAAGAACACTCCTTGACAGTGTCATCACAACACTTTCTTTCCATACAAGCTTAAAGGCTTTTTCTTCCCTATGACCATGTTCACAGTTTATTGAAGTTTAGATCACAAACACATGATAACTTATCATTAACTGATTTAAGCAGGACCATGTAATTCATTGTGCAAGCAAAGACGGCATATTCTTAGTCTTTTCAGATTCTGTTCACAGGATGAAAAGAATACTAAGCAGAGTGACTACACTTGGTTATCAGTGCTAGATAATTACTTGCCATGGCCATTTAAAGCTGACAGTGAGAAACATAAACAGGTGTTAGAACTGGTTTGTTTGTCTTACACTGCTTTAATTGATATAGCTGTGGTTTTGCCTACAAAGGGTTCTTTTTCCACTGAACTTGTAAAATAAGAAGAACCATGTCTCTGTGGGATGTGCACCCTTTCAATATGGCAGGTCCAGGACCGACAACTGGGGGTCCAAGATGCATTCACTAGAAGTTAAGCAGTGAATTTCTAACTTTTAAAACAATGTTTGTCCAACTTTTCATTTTATAATAAATGCAGTTGCCCAGGACAATTCTTGCTATAAGGCACTTGCTTGATCAGGACATTGGTCTAGGCTTCGATGTTGGGGAATTCAATTTGTACAGACCTGATAGTGCATGTAATCTGCCAGGCATATTCAGGGCATATTTAAATTAGCTTCAACTGGTGGCCCGCAA
Source organism: Sinohyriopsis cumingii (assembly GCA_028554795.2). Lineage (NCBI taxonomy): Eukaryota > Metazoa > Mollusca > Bivalvia > Unionida > Unionidae > Sinohyriopsis > Sinohyriopsis cumingii. The sequence goes on from CM068831.1 coordinate 65,666,564, forward strand.
GGTCTGATTTTGTTTGAGGAGAACAAACATTTCACCAAATGACAAGTACATTATTTTCAAAGAAAAGAGACATTTGTACCAATAACTCAGTATGTATTCTCACCTGTATTGGTTGTGCTACTAATCCCTGTGGTGTTTGTACCATTTGATATATAGTTCCTCCAGAAATGATTTGTCCTTGACTCACTGTTGCCATGGAAACTGTTGGCTGGTTGTATCCAGGTTGCATTATCACACCACTACCAGCACTGGATGGCACTGTAACCTGTTGACCTTGATCTTGTGATGAAGGTGGTTGGTCAAACATAGACTGATCAAAATCAGACTCTGTCCTTAAAAGGTTTTCACTTTGCAATTTGCTTTTCAAGCAATTGATATACCTTGTACAAAAATCCTTGCATAGCTCATTGACTTTCTCCAACTCCAGCAGATGAATCCTCAAAACCTGAATAGCTTTTACCATCTGAAACAAAGAAACATCTTTGGTAACATATTCAGAGGTCAGACATAGTGTTTGTTAAACTTCTATGACCCTACTGCTGTAGTGTTCTTAGTAGATATAATTATGCAGGTCCAATAATTATATGTACAAAAAGCCTAAAACTTTAAAGGATCTATTTGTTTTTATGCCATGAAAATCTAATCAGGTCATCCACATAAAACATAAAAAGGAGAATAAAACTTTCATTGACCTCAAATGGTTCTTGCCTAATTGTTTTAATAAGGTTTTCAAAAAAAGTCAAATGTTCAAAATGATCCTAAATCTTTAACAAATTAAAAAATTATCATAATTGCCTCAAAATCTAATTATGTTAAATACATATGAATTCAAGTACGACTATCAAATTTCCATTGTCAAAAATATGTACATTATGCTTAATCATGTTAGCAATTTTTTTTATTAGAAAAAAGTCCACTAACTTCAAACATTTAGAACTGTTATAATGGCCTGAAAATCCAATTAAGTCATCTGCTTAGGACCATGATAAGGTCTGTATAATTTCATGGCTTTAAACTGATTAGTTTTTGGGCTAATGTACTAAAATCAAATTAGAACAGACATATTAACGCAGATATTTCAACATTTAGTTGTATAGCAGGACAGTAACAAAACAATATTTTGGCAACAGCATTGTACTAAAGCAAACAACAAAAACGGCTGAAGATACTACTTGATGCCATTGCCAAAGCATGTCTCTCTAATCCTAAATGAAAATAAGGAAGAAAAAAAAAGGAAATGTTTTTCACAGAAGACGAAGGTCTGTCCTTGGTGGCCATAATAAAACTAAAGCATGCTGACTGATGGATGGACTGATAATTCATTTCCATTTCACATTCTTTGAAGGGGATTTCCCCAAAGACAAGATCTTTTCTTTGCAATTATATTGATAGTTTTAACTTAATGGTGTCAATTGGACAAAGGTATCTACCTAATTGTGTAAATTAACAGAGGTAACTACCTAATTACAAATTATTGAAAAATAAAAATCCTTACCTATGGTTCTATAAAGATATCACCAGCTTGACTTGGCAACTAAAAATCAGTTTTGGGCAAATAAAATTACGTTGTAATCCGATAACATGTATAACAGGAAAAAAGAACAAAAACATCAATTTGAAACTCCTTTACAACAGCTTTCTCATCCAGCTAGTAAGTCACGATTGGAATTGTTGCCCCCATAGATGCTCAGATTGATCCTTATTCAATAATGTCACTGAGTGAAGCAAACAACAGTCTTGAAATGAAAGTTAAACAGAAACAATAACTCTGCCAAATATATATGGAGAGATGCGAACTTTGGCATCACTCAAATACACTTAACAGAAATATTTAATGGTCTAGGCTTGAGCTGAAAAGAGCATATACCAGCGCATCTAGTTCTTTGTCTTCACTGAAGAAAGGCATGCGTTCTTGCTCCTGCTGCTGAACAAATGTCTGAATATCCACATCAAAACTATCTGCACTTGGACAGTCCGGGGTGTAGGTGGCCTGCTCACATTTCTTAAACAACAGCTCCATCAATGGGTAGAGTGGATGCCTTAAATAATTGGTTAAAAGTAGATGCATTTAATTTTATCACTTATGGAAAAGGCTAAAAACTATATGATTACTGTAATAATATGGGTATTATTAAATCACATGATTATTGTACTAATACTGAAATATATGATGCACATTACTGCTGTACTAATATTAGTATTCATGACAGACATGATGATTACTGTAATAATATTGGTATGCATGATGCACATTATTAATGTAATAATATTGGTATGCATAATGCACATTATTAATGCAATAATATTGGTATGCACGATGCACATTATCAATGTAATAATACTGGTATGCATGATGTGCATTATCAATGTAATAATATTGGTATTCATTACATGCATGATGATTACTGTAATAATATTGGTATGCATAATGCACATTATTAATGTAATAATATTGGTATGCATGATGCACATTATCAATGTAATAATACTGGTATGCATGATGTGCATTATCAATGTAATAATATTGGTATTCATTACATGCATGATGATTACTGTAATACTATTGGTACGCATAAAGAACATGATTACTGTAATACTATTGGTACACATAAAGAACATGATTACTGTAATACTATTGGTACGCATAAAGAACATGATTACTGTAATAACATTGGTATGTATGATTAATGGCATTGCACTGCTGTGCAAGATCTCCTTATGGCAAAGCTAAAAGATAAGAATACTGCATTTTTCCGATAAATTAATTATTTAAAAATGAGAAATAAAATATGTAATATAACTAACTCAAAGTACAAGAGAATGAAGACCAACTACAAATGTAATACTTTAATACCAATCTCTACTGCTGATCAACAAACACAAATTCATAAATGATGACAATAAAAATCAAGCTGGCATGTAAATATGCAGTTTGGAATATGTTTGGTTATAATTCATACTGAAAAGCTGAATATGGTAAAATACCGCAATGTGTGGTTTCTTGTAAAAAACAGAATAACCATCTCAGTCAGAAAATTGTTAAAGTGCCATAACATTCAAAACTCATATGACAGCTTCATGCATTAGGGTTCAAATAAAAAAAATTGCAGTATATTTTAAAATGAGAAAAATAATCTAAGTGAAGCTGAAAACAGTTTTCCAGTTTCCATGGAAAATATTATATTTGCAAAACTGCAAGGTTGGTGTTACCTGTAGATTGACTTCCTCCCCTCTTCTATACTTGCATCTGTCTTCTGAATAGGAACACTAACGAGGGTGATGGGTGTCCCTCCCACACTGCAAAAACAACAATAATCAAAACTGAGTGAAAATGTTAGCATTTGATTTTGCATCATGACATTCTAAATATGCATGACCTTGACCTTTGGGCTAACTGATCAATCTGAATATTATATGTCTCATTACAGATTGAAATAATTCACCTACCATACATTCTCACTTACAAGTTGGGTCCAAACTGCAAAGACCTAGATATGCCATCATAAATTGCACTGGCAGATCCTGATCTATGAAGTTTCTTTGGAGTAATCAGTAAAACAAGCTGCATAAACACTGATCTGCTGGCATGTAAGTACTGTTACATCTCTGTGCATAAATGACAACCCCAAGAGGCATAATTGTAATTGTTGCTAACATAAGGGGCAAAAAAGTGTAATCTGCATATTACTAGCACCCTTATTAGTACCCCGGTACTTTGTTCAGGTTTTGGCATCATAGCTAAAAAATAGGCGAATTCCATGTGGATTAGAACCCTAAAACCAAAACAATTATTTATATTCAACACTCACTTCAACCTGTCTACATGTCTAACTTAAGCTGAATCATCATGAGGTCCACAAATTCTGCATTACAAAGTGGTAAACCCGATTGCTGTATTGCATCACTCTTGCATTCTTTTTACAAATTTGTAAAGTGCTGTTGATTTGTCCATTTCTGATTGGACGTGTTTTTAAGTTTAACAAGACCCATCTGCTCTATGATACTTCATCCACAAGTCAAATCGTAAAAGCCATTCAAAGTAAAGACTGGTGCACTAGCTAACTTGAATATCAATATAATGAATCTGCATGTCATAGTTCAAATTAAAGAAACCCCCTCTATTTTTTTCTTGGAAACAGGCCATTAATGGTTGCTATAAATAAAAAATTAGGAAATTACATGTATGTCCATGCATGACAAATTAACTATTGTTATATTCTCATGAAGCATTCTTTCTTTTAGAATATTCTCAAATTTTTAAGAGAAGTTGAATTAAAAATGTCAATATAAATGACAAACAGAACTATTAATTTTTTTTTATATTAATTTTTAATGTGGCGGAAAAGCTTAATCAATACATAAGCAAGTGTAAGATGTAATTTGGTGAAAAAAGCATAATGATTATGCCAAAACCATAATGGCTGGCATGCATGTTCTATGGTCTTGAAATAATCAATAGAAAAGAGTGAAAACCAACAAGTTGTGTAAAATTCAATAAATAATTAATTTGCCAAGAACAAAAGTGAAAATTTAAAAAGAACAGATCTGTGAATTAGTTCTAAAAGTTCTATCATATGACCAAAAGCATACAGTATTCCAAATGAATTCCGGTGTTCTGAAAGAATTCTGATAATGAATGTGTTCATGTGCCAATAGCCTGGAATTTGGTGATGTGTTAACAGTCTTGATGTATCACAATGATAAAATCCATAATTGTCCTTGAATGCATTCACAACAATTCCAAGATATTAATTTAATCCAAAAAGTCTAACAGCACAGTTTAATATCAATGAATAATTTAAATTAAATCATCACAACTAAAATTGATTCCTCTAAAGACTGACGTTAAGATAGGAATGAGTGATTGTGAAGTACCTGGTAAACAACATTTATAAAAAAAACTAAGACACAATAACAGAACCATGATGAAGGTAATTTTCCAATCAAATTTGTAAACAACTGGCTTCTGGCCAAGGCACTGGAGTAAAATTCCTTACCCAATGACACACCACAATTACTGACCTGCACTGATCCAACGGTAGGTCAAACGTCCAGCAGGCTAACCACTTAGCCATCACGGCTCACACAAATAAACAGATGGGTGGACCATATACTTAACCATTTTACTCTTAAACACTGAGGGAAAAAAAATTGCCAATTGTAGAAATTATGAAGTTTACTTAATTTCTACTGATAGATTACCTGGATTATCATAATTACAATCAATACTAAGATAACTAATTAACTGAAAGAAGAACAAAGCTATACCAAAACTGATGAAGTCTAAAAGATTCACATTCAGTTCTGAATTAATTTCCTAAATGATGACTGTATTGTTGAGTTTTCTCATCTTTAACATCAGTGACCATTATGGTTTGAACATATGAACAGAGTGCAAAACTCACCCAAAAAAATCAAGCAAGGCCACAGGACCAGTATCCTAAAATTGATACTGGTCCATAAGGATGGAATGGTTAATCATAATAGAGATTTTGACAACCATTGGTATTCTGATATGTTCATAAATCTGGTTTAGTCTTTTACTCTGAGCTTCCTCTGACCTTTCCTATACCATTCAAGATTTTCTTACATTTATGTCGGTGTGTGAGGTCATTTCTGAGTAGAAAAATCATCTTCCTATTAATTTCATGTGGGTAGGGATTGATGCAAATTTGTTTAAGTTTTATATTCCCAGTAGTATGTGGCTACCCTATGCAGACACAGCAAATTCCAACTTTTCAGTAAGGCAATGCACTCTGATCTCACACCTCAATAAATTGTCAAAATATCTACACTTGGGAAAGAAAGGTCAGAACAAAATCACACTAACAATTTTTGACATACAACTTTACTTTACAGATCTAAATAAACCCCAGTCAAGATTTATGCAGTCTCATTCTAAAACATGATTTGTAAAATACTGATCTGATAAAACCCTACAGGATTTACGCAATTATCTCTGACAGAACTTGAACACTGCCCAATCATCCAGATTTTCAAAACATACTTAAGACTGTAAATAAATGCTGAACGTTGTTGACAACTTTACCATCAATCAGACTAATAAAATGGACACGAAATACTAGCAACTGGCTGGGAGACTACTGCTGATATTGAGCACTGAAAAAAAACCCGCATTTTCCATATTTCCTTTTTAAGACTTATATTTTGACTGGCAAATTGGCCATGTATTTAGTTTTAAAAAAAAAACAAATGGGAAAAATAAATTGATGGTCTGTGCTGCACAAATCCATTCTTGTGGCACACTACAGTTCAAACTGTTTACAACTAACAGAGGTTTACAAACCTAACTAGGTCCTGAAGCTGCTGCTGTGACCCTGTGGCTGTGGTTACCATGGTAACTGTGAATGAGATTGTGATGTTCACCTCCAAAGTTTGTATGTAGAACACTTGCCTTTACAAAAGGAACATAACAGACAAGTGTAGTGTTGCCATCAATACAATGCATCACATTCTGTCCTGATAAAGGCATCTAATTAAAAGAAAGAGAATATAACTTAAATAATGCTGGCAATCATGCATTAATAAGCTAGGCTTCCTTCCCATCCAGCTATGTGAAGATAAATAAATAAATGTTTCAAAGTGGACTGACAATTTCCAGCTTATGTCCATCCCATGATACTACATAACAGAGAGAATTAAAATTAAGCTGGACAATTTTACAAAACAAGTATTTGTGGTTAATGATTTTGCCTAAATTATCACTAAATTACAAAGGCTGTCCACAAATCATTTAAGCAAGAGCAACTCCAATGGCTTGCAATTGCCAATCCCTATGCTTGTCACTGCATACTCCAACCGTGCACTTGACAGTATAATCCGATAAATCCGTCTCTCAAATCTGCGTTGATACTAAAAGACAATATGTTGGTCGGAGTTCAAAATGGTCACAGGACAGAGGGTTGTTATTCCATGGATATACAAGTCACCAAACATAGGATTTGATCTGGAAATAGTATGTACATATCACAATATGAACCTATCAGCTGATGGAAGCTAAACAGCTGCAAGAAATACAGGTATAAATATGTATAAGGGGTATGAATATGTATGTGTACAATGGGTACGAATATGTATGTGTATAAGGGGTATGAATATGTGTGTATAAAGAGTATGAATATGTGTATAAGGGGTATGAATATGTATGTGTATAAGGGATATGAATATGTATGTGTATAGGGATATGACTATGTATGTGTATAGGGATATGACTATGTATGTGTATAAGGGATATGAATATGTGTGTATAAGGAGTATGTATATGTGTATAAGGGGAATGAATATGTGTATAAGGGGTATGAATATGCATGTGTATAAAGGGTACGAATATGTATGTGTATAAGGGGTATGAATATGTGTGTATAAAGAGTATGAATACGTGTACAAGGGGTATGAATATGTATGTGTATAAGGGGTATGAATATGTATGTGTATAAGGGATATGAATATCTATGTGTATAGGGATATGAATATGTGTGTATAAGGAGTATGTATATGTGTATAAGAGGAATGAATATATGTATAAGGGGTATGAATATGCATGTGTATAAGGGGTATGAATATGTGTATAAGGGATATGAATATGTGTGTATAAGGAGTATGTATATGTGTATAAGGGGAATGAATATGTGTATAAGGGGTATGAATATGCATGTGTATAAGGGTATGAATATGTATGTGTATAAGGGTATGAATATGCATGTGTATAAGGGGTACGAATATGTATGTGTATAAGGGAAATGAATATCTATGTGTATAAGGGATATGATTATGTATGTGTATAAGGGGTATGAATATGTGTATAAGGAGTATGAACATCTATGTGCATAAGGGGAATGAATATGTATGTGTATAAGGGATATGACTGTATGTGTATAAGGGGTATGAATATGTGTGTATAAGGAGTATGAATACATGTATAAGGCAAATGAATATGTGTATAAGGGGTATGAATATGCATGTGTATAAGGTTATGAATATGTATGTGTATAAGGGTATGAACAGCTATGTGTATAAAGGGTATGAATATGTATGTGTATGAGGGGTATGAGTATGTGTATAAAATATACATCAATGTCTGCAGACAAAAGTGGTTGCAGGTTTTTAATTAATAGGCAATATCAGCCCATAACCACCAGTCAACATTATTACAGGTGTGGGGCTGATCTAGCAGTCTATTGACAGTATAGCGAGGTTAGAAAATATCTGAAATGTCATTTTAACTTTAACTATCTGTTTATTAACCAGACCATATCCCCCACACCTACCATCAGGGATCCAACATGTAGTTGTCAAGGATGGCACCCCTCCAGTGGCATAGTAAGAAATTCTGCCCCACCCCACCAACTTAATTCTGGGGTTACCTCTCTCCCCCCAAAGCTTGGTTGGTTGGAATATTGGGCCACCCCAGGGTCTGCCCCCCCCCCAACATTTTGTGAAATTCTAACAAGCAATTTTTACTGGGTATTCCATAAAACTGGATTTAGCCGGTAACTAGCAAAAGGGTGTGTGTGCATGGGTACTCCCCAAATGGTGTACAGTGGTAGCCCAAATGTGTCTGGTTGATATGATGGGATATGTACCTGGCTACCTGTGTTTAGGGAATATCCTAGTTTATTAGATGTGTCAATGAAAAATGGACTACTGGAAGGCCAAACAGATGTAGGCCATTAAGATCTTATACGATTTTTAAAAAGTGTGAAGATAATTATGGGCAATAACATTAGCTCACATGCAACCATCTGATCCACAGGCAAATATAACCCATGGCTGATGACCTGGTTTTATGGGATTACAGTTGCACAATATGGATACATTTCAAAATTGCTATCTTTCCTACATCCTGAAGGAAGTTGCACATGCCTGTTGCACTGTTATGTGAAAACTAAAGGTTTGTCTTTCACAAAGCAAGTCAATAAAATTTCAATAATAATCAATTACAAACTAGATATAAAATTTGAACAGAAAAAGAAATCTATATGCAGATAAAATGTGTGATTTGGATTTTTAACTTAGCTTCAAGAATATTTCAGTTATATCACTATGATGTTTGCAGTGTAGCAGTTTATAGTGATGTCTAGCATTAGACCATCATGCTGCTGACATATAGCATGATGTTCCACCTGGTTACATTATCCTGCCATCAGGCAGACCAGTCCTAACACTAACCTCTTAATGCTGAGTGCCTAGCAAGGCAGCTGTTGCTACTGTACCATTTTTAGAAGTTTTTTTGTATGACTCAGCAAGGGTTTGAACCTGCGACCTTCGCATCCGTTCTTACCACTAGGCCACGGGAGTGGTCCAGAAAAAATATGTACAAATGTTTTGTATGTACATATTTAGGTGCTTGAGTATGATGGCAGGGAGTGGTCAAGAAAAAATATGCACAAATGTTTTGTATGTACATATTTATGTACTTGAGTATAATGGCAGGTCAGAATGTACTAGAGTTTAGTGGCATGTCAGCACAATAATTAAATGTTCTAAAAAAAATAAAAATAAACATCTGCCCAAAAATTGTTTATAAAGATCAGTACTGTCAAATAATGCAAACATGTAGAATTTTTTTTTTCAATTCTGTAATATGGTTACAAATAATGAAATTATATACGAGTTTATTGGCAAATCTGTAAAATAATAGCTATATGGTACCATTTAAATATGATATTTATAAAAAATATTACAGGAAAATCCAATAGAAGATGAACACTTCTAATTAAACTAAACATTAAGTACCACAATATAAAAGATAAAATAAAATAAAGAGATGCATTATGCTTCAGGAAGATAAAACCTTCCAAACAAAATGTATAGTAATAAAAAGTATGTACTACAATAGACACATAGTAAGTATCAAATTCTGAAAGCTGTCCAATTAATTTAGGTCTACTATCACAAACAGCCTATAGGTACTGTACAACATCAAAGAACGGAATCCGTCATCTTAATCTGCAAACATGAGGTCATCATTTTGTGTATGTACATGTAATTATAATGTGCGAACCGACTAGACTGATTTCATAAAAAGGAATTATTGTTAGCTTGTATTCCCTATAATCGCCACACAATGATCAATTTTCGTATTTTCAGTACTTCGTATATACATGTTGGGAGATATTCTAGTTGGGTTAAAATACAAAAGTCACGTACAAGAAACTACATTTATACCAAAAAGATTATTTAATATGCTTCTTTTTATCTTTTACATATGATCCTGACTGAACACCCACCCGATGCAACTGTCTGTACGTACCATCTGACCTGCAAACTGTAATGAATCAAATGCAATCGTGCGAATTCTCAAATTTCAAGGATTTTGTAAGAATGTGGGTCAATCTTTGTGTCAATTAAAAGCCACAGTCTACAAGGTCTCATTAGGGGCAGGACAGCAGAATGACTGCCACCAGAGGCCAGTAAATCACATATGAGAAGAAAGGACTGATGCAGGCGGAATCAGACAGACAGTTGAGACTAAGCAATATTATTGGTAGCTTACCTATTGCAGCGACAGTGTCAGTCTTCGTCAAAATGGCGGGCGTCATCTCTGGATACTGCCCACAACGTCATGTGACCATGACGTAAACGCACCTGTTGTTTGGTTCATCAACGATCGATTTAGCTTCCAAAACATTGTTTCAGGTAATGATATTCATTTTTTGTTCGCAATTCTAATATTTCTTGCAAACTTCTTGAAATGAATGTGTCGTATTTATCTACAACATGGGTAAATTTGGAATTAATATGGTGTCGAGCCCATCTGGTTGGCTCTAGATACCAACCCCAATGTACCCTCCCAGCGACCTAATTATGGTACCACGTGACTTGGCAATCAACATATTTCAACAATGCTACACATGTCAGCCGTCTTGGATGACATTTCATTCAGTGCCAACCCCCGCCCTTGGTGCAAGTGATTTGTGATCTTCAGACTGATTCGAACATGCATGTAGAGATAGCTACGGAAAAAGGCTTTGCTATTACTTAGAGAGCACGATCCAGGAACATCAAGTTCACGTGACGACCTATTTACCACAGAATCGTTTCTTCGATAGATACATTTCTTGAGAGTGCTGGGTAGTTTGTTTTAGGAATTTTTAAGTTATTCTACGTGTAGGTGTGTATGTTGACAGAACAAGGAGTGTAGGCCTATATGTTCCTGAGTGCACAATACTACTATGACTACTACTACTAAACCATTGTCTTCACTGACGCTGTAAATGATCAATTACTGTTTGCTTATTACCATTTTGCAGTATAATTGCTTCGGTTGCAATGAAACTTTAGTGGAATTTAGAAAGTTATTTCCTAATTAAAGCAGGAAATTATGGAAAGATAAAAATATGAAGCGAAGTTAAAGTAGTATTAACCGAAGCCATATTTTAATAAACACCGTATTATTATTATCTATCATCATTGGCGTAACTTCAAACTGTGACCCTGCTGCGAAAATCCGCCCCCCCCCCCGTTACGATCGTTGCGTCATCGATTTATATTATTTTAAGAATAAAGTACATTTCAAACACAATTACCAAAATAATTTTTCTCTTTCCATTTTTAATGCGGGGATCTAAAATTATGTAATGAACAAAAAGCTTGTCTTCTTTAAATAATAAAAGTAGGAAAAATTAATTTTAAAAAAATACGGAAAAGGGAAGTTATAATTACTTTCTCAATATAAGACACAAAGGATTACCTCCCTTATGACTACGCTCGAAAATAGCTGGAATCGGGAACGGAACTTTCAAAGAAGTATAAAGGATACATTTTCCCCGAAATATATCCCCTTGTAACACAGTTTGAAAGCATTCTTTTAAAAAAACATTTGCGACTAGTAATCTTTCAAGATAACAATAGGTTTGGCGACTATTTTTGCAATAAAAACATGATTTTGTTGAATCAGATGGACAGGAGGTTTTCAATACAAACAAGCCCCCCCCCCCCCCCCAAGTAACAAACTAAAGCTAATGTCATCAGCTGTTAAAAAGTACCCAGGAATAAATATATCTGTGTAGTATTTTCTGACCATCAGATTGTGAAATCATAGAAAATTCTGAGATTATGCTAAATTATGAGATTTTTGTAATATAGTATTTTTATGGGTGTTGATTTACAAATGCCCTTACTGTTCACTGAAAATGCAAAATGCTCACCAGTAGTATTCTTGGACTGGAACATTAATTTGGAATTATAGTGAATTCAGACAAGAAATTTTGTTGATTATATTACTGTGATACATTAAAAAACTTTAAGTACATCTTCACACTGCAGCCCACTGGCACATCAGCACATTTGAAACTATAGGCACATTAAAACATTCATTACTGGAACTTATTTGGAATACCACTGGAGTCAAGTTGGAACTTTATACCTTTAGACTTTTGATAAAACGTTTAAGAGTATTTAGGATTTAATTCACAATACTGTATGTTCTTTTTTAAATTTCACCTAGTATTGTAGGGAAATAAATTATTTGTTGAATTTCCCCAAATTTGTTGGTTTTTTGCTCTTTTCTGTTACTTAGTTTGAGACCATAGACTCATAATAAGACTATACATCACAATGTAATATATTTGGTTTAACACTAAAGAATTGAGTTGTTCTGAAAATGAATGAAAGTTTCTGGGCCATAACATATTGTAATATGATGGTTTCAGAAAAATATAGATAAACCTTCTTTTCACATGTTTATTTACAATTTACAGTAAAAACACTCCAATACCATTGTGTTGCATTACACAAGAAAAAGCCCTCTGTCTCACCAGAATTACGATGATCTCCTAGAACATAGAGAGAGAAAATCCAATGAATCCTTTGGCATGTAAAGCTAAAATATTCTGTCTGTCTCAAGCCTGCGAGCCTCATTAAAAGCCCCTTTCCAAGTTCATAATTCAGTCTAGTTGAAACCTAATGCTTGACACATAAAAGCAGATAAGAGTTACCTCACTCCTTAGGATCTGAAAGCCAGACCTTATAAATGACAAGTCCAAATTGTTCAAAAAACCAGTGCAACTGGTCCATTATTAAAGCATCACACATACCCCCCCACCCCTGTATGCACATAACATAAATAAAAATATCATATTAATCTACGAGATATATGTATAAGAAGAGAAAAGCATGAGATCAGGAAGTATTTACAAGGCATGTACTTATAATTATTTATTGTATTTATTACTTTAGTATCTGGGCCTTGAGTGGCCGAGTGGTCTAAAGCGCTGTCCATTACGGATCACTGCCATCTCACCTCTGTCTGCGTGGGTTCGAGTCTCGGATTCAGCCAATGTGGGTATGTGAGAAAGCTTGCCAGTAGCTTCTCGTGGGTCGGTGGTTCTTTCCGGGATTTTCCCGGGTTCTTCCTCCACCATTAATACTGGCTGCCATGTGTAGCCTATCGTGTGCTGAAAAATGGCGTTAAACCCTACAACAACAACAACAACAACAACAACTTTCGTATCTCATCCATTTAAGACAATACTTATGAATTGATTTTGTTGTTGTTTTAGATTTAATGCCATTTCTCAGCACATGATAGGCAATAAGTGGCAGCCAGTATATCTGGTGGAGGAAGAACCCTGAAAAATCTTGGGAAGAACCACCAACCCAAGTGAAACTTCTGCCAAGCTTTTCTGCACACCCATATTGGCTGAGCCAGAACAATTATGAAATTAAGAAATGCTAAGAGACTGTCATGTCACTGGGAATATTGTTCTGTACTACAGTGGACCAGTATTAATGAATTTAAAAAAATTCCAATATTGGCTTTGGTATAATGGAAAATTTCTAACAGACTTTAAATTTGGAAAACCATCAGCATCTCTCTGGTGAAAGATATTTCTTAGGTAGAGAGGAATGGCTTTTCAAGACACTTCATACATAAATTCGGCCTTCCTACATAATATTCTTTCATGCATTTGTATAATGTTTTATAAAATTCACTGCTTCTTAAAAACTGTCCTTTAACTGATTGAGAATTAAAAACCTGTCTTATTTTGGAGCCAGAAATTTTTTCTTATGCTTGAATTAGAAGCATTACCCAAAGTTACATTACAATAATTAGATTGAACTGAATGTAACTTTTATAAAGATGACCTTAAAATGAGAAGGAATGAATGTGGCTGCATTCATCTTATCTTGATAGATGACAAAACATAATTTGGGATGTAAATGAGGTTTTTAGGGGAAATGCATGTCATTGGGGGTGGGGTGGAGAAATAGACCCGATAATAAATAAATCAGAGCTTAAAGGGTATTGGTAGAGAAAACGTGGATGCTGAAATGCCCTTAATTTCTCTATCAATACCTATATTTATCATCCTATCCTATGATATATCTGCTATAACCACTTGAGCTTGCCTGGCATCTTTACTGCATACTTTTTCAACTGGCTGAGAATTTGTAGTTCCTCTTCACTTTGTTGCTCATTTTATGTGTACAGCTTGTGAAAGACAAATTTCTGGCAATTTTATGAAGAACACATTAGTTTGAGACCAGAGAATAATTATTTAGATTTATGGGGACAGGCGCCTGTCAGATTGCCATACTGCCATGATTGGTGATGTTTTTTTTGAGGGGAGAATTTTATTCTTAATTAAGCATTCATTTATTTAGCCATCAGAAGACTGGTGGAGACAAAAGCTAACTTTGATTCCATAGTGTAAATGTCAAAATTGAAATCTTGCTGAACACTGTTACTCAAACTACAAGGTCAAGTTGACCACGACTTTGGCGCCTCTGGAAAAAGGCAGCAGATATATTTGATTCTGATTGGTTATGCTAAATAAGGGTCGTGTTTCCCACACTAAATTTCCTAGTTTTAATATCACCACATCAACATTTTTAATTAGTCTAAGCTTTTCTGCAAGAGAAAACAAGTGTAAGAATACACTGAGAGTAGATTTGGGAGAAATTCTCTCGTAAAACTGTTGTCCAAACAAATTTGTTGGTAGAAGCGAGGAACGCTGAAAGCAAATGTAGTTGCGACAATTCCATGTAATTTGTTCATGCCATATATAATGCTTTGCTGAATTTATTTACTTATATTTGCATGAATTTAATTTCTACATTCATATTTCAGTTTGCTTTATGAAGTATAACTGTTGAGTTTATGCATAGGAAGTGGTACATTAATCTTTAGATAAGATTTATGAATTGTTTGAATTTGTCATCTTGTTTGTATACGAATTAGGTTCTAAGAATTTCATGCATTACATTAGTTAATATGAGTTACGAGAATCTGTGTGAATTCACCGAATTTAGAAGATTTCACATATGATTACGGTTGAGTGTGTAGTGACTGAAATGACGTAGTAAGCTATATAATGTATCTCATTCATTTACTTGTGTAAATTGAGGCTGGCTCATAACTTTTATATCTCATGTGGTGTTAATGTGTGTTGTTAATGCCTGATGAATTAGCCATTAGACTAACTAGGGTCATTATAGGACATGTGGAGCCGACTGATAGCCTTAGCATCTGTTTAGCACCAATAGTAAGATCTGATAATGAGAGGGGGATAATGCAAGTCCCTGTTATCATAAACAACAGAAAATGTAGTTTGCTTCTATTTATATTTTTAAAAAGGGAGAAAATAGCTCCTGCGACATGTTATCTTTAAGACGTATCCTGAGACGTATTATCTCTGAGACGTATCCTGTGAGACGTATTATCCTGAGATCCAGATATTTATGAATGTACGTCCCAGACATAGAGTTGCGGACTGAAAGAGGCAAAACAGGGAGGTCGAAGGAACAGCTACAGTGGAAGTGGAGTGAACGGAGAAGCAGGCTATGCAATTGTACAATGCATTGACTTCGATTGTTCACTTGATCCTATGATCACTACATCGGCTACTTTATTTAAATATATTTGTGTTCTTTGTAATTCGGTATTCTTGATGTAATGAATTCTCACAGTTGTTTTATGTAATTGATTAAATTGTTGTTTACATGTATGGAGGCTCGTATTGGTCTGTTCATTATCTCTGCTCAGATCTCCATCTATTCCGGGGCCCCGAGTAGCCGAGTGGTCCAAAGCGCTCACCGTTCCGGATCACTGCCATCTCACCTCTGTCTGCGTGAGTTCGAGATCCAAGGCTCAGTTAGCGTGGGTACATGGGAAAGCCTGCCAGTAGCTTCTCGTGGGTCGGTGGTTCTTCCCTGTGTTCATCCTCCACCATTTATACTGGCCACCATGTGTAGCCTACCTTGTGCTGAAAAATGGTGTTAAACCCTACAACAACAACAACAGCTCTCTATTCCACCTTTAAGTTTAACCACTTATATTTATATTTACTCAAACCAAGCAATAACATTGAAGGCAGTCAACCTCTAGATAACGAGAACCAAATTAAGCGGACACCTTGAAAGGTACAATCCGCCAACCGACAAACCTCTTGCAAGTAGAGGGGACTTTGTGTAAGGTTTCTACAAAGTGGACCGTGGGTTGCTTACACAGCTAAATCCCTGACATATGTGACAGTTGTGTTCCCAAGAGAGTTTGCAGAAGTTGAAATTGTGTAAGAAATTGTGTTGATTCTACATTTGCATAGGTAAGTTGAAATTGTGTAAGTCAGCAGATACCTGTGTATATATAAACTGAAAAAGCCTGGCCACTTCCCCAAATTTCAGTTTACTGAAGTTTGTGCAGATGTGATAAAGATCCAATTCTAAGCATTTATGTGACAAGGGAGAATGTAATCATAAGAGCATCAGTGTCTGTATGCACAACAGTGTACAAAATTTAGAAAGCCGTTAATGTTTTTAAATACATGTATTTAATAAAGAATTAGCTGAACAATATTTGTTCCTTCTAAAAATTACCTCATAACATAAATGCAGTTATTCCACACAGATATAGTCTTCGTTACAGGAAACATTTGAGGAATGAGACACTTTTAAAACTTTACTTCAGTCGATCAGAGTTATGAATGATACTCTTCAATGTTTAAATACTCCGTATAATTCATAATGTTCACAGTTTATGAGTCTGGCTTTGGGAAGGTATGTAGCATTGTTGTTTTTTACATCCATCTTTAATGACCGTTAATGTGGCTTGTGTTAATGCCTCCATTTCTTGTGCCATAGCCAAATAATACTCATCCTCAGCAATCACAAAGTTTGTTAATCTCCGTATAACATATAAAACTACAGAGTTTGTCACTGAGTGAATCCAACTTTTAGAATACTGCTTTGTCTGTCTCTGTTGACAAAGAATCAATAGTGAGGCCATATGCCTGGTTAATAATTTCGATATTTAATTTAAAACAACAAACAATGTTCTATTGATCATGTATACGAATGAATAGTAGCAATCAGAATTAGATAATAAGCAAATAAACAAAGTCTTTCTTAAACAAAGTCTTTCTTAAATGGCTTATCTACATGCATTTAGTTATTAATACATGTAATTAGCCTTAACAGTTGGCTCTTTTGTATGGTGCAGACTTCAGATTGGCTTATTGTCAATTGTCAGCCCTAATCTGTGTCAGCATACATCTCAAGTATTGTTTTAACCTCATGGGACTTGGGATATTTTTTGGGTCACCAGCTCACAGATCAGCCCACTACAGTACTTGCTGACCATAGTTAATCTATTCCAGCAGGTGTCAGGGATTTAGCAGCTAAAATATATTTCCAAGTTTTAAATTGAGTTTTAGTCTGAATTTTTAATTTAAATAATGAAAAATTGAAATCTGGGATCAAAATTGTGTTTTGTATTTGGAGCTGAATAGTTATACTTTACTGTGAAAAAAAATCATATTAATGAAGGAAAGATTTTGGGCTAGAAAAATATGGTTCTTAAGGTGATTCTGCTACACCAAGGTTTACATTTTGAGAAGTTTCACTCTGTGTGTGTGTGTGTGTGTCTGTATATATATATATATATATATATATATATATATATATGCCTTTTTGGATTTCATGAGAAGTTGACTTGAAGTTCATTTTAAAATTGTGGTACTCTTAGCATTAAATGCAGTCATTCACTGCACAGAATTAAATGATTCTTGTTGGGGAGGCAACTATATATGTATATATGTGTGTGTGTGTGTGTGTATATGTGTGTGAGTATGTGTATGTGTGTGTGTGTCCTTGAGTGTTGTGATATTGCTACAATGTCTGCAATGTGGCAGTTTATAGTAATGGGGTATCATGCCGCAGACATGTAGCATGATGTCCCACCCAGTCACATTATCCTGACACCAGGCCGACTAGTCCTAACATTAACCTCTTAATACTGAGTGCCAAGTGAGGCAGCTGTTAGTACCATTTTTGTAAGTCTTTGGTATGACTGGGGGGGGGGAAAATCAAACCCATGACCTCCCGCATCTGTAGCGGACACTCTAACCACTAGGCCACTGGAGTGGTGTGCGTGTCCTTGAAAAAGTTTACCTAAGTGTGCATATACTGCTATATACTTTGTAAAGTCATATTCAGTTATGTGCCACTGTAGTTCTGTGTTGGTTTTATGCGTGGAATTAATATTCTGTGTATGCAGTTCATTACAGTTTTGCATTACTGGATGTACTACTGGACTGATTGCATCCAATGCATATTTGTAATTTGTCTGTTGTATGAATAATCCTTAAGGCTTTTTTTAATGGTAGTAAAAAATCAATGCTGGCTTTAAATAAAGATTATCTAACTTGATTTTGCTTTGCTGATATTATTTCAGTCAATTACTGCTTTACTCGAGTCATGGTGGCTAAATAGTCAGTTGTTTTATGCTTAATGCCATTTTTCAGCACATGATAGGCTATACATTGTGGCCAGTATAACTGGTGGAGGAAGAACTCTGGAAAACCCCCAGTAAAAATCACTGACCCATGGGAAGCTACTGGCAAGCTTTCTCACATAACCACACTAGCTGGGCCCAAGGCTTGAATCCACATGGACAGAGGTGAGATGGCAGTGATTGGTAAAGGTGCATGCTTCAAACTCCTGACACCCAGACCACGGCTAAGTTAACAGACTGCTTGGCTTACAGATGGAAGTTTGTTATATAAACTTGTGCATGAAGGGAACTTTTGAGACCATGCTCATCATAGTATATACTCATTCACATGTTGCTGCTGTAATGATGTTTTTTCTTTTTAACTTGATGTCTCTAAAGCCTTAGTTCATAGTCTCTTTGCAAAAAAGATGTATGACTGTTTCCTACTGTTGTTCCACATTCATGCATTGGAATGTTGTTGTTGTTGGGTTTAATGCCATTTTTCAGCACACGATAGGCTATGCATGGCGGCCAGTATTAATGGTGGAGGAAGAACCTGGGAAAACCCTGGGAAGAACCACCGACCCACGAGAAGCTACTGGCAAGCTTTCTCATATACCCACATTGGCTGAATCCTAGACTCGAACCCACACAGACAGAGGTGAGATTGCAGTGATCCGTAATGGAGAGTGATTTAGACCACTCGGTGCCCCTGCATTGTAATCCCATAAATAATGAGAGTAAAGGGCCCAGACTACATGTGGTGGCTTAGATGCATTACATATTGTGGTATCATTGTTATGATGTCTACATGTCACCTTGTAAGGTTTGTGTGCCTTTCTTGGCCATTACACCAGTTATTTGGCACTCGGACTTCAAATGAGCACAGTCAAAACAAAACACCGTAATTAATTTTAACTGATATGAGTTCATGGATTACAGTATTGTAATTACAAATAGTTAAAAATATTTAATCAGCAACCACATAAACAAGCAATTACTTTTGTTATAGATTGGAAAACTTAAGAAAATGACAATGTCAAAATATTTTCAAACTATTTTGAAACAACAACTTTAAATGTGTATGAGTGCATATACACAGGAATCTTCATACTGGTTTTCATCGATTAAAAAAGTGGTGGCAACCGATGTTAGGGATGATTAACATCTGCATGTTTAAGGGATTAATTAAAAATAACTATGAATCTTTTGGACTTATTAATTTTTGGTAACATTTTCAACTGAAATTTAAACAAATTGCTTGATGTAACTGTAGTTGATTAACTGTTTACACTTAATATACAGATTTTCAATAACGTAGTATGGAATATTTCAAATTAATATTAATCAATGTTTTTTTTATATATATAGTCAACCATACTGATTCAAAGGCTTTTGGTTTAAACATGCTTCACATAATTAGCTTTGTTGCCCCATAACTGGTGGAAGTCACTAGAGAAAAGACTTCAAAAGTATGGTACTTCTTCAATCTTGATGCCTTGTACTGAATCCCATTTTGAATTTCTGGAGCAAATTGTTTTCTTTTTCTTAATCTAGATATAATCCCTACTGCTGCCACCTTCCATGTTTATATCATACTTGAACTTGTCAAGTGAATCAGCTGACATGATTTCTGATTTAGCTGCTTTTGTGATACAATTTCTTAGCAACAAATTCCAAAAAGAATAACAAAAATTACATGCATTTCAGTGATGTATACAAATAAGTGACATAAACATTTCAGTGATCCATAAATACCAGTGATCAAGATGTAAATGAAACATATCAAATGTTCTTGAAAAATCAGAATCGGAAAGAAGTGATGATAGTGGCAGGATTTGAGGTTAATGATATGAATGACTGCGAAAGAAGCGATCATAGTGGCAGGATTTGAGGTTAATGATATGAATGACTGCAAAAGAAGCGATCATAGTGGCAGGATTTGAGGTTAATGATATGAATGACTGCAAAAGAAGCGATCATAGTGGCAGGATTTGAGGTTAATGATATGAATGATTGTGAAAGAAGCGATCATAGTGGCAGGTTTGAGCTTAATGATATGAATGACTGCAAAAGAAGCGATCATAGTGGCAGGATTTGAGGTTAATGATATGAATGACTGCAAAAGAAGCGATCATAGTGGCAGGATTTGAGGTTAATGATATGAATGACTGCAAAAGAAGCGATCATAGTGGCAGGATTTGAGGTTAATGATATGAATGACTGCAAAAGAAGCGATCATAGTGGCAGGATTTGAGGTTAATGATATGAATGACTGCAAAAGAAGCGATCATAGTGGCAGGATTTGAGGTTAATAATATGAATGATTGTGAAAGAAGCAATCATAGTGGCAGGATTTGAGGTTAATGATATGAATGACTGCATCCAAATCAGAATCAGAAAGAAGTGATCATAGTGGCAGGATTTGAGGTTAATGATATGAATGACTGCGAAAGAAGCGATCATAGTGGCAGGATTTGAGGTTAATGATATGAATGACTGCAAAAGAAGCGATCATAGTGGCAGGATTTGAGGTTAATGATATGAATGACTGCGAAAAAAGCGATCATAGTGGCAGGATTGTTATTATGGAAAAAATATTGTATCAATTTGGTTCTTTCATAACATGTACTAGTTCAATATTTATCCTTGTATTATACATGTAATGCTCGTATGCAAGATTTGACTTTTAAGATTGTGACATTTGATTGGTTAGCAATTTGACACCAGCCACATCTGATCAACTAGTAATTTGATAAAATCCAGGTCATCAATTATATACAAGCCACATTTTTTTACTGGTTAGCCTTCTGACAACAGCTACATTTGATTGGTCACCAATCTGAAACCAGCTATGTCAACAATTGGACACAAGCCACCTTTGGTTGGTGAACAATTTCACACCAGCCAGGTCAGCAATTTGACTCAAACCACATTATTTTTGGTTAGCAATTTGACACAAACCACAGCAGATTGATCAGAAATTTGGCACTAGCCATTTTGATGTCAGAAATTTGAGTTTGAGCCTGAGTTTGAATATGAAAATTGTATGTCATCTTGGGGCCAGATCTGCCATATGATAATATCCTGGCAGATGTGAGTGCGCACAGTTCACATGAATAATACCACAGTTCTGGGTTTTGTTCCAGTTGTAATTTCATAACATCATAACTATCAATACAGTAATTTCTCAAGTATTTTTCCATTGTCAGTTTAAAAATCAACCAAAAAGTGATTGGAACCAATTACGTTTAATGCTTTCTGGGTCATGTAGAGTCAGTTATTACAAGATTTAATATTATTTTGACGAGAAAACCTTCACTGTCACAAATGTTTTATGGATCAAAAAAGTTATCATCCTTTCAATTTTGTCATAAGGCTACATATAGTCTAACAAAGGAGCTGAAAAATTCTTTTTTGGTGGGGAGAAAATCCTCCTCTTCTCAAATCTTATTTGAACAAACTGGAAGGAACAGATACAAAGAAAGCTTGATGGAAAGTAGGATGGAAGGGAAGGTCCAATTTATTGCCATTTCTTTTCTATGAAAAGCATGGGACAGTAAGCAATATGACAGTCCCAAGATCAATTAAATGTGGAAGACCAATTCCTAATAAGTCCTAAGATCAATTAAATATGGACAGTCCTAAGAGCAATTAAATATGGACAGTCGTAAGATCAATTAAATATGGACAGTCCTAAGAGCAATTAAATATGGAAGGAGTCGGTACTCTCTTTAAAATCTGTAGTGTCTGGCATAAGTTTCATGGAAACTTTATCAGCAAAATCTAACATACCAATTACAATTATTGTAAATAAAATAATTGTAATAAAAAATAATTAATAATTAGAATTTGTTATAATTACCTTAAATAAGCAAGTTAAAAAAAACTTTAAATTGTTGGTTCTGATAATGCCACTGCTATTATTTACCAAGGAAAAGTGTAACAATGCCTTATTACCTTTCCAAATCAGGCCAGATACAATAATGTAACAAAGTTTTGTATAATATAAATTTATTCATTTAATATACAAGTGTTTAATACCAGCTCTATCAATACCTCACTCATACATCATAGATCCCAAATTCATCTTTACATCTTATGATCTGGAAGAAAAAAAAAAGAATATGAACATATTAACAAATTTAATTTAGAGAACTGGATTCCTTTCTAATTTATTGACTATCATCAGAAATATTTTCAAATTAGTACTTCATTTTTTATATCTCTATTTCATCATACTTGAAAAATAAAGCTTTAAATGAAAGTGTAAAGTGATGTTTATATAGTAATCGATACTGTAACATCTGCGAGGCATTTCTGCAATGGACGGAGCTTATCTGACACTTTCTTGAAATAAAGCAGCATAGATACACTAGTTGGGTCTCCCAAACAAGTGGTATCATTGTTGTCTTATAATGGGCACATCAGTTTGGAAAACCCACATCAGCTGGAAAATCTACATTAGTCTGGAAAATCTACATTAGTTTGGAAAAATATCGCAAGAATTAAGTTTATTGATAAACTGTTAAGAGGTCAGTAGTAGGAAGAGCAAGATTTTGTGTAGGAATACTGCAGACATTTATAAGGGAGATTAATAACACAGATTAGTAACACAGATAATAATGACAAAGGTTAATAACACAGATAACACATACATTAATAACAGAGATTAATAACACAGACATCATTAACATAGAGATTAATGACAGACATTACTAACAAAGCCATTAATAAGACAGATTAATGATGCAGACATAACACAGGCATTAATAACACAGCTATTAATAACACAGATTAATGACACAGATATTAATAACAAAGCCATTAATAACACAGATTAATGAAACAGACATTAATAACACAGGCATTAATAACAGAGATTAATAACACAGATTTCAGGAATGTTTGTTCATCTGTATGCATACTAAAATTCTGCATACAGAAAATATTCCCTGGTGTTTTAAAGTTGGTCACACTCAGCCATACTGCACTAGAGCTTTGCACACAAAGACAAAAGATCAGAATTTCTGTTGGCAATAGTAGAAAATGTATTCTGACATTAGAGAAACCTTCTAATTACATTGTGAACAGAATTTCTCTTCGACTCCTGCCACTAGTCTGGGAATTTAAAAATGTTGGACAAAACTGAAGTAAATCACAAGAAAAAGTAAAACAGGGTGAATTCCTCAAAATTTGTAAATATTTTGTGTCAGGAATTATTTTTCCAGCATCTTAGGACATAAAACTTTTGTAACTTAATGGGATTGATGTTCTTTTGTCTGAAAAGAATGTCCAGGAATTTAGGATAAAACCATATCTTTTAAACCTCTGAGTTTTAAAATCATCTCTGATATTCTTTACCAAACCAATTTTCAAATTAACCATTGCAGAGGTAATATTGTGTGTAAGATCAACACAATTTTCGTTAGAACAAACCAGAAATCATTAGAAGACAATTGGTGAAAACTCCATTCTAGTATGACCAAATATTCAAAAACAGCAGTGACAACAAAATTTTCAAGATGGCCACTAGGGCAGACATATTTGATATAAGATTGGCACCATCTGCATTTAGGACCAACGACATATAAAAAGTCTTTTTGCAAATCCTATTTCACTATGGCCATTCATTTTGGATGAGTAGTGATAACAAATTTTTTTTGCATGGCCACGGTAATACTGGATATCAGACTAGCATCATTTTCATTTAGGACCACCTAGACATAAGAAATCTAAGGGGAATAGCAATAACCGTATTTTCAAGCCAGTTACCATGGCAATCATATCTGAGGTCAGATCAGCAACATTTTAAGTTTGAACCAGCTAGATACCATACTTAGTCTTCCGAAGAAACCAGTTTTGAAAAGGCTTTATGTTTAGGGGAATAGCAATTACAAATTTGAAGATGGCTGCTGTGACAGCCATACTGTCTGTCAGATTGGCACTGTATTCATTTAGAACCATGGAGACATCATAAGAAATCTTCCCATGAAAACATCATGTCGATATGACCAACCATTCGGAAGGAGTAGCAATAAAATTTTCAAAATGGCTGCTATAAGGCCATATGGATGTCCCTCTGGTACCATTCTCAGTTAGGACCAACCTGACATCATAAGAAATTTTCTGGTGAAATCCCAATGTCAATATGATTTTACATTAAGAAAAAATAGCTATACAATTTTTTCCAGATAATTACCATGATGGTTATATTGAACTTCAGATTGGCACCATTTTCATTTTGGACCCACCAGACATAATAAGAAGTCTTCTATTGAAATCCCCATGTCAATATGTCCATCCATTCAAGAGAAAAGTGCTAACATGATTTTCAAGATGACTGTGATGGATGTCTGATTGGTACCATTTTCATTTAGGACCAACTAGGTACCATAAGAAGTCTTGCAGTGAAAACCCCATGTCACTATGACCATCCATTCAGAAGTAGTGACAACATGACTTTCAGTGGCCATATTGGATGTCTCACTGTTTTAATGTAAAGTGTATATTTTTCTTGAAATTGTGATTTTTAAAGCAAAACTATCATATTCCAATGTTGGATACCCAATTAGTCAAACATCCAATAAGTGTCCCTAAAATGAGCAATCATTGTTTTTACATCACCTTGGAAATGATGGTTATACAAGTTGTTGTTGTTGTAGGGTTTAACGTCATTTTTCAGCACCAGATAGGCTATACATGGCGGCCAGTATTAATGGTGGAGGAAGAACCAGGAAAAAACCCCAGAAAGAACCACCAACCCAAGAGAAGCTACTGGCCAGCCTTCTCACATACCCACATTAGCTGAATTCGACACTTGAACCCACACAGACAGAGGTGAGATGGCAGTGATCTGGAACGGAGAGCGCTTTAGACCACTCGGCCACTCGGGGCCCCTGGTTATACAAGAATAACTTGACAAGTAATTTAGATTCTGAAACAGATCCATAGGTTTTAATATAAAACTGCATTTTTTACTGTATAAAAACAATTCCAGGTGCCATCAAATCATTAAATGTTTCCCCCTTGTTTCTACAATGTAGGATTTGGCAGATTCATACTCTCTGAGTCTTGGTTACTTAAATACATGTATGTCATAATTTTTCACCCCTGAAAATCAGTTAAGTGAATCTGACTTTCAGAGTACATTTCTGTCATTTTCATCAGGAAAGTATCAAAAGCAAGGTTGCAGGCCTTTTACTGTATTTAGACAGGCAATCTAATTTAGAGGTTTAGCAAAATTTGGGACCTACAGGTCAACTTCATGAGTCTCTATGTTTTTATTATTTTGTATCCTCATGTGAGATACTTAACATCAACTGCTCCAGTAAAACCAGCTATAAATGGGTATTAGTATGTCCTGGGAAGTTTACCCATGATGGACTGGAGTCTCATTTAACAGAAGTCTTGTACTTTCAGCTGGGAGGTTTACCCATGATGGACTGGAGTCTTGTCTAGTGGGAGTCTTGTACTCCCTCTCAGCTGGGGGTTGGACTGGAGTCTCATATAGTGGGAGTCTTGTACTCTCAGCTGGGATGTTTACCCATGATGGACTGAAGTCTCATCCAGTGGGAGTTCTCAGTTGGGGGTTGGACTGGAGTCTTATCTAGTGAGAGTCTTGTACTCTCAACTGGGAGGTTTACCCACGATGGACTGGAGTCTCATCTAGTGGGAGTCTTTTACTCTCAGCTGGGAGGTTTACCCTTGATGGACTGGAGTCTCATCTAGTGGAAGTCTTTTACTCTCAGCTGGGAGGTTTACCCATGATGGACTGGAGTCTCATCTAGTGGAAGTCTTTTACTCTCAGCTGGGAGGTTTACCCATGATGGACTGGAGTCTCATCTAGTGGGAGTCTTTTACTCTCAACTGGGAGGTTTACCCATGATGGACTGGAGTCTCATCTAGTGGGAGTCTTTTACTCTCAACTGGGAGGTTTACCCACGATGGACTGGAGTCTCATCTAGTGGAAGTCTTTTACCCTCAGCTGGGAGGTTTACCCATGATGGACTGGAGTCTCATCTAGTGGAAGTCTTTTACTCTCAGCTGGGAGGTTTACCCATGATGGACTGGAGTCTCATTTAGTGGGAGTCTTTTACTCTCAACTGGGAGGTTTACCCATGATGGACTGGAGTCTCATCTAGTGGGAGTCTTTTACTCTCAGCTGGGAGGTTTACCTTTGATGGACTGGAGTCTTATCTAGTGGGAGTCTTTTACTCTCAGCTGGGAGGTTTACCCATGATGGACTGGAGTCGCATCTTGCAGGAGTCTTGTACTCTCTGCTGGGATAAGTTCCATATTTCTAAATTACTTGTAAGCCCAGGATGACTTTAACCTTTGACTATATATACCATATTTGCTGCATACAAGTTAGATCTAACTGAAAACTGTACAGACCCACATCTGCTGTCTATGGAGTCTGTTAGATCTAATCAGTAGAACAAATAACTCAGACACTGAACTGCCAGTGCATTATGTGATGGCACATCAGGGTCTATGTTGAATACAGTGGGACTCAACTTATAACTATATGCATAAAGTACTATATTTGACCACTGTTAATATACCCTCCATTAAAAACAGCATATACCCAGATATGCTTTCTGATAATGCTCCAGCAAATTAGAGTCACTGCTGTTCATGGTTCTTGTAATTCTGACCGAAAACCAGAGACCATGATCTGCTGATAAAAGATGAGCTATCAGATCTGGATCTAAGATGTCTGTACTTTCATGTACCTTATTCACAGCTAAATATGTACACTGCAATAGTCATTTCCAAAAGTTTAAAAAAAATATGTAACAGCTGACTGGTAAGTGAACAATAAATCCTTTATATGCATGCACACTGTATGACAGCAGATCTGGTATGTGAATGGTACAAACTCATGATCTGCCAGCACTGCAAGACAGCAGATCTAGTATGTGAAAAGCATCAATCTAAGATCTGGTGGAATATTGTGCAACAGTTGATATGGTGTAAGACTTGTTGGTATTAAGTATAAGACGCAGATCTTATACAAGAACAGCATAGATCTCATTCTTCTGGCACACTGCATAACAGCAAATCTGGTCTGTGAACAAACAACACAGATGCCTGATCACTGTATGACAGCATATCTCGTCTGTGAACAAATAACACAGATGCCTGATCACTGTATGACAGCATATCTGGTCTGTGAACGAACAACACAGATGCCTGATCACTGTATGACAGCAAATCTGGTCTGTGAACAAACAACACAGATGCCTGATCACTGTATAACAGCATATCTGGTCTGTGAACAAACAACACAGATGCCTGATCACTGTTGACACTGCATGACAGCAAATCTGGTCTGTGAACAAACAACACAGATGCCTGATCACTGTATGACAGCATATCTGGTCTGTGAACAAACAACACAGATGCCTGATCACTGTCGACACTGCATGACAGCAAATCTGGTCTGTGAACAAACAACAGAGATGCCTGATCACTGTATGACAGCATATCTGGTCTGTGAACAAACAACACAGATGCCTGATCACTGTATGACAGCATATCTGGTCTGTGAACAAACAACACAGATGCCTGATCACTGTCGACACTGCATGACAGCAAATCTGGTCTGTGAACAAACAACACAGATGCCTGATCACTGTATGATAGCATATCTGGTCTGTGAACAAACAACACAGATGCCTGATCACTGTCGACACTGCATGACAGCAAATCTGGTCTGTGAACAAACAACACAGATGCCCGATCACTGTGGCCACTGCATGACAGCAAATCTGGTATGTGAACAAACAACATGGATGCCTGATCACTGTGGACAATGCATGACAGCAAATCTGGTCTGTGAACAAACAACACAGATGCCTGATCACTGTGGCCACTGCATGACAGCAAATCTGGTCTGTGAACAAACAGCACAGATGCCTGATCACTGTGGACACTGCATGACAGCAAATCTATTATGCAAGTAGCAAAGATCCTTGATTTGTTGGCAATGTGATGTGTGAACAGCATTGATCCCTAATCTACGGGCATTGTGTAACACTTACAGCAAATATAGTATGCAATCAACAAAGATTCATGATTTGCTGGCCCTGTGTGAAAGCAGATGTGGTATGTGAACAGCACAAATCCATGATCTGCTGGCACATTACATGACAGCAGTTCTGGTATGTAAACGGTATAGACCCTTGATCTGCTGGTACATTGCATGATCACATATCTAGTATGTAAACAGCTGAAACCCTTGATCTGCCCCACAGATCTGCATGACCACAGATCTGGTGTGTAAAGAGTATAGATCCTTGATCTATTGGTACCGAATAACAGCAGATCTGGGTCTGAATAGATTGTAAGTGGGTGCCAGTTATACAGAGATCAATAAAGTAACTTACGGTATCATTCCCGCATCTCGTAATTTCTGTACAAGCTGTTCCACTGATTCTACTTTCTGTCCAGCTTCTCTCACTGGGGGGTCTTCTACTGACAAAACTTCTTGCCTTGGGCTGATGTCAACTGCATAGTCAGAGGGCTTCTTCACTGTAAGCGGCTTTTTCTTGGCTTTCTGTTGTGCAAATAAAACAGATCAGCAAGTGAAAAATAATGTATCACAACGTCCTTCTCTGAAAATAGGTAGAATTTTTTAAAAAACACAAGTCTCTCAAAGCGACTAATGCTCTAATGGCTGAAATGAATTTCCTGGAATCCATCATAAGTCCATGCTCTGAGTGAAGCCTTTCAAGACTGAAAACAAAAGGACAACGTAATAGATTTTGTTCTTAAGAGTTTTGGTGTACTGACGTTTTATAATTTCACATACAATGAGTTATTGTCCCCTCAGTTATAGCATAATGTGTATGCTGGTTAGTATTTACTTTTTGTTTGACAGATAAACCTGTTTTGAAAGAACACTGCTACAAAAGACCACCCATCTTGAAAGACAAGGTTCTCAAAGTACAGATTTAATATATTGTGTTATGACCCATAATGAGAGACACCTGTCTTGAGAGACAATAACTTCTAGGCAGTAGGGGTGGTTTTTCAAGGCCATTCTGATGTATTAATAGAATGAACTTGTTTTTGTTGATATTTATATGCAAGTGTTTACACTATTTTATTTCAACATATGCATTTGTACATGTAAATTTACGTGATTTGATAACATGTTAAATGTCAGCAAATACGACAGAAAATTGTTGTAGAATTGTTCTTTTAATGGTCTTTGTAGGCACTTTCTTCCAAGGCAATGATGCAAGCCTCATTTTAAATTTAAAAGTCAGCTGACTGAGGGTCACATAGGTATATAGTGGCAAGTATAGCCAAATGACTGGCAAATAAGATATATAGTACCTAGCATTGCCAGATGACTGGCAAATAACCTGAGGTTTGGCAAATAAGGTATATAGTAGCAAACATAGCCAGATGATTGCCAGAAAAGGTATATAGTGCCTAGCATTGCCAGATGACTCGCAAATAACCAAAGGATTGACAAATAATGTATGTAGTGGCAAGCATAGCCAGATGATTAGCAAATAAGGTATATAGTGCCTAGCATTGCCAGATGACTGGCAAATAACCAGAGCATTGGCAAATAAGGTATATAGTGGCAGGCATAGCCAGATGATTGGCAAAGAAGGTATACAGTGCCTAGCATAACCAGAGGATTGGCAAATAAGGTATATAGTGGCAAGCATAGCCAGATGACTGGCAAATAAGGTATATAGTGCCTAGCATTGCCAGATGACTGGAAAATAAACATAATCTCCTTTCATTTACACAATCACTGGTACTATGTTACAACCAATTAGCTTATTGTTGACACTGGCTGTAATCTGTGCCAGTGTGTGTCCAACTTTGTTATTAATTCATACACAGCCATAGGTTATTTCATGGCCATTGGCCAATCTCACAACTAGGATCAGGCAGTTATATGGCTAAGGTTAGAGTCAGCTTCAGTTTTATGATGTTCATTTTAGTGCAGAAATCAATTTGGGACTGATAGTTTACTTTGGTGTTCAGAATACAGAAGTTCCAGTTCACTAAATCTTTATTAAAATTAAAGATGGATTTTAGTTTAGTGAGAATTTTGGCCTTGAGAAGCTTCACTGTATGTTTTTCTTGGTAAACTTTATTTAATTATTTGTAATCTGAAAAATGTCCAGACAAATTATGTTCTAGGACAACAACCACAATCATTTCCAAAAAGGCTTGTTGATAATAGAATGTAAACTTCTGTTTTGCACTGTTGACATTTTTGCAAAAATCCCAAATCTGTACACCACATTGAACATCTAAATCATAACAAAGACAACTCAACATGAGGCTTCACCTGCTTGAACATGACATACTGTTTTGTGTTCATTGATGATCTCTTATCAGGATGGTGCCCTAACAGAGAAGTAAAGGTTCATTTGAGAAATAAATAAACAAGAGGTCCCTGTAGGCCTGAAATTGCTCACACTGCTTACATCACATGACAGATCATTGTATCACTAAACAAGTTTATGTAGTATCGTAAGAACAAACACAACCTACATAAATTATCCCCAAACTTTATATCCTGTTATTTAATAAATTATGATAAAAATTAATGTAGCTTACGCATCTGAAAGTTTTTGTGGCTGTGACTGTGTGACTTGCCATGGGCGTTCACAGATTTGTCATATGGCTGTGACATACACTTACGAAGCAAGAAGCTATACATGAAAGGTAACAATATTTCAATTTACCCATATAACATTCTGTTCATTTAACATGTGATCAGACCCCTCCCCAAAAGACAAAAATAATGACTGATAATTGTTGTTACTATTGTTGTTTTGGGTTCAACACCATTTTTCAGCACAAGAAAGGTTATAGATGGTGGCCAGTATTTTTGGGGGAGGAAGAACCCCCAAAAGCCCCAGTAAGAACTATCGATTCATGGGAAGCTACTGGCAGCTTTCTCACAAACTCATATTAGCTGAGCCTGAAATCTGAACACATGCAGACATAGGTGAGATGGCAATAATCAGTAAAGGTGAGCACTTTAGACCTTTTGGCCACATCGGGCCCCGCAGATATTTGCCAAGTGGAGTCACATGACCAAAGCAACAAAACTTTCAAATAAGCAAATGAACAACAGTCACATTGGATTGG
Source organism: Sinohyriopsis cumingii (assembly GCA_028554795.2). Taxonomy (NCBI): domain Eukaryota; kingdom Metazoa; phylum Mollusca; class Bivalvia; order Unionida; family Unionidae; genus Sinohyriopsis; species Sinohyriopsis cumingii. The sequence continues at coordinate 65,698,434 of CM068831.1, forward strand.
TTTCTGAATCTGATGAGCAGCCATATATAGTCACGAAATTCTAAATAGCAACAGGAGATAGGGTTGTACTGTTTCCGGCTTATTTATCAGTTGTCAGTCATAGGATTTGATCACGAAATATTCTCTACATACCACCAAATGGTCCTTTCAAGAAATACTGGCATCTAAAATGTACACATATGTTTTGTACAGATTTCAAGAAATACTGGTGTCTAAAATGTACACTGATATGTTTTGCACAGATTGGTTTGCATTAAATGCATGATGTTATGAAGAGATGAGATCAGCCCCAAACTGCCCATGAGTATCAGTAGGAATTTTGGGTCTGATTCATCTCACTATGAACACCTAAACTTCACCAGTGATATTTTTGGAATAATTTGTCTGGTCTGGCAAATGTGTCTTAAAAAAGTCATTTGCTCTTCATTATCTGTCACTTGTATTGTAAAAGTCATACAGGTCATGTATGTGCATTTACTAATCTTAAATATGAATTAAATTGTTTTAAGATATAATACAAATTTTGTTTAACCAGAGTCTTTCCAATCCTGATTACTGATTGTTCTGTACCTTATCTGTCATCAAGAAACTTCCAGAGGAATATTATTAATTGCTATCAACCATTACATGGCCATGTACTAAACTGGGCCAAGAAAAGAGCATGTTGAGTCTAATCATCACATTACAGGGTAGTATAAATTTGTTTATCAACATGTGTAGCTTTCACTGGAACATAATAGCATGTGGCATTCAATCCATTTTGTACTGGATTGTACATTTAGGTTGATCTTGTCCAAAAATGTCCAAGTACTTTAACATTGATTTTTGCCATATGTACTTTTCAGGGTCATGTAAACAATGAGCGTCCCAAGGAATATTGTTGTATGAGGATCCAAATAAAGTGAATAATAGCCATTAAAAAGTATGTAAAATCAACTTCTAAAAAATTACACCCATTACTGAATAAATGGTGTTGAATTCCTACATGACATGTATAACTTTTACTCTAAATGCAAACAGGCATGTGGAATTCTTAAGGACTATACAGTGACCATGACCTTTGACGTTTTGAAACCCAATTCAAATGGCTTTTTTCCCCCCAAGTGCTAGCTATTCACAAAGCTAAGTTCAGCTATGTGATGTAGAACTAATGTTATTATGTGGAAACCATTTTTCTCCTTTCAATCACAATGACCATGACCTTTGTACCTCAAAATTGATAGGAATCTTCCTTACAACTAGACAACAAAATTTTGTCCAGCTCTATGATGAACTAATGTTACTATAGGGAAAGCATTTTTTCCCCCTTTCAGTCACAGTGACCCTGACCTTTGACCTTTTAACTTTTGGAATAAGTAAACTCTTTAACTCACACAGAAGCTATCCACATAGTATGATCTGGGTACATGATTTAGAACAAATGAAATAATGCATAAACCATTTTTCTCTTAAAGTCTGCAACCTTGATTTTTTTTTAACCTTTGACCCCCAAATCAAAAGGCTTCTTCCTTACTGCAAGTGCAAGCTATCCATAATATTTGTCAAAGCTAAATACTGTATAATTAATGTTCTCATGCAGATAAGGAAAGGCTGATGAACAGAGAGCATTATGGCATATTACAATGTCAAATAGTGACTTTTTTCTAATGTATACACAGAGAAATTTGTATTGAATTTATTATTAATTTTTACAAACTGTGAATCTTATACTATGTTTACAAAACAAAACAATAAAAGTAAAATAATGCAAACTTGAATTTTTTACTATGCTCAAAATAGTTAAAATGAATAAACTCCCTAGATATCCCAAATGAATGAATTATCAGGTTTGAAGGCTAATTATGGCTGTTTTGTATTAACTACATAGTAGTGTTTTATTGCACATCAGCACAAAAGTGGCTAGGTAGTGCCAACAAAGGGCTACTTTTTAAAAATGTAAAGATGAATCGTTTATTTTATGATGTAAAACCCTTTCAAAAATGTAAAATTAGGTAAAACAAGATAAAATATAAAATGTAAATATGTTAAATTTCTGTACTGGACACAGTTTTCTAGATGAAAGCAGTATTTATTTTCTCATGTACAGGCCCAGGGCAAATGGCTCTATAATAGATCACTTGCCCTGACTAAATTTCCATGTGCCTCCAAAAGAACATTTATTTACTATTTTTCTGATACACAATTACTATACTTTAAATAAGAATTAATAAACCCAAATACTAGTATATTTTTTAATTTGCCTCTCAAAATAGTGCACCTCAGAAAAAAAATATTGTGTGTGGTCTTGTTTTCTAAAACTTTTGTTTTATCTGATTTCATTAAAGTCATGATTTCTCCAGGTCATCATGTAAACCGGTACCCAGCACAAAAACAGTTTTTTTTTAATAGTATTTTCAACAACATTCTGTATCTTTCTGTACTATAGTTTTGATTCCATTTCTCTTTAAAACATGTTTTCCTCCATGACCTGATGTGAAAGTATGTATAATTTCTGTATCTGTGACGTCCTTTGTGTCTGGTTCTGCAGAGTTGATGTTTGTGTGGATCTTAAGAAAATTTGTGCTTTAAACAGTTTTACTCAGCTTTGTAATCTTGATATTGCTCAGGAGACTGAACCCTCACTCACATTCTTCTGTTGAGGGGCTTACTGCTAAAATTATTTCATAATGGACTGCACCTCTGGTCTCTGACCATTTATACACACATAATTTTGCTTGCAGATTGATGTGTGTGTGTGTGTGTGATTTGGATTCTTAACACAGCTTTAACAATTTTTCAGTCATATCGTTACGATGTCTGCAGTGTGACAGTTTATAGTGATGTCTAGCACTGGGGCAACATGCCGCAAACATGTAGCATGATGTCCCACCAATGTCACAACCTGACACCAGGCCAACCAGTCCTAACACTAACCTCTTAATGCTGAGCACCAAGCGAGGCAGCTGTTAGTACCATTTTTGTAAGTCTTTGGTATGACTCGGCCAGGGATCGAACCCACGACCTCCCACATCCGAGGCTGATGCTCTATCCACTGGCCACCGGAGCGGTCTTGCAGATAGATATTTTGACAGCGTATCTAATCATGATCTTTAGGGAAGAGTATTCAGGGAACTTGGAATAGTTTGTTTCTGCATGTTTTATAACTCTCCATGTTTCTTGACTGAAATTGACAACAAATAAAGTTGGAAACCCATGGGTCTTGTTTTAATTTCAAACAGTAAAACAATCACTTCAAGTTTCATAATTAGCTTGTGCTGCAGTACGCTGAGCCAGTGTATCATCATAACAGAAGAAAACATGTATCAATAAAATCAATGGCTGCCAACTCTTTGACATAAATGGATAAAAATACAAAGCATATCTCTTTCTTTAAGACTATAGATATTGTCTTGGACACTTTTGTAGGTGGCTAATACATTAACTGTCAAGCAATTACTTAGGTACCACTCGATATATTTATATATTTAACCTATGCTGCATTACCCAAGGGACAGTTCATTACTGATAAAGGTCAAATGGGTGCATATTACAGGTAACCAAGGAAATATGCAGTAAAAAATAGTATTGTTCCCCACTGATAGACCACACACTTTATCTTGTACATCAAATTTATAGCTTTTGATGCAAGTATGCAGATGAAGGGTGACATATATAATTGGAGTTCCCAATGAGGGTTAAATATTAATAATTTACCATTTTCTTCACAGAAATTCAAAATAAAAATACTGCATTGCATTAGTGCTCGTAAAAGTTTGATTGGCAAATTAGATAAAACATTATTTTTCATCCTGATGGACAACACACTTAGAATATGGCAAGTGTTCATATCTGCCAACCTCTTAGACAGTATTGGGGGTGGGTGGGGTGAGACTTGAGAAGTATGATCTCGGGTCCCAAGAGGTGTCATTGTAAATGACCCAAAATAAGCCTCGTCATACAATTGAAAAATAATAAACCTACGGAAACAAATGACTGAAAATTAAAATCTGTAGAAAATAAAATAATGCATCTATTTTCTTTGAAGCATTTGTTTCAGTTACGAACAAAAAAAATGGTAGACTTGTTGCTGTAAAATACTACACACATATGCCCACAATCACATAACCACAACTACAAAGGCATTTAAAAAAATGTACCAAGATTCCGTCTCTGAAATCCAATGGAAACTGGAATACAGTCTTAATCTGATGCAGTTCTTGCTACTCTCAATAACTGAAGGGAATGAAAGCATCATTTGTGTTTATCTTTGTATTCCTTAGAGACTTGACAATATTCTTATTCAAACATCCCTAAAGAGCTTGTTGTATTTTCCTCAGCATATAAAATGATCTTTCTGAATCTGCATAGCTGTGAGGGAGTGTCAAATATTCAGATTAAAAATATAATCTGCAACTGCAAATAGCTGAATAAAACTGCAAAAAGTAGTTCAGCTTGTGTCTGCTGCTGATTGTTTAAACATGTTAGTAACTTTTGGAACTGAGTTCTGCATTCATGCATTGTTCCAATGCTGGGTGGTGATGCTATGTCAGTGGATGTCATACACTCCAGAAATACCCCATGAGCACTTAGCAACGTTGTTTACAGTTTATACAGCTGCAGGTTTTGGTTCCTAATTTCAAATTTCATGTTCTTCTAAACATATTATGGGGTTTGGGAGTCAAATACCTTGTTTTTATCATGACATCTTATGTTCTAAAGTTAGAGGGGCTCCAGTTGTTGGACTATCTGATTTTCTGAGCACAAAAAAACCATTAAAAAAAGATAAAAATGTGTCTGATCGGCACCATAATTGTATGTCTAATATGAGGGAGATTTTCTGAAGAACCTGATGGTTGTTGTCCTGAATAAATTTTGTAACTGGAACTTTTCCAAGTGTGATATACAAAATTAAAGCTTTCTTCTAATGTTTATGTATGATGTAGACATAAAATTGTCACACAGGCTGGTAAAACAATTTATTCTAACATGCAATTTGTGCCATAAAAGGAAAAAAGATTATACCCTCTCTTCATCAAGTAAGTGGACAGCGATGTTCACTATCCCAAAAGTAGTTGTAACATGCTCAAAGAAGCTGTAAAAAGATCTTTCTTTTATATAAATATCACTTTAACTTACACTAAATTTGAACTCATTGCAAAAGTTTATGTTTTTCTGAGAGTAGTTCATTTTTTGGCATTTTGTAATCTTGAATATAAAAGCATAATCCTCCAAGCTACTTGTCGGACTGGACATACGGGACATAAAAATAATTTTTCTGATTCAAAGCTGAAATTTTCCTGGCCAATAAGTCAGTCTTTAATATTTAGCTAAATCATTTAATCACATCATGCAATTCTGTTACACTGCAAAACAGAGAAAAGATTGAGTTGCTGCCAATTACAAACATAATAATACACTTCTGTGTCCAGAACTAGCATCTTTTAAACAATACTGAATCAACTCTAGATATTATGTCATAGCTACCCATTTTTGTACAAAACAAACCTTCATCCCAATGGCAAATGAATTAAAAGGTATTATAACTAGATTCCATACATAACTGAAAGCAATTTGTACAAAATCATTTGAAGTAGGTTGCAACAATCGAGTTTAGTTTCACAACATATTTTCAGCCCAAGTTAAACTGATGTGTAATAATATGGGTGCTACAGGCCAGATCAACAGATAACTGAGCAAAGAGAATACTATATGTGTTAACCATACATTTAAAATATTAAAAAATATGTGACAAATACTGTAATGAAAGAAAATTGCTTTCATCTGTTCCTAGCTTTATTTCTAAAAAGAAGCACGACCATTTAACACATTGATACTAACCATGATATTCGGCAAAGTTGCATATCTTGGTTCATTCAGTCTCAAATCAGTAGTTACTACAGCTGGCAACTTGACCTTTATGTTCTCCAAGCCTCCGTCTATCTCTCGCAATACCTTCAAGCTTCCATTATCTATCTCCACTTTGGAAGCAAATGTGGCCTAAAAAATGAATGAGATTTATATTCAATATACACACCACTTTTATGAAAATTTAGAGTTTCAATAACTTTAAACTAGAGAAATGGTGAACAATTTTGCTAGCACTAATATACTCATTTGCCCCCAGTACTCAAAAAAATTTTTCTCTGGCACAGGTTTAGGGCTGGTGACTTTAAAAAAAATCACAAGCCCTAACTCACATTGCAGAAGCCCTGACTCGAATTTGTAGTACACAAAAGCATATTACTTCCTCAAGTGTTTCCGCCAAAATCATTCTTTGGTTAGTCTCTCCTTTTTAATCTCACCTCGACCAAAGGATGAACTATTTTTAATTAAAGATTCAGAAGCCATCCTGGACCACCTTTGGTCCCTTGTTTTACTTATGCCACCTAAAAAAAACCTGCTACATCTGGCCTATACTTCCAGATTACAAAGTAATCAATCAGCAGCTTACTGTATACACATGTTAGCCTTTCTAATCAGATTACTGAGCCATACATCATTTCATTGGTTACAATCACTGCTGAAACAATTCATATTGTTATGTTTTAGGCTCTTTACAACAGTAATAAGAAAAGAGTGAAGACAACAAGCTTTGTAAAATTTAACAAATAATGTATTTCCCTAGAAAAACAAGGTAAAAATGAGAAAAAGAACTTATGGTTCTATGAATCAAATCCAAAAATAATCCAAGAATTAAAAAATAGAAGTCCTAGAAATAAAAAGTCCTAAATGAATCTTTAGTTGGAGTCCTGATTAAAAAAAATAAAAGATGGTGGATGATGATGTATGCTGCGGTCAGTGTTGTCTTGATGTGTCAACAGTTCCTTGTTGAACCACAGAAAATAATATTCCAGTTTTGAATTCTGAATAAAATTTAAATAAATGTCTTTTCCAAGAATTCTGCATGAGCACTTAAATGTTTACAGAGAAAAGAATTAATAATTCCATAAAATAGAATTTCAGCTCAAACTGATCAAAACAAAACACCTTTAAATGTTAATAGTTGATAGTCCAATTGACTAAATTCTCTATAGTAAAAGGTTATACACTAATTTAAGACCCAAAACAGATTCCTGCATGAGGGTCACATGATCGTGTTTCTAGAACTACATAGAAGCTTTACATGCCTAACATCACATACTCCCAGTATGGCCTCCATTTCACTTATGAATCCAAACTAAGAAAAAATAAAAAAAAGTTGTTTACTTCAACTCACTGATTTCTGATACAAGGTCAGGAACTAGGTCAGCAATTTGATACAAAGTTTCTATTATTAAGTGTTTACACAAAAAAACCCAGTCAGGTCAACTAATTTCTGGAATATGTCAAATTCAGGAAATAAAATTGGATTACAATAGCATGTAATCGAATTAAAAATATTTAAAATTAACAAACAAACAATTAAAGTAAATCAAATAAAAATTAAATCAAATATATATATATATATATATATATATATATATATATATATATATATATTCCCAGTAGAATGGTTCTGGTTGGTTTTTGTAATGTGCTGACAGAACACATAAAAATAAATTTGTAAAACAATTATGACAGAAAATCTGATTATTTTCAAAAGTGGCAGATTTCAGAGATAATATGGTACATGATAGACAGCTGTAAAAATGGTACTTTTGTCCTACTGCCAGTAGAAAAAAATGCACACTGGCTCATTTCATTGCTTACAATTTGCCTATAAATCATATCAGTACATTATACAGTATATTACATGATTTATAGGTAAACTGTAAGAAACAATACAAGCCCCTGTGATCACAATGGCAAGTGAGCACTAATTATGAGTAAATCAGGCAATCTCTTCCCCATTCATAGGTCACATGCTTTGCTTTGTACACAAAGTTTATAGCTTTCAATGGAAGTATGGTAATAATCCAATATTCATAAGGGTAGGACCTACTTAGGAGATAAATATTAATAATTTACTAGTCTGTCAAAAGCTTCAAAATAAAATTTTGCATTTTATCAGCGCAATCCAAGTTTTCTAAGGCAAATCAGATTTTGTAATTACAGGGGCAGTGGGCTATCAGATTTTGTAATTACAGGGGCACTGGGCTATCAGATTTTTTGAGCACTGCTATCCCACAGTGCAACTCTATATCCCAACAAAGGAGATGAACCTATAGCTCTTTTTAAAATCTGTGTGAGTAGCTCTTTTTAAAATCTGTGTGAGTACAATGATTGGTCAACATGCTCTGTAGACAGTCATTTCAAATTTGTTTTGCAATTTAGTGAAATAAGGAACTCTGTGATATTTATCATGCCATACATATGATCTTACATTCATACTTTGATATGAAATTGAGCAGTATCAGTCACTGCTCACAAAAGATTGCAAACGGTATATAAATTGAATTCTTAGATTTCACATGATGGAGCACTTGTGCCTGAGCCTTCCAATCACAGTATAGGAGTGTGAGAAGTATGAGACCTGTAGTGCTAGAGATAACTTAATATTTATCAAGCCCCTAAATTAGAACTTACCTGGGGCCAGTCTAGAATTGCAGCTGTCATCTGACCAGTCTGGTTACAGTCATCATCAATGGCCTATACAGTCAGAAAATATACAACTTAGAAACCAGTCATCAGTAAATGTGATTATATAAGATTAAAAACATGTTTTGCAACAAATCAGTTTTACTTTAATTTCCTGACATAATTTTAGCCAGAGAAAAAAAATCTATTGAAGAGACTTAAAGGATTATAGTAATCTCCTATTTAGTGTGTCTTTAGAGTAACAAATTTCTGATTTTAAATATTTTAATCCAAAACAAAATCAGGTTTTCATGTCAAAAAGATGCCATGACATACTATAATGCAAAGGACAAAATATCCAATGTATCTTAACATCTCAAAGTCAATTCTCCTAATTTCCAGTTTTGCCTCAAACAAATTATTGGTATTCATAATATAATAAATGTATAAGATTACATGAGTGCTAACATTTATAAAAATACAAGAATAATTTCAATCTTTCCAATGAAAAATGCAAGGACAAAAGAAATAACATTGTTCACATCATTTCATGTTTTGTATTTCATTTGAAATGTACACATGAATATAAACCTTTGTATAAAATTATAAGCACTGTGTAAAACAAAAATGTGCAAAAATGAAATACCATATTACTGTGTAAATGTAATACATTTTTAATTAGTTTTTTTAAAAGTTACACAGAAATGAACTGATACCATGATAAAATTGTAATAAATTTTAAGGTAGTTTTCTTGAAATTACACAGAAATGAAATGATACCATGAAATAATGAAATATATTTTCAGGTAGATTTTTTAACGTTTACATTTATATTTTCAGGTAGTTTTCTTAAAGTTGAAGAGAAGATTGAAAAATTCTTTAATTTATAAACTTAAAAGCATATAACATTTCCTAAAGAAACTAATACAAACAAGTTTGCCTAAAATATGATGATACTTTATAACTTGGAGTGTTGCACAATATGGATTCTATTTTTGCTTCAAAGTAGAGTTGATTGATTTTAATTTGATCTCGTGATTATTCATTGTTAATGATCTTATATGGCAAGCTTGTGAAGATATTCTATATTAATGAAGAGAATCAAAGTGGCTACAAGAAACTAATTGTTTTAACCACAAAAATGACAAAATGTTTAAAGAAACATGAATTTTTTTTTTAAAGAATTTTGCCAGGAAAGAGTATTTGCAAAAAATAATGTTAGCTGTAAAAATTACTAGTATCATGTAACATTGAAAATGACAACTAGAGGTTTTAGCAATGAGTGCATCACAAGAGCACCATGGCTACAATATGCTCAGTAGGGCCTCTAACATAGGAATTTGTGCCGTGAATCAAAATTTGTCAAACAGTAATGAGGGCTCACAACTCTTCTAAATGATGAACTGAAATCTAAGTCATGGTCTCAGAAATATAAAGTTGCATGCCAAATGTGATTGAAATACAACTGTCCTTCAGGGACCTTTACTTCTCTAAATGATAATGTGGATGCTGGACATTATTATTCAAAGTCTCAGCAACATAAAGTTGAATGCCGACTTGGTAAAGTAATGCAGCCTGCAGAAACCAAAGTCAGGAGGACAGACAATAAAAGAAGGCCAAAAATCGTGTAAACAACGTTGCAGAATGCTTAAACTGCAGAATGCTATAAATCATGGAATGCCAGAAATAATGGAATGTTTTAAACCATGGAATGCTAGAAATCAAACTAATTCAAAGCTTTATCAATATAATGGTTCATGCTTCATTTGGTTACATTACACGTTTTTAGTTAAGTTATGCTGCATAAAACAACATTAGGCAGAAGGAAAATTAGGGGCTATAACTGCTCAAAATAAGAGCTATCATAATATAAAATTGTTCCAATTTCTAAGCATAGCCAAGATTGCTACAAAGATAGTTTTATAACTTTTTTTCTCAAAGATCAGCATCAGAAAACCTGGCTGGCAGCACAACTTACTTTTTGGAGCATTATGAATTAGGCATTCTGCATTAAACTTGGCAAACAGCTGAAGTGAGTGATTGAGTAATGCATATGAAGTACATTCTAATTGGAATTTCCATGATTAATTCTCACTGATCAATAAACACACACACACACACACACAAACATACAAATATATATATATATATATATATATATATATATATATATATATATATATATATATATATATATATATATATATATATATATATATATATAGAGACACACACATACACACACAAGTACAGTATATGTAATCAATAGTACAAAACATACTGATTCAATACAGTGGTGGTGGTGCTCTACAATTTTGTATTTTGCATAGGGTTAGAATTTTAAAGAAAAACAGTTTCCCCGACTTTCCGAACTGGTTATATTGGCTATTTAAAAAAGACCTTGTATATCTTAGGTATAGTAAGCACTTTTAATTCCCTTTATTTTGGTGTATGATTGATGGGTGTACTATGGGTTATAGAGTATACAGCTTGGCCTTACTCCAGATGTGCACCTTTCAAAAAGGTGCTAGCTCCACTTGGTCATTTTAACTTCCTGAACTTCAGAGGTAAATTATATAAAAAAGAGCCAATAACTATTTTTACATTTTATATATTTGGTAATTCATTCATTGCACTTTCAGAAGCTTGTATTGTCTAGCCTGGCAAAATTCATTTTCCCCATTTTAATAGCTGCTATGGATAGTGTACTTCAGACTATTTCAGGTTGATGTTTTTTTAGCACAAGGGAGCAGTCATTTTAGTTAGCAGTGTGCTTAGATCATGTACAATTTCCAAAAGTACAATATCCAAGGAAATGTCAGCCACATTACATTATTATATATAGTATAGTTATATAGTATAGTATTATATAGGTATGCCAACATTCTCTCCAATGTGCATGTCTTAAATGCAAACAACTTCACTGTATATATATCACTCTCTCAAAAGTACATAATAACTGGTGAGTGCCCCCTGTAGCTGTTGTAGGGTTTAAATGCCATTTTCAGCATAAGAAAGGCTATACATAGTGGCCAGTATAATGGTGGAGGAGGAACCCGGGAAAACCAGTGCAAAGAGCCACCAACCCACAATGATTCAATACAAATATGATAGTCAATGAAGCCTGAAATAAAATGAATCCATGACAAAACTGCATGAATGTACACTGAAAGTTTTATGCCACACTGACCATACATGAAAAGTAAAACATTTTTCCAAAGCATGAAATGTAGGTCATGGTGAAATGCTTTTGGCATGACAGTTTAGTTCCATCCAAGACCCTGTAAGTGTGTGTGTGTGTGTGTGTGTGTGTGTGTGTGTGATTTGGATTTTTAATGTAGCTTTAACAATTTTTCAGTCATATTGCGACATCTGAAGTGTGATAGTTTATAGTGATGTCTAGCACTGGGGCATCATGTTGCAGACATGCAGCATGATGTCCCACCCAGACACATTATCCTGACACCAGGCCTACCAGTCCTAACACTAACCTCTTAATGCTGAGCGCCAAGCAAGGGAGCTGTTAGTACCATTTTTGTAAGTCTTTGGTATGACTCAGCCAGGGATCAAACCCATGATCTTTTGCTTCCAAGGCAGACACTCTAACCACTAGGCCACCGGAGCAGTAAGACCATGTAAGTAAAAGTGCCTTAAAAAACTCACCTAAGCAATGCCAAACAAAACCAAAGAATGCTGAAGAGAGTGAAAGCTGGAGATACAGATAGGCTGATGATGTTTACACTAAATGCCCTTTTCACATTATTGTGGATCATACAAAAATGGTTTGTGTCCTCTGAGAACAGCACAAAACTTGACCTTAAGGAAATAATAAAGTGGACTTCAACACTTAGAATTAGGTACAATATATTGTTTCTATTGTGTTCATACAGCCAAAATATATGGTATAATAAGCAATGCATGGATATATGACTGTAAACGAGAGTCCCTTGAAGGGACTGTTCTACAGCCAAAATACGTGTTGGAATGACCTAGGTGTGGATACAAAATTCTAAAAAAATCCCTCAATATGCCAGACAAAATTATTTTCCTAATCAACAATTGTTCCTTTAAAGGTCATCAATTCAATCTCTTCCATTTGTAATTCAGTGGAAAACTAAGTGTCTATTAACATTTTTCAAATTATTGCTGATGCTGCTCTGAAACAGCACAATTAAAAATTTACAGCAATCCACAAGTACGTTCAAGTATGTCTTCTCCAGTAAGTAATTTTTAAAGTGCAAAGTCTATTTAAGAAACCATGCATTAGCATAAGAAAGTAATATTCAGGTCACAAACTCAAAATGTGCATTAGCATAAGAAAGTATTCAGGTTACAAAATTAAACTGTGCATTAACATTGTTGTGTATATTTATATTGTGTGCTTAATCTTTGTGAGTGATTGAGGGTTGTGCCTACATGATTTTTCTCATGCTTTTTAAGATATTTACTAAAACCTGAGTTCAAGGCCTGATATTCTTTAAGAGCTTAGAAGGTTCTGATGCAAAGTTGTTAACAATTTTGTGTAATGTTCCATTAAGATAATTGGTTTTTCCAGCATCTTCTATTGCAACACAGGTAGAATGAAATACATAACATGTATAAATGATTTGGTACACGAATTATTCATTCCTGTTTTATAATTAGTCTGTGGAATAACTTATAGATGTTTTCACCATCTGAGAGGAATTATTTATAAAAATTATTCACTGGAATTACAAAGTGCTCATTGACTTTTTGAACTAAAACACTACTTTGGGATTATTGAAGACTCATCCAAAGACAATCTGGATTATATCATTATAATACAACAACACATTCAAGACTACTGGAATTCATTGGAACATTCTATACTTTTGGACTTGTGACAGAACATTTAAGATTATTTGGAATTTAATTCACAACACTGTGTCTTTTGAATTTTCACTTTGTATTCTAGGCAAATAAATTATTTGTTGAATTTTACTTAAATTGTTGGTTTCACCTTTTTTGTTACATAGTTAGGACCATATAGTCATAACAGTATAAGAAAGCATTCAGGTCACAAACTCAAACTCTGCAGTAGGATAAGAAAGTATTCAGGTTACAGACTCAAACTGTGCATTAGCATAAGAAAGTATTCAGGTCACAAACCCAAACTCTGCATTACCATAAGAAAGTATTCAGGTTACAAACTGAAACTCTGCATTAGCATAAGAAAGTAGTCAGGTCACAAACTCAAACTGCATTAGCATAAGAACGTATTCAGGTCACAAATTTAAACTGTGTTTTTCTGCTTATCAAGATAGAACATTTTTCCATGCCCACTATGCCTATTCAAGAAAAGAACATTTTTGTGAATCAAGACAAAATAATAACTCTCCAACACAGACTCACTTTCAGAGTGGTCAATAAATGGTCCATATGCTTTGTAATATTCAAGTAAACAGTCTGGACTTGGGAAATCAAAAGAAAAACACAACTCTCACCCACAAACAGTTCTAAATTTTACTTTGCCAACATGAGAGCAAAAAACCAGACAAACTCATCTACACAATAACTGATCAGCTGTGGACTGAATAACAGACTGACACTTTTCCGCAACTGATTTTTAAATAATTAACATGACTTGCCAGTAAAAAGAAAAGACAGCAAGTTGTAAAATTCATCCAAGTGGATGATATATCATTCAGGTCATCTCACTTTAAACAGTGTCAACAAATACTGGACAAAAGGATTGACTGCCAAAACTAAAAAGATGATGAATGGACATTTGAAAAATTATATGTTAAAAAGTATTTATGGATATAAAGATACAGAAAGAAATTTTATGTGTGTGTTTTGGATTTTGAACATAACTGTAAAAGAATTTCAGGCATATTGTTGTGATGCCTGCAGTGTGACAGTTTACAGTAATGTCTAGCACTTGGGCATCATGTTGCAGACATGTAGCATCATGTCCCACCTAGCCACATTATCCTGACACTAGGCCGACCAGTCCGAACACTGACCTCTTAACGCTGAGCACCAAGCGAGGTAGCTGCTAGTAACATTTTTATTAGTCTCTGGTATGACTTGGGGTTTGAACCCACAACCTCCCGTATCTGAGGCAGATGTTCTAACCACTAGACCACCAAAGTGGTAAGAAATTTCATGAATAAGAGTACAGTGATTGGTACATAATATGAAAAAAGCAGTGAACAAAGAGTATTTAATCCATTCATTGTGTTAATATATGTAGGCAAATAAAAAAACTATAAATTTCCAATCCTATCAATGGCTTTCTGTAATGAAGCTAGAAAGTCAGTGGCTAAAAAAATCCCTCTTTCTAAAAATAGATGCACCCACATGTTATGTATGGAGCCATACATGCTCTTGGTTGTGTCAATTCAGTTAGAAAGAAGGGTCTAGTTGGATCATATATCAACATTAATGCTTTAGTGTGTTGTCTATGAATGGGTAATGTTTAATTGGCAATAATGAAATTAGGATCAACAGTATGTATGAAGTTACTTGCGCATTAGCTCCAAGTACACTTTACTAGAGGTTGTTTCAAAATAGTTTAAAAAGCTTATTGACTGCCATTTTATACAGAAGCTTCAGAAAGTAAAAGAAAAATGTGGGTTTTATACCATTTCTCAGCACATGAAGGCTATAAATGATGGCCAGCATATTTGGTGGACAAAGAACCCAGGAAGACCCACTGGAAGCTACTGGCAAGCTTTCTCGCATACCCATACTGCCCGAACTGAGACTTGAGCCCACACAGACAGAGGTAGATGTAAGTGATCTACAAAGGCAGGTGCCTTAGACTACTAAACCACTACTGTTGTCGATGTTGCTTGAAAAGTTATATATATATATATATGTGTGTGTGTGTTGTGAATAGTAATGCAGTTAACAAAAAAGTATGTGTATAGCTAAGTCACCTGTTTCCCTAAAACTACAAGATCCACTTTCTCTTCCTGTGCAATTTTGGCCAAAATTTTGGAAACGTGAAATGGCTGAAGCCCTTCATATTCTTTCCCCTCCACCTGTACATGGATGGCTCTGTCTCCGCCCATAGCCAAAGCTGTTCTCAAAGTCTCCTGTGGAAATAATCCAACCATTAACATGCATCTGATAAATTTATAAGGTTACATCTCTCCAGCCTTACAGACACAGACTAGTGTAGTTTACAGCGTTCCAGCTGTGTAGAGATAGACTGATTCCTTCCCCAAATCCCATCTTCATGATGCATGCCTTTACAGACCTACATTAAGATCCATGAAACATTTAAATAAAACTGTGTTAAGTTTCATTAAATTCTTGAGAATTAATTCAGGTTATTTTCATCCTTTGTTTATAAGTGTGACAGAAAAACACATATAGGAAGTATCTTATTATTTCCAATAACTGTCAAATACACACACACACACACACACACACACACACACACACACACACACACACACACACACATACATTGTGGCTCTCTGTGTCATAGATACAATAATCCCTTCCTTGATTTTTGTTATACACCTATGTTGGTCTGAAGGCAGCACAGAATAGACATGCAGTTTACCCATTTTAAGACCATATTTCAATTATCTCTTCTTTCTTTCTTCCATGTTTGTAACTTTTGTTTGTTGATTAACCCTGTCATTCAAACATGTAGTCCACAATGTCTCTTGTTTTTTGGTGCTAAATGTTTGTTTTGCAGCTTGTTTCTTTCCCTGATGATGAACTTGGTTTGCATTTGTGCTGTTATAAATTTCTGCATCAATGTACATGGTCCCCCTCTTATATGGCCACCCCTTATGCACCCGGAAGTGCCCTTATAAGACGGGTGTCCTTTCCAGAGGGGGACTAAATTTTTTATGAGAAGTATATGTAATGTATGTAGTAAGAAAGCTACATACTTCAAAGCATTTAATATCTTCATTTAATATCTTCGTTTAAAAGTAACATTAATTATTAAAAGGTTCTTCTTGTTATATTAATAGACTTATTTCAACTGAATATACATTAATAGTTCTTATTCTTGGCATAAGCGTGATATGTGAGTGGGTATTGTTGTCATGCACATTGCAAAACCATTCAAAAACGTCATTTAAATCTTGGTACATACATAATTCTATTTCCATTTGCTCCATTTTCCTACTGCTGCTGAATAACCTCCTTATCGGTTATGACATTGTTTATTCAAGTCTTTACAATATAAAATTGTTTTATTCGAGTCTTTTCTACATAAAATTGTTCAGCAAGTCCCCCCTCTCCATCTCACCTGATGTCGTTAAGTAGAATAACAGACTTTCTTCTAAAATAATACATCTCCATTTACGTGATGACATGTTAATGTTTGGTAATGATTTATTTGGATGTTGCTAACTGTATGCGATTTAATTATGCAGACAATACTTTTGTCAGGTGAACGAAATGCCTTCTTTGTAAGGGAAGCAATAAATGTCTTATCATGTGACTTTTCAGTCTTTGTCTGGTACCCTGATTTGTTCAAGGTTAACTTCTGAGTGTGTGTGTTAATGCACAACATCTATTTTTAGCCTATGCTGAACCCTGTTATGATCTTGACAATTACATCCGGCTGTAAGCCTAATCATCAAAAGAGAAGAACTCGACAGATGTATGAAGCCCAAAACTCTGTCATAACACTGTTGAGCCCATTTCCTTTAAATGTTTGCTTTTATAGACAATGATATAATATTAATCTTAGTGTTACATGTACTTTAGTCAACACTTCTTTCAGTAATGGAAACTTGACATTGGGAGACATGTATCGATGATAGAGATGATCTGATTACTTACCTTACGTCACAATACAAATTAATTATTGGTTCTGGATATATTTAAAAAAGAAAGTGGCTGCTTGTGAGGAAAACATTTTCCATTTTTTACTAACATGCTGGCCACTGGTCGCATTAGAGGGGTGGCCATTCTTGAGGGGTACTTTTGAATACAAACTAAGGGATTCTGAACATAAGAAGTGGGTGGTTGCTGGTCAGGTGGCTGTTCAAGAGGACTACTGTATGTACCCAATATGATGCTTCTAAAAAGTAAGTTGAGGATTTGAGAGCTTAACTGGACTTCAACCTGAACAATATGTAAATAATCAAGTCAAAAACTATTCAAGACTGTCAATTAACTATATTATTAATTATTGTTGATTCTACACACTTGACAAATCACACTGACAGCCTTGTGCAAGAAAGAGCATAATCACCTTGCTCGCTGCAGTATTTTGAAATACAAGTCCAGGGCCACATTTCTCCAAAAAATTTAATCCAGTACATAAAATATAGTTAAATGGCCAAACAAATTTTCAAAACTGAGCATCCAAGTCCTTGAAAGGAAAGACTACCACACAACAACAAGCTCTAAGATAACCTCTGTACCTACTGTTTACCAGAGCTCTTTTTTGTGGACTGTGACACCTACCAGTTATTTTTCTCCATATTACACTGGACAACAAATTTTTACAAAAGTCATGTTACTGAAATAAAATTAGTCAATTCTTATCAATTTTTATGTGCTGAACACGAATATGACAGTCAAATTGCAAAATTGGCTCTAGTTTTTTTGTAATCTGCAAGAAATTAATGTTTACATAACGAAATGCATTCCAATAGTAAAAGGTCAACTGTAATAGCCTACCTATAAAAAATCAAGTCATTGACTACATCTTAGATTTCTTCGCCTGTCTCTTGTACAGCTGTTCGGGAGCATCTCTGAGGAGTGTCCAGCAGTAGTCAGCCAGCATTGTAGTGGACCATTTTCCCTGGTATCTTTGTTCCATTGTTGCGATATCTTGATGAAAACGTTCGCCGTGTTCATCACTAACAATACCACAGTTGCTAGGAAAGAAATCCAAATGGGAATGAAGGAAGTGAATCTTTAGAGACATATTGCAGCCAAGTTTCTTATACTTCATCAACATGTCTTCTACTAGTTCCTTATAGTTTTCTGCCCTAACGTTTCCGAGGAAGTTTGTAGAAACTAGGCGAAAAGCATTCCATGCTTGTTTCGCGTCACCTTCCAGCAAGTTGTTGAACCGGTCATCTTTGAAAAGCTCTCGAATCTGAGGACCCACAAAAACTCCCTCTTTAATCTTTGCTTCGCTGAGTCGAGGGAATTTTTCATGCAGGTATCGGAATGCTGGCAAAGTCCGGTCAATGGCTTTCACGAAGTTCTTCATCAAACCTAGTTTGATGTGAAGGGGTGGTAGCAAGATTTTCTGAGCCTCAACCAGAGCTGGGTGTTGGATATTCTTCTCTCCAATGGCTACATTCTGCCTGTGAGTCCATTCCTTCCTCATGTAGTGCATTTCCCTTGCTCGGCTATCCCACTTGCATAAGAAACACATGTATTTTGTATATCCTTGCTGCAGTCCCATTAAAAGGGCAACTACCTTCAAATCACCACAGAGGTGCCAGCTGTACTTGTTATACTCAATGGAATTCAGTAGCTGCCTTAAGTTATCGTATGTCTCTTTCATGTGGACAGCATACGCTACTGGAATAGATGGAAGAATGTTTCCATTGTGCAAAAGCACAGCCTTGAGACTCAGTTTCGAAGAGTCCACAAATAGTCTCCATTCTTGTGGGTCATGAGTGATTTTTAAAGCATTCATGAGGCCCTCAATATCGGAACAGACATTACTGTTCTTTATTGTACGTAAATGGATAAAATAATAAGTTTTATGTAACAGTAGCTTGAACTGTCTCGCACAACGTCTAAAATATTTTAAATGCTGAACCTATCTGATTGGGCTTTATATAGTACACTGCTTACGTCAGCTTCAGCAGCCGCCTGGCATTAGTATAATAGGCCTACACATGTATAGTACACTGCTGACGTCAACTTACTTCAGCAGCCGCATGGCATTAGTATTGCATTGCATCAGAAAATGATGCAATCAACTGTGGATGATGTGAGCATGATGGTATTATGCAATGTTACATCATTATTCCGGATGTTGCTGCAGTCCTACTGGAGAAATTTACACAGTGAAACATAGAAAATGAGGTATATGAATATCTTCAAAACGAGAGCCAATACAAATTTTTCACGGTTATATTCGTGTTCGGCACACCAAAATACTACAGATTAGGGCCTTTTCAAGTCAGTAATGATTTCACTGTTGACCAGTGTTATCAGGCAGGATAATAGTGATGTTATCATATACCAAGATCACAATGGATTTTTGTAAGACAGCCCCCTCACCCACATACATCTATTTCAAATTCACTACAATAATGGGCACTAATACAACGCAGCATACTTATCATAATCAGCTGTGTCCTCAGTGTTATTATAATTCAACCAATACATGTTCATCAGATATGAACAGCAACAGTCTATAGGTAATGGTTGGTGAAAAGCAAAATAATGGAATTTTCCATGAGTTCCAAACATGGCTCTGACAGCTGCCCTGATACACAATATTGTATTAAAAACATCATGATATATCATGACAATATTGTAAAACAGAGGCAATGGCTATACATTAAACTCGTGATAACATCACCATTGGACCAATTTATGAAAGGTTAGATTTTCATGAATTTGCACGTCCTGCAAAACTGGGCTGGGCTGCTGGACAAGTGAGTTTTCCACCACTGATAATATGTGTGTGTGCTTATAATTCATTTTCATTGTTATAACTTGGCCATTTTTCACTCCAAAGGATTATTTAAGAATGCATATCCTTACCAAAAATTACAGATATTATAGACCACAATATGGCAATAATTACAGGGAGCAAATGAATAACCAAGCTCAACCTAACTAAAAAGAGCTGTCAGTCAATCCATATTTACTTGAAAGCAAATGGACTGTTCACTGATTTCAACACTGGTTATGAGTGAGGCATTACATGAATGTTAAGCTTATCAGCAACATGGTTTACTAGTGGATTGACACCTATGTCAAATTACAAATTATTACTAAAACATTACACACTCACAAGGTGGCCATATTTCTGAAATAGAAATATTTTATTTCATAGAGGTTTCTATGTTGTTGAGTAGACATAGTTTGGTGAATTAACATTTGATGATGGCTATTGTTACCTGACATTGGCTAGGTCCACAAGAGACAACAATGATTTCCGATGCTAGTTTTTTCTCCTTCATTCGGATAGCTTCCTCCATAGCAATCTCATCAAATGGGTTCATGCTGTGTTTAACTCCATCTGTGAAAACACCAGTTTTATCTGGCTTGACACGGACCTGTAATATAAAATATAATTCATTGCTAACAATGACTATTAGGAAATGATAAAAATCTCTCTGTATGCCTGTATCTTTGACCATATTATTATTTATGCAAACATTCAATATCTGCAAGATTGTTCAAAAGTTTCCTGAATACAGCAACAAACTCCAAACCAAAGGTAAATGTTCTCAAATTCTGACTACCACCTCAACAGAGTCATTAAGAACAGTTACATCTGAAGTTTTATATGTATAATATGTGTGACAAACTGAAGGTTAACACTGGATGCAAATTTCAAGATAAAATTACTTCTCTTGCCAAAGAGAAATGATAAAAAGTAGACAGTAAATAACAAGTTTAGTGAGTTAAAATTATGACAGACATTTTACTAAACATATGAGATAAATAATATAGAAAAAAAATAACTAGTAATGAAACTTTATTAAAATACTACAATTTTATATCATTATTTATCAAAACTGTTATATAATTTTGTTTACCTAATGGACAAAAACCTTGAAAAAAGGTTCCTTTAAACAAATGGTGACATAAATCAAAGTGTATAGGCCTAGAATTCAACAATAATGACTTTGTAACCAGAAGGATTTAATTTAGCAGATAATTAAAGTTACTAGTCCTGCTGAATCTTTGTTAGTCCCTCTCACCAACCAAATTTGCAACAACTGAAACTTTATTAGATCATTATGATTATGAAAACTACTAGTCCGACAGGAATATTTCGAGCTCTCCTACTTTAACATGATTAACAAAATAAACTTGTTTAACATTAACATTACTAGCAATCTACTTGTAACTCCCACTGAGTGAATTGGCTGCAAATGCATATAATTTCACTCATTTTTTCAGCATTATGTGTAATTTTCAATGAGAATCACATAATTGCAGATTGAAATACTATCTAATGATTCCCGACAAAATTAATCAATAAATTTACACAAAAAGTGGATTAAAAGATTGAAAATATTAAGTTGGAACTGTTTCACAGTGTTCTTTGAACAGAAAAGAAAAATATAATGATATTATGTTTTTGATATATTGAAAATACAAAAGTATTTAATGGCCAGAAGAGTGCGTGTGTGTGTGTGTGTAAAAATGTTGACTTTGAGCAAAGGTTAAATCAATTGTGCTTTCTCAGCATATCTGGGCGAAATCAAAATTAAGGTAGACTAATAAAGTTAGAAAACTGATGATGATTTGCATTTCACGAAGGAAGGAGCAATATGGATAAATTAATTTGTTCAGACCACAACTCGAGTAATTCTCTAGCTTGTCCATCATCTGTATAAAAAGAAAAGTTATATGAAATTATTATCATCTGTTTTGTGTTTATTAAAGCATTAACTGTTTGCAGAGAAGACAACTGGCTGTACTGAATTAGGTGTCATCCCCTATGAGAAATTTCCAACAATGTGGACAAATGCTTGCATCGCATGCAATCAGCGTCTTGTTCAGTGACCTAAGGTCAGTGGTGTGTCTTTCACCTTGTTATGACAAGAGATAAATAATTCTGGAAGCTATTTTCATTGAATAGGCTTTTAAATCACTTCATCATGTACTTTGTTTTAAAACAATTACCTTAACAGCATAGTCTATAACTCGCTTGCAACCAACGAGAACCCTGAGCGCTGACATTCTTCTTCCTGAACCTTGTAAATGAAAAGGATAATTTCATGAACCTTTTTATAGCATAATTAATCAATCCATAAACGTTGTATCTAAATGTGAAGTTAAAGTAACAGTAATGATACAACCAAAATAATAATAAAAGCTTTAAACAATATTTTAATTAAGTCTAATAAACTTAACTTTACTAATTTTAACTACAAAATCGAAATTGAAACAAAGAATGCTCCCAGCGTTTCAAGGGCGAATCACTCTACTGTACACAGATAACCTAATTTCGAGAATAGAAAATATTTGCACGGATCCAGTTTTAATTGGTGGCTACTGAATGCACATCGAGTAGGTGTTTACTTGGAATATTGTTGTGTAGCTAAATATGATAATTTTCTTATGATGCTAGATTGAAAGAGTTGGAATTTTTTTTTTCTGTCTGGTCACTGTTGAGTATTTGGCTTATGCTCGATCTAGTCCTGCAATGTAAGACGCATCACCCGATATTTGTTCATAGTGCAAGGTCAGGGTAAACTGCGTGCGACTGGTGAATTTTCATCCAACAATGACCTGTTACAGAAAAATGAGAATAATTTTACACTGAAGATACAAATAAAAACAAACTAATGATTTTTATAGAAAGCATACCTGTGAGATTTTGACTGCGGCAATCAGGTTAATTCCTGATGCAACTGGTGGCAACTCATCAGGTAACATAAAATGTATGGCCCAATTTTTGTAAACTGAACCACATCAGTTGGGAAATTTAAACAATGAAATTCTATACCCGTATTCATCCCATCTGTTCATAAAACTATGTATGGATAGTATATTTTAAGAAAACTAAGGTCACCTTTGCATCACATTTTCACACTGGCCATAACATATTATTGCTAAACCTGCCGCTATTTGGAGAAGTTTATTTTGCTAGTGATTTTAACCTGCATAGAATCAAATCTAAAGCAAACAGAAAATCACGCAAAGTAAAAGAGGGGAGGAGAAGTAACAAAGTGTAAAAGGGACATACATTTCACATAACTCACCAAAAACTCCAATGAAGCTGATGCAGATACATTTGCTCTTGTGAAAGCACAACATTTTGTGCAGCCGACTCCCAAAGAAATCCTTATCACTTCGGCAGGTGTGCTCCCATACACTTTGAGGCCTACAGGAAAATAAAACCCTGAACTTCTTATATATAGGTCATTATAACTTAAATTTCTGGAAATAAGATGAAATCTACATATTGAAACATTTCATGAGTAAATATGTATGTAAAAGCATTAAATTAAGGCACTCATCATTAATTTAGGAAAATATACTTAGTATGTACTGAAAATATTGATAAACTGAATATGTATGTGAAATACTTCAATTAAATCACCTTGCATGAAACTTATAAGGCTTTTGTTGTTCATTAGCAGAATGGATCAGAAGCAATGCCTGGTAACTCTAACAGTGTTAAGTTAACTTCCTTCTACTTTGATTAAGTGCTATCAAATCTATAGGAAGTGTATGTTTGGAATACCTAACTATGTCAGATTCAAGACATGGAGGTAATAAGGAAATGATTTATGATGCAGTGAATCACATTTGACATAACTGAAAAAATGACACTGGTTCTTAAGGTTTCACTGTACAGTTTATCTGGTGAATTTTCATCCGACAATGACCTATTGCAGATAAATGAGAATAATTTTACACTGAAGATACAAATAAAAACAAACTAATGATTTTTGTAGAAAGCATACATGTGAGATTTTGACTGGCAATCAGGTTAATTCCTGATGCAACTGGTGGTTTTTATACTGAACCAACACTGTCACCAACCCCTAAATTTTACATTCATTTTTGACAGCAAAGAGCTATTTTGAATATTTTCCTGTGACAAGGCTGCTAAAAGAATCAGTATGTCCCTTATGCATGAATAAAGTTCACTAGTACTATAACAAATCAGCATACTTTTCATCACCCCATAACCATCTAGATTTTTAGATATTTACCTCTGTAGCAGACACATGTAAATATGTAAGCCAAGTCGGCTGCTCATTTGCAGCCCAAGTTATGCATTTGAACTCCAATGCTCGTCTGTGACAGGCAGTCACCAGCAAGCCAACTTATTTCCAAGCCTGACTCAAAGTAAATCTAAACCACATTACAGATTTAGCTTCTTTGTGAATTTATAAATGCTAGGCTTGTGATGATTAGGTTCATGCCTTGTACCTTAAAAATTAAGGAGGTGTCAAAATACGAAACTATCCAGTGAGATCTTAGAGCATAGGCCCAGGAAGATATTAGGGTTACCATACATCCATATTTCCCCCCTTTATAGTCCTTCAATATCAATACAGATACTGTTATATATGCACCCTCTCCCCAAACTTCTCAATTTGAAAATTCAAAAATGGTTAAAATATTGATGGCATTCCGTTTCCCTACAAATGCAGTGATTCCTAAAGAGCTCTTAGGTGTATACCTAGAGTTCTTACTACTGTTGCCTCTGCTTCCTCTGAACCAGGAATTTATTCTTTGCCCTCTTTTTTACCCCCCCCCCCCCATACAATGTGAGAGGTGGTCGCCTGATGATACCTGTTTTGTACAGGCCAGCATAGATTGTGTCATGATACAATTGTTCTACATCACTGGTTATCTCGGATAGTTATATGAAAAATAATGAGACAGAAACACTTCCTGGTATGTACAAGTGAAATGGATACAGAGATTATGTCATTGCTTTTGAAAATGTGAAAAGGAAACAAGTTATTAAAGATGAATTGTTAAATGAAAAATTGACTGCAACATTTTCTCTGGCAACTTAAATTGGTCTAATCCCAATAAGTTTCCTTTAACTACATTTGCTGTTATGAGATAAAAGTCAGCTTCAGTATATATTTCTGGTATATAATTAATAACTGGCTTTATTTATTTTTCTTGTTATTCTCACAATTCAGCATGAAGTAATGTGATACCCCTCATATTTCAGCATGAAGTGATTTGATACATTGTGATACCCTCTATCTGTCCATTACTATATCTCATAAACCATATGGTACATAATGTTTTCAGACCAAACAGCCATTTTTGCTATGTGGATTTGTAGCAGAAATTGCCTATATGTGATAGATTTTGTGTTATGACTGCTTGGTGATTGTCTATGGATGGGGATGGCATGGACATCCATTTTGGCAGCAGTGTTGAAATTCTGTTATTGCTACTAGAGGTCTTGGAAATGCTTAATCATGCATATTTTGATGCAGTTATTTTATATTTGGGAAGCAGAAAATCCTTTACTCAGGAGTCCGCTGTCTGCATGCAATAGCTGGATGGCAAATTCAAAGTCTTTCCAGTCCTGCTTCAACCACCTGCTGAGTGGGAAATTATATTGATCAATTGATCATTTTAGCTGTGCTGATATTTACAGTGAGATAATTTAGTAGCTGAAAAACCCCAAGATGTACATGTTCTCTTGGTTTCCTTATGATGCTGATGTTTGTTACTATTGTTTGTAAATGTTGTATGATCAATGTCATTCCAACTGCAAGTAAGTTTTGCATAGAGAACTTTCTATATGTTTTGATCCTGTTATTATATTGATCGCATGTTTGGGAGATTTTTCAAGATGCAAAGTATTTAATTAGTGACCTAGACCACCATCCCATAATACAGTAATATATACCAAGACAAAATCTATCACCTGAAACACACATATACGTATTGTGTTCACATTAAATTTTGTGTTATTTTCTTGAATATGCAGCAAATGGTAACATAAGACACATATATTTTTAAATGAAACTATACTAATTTGTGCCCTATCTAAAAACCACATTTCATAATTCATTAATGGTCCTCCATTGTGAATCACAGTTATTTTTTTTTGTCTTATCCAAGTTAGCTACCATTCCATTGGTATTACAAAGGTACCATTGTTATGTGTATCTGTTGTTGCAACGCTATGGCTATATTGGCAGAATTACATCGGCTACATCATCAGCAAATAAGAATGCCTAAAGATCAAGGATATTTTCTGAAATAAAAATACCTCTATAACACAATTTTCTCTCAGTAACCAAATCAGATATCTAAATATATGTACCAGTAATTGTGTTCACATAAATTCCATCGTATGATTAATCATCCCTCAAACTGTGAGAGACTATTTAATTGGATGATGGGTGTTTTCACCCACAGGCTGACTACTTATAACAATTTTTCTGCATTATGTGGAGTTTTCATTATACGAAAGGATAATTAAGTTCAGATGAAGTGGATATATCACAAGATCTAATGTGATATGTTGACAATTAGTGTCTGCTGGTAAAGATTTGTGATTCAGGTTAGAATAACGGATTTGTAGGAAGTACAATATCAGGGGTCAACTTAACATAGATTTTTCCATTGGTTAGAAGGGCCAGCTCATATAGTTTGGAACTGGCCCTTCCAAATTTTAATGACTTAAAAATATTTAACTGGACCTGTGGGCCTGCGGCTGTCAGTATTAACTGATCATCCACAAAACCCACAGGCCGGAATGCTAGCGGTGAAATTGACCCCAGCACATGTCGAAGATTGAGATTTAGAAGTAGATGAAGTTTTCATCAAATCAAACAGTGAGTATAAAATGATATTTTTCTTAAAATATACTTGCTTTAAATATTTTTCACAATATTTGATTGTACATTATTAAATGTTACAAGTATTGTCAGAAGTGTTAGTGTCCATGAATCTATGTCAAACACTGACCTTTATATCGGTAATTAGTATCATCTTCTATTATTTATATTTATATATATATATATTATAGTCTGTATGATACCATATTTTGCATGTACACATATTAACTTGCAACTGGTAAACAACATCTTTACATCTTTGTGCCACTGGGACTCAGTCACATTAATAAATTATGATATAATCTCAGACTCAGAGTTTCATTATTATTCAGCAAGTATTAGGAAATTTAGACACAAAAATATTATTGTTTACCTTCTGTGTAACTCTTAAAAAAGGAACTCAAGTTTTGGTGTTTTTCTTGTAAAACATTGACTTAATTTTTGTCTCATTCCAATGGAAATGTGCCCACTGCTTTAATGATTGTACAGAAATATAAAAATGAATCCTATTGCATTATCATGAGCCCAGTACTTCAGTGACTGTACAGAAATAACAAAAGTTAATCCTTCTTCAGTACTCCATCATTTTAACACTCTCTTTTATAGCTATAGAGTATACTGCCTTATAGTGAGACTGTCTTATAATGAAGTACAAGATACAGTACTACCTCATTGTAATACTGTCCATGGCAGCATTAGAATATGTTGTCTTGTACTGTGACTGCCTTATAATGAAGTACATGATACAACATTCCCTCATTATAACATGTAAAGGAGCCATAGAGTAAACTGCCTTATATTGAGTGAAACTTCCTTATAATAAAGTACATATAATTTTAATGTCATTGAGTGAAATGGGATGCATGTCCATACATTATAACAGGGATTGTCTTATGATGAAGGACCTTAAAATGAGGGAGTAATGTAAAAGTATTTTCAATGAACAGTAACAATACATTTTACTAATAAAAGTAAGCCTTAGTTGTGGCAAAACATACAAAAATCTCTATTAATCCCACCCATCCCCATTTAACTCTGTGATGTCTTTATGAAGACATTAGACATGAACAGTGTGTAACCATATGTCTTCTATCATTGGGGCATTTACCATCTTTACTTGCTTATAAGATGAGTCCAACTGCAGACTGTAAAGACCCAGATCTGCCATCACATAATGAGCTGGCAGATCTGTGTCTGCACAGTTTATTATAGTACAAGTCATGGGTCATGTATATGCATTTTCTCATTTTAAATTAAATATGATTGTTCCTTAAAAATTTTACACTAATTTTCTTCAACCAAAGTCTATTGAATCCTGATTATTGAATGCTCTGTGCCTTGATTGCCACCAAGAAACTTCCAGATGAAAGTTATCTATCGCTGTGGACTTTTACAGTGGTGGCCATGTACTAAACTTGGTTCAAAATAAGAGCGCATTGAGTGGAATCATCACAGTTGAGGGTAGTACGAATTTGTTTATCCATATATGTAGCTTTCATTGTGACATTACAGCATGCAACATTCAATCCGGATTGTACTGGATCTCACCTTTAGGTTCATTTTGTCGAAAAATGTCTAAATACTTTAACATTGATTTTGCCTCATGCACCTATTGGGGCATCTAAATAATGACCTTCCAAAGAATACGGATGTATATGAATCCAAATGAAGTGAATACTTGCCACTTAAAGGTATGTAGAATCAAATTCTAAAAAATGACATCCATTACTGAAATAGTTGGTGTTGAATGCCTACATGACCCGCATGATTTATATTATAGGAGTAATCAGTAGAACAGTATATAGATCCTGATTTGCAGGTGCAATATGCTATGGCAGAGCTGGATCTTTGTTGTTTGCAGTTTGACTTGACTTATAAGTGAGTATATACAGTAAGTTCAGAAACATTACGCCTGAGATCACAGTTGAAACTGCTTGCAGTTGGACTGGATTCATCTTAGTAGAACTTTAAAAAAAATTGCTGTGTGGTTTTTTTAAAAACCCTGATAAAATGCAAGAATCTTAATCCATTACAGGATATACATTTGGAGCTCAAAAGAATTCCACGTGAATCCAGATTTCATCTGACTTCAGACCATGACTGATTCAACAGATAAAGAACTAGTGACGGTACGAGAAACTATATATGACTTGATCCGAGATATCCGAGACCCAGAAAAGGCAGAAACTCTGGAAGAATTGAATGTGGTCAGTGAAGAAGGTGTGACTGTACAGCGCTTCAACACAGATGAATACCTTATCAAAATTGAATTTATTCCCACTGTGCCACATTGTTCATTAGCTTCACTAATAGGTTTATGTCTGCGAGAGAAACTACAGAAAAATTTCACAGAACGGCACAAACTTGATATCTTTATTAAAGAGGGAACGCATGAAACTGTGAAAGAAATTAACAAACAGATTAATGACAAAGAAAGGATTGCAGCAGCAATGGAAAATCCAAATTTACAAAAGCTTGTGAATGAGTGTCTTACAGATGAAAATTGAGTGTTTCCAGTTTACAGTGTATTAACATTAAAGGATGCATCATTTCTTTTTGGATGAAAAAATAATATAATGGTTAATGATTTTTTTTCTTCAGTATAAATACAAATTTTGTTTTCTTCTTTTGATCCATTAATCATCTTCCCTGCAGTGTGATTTATTTTCATGATCTTTAACTTTTTAACACAGAAATGACCAATACCATATATACTCACTTATAAGTTGAGTTTAACTGAAAACCCATCTGCCATCACATATCAACATATCAGGGTCAGTGTTGTTTATTCTACTGATTACTACATAGACCCATATCTAGTACTGCATTGTGTGACCTCAGAACTGGGTCTGAGCAGTTTTTACTTGGACTCAACTTATAAGTAAGTACATACAGTACATATATATTGGTAGCGACTTTGTTGTGGCCATTATACTTGTTTTTATAAATCAGAGGTTAAATAATAAATCACAAAAGGGTAGTAAACTTTACCAGAAGGTGGGCAGATATAGAAGAAAGTATGGGTTTTCAAGTTAAATTTGTTTCCTAATTTTTAATGATTGTAGAACAAGATAGGAAGTGCATGTGTTTTCATATGTTTTTCAGTAGTCATTAGGGCAAACTGTTAATGATAACTTCTTACCTGATCACATCTGCACTTGTAAAATTGTTCAGTTTGGCATTCATTTTCATTATTAATTATCTTTGCAGAAAGCTTTTTATGCATAAGAAGGTTGTGGTCCATTTTTTGATTAATTGAGATATTTTTATAGCTGTTTAGATTCTTGAATTGTTTTCTGTAATTCACAAAATTGATAGAGGCAAGAATTTAATATTGTGTTTAAAATACATGTAGTCATTTCATTATGAGATCACTCAAACAATATACTTGAATGATTGTATTAGTCATTGAGCTATACTATGGTATTTTGTAAAACACGAGCTGTACCATTAAATGGACTTATTTTACTCAGTATTCTGACTTGCTTATTCAACATTGATGTCTTGTATATTATATCAGTGCTCTTTGAAATTGTGGAAAATTCTGTTCAAATTATTTTGTTAATTTTTTATTCAGGGTATACAGGCTGTTAATTTGTAAA
Source organism: Sinohyriopsis cumingii (assembly GCA_028554795.2). Lineage (NCBI taxonomy): Eukaryota > Metazoa > Mollusca > Bivalvia > Unionida > Unionidae > Sinohyriopsis > Sinohyriopsis cumingii. The sequence continues at coordinate 65,728,948 of CM068831.1, forward strand.
AATTATTCACAGTTTCCATCTTTGAGTTATGCATTGTACAGCCTTTTTACTTTTAGGTATTTGCAAACTAACTCTACTTGTAAATTAATCAAATTAAAAGCAGTTTATTTTACTGTCATTGGTATATCTGCAAAAGTTGGCACTTGGAAACCATTTAGTAGCTGTATGTACAGTTGTTTTTTTATAGACAGAATATAGGTTAGTAAATTGCTTACTTAGTAGGGGAACATCAATCATATTGATATTGCTGTTAGTATCACCATATGATGGTATGGATCGACTGTGCATACAAAAAATGGTTTATATCATTTAGACTGTTTTGTGGTGCAACGTCAGTTTGTAAATTAGGCACAGTGTTTAAACTGTTTAAAAATGTAAATAAGTGAAAGAATCTTCTTATTACTGTCAAAGAATGAATCTAATTTTATCAGTAGTAGAGAATGAATGAAAAAATATTTCATTCTTTTATGAATATTTAAATTTGTTTTTGTCAGATTTGTCCATTTTTTTAAACTGCATTTGTTTTTAATAATGCACATTGTTAGTCAAGTTGTGTATATTTACTATGAATGTTGCTCGTAAGTTTCACTAATAAATTATTTTAGTCATATTAAAATCAAGATCTACAACATAATGGAACACTGACAGACATTGATAACATTTCATGCTCTGGTGACTTAAGAATTTTTCCATATTTTTAGCAACTTATCAGGTAAAGCATTACATTTCATGTTAGGGAGAGTTATTGTAAGCAGCGATGTTTTGAATTTTATCTTTCTCTCTCAGTATGAAAGCTGTAATTTGATTGGTGAATTATAGAGGTCAAAAGAACAGTGTCTTGTATCTGTCTGTCAGATCTACTTGATGATAGGTAGATTTTAATTTTAATAAGATTGTAAATTATCCCCCCCCCCCAACAGAGTTGCCATTTTTGTACAAATGTACATCTTTGTTGTAGTCCACATGCATTTTGTTGTTTAACTGTATATTACTGCTCAAAAAATATGAGCAGAAATATTTTCCAAATAAATCAAGGAAACCTGATGTACCGAAACATTTTAATCTTTTATTCCATACAAAAAATTTTGAACTAATGTTCATAAGATCTCTTGTGTTCATTTCAAATACATTTGTAGTACAGTGATTGAAATTTATATGAGAATATATCCTTGAAAAGACTAAATAATTCCAACAACAAGAGCCAGTTGTAAGCCTGTTGGTTACTGTGTCCAATGGTTAAAAGACACTACAAATGAATTTCCCTTGATAATACCAAAATGCTTGTTAATTTACATGTAAAAGTGAAAGGTTAACATCATTAAAAAGAAAACGTTTTTGTATTATAAGGTACAATAGACTACACATGTAGGTTTACTTGGATGAGAAAAAGAAACCTGGCGATTTCAGGATTAAACGGTCAAGGTATGTACTTATATATTTTATGGTACTCTTGTTATAACAGATTTACTAGATATGATCCAGTTGATTTTATGTGAATGAAATTGTAAGTGGACTCAAATATTGCAAAATAAATAAGCTTTAAAATAGATGAGTTGTAATTTTGAAAAACTGCTAGTCATTGGGCACATAAAGCCTTCAGCTACAAACGCTTGGGTGGCCTAGTGGTTAGAGCATCTGTCTCGGATGCAGGAGGTCGCAGGTTTGAACCCTGGCCGAGTCATATCAAAGACTTACAAAAATGGTACTAACAGCTGCCTCGCTTGGTGCTCAGCATTAAGAGGTTAGTGTTAGGACTGATCAGCTTGGTGTCAGGATAATGTGACTGGGTGGGAGATCATGCTACATGTTTGCGGCATGATGCCCCGGTGCTAGACATCACTATAAACTGCCACACTGCAGACATTGTAGCGATATGACTGAAAAATTGTTAAAGCTACATTAAAAATCTAAATCACACTCACATACACACACAAATACTTGGATCTGCTGGGTTGAAAGGTCTTAAAACCATTTAAAATTATTTCTGAAACAAAAACCTGTTGCAGTTCAGAATGTAGAGATTTTTTGTATGGTTGTAGGTCCCAGGTCTTGGTAAAGCTTTCTGTCATATTTGGACTGTTGAATTAGGATGCTCAGTCCTTTCATTTTGATGCACCCCTACCCTCAGAGATCCTGGTAAGGTCATGGTCATTTGAAAAACTTGCTTAAGTTTGTAGTTGAAGTATTTTGGTATTGTTTTGTATCCTAAATCATGGGAAGGCAAACTATATAGTGATAGTAGAATTAGACTGTTCTTACCATTAATATCTAATTACTGAAACCATGAGTCTGGCACCCTGGCAAGGTCAAGGTCATTTTAAAATCTTGAATAAGTTAACAGTTTAAGTGGTTTTTTTTGTGTGGTCATAAGTCCTCAAAAACAACTTTATAATTGGATGGTAGAATCCGAACACAGCCTTTATACTGATGTTCTCCTATCCACCTTGGTTAATGCAGTTTGGTGGGAGTGATCATGAGAACAACACATACCCTGATTTACTAGTTTATTATGTGATGGCACATCAGGGTCTATGTTGTTTGCAGTTGTTACTTATAAGAAAAAATATACAATATGTATACTGAGCATCAGACATTAGTACAGTATTATTCCATGAAAGATCAGGTGGCCATTCTAATATTATTCAAAGAAAGATTAATGGCCATTCTAATATTAATCCTTCAAAGATTAGGTGGCCATTCTAAAATTATTCCATGAAAGATCAGGTGGCCAGTTTAATAGTACTCCATGAAAGATAAAGTGGCCATTCTAAAATTATTCCATGAAAAATTAGGTGGCCACTCTAAAATTATTCCATGAAAGATCAGGTGGCCAGTTTAATAGTACTCCATGAAAGATTAGGTGGCCATTCTAAAATTAAAAGATGAAAGATTAGATGGCCAGTCTAATTGTACTCCAGGAAAGATTAGATGGCCAGTCTAATTGTACTCCAGGAAAGATTAGCTGGCCAGTCTAATAGAACTCCATGAAAGATAAAGTGTATATTCTAATAGTATTTCATGAAAGATTAGGTGGCTAGTCTAATATTAATCTATGAAGGATTAGGTGGCCAGTCAAATATTATTCCATGAAAGATTAGGCAGACAGTCTAATTGTACTCCATGAAAGAATAGGTGGCCAGTCCAATAGTACTCCATGAAATATTAGCTGGCCAGTCAAATATTATTCCATGAAAGATCAGGTGGCAATTCTAATATTATTCTTTGAAAGACTAGGTGCCCAGTCTAATTGTATTCCATGAAAGATTAGGTGGCCATTCTAAACTTATTCCATGAAAGGTTAGGTGGCCATTCTAAACTTATTCCATGAAAGGTTAGATGGCCAGTCTAAACTTGTTCCATGGAAGAATAGGTGGCCATTCTAAACTTATTCCATGAAAGATTAGATGGCCAGTCTAAACTTATTCCATGAAAGAATAGGTGGCCATTCTAAACTTATTCCATGAAAGATTAGGTGGCCATTCTAATATTAATCCATGAAAGATAGTTGGACAGTCTAATTGTACTCCATGAAAGAATAGGTGGCCAGTCCAATAGTACTCCATGAAATATTAGCTGGCCAGTCAAATATTATTCCATGAAAGATCAGGTGGCAATTCTAATATTATTCTATGAAAGACTAGGTGCCCAGTCTAATTGTATTCCATGAAAGATTAGGTGGCCATTCTAAACTTACTCCATGAAAGGTTAGGTGGCCATTCTAAACTTATTCCATGAAAGGTTAGATGGCCAGTCTAAACTTGTTCCATGGAAGAATAGGTGGCCATTCTAAACTTATTCCATGAAAGATTAGATGGCCAGTCTGAACTTATTCCATGAAAGAATAGGTGGCCATTCTAAACTTATTCCATGAAAGATTAGGTGGCCATTCTAATATTAATCCATGAAAGATAGTTGGACAGTCTAATTGTACTCCATGAAAGAATAGGTGGCCAGTCCAATAGTACTCCATGAAATATTAGCTGGCCAGTCAAATATTATTCCATGAAAGATCAGGTGGCAATTCTAATATTATTCTATGAAAGACTAGGTGCCCAGTCTAATTGTACTCCATGAAAGATTAGGTGGCCATTTTAAAATGTTTCCATGAAAGATCAGGTGGCCATTCTAATATTTTTCCACTTAAGACTGAAGTGGCCATTCTAATAGTACCCCATGAAAGATTAGCTGGCCAGTCTATCACATTGTTGGTCAGAGAAAGAGCCTATATTCTTATTCTGAGATAAAGATATCCTAAGTAAATGTTTGCCAGATATGTGTTAAATAAATTGAAGGGTGGGATATCATAAAACCTGGGTTTATCATTTGATAAATATGGCAGTTGTTTAAACAGATGACAGGTTTAATCTAATCTGTGATATGAACACATGCATGTAATCTTGGTTATTCAAACTCAAGAGGGACATCAGAAATATTTTGGATGACTTGAAGCTTGAATTAATCAGTTTGGTTTATATTGTAAGCCATGAACTGAAAGATCACTGTCGGTGATATCACAAGTCTTAGAGACCAGGTTCATAATGCACAAATCATTTGGTTTTATAGTATGAAGACCTCTTTTGAAAATCTAATGTATTGAGAGACCATTTATTCTGAGCAAAAGGAATGGTATCTTAAGGAAGGTCCATTTGTACCAATTTGTATGTTTTAATGGATGAACATAAAGGTCAAATAAACCTTTGTGCAGATGATCACGTTTTAAACCAGTGGGATTCTACTGTATGAAGAATCAGTATTTCCTACTGGGTTTTGATGGAACATATAGGTTGACAAGGACCAGTTGTGTGCTACTGGGTTTTGATGGAACATATAGGTTGACAAGGACCAGTTATGTACTACTGGGTTTTGATGGAACATATAGGTTGACAAGGACCAGTTGTGTGCTACTAGTTACCGTTACTGATTTTATGTCTGTTCATCAGAGTTAAACCTGACAGCAGGGTCTGCTGTGTGAACTGCATGAGCTAGTACTTATTTAATTAGTTTCTGTACAGAATGTGAAATAATGGTAACTAAACCCCCAGTACAACTGTGAACTGCATGAGCTAGTACTTTGTTAATTAGTTTCTGTACAGAATGTGAAATAAAGGTATAACCCCCAGTACAACAGTGAACTGCATGAGATAGTACTTAGTTAATTAGTTTCTGTACAGAATGTGAAATAATGGTAACTAAACCCCCAGTACAACTGTGAGCTGCATGAGCTAGTACTTAGTTAAGTAGTCTCTGTACAGAATGTGAAATAAAGGTAACTAAACCCCCAGTACAACTGTGAACTGCATATACCCAAATTTGATGTCACTATTCCCCAGCAGATTCAAGAGTATTCAGTAGAACGAACATTATAAACTCAGATCTGCCAGTTCATTATGTGATGTATATAAGGGTCTATGCTGTTTGCAGTTGGACACAACTTTAGTAAGCATATATGGTATATTTAACCCAATTGCAAACAGAACTGACTAGATCTGGCCAACATTACTAAAATTAGAAAAACCTTTGAACAACCTCTTGTCAGAAACTGCTGGAAAGAATTTGACCGAATATGACAGAAGGCATCCTGAGAGGAAGGAATGTATAGCCTATCATGTGACGAAAATGACATTAAACTGGCAAAAATGAGAACAATCTTTTTCACTCCCCTGAAGAGCCATTCAGGTAAAAGAATGATATTGACACCTGAGCATTCTAATGTTCTTTTGATTGACTCAATATTTGGTATAACAAAGCACATCATAATTCAATACAATTGACACAATATGAATTAAAAGACATGATCATCACAATGATTTTTATCACCATTAAAAAAATTGCCAGGAATGGGAGCATCAGAAGGTTACATTTTATTACAGTCAGCTCCCATTACAAAGATCATGCTGTTTTCAGCCATTTTGTTGTTGTAGATCTCTTGCCTTAAATTTATACATGAGATAATTTCCTTGTCTTACTGTCAAGCAAACATATGTAAATGAGAAGAATGAGCCAGATATTAATATATATATATATATATATATATATATATATATATATATATATATATATATATATATATCCTTATCTACAAAGAAATATATCCTTATCTGCATAAAAATATATCCTTATCTACATATAAATATATCCTTATCTACAAAGAAATATATCCTTATCTGCATATAAATATATCCTTATCTGCATATAAATATATCCTTATCTACATAGAAATATATCCCTGCATATAAATATATCCTTATCAGCATAGAAATGTATCCTTATCAGCATATAAATATATCCTTATCTGCATAGAAATATATCCTTATCTACATAGAAATATATCCTTATCTGCATATAAATATATCCTTATCTGCATATAAATGTCTCCTTATCTGCATATAAATGTATCCTTATCAACATAGAAATATATCCATATCAAGATACGAGGAACTAAGAATCAACTCTATATTTGTCAACAGGAACTTGAAAACCCTAGTTTTAATCCCACTAATGTATTTTGCCAGATAATAATGATGATGGTGATAATAATAATAGTAATATAATACTACTAATAATAATAATGCTTTATTTAATGATCATAGCATCATTAGTTAACGTTATTTCTCCCAGAGATCCTCAGTCAAATACAGCACAAATTTAACTGTGTGAAAATAATTATAGTCAGATTACAATCATAAGGCCTTAGGTAAATACGATTAATTGAAGTAAATGCAGAAAGTCAATGGATAGTTAGAACAAGGATGCAGAGTACAACTACTTGTGAATAAAAGTATGATGTTGCAATCAAATGTTAAAAATGTTGACCCGGCATGTTGAATAATGAATTGTAGTGATGGATGATTCTATAGAACTGAAGCAAGTACAAGAAAACTCATTTTAATGATTATTTTGGGTTGATGTATATTTTTATAGGGAGACTTTCAGTACCCCTGACTAATACATGAGTTTTTATTATTGGTGTACCAGTCTAGCACCACCTTGAATGTAGATACAAGAGTACATGTATATCATGACCTGAAAAAAGTGCAACTAAAGAACTGAATGAACTGAGGATGAAATTTAAGTAAATATTAGATAAGACATGTACATCGTGTGTTGTGTAGCATTCATCATCTTGCTCAAACATTTTTCTTCTATACAGCAATCTTGCTGCAGTCTCCAGTGAGGACACCTGATTGACATGGTTGGACTGTTCCACAAGGTGGCTCTGTATCCCACCCTTCTGCATAATATTTTAATGTCAAAGATGACAAGGAGGAACTGGTATGACAGGATTGATGAGACAGTCCTCCTTGGAGCTATGCCTTTCAAGTGGATGACACAAAAGGTCTGTGTTACAGTTATTTTAAAAGAAATGCAGAAACAATGTCTTAAGTAGGCTTTTGGTTCATTCTTTTATTGATTCTACTGATCAGTTTATATATTTCTCACATGACAGTACCACTTCAGTTTTACTATGACATTTTGAGAAGGACTCAGAATTATCATTTGTAGATGCATAACAAATACTTACATACATACATACATACATATACATACATTCATACATACATACATACATACATACATACATACATACATACATACATACATACATACATATAAAAATGTGTCAGTTTATTGATACAGTGTACAAATGATTTATTTCATTTTTCACTAATCCCAAATAGGTACTTAGGACTGTTATAATCTTGTTGTAGAGTGTTTATTAAATAAGTTTCATTTTTCTTATCTTTAGTATTCATTATCAGTAACAAAGTCACACATGAGATTGACCATGATCGTCTGCATGATATTGATGTTGTTGGGAGCACAATGAAAACTGCCAACTTCTGGAGAATTATTATGAGTGAGCATGTGCACTTTCTGCTTCCTGTCACCCTGACAGGTCATCAAAGCACTTTGAACTTTCCTCCTGAATAGTCACGTAGATGTTTATTAACTTATAATAATCTGAGATCTTCTGTTCTTGTTTGGAGTCTGCGTACTGTCATTCTCTTTCTGAATTCATTTGTAATCTGACCGATTTGAAGGACTGCACATTTTGCACATATCAGTCCATAAATCACATTTTTTAAATTGCAATTGATGTCCTTTTTAACTTTTATGAACTTACCATTTTTAAATTTTATTGTGCATCCTTCTATTATACTGTTATATTACAACATGTTTTTCATCTACTCATATGTTTGATTACCAAGGCCTCTCTTTCAATGAAGTTAAATTTAGATTGGGTAAGTTGTTTTAAATGTTTTGATTATCTACTGAATAATTTGTATTTTACAAAACAGTTTCTCATTTAATCACTGTTCATTTGTTCATAGCTTCAGGATGATATTATTGTTCAATGCATTCTAAGCTGTAAGTAAAGGAATTCCTTTGATGATGAGTTAATCTTTTCACAGTTATCTCCCTTGATTGGTCCATGTCTTATTGCTCTTAGTGTTCCCAGACTGATAATTTCCTCTGGGTAGTTTTTCCTGTGAAGATATAGCGGTAATTCTGTGAGTCTCAGTTCTTTTTTATATTTGTTATTTACAATTGTTTTTACTTCTGATGCAAGATTAAATGAATGTTCACTTTTATGTCTTGCATGAGAAGATTTAACACATTAACCCCTGGAGACGAGTTTACGTGGCAGGAGGTAGTAGCCTACTGCCAAGCTCTGTAGCATCAAGGTCACCAAAGTGGGTGGTATTATAGAAAGGTAGACAGACGTAGCTCTACAAAGATACCAAATAATCTGGAATTTCTAGTTGCACTACAAAATACAGAGGGAAAAACCTCATTTTTTGGACCTGATTTTTTTCCACCCAACATTTGCCCATGGTCGGAATCTGATTTTGTGTCCAAATTTTAGACTTTTTGGTCTCAGATCTAAGGCAGACCTGTATAAACTGCAAACAGGCAGATGAACCTTTGCAGAAAGTTGGATAAGATGGGTATTTGGAATAAAGGGTGGTCTTGATATGAAAATAATGGGTCTGTTAATAAAAAATAAATAAAAAAATAAAAATAAAAAGAACTCCAATGTTTACCATTCTGCTTATGCGTGAGCCAAATAGCCAATGAAAATTGATTTTTCTAACACAACTAGTCATTATGTTTTTGGAAGATCACTTGGAAGTTGATTTATTAGGATGTATTCAGAAATAGCTTTCAAAATGTGTTTCTTACTCGAGTTTCAGGCGAAAATGACAAAAACCTCCAGGGGTTAATGTGCTAAAGTTGAGTTAGTTTTGTTGTTTATATCTCTTTCTATAAACATTGATGTTAATAACAAAACAATGACATCAGGTTGATTATTTAAAAAGTATAATGTATCTACCTTTAGGCATCCATCATGATGAAGTGAAAGCACTTTAAATAATAAAGGATGAACATGACTGATATCCTGTTGAATTTATATATATATATATATATATATATATATATATATATATATATATATATATATATATATATACACACACACACACACACACACACATCATCATTGGTGACTCAGTCTCAAGAGACCATGCGAATAGCGCCCTTGGGGTGTTGTCTGTCTCTGGGGTGTTGGTATCATCTGTTGTGGCTGTGCAGGTCTATACGCAAGTGACAGTCCCGATTGCACTTGGTGCAGACATACTGGGAAGTCTGAGTTACTCTGGTTGCTGCTGCGTTCTTCTTTCTCTCACATTTCTCTGCTGCCAACTGGCCTCTCCTTGCATCAGCGACTGATATGTCCTTGCTTACCATCAGTCTCCAGGTGCCTCAGTCCTTGGCCAGCACTTCCCAGCCATTGGGTGAAATGTCACATGCCTTCATGTCCCTCCTGCACACATCCTTGAAATGGAGTGAGGGGTGGCCGACTCTTCTCATGCCCGTGGCCAGCTGTCCATATAGGATGTCCTTTGGCAGCCTCCCATCCTCCATGCATCGGACGTGTCCCAGCTGTCGAAGGTGGCATTTGCTCAGCAGGGAGTACATGCTGGGGGTACTTGCATGCTGCAGGATCTCGCTGTGTGGGACATGGTCTTGCCAGCTAATTTTCAGGATGCGTTTTAGGCATCGTATATGAAAGGAGTTGAGCCGGCACTCTTGCCTCATGTAGGTACTCCTGGTCTCACTTCCATATGGAAGGGTGCTGAGAATGCAGCCTGGTAGACTTGAACCTTGGTGTGCTCTGTCAGTGCGTTGTTTTCCCACACCCTCTTTGTTAGTTGTGCCATGATGGTGTTTGCCTTTCCAAGCCTTCCTTCCAGCTCCATATCAAGCGAGAGAGTGTTGCTGATGGTTGAACCCAGGTAGGTAAAGTTGTTGACTGCTTCCAGGGTGACACCGTTGATTTTGATGGAAGGGGCAATGGTGGTATCTTGCATGCTGACATTTGTCTTTTCCAGGCTGATGGTGAGCCCAAACTGCATGCAGGCATCAGCGAAACGGTCTCCCAGTCTCTGGAGGGCTTCCTAGGTGTGGGTCACAAGAAAAACATCATCTACAAAAAGCATCTCCCTGATGAGCACAGCCCTCACTTTGGTCTTCGAGTGCAGTTGTGCCAGGTTGAACAGCCTCCCGTGAGACCTGGTGTGTAGATATATGCCATCAGTGGACTAGTCAAAGGCGTTGGACAGGAGCAGGGAGAAGAAGATCCCAAAAAGGGTTGGTGCCAGCATGCAGCCCAGCTTCACACTGCTGTTAAATGGGAAGGAGGTTGAGGAGGATCCATCATACAGGACTGTTCCCTTCATATCTGCTTGGAAAGTGATTATCATGCTGCGGAGTATTGTGGGGCAACCGATCTTACTGAGAAGTTCAAAAAAGCCCTTCCTGCTGACCAAGTCAAAGGCCTTGGTGAGGTCGATGAACATCATGTAGAGTGGTTGACCTTACTCTCTGCTGTTCTCTTGGAGTTGTCATAGGGAGAAGATCATGTCTGTCATCGACCTGCCTGCTCTGAAGCCGCACTGGAATTCTGGGTACACATGGTCTGCCAGCAACTGCAGCCTGTTGAGTATGATGAGGGCATACCCTTTACCAACGATGCTCAGGAGCGAGATCCCTCTGTTATTATTACTGTCACTGCGGGCACCCTTGTTTTTGTAAAGGGTCACAGTTGTGGCATCGTGCATGTCTTGGGGGACTGCTCCTTCCTCCCAGCAGAGGCAAAGTAGATCATGCAGTGGTTGAAGCAATGTTGGTTTCCCACATTTGATAGCTTTGGGCGGGATGCCATCACTACCTGGTGCTTTGTCATTTGGGAGGGAGTCAATTGTTTTGCTGAGCTCCTCTAAGGTTGGCACTTTGTCGAGCTCCTCCATGGTGGACAGATTCTTTATGCTGCTGAGGGCTGCATCGGTGACCAACATTTCTTGGGAGTATAGCTCTGAGTAGTGCTCCACCCATCTGGCCATCTGTTGCCCACGGTCTGTGATCTTCTCTCCCATCAGAGATTTCAGGGGAGTGACCCCTTTCACCATAGGGCCTAGAGCCTTCTTGATGCCACTGTACATACCTTGGATGTTTCCGGACTTGGCACTGCACTGGATTCCTTCACACAGTTGTTGCCAGTACTTGTTCACATACTGTCTAGCGATGTGTTGAGTGTTGCTTCGGGCACTTCTTAGAGCAGCAAGTGTCCGTTCATTAGGGCATTTTTTGTAAGCTATGAAGGCTTTTCGTTTCTCCTCAGTTAGTGGTTCCATCCTTGATAGGTGTGCGTTGAACCAGTCCTGGCTGGGTCGTTCCTTCTTGCCAAACTTGGACACGGCTGTACTGTAGATGGCACACTTCATGGTGTTCCACTTGGCTGTGGCATCGTGCTCTGTCCTGGAGAGCCTTGTCCAGGGCAGACACATATTCCTCCACCTTGGAGGGGACCGACATCTGCGCAGTGTTTATGCGAGGGCATCCTTTTGGTTTTGAGCAGTGTAGTGTGTGTGGCTGTTGTCGCACCCTGCTGCTCACAAGGGCATGGTCGGAGTCGCAGTCTGCACTGTGGTAGGTTTTGGTGGAGAGGATGCTGTTAAGGGCAGAGTACCTGGTGATGACCAAGTCGAGTTGGTGCCAGCAATGAGACCTGGGGTGTTTCCATGACACTTTGTGTTGTGGCTTACACTTGAAGAAGGTGTTTGTGATGCACAGGCCATGGTAGGTGCACAGCTCCAGCAGTCTCTGACCATTTTCGTTGGTCTTTCCAGTGCCATTATATCCGAGGCAGGTAGGCCATGACTCATGGTCTGCACCTACTCTGGCATTAAAGTCACCGAGGAGGCGGATGGACAGGAAACACTCAGTGCCCCCTGTGGGAGGTTCAACCATGGCCAGGAGATTGTTTTTGATGGTGAAGCCCACTCCATGTTGGCGGTGCTCCTCAGGTTCTCGACCTTTCCAGAAGAAGGTGTAGTTTTCCTCTCTGAGGGAGCCACTAGAGGCGAGCCTGGTTTCCTGGAGGGCAGCTATGATGATTTTTAGTCTGGTGAATTCTCTATCAATGATGGCTGTCTTCCTGGTGTTGTCCACTTCCCTGAGGTCGTCGGAGATGCCTGTGCACATGGTGTGCATATTCCAGCTTGTGAATCGAAGAGCTGGAGTCTTCTTTATTGGTTTCTTGATTCTTTTGTCTGGTGTGGAATTTCCATCTGCTTGTCATGCTGAGCAACACACTGAGCTCCAGACACCCACTGGAGCAGGCAGATGATGGCGGGTCAACACCTTATTGACCGGGGGCTGCCCGGCTTGAGGCGGGTGGTAGTCGGTCAGTGGGACACAATGATCCCTCCCACCATCAAAGCTGACCAGTGGCGCCCCTTCCCTACCCCAATCGGGTGGGACTTATAACCAGTTAACTGTCAGCTTCCGTGTTGTTTCCTCACTCAGTAGCGAGACTGGAGTGACCTCTCCAGGGCGCAAGCCTGGGCATGGAGTATGGGTATCCTGGGCTGCCCAGATGTCAGGATCCCTCTCTCATTCTTGCCGGTGGGGTCCAAAGGAATGCTGAGCATGACATTTGGCACCACTTTGGATGCATGAGCTGCCGGAAGGAAGTCGTAGTCGACACCCAACTGCCTTGGGGTCTCCACTCCAGATTTTCTGTCTGGGTTTACTCCCGTAGCCTTTCCTTCTCCCGAAGATATCCACAAGGCAGTGGAGCCATCATCCAATGGATGGGACTTGGTGGGTTTTGAATCAGAGTTTCCTTCTCCTAGACGAACTGCCTGACAAGGCTAACGAGCTTCATCTGCCCGGGTTTGGAGTCAGAGTTTCCCTTCTCTTTGACTGGTTGCCTGCCAAGGCTAACAAGCCCAGTCTGCCCACCCAGTTATTCCGCCGGGCACTCGGTCATGCCATACAGCAGGCTCTGTGAAAAACAGGGGACCCTGTATGAAGGTGCTGCTGTGGACACAGTAGTGTAGGAGAGGCCATATACATGTAACCTCCTGCCCAGCAGAGCAAGACAGTGGTCCTGCGGCGATCACTACACCTGGAAAGGAGAGGCTATGAGAGACGCTTCACTTTCCTTTGGCAAGTGGGACGTCAGGCCCAGGCCTTGCACATGCCCTCTTATTGAAATGTAACTTATCCAGATGAATAATTAAGTTACATATTTAAGAGAAAGGAAGTGAACAAGAGGGGTGCAAAGAGAGAAAGTTTATTCTTGCATGTGAGTGCCACTATGGCAAAATATAATTGATCATACAGAAATCCCAAGCTCATCAAGCAGGGTTAATGGTCCAATAAAAGGCATTCTGTAGCCCAAGCATATATACTTTTGCTGTCAGTTTATTATTAATGGTGACTGAATGGATAATAAAAGTTAATCACCTACCAGCACATGTGTGAATAGAATCTGTCAGTTTACATTACAGAGTTTACATTGATTAATTGCCCTTTGACACTTGTTCACAATTCTACTTTTTAACACAAATGTTATCATCCGGATGATCAATTATACAATGACACAAAAGTTGGAACACTGAGTGGAAAACAACAAAGTTTTCCTGTGTTTCAACTTGAATCATGGTCATTCTTAGTGGATAGTAAATAACACACATATAGTTACACCATACACGCAGAGTGAGATGCATATAGTCACACCACATGGACATGCAGAGTGACATACATATAGTCACACCACATACACAGAGTGACATGGATAGTAAAATAAATATGTACATTTAGGAACAGAGAAGCAAAGTGAATAGGTCTAAAGTAAAGAAACAGAAGAAATAAAATAGAATAAATAAGTATATGTCTAGAATTTGGAGAGAAATTAACAGCACTGTTGCAGTATACTGCTTGGCAATGTTAACCATGCCTGAGATCAGGTTTCATATGGTACTTTCTGAAGCAGTTTATTACTTTCCTCTACTCACTTCCACTGCAAGAAGCAAAGATATGAATCCATTTACATTACATGGGAATGTAGTGGAAAGATGTAATAATAATGGTACTAATAGAAAGTAGTAGTAATAATAACTTTATTTCACTTGAGTAGAATGAGGCTGGGCAAACTGATAGTCTAAAAGAAACTGATGCATAGTGGGTTAAAGAGTACTTGTGGACTAGAATTTTTATTTGTTTAAGCCAAATTGCTATTTGTTTGCATCTGTAAATGTTTCTTCTTTTGGCCACATTCATTGTAATTTCAACTCAGATTGATTTGTGCAGCATTTCAAGGGACTGGACAGAGTGTCTAACTGAGTTGAAAAAGTTGGCATGTTTTGTGTTGGCCTTGTTTCTGATGTGCCAAACTATAAGCATTTATTGTTTTACACATGGTACTGTCTTTGTGTGTGTCTCTTTGTATGTTTTTTGTTGTCCTCAGAGAAAGACCTTGCTTGAAGTCAAAGCACAGAGGAAGAGTTGTTATTTTCCCCATGCCATATTCCAACTTTTGTTTCATTATATAATATTGGTTGTTGGTTTGCATTTCCATTTTATTTCTTTTGAACTTTTTGGGAAAATGCTACCTATCAAAGTCTGTTTTTTTAATTTATGTGATGTAATAATGTAAGAATACTTTATATTATTTTATTTCAAAGTAATTATATTGTAAACAGCATTTTTAATTTTTTACAGCTTGTTACAGAAGAGAATGTTCGAGGAGTTGTCTCCCTTACAGAAGATTATGAAACTGAGTATTTCTGTAATTCAGAAGAGGTAAACAACATGCTTTCCATTGAAATCATTACATTTGTCACCATCATTATCACAGTTAGGGTGCATCATAGGCTAAATGCATTGCAAAGATACAAAAATGGGTTACTAATCTCTTTTCTTGGATTTTTAACATTACTTGAAGATGGTGTCATGCTCCAGTTTCCACACCAAACAGGCATTATAGATTGCACATTGATTCAGAATTACTGTGATCTACTTCTACAGTTTGTTGAAAACTCATTTGAAGTTACTGACTTGTGCAAAAGAAGCAGGGTTTTCTTGTGAGCTCAAACTCACTAACTATTCTAATTTGCAAATTGTTTTTGAGGTATATATTATAAATGTTAAAGCACTTGCTTCACACCTCTATGTTCCTGGGTTTGATCCCCAATCCCAACTTGTGTAACTGGTAACCAATTAAAGGTGGCTGTTTGCCTCTAGCTTCCTCACTTGCACCCAGCTCATGCTGAAGTCCACTTTATGCCAATTCATGAGTTGTCCACCTTAAAAGTTTACCTTGTGCCAACTCCTGAGATATCCACCTCAGAAGCCTATCTCATGTCAACATCTGAGCTGTTGAGAATACTTTATAGTTGTCAGCACTTTTACAATTGACATCTGATATTTGTAAGCTCTACTGGTCATAGGCCAGACGAATTTGTGTAATGGTCATTTGTCCATCATCTGTTAGTGCAAGTTTGCTAACACTGCTCCTCCTTATCTATGTGTAAGATTGCCATGAAACTTTACATGTATAATCATCCCATGGTCTATGGTAGTTGGTCCTAAATGAAAATTATACTGCTCAGACATACAGTATGGCCACTACAATGGCCATCTTTAAATTTATGTTATCATTGCTCTTCCAGATTGGATGGTCATATTAACATTTGGTTTTCACTGAAAGATTTCTTATGATGTCTAGTTGGTCCTAAATGAAAATTATACTGCTCAGACATACAGTATGGCCACTACAATGGCCATCTTTAAATTTATTTTATCATTGCTCTTCCAGATTGGATGGTCATATTAACATTTGATTTTCACTGAAAGACTTCTTATGATGTCTAGTTGGTCCTAAATGAAAATGATGCTGATCTGAGGTCTAATATGATCACCACAGTAGTCACCTTGAAAAGTTTGTGATCACTACTTAATCAGAGTGGAAAGTCAAACTGTCATGGGGTTTTCAACAAAAGACTTCTTATGATGTCTAATTGCTCATAAATGATAAATGAAAATGGTGCCAAGTTGTCCAATATTGTTTCCTCTGTGGCCAGCTTGGAAATCTTGTTATCTCTACTCCTCCTGAATGGATGGTCCTATCAATATGAGGTTTTCACAAAATGAGTTGTGATATCTAATTAGGCTTAAATTAAAATGTGGCTGATTTGATATTCAATATAACTGCTACTGTGGCCATGTTGAAAATCTTTTTATTGATACTCCTTGTGATTTGAAAGTCATATTATCGTGGTGTTATCACCAGAAATGGCTTATGATGTCTAATGGGGCTGATCTGATGGCTAGATTTGGTTTTGGTACTGTTGATCAGACTCTTTAATAGTTGGTTCAAGATAATACAAAGTCTTGTCTTTATTGGACAACATAATGTATCATTGGATACACATTGATATACAGTGAAACCCCTCAAAACTGAAAACCTTTGGGACCCACATATTTTTTCAGTTTTGAGAAGTTCTCTAAGTTTTCTGAATTTTTTGCACATGTGAAAAAAGTCTTTCTCTGATGAGAGAGAGAGAATGCAGTTATGAGAGCATGTGTTTCTTTGTGTAAGAGGTCACAAAATTAAGAAAGCTGTTATTTTTTATTTTATTTTAAATACATGCATTCAATGAAAAATTAGCTGAACAATATATGTTCCTACCAAAAATCGTATCCTGTCAGATGAGTAAATACAGTTGCTTCACATAGAAGTATTTTCCTCATCACAAGAAACATCTGAGGAATCAAATAGGGTACTTTTATAACTTTTCTTTAAGTTCGTGGGAATTATGAATGATACTTTATAATGTTATGGTACTCTGTATAATTCATAATGTTTAGAGTTCAAGTACCTGTTTTGAAGAAGGCATGGAGTTATCTATTGTTTCATACAATGTTCTTTTACTAATGTGGCTTGTATTAATTATTCCAGTTTTAGTGTCAAGCCAAATAAAGACCATCCTTAGCAAGTTTATTAATCTCTGTAAGCTCTAAAATGTCTGGGTGTGTCATATCACTGCCAGTGGTTCAAACATGGTCTCATCATCATATTCATTGCTTTCATCATTGACCTGATTGCTTTCACGAAACTGTGACACAGTCAAGAGACTCAGACATAGATTAGGTCCATGCCAAGAACATATTGATCTTTCCTATTGACTCATCTGTTTGTTTACATTATTTATCCATTTAATGAATATCTATGTAGTCATCCATGATTTCCTGTAAGCTATGTATGTCACAGGCAAATTTGTAACATTACTGTCCTTAAAGCAGGGGGTTTCTGAGCCTTTCTGATTACATGTAGTTTAAATTTCTTACCCTTATAACTCCATGTAAAATATTACTGTCCCGAGTAAAGTCAATTTACAGTCATGGCTACTTAAATACATGTGCAGTGATTTTTCTTGCTTGAAAATCATTTGAGTGAATCTGACATTTAGAATACAGCTTTGTAGGTCTCCATTGGCAAAGCATTAAAAATGGGATCAAAATTTGTTTTGGTATTCAGAGTTTAGATATAATAGAGAAACAGTTATGATATTAAAGGATGAAAAATTCAGGACTAAATAAGAAATTCGGTCTTGAGTTGATTCCAGTATACAAAGGTTTTGGATTTAAGGAGTTTCACTGTATCAACTTATGGACAAAATATTATCCTTTAAACTTTTAATAAACTTTCCATTGTCAAATATATTTTTACACATATGAAGCAGAATTTAAAATTAATTTTGTACTCATTGTTTAGGAGTGGCTTGCCCAGGGAGTGAGGTTGCTGAAGATTCCTACCTTAGACTATTTTGGGACACCAGAACAGAAGGACATAAACTCAGCTGTATCGTTCATTTTAGAGAATCGTCAAAAACAGTCCAGTGTCTATGTTCACTGTAAAGCTGGTCGAACAAGAAGTACAACAGTTGTTGCCTGTTATCTCGTGAAGGTATGGTTTTTGAACTTTGAATTGTGAAGTAAGATGAGTCAGGGGCTGTTCAATTTAAACATACATGGTACCCAGGGAAGGCAGTTTAAAAAAAATATATGCCATGGTACTTTGATTTCACAGAGTTCATATTAAAATGATAAGAAAATTCTTAATTGCATCTATGGGTGAATAGCCCACTTTAAAAGTGCCTTCCCTGGGTCCCAGTTATGTTTTAATGGAATAGCGCTAATGTAGTTTTGAAGTAAACCAAACGAATTCCTTAGCTTTATGCCAACCCATACTTTTTCTCAGAGAAAGTATCTAACCTACCTGTTAGCCAATATATCTTCATCTAGAATGGTAATAATATGGGCTAATCCTTATTTTCAAAGGAGCAGCCACTCATAAAAAGAAGTTACCTTGTCCTACACCTGGGACCCAATAGCCATCCCGTCTTATTCTCTGCCTAATTTCAAGTAGGATAAAATTACCATTTTGTCACTTTCATAATAAGCCACCACCTTTAATCTGGGTACCTTTTAATCACTTATGCACCGTTACCATCTTACCGTTTTTAATTTCAACCATTTGTTCTTTTATATCGCTGGTCGATGTAGAACCTTTTATAAGTTTTAAAAGATTATACAAGTAACACTTTGTTTGGCGCTAAATAGCCTAAGAGTGCTGATGCGCCGTTAAAAAAAAACAATCAATCAATCAATCAATTTAATCACTTAAGGGGCAAAAACAAAAAAGATAGGTGCTACTGTATTTCAATAAACATGGCAAGATTAGAGTGTCCTTACAATACATTATGAATTCATAAGATATTAAGTGAGAGGGCTTTTAATAAATCTCATTTCCTGTTGCATGGGGCAAGTTGATTGCCACATGGGCAGGCAGAATTCCAGATGATGATAGCTCTTCCAGTCTCTTGCATGCGAAGATAGAATTGCATAAAAGCTAAAAATAACTTGACCCCATTGCTTGCAACTGGGACACGTTGATTTGGTCCTCTGTCTTTTCTGAGAAGCTTGATAGCAAGGTTGTGCAAAAAGGACCAACATAGACAAATTAAATTTGGTAGGTATATTTCTTTCCAGATGTACATTTTTGAGCCATTAATGCATATTTTTGAAGCATAATATTTGTACATTTTTGACAAACTTTATTTGATGATAACATTATCAGTATCATTAAGCAAAAACCACTTCCAAAACACCAAATGAAATTTCATTTGCATGTTTGGATGCATATGTAGATGACCTGATTAAACTGTTGTGTCCTTGTAGTAATTTTTCAGATTATCTGATTTTAAAACTTATTGATCTGAATTTATTGGTCAGCAGTGGGAGCATACAAACAGATCTATTTTGATTTGTTTTTGTGATGTCCCCTCTGCCAGGAGCAGGAGCATCTTGACTTGGTCCTGTCCATCTGTCCATTCATAAATGAAAACCAATCAGTATGGAAAAATTGAATTTAATTGGCACATTTGTGTTCATATGTAGATGACCTAATGAGATTTTCAGGTCATTACCTCAGTTATTCTGTTTTTTGACACATTTTTGAATTTTATCAGTTCTCATCAGCAACCAAATGCAGAGATTTTGAAATTTGAATTACACAATGCATTATGTTAGCTTTCACTGCATTTCCAAATAATTTTGAATTACATATGCATTGTGTTAGCTTTCAGTGCATTTCAAAGTAAATTTACTTATGCATTATATATACCATTATTATGCCTTATTATATGTCTAGTTGGTCCTTATTATGTACAGTTGGTCCTTGTTATGTCTAGTTGGTCCTTGATATGTCTAGTTGGTCCTTGTTATGTCTAATTGGTCCTTGATGTGTCTAGTTGGTCTTTGATATGTCTAGTTGGTCCTTATTATGTCTAGTTGGTCCTTGATATGTCTAGTTGGTCCTTGATATGTCTAGTCGGTCCTTGTTATGTCTAGTTGGTCCTTGATATGTCTAATTGGTCCTTATTATGTATAGTTGGTCCTTGTTATGTCTAGTTGGTCCTTGATGTGTCTAATTGGTCCTTATTATGTCTAGTTGGTCCTTATTATGTCTTGTTGGTCGTTATTGTGTCTAGTTGATCATTATTATGTCTACTAGTTGGTCCTTGTTATGTCTAGCTGGTCCTTGTTATGTCTAGTTGGTCCTTATTATGTCTAGTTGGTCCTTATTATGTCTAGTTGGTCCTTGATGTGTCTAGTTGGTCCTTATTATGTCTAGTTGGTCCTTGTTATGTCTAGTTGGTCCTTATTATGTATAGTTGGTCCTTGTTATGTCTTGTTGGTCCTTATATCTAGTTGGTCCTTGTTATGTCTAGTTGGTCATTATTATGTCTAGTTAGTCCTTGTTATGTCTAGTTGGTCCTTGATGTGTCTAGTTGGTCTTTGATATGTCTAGTTGGTCCTTATTATGTCTAGTTGGTCCTTGATATGTCTAGTTGGTCCTTGTTATGTCTAGTTGGTCCTTGATATGTCTAGTTGGTCCTTATTATGTCTTGTTGGTCATTATTGTGTCTAGTTGATCATTATTATGTCTACTAGTTGGTCCTTGTTATGTCTAGTTGGTCCTTGTTATGTCTAGTTGGTCCTTATCATGTCTAGTTGGTCCTTGTTGTGTCTAGTTGGTCCTTATTATTTCTAGTTGGTCCTTGTTATGTCTAATTGGTCCTTGTTATGTCTAATTGGTCCTTATTATGTCTAGTTGGTCCTTATTATGTCTAGTTGGTCCTTATTATGTCTAGTAGGTCCTTATTATGTTTAGCAGGGATCGTCCTGGGCTTCGCCAATGTCGCAAATTGCGATTTTTTTTCCTTATTGGCGACAAAAATATCCCATCTGGCGATTTTTTTGGCGACAGACTTTTTGGTTATTTAATTTGTACATACAATCATAGATTTGGACTGGATAAATTAAAAGGGAGAACGAAAGGAAGCCACAAACTTGACTAAGCAATGCATTGGAATCAATCTGTTACACAAACAATCCTTTGTTCGTATTGACAACCCCCATCTTTACAGTGCATTGTTACATCATAATCTGCTTATGCCGACATCTGGGCTGAGTATGCTGTGATACAGTCAATCATGCTACCGAACTATACCTACAACTGACCGACTTCTGAAGACGCGAATAGAACAGATACAATTAATTGAATGGCTAAATCTTCTGTTGGTTTTTTTTTTTTTTTTTTTTTTTTTTGTTACATATACCAGTACAATAGTTTTGCTGAACCTTCATAGAAAACTGATAACCTTTGAAGTACCGACTACTGTGTATAAATACAAAACAAATGGAAAAATCTCAATCACAATTATGTCTGTCGCCAGTGCAGCATTTTACTCATTGATCTTTTCCTTTTGCCATCAATCCGTGTTACAGCTGCTGAGACTTAAACTCCGAAACAAGAAATAGCACAAAACAAAAACAACAACCAGTTTTGCATAATTAATAATAATTATTTATTTCTCAAAATACAAGAGTGAAAGAATCTCTAAATTGGGTGTGAATTTATGCTTATATATACGGTCCAATATTGCCAGGTGTTGATTCGTGTAAGTTTCATTCGTGGGAATGTAGATCCTATTTTGTTTGTCAAGAAAATTTATACAGCATTCAGTGATCATTCTTGGGATTTAGGAAGCAATTCACTACAAGCTTTGTTAAGCTAGCCATAAGGGGGGGGGGCTGCTGATAGACTACTGGTGTCACCTGTCAGTGCTGTGGACTGTGAACGTGGATTCAGTAAGATGAACCTCATAAAAACTGACATCAGAAATAAACTCTGCATCTCATCTCTCGAGAATTTCATGAGAATCAGCATGTACAGATGTGAAAAATTAGACTTTGAAACTGCATTCAACAAGTGGGCAGCCCTAAAATTGCGACGGATCTTCATGTAACACTTTGTAACATTTTGTTAATGCTTGTTGTAATTAAAGAATTAAGTAACCCATCTTTTGTAATTTTCATTGCCTGTTACATTAATAGACTAAATTAACACTTGGAAAAATGTACACTACTTGTTCTGGCGACACTTTTTGAAAATTGGCGACAAAATATTGAGGTTGGCGATTTTTTTGGCGACAGCTTTTTAAAATCCAGGTCCATCCCTGCTGTTTAGTTGGTCCTTATTATGTCTAG
This sequence comes from Sinohyriopsis cumingii, assembly GCA_028554795.2. Taxonomy (NCBI): domain Eukaryota; kingdom Metazoa; phylum Mollusca; class Bivalvia; order Unionida; family Unionidae; genus Sinohyriopsis; species Sinohyriopsis cumingii. The sequence goes on from CM068831.1 coordinate 65,751,418, forward strand.
TTGGTCCTTATTATGTCTAGTCGGTCCTTGATGTGTATAGTTGGTCCTTGATGTGTCTAGTTGGTCCTTATTATGTCTAGTCGGTCCTTGATGTGTATAGTTGGTCCTTGATGTGTCTAGTTGGTCCTTATTATGTCTAGTTGGTCCTTGTTATGTCTAGTTGGTCCTTACTATGTCTAGTTGGTCATTATTATGTCTAGTTGGTCCTTATTATGTCTTGTTGGTCCTTGTTATGTCTAATTTGTCCTTATTATGTCTAGTTGGTCCTTATTATGTCTTGTTGGTTATTATTATGTGTAGTTGGTCATTATTATGTCTACTAGTTGGTCCTTGTTATGTCTAGTTGGTCCTTATCATGTCTAGTTGGTCCTTGTTATGTCTAGTTGGTCATTATTATGTCTAGTTGGTCCTTGTTATGTCTGATTAGTCCTTGTTATGTCTAGTTGGTCCTCATTATGTCTAGTTGGACATTATTATGCCTAGTTGGTCATTATTATGTCTACTAGTTGGTCCTTATTAATATTATGTTTAGTTGGTCCTTACTATGTCTAGTTGGTCCTTATTATGTCTAGTTGGTCCTTGTTATGTCTAGTCGGTCCTTATTATGTCTCGTTGGTCCTTGTTATGTCTAGTTGGTCCTTGTTATGTCTAGTTAGTCCTTGTTATGTCTAATTGGTCCTTGTTATGTCTAGCTAGTCCTTGTTATGTCTAGTTGGTCATTATTATGTCTAGTTGGTCATTATTATGTGTACTAGTTGGTCCTTATTATGTTTAGTTGGTCCTTACTATGTCTAGTTGGTCCTTACTATGTCTAGTTGGTCCTTATTATGTCTAGTTGGTCCTTGTTATGTCTAGTTGGTCCTTATTATGTCCAGTTGGTCCTTGTTATGTCTAGTTGGTCCTTGTTATTGGTCCTTGTTATGTCTAGTTGGTCCTTACTATGTCTAGTTGGTCATTATTATGTCTAGTTGGTCATTATTATATCTACTAGTTGGTCCTTGTTATGTCTAGTTGGTCCTTGTTATGTCTAGTTGGTCCTTATCATGTTTAGTTGGTCCTTATTATGTTTAGTTGGTCCTTGTTATGTCTAGTTGGTTCTTATCATGTCTAGTTGGTCCTTGTTATGTCTAGTTGGTCATTATTATGTCTAGTTGGTCCTTGTTATGTCTGATTAGTCCTTGTTATGTCTAGTTGGTCCTCATGTCTAGTTGGACATTATTATGTCTAGTTGGTCATTATTATGTCTACTAGTTGGTCCTTATTAATATTATGTTTAGTTGGTCCTTACTATGTCTAGTTGGTCCTTATTATGTCTCATTGGTCCTTTTTATGTCTAGTTGGTCCTTGTTATGTCTAGTTAGTCCTTGTTATGTCTAGTTGGTCATTATTATGTCTAGTTGGTCATTATTATGTGTACTAGTTGGTCCTTATTATGTTTAGTTGGCCCTTACTATGTCTAGTTGGTCCTTACTATGTCTAGTTGGTCCTTATTATGTCTAGTTGGTCCTTGTTATGTCTAGTTGGTCCTTTTTATGTCCAGTTGGTCCTTGTTATGTCTAGTTGGTCCTTGTTATGTCTAGTTGGTCCTTACTATGTCTAGTTGGTCATTGTTATGTCTAGTTGGTCATTATTATGTCTACTAGTTGGTCATTATTATGTCTAGTTGGTCCTTGTTATGTCTAGTTGGTCCTTGTTATGTCTAGTTGGTCCTTATCATGTCTAGTTGGTCATTATTATGTCTAGTTGGTCATTATTATGTCTACTAGTTGGTCCTTATTATGTCTAGGTGGACCTTGTTATGTCTAGTTGGCCCTAAATAGAAATAGTTCCCATCTGATATCCTAGATTGCCACCATGGCAGCCATCATGAAATTCTTGTTATCATTACTCTTCCAAACAAGAAATCATATCAACTTGAGGTTTCCACCTGAAGATGTCTTATGATGTCTTGTTGGTCCTTATTGACAAAGTGGCAATCTGACATCCATTATATTGACCCACAGCAGCTAATTTGAAAACCATGTTATTGCAGATTAAAAATCAGCAGTTAAATAGAAGAAATGGTCTTTTCTTGAATTCATGGAAATTCTTTTCAGCCAGTGGAAAAATCAGTCCCCTTTGAGGGACACATTTTATTTCACATTGCACTAAATGTAAAACTTTTTACTCTTGAATCTTCATTTAATACAAAGTCATCAGCAACTTGATGATGATTAATTCATTTATTTAAAAGAAATTTAAATAAATTATACCATAAATGCAAATGTTTTATTAAATGTTATTCTGACAAATACCTGCAGGATTGATGTTAAGAAAAGGATTTCTTTCTTTACTATTCACGTTTAAAGCCTTTACTTTATGTGAGAACACACCGCTCCGGTGGCCTAGTGGTTAGAGCGTCCACCTTGGAAGCGGGAGGTTGTGGGTTCAATCCCTGGCCGAGTCATACCAAAGACTTACAAAAATGGTACTAACAGCTGCCTCGCTTGGCGCTCAGCATTAAGAGGTTAGTGTTAGGACTGGTCGGCCCGGTGTCAGGATAATGTGACTGGGTGGGACATCATGCCACATGTCTGCAGCATGATGCCCCAGTGCCAGACATCACTATAAACTGCCACACTGCAGACATCGTAGTGATATGACTGAAAAATTTTTAAAGCTACGTTAAAAATCCAAATAACACACATACACACATTATGTGAGAACAAAATTATCTCACATTGATATATTTAATAATATATAAAAGGAAATATTCATTCATAGACCAGAAGAGTTTATGGACAGTCTGGTGTCAGTATTGTGACATCCATTGTCCACAAGTTTGTTATCATTACTCTTCCTAAACTGTTTGGAGGACTGCCATAAAACTTTACACACACACATTCATCCCTAGGTCTCGTTGATCCTAAGCAAAAATAGTGCCATGCGGAAATCTAATATGGCTTACACAATGGCCATCTAGAAAATATTATCTCTAATCCTTCTGAATGGATATTCATATCAACATAAGGTATTACTGAAAGGTTTCTTACCACATCTAGTTGGTCTTAAATAAAAGTGGCGCTAATCTGATAGCCAACATGGTCACTAGGGCAGTCATTTTGAAAATCTTGTTATTGCTACTCCTCCTAGATGGATGGTTATGCTGACATGGGGTTTTCACCAAAAGACTTCAAATTACATCTAGAAAGGCCTAAATTAAATATGATCAGTACACTGATCAATATCAAAATGTTGTTATTACTCAAGAATGTCAGAAAAGGTTTCAGTAGTTGATGGGGCCCTAAGTGGCCGAGTGGTTTAAAGCGTTTTCCGTTACGGATCACTGCCATCTCACCTCTCTCTGCATGGGTTCAAGTCTCAGATTTGGCCAATGTGGGTATGTGAGAAAGCCTGCCAGTAGCTTCTCGTGGGTCGGTGGTTCTTTCCGGAGGTTTTCCCGGGTTCTTCCTCCACCAGTAATACTGGCTGCCATGTATAGCCTATCGTGTGCTGAAAAATGGCATTAAACCCTACCACAACAAGAACAACAAATAGTTGGTGGTTCAAAGAAGAAATGGTTTTATCTTGGATTCTTGTAAGTAGTATAGTGTCAGTCCCTTTGAGTTCATTTGTTGAGAAGACATTGAAAGGCTGCTCTGTTTTAGTAATGGCAACAATACTTGATCAGCATCATTTGAAAACATTTAAAATACCATTGTTCCAGGACATTTTCTGTCAAAAATTTATTCAGATTTGTTAAGCAGTTTTTTGAAAAGTAGTTGTTTAATGGTTTTCTGTTTTTGCAATTTGGCAATATTTAATGGCTGATTGGCATCATTTGAACAAATTTGAAAAAGGTTCATGCCAAATTTGATCAAAGATCTGTGGATGCTTTTGAGAAGATCCAATTTGTAAGTCTTTCTGTCTTTAGTAATAGTGGCCATATTTGATGGTAGATTGGCATCATTGTTATAAATATTATAGAGCTTAATGCCAGTAGGCTGTGTTGTGTTTGGTTAAATTTTTATTATATTTGAAACATTGTAAATAGCAATCATGAACAGACAACACCTAATACACAGTGGATAAAGGATGGTACAGTCATTTGAATTTATGGCCAGATGAGCTAATAAAACATTATCTTGCATAGTCAGTCAATCTCAAGGTATGGTCCTGTGTCGTCTGTTCAAAATTGCTATTTGAACTTCTCAAAAACCACTGGACCAATTTAAGTTTAATCTGGTTAAGGGCACAAAAGCTTGTAATTTTTTTTGTACAATTGATGCAGATCTGCCATAAATTATGATTGTCATTATGAAACACATATAAATCTTTAAAGCTAATTTTTAAACATGGCTGTACAGAATATGACCAAATTAGACAGAAAGCATCCGTGCCTTTTGATTTTTATACAACTGATGATGATATGCTGTCAAATATGGCTACCCTTACTCAACATAAAAATAAATGTTAAAATGACTGCTTCTCATAAGTCACTGAACAAAATTTTACCAAACTTTATAGAAAGCATCCTGGCATGAAGACCTTTTAAGTTTTGCAAAAATAATTCCATTTTTAAAACGAAATGGATGTTATTACTAAATACAGAAAAATCTTAGATGAGTTCATCTGAAAATCTGCAAACATGACACATCCTGGCAAGAGGCATTTCAAACTTTTTTATACAAAAAATACTGATCTGCAATCAAATATGGCGAGCTTGACTAAAAATAGAGAATCCTTTGAACGTCTTGTTACACATTGTTTAGCAGAAATTTATCAAAATTTGATGTAAAACCTCTTCAAGGTGTTGCAGTTTTGCACCAATAAAACTAACCCACTATTCAGTGTGGCAAGTATTAGAAAAACATATTAATTACTTCTCAGAAACCTTGAACAAAAGTTGAATTTTTTGTTGTTGAGAAAGCCTTTCAAATGGGTACAAATGATACCTGTTATCCAGCATCGTCAGCTCCAAAGTAGAAAAACTTTGAAATGTCAGAATGCATTATGCTTAACTGCCCATTCATTTGGCTTTTAGATTAATGTCAACTGGATGTCTGATCTCAGCCCCAATGGAGTCTCTTGTTTTGCATCTTCCATCTAATTCTAATGGAGTTTACTGATTAAGTCAAACATATCTTTGTATAATATGACAAATATTTTCAAAAAGCGACAGTGGTTGTATAGAAAATGTTATATCAGCTTGGTTGTCTATGCCCTTTTGATTTCTGTTTACACTATTGTAGCTGACTAAATTAATCATTTTATGGAGAGCTATCAAATAAAGTAAATGTTTTTATTGCTATATCAGGATTTTGTGATATGTACCATCCTTCTGTCCATCCATATATCTATTTGTTCATAGCTCTTATATCTCCCTTAAATGCTGGATTGGGTAGACAAAAATTACAATTCCACATTTTTCAGTATGTTTTAATGAAACTTTACACATGTAGCTACATCAGGAGGACATCTGATTTATGTATGTGTCTGTGATTTTAAATTTTAACATAGCTTTAAACAAAAGTTCATATTGCTATAATGTCTACAGTGTGTCAGTTTATAGTGATTAGTAGGGGCATCATGCTGCAGACATGTAGCATGATGTCCTAACCAGTCACATTATCCTGACACCAGGCTGACCAGTCTTAACACTAACCTCTTAATGCTGAGTGCCAAACGAGGCAGCTGTTAGTACCATTTGTGTAAGTCTTTGATATGATTTGGCCTTGGTTCAAACCCATGATCTCCCACATCTGAAGCAGATGCTCTGACCACTAGGCCACTGGAATGGTTTCTAATTTATGTAACAGGTTTTATGTTATGATGGTCCAGAAAAAGAGGAGGGGTGGGAGTGAGAAAGAGAGGGAAAGGAGAATAACTAAAAGGCTTGAAAATTTGCCATGTTGAATGATGGAATTATCTCTTTTTTCCAGGTTCATGGTTGGAAGCCAGAAGAAGCTGTTGAGTTCATCAAATCCAAAAGACCTCACATTTGGCTACGAGACACACAGATGAAATCCATTTATCAATATTATTCATCTTGTCAGGGCAATTCACCAGGAGGTTGATTTTCAACGAACTCAAGCTTATTTCAATAATTTAATTTTCACCCTGACCCAGTATTTTCCATCTCCTGTAAGTATATATTCCTATGGGAGTCAGTTTTAATGTAAGGACAGTGAAACCCCTCTATAACATGATGATTGTCAGGACAAAGTGACTGGGTGGGACATGTTACATGCCTGCGGCAGGATCCACAGTGCTAGCCATCACTATAAACTGCCACACTGCAGATATAGTAGTAGTATGACTGAATAATTGTTAAAGCTACATTAAAAATCCAAATCACACACACACACACACACAACCACCTTATACAAGGAACTATGTTGTAACGAACTGCTGTAGTATCATGTCACTGCAGCTGAATTTAGACAATGATAGTAATTTTATGTGATACACTGCTTTTTTCTCAACATGCTTTGCAACAAGATATAGCATAATGTAATGTTTAATTTAATTTTTATGCATGTTATATATCATATAACGTGTTTTGCAAGATTTTTTGCCATTTGCCACAAGATTATGTTCAAATAATCTTTACACAAAGAATATTTTATGTATGTTACTAAAGAACTTTAATATCTGATGTCCATCATGCAATATCATTCTTGCAAGGTTCAGCTCTAGATGCATGGATGAAGAAAAATGCATGAATTTTATAATACTCTTTTGTTATATGCCCAGCCATGAGTACATTTGAAGAAATAAATGAATTGGCAGAAGTTTTGTTTTACTTTTTGTTTCCTAAACTGTAAAACTGGGAGTGTCCTTGATTTGGGGATTATTTTTCGTTTATAAACTGTCATATTCTAAAAAAATTTTAAAAAAAGGTGATTTGAAGAGTTTTTCTAATCTGATGTATATTTTGAGTATAACTTTACAGTTTATGATATAAGTTTTGAAATGCCTGACTTAAGTGAGTCTTGTTACGTCATTGTCCATCCATCCATTAACCTATTATGTTATGTTATTGTCCATCCATCCATTAACCTATTATGTTATGTTATTGTCTGTCCAGCCATTAACCTATTATGTTATGTTATTGTCTGTCCAGCCATTAACCTATTATTTTATGTTATTGTCCATCCATCCATTAACCTATTATGTTATGTTATTGTCCATCCATCCATTAACCTATTATGTTATGTTATTGTCCATCCATCCATTAACCTATTATGTTATGTTATTGTCCATCCATCCATTAACCTATTATGTTATGTTACTGTCTGTCCATCCATTAACCTATTATGTTATGTTACTGTCTGTCCATCCATTAACCTATTATGTTATGTTATTGTCCATCCATCCATTAACCTATTATGTTATGTTATTGTCCATCCATCCATTAACCTATTATGTTATGTTACTGTCTGTCCATCCATTAACCTATTATGTTATGTTACTGTCTGTCCATCCATTAACCTATTATGTTATGTTATTGTCCATCCATCCATTAACCTATTATGTTATGTTATTGTCCATCCATCCATTAACCTATTATGTTATGTTATTGTCCATCCATCCATTAACCTATTATGTTATGTTATTGTCCATCCATCTATTAACCTATTATGTTATGTTATTGTCCATCCATCCATTAACCTATTATGTTATGTTACTGTCTGTCCATCCATTAACCTATTATGTTATGTTATTGTCCATCCATCCATTAACCTATTATGTTATGTTATTGTCCATCCATCCATTAACCTATTATGTTATGTTATTGTCTGTCCAGCCATTAACCTATTATGTTATGTTATTGTCTGTCCAGCCATTAACCTATTATGTTATGTTATTGTCCATCCATCCATTAACCTATTATGTTATGTTATTGTCCATCCATCCATTAACCTATTATGTTATGTCATTGTCCATCCATCCATTAACCTATTATGTTATGTCATTGTCCATCCATCCATTAACCTATTATGTTATGTTATTGTCCATCCATCCATTAACCTATTATGTTATGTTACTGTCTGTCCATCCATTAACCTATTATGTTATGTCATTGTCCATCCATCCATTAACCTATTATGTTATGTTATTGTCCATCCATCCATTAACCTATTATGTTATGTTATTGTCCATTCATCCATTAACCTATTATGTTATGTTATTGTCTGTCCATCCATTAACCTATTATGTTATGTTATTGTCCATCCATCCATTAACCTATTATGTTATGTTACTGTCTGTCCATCCATTAACCTATTATGTTATTGTCTGTCCATCCATTAACCTATTATGTTATGTTACTGTCTGTCCATCCATTAACCTATTATGTTATGTTATTGTCTGTCCATCCATTAACCTATTATGTTATGTTATTGTCTGTCCAGCCATTAACCTATTATGTTATGTTATTGTCTGTCCAGCCATTAACATTTTCTTGTCAGGTCCATAACATTGTATGTGTTGGTGATTTTCATGGAAGTTCTCTCAAGTGTATATCATGACTAGATGTTTTTTTTGCATGCTGGTGGGGCTAAGGTCATGGTCATAGCAAAGGAACAACTAATTCTGTGACTTTGAACCTTGTTTAGACTGTATATACTAATTATGTCTTTATCTCTGGAAAGAATTTGTATCTGACTTTGGTAAAATGGGTAAAATCATGATATCAAATTTGGGTAATAGTTTACTTAAGATTTTTCACCAAGATATTTCTGGTGATGTGTGATGGAAAATGTGCCTATATAATATCCAGTATGGTAATCATCACAGTCATCTTGAAAATCTTGTTATCAGTACTCCTAAAAACAGAGTCATATCAACATGGTATTTTCACCAGAAGACTTCTTATGATGTTTTATTGGTCTTAAATGAAATGCTGCCAATCTAACACCTAGTATATCCAATACAAATAGTATATCCAGTACACCTAGTACATGTATATCCAATACAAATAGTATATCCAATAGACCTAGTATATCCAATACACCTAGTATATCCAATATTACAAAGCTGAAAATTATGTTATCACGAAAGAATATCAGAGATGGTTTCAACACTCAGCAGTTAAAAAGGGACTGCTCCAGTGGCCTAGTGGTTAGAACTTCTGACTCATGGGTTTGATCCCCAGCCATGTCATACCAAAGACGTACAAAAATGGTACTAACAGCTGCCTCGCTTGGCGCTCAGCATTAAGAGGTTAGTGTTAGGACTGGTCGGCCTAGTGTCAGGATAATGTGCTAGACATCACTATAAACTGCCACATTGCAGACATCATAGTGATATGACTGAAAAATTGTTAAAGCTACGTTAAAAATCCAAACCAAACACACACACACAGTTAAAAGGTATATTGTATTACAGGATCGTCATTTCAAGCCATCAGAGCATTAACCCCTTCAGGGGAAACATTTGATGCACATGAGCAGAAGATTGTACATATATTTATTCTACAGAGAATATCAATGAAGGTTCATGAGTCAGGTCAAATTGAAGGGATTTTTCCCATTGAGAGTTAATTTTTTGAACAAGGAATGATTCATTTTGCTTTAACTGTTTGATTTTATCTTTTCCACTGAGAAGTGTATTATTTTAACAATGTAAATGGAGTTTCATCAAACTCAAACTCCTTCTGGATCTACAATGGATAATGCCTCATACAGTGGTTCCCTGCTTATAAGATCACCGCTTATGCAGCCTGGAACAAGCTTTATAAGAGGAGGGGGATCATATATGTCAATTGTAATTACATATGAAGTTAAAAAGTCAAAATAATTCTGAACAATTAATATTTTCATTTAAAACTCATATGCATGATGCAGAATCAATATGATACAACTATTACTAAAATGTCATTTCAAAATCAATATTTGAATCGTCATCAATAAGATTGTACGGTTGTCTTCATGTTACATTTTCTTAAATCATTCAGTGCATAAGTGTCATGTTCTTATCACATGCAGTGAAAAACTGTTTGAAAACCTAGTCTTTTAAATCAGGGTACAAGTGCCTCTTGGTTTAACAATTGTTATTTCTCTGTTCACATTTCTGCAGAATATTTTCTTTATCTTTTATGATTTTGTTTATTTGCATTTTTCTAGGATATTTTTTTGCAAGGATCCTTGAACTCTCCCCCTTTTCGCTGAGTAAAATTAATGTAGACCTTTTCTTTTATACTGAGAATTTTATTCACCTTGACAACATGTTGGACTTTATTCCAATTATGTCAACTTGACCACTGTTAAAACAAGTTTTAGCCTTTAAACAAAACGCCTTGTGAAGTGTCAGGTTACACGATTCATTGGCCATATTATGGTTCTTTGCCATGTTTATGGTTGTTTTAACTATTTGAGTGAAGCCAAATGACTTGATTTAGCATTCACTGTATGTATTCCAGTGGTCTGTCAAATCAAGTGCTAAGTTACAGTGTTCAGGACAAGAACTTTTGGCACTTTCTCTGCTGTAGGTGCATGGGATGTAATGTTGTAACCACAGTGGTGTCAGTCATTTACTAGTGTAGAAAATGCAGAGTTCTTTTTTTTCCTCCATGATCGTATTAAACTGCATCAGTGCTCCACAACAGCTTGTAAATTTTAAGTTTGTATTTGAAAATAAAATAGCCTTATTTTTGTACATATATACAACTATTATCTATAAACACTTAAGAACCATGTGGTCAGTAAGGTGCAAAAGTGTATGTGAATGTTGTCATGTAAGCACATTTACAAAAATTAAATATGATTGTTCTATTATCTAATACTAATATAGTCTAACCAAAGTCTATTAAGTTCTGAGTGTCAAATGTCATCACACAACTTCTACACAGAAATTATTGATCTCGTGGAGTTCTACAATGGTGGTCAGGTAATAAACTGGGTCAAGAAAAGACAATGTTGGTTCAATCATAATAAATGACCAGATAGTATGAAAATTTGTCAACACCACAGGTTTCATTATGATGTCACAACATGCAACATTCAGTCCAGTTTCTACTGGATCACACTTTGACTTTGTCCATTAATGTCTGCATACCTTAATTATTGATTTTTGACATATGCATTGATCGGGGCACGTAATTAATGTCCTTCCAAATGAATATGGATATATGATTATCTAAGTAATGTCAAATATCGCCATTTAAAGTATGTGTAATCAAATTCTAATAAAATGACACCCATTTCTGACTTAGTACTGAACACCAGCATGATGTGTATGACATATTTTATAGTATGGACACTTCAAGTCTTAATCCAGTATAAAATTTAAACTATTTCATGCTTGTTGAATTTTAAAACTATGCTCCACATTTGCTGAGTAACACTAATTTATTGGATGGTGGCTGTTATCTTTATATTAAGACTGAAAATAAACAACAAAATATATTTTGATGTTTATCAGAGCTTATCTATTAATATTTTATGTAAGCAAATAATGGTTACTCAACATTATATTAAAACTGATAGTGATAGTGAAATAGGTGGAATTGCATTAAAAGACACAAACCTTTATTCAAACCCTTTATTTAATGATCATCTGACAAGAAGTTGTGAGAAATCATAACTTCTCGTATATCTTTCATTAATTCTGGAACTTAATCTCAAGTTGATTCAGTCTGTGGCAGTGTACTGCTCTGGTTCTTATACCATAAGCATGAACCATATGTGCCCCAAAAGGCTATCATACCATTTCTACATCATGTAGATGTGTGCTGAAAGATACAGCTTATGTAACCTTGATTTGTGTTGAAAGATACAGTGAATTCAGTGTGCTGAAAGAGACAGTGAATTCATTGTGCTGAAAGATACAGTGAATTCAGTGTGCTGAGAGATACAGCTTATGCAACCTTGATTTGTATTGAAAGATACAGTGAATTCAGTGTGCTGAAAGAGACAGTGAATTCAGTGTGCTGAAAGATACAGCTTATGTGATCTTGATTTGTGCTGAAAGATACAGTGAATTCAAATTGCTGAAAGATACAGCTTATGTAACCTTGATTTGTGCTGAAAGATACATTGAATTCAGTGTGCTGAAAGAGACAGTGAATTCAGGGTGCTGAAAGAGACAGTGAATTCAGTGTGCTGAAAGATACAGCTTATGTAACCTTGATTTGTGCTGAAAGATACAGTGAATTCAATGTGCTGAAAGATAGTGAATTCATTGTGCTGAAAGAGTGAATTCAGTGTGCTGAAAGATCAGTGAATTCATTGTGCTGAAAGATACAGTGAATTCAGTGTGCTGAGAGATACAGCTTATGTAACCTTGATTTGTGCTGAAAGATACAGTGAATTCAATGTGCTGAAAGATACAGTGAATTCAGTGTGCTGAAAGAGTGAATTCAGTGTGCTGAAAGATACAGTGAATTAATTGTGCTGAAAGATACAGTGAATTCAGTGTACTGAAAGATACAGCTTATGTAACCTTGATTTGTGCTGAAAGATACAGTGAATTCATAGTCCTGAAAGATACAGTGAATTCAGTGTGCTGGCTGAAAGTGAATTAAGTGTGCTGAAAGATACAGTGAATTCAGTGTGCTGAAAGATACAGTGGATTCAGTGTGCTGAAAGATAAAGTGAACTCAGTGTGCTGAAAGATACATCCTTTGTAATCTTGATTTGTGCTGAGATACAGTGAATTCAGTGTGCTGAAAGATACAGTGAATTCAGTGTGCTGAAAGATAAAGTGAATTCAGTGTTCTGAAAGATACATCCTTTGTAATCTTGATTTGTGCTGAGATACAGTGAATTCAGTGTGCTGAAAGATACATTGAATTCAGTGTTCTGAAAGATATAGTGAATTCAGTGTGCTGAAAGATACATCCTTTGTAATCTTGATTTGTGCTGAGATACAGTGAATTCAATGTGCTGAAAGATACAGTGAATTCAGTGTTCTGAAAGATACAGTGAATTCAATGTGCTGAAAGATAAAGTGAATTCAGTGTCTGAAAGATAGTGAATTCAGTGTGCTGAAAGATTCATTCCATGTAATCTTGAAAATTATCATCAGTCATAATATCCACTAATTATCAAAGAGAAGAAACCTGACCTCTGAGGGATGCCAAAAATGCTATCACATCATTTTCATGCTAGTTTGTGCTCATCAGTACTGCACATCTCATATTTTTAGTAAAAGTCAGACAGGTCATTTAGACTTTCAGTACATACCATTTCAGTCACTGGTGTCATTTTTTTAACAAAAATTTAGAATACTCATACCTTTAAATGGTGATTATTCACTTTAGTTGGATCCTCATACATCCATAATCCTTTGGAAGGTCATTATTTACAAGCCCCAACAAACACATATGTAAAACTCAATGTTAAAGTAATGTTATTTATATTTAATTTGTATTGTTTGTTTTTTAAATATTTTTTAAAAATAATTTTATTATATGCTATTGGTGATGTAACACTGTATGTTAGACTTGACCTTGCCCAAAATCAAGTTCATTTTCTACTTGACCTGAATCATTGATTTTTAATTTTTTTTTTGCAAACAACTAATACATAGCTAAATATTTTACCTATGAGAATGGGTTAACTATTATGATTATTATCTTTGCCTGAGTCAAGGACATTGTGTTTACCATGTTCTTTATTATAATTATTTATCTAGTAAACATTTGGAACCTGCTAGAAAGAATTTTTCCATTTTGTAGTAGTTTTTAAATATTAAAAAAATGCTAATTGTGACCTTAGGTCAAGTTGAGGCCTATAGAATCTTGTTTATCTAGAAATTATTTATCCATGCTTTAAGATCTGAGTAGAATCAATTTTATTATTGTTTTTTTCTCAGTAATTCATTTCAGCTGAAATTTATTATTTATTCAGATTATTTTTTCACTGGAAATATAAAGTGCTTAACAAAAATAACATTCTTGGAAATACAGAATTGGATTTATAGTGAAATTTTAAATAAGGACTTAATTTCTTGGATTGTATTATTGTGATCCCCACAAAAAGACTGTTGGCACATCGTCATTATATGGGCCACCACATGCACATGAAACTTTCAGCACTGGATCTAAGTTATAAGTTAAATGAATATTGCAAATGAATATTCCCATCCCATTCTCATGTTTAGTCTTGACACCAGTTAATTCACTCATTGATTAATGTGTGTTACATAACTCGGTCCTTTCGCCAATTTATGAATAAGGGTCTGTTCACCTGTGGAACTTCTCATGCATAATGGAGTAGATTAAGATGGTAGATAGTTAAATGAAGCAATAAACTACAGTCAGGGAATATAAGCATTGCATCTGTCTACCTTTCTATAATACCACCCACTTTAGTGTATCATACATGACCTTGACACTACAGAGCTTGACAGTAGGCTACTAACTCCTGCCACATAACCCGGATTATGTAAAATAAATTAAGAAAATTCCAAAACCAAGACCTAGACACAAATAAACATATTTACTTATATTAATAATAATTCTGATTTTAAACCCATACACATAGAGAATAATTTAGCTATGTATTAGTTGTTTACACAGAATAAAATTTTAAAAAGTCAATTTGAGACAAACAGAAATTAACTAAATTTTGAACAAGGTCAAGTCCAACATATGACATTACATTCAGTAGCATGTAATGAAATAAAATTAAATAAAACTAACAATGTAAATTAAATATACATATTTTAGTGACAGAATTAAATATACGCATTTTAGTGACAGAATTAAATATACATATTTTAGTGACAAATCATTCAGAATATCTAAAGCTTTAATAGCTCTGCGACTTTCCAGGAAAGCACAACATTAATTTGGATGAGTCAGATTCCTTATGACAGGGACATTGTTAAAGCTACGTTAAAAATCCAATCAGACATGCACACAAATACACACACACACACACACTTAATTTGGATGGCAATCCCTATGAGAATTTCAAGAAAATCGTAGAAGATTTCCTATGAAAAATGCAAGAAAAAGTATCAAAACTTGCATACAATTTGGGAGTTGATTTCATCTTAATTATTTTTCTTTGTTTTGCTTTTTGTTCTAAAATTATTTTTGTTGAAGGCCATATGTATAGTTCCTCTTGATAGAAAGATCGATGAAACACTGTCTGAAAATCTAACGAAATGCTCTCAAAGTTTGTAAAATTATATTAAACATGTTTGCTGATTATGGTTGCCCATATTAAAATTGGGAGTCCGAAACAGATGTATAAATGTTGGAATGAAGAGACACATTATACGAACGTAAAAATAATTATCATAAATAATTATCAATTCATTTGGCACGTCGAGAGCTTTAATGAAAAGGCTGTATATGCGGTATTTAAATGAGACCAGACATCAAGCGTCCGAGAAAACCGCCTGTAACTGCATGACCTCTCCAAGAAGACATCGACTTGAATTTTGTCTATTTTGTCTAACATATTCTCTTCCTTGTGCCTAGGTACAAGACACACGGTACTAATGGTATGAAAAAATGGGTGTAACATAAAATAGAGTATATAAGGGTTAGGCTGACCAGGATTTGTTAATAATGTAAGTTATGTTGTAGGAAAAAGAATCTTTTGAGAGTTTGTCCTAGTTTTAACTAAAAAAATAGAGACATTGTTTTATTGATGGAATTTCAGTCCTTTAACAGTCTTTGAGTTTGGAACACTCATTACTAAAATTAGCACCTGACTGCAGAATTGAAAGCACATGTTTCAAACACACGCAGGTCCAGAAAATGCCGCGGCTCATATCCTTTCCTCTACACAGAAGCTGACATCCAGGTTTTATCTATACTGATAAATATAGGTTTGATCACGAGCACTTAAAAATTTTAAGTTACTGAAATTTTAATAGCATGGTGTTTGCATAGGTTTACTATGAGAACTGAATTAGTACCGTGAGTCCTACAAGGCTCAGTGAAATAGTAAAAAAATCAATTCTTGTGAATGGAGCAAGCTAAGAATCCCGCCGAAGCGGAACATTTAATACCGTGCATACATAGCATACTCTGAAATCGGGTTATTGAGTAAGGCAGTGGGAAGAATTGAGAATGTGGTTAGATTTATTTGTTCTGCAAATAAAAAAATTTCTTTCCCATAATGACAGTATAATGACGATATAATGGAGCAGGGGGCAGATGGGATTTATAAATAGTCATAATATGGTAATGAAAATGATTCCCATATTTCCAGAGAAAGCGTGCCATGTTCTTAATTTTTTCAAATATTTGAAACTCTTTTGACGTGAGCTATCACACAAGAAAAGTTTCCATGAAATCTATCAGTAACTCTATATGACATTAATCTGGATGTCAATAATTTCCCTATGAGAATTGCAATAAATAATCAGAAGATTTCCTATGAAAAATTAAAGCGAAAGTATCGGAACATTCATACAAATTGGGAGTTGTTTTCATCTTTTATTATTTGTCTTTTTTATTTTGTTTGCAACTATATTATAGGCAGTATCCATTGTTTCTCGTGTTATAAAGAACAAAGAAGCAATGCATGACAACCTAATGAACTGGTCTGAAAGTGTGTACAAATATATTAAACGCGTTTGATAATGATGGTAGCGCATATTAAAATGGCGAATCTCAGACGCATAGGCGTTGGAATGAACAACGTAAAAATAAATAACACACATTATAAGAAAGTATAATAATTAATTATCCGTGTTAATTAATTATATATTCCTTTGGCACGCTGTGAACGTCAATGAAATGTCTGTATTGCGCATTTTAAATAAGACGAGCCATCAAGCGCCAGTGAATAACGACTGTAACTAATATCACTTCTTTTGAATTGCACAAAATACCAATCTCGTGAAAGCGAAACGTTTAATGCAGTGCATAGATACAATACTCCGAAATCGGGTTATTGAGCACGGCTAGTGTATCGAAGTGCTTTTCTTATTTCAAGAATTATACCTTTCTTTCCTTACATTTATTGGTATCTTTTATTTGTAATATGTATAATGTGGACCTTATTTATATGCTTGCTCTCTTCAAAAACCTTTCACCCTGATTACATATTCAATGTGTGTGACTTCCACGTGGTATTTCAATCCAAGAACCATTAAAATATACTTACAATTGAAATGATTTGTAATCAAAATTTCAAAATTGCATCAGCAGATGGTGGCTATAATGGCAATACCAATGACAGTAAGGAAAACAACAGGAGGAAATGAGAAGGTGGCGGTATTTATTTGTTCTGCAAATAATGCCTTGTTTGTTTCCCCATAATGACAATATAATGGATGAGGAGACGAATGGGATTTAAATATTTGAAATATGGTAATGAAAATAGCTCATATTTCCATAGTAGTGTGAACTATGAAACAAGAAAAATATCCACGGAATCTTTCAATAGCTTCATATGAGGTTAATCGTAGGGACAAATTTGAAGCTTCAACGTCGGGAACTGTGTGACAAAATATGATGACATGAGATAAAAGATGAGAACTGATCTGCAATCATGTGTCAATTGACATGTTATGGCCAAGAGCACCGAAGGTGGATTAGAGAGCATTTAGCATTCTCTCTCTCTCTCTCTCTCTCTCTGTGGCTTTGCACGTGCGACTTGCTGTCTCAATTTATATCTGATGCGTTGTTTATAGTCCTACGTAAATTATCTAGTAGCGCTTTAGGATACATATACAATTTTGATGACGAAAACTCACATCAAGTCAAAAGTTGCACCAAAGCTTTTTCATACTGAGCTATCAGAACTGTCCGTCAAACCTGTCGGTTCTCGTCCAAACACCGCTATCCCGAAACAAGCGTGATTGGGATGGAACTATTTTTTGTGCGCAAATATGTTTCAAAGGGAAGGACAAATTCATTCCCATATAGAAGTTATGGAAACCAGGAATTGCACAATCCGCCATTGAAAAGGGGAGTTGGTTGTTGATTCCCAATTTTAGTCTTGACCTCAATGAATTTACGTCACCGGCTAATGTGTGCTACGTAACTCCGTCCCTTCACCCATTTTCGAATGTTTTTTGTTTTCTTCACCTGCGGAACTTCTCGTGATTAATCTAGTATATTGAAAAGAAAATAGTTAAATGAAACTATTAACTCCAGTCAGGGAATATAAGCATTGCGTTCATCAATGACAATTCAAAAGATAAAGATTTTTATTCTCTACTTAGTGTAAGACACACAGACTGATTGAAATAGGCAATTGGATGGACTCTCTCTCTACGAAGAAGAGTATGAAAAATGTGCACTTCAAATACGTTGTTTGCACTGTACACCTTAATACTTTGGATAGGGTTTAAGTCTAAAAGAATAAGATTTTGCCATTTTTTTTTCTTCTCGCTGATAATGCTGGCTATTAAAAATGATTTTCTTGAATACAGTAGTTAATGTGAAATGAACTTGTAATGTCCTTATAGTTTGGTGTGTAATTGACGTGTGTATTACCATGATATATTACTTCACCGTCTCCAGCATGTATTTGGCATTAATGATGCAGCCTTACTATGGTTCAAGTCCTACTTGGTCAACAGGACACAGATTGTATCTGCAAATGGAATACATTCCAGCCAAGTTAATCTATGTTGTGGTGTTCCACAGGGGTCTGTTGTTGGACCTGTTCTCTTCATTCTGTACACTCAGTCGCTCTCAAGTGTCATAGATCATCATCCAGTGTCTCACCAACTGTACGCTGATGACACCCAAATATACAAATCTAGCCACTCAACTGAAGTTGATGCTACCATCCAAGGTGTAGAGAGATGCATTGCTGATGTGAAATCATGGATGACTTGTAACAAGCTGCAGATGAATGATGATAAAACTGAGGCCATTCTGATCACAACACAAAGACTTTCTCATTCACATCCTTTACCTCAAACAATAAATATCAGCAACACCAACATTAAATTCACACAATCAGTACGAAACCTATGTGTTACTCTGGACAGTACTCTCACATGTCATGAACATATGCAAGGCTGCATATCTTGAGCTGAGAAGCATCAGCTCAATTCGCAAATATCTTTCAGTTGTTGCCACTAAAACACTTGTGTGTTCATTAGTACTTTCAAGACTGGACTATTGTAACTCAATTCTGTCTGGTTCATCTCAATATCTACTCCAGAAACTTCAAAAAGTTCAAAACACAGCTGCTCGGATCATACTTAGAGTACCACGATCAGAGCACACCTCCCCGCTGCTCTGTACCTTACACTGGCTATCCATTCGATCCAGAATCAAACACAAAATTTGTTCTTTGTGCTACATTTCACTGTCGGACTCTAGTCCAACATACCTATCTGACCTCACCCATGTGTACACACCAGCAAGATACTTACGCTCCTCTTCTGACAATCGTATATTCATTATTCCCACTATGAAAACAAAGTCATATGGACAGCGTTCTTTTGCATACCAGGGCCCAGCAACGTGGAATGAATTGTCCACTGAACTTAGACACAAAGACACAGTGATCACATTCAAGAGTGCTCTCAAAACTCACTTATTTCGACTGCAAGAACAAACTTAAAGACTTAATAATGTTTCCTACCTGAAATATTCTCAGCATGTTTTTTATTTTTTTAATGTTTTTCTAATTTCATGTTGTTTGTTTTTGTAATAATATTATTATGTTTCTTATCTTATAGGTGTTGTCTAATGTTGTAAAGCGCTTAGAGCTTCAAAAGATTAGGCGCTATACAAAGTCCTCATTATTATTATTATTATTATTATTATTATTATGGGTAATAGAGTAGACATTTTGACCTTACTGCAGATGTTCACTTAAAAAATACAAAATGCTAGCGTCGATTCCTCATTGTGGAAATTGTCCTGTTGTTTCCCAAGCAAAATCGACATGGTTCTTGTCAGTTGATTTTCTAGAATTCCTAAAACCTTGTGGATAATCCTCATGTACCAACTAATAACACTTCAATATATTTTCCTTAACCATATCATAATCAGCACTCTGCTGTAGTGACAGTGAAATGTAAATATCACAAGCTTTACCAGTAAGTACACATTGTAATAATAGTGTCCAGTACTCTCTTGGTCATTTCAAAATTTCAGCAAGTTTCTCAAAATGAACAAAATATTGATCTACTTCTTTTTCAAGAAAAGGGGGCACTAACTTGATATTTTTAGAACATCAAAAGTGGGGGAGTATTTGTCCACTTGCCAGCTCTAATTATTTTAATCTGATTGTAATTCCCTTTCTTTTCTTTCTCTTTGCATTTGCATTTGCATTAGCCTATCTTCTTTTTCTGTCTCAAATTTAAGTTGTCTTCCATCTTTCCCTTTCTAAAAATGCACTTCTCTCACTTCCTTCTCTTTTTCCATTTTCATCATTTGTATCTGAAACTGAACTCTTAATTCCAACCTTTTGATGTACTACCATTTTCAAAATATATACCCACTCCTGAGTAGGATACAAAACAAAGTTCTCTGCTATAGACAATATTGTAAAAATCGTGTTAGTTTCACTAAAGATTCTAAAACGTTAAATAATACCTGGGATTTAAAAAATTCCGAAACTATGGGAATTTATATTTCCAAAACAAGTTTTCGGAAATATTTTAGAATAATTCCTATCCCAAGGACGAACTCGCAATTTTCTGCTATGAGTCTATGCTCTTAAAATAAGAGTGAAAGACACCAAGCTTTGTAAATTTAACAAATAAGTTATTTCCCTAGACTACAAAGAGAAAATGAGAAGAAAAAAAGACATTACGGTATTGCGAATTAAGCCCCAAAATAATCTAGGAATTACAGACACAAGTCCTAGTAATTTAAATTCCTGAATAAAACTCAGTACAAGTCCAAAATAATTCCAAAAACTGACGGTAATGATGTGTCTGTTATAGCTCCTAGTGTGTTGATGTGCCAACAGTCTTTTGTTGAATCACAGAACTATAATTCCAGGTTTGAATACACTATAAAGTGCAGCGAATGTCTTTATCCCAGAATTATATCAGAGCACTTTTGTATTTCCAGAGAACATAATCACTTGAATCTTGACCTCAGGTCACAATTAACATTTTCTAAGAAGAACGTTACCAAATGGAACATAGCCTTCATGAGTGATCCTGATGTTTACAAAATAAAAACGATAACCTGTAAAATTCACTTAGGAAATTCCAAAACCTTAACGCAAATAAACATACTTACTTCTTTTGTTAATAACAATACTGATTTAAAACCCATACGCATAGAGAATAATTTAGCTATGTATTAGTTGTTTACAATGAATAAAAAAAGGTCAATTTGGGTCATGCAGAAATAAACTCAAGGTCAAGTCCAAAATACAATGTGACATTACATTAGCATGGAATGAAATAAAATAAAATAAAACTAACTAACAAACAAAGCAAATTAAATATACATAGCAACATTCTGTGGAATGTTTCTTGCACTCTTTTCTCATGAAACTATTATTTTATCGATGAACTGCTGTTGTTGGAGGTTTGAAGCTCAAGTATACTGCAGATGAAAATGTAATTGTATTGTTTCCAGATGACCAGTTTTATGCAACATTATAGAAGAGCTACTACATATAGGACCAAGACATCAAAGATTCAAAATCAGTCATTTTTTAATTTTGCAGAAATAATGTTAGTAGTAAATGGGGCCACCCTAGGGACAATGGGACTTAGCATTAAAAACACCCCTGGGCCACTCTAGGGACAATGGAAATTTAACATGGAGAAAAACGCTGGGCCACTCTAGGGACAATGGGAATTTAACATAGAGTTTGGGCTTGTCTAGGGACAAGGGGAATTGAACATGGGAATAGAGTTTGGGTTTGTCTAGGGACAAGGGGAATTGAATATGGGATTTTTTTTTTAAAAAGTTTTTTAAAATTTAAATTTAAGTTTAAATTTAAAAAGGGTAGGCAATGGAAAGGCTATCTCTTTTCGAGAAATATGGTTGACCCTGAAAAGGGCCTTTGGGTTTTCTTCTTCTTCTGCTTCTAATTTCTTCTTTTTCTCCACCAACTTCTTATTTTATCTCCAACACTCTTTCTCTTCTTTTCTTTCTTTTTTTCTCCTCCTCTTCTTTCTTCTTCTCTTCCTCCTCTTCTTTCTTCCTCTTTTCATTTTCTTCTTCTTTTTCAATTTTTTCATTCCATGCTCTCATCCTTATCCTTTCCTCTTCATCCTCCTGCTCCTCCTTTATCTCTTTCATGACACCACTTATCTTGTCCTTTACCTTTCTCAAGTTATTAATTTCCATCTTTACACGATGGGGACTATAGGAATAGTGGTCTTCAACGAGTCTTATTAACATCTGCTCCATCATTCCTAAATTGTCTAAAACGTCTTGCAATGTTTGCATCTTGTCAATTTGGTTCGAAGCCATCTTCTTTGTAGAATGGTTTGAACGACGAATACTGTGGGTTCTTATAGTGAAAGCGCGGACGTGATGGAAAACATCCCCCTTAAAACATAAAATTGATATTACCTAGATCATGACCTAACATCGTGCAGACGTGAAAGAAAACATCCCTACTTTTCTCATTTCATATAATATACTATCCACATAAGTGAAGCAACAATAAACAAACCCCAAATCTACTATTTACACACGCAAATCATTAAAACAAAATCCATAATCTACTATCCACACAATCGTACGTGAGCGCTTACAAAACCCAAACTATACTCTTCACATACGCTAAGAAACAATAAACAAAATCCATAATCTACTATCCACACAATCGTACGTGAGCGCTTACAAAACCCAAACTATACTCTCCACATACGCTAAGAAACAATAAACAAAATCCGTAATCTACTATCCACACAATCGTACGTGAGCGCTTACAAAACCCAAACTATACTCTCCACATACGCTAAGAAACAATAAACAAAATCCATAATCTACTATCCACACAATCGTACGAAAGCGCTTACAAAACCCAAACTATATTCTTCACATACGCTAAGAAACAATAAACAAAATCCATAATCTACTATCCACACAATCGTACGTGAGCGCTTACAAAACCCAAACTATACTCTTCACATACGCTAAGAAACAATAAACAAAATCCATAATCTACTATCCACACAATCGTACGTGAGCGCTTACAAAACCCAAACTATACTCTCCACATACGCTAAGAAACAATAAACAAAATCCATAATCTACTATCCACACAATCGTACGAAAGCGCTTACAAAACCCAAACTATATTCTTCACATACGCTAAGAAACAATAAACAAAATCCATAATCTACTATCCACACAATCGTACGAAAGCGCTTACAAAACCCAAACTATATTCTTCACATACGCTAAGAAACAATAAACAAAATCCATAATCTACTATCCACACAATCGTACGTGAGCGCTTACAAAACCCAAACTATACTCTTCACATACGCTAAGAAACAATAAACAAAATCCATAATCTACTATCCACACAATCGTACGTGAGCGCTTACAAAACCCAAACTATACTCTTCACATACGCTAAGAAACAATAAACAAAATCCATAATCTACTATCCACACAATCGTACGTGAGCGCTTACAAAACCCTAACTATACTCTTCACCTACGCTAAGAAACAATAAAGAAACCCATAATCTACTATTCACACAAACATACCTTAGCTCTTACAAGCACCAACACACAAACACATACCCTCACACTATCTTAAAAAAGAGTTAGTGTTTATATTCACACTACTCTACCTACACATTGGCAAATTGATGGTTATTTCTTTTCTAGAGTATTGGGTAGCCCTGAAAAGGGCTGTTTTTTGTTTGGAACTTCATGGACACCTGGTTAATGGTGGCACCTTCCAGGCCTGGCACCGCATACACATCTTATCCCCCAGTTACTTTTTACCTTTTGGGGGGAGAGAGCAGAGGCAGGATATGTCGCTTCAGAATCCCAATTTTTGCTCTCTGGGATTCTGAAATTTCTTCTTCTTCTCTCCTTTTCCTCCTCCTCTTCTTTGTATCTTCTCTCCTTCTCTTTGTATCTTCTTTCCTCTTCTTCTTTGTATCTTCTCTCCTCCTCCTCTTCTTTGTTTCTTCTTTCCTCCTCCTCTCTTATCCTTCCCTCCTCCACAATGGCTTCCGCGGCCAGTTCATTCAACAGGCGCCTGGCATATTCCAGATGCACATGAAGTTCCAACAGTTTAGACAGTCTCGTGTTCATTTTTGGTGTTGATCAATCAACAAGGGTAGTTGGACTGCCGAACGAGTTTCAATTTATAGTGAAAGCGCGTACGTGAAGGAAAACATCCCCCTAAAAACATAAAATTGATCTTACCTACATCATGACCAAAAAAAAAATAACAACAACGCGCGGACCTAAAAGAAACACTCACTCACTTTTTTATTCTACCCATCACTATTTTAAAATTTTTTATAAATCACTTCAATTGACTATCCACATACTCAAAGCAATCCAATCTAACCCCGAAATCTACACCTCAAACACCAAATAAAGACATCATTTTAATCTACTATCCACACCAACGTACTTGATCACTTACAAACACACAAACTCACAAACACATACCCTCACATTTTTTTAAAAAGAGTTAGTGTTTATTTTCACACTACTCTACCTACACACATTGGCAAATGGATAGTTAATTCTTTTCTAGAGTATTGGGTAGCCCTGAAAAGGGCTGTTTTTTTGTTTGCTATGGCAATCTTTTTTAGTTTCTAAGAATGCGATGTCCTCTGAGGATAGACTTTCTGGCGATAGGTCTGCTTCTTCAGAAAGAGAAGAAGAACTCTTTGGTGTCGATACGACAATCGACAAAGCCTCTGTCAGCTTCAGGTTCTTGTTGCTGCTGTTGTTGTTGTTGCTGCTGTTGCTGCTGTCTCTGAAGTCTGTACTTCTCTGTCCATTCTTCTTTTTCCCTGTTCATTTCTTCTCTGAAAAGCTCTTCTATCAGGTCTTCAGTGATTTTTAACATTCTCACATTCTCTATTTCTTCTGGCTTCGGTGTCAGACTGTGTCTGACCCTATGCAAATTCACGTAGGCTTCGTTGAGCTTAGCTAGTTTGGAACACATCTTCTTAGGAGGATGAGTCGACAATGGATGGTTAGACTGGAAACAACCCGGTTCTTAAAGTCAAAGCGCGGACTTGAAGGAAAACATCCCCCACACGGTTTTTGAGTCGCAACGTTTAGTGAGTGTCATGAGAGGGATAGTAAGAAATGAAAGAGCATCAATCCAACATTCTTATAGCTAAACAAAAGACAAAGGCATTTTTTTCAAAACACATTTTTTATTCAAAAATCACTTAACACTAAACACAACTCTAACATTTTTAACAATAATCCAACAATATAACATCAAACAATTTTTTCAAAACACAACATTTTTTATTCAAAAATCACTTAACACTAAACAACAACAACTGTAACATTTTTTAACAATAATCCAACACTAAAAGTTTCTCCACTAGGTAAAGAGGGATAACAGTCTTCCATGGTTTCTAGTAATCTAGGATGACTTCTCTCAAACTGTTGATTTCTATGGTATTATCGAATTCTGCATACAGGATGACGTTCACCGTTTCATCAGGGTCTCGGTCTTTAAACTGAATTTCCACACGAATCTGGCCGGATTTTATAGGGTGGAAATGTCCCTCGTCGCTGCCTTGGTCAGGAGTGAAATCGAAAGCCCACAAAGCGTAGCCTCCTGCATAATCCTCGTACGTAATACCGTGACTGGTATTGGTTCCTAACTGTCCGGTGGCTTCGTACAGGGACAAGTACGATCTCAAGTAATTCTTCTTGGTAAAGTCAGGTTCGAAAGGTCGGGTACACAAGGTCTTGCCATCGCGACTGACTTCGATTTTGGACACGCCAAAGTGTTGAAAGTAGAAAGGATTTTTTTCGGCAGCTCCGTTGAAGGCTGTATTCTCGACGATACCAACGATCAAACGTTTGGGTAACTGTCCTTGGAACAGATGATCTTCGATCATGGATCGCTGTTCCTTGGAAATGGTGAAGGTTTTCACTTCCACGCGTCGTATGGGATACTTGGCGGTCGTTCTGCTCAACGTCTGACTGATGTCGTTTCCCACTTTAGGTAACACTTCCACACGGCGTACGTAGAGTCTGGCTTCTAGGATTTTGGTTTTGTAACCGTCACTATCAGCCATCAAATGGAAAGCGGCACTGCTACGATTCAGTCTCAGGCGGACATCCACCCCGTTCAGCAAATACTTTTCTTGCAACCACATGTCCAAATGCAAACGATCCATCAGTTCTAAACTTGTGTCGGCTCCCGTGATTCTCTTTCTTCGTTCTAGAAATCCATCATTGTTGTCTTTCTTTTCATCAGTTTCCAATATTTCAAACTTGGTAGGTTCGTCAGCTTCCCATACCACACAGGCATTGAGATGAGTGTTCTTGGCATCTATTCCGTACGTCAAGAGATTTTCCAGGTAGGCACGATAAGGGTAAGTATCCATGCTGCTACTGACCAGTTTGTTATTCAAGTACAAGTCCACTCCACTGAACAAGGAATGCATGAAATTGTTGACGGGAGCTACTGCTTCATCGTCTATAGGACCTCCAGTCTTATCTAGAATTTTGACTTTCAGGTACAAGTAACTGCTATTCAGATCGATGTAATCTTCGGGCTGTCCTTTGATTTCAAACTCGATGGGAGCGGAATCGGTCAGTGAGGAGACGGGGTGAAATTCCACCCACTGGGATTCTTGCATCGTCATCATCGTGGGGGGCATGGCAAACAGATCCAGTTCCGTCTTGGAACAAGCGCAAGATTCTCGGTGCATCATTTTTTTGTCTCTTTTCTCAATAATCGAAAACGTCTAAGTCTCGAACGGTTCTTCTTTTCTTGGCCTTTATAGCTTGAAGTCTGGTGAAAGGGTGTTTTCTTCGTCGTCTCTTTCTACTTTGTCCTTGCTGAATGCATGACTCGGTAGCGTGCAGGGCATTTATAGGTGTTTCTCGGTGACCCAAAATGTCTTTGCCCGTTTGCAGCAAGACATTTTTGCCTGCTCTCATGAAGGCTTCTTTAGGGTTTTGTTTGTCGATGATGACATTTTGGAGAAATTCTTTGCCTTGCGTCAGTGCCGCATCTTTCAAGGCGTGCAATCCGCGTGTCACCATCGGTTTCAACACCGGGGCCACCGAACGAAAGGCCGATTTCAACATATCTCCTAAACCGTGTCCTCGCTGTCGAGCAACCCCTCGGTACACTGGATACATGACTTACGAATCGTGAGAAAACCGTTTTCGAAAATGGAGTTTCACCGTGACTTTTCCTTTGGTGAATGGAATATTTTGTCCCAAATCTCCTTTTATAGTAATGTTGACCGTGTCCAAATACGACTTACTGACAGGCAAATAGTGAGGATGTACAAATTCGCGGTGGACGTGGTAAGTGTTTCCACCTTCCTCGTCAGTGTTCGTGGCAGAATCCACTTTGAAAGGAATGACACGCAGTAACGGCACGGAGGTGTGTCCCACCACGTTCTACTCCACCACATCGGAGTACACAAACATCAAATTCAGTCCTTGGTTCAGTTCTACCGGGGCACGAAATAACTTGCTAAAAGACTCGTTGTCGTAAACGATGGGTAATTCGCTTTTCTTCATCATGCTCATTCTCAGGTTCATGTCTCCGCCCAACATGTCATACAATTCAGGACAAAATAAAATGGACAGGATTTTACTCCGTTCAAATTTCATCAAGAAGCGACGAGCTGTTTTGTGGTACTCCATGGTGACACTTTTGTTAACATGCTCCAAAGCTTTCAGAAACAAGGCATTAAACCTGGAGGCTATGGTGCTGACCAAATGTTGACCACTAAAATAATAGCCTGGGGAAATGAACAAGTGATAGGTGGTGTACTTTTGTGTACGGGTTTTCTTGTCATATTTGACATTGCTATCCATCCACTGTTGCAATTGTTCGTCATGAACTTCCACATCAAAAAAATTTTGATTGGGAAGGACATTGAGGACTTGGGTCGGGTGAATCATTTCTACTAAAGCCACTTCCCAATGGGCTTCGTGATCTAAGGGGATGGCTTGAGGTAATTTGGCTGTGTAACAGCACAACGTGTTCTTGGGAAACACCTCCATGGAACTGTCACTGGGTAAGGTTAAGTAAAATTGGTTTTGGTGACTCATAATTCCAGAGTTCTGTGGCTGTCCGAGGGGTTAGTGGACGTCAGAGGCGTGTCTCCGCCCAAAATGGGGTTCTGGTTGTGGTTGGAGTGGTGACTGGCACTGGCACTGGACACAAGGTTCCCGTGGTTCCCGTTCGAGGTGAATTTCAGGGAGGGATTAGGAAGCAGGTAACCGATGCAACTGCTCAATAAAATGGTCCACAATTGTTTGTCTCCTTGTTGCAAACTCAAATTGGCGATGGCTGCCCCGATGACACAATACACCACGAAGATTTGGCAGAAAAAGACGATTTGCGTTTTAGGCACACGTTCTCCACACCACACCCACAAGGGTTGTTTTTGTAAATCTTGCACAGAAGAACTGGGTGAAGGAGGAGTGGTCGACGTAGCTGCGTCTGTGTGAAAAGGCATGATGGTCACTTCTTTTTATAGTCGATGACTTGCGAAGCGTCGATCCAAGAATCAAAACTGGGTGGATATCCTTTCCAACGTACTTTGACTTCTTTGACACGTCGTTTGCCCACTTTACGGGTTCTGCGTTCGAGAATGCTTTCGATGTCGTACACGTCGTCTTCTTTTTTGGTGACACGTTGTAACTCGGGCAAATGAAACGTTCCTTTGAGCACTTCTCCGTTCATGTCTTCCAATTTATAGACGGCAGGATGACGGCCATGCACTCGTCCAGTGACGCGAAACAATTCGGTCGTCCAGTTGGGTAAGTAACCTTTGTCGAAAGTGCGTTTGGTTAGCCCTCGTCGGGGACGTACCAAACAGACGCTCAAACACCAGCACTTCGTTGTCGGGAGTCACGTCTTGCGGGGCACGTCCGATGCTTCGATGGTAAGATTGGTTGTACGCTTGCACCAGGTGTGGTAAGATGTCGATGTACTTCAGAGTGTGGTAATGCGTAAAATATTTCCACATGCGTTCTTTCAAAGTGCGTTGAAAACGTTCCACGATGCTGGCTTTGGTTTCGGGATTCTCGGTGGTAAAAAAATGAATGTCACGTTTCTTTAATTCTTTTTGGAAAGCTTGGTTCAGAAATTCGGTGCCTTTGTCCGTTTGCCATCGAAGAGGGTGACGACCGCTTTGTTTCAACACCCGTTGCAGGGCTCGCACTAACTCGCTGCTGGATTTGGAAGTCAAGGGCACGACCCAGGCAAATTTGGAAAAGACGTCGATGACACAAAACAAATATTTGTAGCCACGATTGTAGCTGGCCAAATGAGAGACATCGGCTAAACCGGCTTGCCATTGATGATCGATGCCTTCCACTCGGGTGCGACTTCTGGCAAACTTGCGTCGAATGGGTTTGTGTAAAGTGTAGGTAGCTTGTTCTTGTAACCATCGTTGCACTTGAGGTAAACGGAGACTTTTCAGTCGAGTTTTGGCAGCACGATACAATTTTTGAACTCCTGCGTAACCTGCAGGATGGGAGGGATCGTAGTAAATGCTGGCTAAGACTTTTTCCATTTTTATTTTTTGTGTTAATAAGACACCCACTCTTGGAGGATGGTACTCTTTTTCTCTTGGGGTACTTTCTTGGATTGCAATGCTTTACGTGTGCGGCCGGCAATAGGTGTCGAAGAGAAGGATGTCTGAGCGGGGGATATCGGTTCTTGTTTCACTTCTGTCTTCACTTCTGTCTTCACTTTCTTTTTCTCTTGTGATGAAGAAGGGGTGGCCATCATCTTTTTAATCCATCCAATTCTGGAGGTAGGTGGTGTTGTTAACTTGCGTACTTTTTCTGGTGGAGTTTGAAACCCTTCCTCTTCTTCTTCTCCTTTTTCTGTCTTGGTCACTGGTACTGGTGGTACTGGTACTGGTACTGGTACTGGTGATGGTGCTGGACTTTTCATCAAGGTCTTAAAATCTTTCAGAGTGGGTAGAGCTGTTTCGTCTAAAGCTTTCTGGTGAAAGAGTTGCAGTCGTTGCAAGAGTTGACCGTACTTTTGCGATTTTTCTGTTTCGGACAAATCTTGGCGATCCATCAAGGACTGCAATTCGTGTTGTAACTGGGACATCTCGCTCAAATTGGGATTGGGAGGTAAATGCGGGGTGCGTTGTTCTTGCCACCGATGGTATTCCATCCATCGTTTGTAAGGCACTAAAGCTAGTTTTCGTCCTTCCATGGGGTTGTCAGGGGTCGATTCTGAGATCTTGGGACTTCCGAGACCTTTTTATCTTGCTCCCACCAGTCCTCCCAACATGGTTCCCAAGACTCCTTTCAGTATGGGACCTAACAAGAGAGGCAAAATGCCTCCACGTTGCACCAACATCTTCTTTTTTTGACGAATGGGAATTTTCTTTCGAACCATTTGGCGAAGAACGTGACGATGCTTGCTTAAGCATTGTTTCTGGTGTTTGGACAAAGGGATCGTGCCTTTCAAAACGTTCAAACAACATTCGCACACGGTATAGATGATCTCTTTGGAGGCTGTTTGAATGAGTTTTTTTCGTAGGGGTGGAGAAGCTTTGGACAGGACAGATAACATGTCCCCATGTTTGGCTAAACGTGGTGGCAGTCCTTTCCTTTTCTTTCCTTGGGGTTTTCTGGAGGGTGACATCTTTGAGTCTTCAGGAGTAACAAAAAAAAACACTGATACCCTACTTGGTCA
Organism: Sinohyriopsis cumingii; assembly: GCA_028554795.2. Lineage (NCBI taxonomy): Eukaryota > Metazoa > Mollusca > Bivalvia > Unionida > Unionidae > Sinohyriopsis > Sinohyriopsis cumingii. The sequence goes on from CM068831.1 coordinate 65,782,124, forward strand.
CAGGTCTTTTTATACTGGAACGCGTCGCCACTGATTGTCTTTACGTCGTATCAGTTCGAGGACAGGCATGACACGTCGTGCAGGGGTACGCAACGGACTAAATCGAGCCAGTTCTTGCTTGGACAAATCCAGTAAACTTTGTAACATGCCCGATCTTTCATGGACTTTGATTTTGGGAGAAGGTACTTTGTGAGCAGCAGCCACTGCCACTAAATTGGAGGGTCCTGCCACTGGGGAAGTTCTTTTGGGGGTCATTAACGGAGAAGTTCTTGGTGTGATCAACGTCTCCAAGTACTCTTCAGTTCCTGTCATCAACGGAGAAGTGGATAAACGTGAGGATGCCGGAGACGCAGTCACTGCCGTGGCAGATCGTGGTTTGCGAGTGTAAGGTTGCGTCCTGGCCGAAGTGCCTCTCTTGCGACAAGTTTTCTTCTGTGGACTTTTCTTTTTCTGGGGACTTTTTCTCTGTTTCTTTTTCTGGGGGCTTCTTTTCTTTTTCCGGGGTGGTGGTGTCTGGTCAGAGGAGGGTCCTGCCACTGGAGAAGTTCTCCTTGGGGACCTGGTCTTTTTCTTCTTGGGGCTTCGTTGGACTTTTGTCTTGGGTATAACTTTGGGGGCATTAGGATCACATCTTAAGAGTGAGCGAATGATGACCCCTCCTAGAGTACCGCTCCCTCCAGGTTTCAAAATGATTTGTTTTTTGGTTTGAGTGTCGATGCGGGGATCGGCCAGTTGGACCAAAGCGACTTTGTTTCGATCAAAAAAGCGTTTGGTTTGATGAGGAATCTGAATGATACCTTGGAGTAATTGACGTGCCGTCACCGTGAACCATCGTAAGACTTCTTTGAGACTAGCTTCTAAGACACGAGCTCGTGTTTGTGGATCTTTTTCTCGACTGATGCCATACAAGGCACGAATCAATTTGACGGGAAGATGCGACTGAAGGGACGTCATGTTCAAACTGTGTGAGACAGACGAAAAGGGTCTGAGGTTTTTTATAGATTTTTTTATGGGGAGTGAAATGAAGTCGAGGACGGAGACGTGTACAGGACAGGCCCTCCGTCTTGGCACCAGTGGTGAAACAAGTGGGTACGAAATCGCAAATCCTCGGGAGTCGTAGGTTTCAAATCGACGAGTAAATAGGCGTGTGGCGTTTGAGTGGCATCGTCGTACGCCTGAGTCAGCCAAGGCGTTCCTAACTGTTTGGCTAAGACTTGCACTTGCGATTTATCTCGAGGGCTTTTAAACAAGACCACGTAATGCGCATTGAGACTGATGGTGCGATGGGCTTTACTTTGTTGAAACAAATTTTGGGTGATGTAAACGACACTGGCATTACGGTGATGCCCTTTGCGCGTAAACCACAGTTTAATTTCTTCTTCGTCTTCTCCTAACATGTCGTCGAAAATGACCAAATGGGTTTGACGGGAGTCAGAGACGATACCGTCGTCTTCTTTAGGAATGCCTTCCACAAACACGATGGAATCGCCTTGACTTTCTCGCAAGAGGTTGTACGCCGATTGCCACTCTTTGTAACACCACATGATCCGTTGAGGTGGCCGATCGATCAAATGATGTTTATGTTCGATCAAACGTTTGACGAATTCGGTTTTGCCTGAACCGCTAGGTCCAGCAATGAGCATGTTAAAGGGATGGCGAAGATACAAAGCCTCCCAACTGGCACGATCTAAGTGTTCGTCGATGACTTTGACAGTAGAGGAAGAGGGAGCAGAGACAGCAGAGGTAGCCATGGTGTGAGAAATGTCACTTGTGACACGAAAACAAACAAGACAAGAGTTTATATACTTTTTCAGAACACGTTTATTGAATGTTTCAAACATGAATACGAAAGACAAAAATACATAAAAGCCAAAGGCTTAAGTACAAGAATAAAAGGCACATGATAACCATGAACGTGGAATAAAAACAAGTGTCTGTACAACAACCACATGTTTTGGGTAAAGTTCTAACCAGTTCTATAGTAGGGGGTAAGGTCACACAAGTGTCCTCCCGAAAGGGTCTTTCAGGCCTGTCCACGACAGTCCTGTCCTGGGTGACGGGTTCTTCTGGCACCGTCACTAACACGGGTTGAAAAGTAACTTTTTTCCTTGAATAACTCTCGTGCATACTGGGCCACCTCTTGTGTCCAAGCCTCAAAACCCTGGTCTCGGTGATGTCCAACATTTGACTCCTAACCAATCTGGTTTCTTCTTCGTCAACGACATGGTAAGTTACTTCAATGAACAATGAACTATCGATCTTGCCTAGGGTTCCTTTTTATATACAGACCAATACCGACGTGACCGTACGGCAACGTAAAGTGATTGGGAAGTCGCACTTGCTTCTGGTATACAATTTGATAGAATTTTTCCAAGGGTCGACTGACGATGTGGTGAGTGGGTAAACGTACAATCTTGTTCGGTTGATAGGTGGTCACTTTAAAGTTTCCATCCTCTCCCGATTGCAAGGCTTCTTTCAATACCCCAAAGTTGACCACTCGACTGGTACGATGATTCAGAGTCAGTCCTTTCACTTTGCACGTCGTGTGCACTTCTCCTTGTTTGTCTCGGTATTCGTAGCCGTAATTTTTGGGGCCGCCACTGACGAAACTTAGAATCTTGTCGTCGGGATGCTCGTCTGTCCAGGCTCCTAAACGGTCTCCTTCGATGTCAGGGTGATGTTGAATCGGGTGATGGATGTAAATGCAGCTGTCCGTGTCAAAGTACAGGACGCGTTCTTCTAACAGTTCTAAAGCTTCGTACAATTTTAAGCGAGCATGAGCTGTCACGTAAGCCGCAATGATGACATTTCCAAAAGGGTCGTCTTGTACAAAGTCCAGATCTTCTTCGTAATTGACCAAGATCAAATCCTCTCGAACGACGTCCACGTGTTTCATGTATTTGGTTTTGTCGTGAATCATCTGGAAGTAGCGGGAAGGTTCTGTCAAATATTCCGTCTTGGGTAAACACGGTCGTTGTGCCATTTTACCCCACAAGCAATTTAACATCACTTTGGCAAACGATCGCCTGCCTTCGTTTTTTTCGATGTGGTCTAAAGAGATGCCTTCTTGTTCGTAGTATTTCTCTTTGAATTGTATTTGGTCTTCGGGAGTGTGACACCAGGAAGGATAGCCGCTGGCTTCTTGTTTCAGTTTCAAAAAGGCATCCACGTAGTCGGCGAAAATGCCTTTCTGAGTAGGGTCACCCTTGTGGTACTGTTGTGTCTTGGGAAAGTAGCAAATTTCGTACACTTCTAACAGTTGGTATCCCATGTCCAGAGCTTTGAACAATTCCACGCTGACCCAGGTTCCCGTCAAGGAACGTTCTTCCTGGCTGTGATGGCAAGGTTGGTCCTGGTTGCACGTTTCGGCACAAGTACGGCACAAGGGAAACATCAGTTTGCCTTGACAATGGTGAGGTAAGGCGGGATGGTATAGGTTCGTGGGAGGCAAAACTTTACACTTGATCAAGCCTTCGTATTGTCGAATGTTTTTCAGGTCGATGTGTTCCGTCAGCAATCGCGGGTGCCCTACAGGAAAGCGACAATATTTGCACACGTAGGGATACAGCGAACACACATCCAAGTATTTGATTTCTTCTCCTTTCTCTTCGTCGGCTTGGTACAGCAAACAGGTGGCATTGGTCCTTCCTCCGTACAAACTATCCCTCGGGTTCAGCGGGTCCATGAACTGGTAACTTTCCACGAGGCGTTTAAACTCGGGATCGGTTTTCATACGGTGATCGTACTCGTGTTCCCACATTTCCACCACTTGGTATCCTTGCTGTTCTAACTTTAGGCGCCGCTGACAAGTGTCCTGGTACAAGTCTTCCATGGTTCGTTGTAAAAACTGATTTTTAGTGCTACGGTCAGGGTAACAGACGGGACATCCGTGAAATAAGCAGCCGTTAAACTCGTACACGATCTTGGGGTTTTCTAAGTCCCAGCCATCGACCGAATACGTTCCGATGGTCTTTTCACCCCCTCCGTTGCGGGCATGTTGAATCCATTTGTCTTCCTTGTCACACAAGTAATGTAACCAGCGTCGGGCTTTGACCGAGAATTGACGCTTGACATAGTGGGTCGTTTGAGGGCTGATGACAGCTACGGTGTTTTCAGGCATGAATCGTTGTCGATACACTAAGGAACACGCTTTGGCAATGGTGCAAGCTTCTTTCAAAGGATCGACCCCTCCGTGTTCCATGAACAGTTCTCGAAATTTTCCACAGCAACGTCGTAAAATGTCCACGTCGGAACGACAATACTTTAGCATTTCTTCCTGAAAGTCGAAGGGGTCCGAGGCGTGAGCCTGGCACCAAGCGTAGAAAGCTTCTCGTTGTTCGGTACGCATGTTGTCGGGGTCGTAATAGTGAGCCTCAGGCAAATGGGGTAGAACGGCGTGTTGATTGGCTTCCGTATTGAAAAAGTGTGGAAAGTACCCTTTAGCCATTTCTGTCATTCCAAACGTTTTAGGCATTCGGCTCAAAGGCATGGCCAAGTAGCTCATCGAATCTTTAAACTGTACTTGTCCCACTTGCATGAAAATGATTTTGGCTCCGTTCAAAGTCACTTTAGGACGCTCGGTGCCTTGTTCCGTATAGTATCTCAAAAGAAACTGTCCATCGTATCCGGAGAAATTGTGAGCCATCACCGTGGCATGACGATGACAATCTCCGTAACGTTCGATGTCCTCTTGGCTCCACGTCTTGTCGATGGGGTCTAAGACCGATTGGGCAAAATCGGCTAACGTGTTCGGTCCCCGAAAGATTTTTTCACGTCCTCCAGGAATCTTGCTGCAGTGAGGGCAATGACTGAAGATAGGTTCTTGAATGCACTTCTTGCACGCTCGATGAGCCACGCAGAAATTAGGAATGTGAATGCCAGTCTCTTGCATGCATTCGAAATCGAAAAAGATGAAATTGCCTTTCTTCTTGTGACCGTCCTCTTTCTCTGGTGGGGGTTGGTATTTTTGCACGTAGCATTCGTGTTCCAAGTCCACGATGTGGTGACAAATGTGACATTTTTTCTTTCCTCGACATACGTGTGCCTTGGTACTGTTGGTACGTATGCCTTGTCTACACGTAGGGCACAATCTCAGGAGTTGACAAGCACATTTCTTCTGTGAACCTTGTGTTTTCAAATGTTGTTGGTAACAGGTAGGGCTGACAAACGTGCGCAGACAAGTCGAACAAGGCACTGGTTCTTCGCTCAGACAGGGTGGAGAGGCCAAACATCCTGGGCATTTCCATCCACAAGACTTGTGTTGCTCTCGATTATTATAACCATAGTCAAATTTCTCACAGTAATATCTGTATCCCAGGAATCCGGTGATACTGGTAATGGTATCGAAATGGTCATCGTGATGATAAACATGAATGTATTTTCCGTCCTTAAAGTCTTGGCCTCGAAACAACAGAGGTCCGCGCATTTCTTGAGGGTGCACTTTCAAGGTGTAGCGTGGAGCTAGGGCATCTTGCAATTTTTGCATCTCAGGAATGCCACAGGGTGTGTCTTTGGACAGGCCAGCTTGTTGCAACAGGAGTTCTGCTTCGTTTCGTTGTTTGGTTCGGTTCGATTTTCGAATGTTCTCCCAGGTTCTTTTCCATTCTACCGTGTCGTTCTTGTTGGCATAGGTTCGTCCCACCACGATGGCACGGGCTAAGCACATCTGGTCTTGAGGGTTGTTAATTCGGACGAGACTTGTTTTGGTGTTGCGAAGGTCGTCCACCAATAACATCTTTTTGCGTCCTGTCCCTTGAGGAAGAGAGACGTGAGCCATTTTCAGTGTGGCTTTACCATCGGTGATGTCAAACTGGTCATTAGATTGTTGTACGTGTTGAATCTTGTCCATGACTTTGGAAGGGGTTAGTTCTGCGGGTCTGCTAAACTCGATCCAAACAAGGGATTTCAAACCGTCGTGATCTATGGATAGTGTCAAGCGATCGTCTTCTTTGGGTTGACATTGTCGCTTGAGTGAGGTGAGCAAAGAATCCCACATCTCGGTGATAAACCCTTCTGCTTTCTCCAAGGGTACGTCGGCCTTGAAATCTTTAAACTTCACCGTGTAGGTGTAAGCCGTGGTTCTAAATTTTCTAGAGGAGCGCTTTTCCGTCTCTCGAATGGAATAGTACTTTTCAGGGTTGACTAAGGGTGGTGAACTTGGTTTAGAGGGTTCGGATTCTGGTTCACTCATGTCCTCTTCAAAATCACCGGCATGAATTTATGCCAAGATTTCAGACCTGGTACGAGGCGATAGATCACGTTTCTGCCTCTTACTTTCTTCTTCTTCTTTCTTCTCGAATGAATAGGATCGTTTCATCTTGAGTGCAAAACGTCAAATGACTCAAGTTTAAACACCATAGACTAATTTATAGTCATGACAAACCAGCGTATATAAAAGGGTGTGTGTCTTGTCCTTTCACTATTCATTTCACTCTCAAACCGAGCACAACGATGGAAGAGACTACCCAGATGGAACGTTTCGTCAGAGCTTTGCGAGGGGTCATTAGAAAATTCTCTTCAGACCAGCCGACGGACTACTCTCCTTCCTTTCGAGATAAAAGTCAGGATACTTGCTATATCTGTCAGAAGAAAGGGCATTGGTCTTCAGAGTGTCCAGACCGTCAAAAAAGAAAAAAAACAGGGGCTAAAAAAGACAAAAGTCAAGATACCTGTTATTATTGTAAAGAAAAAGGACATTGGTCTCCAGATTGCCCAAAAAAGAAACAAGAGGAGTCAGAAGAAAAGAAGGATTCTTCAGAAGAAGAAAGGGATTCTTCGGTTGAAGAGAGGGATTCTTCGAAAGAAGAGAGGGATTCCTCAGAGGAAGAAGAGGAAGAAAGAAGACAATTCTATTTAAAAGAGGCAAAGAAACAGGAGAAGAAAAGAAGAAGGGAAGAAAATGAGGAAAAAACGGTGAAGATTTTCAAAAAACAGAGAGACTAAATAATGAGAAAGAAGAAGTGTACGAACTTTTTAAAGTGTTCTGTGGTGAATTGTGAATTGGATTGTAAAAAATGGATAAAAGAATACATGAATGATATAAGGCAAGTGTCTTTGAGTTTTGATTTTAAAATAAGAAGCTACACTCACGCACTCATACACAGACACGTACTATAAGGGTAAAATGGGTGGGTTTTTTTTTTTTTGAGTTATTGGCAAATTGAAATTGTATTTCTTTTCGAGAAATGTGGGTGGCCCTGAAAAGGGCCTTTTTTCTTTATGGTGTAGGAGTGAGTTTAACCAATCAACTTTAACTGCCTTAAGCCTTTGCCACGGCCAAGGCCTACTTCTGATGATTGGGTTGAAATCACTAAGGGTGGTACGACAGGCTTAGTCACAGGGTTGGCGTGTTTAGCTCGGGAAGGTCGTATTCTCTTCGGTCGTGATAAAAAAGTCTGATACATTTGTTTCAGACTTCTTAACTCCGCTAAAATGTCCAACAGTACCGTAGCCGTTTGATTTTCACCCTCTTGTTTCTTTGCTGCTACTTCTTCTTGCTGTTGTTGCTGTTGTTTTTTTCTTACCTCTTCTTGTTGCTGTTGCTGTTGCTGTAGGAGAAAAGCTTGTTCCGCTTCCTTTTGTCGTTGCATAAATTTCTCCAATTCTTCTTTCTGTCTCTGTCTAAAATTCTCCACTTGCGGTAATGACGAAGGTTCCGGAACAAATTCTTGCGAGGTAAGAAAATCCACAAAACCCCAATGTACCTCTTCTGAAAGTAAGTCCGGGTTCCCTTGGGCGGTCTCCCCTGCTGGTGCACCCCAATGGATCGTTTTCTGAATTTCCGTCATGTTGAATCACTGTCGCATAGATTGACTGCACACAAGCGCTAGCGAATCTATATAGACCAACTGACGTCACAGACTAATCTCTTCGGATTGGATGCGGGCTGACTGAATTTTGTAACGCGTGTTTGGATTGGAGAATGAACTCAATCCGTTTCAATCCTACCTCTACCTATAAATAAGCGCAGTTCAGTGCATTGATTCACCTGTTCTCGTCGCTTCAAGATGTGGACCGATGTGCAATCTTCTACGCTTGTGTCTTCCATGATGTTCCGGACGGACATACCCATGTATGTCCGATCCAAGTGGACCGTTGTCCACAGGACAAACACCAGTCTGTGGATACGTAGGATCTACGTAGAAAGACAAGGATGCCTGAAAAGAGTCCTGATTTACGGTCCTACAGTGAAACGTAGCCTAAGGACAAGAAGAAGACCAATGCGGTACCCTTTATGTTAATGGATACATTAACATAAACCCAAAGGCCCTTTTCAGGGCCAGCCATATTTCTCGAAAAGAGATAGCCTTTCCATTGCCTACCCTTTTTTAAATTTAAATTTAAATTTAAATTTAAAAAAACTTTTTTTAAAAAAAAAATAATCCCATATTCAATTCCCCTTGTCCCTAGACAAACCCAAACTCTATTCCCATGTTCAATTCCCCTTGTCCCTAGACAAGCCCAAACTCTATGTTAAATTCCCATTGTCCCTAGAGTGGCCCAGCGTTTTTCTCCAAGTTAAATTTCCATTGTCCCTAGAGTGGCCCAGGGGTGTTTTTAATGCTAAGTCCCATTGTCCCTAGGGTGGCCCCATTTACTACTAATGTTTTTATGCACCCAGTTCTCGTCATAGTTTAATGGTGGACTTGTCAAAGCAGGAGCATCTTTCCACTGAATTGATGGTGGAAGTTACCAAGGTCAAGATTTCTGGCTTTCAAATTTTGATCTCTACTTTACGCATAACAACTTGAGTGACAATCAGTCTTTTCTCATCAAGCCATATAGGCAAATATTACGAAAAGCCCATTCAATTTGTACAAATTATGCTGATCTACCTTCTAATATTTCCATCATTACAAAATAGAAAAAAATATAAAAATAAACGAAAAACCTTAATTGCACCTCTATAAACCACTGCGGCAGTTTTTGTTTCCTTCAAATTTCTCTGGAAGCACTCATGTATCAAATCCTTTCAAATGTGAAAGAAATCATCCCAATCTGTTATCAGCTATGCCTGGTATTAATTAAACCTGACGATCAACCTCAAATTTGACTTTCATATCGTGTACAACCAACCTGAGCTCTACGGTCTCCTCAAAATAAGAAGAGAAAACTCACAGTTTTTTAAATATATCCCGCGACCGCGATTCGAGTTCAATATTTTAGCGCAACGCTCTAACCAATCAGGCTTCGACAACACTTAAAACGATATCATATACATACATATATATATATATATATATATATATATATATATATATATATATATATATATATATATATATATATATATATATACTTGCTCAAGAAAACAAAGCACCTTTCCTCCAGCACCAGTCTAAACAGAAACCGGTATTATCGATTGTCTCGCTCACCTTTGATGATATAGATTTATGTTTATGTTGGCGGTATAAAGTTTGACTAGTATTGTCACTGACACCTCAGTTAAGCAAATGTTATCCCCTCTCCGAGATTTAGAAAGGCACGCGGAAACATGTCTTCGTTGAAATGAGGTGTGTACCATTCTACAAGCGCCTTAATAAAATGTCTCACGAGGCTCTTACGGGGGGACTGTTACTGGTTCTCTCTTCAGCGGATCTAGATAGTATTTTACGTCGTATATTTTATCAGATTCATAGTTATATTTTAATCCATACTGTTTATTTATTACAGCAATATCCATTATTTTTATATAATAATGATCACCGTCTTAGTCCTGGATTTCGTGAGCAAGATTTATCACACGTTGTCTTTGATTTCGTAAGAACTTCCATTTAGAACGATGGAGTTCACGAATACATTCTTGAAAATGATTGTTTACGCATCTTCCTTGTGCATGTAACTCATTCTAGATTTTTGTTAGAATCTCGATCATGAGCCGTTTGAGTTGCCTGTCACGTTATTTTCTCTCAGATTCTTGTACTTCACCATATATAAAGTTTGATATCAGTATAAATTTAAAAGTTTTTTTTGTATATTTTATTATACTTGCACACACGAGTGCAACCCCTTCGGACCCAAACGTCTCGATTTTTTTCTTCATAATTGCACTCTCATTGTTTCATTGTAATTAACGTTGTGCCATATTTAATTAACCTTACTTATGGTTTCTGCCCTCTTGTGATAATTAAACCATGCATTTTGGCCATATTACTTCAAATTAGCACAACATAAACTTTACATTGTAAGTAATTATAATTAAGTGAAGTGCCTAGATAACTATATCGTAATTACATGTAGTACACTATTTGATTGCTTGTTGATATAACTAAATTATTTTATTTATTTAGTTTTCAGCTTACTAACCTTTACCAAAACCTGACAGTCCAAAACTTTTGAAATCGTTCTTTTGAAACAACCCCTATATACAGTGCCTGATTAAGGCCTTCCAGGGCCCTAAGCACTGAAAATATTATGGTGCCACCCTCTTCCTACAAAATGTGAAACTAAAGAAACAACAACAATATTTAAAAGCTAAATAGGTGGGAAAATACAAGCGTTGCCATCATTACAAATCAAAATACTCGTACATGCAGATTGAAATGGTCATATATAATTAATTAAATGTTATCATCAATAATTAATTTGAATTTTTCTGCTGCCCCTGTTGGGTTGGTGTCCTAAGCACGTGCATGGTGTGCTTCTTGGGTAATCCGGCACTGCCTATACATGTACAGTAGAGCACATGTACATATTTGTATTCCAACCATAATCGTCACTGATTTTACGGGGTAAATAACCTCTACTCTACAACTACGTGTATATGGGCTAGAGTCAAAAGTGAAGGTGAATATTTTGGACTTTATCAATTTTTGCTTATTTAAAAAGTGTCAATGAACACTGTCTCTAATATTTCTTAAGTATCTTTATGGTTTATATACAACAACTGTTATGTCCTGAATAGTTTGTTTACTACGTGGCAGGGTGAGTCAGTTATTTTGTTTGACCGCTTCCATAATCAGTTAACGATCTTCGGATACAAGTGTTTCTTTGTTTCATTTACTATGGAAATAATTTTAACGAATCGGTCTTAAAATAAGAACACTGAACTGAACTTTCCATAACCATGATAATGCTAAATCTGTACAAATAAATGAAAACGAACTTAAACTAGACGTTACTGTGTAGGCCAACGCTGAACTCCATCAAGGTCATTTGGTGTTTAAGGAAATTCAGTCAACCAATGTGTTATTTTATCTTAAAGCATCTTTATTTTTCTAAATGATATTGATATTTTATTTTGATATCTTACATTGATGTTATGACATATTAGTGTGGATTATATTCCGCTAAATTGCCGATATTACAAAGATAATGTAATGCAAACATATTAGTGTGGATCATATTCCGTTAAATTGCTGATATTACAAAGATAATGTAATACAAACATACTAGTGTGAATCATATTCCGTTAAATTGCTGATATTACAAAGATAATGTAATACAAACATACTAGTGTGAATCATATTCCGTTAAATTGCTGATTTTACAAAGATAATGTAATACAAACATATTAGTGTGAATCATATTCCGTTAAATTGCTGATATTACAAAGATAATGTAATACAAACATATTAGTGTGAATCATTTTCCGTTAAATTGCCGATATTGCAAAGGCAATGTAGTGCAAACATATCATTGTGAACCCGTTAAACTGCTAATATTACAAAGATAATGTAATATAAACATATTAGCTAGATATACTGAAATATTCCAGAGAACTGTATCTTCTAACACCAAAATTTACAAGTTTGAACAAGGCACACTGAAGCAAAATCAAATTTATACATTACAAATATAGATACTAACAGAAAATCTGATTTGCATTCTGTTTATGTACTTTTTTTGTAACAGTATCTTGAGATTCAGTGAATTTTTTAAAACTTTCAAACACCGTATAAACTCAACGGTAAATCGACCAGCATACCACCAATGTGGCTGCTGATGGCGTCATTCGGAAACCATCTATACCACATAAAAACAAATGTCAATTTTAACATCATTTATTTATGAACCGGTTATATAGGTGGTACCTTTTAAATTGTGGGACGGAACATATGACTGGTGCCATAAGACTGAAGCTCTCGGACATCTTGCATTTCAAGTGTTTCCAATGCATAATTTTAACCATCGAACTGTAAAGAAAACTTATTCTATGAAACGTTCCATTTTTTGTGCCCTTAGGGGCGCGGCGGCGTTGGCTCTTCACTCCAGGTTCCTGGATTTGCCTCTCATGAAGCTTAATTTTAAAGCACTAAAATGTTTTTCAAGTATTAGCTATCATACAGACCCTGATTGGCTTCATCAGTTTTCTTTTGGATCAATGTCTAAAATAAATATGTACTTATCTTTGATTCGTCCAAAGTGATAAAACCAGTGCAGTATCTGCAATGACTACAGACGACCCCAAACCATAATAAACCATTTCTGTGGAGAGGGGTTATGCAAATAAAACCAACGTTGATAACGAAGGAATGCATATGTAACAAACTATAAATCTCTGCCCAGACTTTATTTGTATTGAAACAGTTCATGTATTAGCTGCAAAGCAAACCAGCTCAAAGATCGACTGACTTGCCCTCAGTACACCTTAGTTCCTGGTGAAAGTTAGTAAACAAAATCATGTGCATACACATGCATGAAGTCAAGTTTGACTGTGTAGGGAATAGCATTTGGCCGGTGTTGACTCTGACACATTTTGCCAACTTAGATATCAAACAAGGCAATACAAATATTTAGTACAATGTGCAATTAAGTACATATAAATCCTGCGTGGTACTAAAAATGCTCTCAAGCCGGTGGATTGGTAGCAACAGTGAAATATATAGTTATACATGTAATATGAATCAAACAGTCTGTACTATTCGCTAGTTTGACATGCACAAACTCGGATTGACATTGACAAAATAATACATGAATTAAGCATACAATGCACCAATTTAACTTTGTGAATGACATTAAAGCATGATGTACATCAGCACGCATGCGTGAGAACACACACACACACACACACACACACACACACACACAGAGCAAACTATTTTCTGATTTATGATTATGATAATGACAACTACCACTATGATAACAATGATCATTTTATTCATCTTAATCGTCATCGTCAGAAGCATCATTATCTTAGCAATAATGATGATTTTGATACTATCAATGGCAAAAAATAAGAACACAATTAGTGTAGTGAGATCATCTAACCGAACAAATTCAAATTATTTCATAAATGCAAACACAATGTAGGGATCTGAATGAGGAATGTGGTTTGTATAACAATGAATAATTACTTATATAGCTACATACATTTATCGTTTTGTTAAATACAGCTACTTAAATCTACCTCATTGTACGTTTTTGCTTCTGACTTTCGTTTATTAAAGTTATATACGCCGTAATTGGCGTTAATTTTGTCCACATTTGATAAATGCATACAATATTATCTTGAAATTAATTTAGATACCTTATTAGGCAAATGTTTTGCCTTGCTGCAGATTTTCAAGTTCTTTTCCATGTCATAAAGTTCTTTATTTTTAGTTTTTCTGTGTTTGCTAATGCATATTCTAAACTACTACAACTTGCCGGAAAATAGCGAAGTTAGTCACGTTATTTTTTTTTCTACCCAAAGAATGAAAATGAAAGGTAGGTTTGTTTAGTAAATAGGAATCTGCATGAATGTGCCTTGCCCAAAAGCAAACCAAACACCGCTCCGGTGGCCTAGTAGTTAGAGCTTCCGCCTCGGATGCGGGAGGTCGAGGGTTCGAATTCCGGCCAAGCCATACCAAAGACTTGTAAAAAATGGTACTCACAGCTGCCTCGTTCGGCACTCAGCATTAAGAGGTTAGTGTAAGGACTGGTCGACCCGGTGTCAGGATAATGTGACTGGGTGGGACATAATGCTACATGTCTGCAGCATGATGTCCTATTGCGTGACATCTCTATAAACTGTCACACTGCAGACATAGTAGCGGTATGACTGAATTTTTTTTAAAGCTACCTAAAAAATCGAAATCACACACGCACCCCCTCCCCCCCCAAAAAAAATCACACCATGGTAGCGACTCTGGCTAGTTCGACATTAAGATTTGCAACCGCACCCTTTCGGTCGCGAGTCCAGCACGCTAGCCACTGAACCACAGCGGATGTTGCCTCCGGTTAGTCGCCTCTTACGACATGCAGCTGAGTGCATCTGATGTACTCTATATTCCTTAGCCAGCATGGGTAGTGTACATGCAAAACATATCACCTATCTTTATTATATATCAGGTCTGTCCAACTCTACTGTCAATTTAAATACATACCTTTAAATACATACCAAGTATACATGAACTCGGCGTTAAGTTATATATACACACTTACCAACCAAACATAAACTCGGCGACAAGTAATAGATACTATTCAAGTCTTGCTACCAAAGCATCTTCTTGTCAATGGAGGAAAAATACAATTGGTTTGACTGAACAACGAACAAGTCGGACGAAGCCAATGTTCGGTCAAGCACACTTTACTACCTTCCAATTTAGAACACACTTTAGTCATAAGACGAATACATGTATCTGACCAGTACTGTGGGACATTTTGAAAAATTGTCTTCTTACATTATCCGTCTTCAAATTAACAGCACATATCGACTAACTGGAATAATTTCGCTTTCATTGTTTCAATAAATATATCTTTTATTTGAAAATTGAGCACTTAAGAAAGAATTAAAATGAAAATGCAAGCAGCAGGGAAGTTCTACAGACCAGACGGTTCCGCCAAAATAAAGCCTCCTACGAGAACTTTCTCCGTAGAAGCCTCAGATTTCAAAAATAAAGCTTCCTACGAAAATTAATTTGCGTAAATTCGTCCCAGAGTGCAATTTTTGTGTGCAAAATCAATGATTCTGGACAAGGAAAAAACAAGGATTTTGGGGGGGGGGGGAAATTTATTTTGGTGTCGTGTGATTTTGCAAGATTTGGCTGCGATTCTCATGAATAAATTTGATCAAGACCGATTCGATATCTACTACGTGGATCATGAAGATTAATCGTGATAAATCCGTGCGGTGTTGCCTGGGCGCGGCTAAAGAAATTTTTGAATTTGTTTATGTCCATGTCGCCGTTACACCAGGTCTGGTGAATATTTCTCAACGTGTGAGTATCGACGCCGTTGAAAACCGACAAGATATTGCAATTGTCCCTAATTACCTTTGGAATCTGCGTATATCTCTGTGTCACGTAAATCACATCGGTGTTCTTGTGTCTGCCACGCGAGAATATCCTAGCCGGGTTGGTCTGCTTGTCCAGCATGACATCATCGAAAACAACAAGATTATTAACATCGCCATCTAAATTTTCCACGGATGGAGCTTCATTGATGTCTGTGATAAATTCGATTGTGCCCTCATCGGTATTGTCGCTAAATTCCTTTAGCACTTGATAACATCGCTGATCATCAACGGACGGTGCAACCAAATACAATTTGTCCCATTTTAGCCATCGCATAATCAAATTTAGCAACAATTGTGTCTTTCCAGAACCAGACGGGCCAATAATTATCATTCTTATCGAATTCGGTAATACAGCGTTATGTTTTATTTGCTCGCGTTGCTTCGTGGCGGAAAAATCAATTACATTCATGTTACTAGAATACATGGATCTATATTGTGTTAAGTGTCGCACTCGCACTGCTACGCTAAATCCAATCGAAATCGTCACACGCAACAACAGAAACGCAATCAGGGGTGAATGCGAAGTTTGCAGCACACGCAAGTTCAAATTTGTAAAAAAAAAAAATAGAACCGGAGGAGACATTGCAGCCTCCATGAAAAATCTACCTGGGCTGCCCTGGGCGAAATATCCCGGAGAGAAGCATCTGCTAGGATATAATTACTGCGGACCCGGCACGAGGTTTGATATAAGACTCAACAATAATAATCAACCAAATCCTGGCGAAGAACCAGTAAACGCCATCGATAACGCGTGTCACTATCACGATCTTGCGTATCGTAGCGGAGATTTACAACAACGACATCTCGCTGATATTAGGCTAATTCACGCAATAGACGCGATTCCTAACAAAAATGTCAGAGAGAAATTGGTAACTTGGCTGGTAAAGGGCGCAATGAAAGGTAAATTAGTACTCGGTGCTGGTAAATAATGGAGCAGATATATTATTCTCCGCGAGGTTTTTGGCGAGGAAAATCAGCAATAGCCAAACTTGCCAAAGCCGCAAAAGTAAAACAATCCGTTGCAGAATCGTGGCTATCGAAGCAGGCGGTCTGGCAAATATATCTTCCTCCGCCTAAAAAAATACCGTACGCGAGTTTCTCTGTCAGCGTCCCTAATGAAGTTCATCAGGCTGATCTTATGTTTCTTCCTCACGATACCGTTGACGGAGTCACATACAAATATGTGTTGACGGTTGTTGATATCGCTAGCAGATACAAGGAAGCGGAACCATTATCGAATAAAACAGCAGCAGAAATTGCTAAGGCGTTTGACAAAATTTACTCACGATCTCCGTTGACCTGGCCGAAGCTTCTCCAGATTGATCCAGGACGAGAATTTCTTGGTGCGGTTACTTCATTGATGAAGAAGAATAATGTTAAAATCCGACGCGGTATAGTTGGTGTTCATCGCAATCAAGCTATCGTTGAGAGATTCAATAAAACACTCGCGGAAAGATTATTCGGATACCAGTACGCGCGTGAATTCATCCAAGATAATCGATCTCACGATTGGGTATCGAGATTGCCTCATGTGATTAACGCGCTAAATAACGAGACAACGAGAACAATAGCAATGAAACCCGCAATTGCAATTACAAAACCGAATATACCACTAAAGCGAGATTCTACGATTCCACCTGTGCTAGGTAGCGTCACGGTCAGGTATTTATATAAAGAAGGCGAGGCTGAAGGAGGAAGAAAAAGAGCAACCGATCCAAACTGGAGCGTTACAACACATAAAATATCAGCCGTAACAAGATCATCGGGAAGACCAGCAATTTACATCTTAGATTCGCTAGCGCCACAACGCGGATTTACCAAGGAAGAATTACAAATAATACCGAAAGATACTCAACTACCGCCGGCGTCACTAATGTGATTTACTCGAATTCTACCTAACTGAGATAATTTTCTTACTCTTGACACGGCCAGATATACTAAATTTGACCAAGAGATTCTATCATCGACGATCCAAACCTGGCCGTGAACTGTCAATCCCTGCGACGAATGTATCGTTGTTGCATATCCTAGTTTCCATGGCGATCTTTCTGCGTTTATCGCGTCATTGACAAGATTAATATCAACCCCGATGACATCGTTCAAGACCAAAATCTTTTCCTCTCCGCAGGGTAAAGTAACACTGATATTTTGTTTCCTGGTATCAGCGGGTCTGTAACACAACGGCACCTGCAACGTTGGAAATTTCTCGCAATGTAGCTTGAATAACATTTCCTGGATAACATCGCGAACAATTTTCCTACTAGCAACAATCAGATGATCGGGACGCCACAAATTTAGAAAAATATCCATCGGAGTTTCGTCGATTATTCTTCTCATCACATCACATTGAATCTTATTCGGTTGTAATCGAATTAATTTTTTAAATTCGGTCAGTAAAATATCATCAGATCTATAATCGGCGTCGATTTCCTCGTAATAGTCAACGAAGCTTCTGAGCCATTCGTGAGGCGATTCACCATCAATAGGATCAGGCTGACCATGATCGCCGCACATTATCACGGCAGTATTTTTTCCCTCCAGCCAGGCCAAGATCGATTTTAACGTGATTAAATTTACCGTGCAAATTTCATCAAATATTATGATCTTGTTGATGTATTTGTTTCCCATGCGAGCCGAATCCCACAATCCACCGCTGTATTTGAAATAACTATGATATGTGCAAGAATCAACCCCGCGTTGTTTTATTTCTCGCGCTAATCTGTGAGTTGGAGTCAACACGATCATATCGGAATTTGCAAATAAATTTATCGCTCGCGTTGTTTTACCGCTACCACCAGGACCATTCATGTAAACGAATTTACTGCGTGAAATTGGGTCAAATGCGGATGCAGCCGTCGATATTTCCTCACATTTATCCCGATGAAATTTATCGCAATCTTCGACATCGGCGTCCTCACAATAATCTAGGATATCCTCGTTTTTTATTCTCCACGTCCCCCAAGAGCCATCGGCGATTAAATTTTCCAGCCTGTATTGGTATTTCTTATCGATATAAAACGAATCCGTTGCGACCCTTACCGCGATATCAGAAAATTTATTTATCATCGACAGTAAATTTATACTAACATAAGCGAGCATCGATGACCTCAAATGCGTATACTGCGCTGATTCTCCGTCGAGGTAGCTGATTACGGTACCTAACTTTACTCCATCAATGATAATATTTTCTCTGTTGCAGAATATCCCTCGTGACACTGTATCGGCGATAATAAAGTCCATCTCGGCATCATTGATAAACAATCTAGCGTGTCGATGTTTATGATCAACGGATCCTCCTTGAGTAAATTTGCCAATTATTTTTCTTCTGATATCTTTCGCGTTTTCACAATCCGTCGGTAGCCACACCTCAGTTTGTTTCCTGTATGATATAATTGCCTCGCTCACTGTCAACGATATTAACATCGACGAATCCAGCATATACCTCAACAACGCCGTGGGAACCCAACGACGTTGCGATAAATGCCGACCAAACCAAATATAGCAAATTTTATGTAAATTTTCAGCAAACTCGAATGAGGTGACATAAGCGAATCCTGTCATAACAAAATCAGGCAACGGTCCATTAATCGCTACCCTTGTCATCTCGTTGGTAGGATGACCGAATTTAGCAAAATAATCCGCACAATCGCCATATCCGAGGAAACTTCCAGGATAGCACGCGCTCATATCAACGGAGATCATATCTTCGAAATTGTACTTGGTATTCCACAATCCGCCATGGCCGTACTCGATACAACTAAGTTGAATATCAGCGAGATATTCATTCCTCGTAGGTTTCCATGAATTTCTCTCTCTGGCAGCGTGAGCAGCAACAGATGGAACCGTAAAACAATTTGTCAGTAACTGATCGGGATTTGACGAATATTTCACCGCGATATTTTTCATCGATTCATGTAATTTTTCATCACGGTAAATATCTCCGCGTGGCAAGATAAACTGATCATATTTTTCTTCGCTCGAGAATAACCAAATCGATATTGGATCAGACGCGGCTAATATTTTGATATATCTGAACATGGCATCGGAATTGTCTTTTGCAGCGTCAACGGGATAAAATTTAACAACACGATCCCGCGGGAATATCATTACCGACTGCGACCACGCATGTGAATTATGATCGACAATTTCGATTGGTACTCCTCGAGATCTATACGGAGACGAGTATAATATTTCTCCTGATAGCGTTTTCACTGTGATTGGAAATTTAAGTTTCTTACTCAACACAGCTACATCGTCAATCGATGCACCATCAACAACTGTCTTTGCCCACGTGTTAATTTTACTCAACCTCAACTGGGTCAGACCAGATCCACGTCGAGCGTTTTTCATGTGCTCGATGACACGCTCAGCCACGCAGTTTATCTTCGGAGATTCTTTCATTACAGGTAGATTTTTCATGTCAGGATTATTATTCAGCCGATAAATACCATAAACAACAGCGCTAGATGGATACGCCCTAGCATAATAAGGACCGTCAATTCCCAATAATAATCCTGGCTTCGAATTTTTATCAAGAACAACATTTTTCTTACCGCCACGCACGGGATCTCGTTTATCGCGAATGATCCAAGTATCGTCAGGCATTTGTGCGATAAATTTTATTCCGAAGATAAATCGCTCCTCCTTATGCGAGTTTTTTATGTGCTCGATTATTTTCTTGGCCCGTTCCAGATTCATCGTAGCATCAATAGAGTTTGTTTTCCATGTCGACCAAGTATGAATCGCTCCATCATCGAAAAATTCTCTCTTGGCCCGATCAACCTCAGGAATAATATATTCTGCCTCATCAAGATCAAATGCATCCATTATTATATTTTAGACAAATGTTTAAATTATATAATGCAATGCAAATGGATACCAATCGGATCAACAAAATCATACGACAAATCCTGCAGAGGCGATTATTGTGGCGCTCACATATATGCAATTCGACGAGGCAGTAAAGGACCACAGCGATGTTTAGTTTGTCAAGTTGGCACGCGAGGAAAGACACGGTTGTGTTTGTCCTGTGGAGGGAAAAATTATCGAGAATTACGGAGATATTACGAAAAGAAATCCTCGTCGGTAATAACCTGCGAAGAAGATTATATTAATCGATTCAAGGCAAATAACGATTTAGACAAACAGAATATTGTATATGAATCCCAAATCGACGATTCCTGCAATGACAATCACACACGAGTTTAAATCACACCCAACGATCGATGGATACGAGGCATCATCGGATGGTACCGTCAGAAATGCCAGAATAAAGAAAAATGTTGGTATTGTTAATATTTTTGGTTATCTTAGATTTACTGTCAGCAAAAATAATAAAAGAAGAAAAACGAATTATTACAATCACAGGTTCGTATTCGAAGTTTTCAACGGACCGATAGAAATTGGACTTGTTATAGACCATATAGACGGAAATAAACTCAACAATAAACTATCTAACCTTCGAGTGGTAACCCAGAGTCAAAATTCAAGGTTTGGTAATACCGGTAAATTTCCAAAATATTCGAAGGCCGTCAAATCGGTAAATCAAAAAACAGGGGGGAGCTCGCGTTCGAGTCGATGAGCGCCGCTGCGAAACATTTCGTTATTGACTCACATTCGGTACGACGGGTTGCAGAAAGAATAATCAACGCGACGTTTTCTTATGATTCTGACGCTTGGATCAAATTTTCCTATATCCCAATAATATTCGATTCGGAAAATGAGGACGAAAATTAATTGAATTACAGGATTGTTATATATGGACGAACAGAATATAAATAACATCATCGAAGCCATCGATGAACTGGGAAAAAAAATAAATCTTCCATCGGAGTTGGACGCGAATAAAATTCGATCCGAATTCGAGACGATTGTTCAAGGAAAACTCGAATACAAATACACGCTACCATCCGAATACAAATTAATAAAGAAAATCCAAATCGCGATGTACCAATCACTTGCGACTGTCAGCGATGATCAAATCGAGGATTTCGTTAAATTATCGACGCTAGTGGAAAAAGCTAGGTTGATTTTATCAGATGCATATGAATCGAGAAAAATTACAAGTTCACGCGTCAGGCAGCTGAAAAAGCTTGTCGATGAAAGTAAAATTAGGGAATCTCCTGATTCCTGAATCGAGGATTCATGAAGATTTCCACAAAAAAAAAAAAAAAAATTAAAAAAATATATTAATTTTGAAAATTTCCCTGGTTTTTATTTATTTTTTTGGCCTGTTTTTCCCTGGCAGACAGATTCAAACTCTCACGATTTAAAAATCTATGATTTTACCAGGAGATTGATACTTAACGTTTCTCCTCGTATATCAAGCAAATTTCCATTTTGATCTGTTAGTTTGAAATTTATCCTCGATAATAACCGATTATGACATCGCAGATAAAACGGATTCACTGGTTCTTTTATTATCAAATAACCAGGAGAAGCGCTAGGTGAAAACGAATACAAGATAAATCCCTGTTGTGCTTGATTTGACTCTGACGAATCAACATTGTAGCTGCCCTCGACAACATCCGCGTGAAGATAAATCGCGATAACTTCCGTTATATTAACGATACCCGGCGAGATATGCCGTCCACCTTTGGTTGGATCGTTATTGTGTCTGAGAAACAGCGCTAATTGTATTTTCTCTGCCCACGCGGCGTGTAATTTCGGGAATAACTCATCAATGGTATCAGTGACGGATTTTCTCAATTTATCAACATCATAACCGGGAAATTTGAAATTTGGTAATGTCGCCTCGGTTAATTTGTGTTCTGTCATGAATTTTTTCTTATTGCCTGAGTTTTTGATCAATGTGAACTTGGTAATAGGAAGAACATAATCGCCGATTGATATATCGTCGATAATTGCCTTGATGAACATACCATGATAATATTCAAGATCGTTCGCAATTTGATTCAATTTTTTTACATACCTGGGAAGAAATTCACATAAACCCGATCTGTTTAAGATACATTCATTGAATGATGATCGAAATAGAGAGAGAAACATTTTATGTTCCGCATTAAATTCACTGATGGTTTGTGTTATAAGAATACCATCTATTGGGGTTATTACAGTTTTATCATCTCCACCGATATTAACTACCACTGTACCCGCGGGTGGGATTTTGGGAAGAACCAACCATGAGATGATATTTCCCCCCTTGAAATTAAAAGAAAACATAATACGATTAAATCTGTGTTGGTTAATGAGATCAATAGCCTTACTGACTCGATCAAAGTTATGTGAGGGATGTGATGGCGAAGCCTCGTCGGTGACAAAGTCGGATTTTTTTGGTTCGGGTTGTTTTGAAGAATCCTCCGGGGAAAACCCTGGAATTGTATCATCTGATGTTTCCAGAGGTGGAATTTCGGGCCAACCTAATACGGTCCTAATCGATGATTGGTAAATATCAACAATATACGGTGATTTCACTTCTATCATCGATGACAGTGTTGGATCGTGCGAGGATATCTTTATTCCCGGAGTAGCATCGCCGGTTATATTTGATATTCTGGTGGTAAACTCTTTATCCAGCTGATCAATTTCGTAACTACCTGTTGGTATTCCGACATGTATCCAATCGGGCGTTCCATCGGGTTTGTTTTTGTTGGCAAAAACAAGCGAATTGTTTGACATCACTTTACCAAATGACGTCGATCTAACATTGGGCCAGCTGTTGTAGACACGCAACTGTGTTAACGCAATTTCATTGACGCTGATTGGTATTGGAAAATTAATACTAAATTCTGGTTTGGTGGAGCTTAACGATATTAACGTTGTTGTCGGCGGTGTCGTGTTTGTCACGATCTGGGCTAGTTCGGACATTATTAATATTCATTTGTTCAATCTCCGAGTAGATACTTATCATCGAGGAAAATTCTAGATCGGAGATAACGCCATCGTTGAGACTCTCCGAAAGTAACGATGATAATTTCGAATACGCGTCGTTGACCTGGGATAGTTTATTCTTGTACAGAGATAACTTTTCACTCGTGCACGAGGATATCTTTTTCGCGATGATATTGAGAACACCAGCGATTGTTGTTGTTGACGAGATTATGATCGTTGCAACGATTGGCGCGATTGTTGTTACCGCGGATAGGATTATTCCCGCACCGCCGACTACCGCAGATACCGCGTACACAGCAACGTCAATGGTAACTAACCTTCGCTGCTATTTTTTTATTTTTATCTGGTAATCGTCGAGGAGTTTTTTTAGCGAATCCTGCCATGAACGCGCCTGATTGTAACGGTAATCCGATGCGGTCATTATTAATTTTATTTATTACCAATTGCAGTCCACACAGATAAATATTCGAAAATTGCAAAATACGTGATTGATCTTGTGATGGTTCTATCTGGTGGTTCTAACACAAATCTTTCCAAGGTACCTTCACTTATCGAAATAATAAAAAATCCCGGATGAAATTCGTGAATTTTACCAAGTAGAGTTGTCACTTTGAATTCTATATCGGAAATAAAATATACTCGATACACGCCAGTAAGTGGCGCAATAAAGTCAAAACTATTCTCGTGGGGGGACCATGTGCTACTTTGTGTTTTTACCACAAATGGTACATGGCAGGGGATATTTTTTGTTTCTATCTCCGCTGGTATCGAAATACGCGCCAACAAGGGAAGATTCAACGGTGATATTTTTGTATTAATATCGTTAATTTTTGTGGTTGCTTCGAGAAGATCTGAGCTCAATTTTGGTATGTCAGTGCGGTAGGTGGATATATCGACCTTTTGGTCAAATCCTGTGTTTGCGGCAAGAAGCTTCGCGCGCAAATCTTGAATTTCTCCGTCGTACACTGATGTATCGACCTTTTGATTCACTGTATTATACACCTTAGCAATTTTATCTTCAGTGGAATCATCGATTCTTTTTATTTCCTCGTCGTGTGATTTTTTATCGATTTTCTGTTGCGCCAATTCATTCATCGTGGAAATATTATCGCCGATTTTTTTTATTTTCTCATTGAGATCGTCGATGGTTTTTTTATCGATTTTCTGGCCCATTGCGGTATTTATCTTGGTAATTTCTTCGTTGATGGTTTTTATTCTCTCGTCGAGATTATCGTGTGTAATTGAGGAGGTATCGATGAATTTTTTTATATCCTCGTCGAGTTTTTTGTTGAGTTTATTTGATACATCATCGAGTTTTTTAAGATCGTTAGTTAGCTTGTTAAATCTTCTTGTTATTTTGTCCTGGAAATCATCGTTTGGTGCCTTATCGGCCTTTAGGAGCAACGCCGCTGATAGCTCGCTATTTTTTTGTTTCATATCCACGAGATCGGCCTTTGGTGGAAACTCCGCGATGATATTGTTAATATCAGCGATAGATTTTAATACCATCTCCGATTGGCGAGTAAATTGACTAATGTGATCATTATATTCTTCTCGCTTGATTATATCAGCTATTTTGACATTGCTGGTTTGTAATCGCCCTTCGGTATTTTGAAAAACAGCAACTTCGCCAGGATCCACCTCTGACAGCGATAGAAGATTATTAATATCATCCCTTGTGGCGAACTTTGATACATCGATGTCGCTTATTTCTTTTTTTTCCTTCCTGAAGAGGGATCTACCATAAATGTCAACCATGGTATTTATCTACGGCGTATTCAAATACAATTTTATGATAAGGACCGGATGATTTTGAAATCGCATCAAGAACATTAATTGACTCTGGGCCGCATATTGGTGGATCCGTTAATGTCTGCGTAGGAAGCGTCGAATACCAAACCGGAAGATTCAATTTTGACACGTAGTTGATAAATTCGTTTGGTGGCGCTAATCCATACGAGTCGAAATAAACAACCTCGCGAGGATTAATCGCGTAGGCAACCCAGTGTGTGCCAGGACCGGTATTTAAGTCGAGATTAATTATTCCTGTCTCGGTAGGGTTTGGTTTTTCTGGTAGTTGATCTCGCATAAATACGCCTCTGAAAAATTTTTTTTTTTTTCTTTACTTCGTTGATTAAATCTAAATTTGAGGCTGGTAGGCTCGTCTTAGGCCGGATCCGTACGGGGGGCGTCTTAGGTAAAGACCGGATCCTGTAGCTGCTCGTAGTAGTCGTCCTATTCCCCCTTGTGCTTGACTGAAATCCTGCGTACCGAGAGCCTTCATCATCATGTATTTTTCTGGGGGTAGTCTTTTTTTCAGTATGTTGTCCATGATCATACCTGGAAGTGGGAGAAATCCCCCCTTTTTTTTACGATATCTTCCCCCCATTACCTTGTGCGCTATTTTAGAACCTACCGCTCCAACCGCGCCTAACCCTAACGCTTTTGCGCCCGCTATTAACGCGGGGATAGCAGCTAGGAAAGGGAAAATACCGCCAGTTTTGACCATGTCTCTGATGGCGCCTATGGAAAGGCTCACATGAACGCCGGAATTTGCTGATTTGGCCTTGGAGAAACGTTCACGTTGACCTTTAGTTAACGATAGTTTGTTAGGCCCGCCCTGAATTTGATCATTTTTCAGGGTTAATTTCATACCGCATCGCTTTGATATCGCTGATTGGAGTTTTTTCATCTGACCCGGGGTCAGAGTTACACTAACGTGTTCGTAAGTCATATTAATTAATCGCTTAATCTAAATTTGGAAATATTTGATTTTGTTACATTTTCTCGACAGGAGCATCGATGACTCTCATTCTGCCACTGATGCCTTCCAGGATCATTGTTCTATCACTGAGAATAACCGCGATGGCTCTTGCAGCATTTCCATCTGTGTTAATTCTGGCTTTGAAATGAATATCGACAACGGATTGTTTTACCAAGTCGAGATGTTCCAAGGAAAAGTAATAGATTGGATAAAATTTATTAAAATCCAGCTGTGATATTTGCAATCCGGTATCGATATTTTGATCGCGACCCATGAAACTTAACAATTGATGATATGCGCGGGCCGTCGAATAATTGGCAAAATTGATGGATATTTCCTCTGATGGTTCCTGTTGACCGTTTATCCTCAGTGATACGTTTGTTGCTGCGAAATTATCAAATATCATATTACTAGTTAAATGAGTGTTTCTATCCGCAGATTGAAGAGCAACAAAGATGTGTCTAGGTGCCGAAACACCCTGTTGTGACGCAATTCTCCAGGTAAATATTCCGTTGATGTTAATTCCCTCGAAGGAGTCGGTCATCGTTGTCAGCCAGGACATGACGGATTTTCCACCTTGATTCATGAATGATAATAATTTTTCTTCCTCGATTATCGATGGTGTTATCGCTGGCATCCACAAAGTAAATTTTTCAAGGACAACTTTACCAGCATCACCCTCTACTCCAGCTTCTCGCCAGATGGCTCTGTTATCGCTTATGGGATGATCTCGAATGAAAATAATCGTATGTTTTGCTCCGTAAATAACTTTTCTGAAATGCCTGCAAAATCCAAAAATGTGAGATAGTGGAATTGCACAGGAAAATCTTCGTTCATCTCCCTTTAGCATAAGCTTTCGCGTGGCAAATCCAAGGTTGTAATTGTCATTGGTTTTAATTATCATACTTTCGACTTCGGCGTCGTCGGTTTTAGCAAAATTTTTCGGTCTTCTTATTTCGTACGGGGAATATTCGGGAAAATTGGAGTTGTCTTTGGCGAACATCATACTAGGGCCGGCTGATCTGGTAAAATCATCCGAGTACCTGGCTAGGCCTATAATCGTCGTTGCTATATCAACGTTATCCGTGATTGATTCGATTTCTCTTCCATCGATCATGTAAGTGGCGCTCTTGAATAATGCCATGATGCCGTTATTGACAAATCCAACCTTAAAATCAGCTGCGTAGTTGGTATTATCGCTTTTTACAATTTTCCCAACAAATTCGATATACGCCTCAGATGGAAGAAAATATCTTGTTGTATCGTGGACTTGAATTTCCTTGCGATTAGGTGTATTTGGGTCAACTACATCGTACGAGAAATACTGGAAATCTCGCACGGATGTGTCCCTACCTACAGGCTCGTCCATGTCAAATACTTCATTTGGCACTTGTGCGAACATTTATTATTAAGAATATCATCTAAAACGAAGACCACCGCCTGAAATGAAGCTTGTGTTGGCAACTTCCTGCGCTAGATTTGTCTTAGCAACTTCCTGTGCTAGGTCGTTTATTTTTTTATTTGCCGCGTCGTTTATGGCTTTGCTGATTTCGGGTGGCATTTCGCTGGTGCTAGGTAATTTGACGGGTTGTTTTTTACGCGTTAAATTTAATATTTTTTTTTTGACAGCATCGTAGCCTTTAGTGGCCAAATTGCCGATACCAGAAATGACAGTCTCGCCGATTTTTCCTATTGCCTTTGACGCGAATTGTTTGACCGTTGGTCCGATTTTAGGTATTACTCGCGTAACGAAACTTTTAACAATGTCGCCGAGTCCATTGCCGTGGATATATTTGTATACGGGCAATCGAGAGTTTACTACGCGGACCTGTCTGGGTCTGCGTTGATGTTTGTGAACAATCATGTTATTTCAATTGTGTTGTTTTAATCGATGAGTTCATCGACGAGTTCCTTGTAAATGTAAGAGTCGATGACGCCACCGCGAAATAATCGCTGACAAATATCTGATGCCTCGTTGATTATTTCACGGGAGTTATTTCCAGCTCGTTTTCCTCCGATTAATACTTCGAGGCGAGATACATCGTTGACAACGCTGTCAGGACAAATGGTATATCCGCTGCCTGTCTTTGGTTCTGGAAATATCGATGGAATCGTGAGTTTCTCCGCATCATATTTTTCTACTTTTTCCTGAAATTCTTTGAATTTTGGATCATCAAAATTAACCCTTCTCCCTGTTGAAGCAAAATATACAACTGGAACCCATTCATCGGGGGTGTATTTTGACATAGCTTCGGGACGCAAAAAAGTTTCTCTGATTTTATAACCATATTTGGCAATTCTAATTTTTTCATCTTCATTTATTAACATTTGAAATGAAGTGGGATTAAAATCTCTACTTGGAAAAGTTCCCTCAATAGTTTCCCCACTTGACTGAGATATATCCGCGGATTTTACTGCGCCTAATTCCACTGGTTGTTGTGTTTTTTTCGTATCTCTACCTAATGATACTTGCAAACGATTTGCGTGTTCTATGAAATTGTCATATCTCGGAGTTCCAACGGGATCTGCTCTAGGTAGTTGATATTTGATTCTGTAAATTGCATTGCGCCAATCTTTTCGTGAGGAATATCTTTTCCCCCCCGCATCCGTTAAAAAAATTTATGTGCCTCTTCTGTTGTAAGAATCTTCCGCAAATTCTCCAAGCTCCTCAACGCTCTTAATTACATCTATTCTCGCAATCAACGAATCCCAAGATCCAGGAGTAAAATATCTAGCTAAATCTTCGTGCGGGCCTTTTAACACTTTTGATATTTCTTCTTCTTCTTCCTCTTCTTTTTGCACTTGTTCTTCTTTTGCTTGTGCTTGTTCTTGCTGTAATTTTTTATCCTCATCCAATTCTTCCACAAGCTGCCTCATCTTCAATTCTGCTTGTGTTTTCTGTAATTGTTCTTGTAATGCTTGTGCTTGTTCTTTTGCTGCTTGTGGTGCTTGTGCTTGTGCTCGTATTTGTTCTTGCTTTACTCGTATTTGTTCTTGCTTTACTCGTGTTTGTTCTTGCTTTACTCGTGTTTGTTCTTGCTTTACTCGTGTTTGTTCTTGTTGTGTTTGTATTATTCGTTCCGGCAACAATCGAGTGTGTTGCTCGATGTCTTGCGTCATAGGAATAAGCCCGCGCTTCCTAAGTTCCTTATCTTTCTTTTCGTCACCATATGCGACCTGTTCGATTGCTCCAGTGACTGGACTCAACAATTTCGATGATATCTCGGTGATTCCATATTGCTCATCTTCGTAATCGCGAACTTTTTTCTTAAATAATTGTTTTGCCGGGATAAGCTTCCTTACTGCCGCTAATTCTTCTCGCGCTAATCTGGCAGAATGAGGCTCTCCAACTCTACTAGCTTTTCGACTCATATTATTTTCAAGTATATTATTTTAATGCGAGGTAAAATTAGGATCCGCAGCCAAATCTTGCAAAATCACACGACACCAAAATAAATTTCCCACCCCCCCTAAAATCCTTGTTTTTTTCTTGTCCAGAATCATTGATTTTGCACACAAAAATTGCACTCTGGGACGAATTTACGCAAATTAATTTTCGTAGGAAGCTTTATTTTTGAAATCTGAGGCTTCTACGGAGAAAGTTCTCGTAGGAGGCTTTATTTTGGCGGAACCGTCTGGTCTGTAGAACTTCCCTGCTGCTAAATGCATTCAAATACATTAAAATATTTACATTGAATTCGTGAATCCTCCCTCCCCCAAGAAAACAACTCTGAAAAGAAAAGTTAGTTACAAGACTTGTACAAGTACGCGGAAGTAATATCATTGATATTCTTACATTGCTTCAAGAACAATTTAAGACTGGGCCAGCAAATTAAGTTTTTTTCCCACATTGGTCATATGACATCAAATAAGTACAGCAGACATTATCCAGTGTAAATAATTGTAACTGATAATACTTAGATTACGGTGTAGTAAGTGAAATTGGGTTAAACTATCTCATCTATTGCCACTATAACAAAAATCTATTTTTGATATACTTGAGAAACTTCACCAACATTTGACTAAATTCAAAACAATATATATATATATATATATATATATATATATATATATATATATATATATATATATATATATATATATCTGTAAAGTTGCAGTTCCTCACCAGGAGCATCAGTGACGATTATGGTTTGAATTCCTGACCTCATTAGGGGTGAAGATATTTGTACATGTTCTCTTCTGTATAGGGGTTGTTTCAAAGTAACATTGAAACGACAGCTATTTATTATTTATGTATCTTATGTCGAACATACCTTTTAGATATATTTCAAAACCATTGATGACACCGAAGAGCGGAAATATCTCGGAAATCGCCAATGGACATGTAGATGAACTGTTAAGTCCTGAGACTGTCGCTTGACCCTTTTGAAAGACCATAATAATTTTCCCATAATTTGGAATAATTTGATTCACAGGCCCATTGTAATTGGTCTTTAAAGTCATTCGTCCAACAACGCGCAATAACTTTTCCATATTTTTTAGATTGTTTTTCCCCCCTTGATTTTATCTACTGGTGATGCTGACCTAATTTTTTTTTATACTAATCACTTTTGTTGCTGTAATTTAGACTAGATAAAATATAGACAGATTTTTAAAAAAAATTTTTTTAACGCTCATGTCAAAGTTTGTATATACTCTATATATGATTCAAATTATATCAGAGGGCGCGGTAGCTCAATTAGTAGAGCGTCGGACACGTAATCCAAGGGTTGTTACTTTGATACCCACCCAGGCCAACCGGAGTCGGCTGCATCAGTCTGTGCTTGTGATTTGCACTAGGCTCCCATATCCTTGGTATAACAACCAAACGAGTGATCAAAGTACCAATAAAAACCAACAGACCGAAAACATCACCAAATTCAATCCGCTTTAGATTTCTCTTGATATTTTTTACAATCAATTGTGTGATTCCTCGTAACATTGCAATCTGGCTTTGTGAACACCATGCGTATATATTCAAACTAATGAATCATAGTTAGCGTTCTGGATTCCTTCTCGGGAGTATCGAATATGATTCCCGGTGTGACTGCGTTGTTGTGTCTTTAGGCAACACACGCTACTCTCATTGACCAACAAGGACTAAGTATGGCTTGTTAGCAAAGCACCTTAATGCGGAAGTGAGCCAAACCAAACCAAACTGATGATGTTCCTCTCTGATTCATACCAGTTCAGATGAATGGTATTTTAAAGTATTATATTAGTGCTTTTAATCCGCATGTTAAAACTTTATCAAAGCAAAAGGAAGGTGTAGGGTGACAAAAGCTACTGTGGAAAGATTATGTTATAGACTCTATTTCACTACATTTAACAACCATGACAATTGTTTTGTATCCAGCATATAAACTATTATGAAACATTTATGGTATCCCTTTTCAAATCCATTTCTGTCCAATGTGTTTATATTCAGTTCTTTTGAAAGTGCAGTCAGCATAAAGGGACCAGCTAGTGGCATTTTTTTGTGTAAATGTTTTTTGCTCTATGTCAATATGACTATCGATTCCAGAGATGTAGCGATAAAAAGACATCATTTCCACGTCATTTTCTTTCGGGACGAACTAGAAACCACAAGAAGTCTGGTGAAGTGATATGACTTTCATTTCGGAGTAGTAGGAACAGGAATTTTAAGATGGCTGTCATATTTGAAGTCAGATCAGCACCGTTGTCATTCAGGACCAGCTACATAACATAAATAGGTTTCTAGAGAAAACCCCATGTCCATATGCCTTTCCATTCTGGAGTAGCAATACAAATTTCAAAACTGTTGCTGTGGTGGCCGTATTCAGCGCTAGATAGGCAGCATTTTCATCCAAGACTAACTCGATATCATGGGAAATATCTTGGCAATAATGATGATTTTGATACTATCAATGGCAAAAAATAAGAACACAATTAGTGTAGTGAGATCATCTAACCGAACAAATTCAAATTATTTCATAAATGCAAACACAATGTAGGGATCTGAATGAGGAATGTGGTTTGTATAACAATGAATAATTACTTATATAGCTACATACATTTATCGTTTTGTTAAATAGAGCTACTTAAATCTACCTCATTGTACGTTTTTGCTTTTGACTTTCGTTTATTAAAGTTATATACGCCGTAATTGGCGTTAATTTAGTCCACATTTGATAAATGCATACAATATTATCTTGAAATTAATTTAGATACCTTATTAGGCAAATGTTTTGCCTTGCTGCAGATTTTCAAGTTCTTTTCCATGTCATAAAGTTCTTTATTTTTAGTTTTTCTGTGTTTGCTAATGCATATTCTAAACTACTACAACTTGCCGGAAAATAGCGAAGTTAGTCACGTTATTTTTTTTTCTACCCAAAGAATGAAAATGAAAGGTAGGTTTGTTTAGTAAATAGGAATCTGCATGAATGTGCCTTGCCCAAAAGCAAACCAAACACCGCTCAGGTGGCCTAGTAGTTAGAGATTCCGCCTCGGATGCGGGAGGTCGAGGGTTCGAATTCCGGCCAAGCCATACCAAAGACTTGTAAAAAATGGTACTCACAGCTGCCTCGTTCGGCACTCAGCATTAAGAGGTTAGTGTAAGGACTGGTCGACCCGGTGTCAGGATAATGTGACTGGGTGGGACATAATGCTACATGTCTGCAGCATGATGTCCTATTGCGTGACATCTCTATAAACTGTCACACTGCAGACATAGTAGCGGTATGACTGAATTTTTTTTAAAGCTACCTAAAAAATCGAAATCACACACGCACCCCCTCCCCCCCCCAAAAAAAATCACACCATGGTAGCGACTCTGGCTAGTTCGACATTAAGATTTGCAACCGCACCCTTACGGTCGCGAGTCCAGCACGCTAGCCACTGAACCACAGCGGATGTTGCCTCCGGTTAGTCGCCTCTTACGACATGCAGCTGAGTGCATCTGATGTACTCTATATTCCTTAGCCAGCATGGGTAGTGTACATTCAAAACATATCACCTATCTTTATTATATATCAGGTCTGTCCAACTCTACTGTCAATTTAAATACATACCTTTAAATACATACCAAGTATACATGAACTCGGCGTTAAGTTATATATACACACTTACCAACCAAACATAAACTCGGCGACAAGTAATAGATACTATTCAAGTCTTGCTACCAAAGCATCTTCTTGTCAATGGAGGAAAAATACAATTGGTTTGACTGAACAACGAACAAGTCGGACGAAGCCAATGTTCGGTCAAGCACACTTTACTACCTTCCAATTTAGAACACACTTTAGTCATAAAACGAATACGTGTATCTGACCAGTACTGTGGGACATTTTGAAAAATTGTCTTCTTACATTATCCGTCTTCAAATTAACAGCACATATCGACTAACTGGAATAATTTCGCTTTCATTGTTTCAATAAATATATCTTTTATTTGAAAATTGAACACTTAAGAAAGAATTAAAATGAAAATGCATTCAAATACATTAAAATATTTACATTGAATTCGTGAATCATCCCTCCCCCAAGAAAACAACTCTGAAAAGAAAAGTTAGTTACAAGACTTGTACAAGTACGCGGAAGTAATATCCTTGATATTCTTACATTGCTTCAAGAACAATTTAAGACTGGGCCAGCAAATTAATTTTTTTTCCCACATTGGTCATATGACATCAAATAAGTACAGCAGACATTATCCAGTGTAAATAATTGTAACTGATAATACTTCGATTACGGTGTAGTAAGTGAAATTGGGTTAAACTATCTCATCTATTGCCACTATAACAAAATCTATTTTTGATGTACTTGAGAAACTTCACCAACATTTGACTAAATTCGAAACAATTATATATATATATATATATATATATATATATATATATATATATATATATATATATATATATATATATATATATCTGTAAAGTTGCAGTTCCTCACCAGGAGCATCAGTGACGATTATGGTTTACCTGACCTCATTAGGGGTGAAGATATTTATACATTTTCTCTTCTGTATAGGGGTTGTTTCAAAGTAACATTGAAACGACAGCTATTTACGTATCTTATGTCGAACATACCTTTTAGATATATTTCAAAACCATTGATGACACCGAAAAGCGGAAATATCTCGGAAATCGCCAATGGACATGTAGATGAACTGTTAAGTCCCGAGACTGTCGCTTGACCCTTTTGAAAGACCATAATAATTTTCCCATAATTTGGAATAATTTGATTCACAGGCCCATTGTAATTGGTCTTTAAAGTCATTCGTCCAACAACGCGCAATAACTTTTCCACATTGTTTTTCCCCCCTTGATTTTATCTACTGGTGATGCTGACCTAATTTGTTTTATACTAATCACTTTTGTTGCTGTAATTTAGACTAGATAAAATATAGACAGATTTTTAAAAAATTTTTTTTTTTAACGCTCATGCCAAAGTTCGTATATACTCTATATATGATTCAAATTATATCAGAGGGCGCGGTAGCTCAATTAGTAGAGCGTCGGACACGTAATCCAAGGGTTGTTTCTTTGATACCCACCCAGGCCAACCGGAGTCGGCTGCATCAGTCTGAGCTTGTGATTTGCACTAGGCTCCCATATCCTTGGTATAACAACCAAATGAGTGATCAAAGTACCAATAAAAACCAACAGACCGAAAACATCACCAAATTCAATCCGCTTTAGATTTCTCTTGATATTTTTTACAAACAATTGTGTGATTCCTCGTAACATTGCAATCTGGCTTTGTGAACACCATGCGTATATATTCAAGCTAATGAATCATAGTTAGCGTTCTGGATTCCTTCTCGGGAGTATCGGATATGATTCCCCGTGTGACTGCTTTGTTGTGTCTTTAGGCAACACATGCTACTCTCATTGACCAACAAGGACTAAGTATGGCTTGTTAGCAAAGCACCTTAATGCGGAAGTTAGTCCAACCAAACCAAACTGATGATGTTCGTCTCTGATTCATACCAGTTCAGATGAATGGTATTTTAAAGTATTATATTAGTGCTTTTAATCCGCATGTTAAAACTTTATCAAAGCAAAAGGAAGGTGTAGGGTGACAAAAGCTACTGTGGAAAGATTATGT
Source organism: Sinohyriopsis cumingii (assembly GCA_028554795.2). Taxonomy (NCBI): domain Eukaryota; kingdom Metazoa; phylum Mollusca; class Bivalvia; order Unionida; family Unionidae; genus Sinohyriopsis; species Sinohyriopsis cumingii. The sequence continues at coordinate 65,817,030 of CM068831.1, forward strand.
TGTAGATTCTATTTCACTACATTTAACAACCATGACAATTGTTTTGTATCCAGCATATAAACTATTATGAAACATTTATGGTATCCCTTTTCAAATCCATTTCTGTCCAATGTGTTTATATTCAGTTCTTTTGAAAGTGCAGTCAGCATAAAGGGACCAGCTAGTGGCATTTTTTTGTGTAAATGTTTTTTGCTCTATGTCAATATGACTATCGATTCCAGAGATGTAGCGATAAAAAGACATCATTTCCACGTCATTTTCTTTCGGGACGAACTAGAAACCACAAGAAGTCGTCTGGTGAAGTGATATGACTTTTATTTCGGAGTAGTAGGAACAGGAATTTTAAGATGGCTGTCATATTTGAAGTCAGATCAGCACCGTTGTCATTCAGGACCAGCTACATAACATAAATAGGTTTCTAGAGAAAACCCCATGTCCATATGCCTTTCCATTCTGGAGTAGCAATACAAATTTCAAAACTGTTGCTGTGGTGGCCGTATTCAGCGCTAGATAGGCAGCATTTTCATCCAAGACTAACTCGATATCATGGGAAACCTTTTAGTTTAAACCACATGCTGATAGCCCCATCCATTTAGGTGGGCAATAAGATTTTCAATATAGTACCTATGGCGTTTGTATGGGATATCCGGGCGGCATCATTTTCATTTAAGACCAATTAGACATCATAAGAGGTATTCTGGTAAAAGCCTATGCCAATTTAACTTTCCCTTCAAAAGGAGCAGCCAAAACTGCACAACGTCAGATCGGCATCATGCTCATTTAGGATACAATAAGTCTTACACGAAGCACCACCATATTGATATGACCATCCATTCAGGAGAAGTAGCGATATCACAATATTCTAGATGGTGGTTCTGACAACTACATTAAACGACTCAGCAGCACCATTTTCCTTAAAGACCCAGTGTTTCCCTTTACCCTCAATGGTGCAACATAGACACCCAAATCTGCAATTTGACCCCCTGTTTTGACACCAACTTTTGCTTTTTACTCAATTTGACCCCCAGGGAATTTTTACTCTCAGTCTTAAATCTCTAGGGAATACACGGAGGACCAAGTAACTGTATTGGATGTCTGAGCATCATCATTTTCATTTAGGACCAACTACATCTTATGACAACAGACAACGGACATCCCATAAACTCTTCTGGCAGATGACCAAGAGAGCTAAAATAATAGATGCATTTGAATGAAATAACTAGAAATTTTAGTCTAAGCGACATTACAGGACTTTGCAGAATCACACCTGCTTATCTTGTAACCCTACACAAATACCAATAGTCTGACCTCAATACACATTTTATTTTCTGTTTAGACCATAACGCTGCATCTCATGGAAAAATCGGGGGAAAAAATCATAATTTTCTTTGCTCTTACAACTGCATGCTTTGACTGGCCCAATTAGTGTAGTAATACCTGAAGTGTAGAGAACATATGCTCCCACTCCCAAAGTGTCGCGAGTTTTGCCCTGTCTGTAACCTGATTCACCCACAGAAGTGAAAATGAACCAATAAAAAATCAAGCCAATTATCTGAACGCAGTCCATGTTTATACTTTGAGAAAGCATCAGCCTATCAAACTATCGAGTCATTGAGCCTTACTAATGTTATTTTAAAGTCCACAACACAAGGATTTGCAGGCAATTAAAGACGTGAAACTGGACAGTCTGGGTACATTTTGATGGTAAAAGCATAATTTGTTTCGTTCTTAATATTAATTAGCAAGAGACCCTCAAATGGATTGGCGCTCTAATGGGAGAAAGAATATCAAGGAATTCAAGATAAAACCAGTTCTTCCTATTTACTCTCGCGTGCTGAGACCATCTCTGATATTCTTCAGCGATAATAAGGCTGTCTAATTGGCTGCTGTGGTACGCATATTGGATGTTAGTTTGATACCATTCATTTCGAACAAAGTAGACATCATCAGACTCTTTTGGTGCAAACCCCCTGCTAGGATTTTCGGTTTAGTAGAATAGTGACAAAAAGATTTTTTTAGACATCATAAAAAGTCTTTTATTCAAAATCCCATGTTGATTTGACCATCTCTTCAGGAGGAGTAGCAATAAAAGATTTTCAAGATGGCCGCTGTGGTGACCATGTTAGACATGAGATCATAACCATCATATATAGTCATTTAGCGCAAACTCCACATTAATATGACCATCCATTCAGAAGGAATTTGAATAACAATATTTTCAACTATACCATTCGATGAATGTGTGTGTAAAGTTTAATGGCATCCCTTCAAGTTGCTTAGGAGGAGAAGCGAACGCAAACTTGTGATAACAGACGGATGGACAAAAGAGTAAATGTCATGCCAAAAGCTCTTCTAGTCTATGACTAGTAAAGCTAAATATTTGTTTTACGAAGGAATGCAGATTTAAGAGTCGACAAATCATTGAAATGGAAAGTCATGTTTTGTTGAGTAAAGGACTGGATACCATGCATTACAGCAGATCATCTCTTCGCCAACTTTCCCATATAAAACTATATTAATAGGTAGGTCTGTGCGTTCGTTGAAGGAGCTCTTGAATTTTACAGTACCTTCCAGGTGGGTCCTTGAGTCCTTTCAATGTGGAGTGGGTGGCAAACTGGATATTCTTGATGTAATTTATTAAATTTGTGGATAGGATTGTTTCAAGGACTTCATATTCACAGCCTTCACAATTTGTCGTCAATAAATCAACATCAAAAAGTCCAACTCCAAGATTCATCAGAAATTTAGTAGCATTGGTAATGTACAAAGGTGTTTTGCCATTGGCTCCTGAGAATTTTGAGGTTGCGCATGCGTTGACACCCTCAATGTTCACCATTGCAATCTCATTCTTGATTCCGAGTCCAACATTTACCACTGTAACTCTAGAATTGTTTTTGAATTTTTCTTTTAGAATGTTAAAATAATCCTCCAGCGGTTCTAAAATAATATAGCGCGGGTTATAAAGCTTGACGAATTCAGATGCATCGTCTCCTCTATTTCCTCCAATTTCAATCATAACCACGTCTTTGTTCCTCACATATGTGTGGTGAGTTGTTCGTATTTGCTCCTCTTTGCCCCAGAAACGAGACCCATTTTTGTCCCTATCATTTACTGCATTTCTTAAACACGTGGCTGCCCTGTTTTGTTCTTCTGGTGCAAGATCTGTATTCCGAGGGTGGATACTGACAAATGAAACCGGTCCGTATCTCTCTGACAAATGCTGTATTAACGCATCTTTGTCTACACCGGAAGTTGTATTACTTTTTGTATTCACAAATTGAAGAGTATCTGCTAAGGCTGGAAAACCATTCGCTGTAAACAAGTTATCGCGTATCTCTATTGTTCTGATCTCAACACTTTCCATCGAGAAAGTATATAGTAATAACAATGCACATAAAGTTAATGCTGCAGAAAAAAAGCCCAATTTATGTAGACTGCGCATCTTTGAAGTTGTTTTCATCTCTCAATTATTAGGTTTACTGTAAACGAAATAGATAAAAATATTACCAAAAATCTTTACTCACCTTATATATATATATATATATATATATATATATATATATATATATATATATATATATATATATATATATATATATATATATATATATATATATATATATATTGTGTTGCTTTTTCAACATAAACGGTATCGAGATATTTAAGGAGCTCTTATGTATGTATGTATGTATGTATGTATGTATAAATTTTAAAGGGATATCAGCACAATCCTGGCTATAGTTCTGAGTAAGCATTCCGATAAGGATTACAAAACTAAGCATATATAACGTTAAAAGGCGGTAAAATTTCTAAAATACAAGCAATATTTAATGACTTTGTAAGGCTTAAGAAATCTGAATGTTAAGATCGATTATCTATGTAAATAGGGTATGAACAACTAAAGCCCCAATGCAGCCATTTACCATAAATTTCGCCATTCTTGTAACTAAAGCTTGGAAGAAAGGAAAGGGTTTGTTAGGAAAGCTATCTGACGTAAAGCATTCTTTCAAAAATCAAGATGTTAGGTTTTAACGACCTTCAGATATTCAGTTTAGAATTAAGACGCACCACCCCTTTAGCCAACGTAGTCGCTCGTAATTCGGATCTTTTTCCGGAGTGCTCCAAAAGTAGTGATGGGACACATTCGACAAATTCCGTTAGTGACTAATCCACTAATAAGAACATTCGCACGTGGCGCATACATTTATTCGAAAGGAAATGACGAGAGACAGGTGAGCTTTCTTTAAGCTAATCTGAGAAGAAAAAGCGTGCATAAGATAAAATTAAGACTCGGGTGAATATTGGACCAAACCTGGGTTAAAGACAATCCGACATAGCGTGGTGTTAGATTTTTATGTTTGCAACAGTGAGGTCATCAAATCTTGTGTCCTAGCTTTCGATTGAAATCGTTTGACCCGCGGATATCTCCGATCAACATCGGATTAATTCGTACACATGTGGAAAATGACAAGGTATCTCAGTTCGGGTGAGAAATTATAAGGCTCATAATCTGATGAAACGTCGATATTGTCTGGTTTAAATGGAACCCAACGATGTTTAAGACCACTATTTTTCAAGATTCAGTACTATTAAGATAATCTGCCATATACGACATTTTGCACGTAACGGCGGCATTGGCGCTTTAACAAAAAATACCATAGAATGCTCTCTCACTTCTCCACAATACGAGATCCTAAAATCCGCTTCCTGACTAAGGTTGAAGTAGATGTGGCATGGAAATCCAAGGTTGTGACCTCAGTTGGCCATAGATAAATTGACCTGGTAGGACTCATGTCACAATTATTACTTTCTGGTCCGTATCCACCAACTTAGTCTCAGTCTATTTTGAAAGCAGTCGTTCCTCCTTAATTTTGGTTGTGATCGATAAGTTAGGCATTCTGGATATTGAATTAAAACAGATTGCTTATTATTGAGAATACGAGCATTATAGTGTAGTTGTCTGTGTACATTTGGTGACAGTGCACAATGAGCAACGAGCAATCGTTGCTGGTTCAGAGGAGAAATCTATAGCCCACTGCATGTTGTTTTGTTTACAGATCAGCCTCTCAAAGAAAATGGCAGTTAACCTACAACATGAACTTCACCGCGAGTTCATCTTGATGATATTTTACACCGAAATATGATTTATTAGGATTTAGACACATTGCAAAGTTTAGTACTGACAAACAAATGCATGGTCTATATATGAAAATAATTGTGATCCGAGTCCTTATGGCGTAGTTAAACCCAAGTTATCAATATAGGTCTGTTCTCTTCAGTTAAATAAACGTCCTTAAACAAGGACACACCGCGGTGTGCTACCGTTCTGCCTCTGACACTGCATAGCAATACGCTTTTCTTTGTGTTTTAGTGGGTTTAATGTCATTTTGCAGCACAACACTGTCAATACACGGTGATCAGTATATTTGGCGGAGGGAGAATCCGGGAAGAACCACCGACTTAGGGAAAGCTGCTGGCAAGTTTTTGCACATACCTAGCATGGACATAGTAGGCTGGGTAGGAAGTTTCTAATCCTCCGGTATGTTGCTCTTATTTTCAAAATATATTATGTATCATTCAAGAAGTCTCTTGAAACCTACTGAATAATCAGAACTGTAATTAGAAACAAGAACAGAAAAGGGAATTAAAATCAAAAGAAAATTATTAGCTATCGCTGGGAAATCTATGCCATTATGAAATATTTATATTTTTCTTCCATCACCACCTGACAAGACCTGCGAAAGTAGTTGATGTAGTTTGTTTTATTCCGGGTTAATTATTTTCCCCACTTGAGCACCTCTGATGTTATCGAAATAGGCTTATAAAAACGTGGCGCCGAAGGCCTTCTTGAATAATTAAACTTTGCAATATATACACAAAAATATTGACGTTTAGTCCATAAAGAGGAAAACTACACAAAGTTTAACAAAGTAATAGTAATAATAGTTAAAAGCAAAAACAAAGCTATCTTGTATGTAAGTATAATGGGTAAAATATCTTTGGAAATCTCAACGATCCGAAACCGGGGTATAATTTTTATATCCAAGACCCGGCTTATACATTATCGATTGATTATAGAGTTGAACAAATAAAAAAATATATGATCTAAAATAACTTACCTTTCCCACCACTTAATCTTACAGATTGCTGGGCTGTATGTTCGATATGAATTATTCTTTCGACTCAGTCCAACTCACGAGCTCTACGTCTCAGTGCGGCACCTAGGCTTCTTTATAATCTCAACACGGCGATTAATAACTAATTAATATATAATATAGCTCTTCCGCCGCTATAATGAGTAGTATCGTAATAGAGGGTTTACCTCTTTTGCTTTAAACATTTTTATTTTTAATTTATTTTTATACGTTACAACCTTCTATCCCCACGACTGTAGAAACCATTTGTGTATGAGCAACCCAAGGATTATAATCAGAGAAAGTAAAAGTGACCCATATCAAAATAAACAGGAGAAATGTCATGGATGATATATGTCAGTGACCTTAAGCCATTAACTAACAAAAAAACGCCATTTCCATACTACAATGGCAAAAGCTTTTCAAGTTATTTTTTATACTAGATTTATATTGTTTGTAAATCCACTATCTCATTGTTCCATATTTGTTCTCGTAGTTCTTGGTGATTGGGGCATTGGAGACTACGCATATAGGAGTAAAACATAATATTGTGATAAGAGTCTATTGCTTGTAGTAGGTAATTATTCGAGTCACGAATGAACATTATCAATCAAAATGAATCAACTATAATCAAAGAAACAACAACAACAACAACAACAAAAACAACAACAATGCATTTCACAAGGTCAAATACAAACATAATCCAATTATATGTGTATCATAACAGAAACAAAAGTGACGAACTTGAAACAAATCCTGAGCGCAGATCGTTTTTGGCCGTGATCTTAACCCCATAAGCAAACAGGGAGCGTGCTTGTCACAGAGTTGAGTTTGCTTTAGAGTGATGCATTCCATTTGTGCATAGAATACACCAATGCATCATAAGAATATTAAAAATGTCAACCGAAATCCAAACACGAACTTGTTATGACCGTAATTTTGACCCTACGTTCAAAAGGCTGAGTGAGATTATAGCTGAATGAGTTGACTTAGTGTCATAAAGATTCGTTTCAAGTATGAACATAATTCATTCAGGAGTGTAGCTAATAATATCAAATGAATTTTTTTCTTCAAAATACAGAGGATTGTCTCAAAACCGAAAACCCTTGGAACCAAACTTATGTCTCGGTTTTGAAAGGTTTTCGGTTTACTGAGGTTATTGTAGACGTGAAACAGTATTTCATTTTATAATACCAGTCTTATTTAGGCCAAAAACATATGAACACATTTTTAAAAGCAAAGATACACTACTGTGTCCCATGTCATTTGAAGTGAGATAAATAATATTTTGTTCGTGTTAACGTGGGTGAATTGGTGAAAGCGGAGAGAGAGAGAGAGAGAGAGAGAGAGTTTTGATTTATATCGCTGCGATTTCTGCATTGTGAAAGTTTATAATGATGTTTACCACTTGGGCATAATGCCGCAGACATGCAACATCTTGTCCCACACTGTCTCAATATCCTGACTTCAGGCCGACCAGTCCTAGCACTAATCCCTTAATGTACAAGTCTTTGGTATGACTCGACCGTGGTTCGAACGTGCGACCGACCACATCAATGGCGGAAGCTCTAACCACTTAGGTCTCCGGAGAGGACGATCGATCGATCGAGAGCATAAGTAGGACAGAATATCTACATGTGTGTGTAAGAGTGACAACAATTTCAAAAGTTGTTGGGCTTTTTTTTAAAATTGAATGAAAACTTACATTACGAATACTACTCCGTCAGAAAAGTATTAAAAGCAAGTCCACAGGCATGGTGATTAAAGACCAGGTATATCATTTATCAGACAAAATGTGGAAAAGATTATCTTGCTTAATTGGCTTTCATTACAAGCATTACATTTGCATTAAAAACTGGTATTTCATCAAGGTATAGAGATTTCCAATTATTCTGTGGTCGGCATTATTCTGTGTAGGCTCGCGTGTTGAGTATTGTTCTTTTCTGGCACCTTAGGGCATTTATGGATGATTCACTAATCTATAAGCCTACTTGAATATTTTCTTACCGTAAATATGTGGTCCAACGTGTGTCATTTTTACTTTTTAACTTACCGCATGACTACGGACTATTTCTGGACCATAAATATCAACGTTTTACTCAATATAGATGCTAATGCACCTTTTCAAGTATTAGCAAGGCGAATTTGGGTTTTATTAGTTGGAGGTGAGGTCAGTGTCAAATTCAAGGTTACGACTGAAATTTGCTTCGGTTTTCAGAGCAGAAAGGTTTAAGTTTCTTAGGAAACATGATGATACTAAAGAAGGAAAATTCTAGTCGACATAAAATGTCGATTTCGATGGGATTTCTGAGTACTAGAGATTGGTTATGAAGGGTGTCACTGTATAAGCAAATGAAAACATTGATTAAAATTTTGCCAAATTTCTCGCTGACGCCGTGACAATTCAACCGTTTCCGATGTAGTAAGTGTAACTGATTAAGTAGTATCGAACAAATCGTTTTCAAATACTAGTATAATGCAACGAATTAGAAACAAATCACAAACACTGCTTTTAAGCATATTAAGATATGTGTTTTCAGATTTTACAAACATTCGTACAAATATTTCAGCTAAAATACAATTTTGATCGGAGATCAAGAACAAGGTTAAACTTTTTAGTGGCCTGTGATGCATATTTTAATGTATCTTTTTCATATGTAAATAATACGAAAAAAACGAATAAACGTGTCTCCAAATTATAAAATATCTTGTGTTGTCCACGTTATTCTTAGAATTCTGAACAGCTCAGCTATGGCTGCGTCTTTCGTATCTACCTACTTTACCTCTGCTTTCAAAGTGATTGCAACACGGAGAAGACAATTTGGGATCGGTTTAACCCAGCAATTGCATCGGTTACCATCTTCTCAATCCGTCTTTGAAATATTCTACTGGTAGTAACAAGGGTAGCCTTGCGGGCTTAAATGCGATAAAATTGTAATGCTCAATGCATTCAACTTTAAAGTTCAATACAATTCAAAATTATACACTTCACAGTCTTTAAAGTAAATGGTGTCTGATCCACCGTGTCCATGACTTCCGTTGTTATCTGTCGTGGTAAAGTATTTAGGCTTGCTGACTTTACTGTGTAAAATACTGAATGATTTTTTTCTTCCCAATTTTGCCCCATTCCGTGCAAAGACCACACATAGCTACCACCAGAGTTTTTTTTTTTGTAGTGAAAGCTGATTAGCCGAAAGTGTGATACTTTTTGGCACGATTTATTGAATGGTACACAATTATTATATGGCTCACCCTCATATACATAGAACATGACCGTCATTTTCAGTTTTAATATTGGTTTTGAGAGTAATCAAGAGTTGATGGTTAATCAATGGAATGTATTCAGTATTGCATGTAATACAAATGAAGCCCATTACTGCCTTTTCTTATTATGTTATATATCCCGTCAAATGTGTAGAATCCACACTAACGCATAGTCAACGCATAATCGCTATTCCTCTTTTACAACCATTGAAGAGCTCTCCCGAACTACTAGCGTATTGAGATATTTTATTCAACACATGCAACACTAATATATATATATATATATATATATATATATATATATATATATATATATATATATATATATATATATATATATCATAAAACTACTTTTCATTAGCGTGCATGTCACATGGTTATTTTCTTTGCATTACATACTTGAATTGAATCACACACACACACACACGAAATCTGCAAATCCGGATTAATCTGCGATATTGCAAACTTGAGGTTTGTTCACATCAAATTTACTATGATGCATACCATCTCTCGGGGTCTCTTGTACTAAAAAAAGAAGAAAAAAAGAAGATTTAATGATTCCAGTTTATATTTCCTGTGATTTACACTCTCAGGGCGTTGTTTAAGCATCACTGCTTGTATGGTATTCACACAACGTCTGGTGCACAGAGATCTGACAATGTAGGTTGTTAGTAGTAAGGTTGATATAAAAATGATCAGATATGTTTTAGCCCTAGGAATGTTCAAAAATGTTTTATTTAGATAATTGAACGAAAATGTTTAGAGGCGAAGGTAAAAAACAACAAATCACTTATCACAAAGCCGTAAGTTATGCATATTCCGCACGCTAAGAGTCAGAGACACATAATTAATATGCATTCCGTTTTGAACACAATGCACCACATTTTTCATCCGTTTCCACCGTTTTTCGCAAATACATCTGCCATTTACGAAGCAGCATCAGTTCCGCAAGTGGGTGTAAATAAAACTTCGGATATAGTACATTAGAATTGTTAAACCCCGTAATTCTAATTATATATGAAACAATGCGGTTTCGAAGGAAAATACATCAGATTATGCTTGCGAGAGAGTCAGACAGAAGACAAAGTAAACAGGCACCAGACTAAGAGCTCTACAATGCATCAGTGATATAATGTGTAACACGGGGCATGCATCATAATGTTCATTGGAGAAAAACATGTGCATCAAACAAAGGAGTTATGGTAAATAATTGGCATCAATTTCCTTAAAAGTGAAAACAGTGATCGCTTACATACTTTCATTATAACCAAGAAAGCACTAACAATACATCAGTTCATGTGAAGAAAATAGGTCACCCAAGAAGGTAGATAAGCTGCAAGGATTAAAAGGGGAAGAAGGACTAAAATTTTAAGCGTACATGATGGAATTAACTGGGATAGAACAGATCTGTCTGAGCATACACTTGTGTCCATTAACCTGTCGACAGTTAAGAGCATTGCGAATGTGATATACTTGATAGTAGCGTAACTTTATTTTTAATTTGCATAGTTCCTGATTATGTATTAAAACTGATATGCGTATAGTTGATATGAACATTTGTGTAGTTTGCTTTCCATGGGGACTTGTAAGCATGTTTAATAAACGAAAGCAATAATATGCCCATTTAGGTGTGAGATCAGGTTTAGGATATCATGAATTCTGGCCAGGAGCATAATTTTATTGTGTTCATCCTCCTTGATACTTGCCAAGAGTAGACGTGAGCATATCTGATAGAATTTCCACCAGATCAAAAGATGCGTAGGCAGAAAGACCACTTTACACGAGAGATAATGAACAAAATGTTCTGTCAAAACAAAACTTTCTGTCAATCCGGTACGAACCCCGCGGGAATATAATGCATTAGAGTCCATTTATTAATGACACTACTAAAAAGAAATTTCAGTATTTTGCCTGTATGCAGCCTTGAAAACAACCAACGACATTTCTATCCAATGAGAGTTTGTGCTGACTTTATATTTCAGTTATTTTCACTTTGATCAATAGTGTGTAGCTTATTCAGGGTATTTAAACAAGGTCGCTGTAGAATAGTTCTGTTGATTAGATTTACACCATAAGATTGCCATGGCAGGTTTTGCAGTCTTTTTTACTTTCGTGGCTCTGTTTCTTGCCTCGATACTGGCCATTGAAAAGAAAAAAATACAAAATGAAGAGGCCATTCTTGCTGAACTCTCAGACCTTCTTCAGAGCCCCCAGCATCCAGTGGATCAGCGTAAGCAGATTCAGCTTAGGCAAGATGGTACTGACAATAGTAATCCGGGTTCTTGTCACTGCACGTGCAACTGTAATAGCCAGCCTACGTGGGGCGATGGCCTCGGACCTGTTTGTCCCAATTACTATCCCAACTGTGGTGGATCGCTCTCTGGAAGACCACGAGACTGTCAGGAACTGTATCAAAGAGGGTACACTAGAACTGGAGTGTATGTCATTTATCCGGACGGGCTTCCACAAGGAATCTATGTACGCTGTGACATGGATACGGCCGGTGGTGGTTGGACGGTCATTCAGAGAAGAGTCAGCGGCGACGTTGATTTTTATCGCAGTTGGTCAGATTACAAGCAGGGTTTTGGTGACTTAAATGGAAACTTCTGGGTTGGAAATAATAACATCCATGCTCTCACGGAACAGGGCAACTACCAACTGCGTATAGATTTGTCTGTTTCGGACACAAACAAGACCTACGCCACGTACAGTTCTTTCAAAATAGGAGATGAGAATAGCGGATACTTCCTTACGGCGGGAGGATATAGCGGAACTGCGGGAGATTCCTTTAGTTATCACTCAGGGGCTAAGTTTACCACCAAGGATCAAGACAACGACATCTATGGATCAAATTGCGCTGAACTTTACAAAGGTGGTTGGTGGTACAAAGCTTGTCATCAGTCAAATTTGAATGGTATCTATGGATCTACCGCATATGGGCAAGGAATAAATTGGCTTTCATTTTCCGGGTATTACACGTCGTTGGTGTATGCCGATATGAAAGTGCGGAAGCAGTAAATACAACATTCAAATACTAGCCTGGACCAAACTGAAACAATTCTATTGAAAACACGACGAGGTACCATTAGTATCCAGACTGTGTACTGCTACGGCTTCACACTCTGTAAATGTCAATCTATTTACACTGTCTTGCATGTACATTTTCTTAACGGAGTTTTTCTACATTTATCATGTTTTGTCAAAGTTAAACTTATATATTATCAGAATAGATTTAGGACGAACATTTAATGCATACGTTGCTATAGCACAAAATAAAACACAAACTTGACATAAATTGTTTAGAAAATTGTTCTCAGTTTTCTAATCTCCACAGTCACTAATTCAGTTTAACTACATTTACTGCATAACTTAATTTACCTATTTCTATGGAGTCAAGTAAAATGGAACATTTCTCTCGCATATACCTTAATTTGCTTATTTTTTAAAACTCCAAATGTTATGTTTCAAAAAATGTTTAATTTTTGTATTTGAAGAAATATTTAAAATTTTGGTCGCAAATTCAGCTACTGTTTTAATACATATTCCTCATAGAAGGCTATTGTACCTGTATTTCAATCACGAGAGTTGAATTTTGAATTTATATAAAATTTATGTACGAGCAGCTTTTTCTTCTTCTTGTAATTAACTTGTTAATGTCTTTGTGTCAACAAATGAATATGTCTTACAAGACCAGACTTGTAAATTAATAGCCGTTTAACGCATTGTCTAACATAAGAGAGATTGTGTTCTTTGACGTATCAATGATTATCATTTAAAACTCCTTGAGGTTTTACTTTTTCTTGTCAGAACTTATATGCTACTCAATTCCTGATAATGCCTACTTTCTATATCAATAAAATTCTTAATCGCATAAAACTTTGATTTGTATGGCTTTTATGTCCTTGTGGGGGTGGGGAGTTATCATCAAGTTCTTTACATACTCGAAAAATTTATATGTACGTATTTTTTCTTTTCTTTCTTCTTATTCTTTTCTCTTTTTGAGTAACGAGTAATAGTACACTCTTCATCTTTTTCATCCTGATTAATAGTTCATCACCTACGCTGGCCGCCACCCATAGTCGTTTTATCATAATATTTGTAAATGAAGAAATGTAAGTTCCTACACTCAACGTCTCCAGTCTGGAATTCAAAAGGATGTAGAGAACTTGGCTTTTTCGCATCAAACAATCTGTAATCGAATATATATCTCACATATTTGAAGACAATAATTGCATACTTGTTGCTGGTCAGCTCGCGAGATTTTCATGTTAAACCGTCTTCAGCTGAGATTGTTTTTTGTAGCTGAAAGTTTTCTATTTGTAGAGGACGTCAACATTTGTTGAGAGAGAGAGAGAGAGAGAGAGAGAGAGAGAGAGAGATAATTTTATTTAAACTGACAATCAAATGTGATTATGGAATACCACTGATGTTATTATTATTAAAGTATGTAGAAGTATTACTTTGCCGCATTGACCAGTTTCCTTAGGAATAATTAGCTAACAAATTCCTCCAAGTATACATATGTACAATAGAGTTTTGAGTAGAATATTACAAATGGTACAACAATTCGCGTATCTTTGGGGTAAGATGTACCGTGCAGGAGTGTTGCATGAGATTTTGAATGTAAGTGTATATATGCACACTATGTGCAAAACTGGAACGAGAGAGATGCTACGTTGGGTCTGATTGCGTCCCAGTTAGATGTCCATATCTAATCATTCTAGCGTGGACATAATGACCATTTAAACAAAGTTAGTTTGATATTTTGCAAGGTGTGTGTAAAAAGCATTTTTATTAGTACGTCGTGCTTGAAGTATTTATCTTTGATTTATCTCAAGGTGGGAGACTGTCAATTCATAGTGTTTTTTTTATAGAATATGTGACGATTACATACACGTGTTGACAATAATATCATAAAGCACGAGTCAGAAGTACAGCTTTCCTACGATACATTTTCCACATCAAAAAATATATTTAAAAAACCCCACCAAAATACAACTAAGCAGCCCCCCCCCCCCAAAAAAAAAAACCAATGAGAGAGCTCCCTAATTAGAACTATGTACAACAATGTCTACCGGTTACAAAAACCTGTTAGCGTATATACTCGTATTTCGGACTGAATGCTGAAGGCGCTTGTCAAAATAGTAATGAACGCGTAGGCTTTAAAATCCAAGAAATGTGTGACTTTTGATATGTATTCTGAATAAATTCCGCGGCAAAACCAGACAGGAATAGACGGTAATCTGGGTATAATGTTGTACTGAAGACCGTTATTAACATGAAGCGGATAATACAGGTAAAAAGACCGTTATTAACATGAAGCGGAGAATACAGTAAAAAGACCGTTATTAACATGAAGCGGAGAATACACTAAAAAGAGCATTAACAGCATGCTTAGTGCAAGCATAATGCCCGTATTAATTCTGAAATAACAACACAATTACAGATAGCGGGAAAATCCGACCACAATTCGAAGAAACTTTATAGTGTAATCTCGTAAATCCTGGAAGTCATACTGACAGCGTACACTAAGTCAACTGGACATATCAGTGTACATATGGTACCACCCTAATCATTTTGTTAATGCCCCACGGGTTGGGTAGGATCATATTAATTAAATCCTACATATGCATCAGTGTAGGATATTAAAATTTCGCCATCAGGATCAGAATTTTGTGTCAGACGCTTGGCTGTCCTGTCCAACATCGACGAAAGAGGGCTATTGAATTTGTTGTTCTGTTTTATGGATTTTAATTATTTGTATACCATTTCTTTTAAACCCCATTCTGTATGATCAGTAAAATGAGGCATTGTTGGTCATTCCAAATGGCTTCTCAAACAAACAGATAGTTTTAAAATTACGTGTTTTTCTCCTCCATAGGCCACAAAAACCATCGCATGATAAGCTTATAGCTAAATATTCATTTCAGTAAGAGGTATATCTTTGCTAGCTAACCCTATCTTCACCTTGGCGTATCAAGCAGATATTTCTGTGCTTCGGGTCTGTGAATTTCATTGGATGCGGCGGCAAGCCACCGCATCCAATCAAAATTTACTTGCTCAAATTTGAACACTATTCCCACATGAGACAAGGGGGAGCACACGACTTGAATGGGCTGAACATTTACCAAATACGTTTGACTCAAATGCACCTGTAACGGCTTCCGTCTGGTACGTAGTCAACTTTCGATGTTAAACTTACAAAGTATCCTTTTGATGTCAATTGCCTCCACCATTTTCGGGATATGTACAGTGCACTACGGTTGCAAGCTATTGGTTAGTTGTCATTACATAATAAGGGAGGCAACTCTTGAAGTCCAACAGATGTCGCAAGGACAAAGCAGTAAAATATATGTTCGATCCGCCAAGGTGTAGATATGATTATCATATCGGAACCTTGGCTAGCGAAGATTTTAGAGAGCAGGCAAACTCCAGTCTATTAGATTTGTCATGAAAATAAATCTATATATTGTTACAATGTTACAATCAGATCGACTTGTCCTGTGAAAAACATATGAGCCATTTTGTTTAGGCTGGTGACTTTACCGTTCCTGACAATACATGTTTCCACTTCAACTCTTTGCATGCATCGGCATAAACATGAGACTCGAAACGAAAGTTATAATAATGGTACTAAAGAATTCGAAGACACAGATATGTACAAATTTAATAGTTTGAGCTATCTGTGAACACAGAAGACATTATGGAAATGAATTTTGAAAACAATTTTCTATTCACTAGTTTCTCTGTTGTTTTTTTTTTTTTGTTTGCCTTCTTCCCTTTTATTAGCTTCATCTTACTTGTCTTATCGTTTAAATAATGCACCAAGATATTATGTATTACATGCATGAAGCATTGATGTCTATGTCAATAAAATTTATTGAAAAAATAATAGCTTTACCGGAAAGTTACATATCAAATTAAATATAATCAATTTTAAATACAAACTAATAGCTACCATTTGGTAAGGAAACTGTCACTTTTAACTAAAAAAACCACAGTATTTGTGAGGAAAATAATGTAAATACTGGTTAAAAAAAACATTACCGTCATCACTATTTGACTTATTCCCCTTATTTATGCTTCATTCCAGTCCTGGTATTCAGCATAATAGAATATTCGGCTTTAAAGAAAGATGTTATTTGTAACATTTGTTTAGTTGTTAAAAATATTTTTTTTTAACTAAAAAAAATCACTGCTAAATATTTGATGTTAATATTAAGCTTCATATTTCCTTCTGGGAGTATCTTTGTCGGAGTACATTTAGGCTGTAAACAACGAAATACATACATGATAAGTATTTTTATTTTTTTATTATAGAAAAGGTACAATGATCGGTCCCTCTCGTTACAATGCGAGAACTCCGAGAGAAATTTAGACTAGCTAATATCGGTCGTTCGAGACCGATCTCCAAAACAGTATTCACTTATAATATGTTACGGCATTTGCCATCTACTCACAAAACAGACAATACAAGTTCAGCATTTGTTATTACAAAATTTGGTTTTACTGTGCACGAGGTTGGTAAATGGAGATAAATACATTTTTCCTGATTTCTTACACACTGCAAATACAATAGAAATACATTTGCTACAACCATATATAATACCGTGAACAATGCATTATTGTTCTGCATGTATACATTGATTCTGTTTACAGTACATTCAATACAAATGTTGTTGGGTTTAACGCCATTTTTCAGCGGCCAGTATTAATGGTGGAGGAAGAACCCGGGAAAACCCCAGAAAGAACCACCGACCCACGAGAAGCTACTGGCAAGCTTTCTCACATAACCACATTGGCCAAATCCGAGACTCGAACCCACGCAGATAGAGGTGAGATGACAGTGATCCGTAACGGAGAGCACTTTAGACCACTCGGCCCCTCAGTACGAATGACTTACTGCTCCATATATTTAGTAATTTTTCATCTAGAGAGATAGTGGACCAAATAAACTTAAACAACAATCAGTGTGTAGAACAAAAGTAGAGCACACAGACAGACAGACAAAGCGTTTGGACAGGATAATAAACTTATAAAGAGAGGTGGTTAATTGGGTTTGGCTGCTTTATCAAGAGGATGACCTCCTTCGATATTATTACCCGGCGGGAGTGAAGAAGAATGGAAATTCAACAGAGAACTGAGCAAGAATACTGAGGAGAAATAAACAATACGAGCCCCATTTGAACAAAAAAAAAAATTTAATTAGAACAAGTTAAAACGGTAATTCAAATTCAAGTTAGATTATATAAGTAGAATTTAACAGGTGTGTCCAATTTGGATTTATTACATCATCATAACGAGAGGTGAAAGAGCTCAATGTCAATGATTGATTGCATCACCTTCATTCACTTTGATCGTATATCAACGTATATCATCCTTTCAAACTCTATGGTTCTGTTCCTTCTTGGACTTCTTGGTTCTTTTATTCTGACCTCGTCCTTCTTTCTTTCCTTTCCCGTACTCCTGTCTTCGGACTGTCTCCTCCTTCTCTCCGAAAGCTGTTCCTCGTCGCTGTATTTTCAGGACTTGCGCGTCCTAGCACTAAACCTGCCTTTCCTTTTACACGACAACCAACTGGTCCCTTTTCTTGTTTCACGAGGAAAGCACTAATCCTTAGGCTTCCACGGAGTCGAGACAGTTTCTTCTTCTAGGAAAATTTCAGACTAAAGAATTTCGACTAGGGTCGTCACTTTAAAGTCAGATTGCTCAAAAGTGTACGCCCTAATTTATTCTACCCAATCGTAGGCATGGGTCCCTAATCTTTCCCAAAGAAATAATATCTTTCATCCGATTTAGGCAGCTCAGAATCTCTGTAAGACAGCGCGTGACAATTTTCTCTTTGAAAATATGACAAGTGGACATAGGTTCCTACCAAGCGGTTAGGGTTGGTAGCTCAAATGTTTACTTGTAAAGACCGTTTTAAGATACCCCGGTCAATTTCACTGGGTCGGAGATATTGTTCCTCTGAAGTTTACACTGACATGGGGGAACGAAAGTTCAGAGTGACCCTTCACAAAGACTTCTCTGGCTTAACTGCGATAACTTTAATTGCTAAATGCATTCAACTTTAAATTTTCTGTACTTCAAAATTCGACACTTCACAGGGAGAGTGCTCTCTCTAGTTGATGTTCTCAGACCATGTAGGGAGACCCTCCTATCCTACTTGTGGTTGTATATGTGCTATAGTTTTTGTCTTTATATTTTTCGATCTTTTATATGAATTTCATATTATAATATTTGTATACATACATCCATACATACATACATACATATTTTTTGTGTACATATTTTTTAAAAATGTTTTCTTTTTTGTTGCTGAAAATAAGATGAAAATCTATTCAATGCATTCGTTGTCTTCCAGAAGGTAGGTTCCTCCTCTCTTTTGTCTCTTAATATAGCCCTCCGTCTACGTCTGTCTGTTTGATTCTTCTTCTAGCGATGTTATTTGCTTTGGTTCTTTTGATGTTATTGTGGTTTTCTGGTTTTCCAAACTTTATTCCGGATAATCATCATAGTCTTTTAGATATTTTTTTATATCTAAATTTGCATTGTTTCTGTTATTTGTGTTGTTTTTATCTTTTTGCTACTCTGCGCTGGTTTTTGTTCCAATTTTCCTTGTGTGTTTTCCTTCTTCATAACTGACTGTTTGTTTCTTTTGCTTCCCTTGGATTACTCCTGCTTTTGTTTTCTGTATTCCTGCTACTTGTTGTTGTTGCTGGATTTGTTTTTGTACTAATTGGTGTTTCATCTCCTTGTTGTTGTTTTGAGCTTTTAGTCTCTCTGTCTCTTGTTTCTGTTTGTCTTGCTGTTGTTGGGGGTTTATTATGTCCATTTTGTTGTCTTTGTTGTTGTCCTTGTTCTACCTTTTTTTTTTACTACATGGTGTTGACGTTCCTGATCACCTTGTTGGTGTTGTATTTTTCCTTGTTGTTCTTGTTTTTGTTCTTGTTGCCTTATAGTCGGGAAGATATCCAACGTAGCTGTGTAGTGTTGTTCTTTGCTCCCTGAATGGGTTTCCGCCGGTTTTTTTGGGCATTTATGTGGGGTGTGACCTGTCTTCCCGCATCTGTTGCACTTTCGGTGGTATATACATCTCTTGTACTAAGCTTTTATCAGAAAACCGTGCAAGTAGAAAGCTCTTTTGATCCCTCTAAGTTTTTTTTTTCAATTTCCAGTATTCTGATACCGTTGTATATGGAGAATCCTGGAACCGTCGCCAATATATATATATATATATATATATATATATATATATATATATATATATATATATCCTCTTCGTTTGGTTGAGTAAATTTGTTGTAAATTGTCCGGGTTCCTGGTTTTTAGGACTTATTACTGTGGACGTAGTAGGTAATCTTTCTCTCGGTATGTGTCTCATATCCAATTCCTGGGTACCTTCCTGATAAAGCATTTAAGATATGGCCCTTCTTCAGTCTCAGTTCTTGTTTTAAAATACTTTTCCAGTTTCCTCCGCCATGTTTTCTCGTTTTCCTTGCTCGTGAGTAGTATTCCTCTATGTTTTGTTGTTTTGTTGATTTGTATAAATTCTTGTATATATTTTATACTTTCGTATAAAATTCCATCGATTCTTAAATTCTTTGTGATTTGCATTTTTAACGTAGCTTTACAAAAAATTGAGTCATATCGCTACTATGTCTGCAGTGTGACAGTTTATAGTGATGTCTAGCACTGAGGCATCATGCCGCAGACATGTAGTATGATGTCCCACCCAGTCACATTATTCTGACACCAGGCCGACCAGTCCTAACACTAACCTCTTAGAGTTGAGCGCAAAGCGAGGCAGCTGTTAGTACCATTTTTGTAAGTCTTTAGTATGACTCGGCCGGGGATCGAACCCACGACCTTCCGCATCCGAGGCGGACGCTCTGAGCACTAGGCCGCCGGAGCGGTAACTTAAATTCTGTCTTGAAAGTTACTGTGCGCTCTTGCGAGCAACCTTTGTTGCCAATTGCTTTCGGGAAGCTTTTCCTCCGTGGACTTTTTTGGATAACCTATTAAAGGTACAAAAATACATCAACATACATATCAGAGAAATATACAGAGTACAAACAAAATAAACTGTTACATTAACCATATTATAAATCGGTTTACCTTATCATATGGGACAAAGGTGAAGTCAAATTTTCCTTGAAGCAAAACAATCATGAGGCACTTCTCTTACTGCAATCCCATGACCAACACCCTTCAGAAGCTCCAATGGAATGACCACCACTAATATGCTGTTCATGCTATGTTGTTTATACAGACAAGTAGGAAACTAACCAATCAGAAAATTACTTGCCACTTGTTATACGGCATGCAGAGAACTCGCCCCATGGAGAACTCGCCCTGGGTGAACTCGTCCCATGGAGAACTCGCCCTGGGAGAACTCGCCCCAACGTATATGGAGAAGTCGCCCCACTTCGTCTGGAGAAGTCGCCCCAAAACCCAGATAACCTTTTAATAACAGAATTAAATCATCTTTTACGTGATTCATATTTAGATTTTTATTTATACGCGATCACAAAAGAGATATTAACTGGTAATCATAAAAAGCAATATCATAGTATTGTTTCTAAGACGAAATTAAGTCTTTATATAAACTAATGAATGACAACAGTATAGTGATTAAAAAGGATGATTAGTCAAACACTTATTATTATAAACCAAGAAGATTATGTTAAAGAAGTTGAGCGTCAATTAAATGATGAAAACTACTACAAACATATTGTCGAAGATCCGTCAATAGAAATTAAATAACAAATTTCAACATGCATTAATGAGATGGCTAAATAAATAATAATTCCGCATATGAGGAATTTGATAATTTCCTTCTTAACATGTGTATACCTCAATTCTACATATTACCCAAAACTCATAATGAAATCATACATTAAAGATACAACAACTTTCATTAAAAAGTTGAAGTCTATTCTACAGCTATCTGTTAATTTCAATCCTGGTATTATTAGATGTAACATCACTATCTACCAACTTTCCGCATGCAGTTGGTATTGAAGCGTGTAAATATGTTCTTGATAACAATCCTAATAATGGCACACTATCTTGTGAAGATATTCGTATAATAATAAAACTTATCTTGGAAAATAATTATTTTCAATTTAATAATACGAATTACATACAAATAATGGGTACGGCAATGGGTATTAATATGGCTCCTTTATACTCTTCCCTTGCATGGGTAAATTAGAAAAGGATTTTCTTCAAAACGAAAAGTTTAATCCATCTCTTTGGTTCAGATTTTTCAATGACATATTTATATCTGGAAGCAGTCAATCGAAGAAATGAAATTTGTTTTTGATCGCCTAAATCATTTTCATCCGACAATTAAATTTACTTATACTGTATCTAGTACGCATGTTTCATTTTTTTTAATGTAAATGTGATATAAAATATTGATAACACTATCTCTACAAATATTCATATCAAGGAAACTAATATCCACAAATATGTGGAATATTCTTCATGTCATCCCATGTCATGTAAAAACGGTATACCATATAGCCAGTCGAAAAGATACCGACGCATTATTTCAGATGATTGTCAATTACAAAATTCGTTGAATAAATTGCAAACATATTTCCAAAATAGAAATTATCCTACACATATAAATTGATTCTGCGCTGAACAAAGCCCGTAACATTACGCAACATGAGGCTCTAAACACAGCAGAATGTAAAATAGAGAGAGATGTAATTCCTTTCACAATACAATCGAATCCTTCATTATCTAGTCTACTTCGTATAATTAATACATTTTATAGTCTCCTAAATTTATCAAATAAAACCAGCGTAAAAGCACTTTTAAAAAAATTAATCAATTATCGCTTAAAGAAGACCCAAGAATTTGCAAGATTTTTTTATTAGTACTAAACATACAGAAAAGAAGGAAGAAAAAAAATATTTTCTTCATCTAAATGCAACATACACCTGTGCTCTCGATGTGCAAACATAAGAGAAACTACTAATATGAATAATCATCACTTTCATATATAAAATTATAGAGATCCGCAGCTTTCATCTAATATTTCAACACAGTTTAACACCAATAATCACTCTCTAAGCGAATTGTCTTTCATTCCAATAGATATTGTACATGGTGACATGAATAGACTCATAAAAGAAACTTTTTGGATTCATAAGTTAGATACTTTGTATCCTAATGGTCTTAATACCAATGCACTATATAAAATTGTATAATTTTCCTTTTCTAATTTATAAATTGTATATCCTTTTTAACAATATAATTATATGTATGATTGTCTCTTTAATTTTCTTATTTTACTGTTATGTAATGACGTAATTGTTGTTTTAAAATAAAAGACGTTATCCGTTTCTTTTAAAACATTCCTTGCCTGAAAAGGCACAAATAAATGCAAAATTATTTGCACAAAATTTTCTATCCCACACACGTCGTTCTCCTTTTTCCCTCATAGGTTTTATCTTCATCCATCAAAGAGCAGACCGTTCATTGTAACAGTTGATTTAAATATTTTCAATGGAATTTAATCTTGGCTTCTTATTTTAGCAATATATAAATTATATCGGCGAGTATTCTTTTTAATAGAAACAAACCGGAGTTAGAAATACTGAAATGGTTTCACTAAAATACGTCTTGATTATCTGATGGATTTAGTCAGTCTGTTCAGGTACATCAGCACCCCGCCCAAATATTCAGATTTTAAAATTTTGAGAAATCCCTAATTAACTTTTGTTAAGAATTGCACCCGTTAAATTACATTACAGACATAATACAGGAAGCGATAATGTATGACAAGTGCAGCAAATGGACGCATATTATATTGTTCACGGAGGAAAGATCACAATTACAGGGTACAATATATTACGTCAAAGAGGAGCACATGTCCACAAGAATTAGCACAATGCCGTTGTCTTTCATTCGACGCGGAGAAAAGAAGACAATTACGGGGTAAAATTGAGTACAACAAATAGGCACACATGCTCACAAGAATTGGTACTTACGACCAGAAAAATCATCCAAACTGCTTACAACTTGATAAGTTTAGTTAATAGATTAGTCAGCCCTTTGAAGATAAATTTTGTTCCAAGCTGAATTTATTAAGACAACACATACATTTGTATAGAACGCCAGAGCATTTGCTTGTAGACAGTTTATTGCTGGCATATAAAAACGTAGTTGGCACAAATTTTATCATAGCAGTAATGAGAATGGCAGAACTATGTGTAAAATGTCTTTTGGAAGTGCAACCACTTCAGGAAGCGATAATGTATGACAAGTGCAGCAAATGGACGCATAGAAAGTGTTAACACAGGTAAGCATTTTATAATGAATAGCGATTATAGCATTTCATTTTCACAGTATCTTTATTTTGTGCTAACATTCTGTTGTATTATTATTATTATTCACATAAAAGACAATATTTTGTCGTTAGTGTATAAAATGTATGTAAGTGCAATTAAACATTTTTGATCCTTAAGAATTTATTTTGTAACAGGATCAGTTGGTTGTTGTACGATTTCATACTACTAATCGTTTATTACATTTAGATATTTCCACCGTTGTCGTTTCATACTGCAATTGCTTCATTTTAGTTATTACAAGGGATGCATATCGTACGGCAGTGAAGAACAAAACAGACCTAGATTTTACGTGCCAGGACTGTACCGAAGCTGACAATCTAGGAATGCCCGTTGCGAGCAGCACAAGGAATGATTCCTTGGACATAACACCAGTATCATTTTCTGTACCGGAGAAAATCCAAGAGGTCTCCATTGAAGAAAATATAACCACACATTTGTTGACTTGTGAAGACGAAAGTAACATAACATTTAAAGTTACTGACGGCGGTACTCAACGAAGAAAGCGTAAGGTAGTCAGTAGTGATGGCTTCACCTTCGTTGTTAGGTATGTTTATTGGTTCATTTGTTCATTAATCGTGTGCAGTGTAAGATTTTATAATTCCATACTAACAATTTCAGTACAGTGCAACTTATGCAGCCATTAACTGGGAATTTTATTATGGATAAATGAACAAGTATGCATCAAATATTTTTCTACTGCACAAACTTTTTTTCACGTATGATTGGTGTATGCCAATTGTATGCCCACTAATTTCACTAATTTAAACCGCATTCATTCGCGTGAATGAATGTTCAGGGTATAATTATTCAAAATTTGCTTTTAGATTTCTCAAAGATTATACACGATTAATTTAGAGACTTTTTAATTCAATCTTCAGTTTTATTTTTCATCTTTATCTGACAGAACTAGCTCGTAATTACACTGGCGACAGTAACGTAGGTATTGATATACACCATTTAGGTTGCAATATTTTCAAATCCAAGTTTCATTTATTGTTTACATTGAACTTTTGGAATGATAGACGCATATTGATATAGCAAAAGGGTATGCATTAAGGAAATAAACGTATATAATGAGTTAACGTGTCAGCGACATTGATTTGTGCCTCATTAGTGAATTTGGGTCTAGTACGCGTGATCATGCTGTTATTATATATTACAAAATAACGTAATATTTTGCATAGGTAATTTAGCAGTGAAATATTTTTGAAACTTCTCGTTCAACTTGAAATAGTTTCTTATTATTGAGAAATAATATAATTATGAACGCTGACAAAAAAGAAGAAATAAACTAAATGATGTAGTACAAGTGATCTTTCAGAAACCGTCCGAATTATGCGCATTAGCCATGATGATGAACTCGGTATTTACAGCATTTCTTGAGTAGGCATCAGTGATGCTTTTTATTGAGTTCAAGTATCATTTGTCAATGGTTAGCAATTCTCAATGAAAAATCAGATTAAATTGTTCAGTTAGAGAGATAATAACATAACCCTTTGGCTTATTGACGGTCAGCGCCAATTCAGTCGGTTTCGGGTTATAAAAGTCAATGCCATAAAGTCATCTCAGGATGACTTAGGTTATTAGGTTGGAACCATTTTATATATAAAACTGCAGACATCACATCATGCTTACATCCTCTCTTATTTTTACAAAAAAAATGCATCTAATGATTTGAAGAGCAGATCGAAAGGGGCAGATAACACTTATTTTTCGTTAAGTACAGAAGCGGAGTTGATCAAATGGAAAACTTGAAAAAATTTCACATTTTATAGATTTAATAAGTTATTAAGTTGAAGAAAAACAACAATAAATAAAGCCTTAACAACCACGTGGCGACATCGCAGAATTACTATATATTTTCCTTGGGGCGACTTCTCCAGGCGAAGTGGGGCGACTTCTCCTGACACCTGAGATGAGTTCTCCCAGGGCGAGTTCTCCATGGGGCGAGCTCTCTGCTATTCTTGAAATACAATAGAACAACCATGCAGAGTAACTTCATTGCTCAGCGTGAACAGAACAGATAAGCCTGGTTCAAGGTTGCGTAATTGGCTAAATATGTGTAAATAACACAGTCATTGCAACTGATCACTTTATTTCACTCATCAATGAACATTAATTACATAAAATAATAAAATACTCACTTCTGCCTAATTAAAATAGGAATATATGAAATTATAAAATATGTGATTCTGCTTCAAATAGTACCTGTCATAGGTTAAATATGCATTCCGCAAATAATTCTGGAAGGAAAGAACGAACTATTCATCTGTGAAGTTCTTGCTGAAAGGTAGTGTGAATGGAAATTAGAAGGTGCATGTGAGGATACATACTGGAGAATAACTATTTAAATGTGAATTTTAACACGAAATGTTCAGGCCCAGCAGCAGTGGAAATATGACAGCACACATTAGTATACATACTGGAGAGAAACCATTTAAATGTGAAATTTGTGATAAAATGTTTAGTGATAATGGAAATGCCAAGGTCCACATGAGGATTCATACTGGAGAGAAACCATTCAAATGTGACATTTGTAATAAAAAGTTTCGTATGAGTGGGTCTTTGAAGGTGCACATGAGACTGCATTCTGGGGAGAAACCTTTCAGATGTGAACTTTGTGGTAAGATGTTTAGGCATAATGATGCTTTAAAGAAGCATGTGAGGATACACACAGGAGAAAAACCATTTAAATGTGACCTTTGTCATAAACGATTTAATCGGAGTGAAAGCCTGAAGTTGCACGTCACAAATCATTCAGGAACAAAACTGTTCAACTGCGGAATTTGTGATAAAATGTTTGGTGATAACGTTAATCTGAAGGTGCACATGAGGACACATACTGGAGAGAAACCGTTTAAATGTGAAGTGTGTGATAAACTGTTTAGCTCTAGTAGTAATTTAAAGAAACACACGAGGATACACACAGGAGAGAAACCATTCAAATGTGAGATTTGTGATAAAATGTTTATTGCGAGCAGCAATTTGAAGAAACACATGATGATACACACTGGAGAAAAACCATTCAAGTGTGAAATTTGCGATAAAACGTTTAGTGATATGGGAAATGTGAAGATGCACATGCGGATACATACTGGAGATAAGCCATTTAAGTGTGAAGTTTGTGATAGAAAGTTTAGTGAGAATAAAAGATTGGAGATGCACACGAGGATACATACTGGAGAGAAACCATTCAAATGTGAAGTTTGTAATAAACAGTTTTGTGATAATGGACAAGTGAAGAAGCACATGAGGATACATACTGGGGAGAAACGATTTAAATGTGAAACTTGTGGCAAAATGTTTACTTGGAGTGGCGATTTGAAGAATCACATGAGAACACATACAGGAGAAAAACCATTCAGATGTGACATTTGTTATAAATGGTTTAGTCGGAGTGCATATCTTAAGGTGCACATCAGAAATCATTCTAGAAACAAACCTGCAGTTCAAACGTGAACTTTGTGATAAAGTGTTTAGTATGAATGCTAATGTAAAAGTGCACATGATGATACATACTGGAGAGAAACCATTGAGATGTAAAGTTTGTGATAAAATTAATTATTTGGGATGGTTGTTTGAAGAATCTTTTAATACATGCTGGTGAAAAACTAATCATTTATGTAGTTTCTGATAACAAGTTTATAGTCAAAGTAGACTGTATATGGGGATGGAGTACATCGAGTCATACCTGTCTGTAAATATGCCTTACAGTTATGCAAATGGAGTCGTAACTGTTTTGCGTGTGGAGAATTAGGTCATATCTCTCTTAAATTTGTATATATTGCCAGACCAGTCAAATATTGGTTGAAACAACTCTCAGATCTTGAAATGAAAATGCTTATTACAGTTGCTATGCAAGTTAAGTTTGTTATTTCTTTTGGCAACTGTTGTTTGTTGCTTTTTTAAATCCGAAAGTTAAAATAGTACATTACTACTTATTTTCTGATGTTTTGCAATGTATAAAAATCATGTGCTTCCATGACAACTACAGAAAAAAATGTGCTATGGTATGTTTCATATATTTAGAAGAATCTTCATAATTCAGTCTTTGCCAAATGTACCATATTTGTACCAAGTTAATTTATACCAAAAACATTTTTAAGTTCAAACATTTAATACACATTACATTAAATCTGCCAATGTATAAATTCATATGCCGATCACTAATACAGGATTTTAGAACTTTGGATATAATGCTTTCTGACAAATGCTTCCTAAATAAAAAATGTGTTACAAGACAGCAAGCATATCACATAATGTATACAGAAAGATCCCAATGGAATTTCACTCATAAAGTATTTTGGAGCAAGTAGCACATTTCTTTTGCACAGTTGATGGCTTGATGTACATCTTGTCAACATTTGTAGAGTTGATGGCTTGATGTACATCATGTATAAAACATTTGCAGAGTTGATGGCTTGATGTACATCATGTCAACATTTGCAGAGTTGATGGCTTGATGATGTACATCATGTCAACATTTGTAGAGTTGATGGCTTGATGTACATCATGTCAACATTTGTAGAGTTGATGGCTTGATGTACATCATGTCAACATTTGTAGAGTTGATGGCTTGATGTACATCATGTAAACATTTGCAGAGTTGATGGCTTGATGTACATCATGTCAACATTTGCAGAGTTGATGGCTTGATGATGTACATCATATCAACATTTGTAGAGTTGATGGCTTGATATACGTCATGTCAACATTTGCAGAGTTGATGGCTTGATGTACATCATGTCAACATTTGTGACTTGATGGCTTGATGTACATCATGTCAACATTTTTAGAGTTTATAGGTTGATGTACATCATGGCAACATTTGTAGAGTTGATTGCTTGATGTTCATCATGTCAACATTTCTATAGTTTATGGCTTGATGTTCATCATGTCAACATTTCTATAGTTTATGGCTTGATGTTCATCATGTCAACATTTCTGTTGTTGATGGCTTTATGTACATCATGTCAACATTTGCAGAGTTGATGGCTTGATGATGTACATCATGTCAACATTTGTAGAGTTTATGGTTTGATGTACATCATGTCAACATTTGTAGAGTTGATGGCTTGATGTACATCATGTCAACATTTGTAGAGTTGATGGCTTGATGTACATCTTGTAAACATTTGCAGAGTTGATGGCTTGATGTACATCATGTCAACATTTGCAGAGTTGATGGCTTGATGATGTACATCATATCAACATTTGTAGAGTTGATGGCTTGATGTACATCATGTCAACATTTGCAGAGTTGATGGCTTGATGTACATCATGTCAACATTTGTGACTTGATGGCTTGATGTACATCATGTCAACATTTTTACAGTTTATGGGTTGATGTACATCATGGCAACATTTGTAGAGTTGATTGCTTGATGTTCATCATGTCAACATTTCTATAGTTTATGGCTTGATGTTCATCATGTCAACATTTCTATAGTTTATGGCTTGATGTTCATCATGTCAACATTTCTATTGTTGATGGCTTTATGTACATCATGTCAACATTTGTAGAGTTGATGGCTTGATGTACATCATGGCAACATTTTCAGAGTTTATGGCTTGATGTACATCATGGCAACATTTGTGAAAGATGAACAGTAGATTTTAAAAAAATATATTTCAATGAATTTAAATTTGTGTTACCTTTGAGACATTCATCATACATTTGGTTGTGTCTATGATGCAAGACAATAAATCTATGGATATATACAATAGTTCCCACTTATTTAAAGTTTGCAAAAAAAACCCAGGCAAATCATATCTTCTCAGTAATGTTTGGATAAAAATCTGATCTATGGATACAAGAGCTTGGTTCATCATCATGGGTCATTGAGCTAAATTCTTTGTCTCAGGATCAAAATAATGCAGTACATATGTATATGCATATGTATATTTGTGAATAAATATGCATACAACGGATTATATTAGGCTTATCTTCATGATTTGTATGATTTGATTGTCATTCTTCAGATTTCTTTGAACTAGTTTGTAATTTTAAAATTGACATTCATATTTTTGGAGATATGGCAGAAACATAGCTATAATATCTTAATATTACCTATGCATTTTTGAACTGTTACCATAGTAACTGAATGCTTCGGTACAATGGTTAAGAATTTCAATTTTAAACCAAAGTAATTTTTTACATTTAAAATGTTTAAGACATTTTGAGTATAACGAAGAAAAATATACAGCCAAGCGTTTATGGCATTACGACTCTTTGATCTTAAATGAAGGAACAGAAAAGAGTGAAACCAACAAATGTAGTAAAATTAAAAAAATAATTCATTTTCCTAGTAAAGAGAGGTCTGCAGAATGTGGAGTCTTAAAAAAGATGGGGGTTAAAGACTAGCTCCTGCTATTCAGTTTATGACAGTAATTTCTTAAGTTTGGATTCATAAATAGTAATATTTAAGTTATTATTGTTTGATGGATATGATATATGAAGAACTTTTATCAGTTGTGGTATGAACATGTTGTTTTGAGATTAATAATTTCTCTGTAGGCAAAGCATAACTATTAAAGAGATAGGCTGGTATACATAAACTGTAGCTCCTAATATTATTTAAATAAATGTAGAAAACCATTTTGAATTCATCTTGTGTGACAGTCTGTATAGAGGATTACTGAATTATGTATCAATTGGGACCCGAGTGGCCGAGTGGTCTAAAGCGCTGTCCGTTACGGATCACTGCCATCTCACCTCTGTCTGCGTGGGTTCGAGTCTCGGATTCAGCCAATGTGGGTATGTGAGAAAGTTTGCCAGTAGCTTCTCGTGGGTCGGTGGTTCTTTCCGGGGTTTTCCAGGGTTCTTCCTCCACCATTAATACTGGCCGCCATGTATAGCCTATCGTGTGCTGAAAAATGGCGTTAAACCCAACAACAACATGTCTCAATTCCCATTACATATACCCAACATTTAGAATCTTTTAAAAATCACATTCTAATTGGTCGAGTGAATATACTGTTTTTTTTTTTTGCGTAGGTAAAATAATATTTGTATTGTACAGTTATCACTGGAAGGTGCTTCTGCATTTGAGAGAGAGAGAGAGAGAGAGAGAGCGGTCACGATGTCCAGAACATAAAGTTTGCCCTGCTGAATACATACAGCTCATTCTGATGAAGTTATATTTGTTATATTTTGAGTTTTATATTATCTATCCGAAATATGTATATAAGATTTCTGAGTACATTTGTTTCTGTTTGGTGTTTTTGCAGTTGCTTTGTAAATGGGATGAGTTTATTAACACAAAGTTTCCTTATTGCACATCTTTTTGTTATTGCTTTGCTGCGCATTAAATGATACGTCCTTCTGTTTTTGCCTTTTTTTAAAGTCAAGAACTCTTACAATTCTTTCTCTCCTGCATATATAGTAAAAGGGTTGTTGGAGGAACTATTGTACATTTACTTAAGAATTGCGGGGTTCCAGCTTTTACCGTGTTAACTATCTTTTTTTTTGTAGAATAGTTTGGGTTAGTAAACACCGATGACATGTGGTTATTAGCCTTCTATTTGGGGTGGAGATTTTCTAGCCTGTAAAGGCGACGGAAATCCCGGCAAAGTAGTCCACCTTACTGAACGGGTTATCCGTGTGCATCTTTACAGAAACACAAACAACACATTGTTTGTATTGATAAAGTCCGATTCAAGTTCTGAGTCTTTTCTTCAGAATCGACATCTCGCAGCCTGTACCTGGTCATTCCGTATCCGAGTCGTTTCGTACCCGAATGAGTTGTTTCGTACCCAAAGCAATAGTCGTTTTGTACCCAAGGTGCTGGTCGTTTCCTACCCAATGTTATAGTTGTTTCGTACCTAAAGTACAAATGTAACCACCAATATCATTTTAAGAAAAGATATTTCATACGCATTTGAAACTGTTTAAAGCTCTTCAGTGTTTCATTACAGGTATTACCATGTGAGAGTGAGTATCTTTGGATCACCAAGATGAAGTAATGTAATATAATAGCATATTCAATTTTTATTTCATCAGACTATTTCTATGATGCTTTTCTTCCCTTTGTGATAGGTGTACATACATACATACATACATACATACATACCTAGCTAGAGGCATACAAAACTACAAAGGTAATTACATGAACGATCAATGCTAAAATGAATCTTCATGTTAGTGAAGTAATGGCTAAATAATAATAATAATAATAATAATAATAACAACAACATAATTAAGGGATAATATTATATGAATTCTACATGACCTTGTATACTTTAACGGGTATCATAATTGAAAAAGTTATAAAGTTTAAAAATCCACGGATATCTAGCAAGTTAAAGCTTTCAAGCTTAATTCAATTTCACACTCGTTTGATTATTTCTTTCTTTTTGTTTCACTTTGAAATAATTAGACGAGGTCTCTGTTTTTCAGCAGTCGTTTGATTCGGAGAAATTCGGTGTCAATAATTATTTGACATAAATACTATATTTACCTCACTTGTTTGCTGGGGATTTACTTTATCTTCGGAAATTTACATTTGTTTTATTCAGGCACTTATAATTTAGTATAATGATCAGAAGTCAAACTTGGAGTTATAGACAATGAATTAAAATTGATAATTAAGCCAAAAGAATAAATTAGGAAATTCATTCAATATTTCTCATGGACGCATGCATTATTACTAATTTTTCCTGTTCCTACTCTCTTTTGTTGGTTACAATTGACATATGTTCCACTCCTAATTGTTTGTCGTCAGGTTATTGTAAAATTTACGTTTGATTTCTATCTCAGTTTATTTTAATGTTGTTCTACTTATTTATTATAAGCCGGCAAAGCCAAGCTTCCTTTCTATGTGTTAGCTAGCTTCTAATACGACGAAGCCACTTCAGTAGTTACACAGATTCAACTGGTATCAGAAAGAAAAAGCTGAGAAGATACCAGAGAAAAACATATAAAAAATGATCCTCGAATATTCTCGGTGTGGGAATAAAGTACCAGAACGGCGTTATCTCCTCCTCAAAATTACTGAAACGTTGCAGCCGCATATACAGCCCGACAATGACTGACAAGATAAATTCATTGAATTATTATACAATGATTTTCAAATCTGAAAACAGAAATGCTTATTGTAATTATGTTTTCTTCATGTATGTAATAAAACTCTGGAATGTACAATTCGGAATAATTTTGTTAGTCTTTTGTTCTTTAAGAAACCTGTTTAAACTAACCTTACGTCTTACTGGGACGTATCCTTCAATCATTCATTGGAATGTAATTTTTGCTGTTCTATTCTGGAAACAATATATGCCGTATTAACTGGGCTGCTGTATTACAAACATTTCAATACTGGCAGAATCAAAACATGCATACATGTATTCGATTATTTAAATAACTGAATCAGTTTTAAAACACAGAAGTAAATATATTTACAATGCAGTGCCAAGTTAAATCTCTCTCTCTCTCTGCGATTATTTCTGTGCAATATATTTAGGAGGATAACAAAATAAAACATGCCAAACAATGAGAACAAATTTTCACCTGCCATGATCAATATTAATATTTATACTTAGTTGAAAACGGAGAATTTCAATTATGCCACTAACTTCTTGTGATCAGTGAAAGTGTCCAAAACTTTACACAAGTATGCTAATGCGGCCGGCAGTTTACCAAAAAATGGCTTGGCGGTCCGTATGGTATACCACCTTCAACACCTTTAAAAGCAGGCGACAAAAATTGAAATTAACACTAGTCTTAGTTCTTGGGGGAAGAGAAACTTAATCAAGCAACACTGTTTTACCTGCCTTCAGCCTCATTATTAAAATATCGCAGAATTTCTAGCTGCTTCGAGAGGATAAACGTTTGCATTTTTTTCAGTCACGTTAGTTATTACTAACTAATACCAAGAAATATGACAATGTTTGTTAATTTGAACAATAGAAAAAAAGGACTTATTCAGTTCTTTAAACCTGGCCAACGTTTTATTTATATTTTTACTGGCAATGTGAATTTTTATTAATTCTTTTTTGTACATAGAGTACATAGATGCTATTATACAGTTAAAACAATACAATTACTGTAATTATTTGTGTTTGATCAATTGTTGCCCGGATATACTTTGCCCATGCAATTTTTTAAGGTACGTAAAAGATTAGGCCTAGAGAGGGAGATGTGAATTCTCAATACTGTATATTTGACCCTGTAAATTAATGGGTACGAAACGGCTTGGGTACGGAATGAACATGAGCCCTCGCAGCCCCGTGTATGCATGAAAACTATATAATGTTTGTAAGTGGGCTGCGTTAGTCATGATATTGTCTTCGCATATATTGCATAGTCATGGTATATTATCATTGTTTCGGGTTTTCAATTTATGTTTATTTTTAGTTTAATACATTTTAAGTTAATGTACAGAGGCAATTTCATTTGAACTGTTGCGAGCCTTCTGTAAAAATAAAGTACATTTATTATATTTTGCACGGACGTAATTGAAAACGCGTTACGATATTGTATGTTTTAAAGATGCTCGACGGATTGAAAATATATATTGCTCGGATGTGAAGGAAAACATCAGTGATTAGTATTGTTATGTATATCTACATAATGTGTGTTATAGAATGCAAGGGTCATTTCGTATAAACCATATTAAATACTAAATTTCCTTTTGATTGTTGGTTTGTACTTTTAATTGAAGGAAACATGTTGATGTGGGCTTTTTAACCTTGAAAGATGTAGAAGAAATACTGTTGATAAATTAGATGTGATCCGAGTTCAGCTCGTGGGTTTTTCCATTGAAAAACCAGGCCGACCTAATTCTTAAATGGGTAGCTGCTAAAGTACCTGACCCTGTTGACAAAGTTAGAATGAAATGAATATTCTGTTATTGTGTCTTAGTTTTTTGTAAGTATAAATATAAGGTATGTTGACTTTAGATTCATTATTCCTAACAAAAGCATCGGTTTTAAGGGAGTCGTTTAATTGTGTTAAGAGGGTTTAATTAATTTATTTCAATTATTCATCGGAGTTACAAAATGCTTATACGTTAGGGCTAAGTAGCTGTTTTAGAAGTACTGTTAATTCATTTAATGACATACCAAGACTATTGATACATTAGCTCAATAGACGGAATGTCATTCAGAATTCCACTGGAACTCATTTTGGACTACTCGATAATTTTGGACTTGTTATAGAACTTTACGACTTTAGGATTTCATTCACCATTCTGTAAGTTATTTTTAATTTTTCACTTTCTATTTTAGGGAAATAAAATATTCGTTGAACTTCACAAAACTTGTTGCCTTTTGCTCTTTTTGTTATTTAGTTTAAGACCATTGAGTCTTAACAGGTGTATAGTATTGCTTTTCAAATGACTGCGTAATTCTCTTTAAATTTAATGGTAGTTTCCATAATGCATCTGTTGGTTTCCGGTCATAGCTTGGTTGCCGATGTGTGCTGTTATGTTTATCAATCTTGGTTCGGAAATGTATCTGTTGCAGTCGTGGGTTTTGACCGTGCCTGCATCTTCTGTCTATCGAGGGGTGTCGAAATTGGAGGTCTCTTCATGATTAAGTCTTCCTTATGATATCGACTCCATCATTTGATTGTGCAGTATTTTCCTTGCTCTGTGTGTACGTTTTGTCTTGGTTGGTTTTATGATAGCTTGCCATTCTCATCGTCGTTCCGTTAGTTTAGTACCTCGTATGAATTTGTTTTCATCTGTGTCTTTGCATGAGGTTTTAAATATTTTATTGTCATTATTTTAATTTCCATTTGTTTTTCAGTTGTGAAGATAGACTCCACTTGGTAAACATTGGTAATCGTTGGTGGTTTTATCCCTAGATCATCTCATTGCAAACGGGCGCCTATATTTTAGGACTAAAATGATGGACAAAACACACACACACGTCAATAGAAGTCACGAAGTTTACTTTAGATCTTCGAAGAATTAATGGTATTTAAATACCAAGTTTTTCTAAATATCCGTTAAAGTGTATAGTCCCTCTCTTAAAGTGCACTAAATATGCTATCTTTCTTTTTACTTTTGTAATTTTTTCGCTCTACTTTTATAAATTTAGTTTCGAGTACCTCGTAAAAAAATAGCATAAACAACGCTATAAGATAGTTCTCCCTTTGTTTACGTTTGCGCTGTACAAAAAGTGTTCAGTCAAGAAATACAATGTACTTGATGTGTTTCTAAAGTTACAGAATGTGTTTATTGTTTCTTTCAGCTAAGAGCTGTTACTTTGGATTGTCCTCCTCGTGTTTAGACGTATGCTCGTTGTTTCTTTAAAACAGCCACTGACGTCATATCGACTCTTAGAACGTCAATATTACTTCGACTGTTGCGGTCAATTTAACGTGCGAAACCATCCATGGAAGTTAACAATCCATGTCCCGACGCAGACACGGTCATGCGGCGCAGGGATACATGTTTGTTCATGCTGTGTCCTCGAGTGATCTTATTTCTGTCACGCCAACTAATCCGGTGTATCTACAATGCAATAAGAACATGTTAAAGCGATTGAGGTTCTCGTTGACGGAGCAAGATGGACATCTATTTGATTTGCGCAGCGAGAAACTAACAGTAAATCTGTGTATACTTTAACGCGCCAAATAACGATCGACAACATAAACAAATAAGCAATGAGGATCGTGCATCACTACGCAGTACGCACCGTGTGAGTAATAAATTCGCGGCAGCCAGTATTGAAGGCTTATTACGGCGATGGCTTAGCGACATTGTCCCGGATCTATTCAAAAGAATGGCCACCAAAGTGTTGCCGATCGCCAAACAACTTGGCATGAAGGGTATCGATGTGGTTAAGGATATGGCAATCGCCACGATTAATGACAGCGTCGGCGACCTGGCCAGAGCAACTGCGAAAACGGTTGGCACGACCAGTTAGACTTCACCATCACTCAATGCCGCAGACCTTGTCCGCTGCGCCACGAACCGCGTCAGTCAAAGTTTAATTATCGAACATTATCAAGGGAATTAGTCTCCGCCGATAGTGCCAGGACCAGGACCACGATAGATAACATAACCACGAATCTTGTCCTGAGAGCGGACTACCCACAGGGGTTAGTTAGACGAATGCGTTCTCGTCTATAATAAAAATGATCAAACTTATATATGATCACCCATTTGACATGGACTCGCCGATGCTCAAGGACGAGTTTATGTGACATTATCAACATTATTATTACGGCACCCGCATTACAAACTATCTTGTCTTGAGCGAATAGAACTGTATGTTCAAGATACAAGCAGATACTTTCTCCCCGCCGAGGTCTTTAGTGAAGACGAGGGAACCTAGGTTGATCATTACGCGGCTGTGGAACGAGTTGGTTTTGAAAACAGCGGAAAAATGACCTTTTTTTTTCTCCAACAGCGCCCGATACATCATCAATGACAAAGAAATCGAGGCGTCCTGGACAACGCTGACGTAGCCATGACGATACTCGGATTGGCACGATACAATTATGATTATTCTTGCAAAGCAGGCCTGTGAGTGATGTTCTCCAAATATACCACAGATAATGCTGATAATAGACCATACTTCAAAGTACAAACTCAGCAAGATACAGCTGCTGATGTATAGCATGCCGGAATGAAAGCCAGACCAGGTTCTGCTTTTGCCATTTTGCAAGAAGCTTATTTAGCAGTCATTCAGGGATTTGTCTTACTTAGATCACAAATTGAAGTCCGCAGTCAATTGATATTCGTGATCCCACTGTCGCACATCTTGGGATTTTGCAGATGTGCCAGAAAATTTATTTTTGGCTCTAAACCCAGTTGTACTGCATGATGCGGAACAGACAACGAATTAATTAGCACGTCGAAGCAGTAGATTCAGCCTCAAACGCGGCGTTATACGGACATGTTACAACGACTACACTGTCGTTGTGGATGCCCACGCTGATACTGTCCCGCGTGGAAGAACAACCGTTACTGTCATTTATGTCATCGGGAGGTCACTCCACGCTGTCGTGAGTCACAATAACAGCCGACTTTCATATGACCAACTTAACGTGACTGAAGTTTCACTGCGACTGAACAAAAACATGCAAGTGTCCAAACATGTAATCAGTGGCAAACTTGTGGGCCACCGTGTCGGTTACTAGTAACCCGCGAAATTAGACAAATGCGCATGCAGAGACATAAAACATGACAAAATTTCATATACAAACGTCGCAGTAATACTGTCACAGAGTCATCTTAGAAAAGTGACACCCGTAGTGATAAAAAAAAACAAAAAAAAAAACACAACAACAACAAAACACCGGAGTGCCTTGGAGACTGTCCAGGGCCGTAATCGCAAGCTGGACACAAACTTTTGTTGATGTGCAGAATATGAACCACGTTTTTGCTGCAGTGCGAAAATATCATGGAGTACCAGTAATGTTGTTCGCGGCTGAGGTTTCCAAAATGAATGGTTAAACATGGAGGAATATTCACTCTACTGGAGGAAATTCCAGTATTAATCTTCGCGGATAGGCCAGCCACACTTGGTTCCGATGGTCATAAACTAATAAAATGCAAAACGTGGACACAACGAGACGGGCTAAGTGGGCCATCCTGGGGTGTTCTATGGCACTATTCATGCTTCCGTTGATATCGAGAGCAATATGTAGCGGAGGCATATTAAACAAAAGTCAGGGACTTCGATTAACACGACGCGGCGCAGGACTCGGATTAAGTCGAGTATAAATCGCTGCCAACGATGTGGCAGGCGGTAAAGACGCACCTATACATCTTTGGTTTTCGAACTGGCGAGGAGACATAAAATTAAATATTTCCGTGGGGTTGTAATGCGCGACAAGTTAATCTCAATTAAATCACACTCACGCGAAACCAGTTGTTGTTGTTGTTGTAAGGTGTAACGCCATTGTCAGCACAAGATAGGCTATACATGGCCTACAGTATAAATGGTGGAGGAAGAACCCGGGAGAATCCCGTAAAGAACCACAGACCCACGAGAAGCTATTGGCAACCATTCCCACATACCAACATTGGCCGATTCAGAGACTCGAACGCACGCAGACAGAGGTGATATGGCAATGATCCGTAACGGCGAGCGCTTTATACTACTCAGCCATTCGGGACCCCCATGCGAGACCAGAGGCATAAACTTCGATTCACGCAGAGGTCCATGCACACATAGGGTAGCACGTGTCGCAATGTGGCCATGTGGCTGTTTAGTGTGATTCGTACGGCTGGCACCGCGGAGCTAGTTTTTCCACTTATGCTGGTAGCGAATCAATGTACTTTGCCGGCACAAACACGCGATGATCCACCCTGTGCGGGTTGGAAACCATTGTGGCTCTGGACACAATTAGCTAATCTGACAATCCAGTATCGGTTACAAACGAATGTACCTTGACAGGCCACAAGTAACACGTGACGAATTAACGTCAACAATGATCAATACAACATACGCGTGGTCATGTGGACGATCCAGAAAAGAAGATCGAGCTAAAGTGACCGACATGGACAAATGCAACTTTACCACCAGCGATGACCTGACCGCTATCAAAACAGTTTTCTACGCTCAAAACCGGGACAATCACGTGAATTTATTTAGGCAGTTGCCTAGAATTCACACAGCTGACCCCTAAATCGAAGTATTGTAGAAAGACATCGACGAACCGAAAACCAAACCGGCCGAGGAAGATGATTATCCACACATGGTTTTGAATGGCAATTAGTTATATCATTCAGGTGAGGGTGGAAAACTTTCTATTTATGAGGTTAGTTATAAATACAAACATTGTGGATTTTACCGGATCACGTGCTAAAGTTGTGATTATGTACTCCCGTCAGCATGCATCCCTGTGACCCAGACACTTAATAATGCAGAGAATTCACATCCAGTGAGAACTGCTTTGCGCAAGGAGGATGAATGGTTCTTCACCATAGAAATAGGATCTTGGTGGCCAGACTTGATCCCGCAATTATTTATAGTCCGCTCTGATGCGTTGAGGGGCTGGAATTGAATCCTATAGTCTGATAATACAAACCCGTTTGTTTGTACCCCCCTACCGATTTAAATAATGGAAGCCTTTAATGTTATAAAAAGTGCAAGGAACTTAGTCAATTCATTCATTGATTTATAGTTTCTAACCTGACTGTGAGTAGAGTGGCCCTAACACCATCATCTTACGCGCGTTTCATGCTTAACGGAAGTTTTCAGTGCAATAGACGAACATGCTTGGATCCATATTCATTTTTTGGACAAGTCCATTTGCAGCAAAGGGGTGTATCGCGACTACCGCTGTACATACATAAGTCGTCTGCTTCCGATACTTACAATGTCGAATCAAGCAAAGGAAAATGACAACTACGCTTTTCATGTGGATTTAACAAGCGGTTTAATTTATATGTTAATGTATGCAGAGGGTTATAATTCCAGACTCTCAACGTTATGTAATTTACGCAATTATTCAGCACTGCCGAACAGGATGAACTACGTCATTATGTTGTCTGATGGAAATAAACTAGCCTATAGTGTACGAAATATGGCGCCGTGTTAGTATGATAAGTCCGTTCAGTATGAAATGGTGCAGTGGATGCCAGGATTAGTGCCATTCTGGTCACAGTCAGGTTATAAATTATAAATCAATGATTCAACTGACTTAGTTCAGTGCACTTTTCATCACATTAAACGTTCTCGTTTTTGAAATCGGTAGGGGGGTACAAACAAACGGGATGTAGAGTCAGATTATAGGTATGACCGCCGCCTATGATCCTGCTGCCGACCAACAATAACACTTTAAGTAATAACGCGATTTGCAAATTTTCCCATCTGTTGATCAATTAAACATGCAAGTGGACATCTTTGGACAATAGAAAGAAGAAAAAAAAGTACCCCCCAAACCAAAATAAAAAATAAAAAAAATAAAAAATAAAAAAAGGCAACAAACAAGCGTCCCGCAAACACAAAAGACTGCCATCAAGAACAACTGACATCGTTACACATCTCCTAGGATCCATGTCGGGAAATTTCGTGAGATCAATCAGTTTAGTTAACTAAGGGACCCTGGTGTGTCCGCGAAAGCCACCCGTGATGAAATACAACGCCGAGTTGCAGAACCTGGCGAAACAATGAAGGTCGAGCTCAGTATGAACAACAACAGGATTTTACTCTTTTACGAGACCGCCGGTGACAATGGCTACGAAAAATACATCAACAACAAGGAAGCACACGTTCTAGCGCTTAGACCTGAATATGACGAGCACGTAGAAAGTTTTACCAATTTGCGTAATAATTTCAGTGACGTCGATAGAGTCAAACATGAATGTATTGGAAAGCCAATTGTCATCACTCCTAAACTTACAGAGGTTACTATGCTGCTGGATAGGAGCAACACACGTCTTGGTTCCGCTGAAGCAATACGATGCGAGTTAGATACTGGCCTTGTGACCACATCTGAGATCACACAACCTTTTGGTGTTATTCGCGACGCAAATCAATGGGCGATCAACTTTTCAACCAGCGCCGAGACCTTAACGAGGTTCGCAATGGAATATAGCAGTTCGGGGATGGAATTGTTGCTCTTGAAACCCATGTGGATAAACTGACCGCACTAAAAAATTGCTAGTATGATCCATTTTGGACTTAAAAAATGATGTTCGAAGGTAATTTAAATATATCTGTGATTAGCTACATCCCTACGCTGACTAGTATGCTTTGGATAACTAAGTCACACGCAGATACTCGAGAATTTAGCAATTCTGACAATTTTTTGGAAAAATCTATTTTAAGGGTAACTCGGTTTTGGATGGATTATCACTCTCAATAGTTCCTCTAATGTTTCAACACACTTTAACATCAATAATCACTCTCTACTTGATTTTTCTTTCATGCCAATAGATATTGTGCATGGTGACATGAATAGATTCATAAAAGAAACTTATTGGATTCATAAGTTAGATACTCTGTATCCTAATGGACGTAATGCTAATGCACTATATAAAACTATATAATTTAAATTGATATATTGTGTATCCTTTATAACAATATAATTATATGTATGACTGTCTAGTTTATTTTATTATTTTACTAATTCAAGTTTCATTAGAGACTCGTGTATCTTTTAGATCCTGTCATATATAATTATGATGATGCATATCATT
Organism: Sinohyriopsis cumingii; assembly: GCA_028554795.2. NCBI lineage: Eukaryota > Metazoa > Mollusca > Bivalvia > Unionida > Unionidae > Sinohyriopsis > Sinohyriopsis cumingii. The sequence continues at coordinate 65,858,898 of CM068831.1, forward strand.
TATGACGTTACGTAATGACGTAATTGTTGTTTTAAAATAAAAGACGTCATCCGTTACTTTCAAAACATTTCGTGCCTGAAGAAGCATACATTAAATGCGAAACTAGTTGCACAGAATTTTCGGCGTTTGTGTTATTTTTTGTCACAATTCACAGATGAATGAAGGAATTTATCGTAGAGTCGCAAACACCGCATCTCTCAGTAAACAGAGCACATTGCATATGAGCAAAATATTGTCCCGGCAGGAAAAACTCGCTCAATTCGTACTTTTCTGAGCCCGTAACTTCAGTTTGGTGCAATGCAAAACAATCAACGATAACTTGATGAATAGAAAATATCTCGGGAGTAAAACAAGACATAGATTATGGTTATTTGCTTTTAAAGATGGAAATACCTGAAGGCGATCAAGGATCAGGCGTGTAACCGTTTTTGGAAGTTACTAACCTTGCCTCTTTTAAAGTATGATAGGGTCCTATGTAAGAACGGGTCATCGGGGTAATCTGAGGTAATTTTGACACTCGCTATATTTTTCCTTCAGATTATTGCCCCCCCCCCCCCCATAAGTTTGCGTTGAGCATCTGTGGTGGAAACCCTGATAACAAATGTTATCCCTCGCGGAAACGTCTTTGTTGAGGTGACGTGTGTGCCATTTAACAAGCGGCAAGCCAAAGAGTCAGTTGCTGATTAGTGTATTGTTACGATTGGTCATGTGAGGCTCTTACTGGGGCAGGGGATGGGTGTAGTTACTGGTCCTCTCTTCAGTGGATCCAGATAGTCCTTTACGTCGTAGATTTTATCAGATTCAAATCTGTATTCTAACACCTGCTATTTATCGCATCGATATCCATTATTTTTATATAATAATGATCATATACATAATCATCTGTAGTTTTATCAAACGGTGTGTGTGATCGGGAACATCAGATCAAAACCATTTTAAACCAGGGTAAACAACACATCATATAAAGTCTATTACTGAAACCGCCACGTTGATGTGACGATCCATTTAGGAAAAATGAAACCCCAATAATTTAAAGATGGCCACTGTAGGATTTTGGTTCGGTAAAAATTTTACATGATAGGAAGTTTTTTTGTTGTATAAACCCCCATGTTAATATGACCATACGTTGAGTAGTGATAACGAACATTTCACTTATGACTAGTAACAACTAGACCATTGGATGATTGTGTGTGCAAAGTTTCATGAATCTCTCAAGTCGTTAAGAGGAGTAGCAGCAGTTAACTTATGCTTATAGACAGACTGATGACGGACAACAGACCATCCCATAAGCTCCTCTTGTCTATGACCAGTAGAACTAATAATTGGTTTTGCGAAGGAATGCAGCTTAAGAATCGACAAATCAGAGACCACAATTTTGGATTGGAAAATCACATTTTGGACTTGATAAATATTTTCTTGCTTAAGACGCGTAAATGAACAAAATCTGTTATATTTATTAAGTATATTTATTGTTTATATAGAATAATTATTCATCCTAGAATAGTTTGTAATTGCGTGGCAGGGTGAGTCACTGGTATAGTTAGTTTCTTCGATTACCATTATAAACAATTAAATTTATTGTTTATATAAAATAATTGTTCAGCCTAGAATAGTTTGTTATTGCGTGGTACGGTGAGTCAATGGTATAACTATTTAGTTTCTTCGACTACCATCATAAACAATTAGGATCTACGGATACATACGATTCTTTCTTTCATTTACGATGTAAATCATTTCAATATCGAATCAGTCTTAAAATAAAAACATTCCACTAACCTTACCATATCCATAATAATGCTAAATCTGTACAAATAAATGAAAACGAAATTAAATTAGACGTTACTGTGAAAGTCAACGCTGAACTCCATCAAGGATGTTATTTTCTCTTAAAGCATACGTTACTGTGAAAGTCAACGCTGAACTCCATCATAGATGTTATTTTCTCTTAAAGCATTATCATTTTTCAAGATGATATTGATCCATTTAGTACGTACGCAAAGTTCTGGCATGCGTACGTACATTATCAGTAGACACCCCCCCCCCAATACGCAAGCGTGTGTATTTGGGTTACCCATCCCCCTCCATGCCTACGTACTAAATGGACGGCCCCTTATGGTTTTTGGACCAACAGTAGAAGTTCGATTGCTTTCAAGTAATTTTCTTACAGGTGTTAAATTTCTGAAACAGTTCTCAATTCCATAATTGGACTTGTCTTTATGCATGTAATGTAAGATTTGTTTTATTTTTTGAATATTCAATACAATCTTCTGATCTCATGAAACTTTCTGATAGCCACATATTTAATCGCGAGTTTTAACACTATTTCAACATTCTTGCCTACCCCGCTTTTTGTTCATGTTTTGATATACACTGGAGAAACACAGGAGTGGAAATTATGAATAAAGGTGTGCAGATTATTATTAATGTTTGCGTATATCATGCAATAAAAATGAGCATCGTTGAATTATTTACATTATTCAATATGTTTTGACTATGAAATTCATAGTTAACATATAACAACCAACACATTATCCTAATAAACGCAATTAATGACCATTTGGTATTCGTAAGCACGAAAGAGGCCAAAATGATTAAGGCGTGTTGAAAAAAAGTCTTTATAAATTTATAACAGATATTATTGATTCACTTTACTTCAAATGTTTTCTTTCACAATTAGTACTTGCCTTCATTTAACTTTATCACATTCAGTAACTTGCATTATTTTCTTTTTGGTATTTGTCTTTGTTTACCCTAATCACATCTACTATTCTTATTTCTAGTGTACTGATAAGAAGGCATCACCGGATGCAACTGCATTAGATAATATGGGCATATTGGCATGTTTACTTTGCAATCGGGGCATATGTATATGCTATTTCAGAATACGAATTTATGACAATGACATGCTCCTTCGTATAAAAGTGTTTAAACTCTGCAAATCTTAGGTCAGTTGGCTATGTTCATTAGTGAATCAAGATAGATGGCTGAATTTCCCTGTGGCAAATATAAATTGGAATGTGACCATGATACCATTCAGTGCTCAGATTATTGTACATGGTACCATAGGAGATGTATTGATATGTCTCAGCAAGAACTTAAATCGTGGTCTTTAAAATTACTAAAATTCCTCTGCAAATCCTGTGCATTTGAAGGTGATGAGTATGATGCAGGAGTGGCTTTATCAAGGTAACAGGATTTTAATAATTTTATTCCGTATCTTATTTTTCTTCCTTTTATTAAATGTTTTCAATGAAAGCAAGCTTCAAACTTTTTTAAATGTAATTTTCATTAAAAATACTGCCTTCATGTATACAAGATAATAAATAAATATTTTGCTCAAGCTAAGTAATTAACAACTGCTTTATTATTTCAAGTTATAAACGTAATTGACAAAATATCTATCAACATAAATAATAGCACTATTTTCATTGCGTTTTAACTATTTTTATTATAATGTATATGAGGCCGTGTGCGTCGTTTTTTTTATTCAAATACACTCAAATATATTGAAATACACTATAATATACTAAAAAACACTCAAATACGTCATTTTTAATATTACACGTCTCTGCATTTTACTGAACGCCATTGAAAAAAAACAAAACATTATATCAACCTTACTATCATACAAATCGTGGACCGAAAAGAAAAAAAAAAAACCGAATATAGTACGTATTGTAGCATACTGTCCAGTAGACTCAACAAGGGCAACATCCCCGCTTTTTATAAGATAGTTGACGTTTTAATGCTGTGTAGTTCCCGTTAATTTTTTTTAAGTTTATTTTAAACAAAGTTGTAAAAAATATGTATAATTGTACTTTATTTTTTACATTAAGCATCTCTCTCTCACACACACATATGTGAGCGATAAAGATCTAGAAAGAAATGAAGCTAGCAAGGAGGAAGAAGGACAGACAGAAGTAACGCAGCCTAGAGGACGAGAGAGAGAGAGAGAGAGAGAGAGAGAGAGAGAGAGAGAGAGACTAAATATGAGTATGAAAACATGTTTTCAGCGTAGTGACTTGTGCCATGTACAAGTACTTACAAAAGTTATTTGTATTTCCTATTGGCTCAAGCTTAACTTGTCGAATTTACCTCTAATGCGGTTAATTGGAGGAAAGAAATGGTATTATGTTTTGGTTACCACGTAGACTGTTCGTTATTATGCTTTTAACCACATTTCAATGAACTAAAATCTACGTCAGTAATTCGGAAGCAAAGTACGCAAGCCGACAGCAGTGTGAATTTTTCCCGCGTAAACGGGAACGCTGTTTTCCGACTGCCACACCCGAGTTTTTAAGTCGAGTGGGATGTGTGTATTTTTGTGTATAGCATGATTTGAAAAAATACCATCAAAATGGGGATATGCTCAGATATGCTTATTTTAAGGTTTGTATCATTTAATACGGCCTCGGCATTCCATTAAGCCGACATTACAAAACGGGGTCGTCCCCGCTTCGAGGTGTGGCCCGATCTGTTGGTGTGTATTTACATTGACGTCCCCGTTTGGCGGGTTTTACAAACGCACACACGTGCCGTTGTGCAGATGCATATACTATTTTAGGATAAAAATAAATGCGCAAGATATGGTAGTTTATGTTTTCTCATATATATATAAATTACTTAAATGTATTTAAGTATTTTAATTAGAATGCTCAGTATATGTTAGTTTGTGTTTTCTCAGATATAAGTATGACCACTTACATTTCATACCCCATAATCCTCCCCCCCTTTTGAGCAATCCCATATAGTACATATACAAACAAAACAAAAACACAGGGTAGTAATCATTATGGTTATTATATATACCTTTCATCTAATTATACAGCTCCCGCACTATATAGCTATTGGATTCTTTGGCATTATTCTAAATAATTAAAGAGACGGCCTGCTCGAGTCGGAACAAGTACAATTAAATAAAGTATGGACCCTCACTCAAGTACAGACTGTCTCAGTATAATGTTAATGCGAGAAACGACACGCATCAGAAAGCATACAAACCAATAGGGTTTATTTTTCCTTTAAATATAGTACACCGTTTACTTGCCCAAATTCCAAATTAAATTTAAAATAAGCAAATAATGACAAATTATCATTGGATGGATTGTATCCATTAAGAAAATATAATATTAAAACAGGGATGATTTGATTAAGTGTCTGTCCCTACACGGAAACAATATAGCATACACACAATATAGCATAAATACAATTAAAAAATATAATAAAAGATCAATTAGAGAAAAAAAATACGTATAATAGTGTATTGAAGTCCAATGATAACCAAAGGCTGATGATAAAATAATATCTATTCGTTAAATTAGCATTGTCATTTTCATAATTAAATACGCACACCAGAAGATTGTAAGGATAAGGAGGAGGATAACTTGTTCAGGTTTTAAATAAAGCATAACTTTTACAATACTGAAGATTCATATTGAGTTGGAATGATATTTTTTAGTATTAAATTTGACAATGACAATCTTAAACGTTGTTTTATAGAATTCGGTCAACTTTGGATGATGGGAAGCCAGCAATCCTTATTAATGCAGCCAGATCGGAGGAGATGCTCCTACACACTCACAAAATCAGGCCTATCGCACAGAGCGGCAACAGCAGCAACCGTGATCCAGTAGCAACGGAACTGCTTAGAATGTTCCATCCGGCGTTTGAAACACGAAACATACCACTGTCTGTAGTTGGAGACGGCAACTGTTTGTATAGAGCAGTATCCCTAGCCATTTCTGGCTCTGAACATTTTCACAAACTGCTAAGGTTGAAGACGGCTATTGAAATTATTTTGAACAAAACAACTTACAGAGAAAACAGTGATTATAATTTACATGACTTGTTTTCAGATAAAAGAATTGTAACAAGCAGTTATTCACAACTTGTCCATAATGCCGTTGTCATCAATTCGTATTCTGAAATGGCACATATGTATGTCCTGAGTGCAGCAATAAACATACAAATTCGGTCATATTATCCGCCCCAACTGCATCCAGAAATGTCGTCAGAATCGTACACTAGAATCGTACGGGGTAGAGGTGTAAATGTTTCTGATCCTGAAATTTGTATCATGTGGAGTCAGATGTTGCTTCCTGACAATCTTATGTCTTTTAAGCCAAATCGTTTTGTTACAATTCTTAAATTGTAATCTGAAATAAAGTGGTTGATTTAAATAAGTCTAAATTGAGATATCAATCTCATCTGCAGATCTCAATAAATCGATTAGCACTCATTTGAACAGCAGTGCCGACGATGACACGACTGAAAAAACCAAATACGCTCACAACGATAACGTAAATCTTACGGACGCGGACGGGAATGAGGACAATCCTGCAAAAGGAGGACTAGAATTGGGAAAATGCTTAGATACTAGCAAAGTAGTTCATTTTCTTTTATCTTCAGATAGTTGCATAGAAAAAATCCCAACCGGAAAAAAAGGAAAATGTATATTTTATTATTGACAACGGATCGAATATCGTGAATCGCAACAAGAAATCCAAGAGTAGCTTTTCTGATGATTGCAGTAGTTGGAACACGGCTTTGGGTACCTCACCGAAATCATTATTTATTATGTGCAAACGGTGATCTCAAGAAAACATATTATTACAAGGGTCAATTCTGTAATAATTCCAGAGTTATAGGAGAATACGGGCAGATGGAGCGGAAATATATACCTATGGACACTCAACCAGAATCAAACAGAGTTGTTGTGGTCCATAGGTACTATACTTCGCTAAAAGCGGTTAAGTTATATAAGAAAAGAGTTACTTGGTTAGGGGAAGAGGGTTTAACCAGCCGACTTGCTGTAGTTGAATACAGTGGCACATTTCCTGGTCTAGCCCTCCATGGAAATTCAAAAGATCTAGTGTCGGAATATTTACGCACACCCGACTTTGTAATGACAGAAATAAAGGACATGTTACAGACAGACAAACCACAAATGATCTATGCAAAACTAAAGAAATATGACGAAGTGAAGCAACCGACTGGAATGCAGCAAATACGTGATATAAAGAAGTATGAAAAATCTAAGAGACACACCACCGGACATAGAAAAACTGTCGCGGACCATATTCAGCAACTTGAGAAAATGATTACACGAAGCCATCCTTTCGTAAGAGCTCTAATACGGACTAACGGAAAAACGCCATGCATTTTACTTTATGACGATGAACAGATAACTGACAAAGAATATGTGCTGCACTGGACAGACTGTTTTAGGAGTGGATAAAACGTTTAACCTCTGTGACATGCATGTGACTGTGACTTCTTATAAACAACTTTCTGTAATTGGACAGCGTACAGGACAGCCACCAATTTTTATAGGACCGGTCCTCGCGCACAACAGCGACTTTGAGAGTTACTGCCACTTTTTCCACCATTTGAAGATAAAATTAGTAGACATCGATTTGACTAAACTTGAGATTGGAACCGACGACGAAACGGCAATGGTCAAAGCCATAATGACCGCATTTCCAGATTCTACTCATGTCTTATGTACCAGACACCACGTGTTAAAGCAGATTGTAGAGTGGAATTCGAAGCCACTGACCGAATTTTGTATCTCATTTAAATGACTTGGTGGACGGACAGTTCAAAGACTTGAGAAGTGCATTAATTGGTACTGGCGAATACCGACTCGCACAGGCAGTTTCACATTTCGAAAACGGACTGGGTGACACAAACTACCCAAAAAAAAAAAAGAGATAAACTCTACACAAAATTCTGACGATTCATTGTTAAAGACAGTAAATACACGACATCATCTGACGGACATTCAGAAATTGTGGCTCCGAGGACACGTGGAAAGAAACCAGGACAAAGAAAACGAAAAATAAACGAACAAACAGTGACGAAACAAAAGACTAAGACGAGTAAATAGCATGTTTATTCCTGTTGTTGCTACATTTAATATTATTTTATTTCCGAGTGGGCAAGCCTTATTTGTATATTAATTTTGAAACATTTGTCTGTTATATGAAACAACAATCTAATGTTTGATTGCTATGAAACTAGTATCTTTGCATGCCCGCTTTTCTTGTTCATATTTGTATCAGTTTTAAAGTTAATATTAATAGGAATTATATCATAAATTGATGGTAGGCTATGTGATGCTTTGTATATAAACCGGTATAAACTAGTAAATTGTCCTTTGGAATATATAGCATGGCAACGTGTTAATTACTTTTTATATTTTAGTGAATGTTTAGTGAATGTTATATATATATATATATATATATATATATATATATATATATATATATATATATATATATGCATATGCGCCACCATGTTGGCTAATGCTGCTCGTCGGGTAGAACTGCGCAAAGATTCATACATTTTTTGGACAATGAGGCTGTATGCTGAGGCCAAAGTCTTATCAGTTTAATTCATATAACTTGGTATGTGTTTATTCATGTTGTTGCTACATTTAATATTATTTTATTTCTGAGTGGGAAAGCCGTGTTTGTATATTAATTTTGAGCCATTTGTGTGTTATATGTAACAAATATATTTTGAAATATGATCCAAATCTTGTCTTTGTGTATTAAACCCATTTCTACCACTATCTCATACTCTTCTTCAAATAACAGATGAGGTTTAAAAAAGGTCAACGAATGACGGAAATGAATTGACACGCCAATCTCGCATGTTTCTTTGCATTTAGACCATTTGCACGCATAATTCATGATAGTTACACTCAAACTATACAGTTGTTTCGCATGCTGGGTTGCACAATTCTCACACATCTCGGAACTTAAGATAATAAAAAAAATTAATAAGTAATAACCAGAACATAATAATCAACTTAAGAAATTAATATTAAATCAATATTAATGTTTTTATTATTAAGAGCTGAAGCATTAAACTCATGTATAAACTGCATTACACTGTTAATATTACATTTTGTTACTATAAGAACTGTCGCCAAAATGCGCAGTTTCCAGCTTCTTTTTAGTTTAATGTTGCATCACTTGCAGAAAAGAAATTACATATTATTATATAACTACTGTTAAATGTCACAAATATGAATTATACATACACCACCAATATACGATATGGTATATACGATATAACTAATGTGCGTTCAGGTGTTTCTACTCCGGCGTTTCGGTGCGTTCCGGTTTTTCTATGCACCCCAAATTTAACCATCTAACTGTAAAGAAAACTTACTCTATGAAACGTTCGGCTTGTTTTTGAACTTGCGGCTGGGGCGTAGGGGGTGGGGTGGAGGCGGCACTGGCTCGGACCTATCCCCTCCTGGACCTGCCCCATATGAAGCTAAATTTCATAGCACTTGAACTGTTTTACAATTCAGTATTCACTATGATACAGCCCCAAATAAACTTCAGTTTTCTCGAGATCAGTGTCTAAATATTTTCGTTTTTTTCGATTCGTCCACAGTGATAAAACCAGAATAGATGACCCCAAAGCATACATCTTTTCCATGCAGTGACTGGTTCCCAGTTGGAGGGTGGGGATGGGGTCTATGCATGTACAGCCCATGATGGCGTACCTGGCAAGCTAAACATTTTTGCCCCTACTTTATTTGTGTTTGAAAAAGTGAATGTACAACCAGTACATGTACAGCAACCCAGTTCACAAATTTAGTGACTTTTCCTCATGGAGTCAAATTTGACTGGGTAGGGAATAGCACTTGTCGGGTGTTGACTTGGGACACATTTTGCCGATTTAGATATCAAACAATGAAATAAAAACATTTAATGCAAGAAGATATATATAAAAATGTAATGTCTAAATAAGTACATAGAAAACCAGCGTGGTATTGAAAAAGCGCTCAAGTATGGTGGATTGGTGGCAACAGTGAAAACTAGTTATACATGTAATATGAACAAAACATACTATAATGTTCGTTAGTTCCACATGCACAAATTCGTATTAACGCTGACAAAGTAACTACACAAACAAAAACATACAAAGCACCAGTTCAACTTTCTGCATGACAATAAGCATGAAGTATGTCAGTACGTCCCAATTATAAATAATGTCGGCGATATATAATATATACAATTAGATACTTACCAATTATATACAAACTAGGCCACATGTCATAAATGCAATTTAGTATCTACCAATTTTACATACACTGTGAAAATAGATACAAGTCAATACTTTCCAATTATACATAAACGTGGTGATAAATAATAGACACAATTCAAGTCTTCCTAGCTAAGCATCGTCATAGAAATGTAAGAAATTTTTTAATTGTTTTTTTATATATACCAAAACATGTATGAGACGAAACCAAAATGTTGATTGATGTTCCATAAACCACGCTTGCCTCCTCCCACTTTAAGAGCATGCTTTAGTCATAAGACGAATACATTTATCTGATCAGTACAGAGGACTAGTTAAAAATTGCCTCCACACAGTATCCGTCTTAAAATTAACAGCACACATGCACTATCTGGAACAATTTTGCTTTTGACTGTTTCAACAAATATATATTTTATCTGAAAACTGAGAATTTAACAATGAATTAAATAAAGGTTTGGATGTCATGCATTAATTTACAATAAATCGTTTCTTCGCCAACTTTCCCATATGAACCTATACTGATAGGTGGGTCTGTGCGTTCGTTGAAGGAGCTCTTGAATTTTACAGTACCTTCCTAGTGGGTCCTTGAGTCCTTTCAATGTGGAGTGGGTAGCAAACTGGATATTCTTGATGTAATTTATTAAATTTGTGGATAGAATTGTTTCAAGGACTTCATATTCACAGCCTTCACAATTTGTCGTCAATAAATCAACATCAAGAAGTCCAACTCCAAGATTCATCAGAAATTTAGTAGCATTGGTAATGTACAAAGGTGTTTTGCCATTGGCTCCTGAGAATTTTGAGGTTGCGCATGCGTTGACACCCTCAATGTTCACCATTGCAACCTCATTCTTGATCCCTAGTCCAACATTTACCACTGTAACTCTAGAATTGTTTTTGAACTTTTCTTTTAGAATGTTAAAATAATCCTCCAGCGGTTCTAAAATAATATAGCGCGGGTTATAAAGCTTGACGAATTCAGATGCATCGTCTCCTCTATTTCCTCCAATTTCAATCACAACTACGTCTTTGTTTTTCAGATATGAGTGGTGAGTTGTTCGTATATGCTCCTCTTTGCCCCAGAAACGAGACCCATTTTTGTCCCTATCATTTACTGCATTTCTTAAACACGTGGCTGCCCTGTTTTGTTCTTCTGATGTAAGATCTGTATTCCGAGGGTGGATGCTGACAAATGAAACCGGTCCGTATCTCTCTGACAAATGCTGTAATAACGCATCTTTGTCTACACCGGAAGTTGTGTTGCTTTTTGTATTCACAAACTGAAGAGTATCTGCTAAGGCCGGAAGACCATTCGCTATAAATAAGTCATCTCGTATCTCTATTGTTCTGATCTCAACCCTTTCTGTCGAGAAAGTATACAGGAATAAAAATACACATAAAATTAAAGCTGCAGAAATAATGGCCACTTTATGTAGACTGCGCATCTTTGAAGTTATTTCACCTCTCAGTTATTAGGTTTACTGCAAAAGAAAGAGATACAAAAAAATGTTACCATAAAATCTTAACTTTTAAGTTCCCAGATTTAAGGAGCTCGTATGTATGTATGTATGTATGTATGTATGTATGTATGTATGTATGTATGTAAGTATGTGTGTATGCGTGCATGGAGCACACTCCTGGCTACATAGTTCGGAGTAACCATACGAACAAGGATTACAAAACAAAGCAAATATCAAGTCAAAAAGTGGTAAAATCTCTAAAGAAAGTAACAACAATCATGCAACAATATTAAAGGCAATGATATCTTAATATTAAGGTCCTTTATCAATGCGAAGAGGGTATGAACATTTAACAAGACTAGAATAGAATTCTCTGAATAACTCTGCAATGCATGGCACGATTAAAAAAAAAAAAGTACTCGGATGGGACGGACGCTCTACTGGGCTTAATGAATATCTAGGAATTCAACACAAGACAATTTCTTCCTTCTAATTGTCGAGTTTTGAAACCATCTCTGATATTCTTCAGCAATAACAAGATTTTCAAATTAGCTGCTGTGGTACACATACTGGACGTCAGCTTGGTACCATTTACTTTTAGGACGAAGTCTTTTGCTGAAAACACTATGACATAATGATCATCCATTCAGGTGGAGTACTGACAATAATATATTAATGGGAATCGTCATGGAACCCATATTGGATGTACAACTGGTACAATTTTCATTTAGGCCAAGCTAGGTATAGTTATAAATCTATAACTAAAAACCACATGTTTATATGGTCATCCATGTGGAAAGGAGTTGATAAGAATTTAAGATGGGCATAATATCAAGATTTCTGGTGAATACCTTATGTCGATATGAATTTCTTTTCAACTTAAGTGGTGTTAACAAGCTTTTTAAGATGGCTTCTACGGCGGCCATACTGGATGAAAGATCGCTACCGATTTTTATTTATGACCGGCTAGACATCATAAAGTCTTTCAATGAACACTCCATGTTGATATGACCATCCATTCAGGAAAAGTAGCGATAAAAAGATTTTCACGATGGCCACTGCAACGGTCATACACCAGGCATCGTTATAGGTCTTTCGCGAAACCCTTATGATGATATGACCATCCATGCAGGAGGAAACATGATAACAAGATTTTTCAAGATGGCTTCCTTGGCAGCAACGAAAGACGTCAGATATGCACCATTTTAATTTATGACCAACTAGACATCATAAGTCTTTTTGTGAAAACTTCACGATGATATGAAGATCCATTAAGGAGGAGTAGCGATAACAAGATTTTCAAGAGGGCCTCTGTGGTGGCCATCTTAGATGTGCAAGCAGCACAATTTTCGTTCAGGACAAACTGGGCCATGGGATAAATGTGTATCCAAAGTTTCAGGATAATACTCCAGTTAGTTTAGGAGGAGTAGCGATAACAATCTTGCGGAAACGGACCGATGGACCTCCGAAAGCAGACCATCCCATACGCTATTCTGGTCTATGAGCAGCATACAAGTGTCAAACAAATGCACCAAGCCTTCACGTTGCAGCAAGTCAGTAAAGCAGCTGAAAGTGCCTAATTTACGGAAAAAAGTCCAAATGTGATCAGTTTACACATGGCATCAAATTTTTAAATTCTAAGTGTAGCTAAAACAAACGCATGAACACGCTCAAACATAGGCTCTCCCACTATTATTCCTACAAATTCGAAATGGACAAGGTAATAAGAAGTTGTCTGTTTAGGTGGAATGTAATCTTTTTTTATCTGGGACGCAGAAAATCACCGAGGCGGGAGTCCTCCGTACGCATGTAATAGGTGTGCGGCAAAATTCAAAGACTTACCAGTCCTGCTTTGTCGGAAAATGTGTTGTCAATGACAGAATTCAGTGGCAGTGACTGAAAGACCCCTTGATGTACATGTTGCCATTAAAAGAGTACGTCAAAAGAATATGATGATATAGCTGGGCGGCAGGTTCAAAGACTTTGACTGGCGGCCGGGTGGGAAAAATGTACTGACATTTACAGTGATTGAATTCTGAGGCAGAAAGACCCAGAGATGAATATGTGGTCATTTATAAGAGTACATCAAATAACTTTAGCTTTCATTATTGTGTTCATTTGCGAATGTAGCGGAATAAGCAGTGCACGTGACCGCAGAGTCAACACATGTTAAGACTAAAAAATGCCATTCGCAAATGTGGACAAGTATTTTGGGGTTAAACGGCAAACTTGTAACGATATTCAGAAAAGTGCTAAAGCTGCTAGAATTGACAGTTCGGACAGAACAGTAGCTAAGAGTCAGAAAGTGCGTGATGCCTTGCTTAGTGCTTGGAATGAGACCTTCCCTGGATTGACAAAATTCAGTCTCACTCTGAAGGACAAACAAGAGCTATGTCAGTGTTATAAAGAATGTAGAAATTAAAGTCAATGGGAACCAATAGTTCTTCTAATTTTCATAGATTTTGGGGAGGACCAGGGGTCACGCTACCAGGCGAAGTGGAAGACTAATTTGCCTAAAAATATATGAACTTCTGTTAGAAAGCTAAAACGACTTCGCCCTGTTAATTTTTTGACGAGGTACATTGACTGACCATGCTTTTTTTTTAAAATGCCCCATCGCCTTAGCCCGGTTAGTTCAAGTGTTGTAGCGAAATGTATTCATCAAGACATCAGTAGCTAGGTCTAGTTTTGATATAACTTACGTTGACAAACTCTTGCCCATTCACAAGCATATGTTTTGATAGCCGATTAACCATTAACCATTTCCCGAGTAAGGTAGCAACTATCACTGCCCAGTTTCCGCATGTTATCCTTTGATGATAAAAAAAACTCATGTTTCGAAATTTTAACAATAGTGTGTAAATAGCAATTTGTGTTTTAAGATCAGAATCGGTGATCTGGATATATATTAACCGTCTCTTGTACATTATTTCGTCATAAAATTAGTTTGAAAATGTAAGTGAACCAGCAGGCCTAACGGGAAATAATGACGGACATCACTAAGTCTGGAATGTACGAGTTTATTAGATTTGTCTGTTTTCGTAAATGATCGGACGAATATATTCAGAACAATATACAAATCTTTAAAAACAAAGCCTATGTATTATTTTATTACAGGTTTAACTTTAAAATGCAAATTATGAAGGTCAGAAACGTATGGGACAATGCTTTGTAGTATGTTGTGGAATTCACGAGATGCGTTTTATGGTCTACGTTGTTTTCTGACTTTACACGTATTTGTGAAAATACGAAAACAAAAAACCGCAAAGCTGATACTATTTAACCATTGCCTAAAATTTCTACAAGTACGTAGACAAATAAATAAATCATAAATTTGCAATCTGTCAATGGATTGTTGTAAAGATGCTGTATTAAATTGAGTGGTTACATTATGAAAACCGCTCCTCCTAAAAATAGTTGCACTCACTTCTGTGTTGATTATGTAGGAAAGCAGGGTTTAGTTCAGGTACCAACTATAAATGAGACACGTCTGTAAATTTACGCATTTTACTGTGTTATGTATGAATATTTACGGTAATGTTTTATCTGCAGCGAAGAAATGAGGACGAACAGTATAATTTGAAGACACGTGCATTTTCCCTCATGTACATGGTACAGGGGTTGTTTCAAACATGTTTAGAAATCTTTGAAAAGTGCCATTATTGTGAAAGAAGAATTGAAGAAATTTTTAGAGCAGCAAAAGGAAGCAGAACAAGCTTGTCTCCTTCAGCAACAACAGCAAGAACGAAACAACAGGAAGAAGCAGCGAAGAAACAAGGTATAAGAGCAGAATGGTGAAAGTCAAACGGTCACGGTACTTTTAGACATTTTAGCAGAGGTAAGGAGGCTAAAGCGTTCTCTGTTACGGATCACTGCCATCTCACCTCTGTCTGCGTGGGTTCGAGTCTAGAATTCGGCCAATGTGGGTATGTGAGAAAGATTGCCAGTAGCTTCTCGTGGGTCGGTGGCTCCTATTGGGTTCTTCCTCCACCATTAATACTAGCCGCCATGCATAGCCTATCGTGTGCTGAAAAATGGCGTTAACCCCCCCCCCCCCAATAACAACAACAGACTTCTTTATTACGACCGAGGAGAAATAGACCTTCCCGAGCTAAACAACCCAACCATGTTACTACGCCTGCCGTACCATCCCTTGCGATCTCTACCAAGTCATCATCGACAGGAGGCAATCCAGAAGTAGGCCTTGGCTGTGGCAAAGGCTTAAGACAGCTAAAGCTGATTGTTTCCCATTTCTGAGTTTGTTTTATAACAAACACATGAAGGTCCTTTTCAGGGCCACCCACTTCTCTCGAAAAGAGATAGAAAAGAGATAGAATTTCAATTGCCAACATCAATTAAAACTCAAAAAGCCCTTTTTTAAAAACCCATATTGTGTGTGTGTGTAGGTTCTTATTCTAAAAATCAAAATCAAGAGACACGTTTTATGCCTGGTCTATTCTGGTAAAAATTTTACAATCCAATTCACAGCACAACACTTTAAAAAGTTCATAGGCTTCTTCTGTGTGTTCATTCTCTGCTTTTTTAATTTCTTCGCTTTCACAAGTTTTTCCTCCACTTCTACCTCACCTTCTCCTCGTCTTCTTTTCTTCTCATGTTTCTCTTTCTGAACGTGTCAAGGTTCTTCCTTTGGGGAGGGCACCTCTTCTTCTTCCTGTCCAGAACCCCAATCTTCTTGCTCTTTTTGTTTCTTAGGGCAATCTGAAGACCAATGTCCTTTTTCTTGACAATGATAACAGGTATCTTGACTTTTGTCTCTTCTTGCACATGATTTGCTTTTTTGACGGTCTGGACACTGAAGACCAATGCTCTTTCTTCTTACAGATATAGCAAGTATCTTTACTTTTATCTCGAAAGGAGGGTGAGTAGTCCGTCGGCTTGTCTGAAGAATATTTTCTTATGACACCTCGCAAAGCTCTGATTAAAAGTTCGATCTGTGTAGGCTCTTCCATCGTTCTGCTCGGTTTGAGAGTGAAATGAATACTGGAAGGTAAGACGCAAACCCTTTATATATACCTTGGTCTGCCATGGATATAAAGTGACCCATGGTGTTTAAAATGTAGTCATTTGACTTTTTGCAGTCAAGATGAAAAGATCGCATACATTCGTGAAGAAAGAAGAAGAAAGTAAGAGGCAAAAACGTGATTTATCGCCTCGTACAATAGCTGAAGTCTTGGCACAAATTCATGCCAGTGATTTTGAAGATGACATGTGTGAACCAGAATGCAGACCCAGTGATTTCTCTGACTTGCATTATTCGTAATAAATATTAATTCTGCCTAGTATTATCTAGCCTTTTCCTGCAGACTCCAGGGATAGCTTTTTCCGTTCTCTGTGTGTGTGTGTGTCTCTCTCTCTCTCTCTCTCTCTCTCTCTCTCTCTCTCTATATATATATATATATATATATATATATATATATATAATATTTTCATTAATATGATATATTATTCATTTATCATCTCAATGATGCTGGTAAACTCAAACTGGCATTTTGCTGCATTATGCTGTACTGGATGGTAACTGACATGATAACAATCACTAAATACAAATAAAGATGTACACACAGCTGGTTATGTTACAAGGCAAGGTGTCAAGAAAACACTATTTTACTATGTGGCAGCCTCTGAAGTTTGATACCAAAATTATCATCCTGTTCAAAATATAATTTCTTCCGGTGGATATTTTGTGAAATGGCTGCTCCATTGTGCACTCACATGGAATTTCCAACGTATTATATGGTCATCGTTTTTTCCCCTTCTAAATATTAAAGTATTCATACCTATCTTGCCTTCCACAGATATTGACTGAGTTCCAAATCTCTACCTCGAAATAACTCTTTACTTACAGAAATGCCACCATTTTTTATAGGATGTTATCAATTTCTTCATATTCAAATAAATACACTGTTTTGCACGTGTGGTTATTAGTGTTTTTATATACTATTAAGAAAACTATTGTCTAATAATAAACTTAACCCAGGTGATCTATTTCACAAATTGTTTCAATGTTATCACTGATTTCACTATCCACAACATCAGCAACTTGAAATTTTCTAACACACTATCATAAAGTGCCTTTTCTGGTTTTAGTTCTAAGCTTGGCTGAGTTTACGTTGTCGTCGTTTCATTTTAATTCATATCTTGATCAATTTATCAAGATGCTCCAGAAACATATTTTAAAATCTGAACATCTTTTCAGCCTCCTGAACAAATCTGTATGATACATACAGACAAAATTGCGATTTGATTTTTTTTCTGAAAGGTCATAAACACTCCGTTATTCCAGAAATGCGATTTCTGTAATCTATACATTCATAATATTTTTCAAATTACTACAGGCATCGATATATACTTGATGCAGTATTGATTGAGAAACCGTGGCTAAAGCTGTTTGGGATTTGTTCACGAAATGGAGTGCCCGACAAGAGCCTGCCCAATCAGGGGATGCAATTCATGAGTCATGTGATGGAGGAGGTGAACTGACTGATGTCGATTAAGCACCTCACTAAAATGACATATCACCCCTCGTGCAACAGACTAACGGTTTAACGGAACTGTGAAGAACACCCTTAAGAAGCTGTGTGAAGGCCATCCTAAGGACTGGGATCGGTATATTCCCGTCCTGCTATCTGACTATCGGGAAGTGCCGCAAGCGTTTTTGGAGTTTTCTCCCTCTGAAATCCTATATGGGAGAACCGTACGAGGTTCCATCGTCGTACTGAGGCAGTTGTGGACTGACGACCATGCTGCTGAAGAGCTACGTTCTACCTATAAGTACGTCACTGACTTTGGTAACAAATTGGAATAAAGTTTGTACATTAGCATGGAAGAATCTCAAGCAGGCAAAGTCTTATCGGGCGAGATACAACAAACGCGATAAACCACGCCTGTATGAGGTAGGAGACGGTGTTGTTGCTGCTGCACCAAGAACATAACAATCTACAAGTTTCGTGGAGAGGGCCTTACATCGTAACCGAGAAAGTTGGGTGGGTGGGTCAAAACTACCAGATACAGATACCAACTAAGGAGAATCTTTACAATGCCTATCTCCTTAAGAAATAGAGAACAAGAGCCCACTAGCGATTTCATTGTTGCCACGATCATAAATAGGTGATGCAAGATTGATACATTTATTAGAAATGGAATCTTCCACGAATAGCCGGATAATCAACATGTAATGTTGCGTATGGCGAATTATTAACATGCAACATTAACATATGCAGATTGTTGGATTGTGTAATTTACCATGTTGCATCATAACGCATGACTAAATTTATTAGTGAATTGTCTTATAACTTGTACTTGCTTTATTAGTATATGAATATAAAGGTTTTGAATCATGGAGAGTTAGTAATTGTTGGACTTGCATATATAATTAGGTATTTGTATATTTGTATGTCTTTTATAATTCGTAGGGTAGGAAATGCATATGATTGTTGTTGATGATGATAGTTACTACAGCGAGAAGTTGACAATTAGGGATGTGTATGTATGTATGAAGTCGCTGATGATATTGTTATTGCTACATCACAATTATTATAGAATAAAGCGTGTATGGAATATTAAAATGTGAGTGCGAGAGTTGACCTGACAATTTATTCACCATTATTCTGATGAAATGTCTGTGAGAGCGTGGACAATTCCATTGAGATTAGAGCAATGAGACAAGGTTGTATGTCCCTTCTAATTCCACAGGAAGCTTCCCGGGTGAGGGTAGGAGAAGGCAACACTCGAGGATCATAGAGAGAGAGGGAAGACATGTTGAGAGCATGTGTAAGGTCTCTTGTGACATCAACAGTTTGTGTGCAGGCGCAGTGATTGACGGAAATGTGGAAGAGAGTACAGGAAGTGTCCAAATGACGTATCTTCAAGTGCCAATAGAGCACACAGTCAAAGGTACCAGAAGTACCAAATGCGAGAAATAACAGGCTGACAGATGAGTAACAGAATCAACACTTAAGGGAAACAATCATTTAAGACCTTAAATTCATATGATGAAATAGTAATTGACAACTGTGAACAGGTCATTGACTGTATTTGAAGAAATTGCAATTCAGAAATTTGTTGATGAAATAGCTGAATACATTTGATATATTTAATTAAATTTTTATACCTTTCACCTTGAGTTAGTTATACACCTAGACCATTGGCAGTGCTGAGTGCTTGAAACTATCAAAATTTTAATTGTCCACCTCCTCCCGTGTTAGAAATAATACTGTAGGAGGCATGTGACACACACACATACACACACACACACATATATAACAGGAAATGATATATACCAAATATAATATTTAGAAATATGGACACAATATTCTTTTCACTTTTCACACAAAGAAAACATTCTCTGTGAAATATATTACACAGTATAATCACGATCAATACTACTATACTTTGCTAGCGACCTATCTTAACACAGATAAAACAGTTTCTGCAATACTATATTTGATGCAGTTTAAGTGTGATCAGCAACAACGGTAACTGGTAGATAAGAAGCGTATTTGTTCATCTCATGATAACTTTGCTTGGGAGAGCCACAAGGAGGCACTGGCCTATATTTGTTGCCAACTTGATACTTCAGGAGTACTCCTAATTTATCAGCAGCCTTTCCTGCAGCATGATGCATCATATAACAGAGACAACCTGATATGAACAATGATGTTGCCAGTTTTCAAAATATAGAATGCAACTCCTTTATGAATTCCAGTTATCACTGATGCAGCAATAGCTGAAAACCCCACACAGCTCTGACAGCTTATTAATCAAAGCATTATGAAGCAAATAAACAATTGTTTTTCGACTGGAATCTATTGTTAATTCTGGTAATGAAAGAAGAGCACTCTGACTTTGCCCTTTTCTTTGTCAAAGTCTCTTACACAGACTGGGCACAACTTTTTGTCATCATGATCACTACTCCTGTCTGTTGCAATACTAAATGGCCCAATTTTCATTGCTTCTGCAATTTTAAGTCAAGTATCTTCTGCTAAACACCGAACAATATGAGATGATTTTGTTCTTGCACATGCATATTTTCTGCAACTTTGGAATCAGGAAACATCCGTTTAAACAAAGGACCAATGCAGTCTTCTACTGCTAGGGGTAGTCCATGTTCTTTTAAGAACTCGGTACATATGCCTCTGCATTTATAAAATTCGTGTCCACAATTTAGTTCTGCTGTAAAAAAAAAACTCCCAAAAAACACCCCACGAAGTTACCTTAGTACTGGTATTAGTAAAACGAGCTAATTCAAGGTTTCTTTGTTTTACCACCATGACCAATATTAAAATCCTATCCACAGAGCCTGCAAAGGGTGTGAAGCTGCCTTAGAATGGAACGCTGTAATATGTGGTTCATGTATTCATCTCTGAATTACTTGAAAAACATTTTTGCTCCAACACACGCATCGACTAGAATAAATCCAACTTGACTTTCAGCGCCAAATACCTACAGACTGGTTCTGTATCAGTTAGCAATTTGAACAAAGAATCGGCGAGTAAAGATTAAAAGTTAGAAAACCAGTCTGTTCTCTCCTAACTAAGCCATACAGCTGCTATAAATAGAAACCAAGGTCAAAAGTTTGAAAACAGAACCAGCCTACTTCTTGGAAATAGGGCAACTGCTATAAATAGAACATAATACTGTTAGGAAAGTGCATGTAAGTCTATGGACAAGTGTACTCTTATGTTGTAGTTACATAGAAGCAGTCTTTTCTAGAATACGGTCTGTGGGATTAATGGGATGTTAATAAAAATGAGAAAACAATTTTTTATTTTGGAGGGGGATATATCGAAAAGGCGTAATCCAAATACATTTGTGCGTAAGGTGCAATTTAGTGGAAAAAAGCATAATGATTACACCAAAAGCATAATGGTTGGCATGTATGTGCATGTCACTGTGTAATAGTTTTGCACCAAAGTTCAGCTGAGAGATTTAAAAAATTTCCAATTTGGGTTTCCTCTGAATATTCCAACCCCATTTGGACATTTAGGATGGAGTGTTGGTTCAGAGCAATTGCATATAAAATATTTGGACTCTGCTGCCACCGCGAGAGCTTTTCAGCGGGCCTAGCAAATTTAAACTATGTGATATCGACTTATGCATGCATGAAATCAATAGAAAAATTATTTATTTTCTCCAAAATGACAAGTATTACAATCATTGTCTTTAATCCACCAACAAACTAGACGAAACTCGGCAGAGATGAAACCTGACCTGGTACTCACCATTTGCTTTAATAGTCACATGACTTCACAACTCTCAAACAACAACACCGGAAGTCCAATAGTCGTGTGCTATCAACAACGCCTTTTTAATGTCATTGTACAAAATTCCAATTATATTAAATGAAAGTCTGATACCTTTTGTAAAAACCAGAAAGAATATATAATTCTCAACACATTTATTTCGAGACCAACTACAAGAAACTTGGCCAGATTGATTCATCAAGCAGAGTAGTCTGGTTCTCTACTTTGTATGCTCCCTGCGTGAGACAGCACATGTCAACGTGGTAGTCACGTGATACAACAAAACTCCGGAAGTTGGTCTCGGAATAAACATAGAGAAGTTTGTGCTCTTTCGATTTTGTATTTTTATTACAACCAGTATACGTCTTCCATTTAATATTTTTTTCTACAACGTTTGAAAATGACAGTTGAGAGGGTCTGTGTGCTCGTGAGACTAGCAATCAAGATCGCTAGTACCAGCTCAAATTTCATCAATGCATTAGTTTTATCATCTTTCAGCAGATTAAAGACATAACGATTTTAATAACTGCCCTGGTGGCCTAGTGGTTAGAGCATCCGTCTCGGATGAGGGAGGTCGTGCGTTCGAACATCGGCCGAGTCATACCAAAGAATTACAAAAATGGCACTAACATCTGTCTCGCTAGGTGCTCGGCATTAAGATGTTGGTGTTAGGACTGGTCAGCCTGGTGTCAGGATAATGTGACTGGGTGGGACATCATGCTACGTGTCTGCGGCACGATGCCCCAGTGTTAGACATCACTATAAACTGCCACACTGCAGACATCATAGCAATATGACTAAAAAATTGTTCAAGCCACATTAAAAATCCTAATCACACACACGATTTTAATACTCGCAATTTCTAAGAAGAAAAAATTTCATATCAATTCCATGCAGGTGTAACTCGATTTAATGTTTAAGTCCACTAGCCCATCCGCAAAGCGACTATGCTTTAATGCCATCACGTTGGCCTCTTGTGATACTAGACTGGTTTTCATACCTTCCATATAAAAATTTAAAGATATTGAACTGTCCATGAAAGAAAAAGTATGCCAGACTAATGTAATCCACAGAGCGTCTGGATTGTCTCAACAAATATATTTATGGCAAGCATCCAAATAATCCATACTGCAACCTCCTAATATTCTGGTTAAAACTTGATAAATTTTTTCTCACTATCAGTTCTGTTACGACTCAATTATGTAACTGTTTTGGGCCAATGTAAAAAGGGAGACCCTTAAAAATCTTATAGGTTTGGACAAATACACAATTTGAAGAAAGGAAAAACTAGTCGTCGACAAATACCATAAAGAAATAGCTGCCATGCAGGTCATGCCAGACGTTTCCATCCAGTTGTTCAAATTTCATATAATGCAGGCATTTGCAAAAGGATTAAAGAAATGTGCAGTGAATCAAGTGCTGCAAAGTACAAAAATGCAGCTTGAATGGAAGATGGTGTATGCAAGGTCCAAGACAGCATATGACAACAATTTTGGCCAGTTCCTCAAGGTAGCACCACAATAGTTTGCTGACTGCTACTACAAGAACTGGTTAGATATAGTCCGAGTTTCCTCTGACCCTTGTCACCCCATTTTTGATATTTGGATATTTATGTTGGGGTGTAGGGTCAGAGTCAAGTCCCTATCGAAAAGTTGGAGTTCGCTGACACCATCTGGTGTCAACATGGGGTAGCTGCTTACTAGCTGGCCCAGCAAAATTGAACGACCTTTCATTGAGATATACCTGCATGAAATCTATAATACGATATATTTATTTCAAAAATAGTAAGCATGGCATTCGTTATGTCTTTAATCCACTGACATACAAGACGAAAGTACGTTGTTGCTGAAATTTGACCTGGATCTGGCCATTTGCATCCCCAGTCACGCGACTACATAAATCTCGCAACCAACGTGTCAATGACATCAGAGGTCATATAGTCATGTGATATCGACAATTGCGATCACAGCATTCGTTCAATCTTTTGTTCAGCAGGTAACAGTTCCATACAGACTGAATGACGATGAAGTGGTTGACACTTTAAGAAATCCATATGCAGCCAATATTGCTGTGCATGAATGGAAAGTGGCAAGATCTAAAACAATAATGGGATTGGCATGCTGACACATCTTTGCAGCAAGAATGAAGAACAAAACTGAGATTCTCTCATTAGACAATGATATATGTCCACGATGGTGTTTAGGTTGTGGTGATGAAGTCATATTAAGACGGAAACTGGATCAGGTGGAGAGCTGGGTGCTATCCAATCCAGAGAAACAATGTTGTAAAGTTAAAGGAAGAAAATACAGAAAGCATTTCAATATTTTTTATTTCCATATACATATTATTCCTAATAGATGATTGTTGACTGTGTGGACCAGTTGTATTAATATGATGTAACTTTTTGGAAGGAATGTATATTGATAAGATAATTCTTAATTAAATACATATCTTTAAAAAAAAAAAAAAAAGAATAACGGATAGCCTTCTTAATTTTGTGCCCAGAAAAGGATTTTTGCCACATCTGCATAAACCTCAGTAAACTGAAAACTTTGCAAAACAGAAACAAATACTGAATCATTGACATTTCATCTCTGTCTATTTGAACTTTCAAAAAAGAAAACATTTTGTTAGTATCAGTATCTACAGTCTCAACTTGTATTAATGTGCTATAATAAAGGAACACACGTCTAGGCAAAAGAGGCCACATTGCAACCCTGATCAACATGAGAATGTAATAACTCTTGTCATTTGCTTTGTACGGGTTATTGTTTGTTCTTGGGTATTCTTTTGGATGCCGTGTATAGCCTATAATGTGATCCACAAGGCTAAACTGTGCTGCTGTATGGGTATTCTGCCTATCTCACATCCCCATAAAATTTCACATATAAACATGCACAAATATTAATCTGGGTATGGTTGTGGAAACATTCCAGCCTTTGACTTTCTTCAGATGTAAAAATACTATCTGTTCAAAAAAAAATATTATTTCCAAATACAAATCTGAAAAATAAATGCTAAAGGAAAGTCCCATCCATTTCCACCCGATGGTACATATTAATCAAGGGTCTCGCGTTACTTCATGAGACAATAATAAAAGAATTATATATGGATTTGTTGCAAAAAATTATGCTTCCCTCATATGATTTACAGTGTTACAGCCACTTTCTCTACCAAAGCCAATAGCTTCACTTACAGACAGATCATTTAATTTTCAATCCCACCTCCACTGTACTGATTTTACAGTTTTTTAAAAAAAATCTGCATACCCCACCCACCTAGCATCTTGAAAGAAACTACCCGGTTTAATTGATAAATAAAAAAAGGAAACCATTATATTGATTATATGGAAAAATTTAGTGTTCAGTTCTCTACGTGTTATTAAACAACATGCATGTAAGGGTCAGGGCCTGTTTAATGCAATAGGTGAACTAGGCAACCGCATAAGGCGTCACGATGGGATGGGGGGGGGGAATGCAAAAATGAAGTACACTGATTACAGTCCTCACCCTCCTTGATTTGTCTGCAGCATTTGACACAGCATACCATGATATATTACTTATCATCTCCAGCATGTATTTGGCATTCATGATACAGCCTTACTGTGGTTCAAGTCCTACTTGGTCAACAGGACACAAATTGTATCTGCAAATGGAATACACTCCAGCCCAGTTGATCTATGTTGTGGTGTTCCACAGGGGTCTGTTCTTGGACCTGTTCTCTTCATTCTGTACACTCAGTCACTCTCAAGTGTCATAGATCATCCAGTGTCTCACCAATTGTACTGTATATTTCTTCTACATAATAACTTAATAATAAACATTGCATTTTTTTCGTTTTCAAAGTTGTTTTACATATGAACTATTGCTAATGTGATATCTGTATTAAGTTAAATATCATAAAAGTTGTGAAGTGTATATATGCTTTTCATTTATAAATGAAAATACTGAAGTTGGACGACAGATCTAATGTTGTTGTTGTAGGGTTTAGCGCCATTTTTCAGCACACGGCTATACATGGCGGCCATTATTAATGGTGGAGGAAGAACCCGGAAAACCCCCGGCAAGAACCACCAACCCACGAGAAGTTACTGGCAACCTTTCTCACATACCCACACTGGCCGAATCGGAGACTGGAACCCACGTAGACAGAGGTGAGATGGCAGTGATCCGTAATGGAGAGCGCTTTAGACCACTCGGGGGGGGGGGGCCCCGAGTGGCCGAGTGGTCTAAAGCGCTCACCGTTCCGGATCACTGCCATCTCACCTCTGTTGGCGTATGTTCGAGTCCAAGGCTCGGCTAGCGTGGGTACGTGGGAAAGCCTGCCAGTAGCTTCTCGTGGGTCGGTGGTTCTTTCCTGGGTTTTCCAGGGTTCTTCCTCCACCAGTTATACTGGCCGCCATATATGGCCTATCTTGTGCTGCAAAATGGCGTTAAACCCTAGAACAACAAAAAAGACCACTCGGGGCCCCCAGATTTAATGACACCAATGAATTCAGCAGGAAAATTGCAATCACAATAGCCCATTTCATACCGAATTTAACAGAGCTGCTCCATAATTATCCGAATAACCTCTCGAGTTACTTTATACTCCAGCCAATCAAACGCTGGTGGGCACATGTACATAACAAAATGGCATCCATTGTTGTTTAGAAATATTTCAGAAATAAAATTAATTAAATGATTGAAATTTATATGTAAATTATCCACAGACTTTCAAAAACAAATCTGATAAACTCATATGAAATGCATTTTATTACAGTGACGTTTCGGATGCACAGAAATAGTTTGAACAACTTGCTCTTTGATTGTCAAGATTAAATTTGTTTACTTAGACACCGTTTCCTTACTTACATGTACATGTCCAGATGTAAACAGCTCAAAGCTACTCTCTCGTATGGGTTTGAAATCCGCCCTGGTTTCCAGAAAATAAGACAGGATGGTTCCAATATTCAATTTCGTCAATATATGTGGCAGCATCGCTGTTGAATATGCATTTTTCAACTCGATAAACAATGTTAAGTAGTTATAGAGTTGATGCTGATGCTAAAGCATCTGCCATATTTTGCCCACCACCTATCAAGTGACTATTATGGTCAGCTGACCACCCGCCACGTGATCAAAATTCCAAGCAAATTCCGAAGTTCACCAAAGTCTGCATGAAATGGGCTGTATCAAATTTCATAATAAAATCTCAACAAAAAAGAAAGTTATAAAATTTTTTATGGAAAGAACAGTTTACTTCGGTTCCATGACTGCCATATAATCGGAATACATTTATATAAGACACAAATACTAGAAATTTGTAAATATTTTGGAACTTAAAAGTTGCGGAACTTTTTTTTCTAACAGAGATATTTTTAAAAATTAAACTGTTTTGGAATGCTGTTAAACAGATCTATATGATGTGCACGTTTGATTTGGATTTGTAACGTAGCTTTAAAAAATGTATAGTCATATCGCTACGATGTCTGCAGTGTGGCAGTTTATAGTGATGTCTAGCATTGGGGCATCATGCCTCAGACATGTAGCATGGTGTCCCACCCAGTCACATTAGCCTGACATCAGCCCTAACACTAGACCAGCAAGTTGTTCTCACCTTTTATTTTTTGTTTGACTGGCGGCGTGGAGCACAGCTTGCTGGTCTATCCTAACACTAACCTCTTAATACTAAGCGCTAAGCGAGGCAACTGCTTGTACCATTTGTATATGACTGGACTGGGGATCGAACCCAAAACCTCCCACATTCGAAGTGGACGTTCTAACCACTTAGATCACCGGAGCGGTCCATCCCGTCTTAGTAAAATTAAATTCTTCTTCACAAACTTCGAGTTCTCTGCATCCATATGTGATCCCCAAAAAAGCTAAGACTCTAAATGGTGCAGGTATCACTGTACCAATTGTTTTTCCATATACCTCAATGCTAATGTTTTGTGAAATAAATATACTTTCTATCCTACTTCAGCATGCATGTCACACACTGTCATAGAGAACAATGCCAGATTGTCAATTTGACAATGACATAACCAGGTACTCCATTGCATTTAAGAGAGATAACTCTACAGGAACTAGACAGGGGTAAGAGTTATCTAGTCTCAACAAGCACATTATCAGCCATGTGTATAATATTTTAAAAAAATCATAAAAAATACAAAATATGATTCAGATAGAAATTAACATAAACTCACATGTTGCCAAGAGGCTCAACTTTTATAAAAGCCAAACAGCAAGTACAACCTTTACATAATGCACCAATCACAGCTAGTATTGTTTTTTAATTCTGAATGCAATGTTCCCTACACCTTTAGCTCCGCCCACCTGGACTTGCGCAATTGGTACCATTATACCTATAGCAAACCTTAATTTTTCCAATAATCTGTGAAATAGTTCGGGACTGTATAAGTAACAAATATACTTAGTCTCACTTATGAAAAACAATTTTATGAGGTTGTTGTTGTTGTTATTGTTGTTGTAGGGTTTAATGCCATTTTTCAGCATACGATAGGCTACACATGGCGGCCAGGATGAATGGTGGAGGAAAACCTCGGAAAGAACCACTGACCCACGAGAAGCTACTGGCAAGCTTTCTCACGTACCCACATTAGCTGAATCCGAGACATGAACCCACACAGACAGAGGTGAGGTGGCAGTGATCTGTAACGGAGAGCGCTTTAGACCACTTGACCACTCAGGGCCCCAGTTTTATGAGGTACTAAGCTATGTCTTGTATGAATGTATAAAAATGTCATTGAGCTGTTGAAATAATCTTTTGAAATAAAATGAATTCTGTCAACTATGAGTTGTATTTTATTCATAACAGCACTTATTGAACTTCACATGGTTGATATGGGATAAATGACATTATGTCATATTATGTAATAACTAGGTCAAAGGTCAATTTACCAAATAGTATGTACCTGTCTGGTAGGGGGAATGCAAAAATGAAGTACACTGATTACAGTCCTCACCCTCCTTGATTTGTCTGCAGCATTTGACACAGCATACCATGATATATTACTTATCATCTCCAGCATGTATTTGGCATTCATGATACAGCCTTACTGTGGTTCAAGTCCTACTTGGTCAACAGGACACAAATTGTATCTGCAAATGGAATACACTCCAGCCCAGTTGATCTATGTTGTGGTGTTCCACAGGGGTCTGTTCTTGGACCTGTTCTCTTCATTCTGTACACTCAGTCACTCTCAAGTGTCATAGATCATCCAGTGTCTCACCAATTGTACTGTATATTTCTTCTACATAATAACTTAATAATAAACATTGCATTTTTTTCGTTTTCAAAGTTGTTTTACATATGAACTATTGCTAATGTGATATCTGTATTAAGTTAAATATCATAAAAGTTGTGAAGTGTATATATGCTTTTCATTTATAAATGAAAATACTGAAGTTGGACGACAGATCTAATGTTGTTGTTGTAGGGTTTAGCGCCATTTTTCAGCACACGGCTATACATGGCGGCCATTATTAATGGTGGAGGAAGAACCCGGAAAACCCCCGGCAAGAACCACCAACCCACGAGAAGTTACTGGCAACCTTTCTCACATACCCACACTGGCCGAATCGGAGACTGGAACCCACGTAGACAGAGGTGAGATGGCAGTGATCTGTAATGGAGAGCGCTTTAGACCACTCGGGGGGGGGGGGGGGCCCCGAGTGGCCGAGTGGTCTAAAGCGCTCACCGTTCCGGATCACTGCCATCTCACCTCTGTTGGCGTATGTTCGAGTCCAAGGCTCGGCTAGCGTGGGTACGTGGGAAAGCCTGCCAGTAGCTTCTCGTGGGTCGGTGGTTCTTTCCTGGGTTTTCCAGGGTTCTTCCTCCACCAGTTATACTGGCCGCCATATATGGCCTATCTTGTGCTGCAAAATGGCGTTAAACCCTAGAACAACAAAAAAGACCACTCGGGGCCCCCAGATTTAATGACACCAATGAATTCAGCAGGAAAATTGCAATCACAATAGCCCATTTCATACCGAATTTAACAGAGCTGCTCCATAATTATCCGAATAACCTCTCGAGTTACTTTATACTCCAGCCAATCAAACGCTGGTGGGCACATGTACATAACAAAATGGCATCCATTGTTGTTTAGAAATATTTCAGAAATAAAATTAATTAAATGATTGAAATTTATATGTAAATTATCCACAGACTTTCAAAAACAAATCTGATAAACTCATATGAAATGCATTTTATTACAGTGACGTTTCGGATGCACAGAAATAGTTTGAACAACTTGCTCTTTGATTGTCAAGATTAAATTTGTTTACTTAGACACCGTTTCCTTACTTACATGTACATGTCCAGATGTAAACAGCTCAAAGCTACTCTCTCGTATGGGTTTGAAATCCGCCCTGGTTTCCAGAAAATAAGACAGGATGGTTCCAATATTCAATTTCGTCAATATATGTGGCAGCATCGCTGTTGAATATGCATTTTTCAACTCGATAAACAATGTTAAGTAGTTATAGAGTTGATGCTGATGCTAAAGCATCTGCCATATTTTGCCCACCACCTATCAAGTGACTATTATGGTCAGCTGACCACCCGCCACGTGATCAAAATTCCAAGCAAATTCCGAAGTTCACCAAAGTCTGCATGAAATGGGCTGTATCAAATTTCATAATAAAATCTCAACAAAAAAGAAAGTTATAAAATTTTTTATGGAAAGAACAGTTTACTTCGGTTCCATGACTGCCATATAATCGGAATACATTTATATAAGACACAAATACTAGAAATTTGTAAATATTTTGGAACTTAAAAGTTGCGGAACTTTTTTTTCTAACAGAGATATTTTTAAAAATTAAACTGTTTTGGAATGCTGTTAAACAGATCTATATGATGAAATCAAGCATTTGCTGTTATTTCAGTATCAGAAAAATGACTGGAGTTGCTAATGTAGCACTTAGGTCTCACTTGATAGTTTCGTATTCCACACCCCTTTAATTTTAAGGTAGAAAGCATGAACCTAATTATCACAAGCCTAGCATTTATAAATTCATGCATAAGCTAAATCTGTAATGTGGTTTAGATTTACTTTGAGTTAGGCTTGGAAATAGGTTGGCTTGTTGGTGACTGCCTGTCACAGTTAGATGAACATTGGAGATCAAATGCATAACTTGGGCTGCAAATGAGCAGCCGACTTGGCTTATGTATTTACGTGTGTCTGCTACAGAGGTAAATATCTACAAAATCTAGATGGTTGAGGGGTGATGAAAAGTATGCTAATTTGTTATAGTACTAGTGAAACTCTATTCATGAATAAGGCACATACTGAGTCTTTTAGCTGCCTTGTCACAGGAAAATATTCAAAATAGCTATTTTCTGTCATAAATGAATGTAAAATTTAGGGGTTGGTGGCAGTGTTGGTTCAGTATAAAAACAGTTGCATCAGGAACTAACCTAATTGCTGCAGTCAAAATCTCACGTGTATGCTTTCTACAAAATCATTAGTTTGTTTTTATTTGTATCTTCAGCGTACAATAGCTACGAACTGAGCCCATATCATGTAATAGAGCAAAAAAAATCATCACTAAATTCAGATAAACAAACAGTGCAGAAATCTACTACATAAGTACAGTCATGTTGTGAAAGATGTTTAGCTTAATTTGAATTTATTAAGCCCTTACACGATAAAATAAATTGGCATGGTTAAACTAACCTCATCATTTCCGCCATGACAGGTAACGTGAGACTCTCGCTGTGACCCCTCTTCTCCTTAAGGCTTGCCAGACCATTTTTGGATATTCTACACTATGTTATTATCAATCAAGTGGCGAATAATGGCTTCTTGATGGAATTTCAAAGTTGCTGACAAACCGTATTTATTTTTAATGCACAGAATTTCTGACTCAAACCGCGCCAAATTTTTACTATGATTTGTTTACGTTTTCAAATAAGGCCTCAATGTCCTTATATGGCACACAAACAAACAAGGCTGAGAATGGAAGTAATCATTATTTGAACTAATATGGCGGACGATCTAAACGAAAATATCAGATAAAAAAGGTAAACAAGGTTTTACAACTATTTCTACAATGATTTTCAATACCTAATGGTATTAAATAAGAGGACTACTCAATTTATTGGATTAAATGCAAGGAATATGTTCAAATTGATGATATTAGGCTAAAAGAGCACTGGCTGTGATTCTCATCTGGCTTGCTCCACTGACACGTATATGCTCATGTTAGTACCCTGTCCACGAGGTAGGAGTAAGGGTACTAATATTAGTACTACAGTGTACAATTATTCTCATTTTTCTGCAACAGGTCATTGTTGGATGAAAATTCACCAGATAAACTGTCCAGTGAGACCTTACGCAGCGTGGAATTTACTTCAGGGGAAGGAATCATGGACGATATTTCTGGATGCTGGTAAATTTTGATCCACAAGAAAAAAAGGAAAGCTAGCAATGAATTTAGTGACTTTAGAAACATTTTTAAACTATGAGTAAATGAAGCAAACATTGTTGAACAGATGGGGGTTATTAGTTTCACGTATTATTATAAGGATTATAATTCTTGTTAAGAGAACGAACCGTGATGGGTTAAGGATATCGATTTGAAAACATAAAGCCAAAACCACAGGTGCTCGATGTGAGCTTGATGTTAAAAAAAAAAACAAAACAATCATCTAATGTTCCATACCTTCTCTCTTATATATTATGATAGAGAGGGTCCTATGTCAGAAGGGGTCATGGGGGTAATCTAAGGTATTTTTGTCACTCTGTATGATCACAGGTGCTCGACACGAGCTTAATGTTAAGAAAAAAAAAATAATCTAAAAGAAAAAAAAAATCATAGAGTGACAAAAATACCTTGGATTACCCCGATGACCCGTTCTGACATACGGCCCTCTCTATCATAATATATAAGAGAGAAGGTACAGAACTTAGCTCCACCTATGACCCTAAATTTCCTTCTGCTATTTCCGTCTTTAAAGGCACGCGTCCATACTATATGGCTTGTTTTACTTCTGAGATATTTTTCTATCCATCAAGCCATCATTGACTTCTCTGCATTGTACCAAACTGAAGTTACGGGCTTCGAAATGTGCAATTTTCGCGAAGTTTTCCTTTGTGGACACTTCCGTGCTCCTATGATAATAAGAATAACCTTTTGAGCCAATCATATTTCGGCACTGACGTTAGTGCCGCCTATTTTGAAAACAGAGATGCATGTATACGCTGTGTTGTGCAGTGAAGAAGACAATGTATAATACTTGCATGGAACAGGATTCCTAAAGTTGAATCGAGTTAATGGTAAGTAAAAAAACTTACTTTTGCATCTACCGCTGTTCTGTAATTCAAGAAGGGATGCACCATAGAGTTGAAAACATTGTCCATATCGCTCTTGTCACCGGTTTTCGGATGAGCACGGAAGTGTCCACAAAGGAAAACTTCGCGAAAATCACACGTTTCGGAGCCCGTAACTTCAGTTTGGTACAACGCAGAAAGGGCAATGATGGCTTGATGGATAGAAAAATATCTCAGAAGTAAAACAAGCCATATTGTATGGTCGCGTGCCTTTAAAGACGGAAATAGCAGAAGGAAATCGAGGGTCATGGGTGGAGCGAAGTATTTGGAAGTTCCATACCTTCTCTCATATATTATGATAGAGATGGTCGTATGTCAGAACGGGTCATCGGGGTAATCTAGGGTATTTTTGTCACTCTGTATGATTTTTTTCCTTTAGATTATTATTTTTTTCTTAACATCAAGCTCGCGTCGAGCACCTGTGTGTATGATTTGTTCCTTTAGATGATTTTTTTTTTTTTTTAACATCAAGCTCGCGTCGAGCAAAACGGATGCTGGATTTCAATTTTATGGAAGTTTCCACTGGGTAATACTGTAGTATGCATGTCCTACTGTCCACAAACGTATCATATTGTACGAAAGCGTGTGGATCCTTACCTTCCAAGTCACCAACACATCAATCCCAGGTCTCACCCTCGACAACGTGTATTTTCAACAGGACGAAAAATAATGAGAGCATCTGTTATTTCCAGTTCTCACAGTTCCCACTTGAACGAGATGTTGCATGAGACTTGATGGCATCCGGTTAGGTTAAATTCTTGCTTGTTGATAAGATCCGGCACGGGCATGCCACTCCATCCCGTCTTATGTGCACGTTTGATTTGGATTTGTAACGTAGCTTTAAAAAATGTATAGTCATATCGCTACGATGTCTGCAGTGTGGCAGTTTATAGTGATGTCTAGCATTGGGGCATCATGCCTCAGACATGTAGCATGGTGTCCCACCCAGTCACATTAGCCTGACATCAGCCCTAACACTAGACCAGCAAGTTGTTCTCACCTTTTATTTTTTGTTTGACTGGCGGCGTGGAGCACAGCTTGCTGGTCTATCCTAACACTAACCTCTTAATACTAAGCGCTAAGCGAGGCAACTGCTTGTACCATTTGTATATGACTGGACTGGGGATCGAACCCAAAACCTCCCACATTCGAAGTGGACGTTCTAACCACTTAGATCACCGGAGCGGTCCATCCCGTCTTAGTAAAATTAAATTCTTCTTCACAAACTTCGAGTTCTCTGCATCCATATGTGATCCCCAAAAAAGCTAAGACTCTAAATGGTGCAGGTATCACTGTACCAATTGTTTTTCCATATACCTCAATGCTAATGTTTTGTGAAATAAATATACTTTCTATCCTACTTCAGCATGCATGTCACACACTGTCATAGAGAACAATGCCAGATTGTCAATTTGACAATGACATAACCAGGTACTCCATTGCATTTAAGAGAGATAACTCTACAGGAACTAGACAGGGGTAAGAGTTATCTAGTCTCAACAAGCACATTATCAGCCATGTGTATAATATTTTAAAAAAATCATAAAAAATACAAAATATGATTCAGATAGAAATTAACATAAACTCACATGTTGCCAAGAGGCTCAACTTTTATAAAAGCCAAACAGCAAGTACAACCTTTACATAATGCACCAATCACAGCTAGTATTGTTTTTTAATTCTGAATGCAATGTTCCCTACACCTTTAGCTCCGCCCACCTGGACTTGCGCAATTGGTACCATTATACCTATAGCAAACCTTAATTTTTCCAATAATCTGTGAAATAGTTCGGGACTGTATAAGTAACAAATATACTTAGTCTCACTTATGAAAAACAATTTTATGAGGTTGTTGTTGTTGTTATTGTTGTTGTAGGGTTTAATGCCATTTTTCAGCATACGATAGGCTACACATGGCGGCCAGGATGAATGGTGGAGGAAAACCTCGGAAAGAACCACTGACCCACGAGAAGCTACTGGCAAGCTTTCTCACGTACCCACATTAGCTGAATCCGAGACATGAACCCACACAGACAGAGGTGAGGTGGCAGTGATCTGTAACGGAGAGCGCTTTAGACCACTTGACCACTCAGGGCCCCAGTTTTATGAGGTACTAAGCTATGTCTTGTATGAATGTATAAAAATGTCATTGAGCTGTTGAAATAATCTTTTGAAATAAAATGAATTCTGTCAACTATGAGTTGTATTTTATTCATAACAGCACTTATTGAACTTCACATGGTTGATATGGGATAAATGACATTATGTCATATTATGTAATAACTAGGTCAAAGGTCAATTTACCAAATAGTATGTACCTGTCTGGTAGGGGCAGAAATTAACATCAGAGCCAGGTGGACATGACCCAATCTTATTATAAAGTATAAGCTTTGACCACTTTACACTGTCTGCAGATACATCAGGTCACTAACCACCAGTCCTCACACGAAGGTCTACCTACCCATCCTCTTTGTAACACAGATAGTAAGCTTTCCTCCTTTGTAATGTGAATACAATTAAATTCATTCAATAAGCCAGTCAGTCACCAAATATAGTAAATCACAGCTTCTAAGTGGTTATGTTGGATTGGGAAGGGGGGGAATTAGGAGAAAAAAAATACAGGAAAATGCCAGATATAAACAGTAAGTATAGCACATCAAATGGAGTTAAAAACAGGAGGAAAGTGTTTATCTAAAAGGGAGAGGTAGCTTATGAAAAAGGAATTAAAGGAGGCAAAATCAGCAATGCGAAAAATGAGAAGTGAACGTTTGATGACCTTACCTTGGACAAATATATGGGGCAGGGTCCCATAGGTCCAAGGACAGCCCAAAGGTAACTGTGCAATAACATCCCTTACAGGTACCCAAATTTCAGGTGAAGTTGTGTTCATTTCCATCTAATATAAAAGGGTGAATAATTTAGATAATATAGATACATATAAAGTATATTTCTTCTACATAATAACTTAATAATAATTGGCGTAAGTTAGACAGGAACTTATCTCAGAACCAAACAGAACATACTTTATCAGTTTTTAAACTTGTAAACTTTACTGTGAGAACTTATTAAATTGCTTCTACTTACATCCGCATCAAGATTGAAGGCTAATATAATACTTCACAAATCTTCTCTTTATTTTCATAACCAGTCACTGAAAATGTGAGATTTTATTTCTTTGAAATGTTATGACTGGTGTAAGGGAGATAACTAAATGATATGCATAAGGTGTGGTAACCTCTAATGGTATCACAGTACCAATTGTTGTTCCACAGACCTTAATGCTAATGTTTGGAGAAATAAATATATTTTCTATCCTACTTTAGTGTGCATGTCACACACCTTTCTAGAGAGCAGTGATTGTCAATTTGACAAGGGCAAAACCAGGTACTCCACTGCATTTAAGAGAGATAACTCTGCTGAACTAGACAGGGGTAAGAGTTATCTAGTCACAACAGACACCGTTTCAGACGTGTACCACATTTTAAAAAAATCATAAAAAATACAAAATATCATCTGGGCAGGAATTAACATAATTTTTCACATGTTGCCAGGAGGCACAACTTTTTTTTAAGCCTAACAGAAAGTACAAGTCTTATATAATGCACCAGTCACAGCTAGTTTTGTTGTTTATTTCGAAATACAATCTTCCCTACACGTTAAGCCCCGCCCACCTGAACTTGTGCAATTGGTACCATTATACCTATAGCAAACCTTAATTTTTCCAATAATCTGAAATAGTTCAGGACTGTATAAGTAACAAATGTACTTAGTCTCACTTGTGAGAAACAATTTTATGAGGTACTAAGCTATGTCTGATATGAATGTATATAAATGTCATTGAGCACTTTGAACTCTTG
The DNA here is from genome assembly GCA_028554795.2 of Sinohyriopsis cumingii. Taxonomy (NCBI): domain Eukaryota; kingdom Metazoa; phylum Mollusca; class Bivalvia; order Unionida; family Unionidae; genus Sinohyriopsis; species Sinohyriopsis cumingii. The sequence goes on from CM068831.1 coordinate 65,895,883, forward strand.
TTTTAATACTTTTGCTTCACTAGCAAAATCATTTTTTGAAATAAAATGAATTCTTTTAACTATGAGTTGTATCTTATTCATATCAGCACTTATTGAACTTCACATGGGTGATATGGGATAAATCACATTATGTCATATTATGGTCAAAGGTCAATGTACCAAATAGGATGTACCTGTCCTACTTCAAAATGTACAATTCACCTAAAAGAAAGGAATTTTTATTTGTTTAGTAGATGCAGAACTTAACACCAGAGACAGGTGGACATGACCCAATCTTATCATAAAGTATAAGCTTTGAACTCTTTACACTGTCTGCAGATACATGAGGTCACTAACCACCAGTCCTCACACAAAGGTCTACCTACCCATCCTCTTTGTAACACAGATAGTAAGCTTTCCTCCTTTGTAATGTGAATAAGATTGATTCAGTAAGCCAATCAGTCACCAAATATAGTAAATCACAGCTTCTAAGTGGTTATGTTGGATGGGGGGGGGGGTGAAATTAGGGGAATAAAATACAGAAAATGCCAAATATAAAAACTAAGTATAGTGCGTCAAATGGAGTTAAAAACAGGAGGAAAGTGTATATCCAAAAGGGAGAGGTAGCTTATGATAAAGGAATTAAAGGAGACAAAACCAGTAATGCAAAAAATGAGAAGTGAAAGTTTGATAACCTTACCTTGGACAGATATATGGGGCAGGGTCCCATAGGTCTAAGGACAGCCCAAAGGCAACTGTACTATAACATCCCTTACAGGTACACAAATTTCACGTGAAGTGGTGTTCATTTCCATCTAATATAAAAGAGTGAATAATTTAGATAATATAAATACATATAATGTATATTTCTTCTACATAAGAAACTAACAATAATGGGCTAAAAAGTTAGGCTGTAACTTGCCTTGACCAAAGAAAACATACTTTATCAGTTTTTAAACTTGTACACTTTACTGTGAGAAATTATTAAATTGCTTCTACTTACATTTGCATCAAGATTGAGGGCTAATATAATACTTCACAACTCTTCTCTCTATTTTTATAACCAGTCACTGAAAATGTGAGTTTTTATTCTATTTAAATGTGGGGCCCCGAGTGGCCGAGTGGTCTAAAGCGTTCTTCGTTACGGATCACTGCCATCTCACCGCTGTCTGCGTGGGTTCGAGTCTCGGATTCGGCTAATGTGGGTATGTGAGAAAGCTTGCCAGTAGCTTCTCGTAGGTCGGTGGTTCTTTCCCAGGTTTTCCCGGGTTCTTCCTCCACCATTAATACTGGCCGCCATGTATAGCCAATCGCGTGCTGAAAAATGGCGTTAAACCCAACAACAACAACTATTTAAATGTTATGACTGGTGTAAGGGAGATAACTGAATGATATACATAAGTTGTGGTAACTTCTAATATATTATCCATGTAATATATATGAGTTCATGAACAACCTGCATTAACTTCATAGCAATTAAATTATCCAAAAATACATTATTGATAAAGTGTGAACCTAAGATTTACACTTCTATATTTAGTGGAGACCTCAATAGTCCTGTAATTTTAATTTTTAAGATGATGTGGCTATTTCATATCACATAGTTCATATTTTCTACAATGCCGGCATGTAGAGTGGAGCCTTCCATAACCATGCAGACATGATCTTGTGCCAATTTGGATTCTTGTGCTGGGATGCAAAGTTTCAAGAACACTGTGGATTTGAATGGAATGAATGCACACTGTGTGACTAAAATGTTTATCCATCAGTAATGTTGGACCTAATATGGAAATTCCACAAGAACAGATGGACAGAAATAAATAGAATTAATTGAAAGTCAATAGTAGATTATAACTGGGCTTATACAATTGTCAATGGGAAATGACTTAAAGAAACTGCTCTTGTTTGTTGGTATTCCCTGCTACTTCAACAAAAGGGAATGCATGGGAACTTAACTAACTGCATGAACAATTTCAAGGCAGGAAAGTATACACAAATGGACAATTAGAGCAGGACAATCAAAATCAAATTGGGTAAGAATACCATATCTTTAATAAATTACCTAAAATTACTCATACCAGAATATCCTACATGGTACAAGTGATCTATCTACAAGTCTACAAGTGTACTTAGAGTGTTCTCTATCCTGGTTTATGGCATGCCTTACAAGAACAAGATAGCTGTTTTTGTACACATGATTCTTCATCTTTTACAGGTAAAATAGTCAATATTTGGCCAAAATAAACTATATTACGTTTACATATCTTATTTTGTTGCATGTATTCCAATCTAGGAGCTAACAGCATATATATAAAGGGATCAGGCAACACAAGTCTATATCTGTCATAGCTATAGTTATCAAAAGTCCCCATCCAAAGCCAACTTGTGCTATTTTCTGAAGATTTCATACATTTTATGCTTAAAGGACTTTCAATATTTGACCAAAACTGTTCAGCACCCATTTGTTTTCCTACATCAAACTAGTAAAGTTCATAAATGCCACCCACATGTATGTGTTTCTATGGATACACTGCGAGGCTATTCTTCCCATTAGGTATCATGGTACCAATTGTTTTTCCATAGACCTAAATGCTGATGTTTGGAGAAATAACTATATTTTCTAGCCTACTTTAGCATGCATGTCACACACTTTTCTAGAGAGCAGTGTTAGATTGTCAATTTGACAAGGACAAAACCAGGTACTCCATTGCATTTAAGAGAGATAACTCTGCTGGAACTAGACAGTGGTAAGAGTTATCTAGTCACAATAGACACAGATTCAGACATGTGTACCACATTTTAAAAAAATCATAAAAAATACAAAATATCATCTCACATGTTGCCAGGAGGCACAACTTCTTTTTAAGCCTAACAGAAAGTACAAGTCTTATATAATGCACCAATCACAGCTAGTTTTGTTGTTTATTTCCAAATACAATCTTCCCTACACCTTAAGCCCTGCCCACCTGGACTTGTGCAATTGGTACCGTTATACCTAATATATTATCCATGTAATACAGATGAGTTCATGAACAACCTGTATTAACTTCACTGCAATTAAATTATTCCAAAATACATTATTGATAAAGTGAGAACCTAACATTTAGACTTATATATTTAGTGGAGACCTCAAGAGTCATGTAATTTTAATTTCTAAGATGATGCAGCTCTTTCGTATCACATAGTTCATATTTTCTACAATGCTGGCATGTAGAGTGCATCCTTCCATAACCATGCAGATATGATCTCATGCCAATTTGGATTCTTGCGATGGGATGCAAGGTTTCAAGAACAGTGTTGATTTGAATGGAATGAATGCGCACTGTGTGACTAAAATGGTTATCATTTAGTAATGCTGGACCTAATATTGAAATTCCACAAGAACAGCTGGACAGAAATAAATAGAATTGGGCTTATACAAGTGTCAATGGGAAATGCTGACTTAAAGAAACTGTTCTTGTGGGGATAGTAATTATATTTTGTCCTGCTGAGTCTATGAATTTATTTATATTTTTATATGCTGATTGTTTATTTTTATTAGAGTCCATGAGTAACTCTGGGTATGTGTGTGGTTGTCCAATCTCTTTTTGGTTTTTGATAAATATTTTCCTAGCGGGTTGATATTTTGGGCATATATTGAATACATGGTGTAGATCTTCGGTGGTGTGGCAGTTAAAGCAGTTAATGGTTGCTGGTTTGGGTCCTATAAACCTTCTTGTGGTTATCTCTTCTTCATCTATGCGAAGTTTCTGCAGCAATTTCGGTTTGAGATAGTCACTCCACTCTGCAACTTGGATCCCTCATCCGTTCTTTCCATGTTCTCATGAAATGCTGCCATAATCGATCTTTTATCTTATAAGTGAGTGTACTAGCGATATATACCATAACTTTCCTGTTGCAGCTGATGCAAAGTTATCTGCCCCAGTTGACAGATTTACTGGCCCTTGTAGTTTCTGACTACTTCCGCTTGATATCACTTTTTATCATCTGGAGTTCCATCTCCAACAGCCACATTAATAACTTGGAAGAGTAGTTATTTTGTTCCTTGGAAACGGTTTTCACTCGTAATAAATTCATGTGCACGTCGAGGTGTTCATCACTAGTAAGGAAAGCGTGAGCTTGTTTGTAGACATCTGACAAGGAAGAGGTTGTTTTTAAATCATTATCCATCCATGCGGAGTCTCTAACATACAAGGAATCTGTGTGTATGCAGCTGTGATCTAGCTTTGGGTGAAACCGATAAGCACTTTTCATTCATCAAAACCTTAGCTTGTTGTTACATGAATCTGCCGAAAATGGACAGTTCACGAAGTCTGTCTGCCTAGAGGTTGAAGGATGCTCTGACATGTACGTTTTTATTTAAACAGTTCTAAGTTTTTCATCAAAATCAGTAATGTATCTGCAGAACAAGTAAGCTTTGTACGTTTCTGTTCCTGCCCTGACATGGATTTGACAATATACTAATCATCATCTCACTGCCCTTCTGATGGAATCTGTCTTCAACTCCAACATAGATATACGTCACGTAATGCTTATACTTCATTTAATTTATGGACATACAGTATTTAAAGTTCATTTACAGCTCGTACGAGTTCGTCAGCCTTCTGGCGTATTACCTAAAATATTATAAAATCAAACAAACATCTTTGTTACTTATTATGGTATCATTATGTTAACTAGTCATTCATCCCCAAAATGATATAAATATACAATGTAATCATCTCAGATATCTAGAAGCATTTAAAGAATTTAGATCTGTTGCTATTAGGAGCAATAGTTCGTTATAGTTACTTAAATAATTTAAACTTTAAGTCCACCCCACAAATACCATGTTGATGGGGTCAGTTGTTTTGTCACGATTAACGTCTCCAGTAGAAATGTCTTAAAGACAAATGCCAAAACCAGAAAAGCTATTAATTATTCCTCTGATGGGAACTGTTCCATGTTTGGTGATTTTCACGGGGTGGGGTGGGGTGGGGCATAAGTTGGAAGAATACTTTTATTCACTAATTAACTATGAATACCTAACAAGACTTGTATATCATATGTGGATATTAGGGAAGGCTATTGCAATTAGTGAAATAAAGTTAAAGATCAAGTGAGAAACTACAATAAGTAGTTCTGCAGGCATTAACCAATAACGTAAGTAAGTGGTGTGTGTGTGTGTGTTTGAGAGAGAGAGAGAGAGGGACTTGTTTGTTGAGACTATGTGATGAGGGAAAACTGCTGCGTAGAAACAAAATTCCCGCCGTTGTCTTGCGTGTAATTTAGAACTAGTGGCAGCTGATTATGTCACCTGAGGCTATGACCCATTCAAAAGGAAAAGAAAAGCTTTCTTGTTTTCATGAATGACTGTTTTGGTTATAATGGAAATGTAATATCTCCTACCCCCAAAAGTCATATCTATTTTGACCGTGAGCATTACCTGGACTCATATTTTAGGATGATACAAATATGATTTACATCTCTTTGTTAATGGCAGTTGCTGGATATTATTAGTTCTTTTTGTATGCAATTCGATAGATATATATATCGGACATAAAAACATACATGTAAAATATTGTGCAAACGAGGATGGAGCATGGCAGAACCTAGTCAATATAACTCTATTCAGAATGATGAATTATATTTGGAATTTAGGGAGGAGAAAATTAGAAGAATTGATCAACTAATTAAATCATACGCCTTACGCAATCATTATTTGAAGAAGGCACGACAAATCGTCCACCAGCTCAAACCTACCCACCCATCCCGCTCCGGCCCTATCCCCCAATCAGCCCCTCTGTGCAAAGAATACTTAATGAAAGTGTTATGAATTTGTGATATTACTTGCCTGAATTCCTCCAAAAACGGCAAATGGCTTCCGAATTATCCTGCAGATGTACTCCAATGTCTCAAAAGGTTTTCTCGACACCTTCCGTATCTTGTCTATTAGGGATTGTCCATTAAATACGTACGCATGGAGGTGGAAGGGGGTAACCCAAATGCATACGCTTGCGCATGGTGAGTCTACTGATAATGTACATACAGATAGGAAACGAGGTGGGGTGTGGTGGAGGGTGAAACCTCGATAATATTTGTATAATATGTAACCTGTTCGACTGGGTTCAGTTGGCGTTTAAATTTTAAAGGACACTATAAACAAACTGTTTAAAGTTACGCAGCTTATTTTATTTATGCAGCCAGACATTTAACGTTGGTGGACTATCTGTTTTATTAAACAAGTTAATATTATTAATCCTTTATGGTTTCTGCGTGGATTAAATATAGGCCGTTCTATATAAATCGGGGGTGGGGGGTGCATCAAGCTTACGTTTGCAGGTGGGGGTGGTGTAAAAAAAGTACGCATGTGTATGTGGGGGGAGAGGGGTCAAGCTTTGCCAGATTTTTGTGTACGTACTAAATGGATGACCCATTACCAGTATATCTGTTTGTCGAATTCTCTGTGCTTTCTCAGAAATATCGCCCTGACGATGTTGCATATCCGGATCCTCTTTACTGTATCTCCCATCATATAGGTCAGACCAGTGATGCAGTGTAGTTCCGCCGTAATTGGAGAAATTGAGATTGGCCATTCCAGTGGAGGAAATTACTGCCACTATTTTCTTGTCACTTAATGACTTGATAATGCGTCTGTAAAGGGAACATAACATTAGGAATACATTTTGTTTATATTTATGTTGGGAAGAAAACAATACATCTCTGCATATAAAAACAAGTAATAAATTGCATACTGTCAGACTGGTTTTTCATCGTCAACAGGAACTGCCACTCTGACTCTGTAATGAAATAATTTCTGCATGGAAACAAAAGTTCTCAATGCGCAATCTGAGAACTGTAGGGGCACTTTCAAGAACTCTATGCCCAATTTAAAGAACTCTACTCGCAATTTCAAGACAATAATTATAGTTACTCTTACAGCCATTATTTATTTCTAAGAACATACCGACTTTGGAAGTCTAAAGAACAAATGTTAAGGTTATTTAAAAGATTGCAAATTCATTTAATATTCCAGCATGATCGCCTTAACCCTCTTAAACGCAACACTTGTGAATTTTGGAATAGCCCCAACATATGACAGCAAAAACTGTGATATATGGTTGTAATTAATTTTGAAGTCACCTGGTGTAAGATTATATTAAGTTTAATGACGAATTAAATGTTTCAGTATATATGCAAATTTTTTAAGGTAAATTTATTTCTTTTCTTCATAGAAAACATGCTAGTCACGTTTGGTATCAAGATCGTAGTCACTGACATTGAAATACACTCTCATCCTGTAGTGGTTTTAAACAAGCTTTCATAGAAAATAAAGCTACAGTTTTATTATTCTGCTCTCTCGAAACATTTCACAACCCACTTAATAATACCAATGTATTTCCAGGTTGCCAACCAATTAACAACTCAAAGTAGGAGCTGTAAGAATATTTGGAAAGATTTACACCAAGGCCAAGGATTTCTTTGCCCCACTTCGATATACTCCTTCATAGGAAACAATCTCAATAGTGATACCATCTTTATTTTTCGAATCCAAACGTAGTGTCATTTATAAAAATGGTAGTAGATACAGTTGTTATGCTGGTCTTGTGGAGAGATGGAAATAAGGAGTTATTTCCAGTGAATCTAAAGCAGACAAACCCAACTAAGTATACTTGATCATTACATGCCAAACAGTCCATGTAGTAAATGGCAAAATTGTTACATGCACTGTGCATTTTGGGAAAACGCCTTGTTTGATGATTAAGGGGACTTCACTATATATCCATAAACACTTAGACTTGACAAAGAGCAAGATGGACTGGAGTCTTTATGTCAATATCAATTTCTTTATAAAGGAAAGAGCTGAGACGAGAACTACCCACCATCAAAAATGCTGTGAAAGAAGATTTATCAAGGCTTTTTAATGAAAATTGTATTGATCATCGGTGGGAAAGATCGTCGTACCTGGGTCTTTCAAAGAATAGTTATGCTCGGCATGTACACACTTCATTGCAAAAAGAATGGGAAAGCTGACGATGAGGATGAAAATTGCGTTGTTCCTGATAAGGAGACAAGTGAAAGTAATGTGATCTCTCCTGTACAAACACCAGGTGTGGAATTAGAACCAAATTTGATGGTGGCCGAGTTCTTGGAGTGATGTTAACTGCAGATGACGAGACCGAAACGGATAAGCTGCTTAAAGTTCTGGAGATCCAGAGAACTTTTAAAGTTTTCTGGAATCTCAGCTAAGAAATAATGAGAAGGATTCAAGGCAAATGCGGTGGAATCGGGATATTATAAATCTTTCTTTGAGTCTGTATTGCAGATCACCAAGCACTTGTTCAGACCTTAGGTCATCCGGTTTTCTAACACTACAACCAAAACGTCTTTTGCAATACAACAAAACTTCAATGAAACAGCAACCCGGATTTATTGGTTTTGTAGACGACAATTTGACCTGGATGGTTAGAGAGGCAAAAAGACAGAATGTAAGTGACTTTGGAAAGTATGACGGAATCTTGATTGATGAAATGACAATTCAAGACAAAGTATGTATATATATATATATAAAGGAAGAGGATGAATGGAAGTTGGTTGGCGCTGTGGACATAGAGGAGATCAACAACAGAATTGACATAACGGTGACCAGAATAAGATAAATCTTGCAATCTTTGTTTTCAGCTGATTTTTCATGGTTTCACGGGGTTTAGGTGGCCCATGGCATATTTGCTTCAGAAACAGCCTCAGCCCACCATACTTGTCTAAACATATGGGAAGGGGTTGAAAAACGTGATAATAGAGGTTTCATGGTTAATAACATAATGTAGGATGGAATATTGACCAACCGTTCCTTTTCATCTATGTTGTATGTAACAGGCGATCCCAGAGAAGAAGGTTATATGACAAAGAATATATATGATGCTAGCCATAAGCCATATATATATGATCTGAACTTTTCCCTGATGAGTTACCCAGTAGAAATGCAGCATTCAGATATATATATATATATATATATATATATATATATATATATATATATATATATATATATATATATATATATGTATATATGTATACACAATTTTGTCAATATATATATATAATTCGGACGTAGAACAAGTACAAAATTATATGACTTCCAAAAATATAATTCCAACAACTGAAGTATCATTATTTGTACGTTTTTGTGTGGAGGTACGAACTTGTATAATATTATATCTACCATGGTCATGTAATAATTATTGAATGTAGCAGTTAATGTCTATTGTGGTCACGCAATCACAAAAATAGATCATATAATTATTTTGTCCTGAAAGAAGGAGAGACTGCAAAAGTTTATTGTGTTATTTCTTTTTCATTTTTTTTCGTTCCTTGTCAGTGTTCTTTTATGGATGAAATCTCAGACTCGGTGGAGATATGGGTAAACATGGAAAATTGCAAATATTGACCAGTCTGACTAAAATCAAATCGCTACTGTCACCTGAACATGACCCATAAGCGGTCGCTGTCAGATTTTCACCCAATACAGTGAAGATCTGATTTTAGCCAGATTGAAATATTACCATGGCCTATTTCGCTATGGATCACCTAATTTTGATAATATACAGCATCCACTAATGACAGCAATAAGGTATCAAATTGTTTTCCATAAGTTGCAGCATTACTATTGATTTATATTATATATTTTATTTAAGATGTAACCCAATCCTTGTTTTTTTTTCTTCTGTGGAGGCAATATTTGTTTAAATTATTCAGCTTCTGAATCTTACATACATACAGATAAGAATTAAAAGTTACAAAAAATAAAATATAAATATCTCTGAGATTCTTGCACTCTTGGAACACACACACACACACACACACACACACACACGTTCTCTTTCTCGATACCCATCCAAGGCAGTAGGGCTCCTAACAAAACTTAAGCAAAAGGAATATATGGTATAATTTCAATTCACTAATGAACACATCAAGTAATATAACACGAGTTTTACTCGACTGGATGATAGAAATGAAGAGAAAAAATATGTTGAACGAAGTACTTGTAATACCAACATAATATTCTTTGTTTTTGAAACACTTCAACGTCCAACTATCGTAAACTCAGTAAAGATGCCAGGACCAGATTAAACACGGAGCAAATGGAACTGTTGCTTCATGGCCATCGTCCGCTGAGGTACCCATATCACACTCAAATTGGGAAGGGATGGTAATTTGGGTAATTGCTACTACTAGAATCCTGGGAATATCTAGGATCATCCATGCCGATGTGGTCCAAATGTGTTCTGTGATATGTGCTAATTTTATTATCAGTAAGTCATTCCGTTCTCTACGCGCACAGCGGTATCGCTGAATTACCAGCATATGTTATAGTTAGATGGTTGTCTCCAAGTTTCATTTAAAATTGTCTTATTTTCCTTCTGTACTATATCCAGGTAACATGCATGCTCAAGAAACACGCATTGCTTATGTCTGCATAGACATTATAAAAATCAGAGAGAGAGAGAGAGAGAGAGAGAGAGAGAGAGGGTGGAGGTAGGGCGGGGTGGTACACGAGAGGTCGGGGATTGAAGAACATCAAACATATAGTGGAGAAAAGTAAAATTATTAAGGTAAATAGACTACTACAATATCTTACCTCTATAAAATGAGAGATAAGTGCGTTTCCTACTGAAACGCAGGCACAGCCTAACGGCGATAGCGTGGAGAAGTCTTGAACGCGGGACCCGTGCATTCCGAGTTCGACTCTGTACCAAATGAGCCACATCGGTCCAGAGAGAGAGAGAGAGAGAGAGAGAGAGAGAGAGAGATGATTATGATGATGATGATGATGATGATGATGATACTGAAATCACCCAGTTGCCACATCCACATTGACCAGACGATAAAAAAAAAATGTGTCCATCCTTGGCAAATCTGATAGAATCCATGTTTTCTGTGCCATGTGCTAATTTTTTGTATCAGGGAGCTGCTCGGTGCTCTCGTGCGCGGCGGTAGAGTTGAATTACCAACATATGTTTTAGCAATTAGATGGTTGTCACGAAGTTTGATTTAAAATTGTCAAAAAAGTATTTTTATTTCTTTTTGTCCCATATCCAGGTAACATGCATGTTCAAGAAACATGCGTTGCTTGTTTCTGTATAGATATTATAAACTTTAACAATTTTTCAGTCATATCGCTACGATATCTGCAGTATGTCAGGCAGCTGTTAGTACCATTTTTGCAAGTCTTTCATATGACTCGGCCGGGGATCGGACCCACGATCTCCCGCATCCGAGGCGGATGCTCTAGCCACTAGGCCACCTGAGAGAGAGAGAGAGAGAGAGAGAGAGAGAGAGAGAGAGAGAGAGAGAGAGAGAGAGAAAGAAAGAGAGTGATTTGGATTTTTAACGTAGCTTTAACGATTTTTCAGTCATATCGCTACGATGTCTGCAGTGTGGCAGTTTATAGTGATGTCTAGCACTGGGGCATCATGTCGTAGACATGTAGCTTGATGTCCCACCCAGTCACATTATCCTGACACCAGGCCGACCAGTCCTAACACTAACCTCGTAATGCTGAGCGCCAAGCAAGGAAGTTGTTAGTACCATTTTTCTAAGTCTTTCGTATAATAATAATAATAATAATAATAAACTATCTTTAACGAGGATAACACATTTGGTCATGGCTGACCCATCTGCCATGTGGTCATCATGTGTGACTATACTGGGAAACATACAAATATGAACAATATTCAATACACAGGTACATACATTTCAGCATTAGTCTTACTTACTACTTACTATATATATATATATATATATATATATATATATATATATATATATATATATATATATATATATATATATATATATATATATCGAATAAGATCTGGATATAATTATAAAGTTTTCTATTCAGAGCCTTTTCTGGAATCTATCAATTCTGGACAGATTATAATTTGATGTGTTTCCCCATATGGTACAGCCGTAATCTATCAGTGGTAGTATATAACCCGAAAAATAAACTTCAAGTGATTATGGAGGTAGAAATTTCGAAAGCAATTTTAACAGAGTTATTCTTTTGACCACCACTGCACATGTATAATCGTCAGCGAAAAGATCTTTGTTAGCGTGCGCTGGATACAAGGCTAAGTCATTGATAAATAGTAGAAAAAGAAGAGGCCCTAATATAGATCCTTGAGGAACACCACTTAAGATATGACTTGGTTCGGATATATATTTACCCGTGCAAACAACCTGGTGTCTGTTTGTGAGATACGACGTGAACCAGGCAACTGAGTTTGGAGAAAACTTGTAGGCTGAACGTTTTTCAATGAGCACCGAATGGTCAACCAAATCGAATGCTTTTTTTTAAAGTCAATGAAGATTGCCCCAGTAAGTTCGCCTGATTCTACTGCTAGTAGCCATTGGTCTATATGTTTTGTTATTGCAGTTTGACATGAATTATTCTTTCGAAAACCTGATTGTGATCTATGGAGGAGTTGGTACTTGTCAAGATATCTGAAAATATGCTTGCTGACATGTTTTTCAATGATTTTTGAAAGTACGGATAGAACAGATATGGTATGACTCGGCCGGGGATCGAACTCACGACCTCCCGCATCCGAGGCGGACGCTCTAACCACTAGGCCACCGAGAGAGAGAGAGAGAGAGAGAGAGAGAGAGAGAGAGAGAGAGAAAGACGCATACGGATGGATGGGTCTGGGATTGAAGAACATAAAACATACACTGGAGAAACTTAAAATTAATGAGGCTAATGGACTATGACATTATCTTACCCCTGTGATATGGCATACAAGTGCCTTTCCCACTAATACGCAGACAGTCTGACGGCGATGGCCTGGAGAAGTCTGGAATGTGCAACCCGTGCATTACGAGTCCGACAGCGTACCAAATGAGCCACAACGGCTCCCCCCCCTCTCTCTCTCTCTCTCTCTCTCTCACGCACACACACACACACACACACACACACACACGCATGAAAATGATGAAGTAGGTGACATAAAATACTAACATTATCAGGATTCATTTTAATACAATTTAAGGACCGTTTCTGAGTGCGTTCAGATGCTGTATGTATGTGTGTGTGTGTGTGTGTGTGTGTATGTATGTATGTATGTATGTATGTATGTATGTATGTATGCGTGTGTGAATGCGTGCGTGCATTCGTGCATATATGCATCCATATATGCATGCATACAAATATGTTTGAGAGAGAGAGAGAGAGAGAGAGAGAGAATAGGTGTCGATTAATGTTTGTTTTTGACATCTGAAATTGTTTTGGGTGTAATATTTGTTTGCACTCACTGTGTGTAGTGATACATAGAAGTCGGGATCCCCGAGTGGGCAACTTTTGCATTTAGCTTCTCCCTAATGATGGAGCCCCAAGTAGCCAAGTGGTCTAAAGCGCGGATCACTGCCATCTCACCTCTGTCTGCATGGGTTCGAGTCTCGGATTCGGCCAATGTGGTTATGTAAAAAAGCTTGCCAGTAGCTTCTCATGTGTTTGCGGTTCTTTCCGTGGTTTTCCAGGTTCTTTCTCCACCATTGATACTGGCCGCCATGTCTAGCCTATCTTGCGCTGAAAAATGGAGTTAAACCCTACAACAACAACAAACAATACATAGGAGTCGAACGTTTTATCAATAAACTAAGACGCAGTTTGTGACAATACATAAACACCTGATCTGTACTATAAATATACACAAGGAGTGTAAGCAAGACCACGCCGTTCCGCTCGATTCGACTGTTGGCTCGTACCTCTTTATCGGCTCAGAATCTCAAGAAGACAGGAAAAAAAGCTACACATATCCATTCAACAAGCACTGACATACCAACGCATAACTCTGTCACGGCTATTACGTGAATCTAACACGAAGAATTAAAACTGTTTTCCAGCAATAACTGTAATGAAGTCTTTTGACATGACTCCGAAAGGCGGAAGTAGTTGCTTACAAACAAGCTGTCAATCAAATATTATGATCTAATAACGCTCGTATAAAATATGACGCGCACTGTATTATATTTCATTACACTGGACAACAAATTTTTACAAAAGTCATGTTACTGAAATAAAATTAGTCAATTCTTATCAATTTTTATGTGCTGAACACGAATATGACAGTCAAATTGCAAAATTGGCTCTAGTTTTTTTGTAATCTGCAAGAAATTAATGTTTACATAACGAAATGCATTCCAATAGTAAAAGGTCAACTGTAATAGCCTACCTATAAAAAATCAAGTCATTGACTACATCTTAGATTTCTTCGCCTGTCTCTTGTACAGCTGTTCGGGAGCATCTCTGAGGAGTGTCCAGCAGTAGTCAGCCAGCATTGTAGTGGACCATTTTCCCTGGTATCTTTGTTCCATTGTTGCGATATCTTGATGAAAACGTTCGCAGTGTTCATCACGAACAATACCACAGTTGCTAGGAAAGAAATCCAAATGGGAATGAAGGAAGTGAATCTTTTTAGACATATTGCAGCCAAGTTTCTTATACTTCATCAACATGTCTTCTACTAGTTCCTTATAGTTTTCTGCCCTAACATTTCCGAGGAAGTTTGTAGAAACTAGGCGAAAAGCATTCCATGCTTGTTTCGCGTCACCTTCCAGCAAGTTGTTGAACCGGTCATCTTTGAAAAGCTCTCGAATCTGAGGACCCACAAAAACTCCCTCTTTAATCTTTGCTTCGCTGAGTCGAGGAAATTTTTCATGCAGGTATCGGAATGCTGGCAAAGTCCGGTCAATGGCTTTCACGAAGTTCTTCATCAAACCTAGTTTGATGTGAAGGGGTGGTAGCAAGATTTTCTGAGCCTCAACCAGAGCTGGGTGTTGGATATTCTTCTCTCCAATGGCTACATTCTGCCTGTGAGTCCATTCCTTCCTCATGTAGTGCATTTCCCTTGCTCGGCTATCCCATTCGCATAAGAAACACATGTATTTTGTATATCCTTGCTGCAGTCCCATTAAAAGGGCAACTACCTTCAAATCACCACAGAGGTGCCAGCTGTACTTGTTATACTCAATGGAATTCAGTAGCTGCCTTAAGTTATCGTATGTCTCTTTCATGTGGACAGCATACGCTACTGGAATAGATGGAAGAATGTTTCCATTGTGCAAAAGCACAGCCTTGAGACTCAGTTTCGAAGAGTCCACAAATAGTCTCCATTCTTGTGGGTCATGAGTGATTTTTAAAGCATTCATGAGGCCCTCAATATCGGAACAGAATATCAGATTACTTTCCTTTCTGAAGAAAGGCTCCAATTGCTGGTGGCGCTTTCGATATGCAGTAATTGTGACATCTTCTTCTAGAAGATTCCATTGTTGGAGTCTTGATCCTAGCAATTCTGCCTTGTTCTTTGATAAGTCCAAATCACGAATCAGGTCATTTAGTTCTTCCTGTGTTATTCTGTGTGGGGTTGATGATGCACCACAGTGAAACTCTGGATCACTGCATGCTGATGGACCAGAAGAAGAACAGGTCGACTCACCTTTGTCTTCGTCAGATGAATCAAGAGAATATTCTGCTGGAGGTTCTGGAATAGGAAGTCCCTCACCATGTGGAACTGGTCTCAATGCAGACGGAATGTTTGGGTAGACTATTCTCGACTTCTTTCGCTTCGTTATTCCGCCGGAAAGAGGAGGAACCAAGCAGAAGTAACAGTCATTTAGGTGGTTGCTTGGCTCTCTCCACACCACTGGGACTGCAAACGGCATTGATGACCTTTTGCAATTCAACCACTGTGAAAGCTGTGTTGTACATGTAGTACAGCATATATGCGGAGCCCAAGGCTTGTCTTGGTCACCAACCTTGCATCCGAAGTAAAGATGATATGCCTTCTTCACTTGAGAATTGATACTTTTCTTCTGGTTGGCAAATGTCACTTCCCCACAAATATAGCAAAAATTGTCCGCGGTATTAACACACTTTCGAGGCATTGCTGTTCTTTATTGTACGTAAATGGATAAAATAATAAGTTTTATGTAACAGTAGCTTGAACTGTCTCGCACAACGTCTAAAATATTTTAAATGCTGAACCTATCTGATTGGGCTTTATATAGTACACTGCTTACGTCAGCTTCAGCAGCCGCCTGGCATTAGTATAATAGGCCTACACATGTATAGTACACTGCTGACGTCAACTTACTTCAGCAGCCGCATGGCATTAATATTGCATTGCATCAGAAAATGATGCAATCAACTGTGGATGATGTGAGCATGATGGTATTATGCAATGTTACATCACTATTCCGGATGTTGCTGCAGTCCTACTGGAGAAATTTACACAGTGAAACATAGAAAATGAGGTATATGAATATCTTCAAAACGAGAGCCAATACAAATTTTTCACGGTTATATTCGTGTTCGGCACACCAAAATACTACAGATTAGGGCCTTTTCAAGTCAGTAATGATTTCACTGTTGACCAGTGTTATCAGAATATAAACAATACGAAACTGATTGACTAACTGAATTTGCTAAGAATAATGACTGCATCATTCCTCACATTGTACCCAAAATTACACCTGATAATTTTAGTGATTTCGATGACATACTTTATATGTTTCCCGCGTTGTTAATGTTGTTGTTGTTATAGGGTTTAATGCCATTATTCAGCACAAGAGAGGCTATGCATGGCGGCCAGTATTAATGGCGGAGGAGGAACCCGGGAAACCCCCTGGAAAATACACAGCCTCACGAGAAGCTACCCGCATTTTTCGCGCGTACGCGCCCGTGTGTGTGTCCCTTTGGCACAGTTGGTATAGTATCGGACTCGTAATGCATGGGTTGCGCTCCAGATCTCTCCAGGTAAGTTAATTTCTTAGTTCATTTACCTTATAATGTTACGTTTCTTCATTTCATAATTTATGTTCTTCAACCCAGCCACCCTCCCGTGAGTCTCTCTCTCTCTGTATGTCTGTCTGTCTGTCTGTCTCTGTCTGTCTCTTGTTTATTATTATATCTTTGCAGAAATAGCAACGCATGTTTCATGAACATGCATGTTATCTGGATATCAATCAGATTAAAATCAGATTTACACTGTCCTACGTGAACATTTGACGGTGAGCACTTAGGAGTCACGTTCTAGTGACCTATGTCATTGCCATAATCACTAATGTTATCAGCCAATCAGAAGAAGTCTTATATTTTCGCGTTTGGGACACTGAGCAGTGTGGCTGAAAGAGATCAATGTATGTCGAGCGACTTGATTCACTTTCACATTTCTGAAAGCTGCATTTCGATTGGCTAATTCAAGGTCATCAGAACATGATCCCCAAGTGGTCGCTGTCAGATTTTCACGTAGGAAGAAAAAGAGAAGAGTAAACTCAGAATAAAAACAATAGAACAAAAACAGAGCAACCTCGATCCAAATTTTATGCAAAAACAAAAATTCTTCTTCTTAACTTCAAACCAAAAGAGTAAATTGTAGGGAGAACAAAGGCAAATACATAATTACATACTAGAACATTAAAATATTTAAATTTAGAAAACATGAGCGAACATCTCTGAGTCCTAAACAGCAAAATATGCTGGGATGGGGCTAAGGGGTGCCTACTTAAAAAGACCACTACTGTCGAAGATATTGATGATGGAGACAACATGACACTAAGTGAGCTGAGAGATCTAATAAGATGATTTCCAACCCAAGCTGAGATGACTGCCGAGGTTTACGTTAGGATAGACGACATGGACTAGACAGGGTAACAACTAATTTTGATCCTGGTATCTAGAGACGAGGTTCCAGAGACTGCTAATGAAGAAGACGATGATACCACTACTGACCCCGAGGGAAAAGACATTAGTAGCATAAGGGGACGATTCAGCCTCAGTGGGAATTAGCATTACAGACCCCCTCTGGGACTGTTTAGCCTCAATGGAAATTTAACATGGAGAAAAATCGTGGGACTGTTTAGCCTCAAGGGAAATTTAACATGGACGAAAAATCATGGGACTGTTTAGCCTCAAGGGAATTTAACATTGGAAATAGATTTTGGGACTGTTGAGCGACAAGGGGAATTGAACATGGGAATATGGGGCTGTATAGCGTCAAAGGAATTTAAACAGGGTGGGACTGTATAGCGTCGAGGGAATTTAAACAGGGTGGGACTGTATAGCGTCAAGGGAATTTAAACAGGGTGGGACTGTATAGCGTCAAGGGAAATTGAACATGGGAAAAATTGCTGGGTCACTCTAGGGACAAGGGGAATTGAACATGGGAATAGAGTGTGGGTCTGTCTAGGGACTAGGGGAATTTAACATATGGATATTGAACATGGTGGGTCTGTATAGCGTCATGGGGAATTGAACATGGTGGGATTGTCTAGGGACAATGATGGTAGAGGGTCAAACACAACAGAGACAGAAACATACATACACTAGTACAAGCGTGAGATTTATATATAAAGCATTACCAAGACCTGAAATCTTGCTGTGGTGTTCAAAAATTTGCATAAATGTAATGATGCTATAAATAGCTATAAATAAGGAAATGCTCAACGACAAAATGGATGTGACTAAAAGTAACGCTAAAATGACGAAATTGTCCCAGAATTTAAAGGAAAATAAACATATCCCCGAAAATTAAGTTACAATGGTTTAGACTAAAATGGATAAAATTAGTAACTACTTACAATGTCAACTTGTGTGACGATCGTGGATAAACACCCATGTATCTATTTATAGCTATAATCAGCTAAAATTCGTATGAAATCCCACTATCTATTTATACTACAACTTGTGGGTTATTCCTTTGGAAAACCCCACTATCTTTTTATAGCCTCAGCTTGAGTGACGTTCCTGTTTATGAACTCTAGTACATATGTATAGCTACAACCTGTGGAAAACCCCAAGTCCATATTTATAGTATCAAAATTTCCAGCGTCAGTGACGTCACTGTACTGGAAACTAGGGGATAAATGGCAACTGTGTTGCAAGTGGCTGACCTGAATACGCGCTACTGTAGGTAGGTAGAATGTATTTGATAGGGATAAAGGGAGTTTTATAGGGACAGAGACCAACACACACACACACACACACACACACACACACACACACACACACACACACACACACAACGTACGCGCGCAGACATACGCACACACACACACACACACACAGAGGGAAGAGGAAAAAACAAACCCAAAATATACTATTCACACAGGGAAGAGGAAAACCCAACAAATATACTATCCAGACGTTCTTACACTAACACACACACACACACACACACACACACACACACACACACACACACACACACACACACAGTACGCGCGCAGACATACGCACACACACACACACACACACACAGGGAAGAGGAAAAAAACAACCCCAAATATACTATCAACACAGAAGGGAGATAATACAAACCCCAAATAAACTATCCACACAAACGTACGCGAACGCATACAAAGCCCAAATATACTATCCATACAAACGTACCCGAACGCATACATTTCCCAAATATACTATCCACACAACGTCGCTAACGCGGACAAACCCCAAATATACCATCTACACTCGGGAGGAAGAAGAAAAAAACAACCAAATATACGATTTACATAACGTACGCGAATACACACACACACACACACACACACACACACACAGAGGGAAGAGGAAAAAAAAAAAAACCCCAAATATACTATCCACACAGAAGGGAGATACTACTAACCCCAAATATACTATCTACACATGGAAGAGGAAGAATGCAAATCCCATACCTACTATCCACACGGAGGTGAGATGTAAAAAAAAAATAAACCCCATATCTACAATCTACGCAGAGGGAAGAAGAAATAAATAACCCAATATACGCTATCCTCAAATAGGGAAGAGGAAAAAAGCCATAATATACTAACCACACAGAGGGAAGAAGAAAAGCATTATACACTATCCACACGGAGTCGAGAACTAACCCTTTATATATACTATCAACATAGAATGAAGAAAATAACCCATTATATTCCATTAACACAGAGTGAAGAAGAAAAAGTTTTTTGAAAGCACCTAAACCCTCACCTGCAATGACCAACTCTGCCAATCACCTACACCCCACCCCACCCCCAACACTACAAAACCCATTTAACCCGTTATTTTATGGCATCAGTGTGTGATTTAGGAAACATCAAGACACAAAATGATGGAGGAATAGACCGACTGTTGTTTACCGACTTGCATGCCTAAAGAGCGTGCATGAAGGAAAACATCCTTTCATTTCAATTCTAACTAAATCATGTTCCAGAGGGATAGAGATAGGTGAAAGAGCACAATTTCATAAAGTGTGAGTAAAAAACAAAACACGTCATCCTTATTATAGAATGTCAAGACTAAGAGACACTTACGTTTTCTTTCTGGTCTATTCTCTTTTAGAAGGTAGTGTGAAATTTCACATCAGGGCCAACGCATCGGCTCACATTTTCAATTTTTCCATTTCCATGTCTTTACTGGTACAAGTTCTTCATCATCTTCAATTTCTTCTTCTTCTGAATCCCTCTTCTCTGTTTCGTTTTGTTTTTGTTTCTTCTCTTTACTCGTAGGGCACTCTGAATCCCAGTGTCCTTTCTCCCGACAGCGATATTAGGCATATTGACTTTTGTCTCTCTTTCTTAGACGAAGCAGATATTCTGGAGACAAATACCCATTTACCTTTGCAGATATAGCAAACTTCATCAGCACTTACACACTTTCGTATGACTCTCATCAAATCAACAACCAAAAGAGTAAGTTTTGTTGCCGCTTTCGCCTGTGAATTATGCTTTCGTATGACTTTTAGCAAATACTTGACCAGCAGGTCGATCGGTGCTGACTTTTCCATCTTCTTGATCGTTTGAGAGTGGAATGAATACTCTGACGCTAAGACACTCTCCCTATGTACAGGGACTTGCTGCGTATGAAGCCTAGTCAAATGTAATTTTGCAATAAGATGAAACGATTTCATTGATAAAGTAAAAGGCAATGACGTGCCGCCGTGTCGCCTCACACAAGAGCTGAAGTGTTAGCTCAAATCCGTGTCAGCGATTTCGAAGACGATATAACTGAGCTTTCATCAATGTTCTCCACATATGTCACAAAACCACGAGTCCTGCTTCACGCCAAAAGAAATTTTGTTCAGTCCGTAAAATATAGTATCACATCTGAGAAACGCAAAAACGAACTTCCAGAAAACTGAGAACGACGACTTACACCTACAACGTAAATGTATGAGTTCAAGTAGTGCGTAAAACTTAGTCAAATTAAATTTTTATAGTCAAGACGAAACGATCTCTTTTCGAACAAGAAAGCAGACACCAAGCGACAATGGCGATCCGTGTCACACAAGTAGTAAGGTGGGGTACATTAGCGACAATGGGAATTAGCATTACAGAGACCCCTGGGTCAGATTAGCGACAATGGAAATTTAACATGGCGAAAAATCGTGGGTCAGATTAGCGACAAGGGAAATTAACATGGGAATAAATCGTGGGTCACTCTAGCGACAAGGGGAATTTAACATGGAACTATAGTGTGGGTCTGTCTAGCGCCAAGGGAAAATTAACATGGGGAATAGAGTTTGGGCTTTTGGGATTTTTTTTAAAATTTTTTTTTAAATTTAAATTTAAATTTAAATTTAAAAAAGGGGTAGGCAATGGAAAGGCTATCTCTTTTCGAGAAATATGGCTGGCCCTGAAAAGGGCCTTTGGGTTTTTTCTTCTTCTTCTTCTTTTAACTTCTTAACTTTTTCCACCATCCTCTTATTTTGTCCATCATTCCTTTCTTCTTTTTCTTTTCTGTTTCTGGTATCCAGTCCGGGTGACCCATGGCTCGGAACTTGGCCTGTATTTTCATCCAGTTGTTATTCAGTTGGTCGAATTCTAATTTCTTCTTCTTATTCTGTTCTTCCTTTCTTTCTTTAGTCCACCTTTCCTTTATGTTTTCTACTTCTTGGGTCATCACTTGTTTCATTATTTCTTCTCCTTTTTTCAACCTGTTCAGTCCCCTCTTCATATATGACAACTCCGTCCAATACACTATATGTTCTAGGAAGCACCGGACTTGGATGACATAATCCAGTGCTTCCTTCAAACTCCCCACTCTTACATAAGGTGGGTCAATAAATCCTCTTGATTTGTTGACTTCATCTTCTATCATTCCTTCTATTATATGTCTGGCGGCCTTTATACGTTCGACTTGACTGGTTACCAAGTGTTCTTTATCTTCATACTCCCATTCCTTTTGTATCCTTTCTATAGCATATTCTGCATCTATTATCCAGAAATAGATATGCCTCAATTGATTAAATAAATCAGTCACTTGCGTCATCTTGTCTAGATTATTCTTTGTAGAATGGTTTGAACGACGAATACTGTGGGGTCTTATACGAAGAGCGCGGACGTGAAGGAAAACATCCCCCTACTTTTTCATTTCATATAATAAAACCCAAACTATACTCTCCACATACGCTAAGAAACAATAAACAAAATCCATAATCTACTATCCACACAATCTTACGTGAGCGCTTACAGAACCCTAACTATACTCTTGACCTACGCTAAGAAACAATAAAGAAACCCATAATCTACTATTCACACAAACATACCTTAGCTCTTACAAGCACCAACACACAAACACATACCCTCACACTATCTTAAAAAAGAGTTAGTGTTTATATTCACACTACTCTACCTACACATTGGCAAATTGATGGTTATTTCTTTTCTAGAGTATTGGGTAGCCCTGAAAAGGGCTGTTTTTTTTGTTTGGAACTTCATGGACACCTGGCTAATGGTGGCACCTTCCAGGCCTGGCGCCGCATACACATCTTATCCCCCAGTTACTTTTTACCTTTTGGGGGGAGAGAGCAGAGGCAGGATATGTCGCTTCAGAGTCCCAATTTTCGCTCTCTGGGATTCTGAAATGTCTTCTTCTTCTTCTCTCCTTTTCCTCCTCCTCCTCTTCTTTGTATCTTCTCTCCTCCTCTTTGTATCTTCTTTCCTCTTCTTTATATCTTTTCTCCTCCTCTTCTTTGTTTCTTCTTTCCTCCTCCTCTCTTATTCTTCCCTCCTCCACAATGGCTTCCGCGGCCAGTTCATTTAATATGCGCCTGGCATATTCCAGATGCACATGAAGTTCCAACAGTTTCTCCAGTCTCGTGTTCATTTTTGGTGTTGATCAATCAACAAGGGTAGTTGGACTGCCGAACGAGTTTCAATTTATGGTGAAAGCGCGTACGTGAAGGAAAACATCCCCCTAAAAACATAAAATTGATCTTACCTAGATCATGACCAAAAAAAAAAAAAAATAACAACAACGCGCGGACCTAAAAGAAACACTCACTCACTTTTTTATGCTGCCCATCACTATTTTAAAATTTTTTATTAACCACTTCAATAGACTATCCACATACGCAAAGCAATCCAATCTAACCCCAAATTTACACCTCAAACACCAAAAAAAGACATCATTTTAATCTACTATCCACACCAACTTACGTGAGCACTTACAAACACACAAACACATACCCTCATACCTTTTTTATAAAAGAGTTAGTGTTTATATTCACACTACTCTACCTACACATCGGCAAATCGATCGTTATTTCTTTTCTTGAGTATTGGGTAGCCCTGAAAAGGGCTGTTTTTTTGTTTGCTATGGCATTCTTTTTTAGTTTCTAAGAATGCGATGTCCTCTGAGGATAGACTTTCTGGCGATAGGTCTGCTTCTTCGAAAAGAGAAGAAGAACTCTTTGGTGTCGATACGACAATCGACAAAGCCTCTGTCAGCTTCAGGTTGCTGCTGCTGCTCTTGTTGTTGTTGTTGCTGCTGTCTCTGAAGTCTGTACTTCTCTGTCCATTCTTCTTTTTCCCTGTTCATTTCTTCTCTGAATAGCTCTTCTATCAGGTCTTCAGTGATTTTTAACATTCTCACATTCTCTATTTCTTCTGGCTTCGGTATCAGACTGTGTCTGACCCTATGCAAATTCACGTAGGCTTCGTTGAGTTTAGCTAGTTTGGAGCACATCTTCTTAGGAGGATGAGTCGACAATGGATGGTTAGACTGGAAACAACCCGGTTCTTAAAGTCAAAGCGCGGACGTGAAGGAAAACATCCCCCACACGGTTTTTGAGTCGCAACGTTTAGTGAGTGTCATGAGAGGGATAGTAAGAAATGAAAGAGCATCAATCCAACATTCTTATAGCTAAACAAAAGACAAAGGCATTTTTTTCAAAACACAACATTTTTTATTCAAAAATCACTTAACACTAAACAACAACTCTAACATTTTTAACAATAATCCAACAATATAACATCAAACATTTTTTCAAAACACAACATTTTTTATTCAAAAATCACTTAACACTAAACAACAACAACTCTAACATTTTTTAACAATAATCCAACACTAAAAGTTTCTCCACTAGGTAAAGAGGGATAACAGTCTTCCATGGTTTCTAGTAATCTACGATGACTTCTCTCAAACTGTTGATTTCTATGGTATTATCGAATTCTGCATACAGGATGACGTTCACCGTTTCATCAGGGTCTCGGTCTTTAAACTGAATTTCCACACGAATCTGGCAGGATTTTATAGGGTGGAAATGTCCCTCGTCGCTGCCTTGGTCTGGAGTGAAATCGAAAGCCCACAAAGCGTAGCCTCCTGCATAATCCTCGTACGTAATACCGTGACTGGTATTGGTTCCTAACTGTCCGGTGGCTTCGTACAGGGACAAGTACGATCTCAAGTAATTCTTCTTGGTAAAGTCAGGTTCGAAAGGTCGGGTGCACAAGGTCTTGCCATCGCGACTGACTTCGATTTTGGACACGCCAAAGTGTTGAAAGTAGAAAGGATTTTTTTCGGCAGCTCCGTTGAAGGCTGTATTTTGACGATACCAACGATCAAACGTTTGGGTAACTGTCCTTGGAACAGATGATCTTCGATCATGGATCGCTGTCCCTTGGGAATGGTGAAGGTTTTCACTTCCACGCGCCGTATGGGATACTTGGCGGTCGTTCTGCTCAACGTCTGACTGATGTCGTTTCCCACTTTAGGTAACACTTCCACACGGCGTACGTAGAGTCTGGCTTCTAGGATTTTGGTTTTGTAACCGTCACTATCAGCCATCAAATGGAAAGCGGCACTGCTACGATTCAGTCTCAGGCGGACATCCACCCCGTTCAGCAAATACTTTTCTTGCAACCACATGTCCAAATGCAAACGATCCATCAGTTCTAAACTTGTGTCGGCTCCCGTGATTCTCTTTCTTCGTTCTACAAATCCATCATTGTTGTCTTTCTTTTCATCAGTTTCCAATATTTCAAACTTGGTAGGTTCGTCAGCTTCCCATACCACACAGGCATTGAGATGAGTGTTCTTGGCATCTATTCCGTACGTCAAGAGATTTTCCAGGTAGGCACGATAAGGGTAAGTATCCATGCTGCTACTGACCAGTTTGTTATTCAAGTACAAGTCCACTCCACTGAACAAGGAATGCATGAAATTGTTGACGGGAGCTACTGCTTCATCGTCTATAGCACCTCCAGTCTTATCTAGAATTTTGACTTTCAGGTACAAGTAACTGCTATTCAGATTGATGTAATCTTCGGGCTGTCCTTTGATTTCAAACTCGATGGGAGCGGAATCGGTCAGTGAGGAGACGGGGTGAAATTCCACCCACTGGGATTCTTGCATCGTCATCATCGTGGGGGGCATGGCAAACAGATCCAGTTCCGTCTTGGAACAAGCGCAAGATTCTCGGTGCATCATTTTTTTGTCTCTTTTCTCAATAATCGAAAACGTCTAAGTCTCGAACGGTTCTTCTTTTCTTGGCCTTTCTCGCTTGAAGTCTGGTGAAAGGGTGTTTTCTTCGTCGTCTCTTTCTGCCTTGTCCTTGCTGAATGCCTGACTCGGTAGCGTGCAGGGCATTTATAGGTGTGTCTTGTCGGCCCAAAATGTCTTTGCCCGTTTGCAGCAAGACATTTTTTCCTGCCCTCATGAAGGCTTCTTTAGGGTTTTGTTTGTCGATGATGACATTTTGGAGAAATTCTTTGCCTTGCGTCAGTGCCGCATCTTTCAAGGCGTGCAATCCGCGTGTCACCATCGGTTTCAACACCGGGGCCACCGAACGAAAGGCCGATTTTAACATGTCTCCTAAACCGTGTCCTCGCTGTCGAGCAACCCCTCGGTACACTGGATACATGACTTACTTACGAGTCGTGAGAGAACCGTTTTCGAAAATGGAGTTTCACCGTGACTTTTCCTTTGGTGAATGAAATATTTTGTCCCAAATCTCCTTTTATAGCAATGTTGACCGTGTCCAAATACGACTTGCTGACCGGCAAATAGTGAGGATGGACAAATTCGCGGTGGACGTGGTAAGTGTTTCCACCTTCCTCGTCAGCGTTCGTGGCAGAATCCACTTTGAAAGGAATGACACGCAGTAACGGCACGGAGGTGTGTCCCACCACGTTGTACTCCACCACATCGGAGTACACGAACATCAAATTCAGTCCTTGGTTCAGTTCTACCGGGGTACGAAATAACTTGCTAAAAGACTCGTTGTCGTAAACGATGGGTAATTCGTTTTTCTTGATCATGGTCTTTCTCATGTCCATGTCTCCGCCCAACATGTCATACAATTCAGGACAAAATAAAATGGACAGGACTTTACTCCGTTCAAATTTCATCAAGAAACGACGAGCTGTTTTGTGGTACTCCATGGTGACACTTTTGTTAACATGCTCCAAAGCTTTCAGAAACACGACATTAAACCTGGAGGTTATGGTGCTGACCAAATGTTGACCACTAAAATAATAGCCTGGGGGAATGAACAAGTGATAGGTGGTGTACTTTTGTGTACGGGTTTTCTTGTCATATTTGACATTGCTATCCATTCACTGTTGCATTTGCTCGTCATGAACTTCCACATCAAAAAAATTTTGATTGGGAAGGACATTGAGGACTTGGGTCGGGTGAATCATTTCTACTAAAGCCACTTCCCAATGGGCTTCGTGATCTAACTGGATGGCTTGAGGTAATTTAGCCGTGTAACAGCACAACGTGTTCTTGGGAAACACCTCTATGGAACTGTCACTGGGTAAAGTTAAGTAAAATTGGTTTTGGTGACTCATAATTCCAGAGTTCTGTGGCTGTCCGAGGGGTTAGTGGACGTCAGAGGCGTGTCTCCGTCTAAAATGGGGTTCTGGTTGTGGTTGAAGTGGTGACTGGCACTGGCACTGGATGCAAGGTTCCCGGGGTTCCCGTTCGAGGTGAATTTCAGGGAGGGATTAGGAAGCAGGTAACCGATGCAACTGCTCAATAAAATGGTCCACAATTGTTTGTCTCCTTGTTGCAAACTCAAATTGGCAATGGCTGCCCCGATGACACAATACACCACGAAGATTTGGCAGAAAAAGACGATTTGCGTTTTAGGCACACGTTCTCCACACCACACGCACAAGGGTTGTTTTTGTAAATCTTGCACAGAAGAACTAGGGGAAGGAGGAGTGGTCGACGTAGCTGCGTCTGTGTGAAAGGCATGATGGTCACTTCTTTTTATAGTCGATGACTTGCGAAGCGTCGATCCAAGAATCAAAACTGGGCGGATATCCTTTCCAACGTACTTTGACTTCTTTGACACGTCGTTTGCCCACTTTACGGGTTCTGCGTTCGAGAATGCTTTCGATGTCGTACACGTCGTCTTCTTTTTTGGTGACACGTTGTAACTCGGGCAAATAAAACGTTCCTTTGAGCACTTCTCCGTTCATGTCTTCCAATTTATAGACGGCAGGATGACGACCATGCACTCGTCCAGTGACGCGTAACAATTCGGTCGTTCAGTTAGGTAAGTAACCTTTGTCGAAAGTGCGTTTGGTTTTGCCAATGCGCACCCAATCTCCTACGGCCAAGTCTCCACTTTTCTTGGGGACAGCCCTCGTCGGGGACGTACCAAACAGGCGCTCAAACACCAACACTTCGTTGTCGGGAGTCACGTCTTGCGGGGCACGTCCGATGCTTCGATGGTAAGATTGGTTGTACGCTTGCACCAGGTGCGGTAAGATGTCGATGTACTTCAGAGTGTGGTGATGCGTAAAATATTTCCACATGCGTTCTTTCAAAGTGCGTTGAAAACGTTCCACGATGCTGGCTTTGGTTTCGGGATTCTCGGTGGTAAAAAAATGAATGTCACGTTTCTTTAATTCTTTTTGGAAAGCTTGGTTCAGAAATTCGGTGCCTTTGTCCGTTTGCCATCGAAGAGGGTGACGACCGCTTTGTTTCAGCACTCGTTGCAGGGCTCGCACTAACTCGCTGCTCGATTTGGAAGTCAAGGGTACGACCCAAGCAAATTTGGAAAAGACGTCGATGACACAAAACAAATATTTGTAGCCACGATTGTAGCTGGCCAAATGAGAGACATCGGCTAAATCGGCTTGCCATTGATGATCGATGCCTTCCACTCGGGTGCGACTTCTGGCAAACTTGCGTCGAATGGGTTTGTGTAAAGTGTAGGTAGCTTGTTCTTGTAACCATCGTTGCACTTGAGGTAAACGGAGACTTTTCAGTCGCGTTTTGGCAGCACGATACAATTTTTGAACTCCTGCGTAACCTGCAGGATGGGAGGGATCGTAGTAAATGCTAGCTAAGACTTTTTCCATTTTTTTGTGTTGGTTGGTGTGTTAATAAGGCACCCACTCTTGGAGGATGCTACTCTTTTTCTCTTGGGGTATTTTCTTGGATTGCAATGCTTTGCGTGTGCGACCGGCAATAGGTGTCGAAGAGGAGGAGGATGTCTGAGCGGGGGATATCGGTTCTTGTTTCACTTCTGTCTTCACGTCTGTCTTCACTTTCTTTTTCTCTTGTGATGAAGAAGGGGTGGCCATCATCTTTTTAATCCATCCAATTCTGGAGGTAGGTGGTGTTGTTAACTTGCGTACTTTTTCTGGTGGAGTTTGAAACCCTTCTTCTTCTTCTTCTTTTCCTTTTTATGTCTTGGTCACTGGTACTGGTACTGGTACTGGTGATGGTGCTGGACTTTTCATCAAGGTCTTAAAATCTTTCAGAGTGGGTAGAGCTGTTTCTCTAAAGCTTTCTGGTGAAAGAGTTGCAGTCGTTGCAAGAGTTGACCGTACTTTTGCGATTTTTCTGTTTCGGACAAATCTTGGCGATCCATCAAGGACTGCAATTCGTGTTGTAACTGGGACATCTCGCTCAAACGGGGATTGGGAGGTAAATGCGGGGTGTGTTGTTCTTGCCACCGATGGTATTCCATCCATCGTTTGTAAGGCACTAAAGCTAGTTTTCGTCCTTCCATGGGGTTGTCAGGGGTCGATTCTGAGATCTTGGAACTTCCGAGGCCTTTTTATCTTGCTCCCACCAGTCCTCCCAACATGGTTCCCAAGACTCCTTTCAATATGGGGCCTAACAAGAGAGGTAAAATACCTCCACGTTGCACTAACATCTTCTTTTTTTGACGAATGGGAATTTTCTTTTGAACCATTTGGCGAAGAACGTGACGATGTTTGCCTAAGCATTGTTTCTGGTGTTTGGACAAAGGGATCGTGCCTTTCAAAACGTTCAAACAACATTCGCACACGGTATCGATGACCTCTTTGGAGGCTGTTTGAATGAGTTTTTTTCGTAGGGGTGGAGAAGCTTTGGACAGGACAGATAACATGTCCCCATGTTTGGCTAAACGTGGTGGCAGTCCTTTCCTTTTCTTTCCTTGGGGTTTTCTGGAGGGTGACATCTTTGAGTCTTCAGGAGCACCAAAAAACACTGATACCCTACTCGGTCACAGGCCTTTTTTATACTGGAACGCGTCGCCACTGATTGTCTTTACGTCGTATCAGTTTGAGGACAGGCATGACACGTCGTGCAGGGGTACGCAACGGACTAAATCGAGCCAGTTCTTGCTTGGACAAATCCAGTAAACTTTGTAACATGCCCGATCTTTCTTGAACTTTGATTTTGGGAGAAGGTACTTTGTCAGCAGCCACTGCCACTAAATTGGAAGGTCCTGCCACTGGGGAAGTTCTTTTGGGGGTCATCAACGGAGAAGTTCTTGGTGTGATCAACGTCTCCAAGTACTCTTCAGTTCTGGGTGTCATTAACGGAGAAGTGGACAAACGTGAAGCTGCCGGAGACGCAGTCACCGCTGTGGCAGGTCGTGGTTTGCGAGTGTAAGGTTGCGTCCTGGCCGAAGTGCCTCTCTTGCGACTAGTTTTCTGTGGACTTTTCTTTTTCTGGGGGCTTCTTTTCTTTTTCCGGGGTGGTGTCTGGTCAGAGGAGGGTCCTGCCACTGGAGAAGTTCTCCTTGGGGACCTGGTCTTTTTCTTCTTGGGGCTTCGTTGGACTTTTGTCTTGGGTATAACTTTGGGGACATTAGGATCCCATCTTAAGAGTGAGCGAATGATGACCCCTCTTAGAGTACCGCTCCCTCCAGGTTTCAAAATGATTTGTTTTTTGGTTTGAGTGTCGATGCGGGGATCGGCCAGTTGGACCAAAGCGACTTTGTTTCGATCGAAAAAGCGTTTGGTTTGATGAGGAATCTGAATGATTCCTTGGAGTAATTGACTTGCCGTCACCGTGAACCATCGTAAGACTTCTTTGAGACTAGCTTCTAAGACACGAGCTCGTGTTTGTGGATCTTTTTCTCGACTGATGCCATACAAGGCACGAATCAATTTGACGGGAAGATGCGACTGAAGGGACGTCATGTTCGCACTGAGAGTGAGACAGACGAAAAAGGGTCTGAGGTTTTTATAGATTTTTTTATGGGGAGTGAAATGAAGTTGAGGACGGAGACGTGTACAGGACAGGCCCTCCGTCTTGGCACCAGTGGTGAAACAAGTGGGTACGAAATCGCAAATCCTCGGGGGTCGTAGGTTTCAAATCGACGAGTAAATAGGCGTGTGGAGTTTGAGTGGCATCGTCGTACGCCTGAGTCAGCCAAGGCGTTCCTAACTGTTTGGCTAAGACTTGCACTTGCGATTTATCTCGAGGGCTTTTAAACAAGACCACGTAATGCGCATTGAGACTGATGGTGCGATGGGCTTTACTTTGTTGAAACAAATTTTGGGTGATGTAAACGACACTGGCATTACGGTGATGCCCTTTGCGCGTGAACCACAGTTTAATTTCTTCTTCGTCTTCTCCTAACATGTCTTCAAAAATGACCAAATGGGTTAGACGGGAGTCAGAGACGATGCCATCGTCTTCTTTAGGAATGCCTTCCACAAACACGATGGAATCGCCTTGACTTTCTCGCAAGAGGCTGTACGCCGATTGCCACTCTTTGTAACACCACACGATTCGTTGAGGGGGTCGATCGATCAAATGATGTTTATGTTCGATCAAACGTTTGACGAATTCGGTTTTGCCTGAACCGCTAGGTCCAGCAATGAGCATGTTAAAGGGATGGCGAAGATACAAAGCCTCCCAACTGGCACGATCTAAGTGTTCGTCGATGACTTTGACAGTAGAGGAAGAGGGAGCAGAGACAGCAGAGGTAGCCATGGTGTGAGAAATGTCACTTGTGACACGAAAAACAAACAAGACAAGAGTTTATATACTTTTTCAGAACACGTTTATTGAATGTTTTTTTTTCAAACATGAATACGAAAGACAAAAATACATAAAAGCCAAAGGCTTAAGTACAAGAATAAAAGGCACATGATAACCATGAACGTGGAATAAACACAAATGTCTGTACAACATGTTTTGGGTAAAGTTCTAACCAGTTCTATAGTAGGGGGTAAGGTCACACAAGTGTCCTCCCGAAAGGGTCTTTCAGGCCTGTCCACGACAGTCCTGTCCTGGGTGACGGGTTCTTCTGGCACCGTCACTAACACAGGTTGAAAAGTAACTTTTTTCCTTGAATAACTCTCGTGCATACTGGGCCACCTCTTGTGCCCAAGCCTCAAAACCCTGGTCTCGGTGATGTCCAACATTTGACTCCTAACCAATCTGGTTTCTTCTTCGTCAACGACATGGTAAGTTACTTCAATGAACAATGAACTATCGATCTTGCCTAGGGTTCCTTTTTATATAGAGACCAATACCGACGTGACCGTACGGTAAGGTGAAGTGATTGGGAAGTCGCACTCGCTTCTGGTATACGATTTGATAGACTTTTTCCAAGGGTCGACTGACGATGTGGTGAGTGGGTAAACGTACAATCTTGTTCGGTTGATAGGTGGTCACTTTAAAGTTTCCATCCTCTCCCGATTGCAAGGCTTCTTTCAATACCCCAAAGTTGACAACTCGACTGGTACGATGATTCAGAGTCAGTCCTTTCACTTTGCACGTCGTGTGCACTTCTCCTTGTTTGTCCCGGTATTCGTAGCCGTAATTTTTGGGACCACCACTGACGAAACTTAGAATCTTGTCGTCGGGATGCTCGTCTGTCCAGGCTCCTAAACGGTCTCCTTCGATGTCAGGGTGCTGTTGAATCGGGTGATGGATGTAAATGCAACTGTCCGTGTCAAAGTACAGGACGCGTTCTTCTAACAGTTCTAAAGCTTCGTACAATTTTAAGCGAGCATGAGCTGTCACGTAAGCCGCAATGATGACATTTCCAAAATGGTCGTCTTGTACAAAGTCCAGATCTTCTTCGTAATTGACCAAGATCAAATCCTCTCGAACGACGTCCACGTGTTTCATGTATTTGGTTTTGTCGTGAATCATCTGGAAGTAGCGGGAAGGTTCTGTCAAATATTCCGTCTTGGGTAAACACGGTCGTTGTGCCATTTTACCCCACAAGCAATTTAACATCACTTTGGCAAACGATCGCCTGCCTTCGTTTTTTTCGATGTGGTCTAAAGAGATGCCTTCTTGTGCATAGTATTTCTCTTTGAATTGTATTTGGTCTTCGGGAGTGTGACACCAGGAAGGATAGCCGCTGCTTCTTGTTTCAGTTTCAAAAAGGCATCCACGTAGTCGGCGAAAATGCCTTTCTGAGTAGGGTCACCCTTGTGGTACTGTTGTGTCTTGGGAAAGTGGCAAATTTCGTACACTTCTAACAGTTGGCATCCCATGTCCAGAGCTTTGACCAATTCCACGCTGACCCAGGTTCCCGTCAAGGCCCGTTCTACCTGGCTGTGATGGCAAGGTTGGTCCTGGTTGCACGTTTCGGCACAAGTACGGCACAAAGGAAACATCAGTTTGCCTTGACAATGGTGAGGTAAGACGGGATGGTATAGGTTCGTGGGAGGCAAAACTTTACACTTGATCAAGCCTTCGTATTGTCGAATGTTTTTCAGGTCGATGTGTTCCGTGAACAATTGCGGGTGCCCTACAGGAAAGCGACAATATTTGCACACGTAGGGATACAGCGAACACACGTCCAAGTATTTGATTTCTTCTCCTTTCTCTTCGTCGGCTTGGTACAGCAAACAGGTGGCATTGGTCCTTCCTCCGTACAAACTATCCCTCGGGTTCAGCGGGTCCATGAACTGGTAACTTTCCACGACGCGTTTAAACTCGGGATCGGTTTTCAAACGGTGATCGTACTCGTGTTCCCACATTTCCACCACTTGGTATCCTTGCTGTTCTAACTTTAGGCGTCGCTGACAAGTGTCCTGGTACAAGTCTTCCATGGTTCGTTGCAAAAACTGATTTTTAGTGTCACGGTCAGGGTAGCAGACGGGACATCCGTGAAATAAGCAACCGTTAAACTCGTACACGATCTTGGGGTTTTCTAAGTCCCAGCCATCGACCGAATACGTTCCGATGGTCTTTTCGCCTCCTCCGTTGCGGGCATGCTGAATCCATTTGTCTTCCTTGTCGCACAAGTAATGTAACCAACGTAGGGCTTTGACCGAGTATTGACGCTTGACATAGTGGGTCGTTTGAGGACTGATGACAGCCACGGTGTTTTCAGGCATGAATCGTTGTCTGTACACTAAGGAACACGCTTTGACAATGGTGCAAGCTTCTTTCAAAGGATCGACCCCTCCGTGTTCCATGAACAGTTCTCGAAATTTTCCACAGCAACGCCGTAAAATGTCCACGTCGGAACGACAATACTTTAACATTTCTTCCTGAAAGTCGAAGGGGTCAGAGGCATGAGCCTGGTACCAAGCGTAGAAAGCTTCTCGTTGTTCGGTACGCATGTTGTCGGGGTCGTAATAGTGAGCCTCAGGCAAATGGGGTAGAACGGCATGTTGATTGGCTTCCGTATTGAAAAAGTGTGGAAAGTACCCTTTAGCCATTTCTGTCATTCCAAACGTTTTAGGCATTCGGCTCAAAGGCATGGCCAAGTAACTCATCGAATCTTTAAACTGTACTTGTCCCACTTGCATGAAAATGATTTTGGCTCCGTTCAATGTGACTTTAGGACGTTCGGTGCCTTGTTCCGTATAGTATCTGAGAAGAAACTGTCCATCGTATCCGGAGAAATTGTGAGCCATCACCGTGGCATGACGATGACAATCTCCGTAACGTTCGATGTCCTCTTGGCTCCACGTCTTGTCGATGGGGTCTAAGACCCATTGGGCAAAATCGGCTAACGTGTTTGGTCCCTGAAAGATTTTTTCACGTCCTCCAGGAATCTTGCTGCAGTGAGGGCAATGACTGAAGATAGGTTCTTGAATGCACTTCTCGCACGCTCGATGAGCCACGCAGAAATTAGGAATGTGAATGCCAGTCTCTTGCATGCATTCGAAATCGAAAAAGATGAAATTGCCTTTCTTCTTGTGACCGTCCTCTTTCTCTGGTGGGGGTTGGTATTTTTGCACGTAGCATTGGTGTTCCAAGTCCACGACGTGGTGACAAATGTGACATTTTTTCTTTCCTCGACATACGTGTGCCTTGGCATTATTGGTAAGTATGCCTTGTCCACAGGTAGGGCACAATCTCAGGAGTTGACAAGCACATTTCTTCTGTGAACCTTGTGTTTTCAAATGTTGTTGGTAACAGGTAGGACTGACAAACGTGCGCAAACAAGTCGAACAAGGCACTGGTCCTTCGCTCAGACAGGGTGGAGAGGCCAAACATCCTGGGCATTTCATTCCACAATGCTTGTGTTGCTCTCGATTGTTATAACCATAGTCACATTTCTCACAATAACAACTGTATCCCAGGAATCCAGTGATACTGGTAATGGTATCGAAATGGTCATCGTGATGATAGACATGAATGTATTTTCCGTCCTTAAAATCTTGGCCTCGAAACAACAGAGTTCCACGCATTTCTTGAGGGTGCACTTTCAAGGTGTAGCGTGGAGCTAGGGCATCTTGCAATTTTTGCATCTCAGGAATGCCACAGGGTGTGTCTTTGGACAGTCCGGCTTGTTGCAACAGGAGTTCTGCTTCATTTCGTTGTTTGGCTCGATCGCATCGTTGAATAGTTTTCCAGGTTCTTTTCCATTCTGCCGTGTCGTTCTTGTTGGCATAGGTTCGTCCCACCACGATGGCACGGGCTAAACATATCTGGTCTTGAGGGTTGTTAATTCGGACAAGACTCTTTTTGGTGTTGCGAAGGTCGTCCACCAATAACATCTTTTTGCATCCAGTTCCTTGAGGAGGAGAGACGTGGGCCATTTTCAGTGTGGCTTTACCATCGGTGATGTCAAACTGGTCATTAGATTGTTGCACCTGTTGTATCTTGTCCATGACTTTGGAAGGGGTCAGTTCTGCGGGTCTGCTAAACTCGATCCAAACAGGTGATTTCAAACCGTGTCAAGCGATCGTCTTCTTTGGCTTGACATTGTCGCTTGAGTGCGGTGAGCAAAGAATCCCACATCTCGGTGATAAACCCTTCTGCTTTCTCCAAGGGTACGTCGGACTTGAAATCTTTAAACTTCACCGTGTAGGTGTAAGCCGTGGTTCTAAATTTTCTAGAGGAGCGCTTTTCCGTCTCTCGAATGGAATAGTACTTTTCAGGGTTGACTAAGGGTGGTGAACTTGGTTTAGAGGGTTCGGATTCTGGTTCACTCATGTCCTCTTCAAAATCACTGGCATGAATTTGTGCCAAGATTTCAGCCCTGGTACGAGGCGATAGATCACGTTTCTGCCTCTTACTTTCTTCTTCTTCTTTCTTCTCAAATGAATGGGATCGTTTCATCTTGAGTGCAAAACGTCAAATGACTCAAGTTTAAACACCATAGACTAATTTATAGTCTTGGCAAACCAGCGTATATAAAAAGGGTGTGTGTCTTGTCCTTTCACTATTCATTTCACTCTCAAGCCGAGCACAACAATGGAAGAGACTACCCAGATGGAACGTTTCGTCAGAGCTTTGCGAGGGGTCATTAGAAAATTCTCTTCAGACCAGCCGACGGACTACTCTCCTTCCTTTCGAGATAAAAGTCAAGATACTTGCTATATCTGTCAGAAGAAAGGGCATTGGTCTTCAGAGTGACCAGACCGTCAAAAAAAAAACAGGGGCTAAAAAAGACAAAAGTCAAGATACCTGTTATTATTGTCAAGAAAAAGGACATTGGTCTCCAGATTGCCCAAAAAAGAAACAAGAGGAGTCAGAAGAAAAGAAGGATTCTTCAGAAGAAGAGAGGGATTCTTCGAAAGTAGAGAGGGATTCTTCAGAGGAAGAAGAGGAAGAAAGAAGACAATTCTATTTAAAAGAAGCAAAGAAACAGGAGAAGAAAAGAAGAAGGGAAGAAAATGAGGAAAAAACGGTGAAGAAATTCAAAAAACAGAGAGACTAAACAAGGAGAAAGAAGAAGTCAATGAACTTTTAATTAGAGTGTTCTGTGGTGAATTGTGAATTGGATTGTAAAAAATGGATAAAAGAATACATGAATGATATAAGGTAAGTGTCTTTGAGTTTTGATTTTAAAATAAGAAGCTACACTCACGCACTCATACACAGACACGTACTATAAGGTAAAATGGGTCGGGTTTATTTTTGAGTTATTGGCAAATTAAAATTGTATTTCTTTTCGAGAAATGTGGGTGGCCCTGAAAAGGGCCTTTTTATTTTGGTGTAGGGGTGAGTTTAACCAATCAACTTTAACTGCCTTAAGCCTTTGCCACGGCCAAGGCCTACTTCTGATGATTGGGTTGAAATCACTAAGGGTGGTACGACAGGCTTAGTCACAGGGTTGGCGTGTTTAGCTCGGGAAGGTCGTATTCTCTTCGGTCGTGATAAAGAAGTCTGATACATTTGTTTCAGACTTCTTAACTCCGCTAAAATGTCCAACAGTACCGTAGCCGTTTGATTTTCACCCTCTTGTTTCTTTGCTGCTACTTCTTCTTGCTGTTGTTGCTGTTGTTTTTTTCTTACCTCTTCTTGTTGCTGTTGCTGTTGCTGTAGGAGAAAAGCTTGTTCCGCTTCCTTTTGTCGTTGCATAAATTTCTCCAATTCTTCTTTCTGTCTCTGTCTAAAATTCTCCACTTGCGGTAAT
Organism: Sinohyriopsis cumingii; assembly: GCA_028554795.2. Taxonomy (NCBI): domain Eukaryota; kingdom Metazoa; phylum Mollusca; class Bivalvia; order Unionida; family Unionidae; genus Sinohyriopsis; species Sinohyriopsis cumingii. The sequence goes on from CM068831.1 coordinate 65,933,187, forward strand.
GAAGAAGGTAACGAAGGTTCCGGAACAAATTCTTGCGAGGTAAGAAAATCCACAAAATCCCAATGTACCTCTTCTGAAAGTAAGTCCGGGTTCCCTTGGGCAGTCTCCCCTGCTGGTGCACCCCAATGGATCGTTTTCTGAGTTTCCGTCATGTTGAATCACTGTCCCATAGATTGACTGCACACAAGCGCTAACGAATCTATATAGACCACGTGACGTCACAGACTGCTCTCTTCGGATTGGATGCGAGCTGACTGAATTTTGTAACGCGTGTTCGGATTGGTGAATGAATTCAATCCGTTTCAATCCTTCCTGTACCTATAAATAAGCGCAGTTCACTGCATTGATTCACTTGTTCTCGTCGCTTCAAGATGTGGACCGATGTGCAATCTTCTACGCTTGTGTCTTCCATGATGTTTAGGACGGACATGCTCATGTATGTCCGATCCAAGTGGACCGTTGTCCACAGGACAAACACCAGCCTGTGGATACGTAGGATCTACGTTGAAAGACAAGGATGCCTGAAAAGAGTGCTGATTTACGGACCAACAGTGAGACGTAGCCTAAGGACAAGAAGAAGACCAATGCGGTACCATTTATGTTAATGAATACATTAACATAAACCCAAAGGCCCTTTTCAGGGCCAGCCATATTTCTCGAAAAGAGATAGCCTTTCCATTGCCTACCCCTTTTTTTTAAATTTAAATTTAAATTTAAATTTAAAAAAAATTAAAAAAAAATAAATCCCAAAAGCCCAAACTCTATTCCCCATGTTAATTTCCCCTTGTCGCTAGACAGACCCACACTATAGTTCCATGTTAAATTCCCCTTGTCGCTAGAGTGACCCACGATTTATTCCCATGTTAATTTCCCTTGTCGCTAATCTGACCCACGATTTTTCACCATGTTAAATTTCCATTGTCGCTAATCTGACCCAGGGGTCTCTGTAATGCTAATTCCCATTGTCGCTAATGTACCCCACCTTACTACTCACACAACACTTTTCAAAATGTATATTATCAGAGGTTTGTTCTAGCGATCTGCACGGTTAAATTAAATGTTGATGTGTTCTGCAATAAGACGGACGCAATTTCCATGGGATCGCCCATGGTACGATTGTTCGTGCATTAGTTTAATTTTTAAAAATATTTTTTTTTTTTATAGATCGCCTATAGGATAGACTCAGTAAAGCATGGTCATTCTCGTCACTGTCTGAATAGCTACTCAAGTCAATTCGAAGCGAACGCGGTAAGAAAATAAGTATAGCCAATGAAATGGCTTACAATGGGTGATGCATTGTTTTGTTCTAGGACTGTGTGGCATAATAATCCCTATGTTCTTGCGTTATTACCATTACAGTGCAGACAGACTCTTTACCTACGCTACCACATGCTCGATTACTATTGCGTAAAATTCACAAAATTCCAGCTCACAGCAATCACTAACTTACAAGATTATTTAATATTACAAAATCATATAAATATGCGATTATCGTTAACTCACGATAATCAGTATTGTTCCAACAGACAAAGAAAATTATTTCATATAACCCCATGAAAATCTTTTTAGGCTTTCACGGAATAAGACTTTCCTCTCTCAGGATATTTAAGACTAAACAATTTCGATCAAGGTCGTCACTTTAAATTCACATTATTTTCAAAATGTACGCCTTAATTTACTCTGCCGAGTCGTAAGCAGCGGTTCCTAAATTATCCCAAGATAATCATTTCAATCATTTCTTTTGTCAGATTTAGACAGCCCAGAATCTGTGAACTACGGTGCATATCAATTTCCCACTGAAAATGATAATTTGACATGGGTTTCTATAAAGCAGTTATGGTTCGTAGCTCAGATGTTTACTTTCTCAGGACAGCGTTGCAATGCCCTGTAAAAATCTCACTGGGTCATGAATTCTAGCCTTTCATGTTTTAAAGGTCACCGGCCATACTCCAACATTTTCCTATTTATATCAGATTTGCATTACATGATTGAAAATAGTTCTACTCGCATAAAAAGAACAAAAATATTATCAAGTGTAAAGAAGAAATAATAATTTAATTACTAGAAATAGAAGCATACAACGCTGTTACTTCCCCTTAGTTACCATTTCCCACCCATAGAGGACGCAACCGGAAATTACGTACATTTATCCTTACAAGACGATGTACATGCTTCTTGTTGTGGAAAAATAAAACACTATAAACTATGGATAGGGAATATTTTAGATGAAACTAATGAAAACTAATGTACTGTTCAGCCTTATATCGGTATGCGTGTACGACGCACTAGATTGCATCGCTTTCAAAACTGTTCCATTGTTTCAATTTATTTTGAAAATTCCCGTTAATGCAGGTAAAAAGAATAATGCTGGCTTCCATGTGTCGGCAGAATTTATAAAAAAAAAGATGAAAGAAATTGGCACACTTAAAGAATCCAAAGGAACCAAACTTGACTTCCTTTTGTCGGCCGACTTCAGAAGAAAAAGTCGGCACACTAAAGAGATACCAAAGTCAAGTTTCCTATGTATTTGATATCCTGTCGGTTAGTTTAAACAATGGGTTTATTGCTCCCTGCCAGTTGTGTTTATCACCTGGGCTTCTATATGTTTGTCATATGTAATCATAATTGATGTTTGCAGGGCAAATGGTATACACAATAATAACTTGCTTTAATAATACTTTTGTAACCCATGCTAGCCAAAATATTATCATTTGCATTCACATTGAATGTATTTTAAAATAATGATTTTTTTTATTTGCGAGATACCGACTTATAGTTAACCTGGATACAATAGTCTGGGTCAGTTTGCAATAAGTAACTTATCATGCATAAATGGCAGATGCCTTCAAACAATCGGGTGATACATTCGTCTCATTTGCGATTTTGTTATTTGACATAAGCGATACACACTACACTAAGGATGCATATGCAAGCCGGCATCCGCTACATATACAGAGTTCGTGGATATATATTTTTTAAAAATAATTTTCGCATGATGAAAAAAGAAGGAATATATGATAACAATGCAAGGTTAATTTCTTTCATTTTATTTTCAAACAAGTGTATGTTTATCAATTTATTTTAATCCGTGTGTGTGTGTGTGTGTGTGTGTGTATGTGGCACAAATTAAACACAAAATTATTTCCTTTCTAATTTGTACGGAATAATGGAGCAAATATGATTGACGATATTGATCAGTAATGACAAGCTTTCAATTTACGCATGCAAACACTAAAACAACTTGAAAAATAAAAACAAACAATAAAATTAACTGGTAAGAGCTTCATATTGCAGCAACTAAATACTGACAAAATGCTCAACATTATTCTCTCTCTCTCTCTCTCTCTCTCTCTCATGTGTAATCTAGTATGTATTGTATGCAGCTGTGTTACAACGTGAAGCCTAAAATTAAGTATATTTGTTATAATATCTCATGTACACTGCCCTTAGCAAAATGTATACGTATTTTGTAGAATATTATCTGTTACGTATTTTTGTTTTATAAATGATTATTGATAATTTGACCGGAAGACTTAAATTGAGAATGTTGTTGTGCAGATGCATTTATTTTTTAGCATAAAAAATGTATATAAATATTTTAATTAGAACAAGCAAGATATGTCAGTTTGTGTTTTCTCTCATAAATATGTACGTTACGAAGTATGATTATTTTCTTTCAAAGAATATCAAAACAGTTTGTTTAAATATAGTTTTTTCCCCCCTAAAACCTATCTTACATAGCATCTACTTTTTTGTTGAAGAAAAAAAACGTGCAAACTATTGTTAAGTTTGGACGAATTGTATTTCGAGTTGGGCCGAATTGTCTTTGGGCCAAATTAACTATAATCCGGCATAAATGATACAACTTTCCCATCCCTCCCCTATTCGATCCCACAGATTAAATACACTTTTTTTCTGGTAAACATGGGTTTTCGGAAAAATAAAGAACGCTTTTTCCCATCATGCAACACAGTGCATCATATTTGCTGTACAAAAGCACGATCGTACGCTATATCACATAGACATTTATGTGCGGAAATTAAGCACTTGAATGGCTAGGTTGGTGCAAGTTCAGTTTCAAGGTGTTCATCGGCCCAAATTCTCTTTCTCTCTCAATCCATATTTCTGCGCATTTTGTCCCTTGTGCATGAAAGGAGAGGGGCAAATTAAAAAAAAAAAAAAAAACAGGATTGCGACGAAGTCGTGCACCATGCTAAATTCATTTAGAAAACGGAGATTATTGTTACTTTTTTGTCGTTATTTTCATACGTCATTAATGATTAATGAGTGGAAGTTCATGATTTATCTTTAGGAATATCAACACAAAGTTCCAAGATTGTTTTTATATGCGTATTATTTCGCCATGGGTGGATCACAATTTGATATAGCAGTAGTCTTGATATATTAAATTGCTTTCTATCAATATTTTAATGACCATGTTATTTTTATATGTATCTGGTATATATATATATATATATATATATATATATATATATATATATATATATATATATATATATATATATATATATATATATATATATGCTACTTCATGTTCAAAGTACTAGATGATATTGAGCGAATAAGTTGGGTAACATATCAGAACAGTGACGTTGTCGATATATGTGTATTGTTTTGTTTGGATACCGCAGGATATTCGCGATTTTGAATTATTTATTGTACAATTTAGGCAACGGTTATCGGATTGTAACTGGCAATAGTGGCATGTAGAAGAAATTGGATCAACATTTTTAAAGAATTATAGAGATTATAAAAGTCTTTAAGTGAATGTGAAATTACTTAAATGTTGATGAAAATGATTATTTAAGATCTGTATACACTCTTTGAATGTGAAAATTACTTAAATGTTCATGAAAATGATTATTTAGGATATTTATACACTCTTTGGATTTCAAACTTCCTGTTAGTATAGTTACAAACAAATAAAAACAACGTCAGTACGGTACACGTTTCGTTATTTATGGGACAGGGAGAAAATTACAAATGAATTAAAATATCATGACATGTTATTGGTATTATTTAATACCTTTATTTATCCTAAATCCTAGCCCTCGGCAAAAATAAAAATTTTAACAAAACTTTCGTCAAATATCCACACAAATGTTTGCTCCACCGCGAGTCTGGGTAAATATAAACAAACTAAACAATAGCGAACTCCACCCCCACCCCCCGCAAATTTCATCGAAAAATCGGCACGCGCGATAGGCTTGATCTTTTTTCTGATCTTTGACGCAGTTAATTTTATGCATCTTACACGTCTTACTAGGGTTTAATGAGTAAAATTGTTCGTGTTTGTTTTGTCATGGGCATGTTTGAGAAATAACTGGGAAACAAATTTGGGTGATGCGCGTTGACACTCACGAAAACGCTGTGGTGGACCCATGTATGCATGTCTGGATTTAATAAGCGTTTAACTTTACATCAGCACAACAAGGGTCACATAGTGCTATATAAAATTGTATAAATGTCAAAATGAAGAATCGCACATAAACATAAGGAATATAAATCGTCTCAAATAAATGCAGATATGTACTGCAAGATGAGAAAATAAATGGTAAAGATGTTACGATTATGCAACAGATATATAAAATGCACAATGAAATTATACATGTTAGCATATCTTCTCGTCAGAATTGGTTCTATAAATCCCCGTCTTGCAAAAGAATCCAACATTTTCTCTGGTGGTACATCCTCGAAAAAGTTTCTTCATCGAGTTCACTTCAAAATAATTTGTTTCGTAAAGTGAAAGATAGAACATATTGCACTGTCAGTGGAAACTCGCATTGTATAACCATGGTTGAGATTCACCCAAGTACGGATGAGTGAGGGACGTGTGTCCAATACGCGATCGGTACAATGCCACTTCTTCTCTGTGATTCATTCAGTTTGATTGATGCCATTGTTCTTTGGTGGATGCGATGTTCTAAAGCTTGTCTGCAGAGTTTTTATTCCACATATTTATTCAAGGATGAGGAACATGCTTATTTCTATGTCTCGAATTTATCCTCTGTAGCAGTGCAGTTCGGTATTGATGTCTTCCCTCGTGTCTTTTGGGTACAATTAACATGACATGGTGTAACAAAGCGATCTATTGTCTTCATAAACAATACTTTATGTGGCAGTTGTTCTCATACTTTCATATGAACGAATCTCAAACGCTCTTGGAACATTGTTATCCTCTAACATATGCACACTCTCATTTCGATAGCTCTAGACCCTTAACCACCATTACTAATAATTCTCCTATCAATACGCCTTGTTTCTTTTATCTTCAAATATATTGCAATTAAATGCACATTCTGCTGGTGATATTTAAGAATCGCAGACAAGACCACTAACACCACCCCTAGTTTAAGAACATAGCACAATGAGGTTAAGTACAGATGGCCATAAAGACAACACAAGTCTCGACACTGAAATGATATCATACTGAAATGCACCTAAAACCAAAAAGTATTGAAACCGTTGTCATTTTGAGATACAAATAGGACATTAATTCTAGAAAGAAACTCAAACCTTCTTTGCATCATCAAAACACACGGTGTGTGTTGTACTCGATTATTGACTAGCCTAGCCTCATCTGAGTTGTCTTTGCTTGATACTGAAATTATGGACAAGGTATTCATGAAAAAGCAACGTAGTTATAATACTATTTCAGACAAAAGCAAATGCTTTAATATTGTATTTCAGTAATGGATGTCATATTTTAGAATTTGAGGCTGCTTACCTTTAAGTGGCAAGTATTCACTTCATTTGGATTCGTATAAATTCATATTCCTTTGGAAGGTCACTATTTAGACGCCCCAAGAGGTACATAAGGCAAATTTAATGTCAAAATACGTAGACATTTTCGGACGAAATTAACATAAAGGTGTGATCCAATGCAATCCGGATTGAATGTCGCGTGCTGTGGTGTCACAATAACAGCTACGCATATTGATAAACAAATTCGAACTACCCTCGATTGGGACGATTCCACTCAACGCACTCTTATTTTGACCCAAGGTTAGTGCATAGCCACCATTGTGAAAGTCCATAGCGATATATAATTTTCGTCTGGAAGTTTCTTGGTGACATTTAAGGTGCATATCATTAAATAATCAATAATCTGGACTGAATAGACTTTTGTTAAAGAAAATTAGTGATAAATTTTAAAAGAACACTTTATATTTTATTTAAAATGAGTAAATGCACATATAAGACCCATGTGACTTGTACTATAGGTAGGTAGGCAAATATCTATTATGCTGACTTTTCAATATTTATTCACAAAGCAAACAACATCGCATAAATTGACTCATAACTTATTAGCACTGCTGAAAAAGAAACAATATACACAATCCTAGACCTCTGTATAATGACTGTGATATACAAAAAGGAACATGGGGTAGATATGTAAAAAAGGTTCTTTGGAAGGGAAAAATTCTAAACTTTTCTGTAGCTCGTACACATGCACGTGGTATGCGAGGAGGATACCTTTCAAATATACAACTCACATGAATGTTAGTGGTAAACGGAATAAACAGTATGACGAAGTTGTATCATACAAAATGTAATGCATTGTATGTGAGGTGTTTTCAATTGACAAGAGCTAGTCATTTTGATATCTATTATTTTATGCCTGAGTATTCTCTGCTTACTGCATTTCGTCTAATTTATAGTTCATGTTTTAGACCGATACGCATATTTTGTAGCTTGATACTCACCTCTTTTGACTCGATACTAAGTTTTTCAACTCGATATTCGCAAAGCTCCTGACTGCTCTATCGGGTGTTCAGAAATACACTTCTTTTTCATAGAACATAACTGACTTTTCCCTCGGAATGTTTGTAAAATAAAACAACTAAGCATATATGAATATCTGGACATTAATATATCGTCATGCCACCATGCTCAAAAGCGAATAATCAATCAAAGATATGACAGGCACCAAGATAACACTTTCAGCAAACCGGACATGCTAAGGAAATGCTGCAATCGCTTTGAACTTTGGCATGGCTAAGATTCATGCAAAGTGTGAAAATTCAATTTCAATGACTGTTTGGCATATTGATACAAGGCGAAACACTCCATAGATCCAATTCTGCAAAGGTCGGTTCAAAAGCAACTTAAGATTGAATTTGATGACCGAAATGAAATGTATATTTTAGGTTACATCAACAGGGATCTTATGAACAGTCAGATTAACAAAAATTGGTTGATTTTCATAGGAACGTCTTGTCTAAACCAGTTAGTGGACCAGCCTACACGAGAAGCTGACCACTCAAAAACGCTAATAGACCATGTCTATACAAATACGCAGAAAATATGACAAAAGTAAAGTTCATAGTAACAGTTACTTTAAACCTTATTAGTTAACTCCTGACACTGTAGATGATATGAAAGCGTGTGATATGTAGATGATATGAAAACGTGTGATATGTAGATGATATGAAAACGTGTGATATGTAGATGATATGAAGGCGTGTGATTATTTTAAATCTGTTTTACAAAAAGCCCCTTATAATGCACAGAGAAATTAATTCACCCAAATGAGCAATGGGACAAAAAAGAATTAATATCAGTCATCTTTGGAAAATAATCGCAATTAGAATTATAGTGGAACGTACTTAACAAACTATATGCAGATAAACGTTTTACAATGGCATATAAAGTCCAACAACTTAGCAGGGAAGGACAGATTATTGATGAGGATGTAGAAAACACAAACACATTCAAAGCTTCCAGAATTAAGAAACCCATTGTAACTTTAAATCACGATGGACTAAGCAATTTCGGTTCAAACAATTTCCAGATGACACAAATTGTATTTATCTCTACAATATCAACTGAAAAAGTTATAAAGGGTATGCAAAGATGGCGACAACTAAATCGAGAAGACCTTGACAATATTATACCATGTATCCAATCAGGACTTGTAAACACAATATATAATAGCATATGTTACATATGTGACCTATTCAGATCCACCTCAATGTTTCCTCCGACACAGAACTTTTTTAAACGTTACATCCCTAATCTCTTTCACAAGTACGGCAGCAAAAATGACATTAACTGCAAACCCCTTGGGATGGTTAGCCACGACAAAATCTTTGGGATGATCGTTGGGAGAACAATCTGAAACTGAATGAACATTCGAGTCACTTGAAATAATTTAATTTATGTTTATTAATCAAGTTAAGGCCATATTCATTAATTACACAAAGGTTAATATATTATTAGATCTATACTCATCCATACATAAACAACTGACATGTTATTTATCAAAAGACGTCCGAAAAGACTATTTGCAAATTATTCCCCTTGCAAAAAGGAGCTTGCAGACGCATCCTAGATAATGTTGAAAACATCGCAAATGGAATTAATGATATTAAAATATTAACAGTAAATGAACGAATATATTTGAGAAAGGCTGGATTAATATCCAAAGTTTAAAAAATTATAGTTTCATTCTATCACAAAGAACTATTTCATGATGGAAAACATGGCAACTTGGCCCTGGACTGTCCACACATCTCAGGCAATCTGCTTCACAGCTCTGTTAGTCCGCCTGATCCATCAGAAAATACTTTCCTCAGGGTACCAGATGTAGCTGTCTACTCTGGGTCAACAGTCACAGGTAGTACCATTTGTTCTTGCTTACAGTAGCAGGTGTAGCCCTACCTAACAAAACACAGCGAACGAGAAACGTCGGCAACGGGTGGCTTATTTAGAAGACAGCATTTTACCATCTAAGAAGACCGTCTTTTACATCGTCAGAGTGTTGCAAGCTTCATGGCTGAGCAATAGCCCAGGCATCTATCAGTGAGGAGGTAACTGACGTACTGTACTAAGAAAAAACATAACACTTGCTGATCCACGAACGTAGACTGAAACTAAAAACGCAGGTAATCTGCATTTAGATAACAAAGCAACGTAGCAGGCCGCAGATGGCACAGATACTGACTGAACCTTACAGTGAATGTGTAGGCAGGGATCTATATTTCAGCCGTCAAAATGAATCTATCGTCTACTTGTACAAACGGAAAGCAACAGACTATCCCGTGAAAACCATGGGAACATCTACGTGTTCTTAATATCCAGAAAAATCTTATCCAGAAATCTGAGCAATCGCAATTTGTATCACATTCATCAAGGGACCCTAAGTGTTGTTTCCAGAAAGAACGAGGGACCACAAGCATGGCGTTTGCAGCTCATAACTCCAGGAAAAGTACCATGAACAGAACTTCAACTTGTACATGATATTCATCTACTTGAAACAGACTTTTGACACAGTCAGCCGTGGGTACCTTTGGAAGTTCATGACAAAAGTTGGTCGAGCAGAGAAATTTACTACAATCTTTCGCTATTCGATAATGCCATGCACGTTCGTACCTTCGAAGACGGAGAGCCATCTGAACCATGAGTTAAGTGAGGCTGTGTGTTGGTCCCAATCCTCTTTAGTGTGATGTTCTCTGGTATACTTGCTGGTGAATTCCGTGACATAGCTATTGGACTTGACATCAGATGCAGGATTCAAGGCAATTTCTTCAATGTGAAGAGACTACAGGTGAAGAGTTAGTAACAATTACTGTTCTCCTATTGCTGAAGATTGTTTCCTGAAAGACAAGTCTGAGCCTGACATGCAGCTGAATATGGTCGATTTCTCTTCATCTTGTGTCTATTTCGGACTCACAATCCGAATCAAGTTGCTCATAACTGAAATATGAAGATAATCAGAGGGTGCTAAAGTGGTTTGTTCCCTAATGGGTGATATTGTGTAACCACTGAATGGTCGTAAACTAACAGAAAGAAGCAAAGTCAATAAGTTATGTAAAACTTAACAAATAATTTAATTCTCTAATTTTAAGAAAACGAAACTTTAAGAGGAACTTATAGTTTTGTGACCTATAATCACAAATATCATAACCTATACGACAAGTCCTAAAGAACAAAACCAGACACATCATTAAAAACATCTGCATACGGAATATAAAGGAAAAGCAAATATGAATCATAAATAAGGAATTTAGAATTAAAATAATTGCCGAGGTCTCTCTCTTTATATATATATATATATATATATATATATATATATATATATATATATATATATATATATATATATATATATAGAGAGAGAGAGAGAGAGAGAGAGAGAGAGAGAGAGAAAGAGAGAGGATTGTATTTATTGCCAAGTAGTAAATCATTCCTACGTAACAAACTTACTGCTTCTTCCCATGTGACACATTTCGCAATCATCCCCACGTCACGTACGTCAAATACTCAACCACCTGACTTAATCTTTCAACCAAATATACCCCTATCTCGTAAACAGGTTTGTTTTAAGATTAAATTTAAAGCTTGTATTCATAACTCAGTCTAAAGTAGAGTCTGCACACTCACCAAAAGTTAAACGCACAAAAGAGACATACATTACATTTGACTTTTTCGGTCGTGGTTGATGGTGGTGGTAATGCATACAGCCTGGATATCGATGTACTCCACTAAGTTACAATAGCACATGATGCTACAGGTATGACGAAATGACAATAGAGTACTTATACAGGATTTTGTCGCAGCACGGGTTTCCATTCACCACACCATCAGCTGGACAATAGGTGGTGATAAGTATGTAAATATGATACTGGTGGAACTACAATAAAAGTACGGGCAAGAGACCGTGAAATGTCAGGACATTACGACCAACAAGGAAACTTGTGGAGCTAACCCATGAGATGGGAAGATAGCAACGACACATCCTTGGACTCTGCGAGGTGTGATATAATAATTTCGGAGAGAGATGAACAGATGAAGGACACAATTTGTTTTACTTCAGTGAGCATGATAACCTGCATAAACATGGAGTCGATTTTATAGTACATATGGACGACGTGAGTGGAGTCATGGCTGTCGACTATTGTCTAACAGGATGATTGTCATTCGCTTGAGGGCATCTCCATTCAACGTCATCATTGAGGTCTATACCCCAACATCTGACCATGGTGACGAAGACGTGGTTGAGTTATACTACCAGCTTCGAATACAGACACCTAAGAATGATATTCTGGTTATTCAAGGAGACTGGACTGTCAAGGTAGGAGAAGACGCGTAGGCAGACCGGCGCGAAATCTGAGGTCCCTACTGTAATGAACGGACCAACAGGAGAGGGCTCAAACTCATGGAATACGCCGTCGACAATAATCTAGTGCTATTGAACATCCTTGGCTCCCACAAACTATGTAGAAGATGGACTTCGCACAGACCGGACAGAAAACATCATAACCAGATTGACTATATCTTTATGAGGAAGTAGTTCCGGTCTAGCTTTAACATTTCCAGAACACATAGCTTCCATGGAGCTGACATAGAAAGCGATCATGACTTGCTGATGATGACTATCAAACTTCGTCTGAAGAAGACAAAGAAGCCATGACAAATTAGGATCAGTTTTGAACTTAACGAACGCAAAGCTCCAAGCTTCGCACAAGCGTTTTCAGCATGAATAGGCGACACAATTTGCACCACTAACAATTCTGGTCGCTGAAAGAAGCTAACCTAGAATCCTTGATCACCAACTTCAGCACGACAGTAATAGGTAGAGACCGCGTGATCCTTGGGTAAGCATCGTAGGATAATGAAGCCATGGTCACAGCAGATATCATCGACCTCTGTGATGTGAGGAGAAAACTGATAAGGGAGCGAGCAGAACTTGGAGAAGAAGAAACATACAGGAAAATTAACAACATGAATAAGATGAACTGAAATAAAGAAAGACCGGATGGAGGACCAACGTAAGGAAGTCGAGAAAAGCCTTAAACAAAACAACAGTATAGACCTGTACCAGTTGGTGAAAGACCTGACAATAGAAAAACAGGAGAGATTTACCATGATCCAGGACAAGGCTGGTAAGACTCTCGCCGAAGATCAAAAATTATTCTTAATGGATGGACGGAATGCTGTTCAGAGCTTTATAACCAGGGGACTTCTGGAGAACAAGCTGTACTAAACATCCTACAGACCACAACAGAGGCTGACCATCCAATCCTCAGGAAACAAGTAGAGGCTGCATCAAAGGCACTAAAGAAAGTGATCTCAGCTATACTAGACAATATTCCAGAAGCTGTTTAAGCAGGAGGAACCTCCACGACATATGTCCTCACGATAAAATCTGGCAAACAGGAGAGTGGTACACCCATTGGACCCAGTCTCTGATCATCTTTTTTCCTCATAAAGTGAATCTGTGCCAGAAATACCGAAGAATCAGCCACATCAGTCACCCAAGCAAGGTCATGCTTAAGATCATTTTAATAGACGGAAATCCCAAACAGAGCACACCATTACTGAAGACAAAAAAGGATTTCAGAGGAGGACATATCACTATAGAACATATCTTTAATCTTAGAATGATTGGTGAAAAATACCTGCAGAATCAGCATGACCTCTGTCATGTCTTCATTGACTTCAAGAAGGCTTTCAACAATGTATAGCATGCAACCTTGCGGGTTACCATGTTGATATACAACATAAACATAAAACTAATCAACACCATAGAGAACATGTATGATAAGACAACTTGCGCAGTTCGCGTCAGAGGCAACATATGAAACTGGTTCAGAACCATTATTAGATTGGCCTGACGTCTCTCAACCACTGTCTTTAACATCTATATGGAAAGAATAATGTCCGATACCTTGGGAGACCATAAGGGTAGCGTTAGTGTTGGAGGCATAACAATCACGAAACTGCGCTTAGCTTATAATTTCTTTTACATAGCAGGAGTTGAACAAAAATTGGAAACTTTATTTAACCATCTCAACCAGGCATTACTAAGATACGGAATGTCGATCAACGCTGAAATGACAAAGGTAATGTCAAGCAACCCGAGACGCATACAAAAGGACATAATAGTAAATGAACAAAAGCTTAAAGTACCTAGTTGTTATCGCTCTGATGTAGGGTTAATAACCTGAGGTTCTTTCCAGTATTGTGCAGACAACACCTGGCTAGGCTGCAACCTATTTTGGAGGACAACACTATTAAGCTCAGGTCCAAGATCAAGCGTATGCACTCTCTCATCATGTCCATAGTCCTGTCTGCATGTGAGACATAGACCCTGACAGCAGAACTAAAGAGAAAACTCTATGCTTTGGAGATGAGATGTTATCAAAGAAACACACAAATGAACGCGTTATTCGCAATGTCAACAATTGAAAATCCCGTTCTGATCATTGAAACAGTTATTTAGGAGAAATGTTCGTTACTGGTTGATTGGAACTGTCGCATATCAGCTGCTTTGTAATATCCCAAGTTAACTATTTTGATACAATGTTTCGGACTTAGGCCTTCGATAGACGCCATGCAGGTCATGATAAAGCTGAGGTCCCTACAAATAAATGCAAGTGACAAATCATAACATATCTTCTTTAGCTGGTAATAAGAATAAAAATAGTATACTTACAGTTTTGCATCCTGAATTTCCTCAAACTTTCTTAGTTCCACAAATAGGAATTACATGATCTATGTCATGCGTTATAAAACTTGATTACACACCGAAATTGTACTATACATTCGACTACATTTCCAACTGCGATAGCATTCACCTTATTGCACTCAAGATGAAATGAAAGTTATGTCACATAGCGTCTTTTTGATAATTTGCATTGTGAAAGTTCATATTTTCCCCCCATCATGATTCCAAACATCCAGTGACAGAACAGAAACACAATCATCTGAGTCAATAGGTCCCTCCTGCTCAAATCACAGACACATGTATTTGGTGATGAATTAACGCAGCTAATAAATCCAGTCCTAAATCAGTGGAATTTGTAGAATTTACATGAAACCCCGAAATTCATTCATTTCAGACCAAGTGGAAAAGCTGTTGTAATATGCATTCATTAACAATATGAATCAAACTTTAAATTTTAAGTAGACCAAAAAAAAAAAAAATCTTTTTGAAACTTTTGTCGAGCGTGGGACTTAGTTCAAATTAAGCTGGGAGGTTGTATGTGCCCATTAATATTGTTATTGATTATTGATGAATTTACGGTTGTGCATTTATTATAGAATAGAGCACAAACTCAATTAGTTTATTTCTTGTAGTGTATTTTTATAATGAAGACTTAGGTAGAATAAGAAAATGAGTTGATAATTAGAAGGTTACTGCATTTATATGGTGAAAATATGAACTCGTTTTCTCGGATGAATACTTCACTCACGGAGGTCGAATTCAACCTATAAGTAAAATCTAAAATCATGAACAGACGCTAAGCATGCACCTGCTGAGTAATACAATGTTTTATGTAAACCAAGGATATGTTTCATTACATTTGAAATAACATATATATTATATATATTGTTATGTATTTTTAATTTAATTGTTTGTTAGTTTTTATTTTATTGCATCCTATTGTAATGAAACATTGTATGTTGGGCTTGACCTTATCCAAAATTGAGTCTATTTCTGACTGACCCAATTCGACTTTTTAAAAAAATATTCTGTGTAAGTATTTGCATTTGGGGCAGATCATAATCATATCAACATCAATAGTCTCACATGGAGATGACATTTGTGGGTCAAATGATATTTATATAAGCATAGGCTCCTCATAAACGTATATGGAGACGACACGTGGGTCAAATGATAATTGTAAAAGCATAGGCTCCCCTTAGACGTACATGGAGATGACACTTGGGGTCAAATGATAAGTACATAGCCGTCCGTATGTTTAAAATGGGAATTGTATTATGGGGTCAAGATTACTTATGGTTCAAAAGTGTTTATGAGGTAAAAATGTTATAGGGTTAAACGAGAATGGTAATGTTAAAATGGTAAAGGAAAAAAGAGTGTACTCTTTATGAGGTCTAATGGTAATTCTAAAATTGCGTGGGATAAAGGCTCGTCAGTTTATAGGAATAAGGGAATATATAAAGTCAGTTTTTAATATCTATAATTCAAGCACACTACATGTACAATGCAGCACCCACATTTTGATTACATCCCAGTCTACGGGAATTTAATATGGAGAAAATAGAAAGAATATAGCTTCAAATAATATAAAGCTTATGATGTTTACGAGAATTTAACATGGAAATAGTTATCTGCTATTCAATTACTTAATTATCTGCTCTCCAATACTTTTTTATTATCCAATACTAATGTATCTACTATCCAATTACTTAGTATTCCACTATCCAGCAATTGTGAGCTATTGTGAGGCGATCCATATTTCGTTAGTAGGGTCTATGATACATTCTGCAAAATTTCCTAATCGGATCTTATAACAATTGGGACAATGAAAAATATATGTTCTTCTGTCTAGCCATATCAGCTTCACAAACATTAGGAACGTGAATGCCACTATGATGGCATGGGCTAAGCATAACTTATCTTTGGAGTTTTCAGTTTGGACAATTCTGTGTTTGATGTTGCGAATTGGACGGTTCTAATTTTGTCGGTGTTTTAAAATCGATCCAGATATTAAAATTCAGGCTGTCGTGAGTAATTGAGAGCCTTAACTAATTGACCTCCTTAGCCTTGCATTGTTGTTTCATTGTCTCATACTTGAAATTCTAGAAATCTGTAATGAACGCCTGCTGATTTGTAGTGTGAACTTCAGATTTGAACCCCTTAAATTTAACATTGTAAGTGTAATCCGTGGCTTAAATGACAATTTGTGGAGCTACTAAAAGACATTCTGTTTCTGGAGGATTTGGACTCACTTGATCTTGCAACACACGTTGAGGTTCAGGTTATATTTTGGATTCTTTATCTCGTTTAGTCTTAGCAAATGGGTTATCTTGACTCCCAGTTTGATCTGCAAATGCTTTACATATACTCGCCCTCTTCTGGATAGAGATTTACAGAGAGTCATTCGAAAGTGTACTTCAGATAAGACTACCGACTACTCCATTTGAGATAAAAGTCCACATACCTGCGATATCTGTCAAAAGAATAAATTTAGGGCTCCAGAATGTCCACAACGTTAAAGAAAAGAAAAGTCAGGTAAAGGAAAGACAAAGGCAAAGATACATGCTCTCATTAATTATCAGGAAAATAAACATCGGTTTTCAGAGTGTCCTAAGAAACACGACAACAAACAGAAGGAGAAATGGGAATAGTAGAGTTTTCAGAAACAGAAGAAGAAACGATACAAGAAATCGAAGAATGCAAGATATTCAAAAGACAGTGAAGAGGTAGAATCAAAACCAGGGAAGAATTTGAAAAAAGCGACAGACATTGAGAAAGAAAGAACAGTAACTTTAGTGATGAAATTTTCATTGTGATTCAAAAGAAAATATTAAATTATTTTTGTCTTGATTTTTGTATGCTATGGATACGCTACTTAAGTTGTACACTGTGATTTGCATACGCATACCATCAAATGATAAGGAAATGGATTTAAGTCTTACTTGATTTGACATTCATTGAGTATTAGTTATTTTATAAGAGATATACATGGCCCCGAAAAGGACCTTTGGATGATTTAATTTTTAAGAAAAAAAAACAACAACAAACAAATGGACTTGACATAATCAGCTTTAAATGTTTCAACGGCCAAGTCCTACTACTCTTGTTTCTACTGCTCACTTGATAGTAGCCGTAGCAACTGATGTTGCTGCTACAGCTGCTGGCGTCTCAGTGGGAATAAGCATGGATGTAGTAACGTAAGGACTCGAAATCTTGGTACGTGAAGGTCTCTTTCTCTTGGGGTTAGTTAAAGAAGTCTGATACATTTGTCCAAGATACCTCAACTCCGCCATAATGTCTTGTAGCACAAACAGTGTTTTGTTTTCACTCCTGTAAATTCAGCCATTCAAATTTCAAAGTTATCTCTTCTCCTCCTCTTCTTCTTATCCTTTTTCGCTTTCTCCTTTTCTCTTCTTGCTGCTGTTGACTAAATACTTCTGCTTTTCGCTGTCATTGTGAAAGTTCACCAATTCTTCATTCTCTCTCTTTCTGAAATCATCCACCAATGGTAACGAAAGAGAAAAAGGTGAAGGTAGTACTATCGCTCCTAACATGCATTCTTGCGGACACAACAGTAAATCAGCCAAAACTAAATTAAAGTCATCCTCTACTGGAAGTAAAATACTTTTTACAGCTGAATTAGTAGTTACATTACTTTACTCCTAGAATACATGGTATCTACAACAGGTGCAGCCCAATATAATGTCCTCATTTTTGCCGTGACAGTTATGGTACTCAAAGCGTGCCACAATCATAAATCGTACGAACGCTGGTGCGCATGCATACCGAATGTGATATGCCACGGGTGCACTGTCTTCCGACTATTGAATTTTATAAAGTGCGTTTGGATTGGCTGAATATTTGAATCCGTTTTGGACAGGACTTAGGCTCGATACACAAGTACATTGTCCCCTTGTTTCACCTTTTCCCAAGCAAGATCTGGACTTTTCTAGAATATTCTATACTTATTTCGAAAAGGCTATTTAACCCGGACTACCTAACCTTTGTGAGGGCAACATGGGCCATCACCACCAATACGGTCGGAGTAATATGGACCATATAAGTGTATGTGGAAAGGCATGGGTGTCTGAAGATGGTCCTAGTCTATGGAAATGGAGATTGTGGAAAAGAAGAAGAGCGAAGAGGTGTGTTATATGTTAACTAACTTTGCTTAACAAATCCAACATCCATTTCCATGATCACACAGATCTCTAAACACTAATCTTATTTTCAAAATAAGTTGTGTTGTATGCATGTTTTTGCATGCATGAGTTTGTATATGTGTATGTAGTTTACAGCCTAATACTTACAAGTGTTTGTTTCTATGCAATAATATAGTAGTGTGCCAATAAATACTTCCTACCCATGTTTATGATAGTATGTTTGTGTGAAAGCAAGTGTCTATAAATACTTAAACGCCTTGTGTGTTATAACATGTTTGTATGTTTGTGTCACAGTATGCGTCAATAAACATTCCCACCCTTTTCGTTTTCCATTCACCATTTTAACATTATCATTCCTGTTTGACCCTATAAAATGTTTCACTCTGTAAACACTTTTGACACCCGCATTGTCATCTCGTATACGTCTGTTGACTACTTTAACATAGGACTTCTTGTAAGTATATATAGTCGCGCTTATTTATGTCAACTTTAACAGTTTTACTGTGTAATTTCATTTGATGACAGCCACTTCTAAACAATGTTACTGTACAACCCCAATGATAAACGTATGGGCGCCTACATAACTATCATATGACCTCCAAGTGTCATCTCTATGTGACCTACCTATTGTGCCTATAAAACTAGGATATGACCCCTATTCATTACCAGCATACAAATACTATTATACCACATGATGATGAGGAAGAAGACTGCTGATCTCTTCCTGCTTACATTGCACTGCACATCTTCACTTTACCAAACATCTCGTCAAATAACCATTATTATTTTGTAAAAAAGATTTGATCCACTTTCAAACCGAGTATATTCACTGGTTGTAATAACTGTTGTTTTAAAATCAAAACCAAACCAATTTATTCATTCGAAGTGTAAAAAGTATTATGCAAGCATCTGAAACCATTCGTTATTATGATTGCTTCACAGTCATTGCACTTAAGTTAAACTGTTCAAAGCGAGGTCGTACATGTACCTGCGAAATTTAGGAGCTATGTCCTTTAGAATACATTACTGTGTTACATTATATTTTTACCCAAAGGAACAATGACAAATTCTTTATGTTTTACTTTACATTTGTTAAAGGCGTACTCGATTTGCGATCGCCGCAATAAATATAATTGTTTCCAACCGAATAAAGTTATCTTTATGCAAATACAATAAAATAAAGTACACACTACTTTTGACTTAATTGTCCAAGCTAGAAATTTAAAAGACCATTTTGCACCAGCTGCAGTTTGTCCAATGGTAGGAATAAATTCATGTATTTGTCCACGATTTTAAATGGTAGATTGTATATCGATTAGATGCACGCCTTATAACTATGTGACCCTTGATGAGCTAAATTTACACTAGTATCATAAATTGCTTTAGTGAAGAGGACAACCGTATATATGATTATAAGGTTACTGATATAAATCTTACCAGAAGTGGACGCTTATACATAAACATGCCAGTGCGTTTTATTGTGTGTCAATCTAACCACTCCATGTTTAAACAAGGATTTTGAAAACGTGTTATCTTAAACGTGCAGGCAGTAGTGTAAATCCTTAAAATTGCCAGAAATATTGATTTGATCATAGATCTTAAAGAAAATTATTATAAATCACAAGGACATTAAACAAAGTAGTAAGTTACCATATGTTTTTATACAGCAAACTGATACATATTGGACAATTCTTCTCAGGCTTGAGGTGCAAGCGTTTCAGATTAAATCACAGGAAAGAATAATTGAAGTTAAATTGAAAAACCATATACATTGGACAGCAAAAGAATATTGAACATAGCAGGAGCCACGCAAAGTAACTGCAAACCTAACGCTTATCTCTAGCATAACAATGGGTCGTCTTGAACTGTTTCTGACACTCTTGGCTTCGCTTTATGTAGGGGTGTCTACTGTTGTAGAGACAAAATCGGAAACGTAAAAGCGAATAGGTTTCTGAACTCACCGACCTTCCACAAAACTCCAATGAGGCCAGAGAAAAGAGTGGTCTGATTGAACTGAGACAACACAATCCATACAGTACTAACCCAAACACATGTCAATGCACGTGTAAATATAATGATGCACGTGAGTACGGTCCTGGACCTGCGTGTCCGTATTATTATCCAAATTGTGGTGGATGGCTCAGATATTTCCTTGGAAGACCGAGGGATTGTCAAGAACTGTACCAACAATAGTATTTCAAGACAGGCGTGTATGTTATTTTTCCAGAGGGACTTCCCGAGGGAATCTATGTCCGTTGTGACATGGATACAGCCGGTGGTGGGTGGACGATAAATAATTCAGAGAAGAGTAACGGGACGGGGATTTCTATCGCGATTGGTCAGATTATAAACGAGGTTTTGGTGACTTGAATGAAAACTTCTGGCTGGGAAATGAAAACATTTTTGCTCTTACAGCACAGGACAGCTACGAGTTGTTTATTGAACTGGCTGTTTCAAGCAGAAACAAAAGCTACGCCAGATACAATTCTTTCCAAGTTGGAAACGAGAATAGCGGATATTTTCTCACCGTAGGAGGATAGAGTGGAACTGCTGGTGATTCCTTCTCGTACCATTCCGGATCTAAATTTACAACAAAGGATCGAGACAATGACATTAATACTGGGAATTGTGCTGAACGTTACAAAGGGGCTTGGTGGTACAAAGCTTGCCACCATTCAAATTTGAATGGCATCTATGGGTCTACTACGTATGGAAAAGGAATAAATTGGCTTGCATATGCCGGGTATCAAACGTCAAGGTATACGCAGATATGAAAGTAAGAAAACTTAGCTCTCGTTAAATGGAGAAATACAGAACCCGTACCTATGTATGTCTACATTTGGAAAATGGCATTGAAATGTAACGTGACAACATAGGTATCTATACTTAAATTTTTACTATGATTATCAAGCCACATTTGACCATGCCAAATTATTTGTTATCTTATCTAACTGTAAATACTTTATCTAAATTAAATTATGATTCCAGCTTAGGTCGTTCTAACTGGCACTAAAGAATGTTGTTTTGACAAAGTTACGCAGAACCATACTGCTGAAAAGTATAAGAAAAAACATGATTTACGATTTGGCAGGCATTATAGATTTGGCTCAAAGAAAACGTCCTAATATTTCTTCTGTACTCAGATATTTCATAGATATAGTCCGCGAAAATAAGCCATATCATTGTTCAAACTCAATTTCAACTTTCATTGCATGAAAAACAATGATGGACGATACTTACCTGGCATTCCTGATAATCGCAGTCAAAATTATATTGGCAAAATATTAAGCAATATTGCATCTCTCTCTCTCTCTCTCTCTCTCTCTCTCTCTCTCTCTCATACACACACATAAGACAATTTCGTGAACTGAATGTTTTCTGCTGTCCACAGTGATTGAAATAAATTCAAGCTGAACATAATAGTTGAATTTGGGAATATTAAAATTTGATACACGTAACACCCTATGTACATATTGGCTATATGCAGTAACATTTTCTAATAGAGTTTGTTTTGATGCATTTGATGACATGCTAGTCATGTATCCTTCCATTCTGCTACAGCGATAATCGTTCGACACCGTTTCTGTATTTTAGACTTTCGTTAAGAACACTTTATATATATATATATATATATATATATATATATATATATATATATATATATATATATATATATATATATATATTCTAATTAGTCACGCACATTAACAGATAATTGCAGAAAAAATTATGAAAATTGCATACAAGCCATAATATATTCAAGAAATCAAAAACATGTAACCAAGAAGTTGTAACAATTTATCTTATAAAGTCCAATATCTGTAATAATGCATTTTAATATATATATATATATATATATATATATATATATATATATATATATATATATATATATATATATATATATATATATATATATACACTTTTATATGAAATAATTGCAGTATACTTTGAGCAGTTCTAGCATAAAGTCTCCATTTTAAAGTTTGGTAGATTATTATTATCCACTTTATCTCCTTTTCTCCTCCTATTCCTGCTCCAGAATTTTATTCTGCTATAAATGAAGTAAGCAGGCTGTAAGAGTAACAACTGTTCGTTATACGTGTCTTTTACATTTTGATGTTGGACGACAACCTACAACCCTGTGAACGTATACATCCGCCATCTAGGAAGGTTGTATGTAATGTTTGTTTAGAATGATTCAAATGGATTTACAAAGGAGCCTTTCTACATATAAAAAATGGAGAACGTCAAAGTATTAGTCACATCTGAATAAAAGAGCCTTAATAAGAATTAATCATGTGAGAGCAGAGAAGGCAGAATTGCAACAAATCAATTGGAAACTACTCTACTAATTCTTGGGTTATGTTCCTAATATATCGTTAGGGTTTCCGACCTTATGTTAAATATTTTCAAGCCTACCAAACAATACATAGCCTTAAAGTGAAAGGAAATAATCAGGTGATTTGAGACTATGAAACTTTTCTGATTTTTCTCATAAAACCTTTTTGGTATAGTCGCTTTGAAATTTCTGCAGTTCTTAAATGGTCCTAGTATGTATAAAAGGGTCACATCCTTCACGTTATGTTTTCAAATAGACTCCTTTAAATATCACGCTTTGTACCATATAATGAAACATGTCCTGTATTATCAAAGAAAAATAAAATATCCTCTATCATCGCGTGGCAATAAAAAACTTTCATCTTTCGATTAGAAAATCATCCCTATGGACATCGTTTTGGTGCATATGAACAGTGTTACATTGGCCAGGCAGTTAGACAAACGTTTTTCTTTTTCCATCATTTGTATTATCTATAATACAAATCACAATTAAAATATTTGATTTGCCACACAATGATACGCAATATTATACTAATTAATACTACATGATTTAGAATTTTCAAGAATTACAACAGACGCCTTATAAACAAAATTGAAATTGCGCCGTATCTGATTTTTCTCATGAAACTTATTTGGTATTGTCACTTTGATATTTGTGCTTTTCTAAAATGGGCTTTGTATGTATACAATGGTCACATCCTTCACGTTATTATTTTAAATACACTCCTTAAAATATCACTTTTTGTACCATATAATGAAACATGTCCTGCATTATCAAAGGAACATACAATATCCTCTATCATCACGTGGCAATACAAAACTTTCATCTTTCGATTAGAAAATCGTCCCTATGAACATCGTTTAGGTGCATATGAACAAACAGTGTTACATTGGCCAGACAGTTAGACAAACATTGTTCTTTTTACATCATTATTATTATCTATAATACAAATCCAAATTAAAATGTTCAATAATACGCAATATTGTACTAATTAATACTACATGATTTAGAATTTTCAAGACTTAAAACAGATGCCCTATAAACAAAATTGAAAACGCCTGGTAAGGGCAGAAGAAAATACATCTCAAAAGAAAATATTTATAACGTTTTCGTTAATACTAACTTCTTTTAATTACAAAACAATAAAAGTCTTTTTTTTTGATATTGCGAAACGGAGGTAAATATCGATGGGATCGTAGTGTCTTTTACCATGAAGAGAGATTGACATAGTTTCAGCACCAGGTAAACATAAAATAGTTCGACTATAAGTAGATATTCAGCACATGTTTATCTGGCCGCAAAAAGTCAAAAGGTCCCAACGATTCAAAGACACGAGTCCTTACATAATGGTCTTGCAAAATGTCAAAAGGTTCCAACGATTCAAAAAGATGAGTCCTTACATAAATGTCTTGCAAAAATCAGAGAAAGCAGTTATTGCATTAAGTATATGTTATATTAAATTGCAAAAGCATGCCAGATACTGTCCACGATGCATTTATAAGACTTAATGTTGTACGGATTTACTTTTTCTTAATGGCTCGGTATGTACATGGGATAATAGCTGAAAATGAACCCAGTATTCATGCTGGAAATGAAGCATGAAAGAAGTCTGACAGAACCTGTTCATTTTTTGCATGCCTTTTTTTAAACTGACAGAAGTTTATCCAACCACTGCATATTTACGCGGTACATATGTGATGCAATTTTGAGTCAAAAATGAAATTTGTTTGCATGTTGTATAGTCTACTGTCCCAAAACAAACACTGTAAATATCTGGTCACACATACATTACATTAAATATGGTAATTTCTGCATTCAGTAAACCTTTTTTCCACATGAATATGGCTACAATGCAAAGTTTAATTGTAAAAGTGACTCTTGAGGTTACGTAAACATGGCTCCTCAACTGTAATCTAACGGGTATTGCATCAAACAATGCGACATCACGCGCATTAGACATTCTGTGTCGAAAATGATTTTGTCTGTGTAAAATGTTCTGTTTACTCATAAGAACGCTTGTTCCTTGATTTATAGTTTGTAAGAAAAGTAGAATCGACTTTTAAATGTCAATATTAGTTTAATTTTGGTTGGGACTATTTTTACAAACAACAAATGAAAGCTGCAACGCCTGTCAGAATCAACAAAATTATTCGTTCTTCTTTCCATCTAAATAATTTCCAATGAAATAAAAACTGTGATAAAAAGAATCTAAAACCGGTAATGATTTAATATTAAATTTATGAAACTCGTTGAATAATGTCCAGCTATTGCTCTCCAAGGCTCACAAAACTGGACAATATTCAACTCGTTTAATAAATTCAATATTAAATCATTACCAATTTAAGATCCTCGATTTGTGAATTATGACGGAAAAATAAAATTAATTTGGTAGAAGATGAATTCCATTTTATTTGTGTTCGTCCAGCTTATGACTATTAAAGAAAGAAATACTTGAATAATATTTGTTATATATATCAGTCTGTAGAAAAAATTGGTATCCCTCATGAGTCATAGTATTATATTAATTATAAGAAATCTTTCTTACTATATCAATTCAGCTTTTCGTCTTAGACGATCTTTGATAACTCAGATGATTGATGAATAATATACCTAGCGGTAGAAACATATTAATAATATTATGCATCGATTATAGGAAATTATGTATGTATACTCATGATGAACACCATATTTAACTTCTTTATACGATAGCGCACATTATATTTGCTTGTATTTTGTCACATGGGTCGGTGGCCTAAATCGCTGAATAAAGCATATTATTATTATTATTATTATTATTATTATTATAAAATTGTGAGAAGGTCAAACATATGAATGAAAATTAAAAAAGAAGAGTCGTTTCCATTGTACTGGTTTCCTTACATCTTAATGAAATGGAATCGCTTTAATTCTTAGGTTAGCCAGTTCAGGCCAGTTCACGCAAATATGTTTCCGAGGACTCAGCCTTCTTCACGGAGGAAACAGTTGCCCTGATAAAACATAACAAAATCATATTTTGGATATTTGTGAATGAAAACGACCATGATAACAAGCTATGTATTGCATACAATCATTTGATTTATTTCCATTAGGTAACCTGTATCCATGTAAATGTCAGAAACAACAGAAGCGTCGACATAAACGTATGAAACTTCATATATCTGGGAATAAAGTTTAAGTCCCAACAGCATAAGTAGTGCATAAGCTATTTTCATCAGTTATACCGATGTATCTCTTTCCAGTTAGAAATAGAGACTCATTCTAAACTTATACCACACTTACGTAAGGAACCAACAATTCAATGTTCTGTGACAGCGGCCTGAATTTCTTTTGTTGTGTAATTTCTGTCTGTCAACATGTGATGCAGGTATTTGTTACTTGTGCATGTACTGTATATTCAATAAAGGTTGAAATAAATTTATGAATACATCTATTGTCTTTATTTTTATTTCACTTTATTATAACATACACCGACATGTCAGAGAACAACGTGAATACGGTATCTTCGACTTGTTGCTATTTGGTGTGACGAGCACGGGTTAAGTCTCCTGAGTCGGCAGGTATGGGCAACCATTTGCCTTTGGTTTTTTTATTGACAATGTCTAAGGATAAGTCAGATATAATTTTCTGAGATATTTTGATTGATGGATTTTGTGATGCCCGCCGGTATCTCTACTCATCTACGCTTTGCTTGATGGTGTCGTCATAATAATGTAAAAAACATAAATAATAAAACTGTTATCTCTCAGTTTATTGCAACATGGTAAACTAATAAAATGCAGACAATATTAAAAGTCGTAATTTACAACTGTTATTGCTGCCAAAAACATGAGCAAACAGTGATTGTTTAGTACAGTATGGAAACAGCAAAGAGACTAATGACACTTAATTTATTAATCGTATATTATGTGAAAAGTGTGGACGCTTTGATGCCAATGTGTTTATTTCATTATTAACATCAACGCTAGCGTGTAACAAAAACATTGTTTATATATTCGCTGGCTGCAGGGAGGTTTATGTTGATTGAATTTTTTGCACATAAAAGATCACGTGATCAATTTCTAAATTTAATAATAAAAATAATAATGAAGACTTTGTATAGCGCCTAATCTTAAGAAGCTCTAAGCTCTTTACAACATTAGACAACACCTATAAGATAAAAAACATATATAATTATATGATTACAAAAACAAACACCATGAAATTAGAAAACATAAAAAACATGCTGAAAATATTTAAGGTAGGAAACATTAATAGGTCTTTAAGTTTGTTCTTGCAGTCGAAATAAGTGAGTTTTGAGAGCACTCTGTGTCTTTGTGTCTAAGTTCAGTGGGCAATTCATTCAACGTTGCTGGGCCCTGGTTTGCAAAAGAACGCCGTCCATATGACTGTTTTCATAGTGGGAATAATGTCAGAAGAGGAGTGTAAGTATCTTGTTGGTGTGTACACAAGGGTGAGGTCGGATAGGTATTTTGGACTGGAGTCCGTCAGTAAAATGTAGCACAGAGAACAAATTTTGTGTTTGATTCTGGATCGAATGGATAGACAGTGTAGGGTACAGAGCAGCGGGGAGGTGTGCTGTGATCGAGGTACTCTTAGTATGATCCGAGCAGCTGTGTTTTGAACGTTTTGAAGTTTCTGGAGTAGATATTGAGATGAGTTACAATAGTCCAGTGTTCAAAGTACTAATGAACACACAAGTGTCTTAGTGCCATCAACTGAAAGATATTTGCGAATGGAGCTGATGCGTCTCAGCTCAAGATATGCAGCCTTGCATATGTTCATGACATGTTGGTGCAATGTGAGAGTACTGTCCAGAGTAACACCTAGGTTTACTACTGATTGTGTGAATTTAATGTTGGTGTTGCTGATATTTATTATTCGAGGTAAATGATGTGAATGAGAAAATCTTTGTGTTGTGATCAGGATGGTCTCAGTTTTATCATCATTCATCTGCAGCTTGTTCCATGTCATCCATGATTTCACATCAGAAATGCACCTCTCTACACCTTGGATGGTAGCATCAACTTCAGTTAGGTGGCTAGATTTGTATATTTGGGTGTCATCAGCGTACAATTGGTGAAACACTGGATGATGATCTATGACACTTGAGAGCATCTGAGTGTACAGACTGAAGAGAACATGCCCAAAAACAGACCCCTGTGGAACACCACAACATAGATCAAGTGGGGTGGAGTGTATTCCATTTGCAGACACAATTTGTGTCCTGTTGACCAAGTGGACTTGAACCACAGTAAGGCTGTATCAAGAGTGCCAAATCCATGCTGGAGACGGTGAAGTAATATATCATGGTCTATTGTGTCAAATACTGCAGACAAATCAAGGAGGAGGGTGAGGACTGTAAACTTTCCGCTATCCAAAGCAGAGAGAATGTCATTAACTACTTTTAGAAGAGTAGATTCAGTACTGTGGCAAGGGCGATATGCATATTGTACATTGCTATAAAGACTGTTTGAATTCAGGTGGGATACAAGCTGGGATAGAACAACCTTTTCTAAGATTTTTGATATGAATGGGAGATTAGAAACTGGGCAGTAGTTGTTTAAATCGTTATGGTCTAGTGTTGGTTTCTTCAGCAGAGGCTTTACAATGGCAGTTTTTGAAAAATGATGGGAATTCCTCTGATGTGAGAGAGAGAGAAAGGTATTAATAACATCAGTTAGTGAAGGCAATACTGGATCTAAGCACTCAAGCAGCAGTGATGTTGGAATTGGATCAAGTTTCCATGACTTTGGTGCACTCTTCATCACGATTGTACGTACGAAATCCATTGAGACAGGTTCAAATGCTGCTAATGGTAGCCGTTCAAATTCTGTATCCTAACTGTATGGTGATGATGAGTCAATTGAAACTGTGGTGTCAAGCTTATCTCTAATGGTTTGTACTTTGTCACAGAAGAAATTTGCAAACATGTCCGGAAGATCGACTGGAGAGGAGGTAGTTGGAAGTGGTGTAGATTTGTTCCTTGACATTAGATTGTCAGTAATCTCGAAGAGCTCTTTGCAGCTGGAACTTTCCATGATCTTAGTAGTGTAGTGAGCTGATTTCGCTGCATGGACTATATTTGTGACATTCTTCTGAGTGACTTCATAGATTTGCTTATGAATAGTGAGTCTGGTGGAAAGCCAAAGCCTTTCAGCTTTACGGCGGTCTCTTTTAGCAGTGCGAAGCTGGTCCCTAACACTGCTATACCATGGAGAACACTTTTGAATTGATACTCTGCACTTGGTAGCTGGGACATATTTGTCGAGCAATGAACTCAGGCAGTTATCGAGTTGTTCTGCTGTAGGAGATAAGCAGATTGGTAGGTTTGCTCGGATGTCATGCATTCGTTTCGTTCTATTTATCATACGGAGGTTTCTCTTAGTAGCAGATAAAGGTGGAGGGTTAGGGACTGATACGTCAAGATGGCATATAATGCAGAAGTGATCTGATGCAAGTTCATGGGATACCAGGGAGGACCGTAGAATATTATCATCAGAACTATGAAGAAACCAGTCTAAAATGTGACGATGTTTATGGGTGCGTTGGTTAACTGACTGTTTGAGGTTGAAAATATTAATGGCATCTAGGAGTTTTAATGTGTTTGGGTTTCCGGGACAATCAAAGTGAAAGTTGAAATCTCCAAGAATAATCAGGTTGCCACCTATCGAATTTCCATACTCCAGGAGATTCGGAAACTGCTCCGAAAAGAGAGAGTCAGTCAGCTTGTTTTTTCTACTAAGAGGAGGGCGGTATAGGCAGAAAAAATGTCAATAGTATATGACCTGTCAGAAACCGACGAATCGAAACCTCCAGATTTGTGAAGGTGAATCTGTGTTATTCGACTGACTATATTTTCATGTACGATTCTTCGAATTTCCTTATATTTGGGCCGATTAATTCCGCATTGTCGAGGCAAGTTTTGTCTTAATTTTACACTTTGGTCCCCGATTTTGATTTCCGGATCCGCAACGTGGATTTCTGTATTAACGGAGCAAGTTAACCTTCCAGGAATTCCACTCCCGTTTACCTATGTCCGGATATTGAGGTTTCCGGATAAACAGAATTATGATTAACAACGGTCCTCTGTACTCAACACATTCACATACGCTAGTAAATAACTAAAACATCATACGTGTTTTTGTTTCTAATTTTTGGCTTATTTCATCCAAAAAAATTCCGAAAGTTTGATTTAACCCGAATATCTTCACAACATTCCATTTGGCCACCGCGTTGGCATACGTGATACGTGTCAAACATTATTAGAGGATCGCAAATAGAATCATATTGGTAATATTCACAATTAATTTCTGACAGATAAACTTATTTGTCAAAAACATAGCTTTTAAGACAGTTTTGTCATGAATAATTAACACTCTCTGTCAATATCAATAACATTGTAACAAGATTCCGTTGAGTTTTCTTCATTTTTACCAACGGAAACTACCTTAGAAGCGGTACAGTGAAAAAGTACCATGGTACATACCACCGGAAAAATACGGCAGTAAATCGGTATACCGGTAATACCGCGCACCGCCAATAAATGCAATGGTGAAGTTCAAGTCTCATATACGTGGTTAGGAGAAAGAAATTGCGACGATACGAAGTAAAACTGAAATAAAGCACTTATTTGGCTCAAATAGTTTGACATGGAACGGTGGCATATGTAACACATATATGTTTCGAAGAAAGAAAAAATGATTATTAAATATTTGTTTCTTCATAACGATTTCCAGCCATCTGATTGGCCATTTCCATTTCAGTTGTTTTGGATTACATCTGTCATGCGATCCTGCACGTAGGACGGGGATGGGAGGGGGAACTTGCTTCCTCCCCCGCCTCCGGATTTCACCTCTAATTTTGGACGGGCGAGCTAGGAGACGTCGGTTCTAGTGAGAAACTTTGAAATCATGAAATAAGAGCACAATTTATTAAACACGTCAAAATTATTTTGCAGTTTAATCATATGTGTATTTTCCACCATGAATTTTGACTGAATGTTTCAACCGAGGCTGCTCTCATATGAATTTAATGACCAAGTGTGTTTTCGCCATGTTGACAGGGAACAGGTTGCTCTCTTTTGATTGGCTCTCTGCAACTTATAGATTTGTACTAAAAGTTTATGCGTATTTATGCACAATTAAACAAGGTTACAATGGTCTATTCATCACACCTTTCAAAATAATCTTAACTATTTTTGTCTTTCTTAGATAGCTCATTGTGTGGTTATACTGTATAAACAATGGCTAAACTCAAAGATTTATTCGAGTTCGCCTTCGATTTTCACTCGTCTATGTTGCGAAATAACAGCCTTAACCTGGATTCAATAACGGAACCTAGAGCGCAATGGATTGCATATGTGGGATTGCCTAGACATCTTTTGACTTTTGATTTTTATGGGCTTTCACCGCCACGGAACTTGTCGATAACTATTTTAGTCAGCGTTGCAAACATCCATTGCTTGTGATTTTCTATGATCGAAAAGGAAACTTTAGAACGTCTAATGTGGACATTTAAGATGTTGTATTGAAGTTAAGATGTGGAAACTCAAAGCTGCTAGTGTGACCATCAGTGTACCGATTATGTTGTACCCGGTCGATTTGCTCACCAAGAGAGCGTTGACGCAAATGAGGATCTTAATCAGTAATCATGTTTGCATTTGTGCATGTACTTGAGCTTGTATTTGTGCATATTTTTGTGTATGTAGTTATTGTTGTGTCTGCATTTGTGCATGTTCTTGTCAAATTGCCGGAGTTTATATCACTCTATCAGATGCGTGTAAAGTAGAATGATAATAGCGGTTTATTTGGTTACTGACTCATGTCAAAGTCTTTTACCCCATATGACTATTCCCTGATATGACATGCACTTCCAACATCATGATCTCATTTGCACGAACTACTTCGAACATCATGATCTAATTTGCACGAACTACTTCCAACATCATGGTCTCATTTGCACGAACTACTTCCAACATCATGATCTCATTTGCATGAACTACTTCCAACATCATGATCTCATTTGCACGAACTACTTCCAACATCATGATCTCATTTGCACGAACTAACCTACGTTAAACTACGAGGAAAAGGGGGACATGTCGGAGTGTCGGAGTTTGTCCACGGGTATCTCTTCCGACATCTCTGTTCATCATTGTCATCACTGCAGTCAATCATCCATATGTTCTTTCACCTCATCAACTGACACGTCTTTTTCATCGTTGTGATTGCCATACTAAATCATCCATCTGACGATGTTCTTTCACCTCATCTACATAACTGTGTTAGGTTGTTGAGCGATTCGCCGTCGCAAGCTTGTAACCTTGTGGCACATATGCAGCCTATGAAGGCGGAGAAATTCGTGTACGCCTTTCACATGCCGTTTATTCACTGGAAAATGGATCTGAATGAACCCTAGTTGGCAGGGTCCAGTTTCGTAAATTGGCCCCTGGCAAATTTCTTAACTTAAGGCTATGGTGTGACTTTTTCAGCTATTATTGTTTACTATTTAAAGATATGGATATATTTGTGAACTAGGTGTTTCAGGCTTGTGTTGTTCTTGAAATTGATGTCAGGCATGTACACCTTCCATAGTTACTCTACAGTATGTTGATAGTGAAATACCAACAGTTGGCTAGGAAGAAGAGCTAGTCTCCCATAGCAGTAAACACATTGTTTGTGGGGAAGTAGAAGTAGAATGTCGCAAAAACGGCTTGTATGACAACTATTTTCAGTTGCATCAGCCTGTTTAGTACACAGTGTTTTGCACAACTGTCATCAAGGAAAAGGGCTCGTGTTTGCACTGTGAGCATCACATGGTGTCAAAAATGACATATGGACATGAAAATTGCGGGTAGAAATGTGGGGGTGTGGTGCATAAGCTTCTTCTGCTATGAACTGCCATTGAAGTTTTGGTCAAGTGGATAATATTCTTATGCTTTGTTTTCTTTGTGTATTTGATTTTTTTTAATGATTTTTTATACTAAGTCGCTGATTGCGGCATTAAATTTGTACATACAAACTGGCCCCTATGTTTATGTAATGGTAGTCTCTCGAGCCGAGGAAGACAAATTGTGCGATCTCATTCAACGGTGGACGCGCATGTTGCAGGTGGGGCATGGGACACCGGTGGTTGGTGGCATTTGTGATACAGTTCTGTGACGTCTCAGCAAGACGCTGGCGGCGGTCATCCTCAAAGGTGGAACAGGATTTTCTGGTTTGCGCTCGCCAATGGCTTCTGTCTAAGGCAGCGAGCTCGAGCTGGCGGGGTTGGAGGTCTGTCCATTTGATGTTCATCTTGAGGTTGTCTTTGTACCTCTTATGAGGGAGGCCTTGGTTTCGGTTTCCCTGGGCAAGCTCGCCATATAACAACTGCTTTGGGATTCTGCTTTGATACATGCGGATGACATGGCCAGTCCAACGAAGCTGGGCCTGGATTAGTTTGGCTTCGATGCTTGTTGTGTTGGCTCTGTCAAGGACTTCCTGGTTGGTGATTCGGTCCTGCCACTTGATCCGCATAATGGGTCTCAGGGAGCGCTGGTGGAATTGTTCCAACTGACTGATATGTCTTCGGTAGAGTGTCCACGTTTCACAGCCATACAAGAGAGACGTGAGGACAACTGCATTGTACACCTTTCATCTTTGTTGACAGGCGTATGTCTTTGTGCTGCAAAACCTTGGTTCGAAGTTGTCCGAGTGCTTGACTGGCTTTTTGGATCCTCTCAGTGATTTCTTTGTCCAGTGAGCCGTCACTAGATATTGTGCTGCCAAGGTATTTGAAACTGTCCACATTCTTCAGCTGCGTGTCGCGAATGGTGATACAGATTTGTGAGGGGACAGTGGTTGGGGCGGGCTGGAAGAGGACTTCTTGCTTTCCTAGGCTGATTGTGAATCCAAATAAGTTGGAGGCTTGATATAATCTGTCCATGATTGCCTGTAGGTGAGTCTCTTCATGGGCCATGAGGGCACAGTCATCTGCAAAGAGTGCTTCAATGATGAGTCTTTCTAGCGTCTTTGCTTTTGCAGCTAGGCGACGGAGATCAAACACTGATCCATCCAGGCGATACCTAATGTAGATGCCAATGTCAAGGTCACGGATGGCATGGAACAGTACCTGTGCGAAGAAGAGGTTGAAGAGTATCGGAGCAAGTACACAGCCCTGTTTGACACCATTAGATATTGGGAATTTCTCAGAGGGTTCACCGTCTGAGAGAATCTCTCCAGTCATGTCAACGTGGAGGAGCAGAATGAGGTTGGCAAACTTCTGAGGACAACCAAGTTTCTTGAGTACTACCCACAGTGCGTCTCTGTTGACTGTATCAAAAGCCTTTGTCAGGTCCACGAAGACAGCATACAGATTCATGTTCTGCTCAAGGCACTTCTCTTGGACTTGTCTCACTGCGAAGATCATGTGAACGGTGCTGAGGTCTGGGCGAAAACCACACTGCGACTCGGGGAGGTTATCTTCTGACACTGCCGCAATAAGCCTGTTGAGGATGAGGCGAGGAAGTATTTTGCCAGCTATGGACAGCAGGGAGATGCCTCTGTAGTTTCTGCAGTCCACAAATGTGCCTTTATTTTTATAGACGGTCATGATTGATGCGTCCCTGAGGTCGTTTGGCATCTCTTCTTCCGTTCAGATGCTGATTAGCACATCGTGGAATGCCTCCAGAGTCTGTTCACTGAGAGCCTTGTACACCTCCGCTGGGATACCATCCTTTCCAGGTGCCCTGCCACAGCTAATTTGTTTAATGGCCCTCCTCAACTCCTCCATCGTTGGTGGAATATCCAGTTGGTCGTGCGTTGGCTGCTGCGGTATTTGGTCAAGAACAGATTGGCTGACCGATGAGGGCATGTTTAGGAGCTGACTAAAGTGTTCTTTCTATCTTTCCTTAATGCCATTCTTGTCCTTTATTAGTGTAATGCCATCTGCAGCGAGCAAGGGCGCAGAGCTGGACTTTGCGTGGCTGAAGATTGACCTGATGGCGTTATAGAACGCTTTGGAGTTGTTAGTGTCAGCTTAGCTTTGCACTTCATCAGCTTTCTTTTCCCACCAATGGTCATGCATCTTGCGGATTTCCCTCTGAGCCTCAGCTTGATAGAATTTGAAGCGGTCTTTTTTGTTGATGGAGTTTGTGTCATTCTGCCAGTCCATGAATGCTTTGTTCTTTCTGGCAAGCAGATCTTGAATGCCATCGTTGTTCTCGTCGAACCAGTCTTGATGGATTCGCTTCTTTGGGCCCAGGGTCGCCATAGCTGTTTCTCTTATCGTGTCCCTGAGCTTGTTCCATTTTTCGGAGGCATTTCCACATATCGGTCCGTCTGTTGACAGCTTGTCATCTAGTCTCTTCTGGAAATTGAGCTTGGTGGAAGGCTGCTGCAGTTTGACAATGTTGAAGGCTGTGCGCACAAGTTTAGGACGTCTTAGGTGATGAGGGGCAATGTGCAGCTGTAGGGTAGTTCGGACAAGTCTGTGGTGTGTCCAACATTCTGCTCCTTGCATGGCCTTGGTGATGAGGACATCCTTGGCATCACGCTGGCGGACTATTACATAGTCGATTAAGTGCCATTGGCGAGATCTGGGGTGCATCCAGGTGTTCCTGTGTTTGTTCGCCATTCTGAACATTGAGTTTGTGATTATAAGGTTAAATTCTGCGCATTTGCTGAGGAGGAGCAGGCGGTTGTTGTTCATTCTGCCGACATCGTGTTTGCCAAGCACACCTTTCCATCGACCATAATCACAGCCAACACGGGCGTTGAAGTCCCCCAGTAATATGATCTTGTCGTCAGCTGGAACTGAGCTAAGTACAGAGCTGAGGTCGGTATAGAACTGCTCGATGGCTTCTGCTGGACTCGATAGGGTAGCGGCGTAGGCACTGATGATTGTTGCATGGCGTTTGTGGCTGATAGGTATTCGAAATTTCAATTGCTTCTCATTGATACCAACAGGCATTTCCGGAGGCTGCTTAAGAAGACATGATTTGATAGCCAGGCCGACTCCGTGGATCCTGTCCTCATTTTGGGCTTTTCCTTTCCAGAAGAATGTGTAGCCGCTTGCTGGCTCAGTAAGAGAACCCTCCTCTGCGAACCTGGTTTCACTCAAGGCTGCAATGTCAATATTGTAGCACGAAAGCTCCTTAGCAACTAGAGCTGTTCTCCTGTGTGGTCTTGCTACGTTCTCTTTGTCCATGAGAGTACGGATGTCCCATTCTCCAATAATAAGTTTTTTTCTTTGATTATTTCGACCGCGGAAATTTATGATCTTGCCAGTCGCAGCATGTTGGCCAGATATTTTAGGGCAAGCTTTTTTTAGGCCACCTTTTCTAGGCCTCTCCCTATTCAGGGTGAGCAGCGCCGTCCAGAAAAGGTCTGCTCAGTCGCCCCTGGATGCTGCCGAACTGTTCTGCTGCCCTGGGTGCAGAGCAAAAAGACCACTTGTCCGAGGGCCGCCTACGTGCAGGTCTCTGACTACAACTCCCAGTGGTCATCTCCACCTGTTGCGTCGCCAGTCGCCCATCGCCGTAGGACTTTGGTAGGTGCAGGTAACGAACAATGAGTGTGATGATGAGGATGAATGATAGGTGCACAACATAACCTGTGCGTGAAGGAGATTAAAATGAAACAGCCTTTGCACAGAGACAGCCTCACTCTCTCGGCTTTGTTAGTTAGAACTCAGTGGTACGAAGATTTATGTTTATGTAGCAGGGTAACAACCGCTGAGGATAATATTGTATATTATGCACTGGGTTACCTCCCCTATGCCATGACTTCAGCAACACAAAGTGTTTGACATACGCTAGTAAGCGATTCCAAGATAGTGTAATATTTATCCTGTCGAGTCTGTATTAAATCTAGTTACCATTAATCAAATAATTTGTCTTATTTGCACTTGTCTATATCATATAATGTAATGCAGATAAGACACGATAAATATAACAGGAAAAGAAATGATAGCAATGGATACAAATAATATGGAGGAGAAGATGCAAATATCGTGATATGCATTGCGATGTATTCTAGACGATCACATGCAGAATAACAAATGATGGATAACTGATGGACAAACGATGGATAAATGTCACAAAATCATTCTATCATGTAATGTAAGCAGACCAAATAACTATTACTAATCATACATTACTTGAAAGCTTCATAGTTGATCGAAACACTTGTGACGGAGTTCCACCTATTCCGCAAAACGGAACAAGCTTCAAATATCGTGAAGGATCCCCATACTGATAGGATATCTTTAAGTGTTCATTGTGGTGGTTTGTGGGAAAGGACCGAGTAAAAATCAAATTGAAACACACCATTTATTTACACACACGCACATGCATACACAGTCAAAACTGTAATCAAATTGACAATTTTTTCCATGTCTAATTGGCTTTGAAATTGGTAGGTGGAGTTTTGCCAGTTTTGATGAAATGATTGGCCTAATCTTCGGAGAGCATGGGGTTAACTATCATAGAAAGATATATTTTAATGTAATTTATGAATGTCTGTGAAGATGATATCAAAATGATCAGAGACAGATCCATAAAATTAGCGTTTAGAATCTTGTAGGGGTAGCACAGACAAGTAGGAAAGAAGTCTTTGTCACTGACCTTCTGGTATCGGCCCAGAAAGAAAACCGTCAGAACAGGCCCGACCTTTGAGTGTGCGAGGCCCACGGCGCCTACTCCGGCAGCTGAATCGGGTCGGTGAACATAATGTAGTATCCCTAAGGCGCAGGCATGAGACGATCGCCATGCCCTAGGACAGCCATGCTCCGAAAGTAGCTCCATTTTAAGCGTTTCCTGGAAATAATTTGAAACATTAAACTTTCAAGAATACTTATTTTAGAAAACTCCCTGTTCGTTCGTCACCCCTTCCTGATAGAGTGAAATACTGAACGACTTTCTCTGAGAAATAGTCTTTTGAGTACATCCAAGTGCCGCAAATGTATGGAAGTGTTCTATACACAAATCCATTGTAACTCGTCAGTTCTAATTAACCTTCGTCTATTCGCAACGTCAATAGACAATTAATTCTTAAGTGTGAGGCCTTCCGTGCTCAGACCCAACTTAATACACAATTAAAATAGCAACATATTTGCAAAGGTTACTATTAAAGGTAACGTGAAAAAGAAAGATTACAATTATTACTTAAATATTACCTGTAAACGGTTAATTTGAACCGACTGTCACTCATTCGATATGATCTCTCCATAGTACATGGATGGTTTAGGAGGAAAGAAAATTTCATTTATAGAAATAGAATTTTTCCAAAGAGTACGCCAAAACTACTTCCCAGACTGAAAGCGACCTTGGTGTTAGATAACTAACATAATATATAACCTTTAGGCTGGTATTGAAAATGCGAGAGTTGTGGCTTGAATGTTGGGTAAAGATTGCATATGCGGTGCTGATTTGCTTTTCATTTAAATCTGGAGTAGGTCAGTGTCATAAGATGAATTATCATGAATACAATATGAAAGTGATGCAAGTCCTCCCTCACTGTGTCTTAGTCTCTCTGTCCGTCTCTCTCTCTCAGGAAAACGATTTTGACAAATATAATTATTTATGTCAAAAATATCGTTTTTTTTACTTAAGGATCGTTAAAAAAATTTGAGAGTTTCCCCCAAATAGCATAAAATGCATGACTGTATACAGTTATGTTTCGAAATTCATAAATATTCAAATTTCTGAATGCATCTTTTAGAACTACCAGTAAGGGAAATAAGTTAGTCATAGCACAGAAACATATATTATTTATGTTCAGCAAGGATTTTCGCACAGTACAGATTAGTGCATTTGGCAGGGTCCTTGTAATTAAAGAACATTATTACCAAACCAATATAGGAGTGCACTCTCGTTATATAATGGGATTGATTATTATGCTGTCGATACTTGTAATATAAGAGTTAAAATCTGTCTCCTTTTCACCATGACTTTTAAAACATGATATGTTACCAATAATGAATGCAAATGGTGAAACTGGAATCTTTGTTGACAATGAATTGCAAAATATGATTTTGTTACCTGATGTTGATGACATGTGTATTTTTGCTGATATTGTTTTAGAATGATAAGAAAGATGGAGACATCGGATCTATTGTTTTGTAAAATGGGGCTTTATTGTAATCATGGATCAGACGTATATATGTATCTTTGGTTTTAGAAACGGAGGTAGACGTAAGAAGTCTGAAAAGTGGACCAAATATGTTAACTTACTAGAACAATTCTGGAGTAAAGTTTCCAGCAGATTAAATTGGTCAAAAGCAATTGAAGAACTTGTTATACAAGTTAATCAAGGTTTAATTGCTGTCAAGAAATTAATAAGAGAACTCGGATCACCATCACCAGACAATGTGAAATTATTTGATTTACGTATTAAGCCCATTCTCCTCTGTTCATTCGAGATATGGGGATACAAGAATAGCAAATCTGTAGAAAAAAATCCACTCAAAGCTCTGTAAAGTGTAATTGTCCCTTGGAAGACAATCTTGAAACGTGGGTGTGTGTATAACACATATCGGTATATATAGTAATAAATTTAGTTATGCGCATTTGGTTATAGCGTCCCGTTTTAAGGAATTCTTGGATTTGTATGATTACTTGCGTGATTATTGGAATTCGGCGCCTTGGAAATATTCCTAGCCCGAAATAATCAGCCAGTTATTATGAGCAAACGTCACGGAGTGAAGTGTTAGTGAGTTTCCATGATGCCGTGGTTCACTAGTAGGCCAAAACCGAATGAATGTCCATCTCGTAAGATAGTCAATATTAAAATCTAGTGGTGTACATTGGTGGTGTGACTACAATGGCAGTATTTACGGTAGGAAACCGGTAAATTACACTAAGGGAATAAATAAGAAGGGACTTAGCAGATACCGTTTATGTCGCCATGCAGGCAAATATGGTGCAGTTATATGGGCGAAATGTGCATGAAAAGCATACATTGACTGGCCTAAGGTGGCGGAGTTAAAATAGTCCCCAGTGTTAGGGGATACTCATGTATTTTCTATAGCGTGAACGGTTGGTGGTACGGAAACATGATGAAGATAAAACATGCAGATGTGCGGTTGATAGATATTTGGCAGGTTGTTTTATCTGTGGTCTTGCATGAATTAGAGAAAAATTTAGGTATAGAATGGACACGTCGGGCTTTCTAATTTGCAAGTGAAGTTGTATGGAAGTCTTTGGAAAGTCGGGGTAAACTTATGACTTCTAGCGAGAATCGCGCCAGGGTTTGACAACCGCTCGGTCAAGTAAATACCCCTGTGCGTGTATCAATATATATATATATATATATATATATATATATATATATATATATATATATATATATATATATATATATATATATATATATATATATATATATACACCCCAGCTCATTGAGTCAATGTATCACTCGATGATAGCGACAGAGTAACATGGGCGACTTATGCTAATGTCGAAGTTGATTTATTTAGACAACTGTTAATGGGTTTTGACTTGCAAAAAATGGCACGATGAAGTAAATGGTTTAAGCTGTTTATAAATAAAGGAATGCAGTAATTCTTATAGATTGTGAAAAATGTTATTGGCCATAACAAAACATGACAGCTATACATTCCCTATTCATATAGTTACAGGTAGGGCACGTAGATTACGTTATTTATGTCACAGCAGGGAAATTAAAGATGAATTACACTTCTTAGTAAAATACCCAACACATTCAGAATTGACCAGGTCAGAAAAAAATCAATCCGCCGTATGTCTTCCTGTTATGTAACTTCACCATATTGTAATAAATCTTAGAAAAATACTCCATCTTGTATTTATAATGCACGGGATATAAATGAATCAATTATAAATGCATTTGTAAACATTCTTTGTATTGAAAATATTAGTAATGTCTATTTTCAAACGTTTTGTTTTCCACAATGAAAGCTTGTTTACAGGATCTTGTAGGTTTATTTTCGTACGTTTAAAATTAGAACTATTTGCAGATCGGGATGCTGATAATTGACAGAAGTTAGCTTTATTGTTCAAATGAATCACGAATACCATTTATTTTATTTCTTTACACTTCCATAACATAGAGTAGCATTGCTCGCACGTAATGGTATTTTTCATTCAAAGACACCGAGAATGATAGATTACGTGACTGAAGAACATTTTAGCAGCACACATGTTATGTCAGTACCTATTTAAAGATCTCTATCTCTTGACTCCAGGTTGGTCAGAGAATATCAATGACATTTTATTTTGCTGTACCGTCTACTGAAGGAATCATTCACACAGTTACCAAAGATATAGATCCATTTGATAATAAATACAATGCTTATGTTATGGGGTACTTTGAAAGCTGATGAAACAATACAACAATAACAGCACAAAATGAAACACACATCTAGGACACGCCTACAGACAAAAGCACACAAACGCACACACACCATATTAAATCGTCTGAACCTTTCCAGGATATATTTCAAGAAGTTCCTATGATTGCGTACCGTAGATCTAAATATCAGAAGGACCGTCTGGTACGTGCCAGGATAACCTAAAACAAGACCACAAAAACGTATTGGTTTGCTGTGCGATAAAGACACGAACCTGCTCATCTATTATTTGTGCGCAAATTTGTATTGTTATGTCTTGTTGTAAATTGCCATTAGTGAGTCCAACAAATAGTAGTCCTGTCGTTTTCGTACATTCTGAGGATTTTTTTAAAATAATTTTTGTTATTACCTTGACGAAGTGCCCTTTTCAATCTCTGTCTGTCTGTCTCTGTCTGTCTCTCTATGGATATATATATAT
Source organism: Sinohyriopsis cumingii (assembly GCA_028554795.2). Taxonomy (NCBI): domain Eukaryota; kingdom Metazoa; phylum Mollusca; class Bivalvia; order Unionida; family Unionidae; genus Sinohyriopsis; species Sinohyriopsis cumingii. Next base: position 65,974,952 of record CM068831.1, read on the forward strand.
ATATATATATATATATATATATATATATATATATATATATATATATATATATCTGTGTGTGTGTGTAAAGTTGGAACAAACTGAAAAATAATATAATAATGAACAAATTCAGATATGTTTAAGTAAAGAAATTACAAGAAACTTTCTCAGTGGTGTTGTGATAATAAACACTGTAACGAATCATCAGGTGCCGTGTCCTGTCAGTGGAATGTTCATTCGTGAAGTTGAAACGTGAGGTTTCCATAAAGACAAGCCTCATGTCCACTCCCTTTTGACAAGGAGTGTCATGTATATTTTGAAATAACGTCCATTTGTCTCTATTGGTAGTGGTAGTAGTAGTAGTATTAGTCGTGTGTGTAGTAGAAGTATCAGTATATTAGTAGCAGCAGCATCGGTAGTAGTAGTAGTAATAGTAGCAGCAATTGCAGTAGTAATTTTAGTAAAGACTATGTGCTTCTAACTTTAAAAATGTAATTAGCTTTACCGGACTATATGACCACATAAACATGGAGTTTACATGGAGAATAGCTAAGGTACCCGTTTTATTGACATTTTGAATGAATGTCACGCGTAATTTAGATTAGTTACCATGTTGTCGTAAAAACATTACATACATGATGCCGTTAAAGAGCTTCAAATATCGAAAACCTAACAAAATACAGTAGGATGAATAATGTTAGGTTTACAACATAATCGTTATAGTTTAGAGAGAATAAAAACATTTTTAAGAGTTAGCTGGAAACAAAACAAAAACAAACAACAAAAACAACAACAACAAATCTGTCGTGGAATGGTTTAACAGAAACTTAAACACCAGAATATAAAACAATTTAACTTCAGATGATACTGGAAAAGATGGGTTGTCGCCTTACAAATCTAAACGAGGGAAGTAATCTTTTTGGCTACGCTGAAACTGATACATTTCTCTGGCCACTATTGAGAACCAGACAAGCAGTTCTGAATGTGCAAACGCAAACGAATGTGTATAAAGGGTTACTTTCCTAATTTTACCCAATACATATTTAATATATTTAAAAGCATGTCAATTATAATCGGGGAACCAGTTGTTTTCAAATTGGAAGATTCGACCAAAATGACCAAGAGTTCTCTTTCTGTAAAAAACAGGATGACATATAAAAAAGTTTGAAAATAATTTGAAAAACCAAATGATTCAAAAGTGGTATTACTTCGTACTAGAACGGAATACATTTTCCAGATTACATGAGCAAATAATGGTTCAGTGCAATCTGTGATATTGACGGCTAGTCAAATTTAAGGTTTTGCAACGCTTTCATTGTGGAAAAAGTATCTGAAAAGACAATGCAAACTTTTTTTTGAGCGTAATTAAAAACATGCGCATTACTGTAATTTCTGCATTAAAAGTGACGCTTTATTCTGTAAATGGATGGAGATAGTTGCCATGTTGCGTTACAAGGGCTGATCTAACCTTCTATCCATCTTTCCAGCCATCTACATTCACATTTTGACTCAGCTCCAATGTCACAATACTAGTGGTAATTATTATGAATCCTCTAGTTGTCCATGTCCTTTTGTATAAACAATTTTGGAACACTCTAATTGATTTAAAGCGGAAAATGCCGTTCTAGACGCGTAAGCATATGTTTAAAAGAAATGCAATTTCCCTAAACAATCTTAAAAGACGTTACTGTGAAAGTCTTAAAATATTACAGAACATGAAGAGTTACAAAGGACCAATTTAGTACCGTAGGAAATTGTATGCATATTTAGTTCAACAAGATCTTTTACGAGCTGGCAAAGTCTTATAGTGACCTTATTAATATCATTGTAGAGTAACATAATTAGGACAGCACACTTTATATTATGCTAAAAAGTATTTTAAACGACATATTAAAGATAACCAAATGAACACGTTGGAATTTGTGGCAAATATGTTAATACAATCATATAATTAATATTTCAGCGTTAATCTAGGACATATACACATCCTTAGATAGCGATATACATTTCTTCAGATGATATTTCTTATAGACCGACAAGAATACTAGCAACGTTGCAATTTTTTGCAGAATGAAAGGTTTTCTTTTCCTATTATTTATTGTAACGTTTCAACTTTTTTGAGCTTCTGGCATTAAACCTTATACGCTGTGTGATACCTACCGAAGAATTCTACTACATATACGAAACACGTATGCTAGGTCAGCAACGCTTCATCATAATTACCCAATCTCTTATCTTAAACTGTACCAGGGATTACTGAAGCAATTATTAACATTTGTATAGATACGTTTGGTATTCGAAAAATGACCTGCACATTGTTATGCCGTCTGTTTCTATCAAAATGTAAAATTTTGACATGTCCTCACGGCTTTACTTCACTCAAAACTGACTGAAACACATGCAGACTGGGACTGCCAAAATTAAGTTTTCTGTCTGAACAAAATATATGTTATGGATAGCTATTTTCTTCGACAGCTGTAGATTGCAGAAGTAGGATAGTTATCCTGTCGACAATGAAGACACAGTACATGTACAGGATTTACTACACGTTTCAACAGAGATCGAGATAATGATATGCAGATCAAGTAACTGAAGTGCTTTTCGAAAAGAAAACTTGTAAGAAATCTCCGTGCGATCTCCATTATTTCCGTCAAAGTTTGTTAGATTGTTATAACAGCTTTTATTTCCTCAGCAGCATACTGAATGAATCATGCATACCTTCACAGATGCAATCGATCCGTATCGCCTCATCTGTAATAAACAAGTTGCGTTGTCATTTTTTTGTTGAATTCTTGGGGACCACATATGGCTATATAGATAACATGCAGACCCCAAGTTCAAAAATACAATTTAACAGAACAAAACGAAACATAAGCATGGGTTTCAGGACTATATATGTATGTATATTGTTTACCGGTACGTCAACACAATCATGATAAGCTGTTACATGTTAAGATCTAAACATCCTGTTACAGGTTAAGTTCTAAAAAATCTACAGAAAATAGATTCAAAGAATAATAATAATAACAAAACACAACATATTATGTTAAAGATTCTTACAAACAGGTAATCCTACAGTGTATGTAGCGTAAGGAGAGAATTCAGAAAACATTACAATCATTGTGTGTCTATGCTAATGAAATAAATTAATTTTTAACGATTTTTGAAAAATGTTTCAAACATGTTTTATTATGTGAAACGTCTGCAGTGGTCAGTGTACAGTATATATATATATATATATATATATATATATATATATATATATATATATATATATATATATATATATATATTAAAATTTACAAGTACGTCAGCACACTGATGGATATATAATACCAGTTTAAAATTAAGTTCCAAAAATTTAAAAAATAAAGAATGTCAAAAACTGATAGGAAGATAAACACTTCCAAAACATTAAGTACAATGAAACTGGAAGGTAAGATGCTGAAAGGCAAATAACGAAAATCATTTAATTATACGATGATCTATATATCTATTTATCTATCTATTGACATATCTATATAAACTCTTATGTATATTTGATTTAGTTTATATTTGATTTAATTTAATTGTTTGTTTGTTAGTTTTAATTTTTTTAATTCTGTTACATGCTATTGTAATGTAACTTTGTTTATATTTAAATTGTAATTTTCCAGAAATTCAGTTCAGTTTTTCGAAAACCTAATAGAACTTTGGATCAAACGCTGACCTAGCTCCTGACATTGATTTATAATAAGTAAACAACTTTTTTTATTTGTTAAAATTCATTTTTAGTGTGAAATTTAGAGAAATATTGAGGCTGTACTGGAAGTACCTGACTTTAAACATCTAGAAATTCTGGTTTTACCGGAGGGTTGACCCTTATCCGGGCGTCTGTTTTACGCAGTAGCCGGATTTAATAGTGATGTTTTGCAAAATAATTTTAGTTGGGCTTTTAAACATTTAGACGTTACGGTGTTTGTTTTGTTATGACCAGTTTGAGTTGAACTTATATTTTATGCAATTAATTATTCTTTTCCCTGGAAATATTTAGGTGCTCAGACAGAATTCTTGGACAAAGACATATATTGAAATTTTATTCGGAATTCAAACACTGGAATATTATTTTCTGTGGTTCAACAAAGAACTGTTGACACTTCAATACTATACAGACTACAGCATATGTCATCACCTTCCATTTTGGATTTTCGTCGGGACTAGAACTCAAATCCATTAGACCATTTTATTATTAGGACTTCTAAGTTTTAATTCTTGGATTATTCTTGGATTACTTTTGGATTTGAGTCTTAAAACCATAAGTTATTTTCCTCATTTTACCTTGTGTTCTAGACAAATAAATTATATGCTAAATTTTAAAAAACTTGTTGTCTTCAGTTTTTTCTTGTTGCTGTTTATAAGAGCCTAAATACGTAACAAAACGTATAGGTTCAGAAAGTCCAACATTTACACTGATGGTGCATGAAAATATAATGCCGAAATTAAATTCAGATAAAAAACAAAACTTTTGCCTCACAGGATGGAATTCTATACACTTGACAAGAGAGTACTCCACTCTCAGTGAACATTGACAAAGTATTTGCTATGGTCGAGATTTTGCCACTGCCGAACAGATGCTTCTGATGTCCAAACGGGATTCACATAGCACAATGCAAACCAAGCATCTTGTTCTGTATGATGGATACCACTATCCAGTGTTGGTTTAGATGTTGTGATGATAGTGTATGGAATTTATGTGGAACATACTGTTGCATATTACATTTTGAAGTCACTAGACAAACATTTGTATTAGCAAACGCTTGCCTGCATGACCGCCTTGGCTGCCTTTACTGTACCTCATCAATCTCAATACGAATTCAATCATCGAGCCAAAGGAAGTCAATGATTTTGTTTTGTTCACTAGCAGTAGTTACGGTTTTATTTTACAATTATTGTTGTAATACAGAAAACAAACTTTAAGGGAAAACTCATATTTAATGGGAGACTCGTAATTGGCATATCAATTAAAAATGAAGATTGAAAGCAAACAGATATACGGTCAGCAGAGCTAAGGAGACATCAACGAAGTGAGTAATACGGCTTGTGCAAAGCATAACACTAAAGTGAAATTCCGACATTGCATCAATAATTGCATAGCCATATAATATAATGAATGCAATAGTCATAGAGAGGTGATATACACTTTTCACTATTAAACTTACAAGCAGCAGTGTCTGCATGAACAGATATAATCTTGTGTCCACATACTTGGATGGATTAGTGCTGTGTTCTAAACTAGATGTGTAACAAAATAACATTAGTGAATGTGCGGTTTGAACTCTCGATTTAAAACGCCATAAAACATAGGTTGTAATGATTCAGAAAAGATGATTTACATGTTAAATTTAATGATGACAAAAGGAAAATCGGCAGTAGCAAATCCAATAGCAAAATAAGTTCTAAGGAGCAATAAATGTAATATTTTAACTGAACAGTCTATTCAAATATTATACATTAAAGCGAGAACAAAAACCGTTTCATGTTAATCATATGGATAATTTTTGACAGGCAGATATGATATAGATTCAAACGTACTAAACATCTCACAATGGATACAAGAACAGTTTCAAGGTTATATACATACCCTGAAAATGCTCTTGGACTGAAACGTTAAAACGAGATTAAAAGTGTAATGAAGGAAAAGAGCTCTGCAACCAAAACGTTAAGGAGTCGCTGCGAATGGAAAATACGGATTAGTTTTCAACTTACTCAGGCAAGAATGTGTCTGTTGAGGAAAGGTTACAATATGAAAGAATGATAATAAAAATGAAACCAGTAAATGGGTTTTTATTTTAACAAAGCTTGTTGATAGATAAGATAAATCTCCTTTTAGATCGATAGACATATCTCCAGCTGAAGCATTCAAAGTACAAATCAGTCAGTTCGGTAACTTGACAATTTATACATATGCCGAATTAACAAATTCCACGGCATTTTCATTATAATGTTTTTCGAGAAGCGTTTCTTTTGATGATGTATGTGAATGATTCTTTATAGTAATTGACATGCTAATAAAGTAGGCCATCGTATCATTTTTTTAGATCGGCATCTAAAAATATCCATGGACGTGTGAGGTTTGTGCACGCTACTGATGTCATACTGTGCCCGAATCAGTTTGGCATGAGGATTAGATTGAAAGGGTGTCAAGTTGAATACTGTTTTATAGAAATTAAGTGTTTAGTTTGATGTTTTAATATAAAATATTCTTTAGATAGACGCCAAAGGTGAAGCGCACATTACAGGTAGACTGGTGGTGGGATGTACCATATTGTGCTTTTATACATTTTGAGTAGTGTAAATAATACTGTTACGTTTCATTTGGTCTTCGTCTTCTCCTAACACGTCATCGAGGAAGACCAAATGTGTTTGAATAAAAGTCCAACACGATCCAGTCGTCATCGTGATGAATGCAACCTGTAAGCAAAATGGATATTCCTTAACTTTCTAGGAGTAATGTGTATTCAGCATTCTACTCTTTGTAATACCATAATATACATTTATGTGGACGATGAAACAAATCTGATGTGTGTTGGATCAAATGTTTTACAAGTTCGCCTTTGTTTGAGCCATTCTGTCCAGCAATCAAGATGTTAAAGGGATGGCGACGAAATAAGTCCTCCGAACTTTGACGATCCAACTTCCTCAATCACTTTAAGAACACAGGAGGACGTGGATGCAGCCATAACTATGGTGCTGAGAAATCTGAAAATACCATCAACAACATTATACATTTTATACATCTGATACACTTTTAATGCTTTTGCTAAATGTGGAAACACAAAAATGTATTTACATTTTTATAATTAAAACGCGCAACACACTAGGCATAAATGACGCCGTACATAAATGTGGCACAAATTACAATGACCACAACTGCATATAAACAAACAAGTGCGTAATATTCTCGCTTAATTTGTTTTCCATGAAATATACGTACACGCTCCGGTTATAGTCTATTATCTATGAAATTCACTGCCTCGAATTTTTCAGGAAACTTCATTTCTACCTTATTCTTTTCTATTTGTACAATGCTACTGCGACTACTCTTTGTAACATTTTTTTCTGTTTCAGGTTCTTCTTCACCTATTTTTAAATTTGTTTCTGATTTCATTTATACGTCTTCTACTTGTTCTAAGTTAATTCCTTTCTTTGATTAGTGATACACAAAGTGTTTGGCATAGTCAGCCACGGTTTGTATCCAGAAATTGAAGCCAAGACTTTTCCACTCACCTTCATCATTCCAGTCATATATAATTTGTTGGTGTAACTTACTAGCGATACACATTTCTTGGCAAGCATGAAGCTGTTTTCTTCACACAGAGATACACATCTCGTATTTATCAATATTATCAACATTTTAACACAGTTTATCTTTCCTTCACATATAGAGTTTTGGAAGTCACGTTGTTCTCCAAGTGTTGTTTTTTAAACGTCCACGATGAAGTTACTAGTAATAGAAATCTGAAAAATGTATTCACTACGGCACACACTGCAGGTCGTCCAATCGTAGATCGAAACAGTCAACTTCTTTCCAACACCGAGGACAAAAGCCCTGGTATGGATAGCTTTTATAATAGTGACACACATTAATGTCTTTTTATTTAGGAAAATATCATAATTTTTATTAATTGTATCTACTGTTGCAGTGTGGAACAGGATTATTTCAGTCACTAGCACAGACTATACGTCTCGAAGACGTTTTGTCTTGAGGAGACACCTCTTGTAAATGTTTTTTTGTTTGTTGCAATTCTGAAAGTCTTCATCTTCCGAGACACTTTCAAAGTAATCACGCTCATATAGCATTCGGGTACTACTGATTTACAAATCTGTGCCGTAAAGGATGTAATTTTTTCTGAGCATTAAACGCGATGCTGTACAAGCTCTTTGTAAATTGCTGGATTTTTGTAAGATAGTCCAGAGGAGACAAATCTGGCTATGGCCAACGATTTGGTACTAGGCATTCTGTCCAAGACTGTAGTCCATGTTTTGAACAACTTGAGTCGACTTTTAAAGTCGCAATAGCCATGCTACAACACACGCAACAAGAATGTTTCTTTCATTTCTACATCTCCACGAGTTAGTGGTATCCAAAGTGGTTTGCGAACGCATGGAGTTGCTAGCGAGTCTCTCGCTCAATTGCTGTTTTGAATTATTCATCATCTTTTCATGTCGGTGGTTGTATTTACAACGAAGTGTTGGTCTTGGACATTTGCCCTATTTATAGTGGAGCTCAGCGTTTCACGCGATAAAGTGGTGCTATCAGGAAGCCTCACAGAGTCTTATGGATACAATATGCTAAGAATGGCAGTGAAGAAACGAAGTCTATCTTATTTCGTGCATAGTAAAACCCGTTTCAGTCACCCTCCCATCTCCACATAAATTGTTCCTTTCCATATCGCTGTGTCTGTGCTCCTGATAATGGCTCACAATAATCTGGTACACAATCGTACACTGTAGTGGTTTGGCAAACATAATTTTGCGTGCATGTAATGTTTTCACGAAACATTATTGATCTTGCTCTTACACTAAAGCTTCTTTCATCACGTCAAAGTTAGCTATTTGACTGGAACAATAGTACAGTATCAGCCCTTTGACTTTGAACTTGGTATTCAATTTGTCAATGGCGCTCTTAGTATTGGTATCATTAATGTGTGGGACCACCGCTAGTACAATTTATGATAGCGTCTTCTGGGTATTCGTACGTCTATGCGTCTGAATGGTCTCCTTTGATGTCTGATTGATGGCTAATGCCGCTTAATGTAGATGCAATTGTAGGTGTGAAAGTAGAGGACTCGATTCCTAGGCATCATACAATTTTAAGCGGGCATTGACTGCCACAATCATTTTCAATCCACCACAATCATTTTCTGATGCAATGATATTTGGCCACTCTCCTCTATTTTCGTTTTAGATGAATACCATACCCACAAAAATGTTACACTTTAGGAACATAAAAATAAAATGATTTGCAAATGATTGAGGCTTATATAATTGCTGTTTTTTTTTAGAAGTAATGCAAATAATATTTTCAATTAAAAATCATACATAAATTGAGTTATTTGGCTTCCATCACGACTGTGGACATGGATCACAAGTTTTGGAAATGGTTCTAATTTCAGTAATTGTTAGAAACATCATTGATGTAGTAAGCAAGTTTCAAGTTGTTATGTCAGTCTAAAACCGATTTTTCTTCATGTGGACGAGTGCACCGGAAAACGTGATAAAAATGTAGTATGAAAAAATTGAATATAGATAAACTTGTATGAAAATTTTACTATCTAGTTTGGCTTTATAACACTGGTTCTAATAAAATTATTGTCTGATGCAGACACGATTGGCCACCATTGTATAGTTCCATTTTAGATGAATAACATATTGGAAATTATTTTTACCTTGCACGACATAAAAATAAAATGTTTTTGAAAACTGGGCAGTTACTAATTTTATTTCAAACTGTGACTTGACATCTGCTTGATATTATGGATATTAATGTTTAAAAAGAAAGAAGAAAAAGGAGTTTCGAGTACTCAAACTTGGTGCGACAATTTGGCACAATAATGCTATACCAATTGAGTTAATGAAGCTTGCGTTGTTTAGTTTGTATAACACGCAAATGACAAATTTCTTCCAAGCAGATTTGTATAACTTCAGTCGACCCTTTGTTGTTTGCCCAGTTAACGCTTTAGTTATAAAGAATTAGTATTGTTACTATATGAAGAAAGACACAGTTAACAAAATTTATTGAAGAAAAAAAAAAAACGCTGGTTGTAACTGTTTTTCCATCTGGAAATTGACAGATTAATTTAAAGATTACATGTACGGAATTACACTGTAATAGTGAGTGAATTAAATGTAGTAAACGGTATCGTGATGGAAATGAAGATAAAACCCTGTTATTTATGTATAAAATAAATTATATATATATATGTCTGTGTGTGTGTGTGTGTGTGTGTGTGTACTTATCCTATTATTTACATCATGCTTTTGCAAAAACTTGGCAACGTAAAAATACCATTTCACTTAATGTTTACTTCACGTAGTCTTTGTTTAGATATAGTTCTAAATACCCCTTCAGCGTCTCTTCAAAAAATCGTGTTCCAAAGGTAATTTAGAAAGAATGAAGAAAGAAGAAGTGAATAGATAACATTGTTTTAAAGTATCTTAATAGCTATTATTCCCGGAATTTGTTAATATGATAATGAAGGAAAAAATACAGTGTACTCTAGCAATGCAGGTCTAATTGCTCACGAGTAGTGATACGTAGGCAGCTACCGTGCAACAGGGAAAACAACGAGAATGATTTAGTTTAAAGTGATTAGCTCAAACGTGCTCACTTAAGGACCCAAACATTTTCATAAAAAATAATCAATCAATGTAAATACCTTGTTCGAGCAACCCTGCGCATATATCTTATTTCTAGTTTCAAGTTGCTCAAATGTAGCATTTTCTCTTAAATTTCCCATACCAGCCTATGTTCAAAGGTCGTGTTTCGTGTTTAGGTATAAAAAAGAAATTAATATGCATATGTAATGCAAAAAAGAGTGATTTATACATCGAATAATACAATGAGACACAGAGTTGTGTTATTTACATGAATTCTTTTCACCATAAAATTGTGGGGTGGGGGGGGGGGAACAGAACATTGCTTTGATTCAATATAATCCTTTATCACCCAAAGTGAATATAAAAAACAAAACCTAAAGTCAGCAACATTGACAGTGAAAGTTATTTTGCCAAACATACTGCCTGTAATATACAATCAATTTTTAGAGAGAATTTTAAATTTAGAATACCGAAAATTCTAAACCTCCTTATTTTGAATTACAGTAAAAGATATATAAAGAATAACACTATGAACATTTTCAAGATGGGATTCTCCTTCTTCCCCAGAAGCCCATACAAATGGTGTTCTAATGTTAATTTCCTATTGTCCTAACAATCCGCAGATTCTTTTAAGCACAAAAGCCGCGTGAGAGGTCAAGAAGACACAATCATGTTCCATTTCCCGAAGATGGCTAACTAATGTTCATTTTCCCCTATACCACAGAATCCGCAGACCGTTTATAAGATTGTATTCCACGTCATGCCCTCAAGTAGCACACTATTCTATAACACTTTACTATTGTGCTATTCTCTTGAAATCGAATCCCTCCGACCTCCAATTAATGACAATCACTACTCATAATCCTGATATGAAATACTGCACTTGGTCATGTTAGCCCTTTATTCTCATTCCACCTATATATATGAACTAAAGGCATTTTCTCTAGTGTGGATGTGGTTTCCATACTATGTCTTATATACCAATTATCATTGCAAACACCAAATTCATCGCAGTTCATGAGTATGAATGGTAACGTATGAACATATCCCTGTATCGGATATCAAACCTACAGTACATGTAATCTACAATCTGGATGCTCGTACAAGCTGAAATTCATCATATATTATATAAATATTTCTTCTCTTATTCAGTTCCCAAAATCTGAATGCTCTGTCTTTTTTTCTTCTCTTCCTTCTTCCTGTTTCGAACATTAGTTTATTGCTAGAATACCTTAGCTGTACTAAACATGTTCTTAAATGAAAAGGAATATTGCATGAATGCATTTATCAGATCGTAGTAGGGATTTATACGTACTATAGTAATAACATTTATTAAAGAATTAGTAATTATGTTCTGACCAACATTGGAATGCATTATCTCTAATCCTTTGTGTGAACTCCGAAACAATACATTTTGAACCCCAATATTTTGTGTTATTCAAAGCAATAATATTATGGCAAATCTTTGATCTTCGTAGCCCATGCAACTTTACCAACTTTGTCTAACGTTTTCAATATAACATAATATTGCTGTGGATATTTATCGTCCCATAATCACATAATTTGAATATCAAAACGTGAACAATAGAAATAATCCTCATCTTTACTGATTCCCTTTCCACACAGAAACTCTTAAACTTGACAACCCATTTATATTCCAAACTTTACAAAAAAAACGACTTGTTAATAAAATCTGCAATCGTTACTGTATAATGTTGCTGCCTAGTCACAGTAGTATTAAATGTAATAAAAAAGGAGAAAAAGGAGCCAAAAGCTGCCCTATATTTACCCTTTTCCAATTAGAAGAATCCGTGTACTGACTTAAAATATTTTATAAATCGGCATGTTCTGTAACGCTGGTAAAGTACGCATAATGAAAAGTCCACAAAAACGTTTTGGATGATCAAACATTGGAGACCCCTGATACAGAACAAAAGAGCAGATATAAAGTTGCATTATGAGGCTTTCCTATGGGACACACATGACCCATGCATAACTTCTGAAGGTTGAACATTGCCCAGAATGCATACCTTGACAGTGTCCTTTGAGAGCACAACATGATTGTCGAGTTTATCAACTTACCACTTATGTGGGCATATAAAGAAGCATTTTGATGATGTAGAACCAGACCAAATGTTAGTCTTTTCAAATACTGCGGTTGTATAGCAAAAGTTACCCTAAATTTAAAGATTTGCTATTTATCTTTATCATTTGAGTTTTTGTAATTTTACTTTGAACTTTTAGTGCTTAACTTTTACGTTTACTTGACAAATGCTTCTTTTTATCTTTATATTTTAGAACTTTACTCCTATTATATAAACGCGATTGTGTTGACATACCTTTGAACCTTACATTATACGTTAATACATGCATACTGTTACGACTCTATTGTCGTAAAACACTAACAAAAAGAGCTAAAACCAACAAGTTTGGCAAAAAATTGGCTATGTTATGTACTTCCCTATAACACAAAGTCAAAATTAAATAATTTTCAGTATAGCAAATCAAATCCTAAATTCCTAAATTCCAAAAGAATCAAGTAATCAAAGTAAAGAAGAATCACTATGATAGAATACTAAAATATCTTTAAATGAATTTACTGCATTTCAGTGAGAGCTATTACTCAAAATAGTCTTTACTGGGATTCACAGTAATTCTGTAAAGCTATTATACGAATTAATCTGAATATTTCGAGCACTGTAATTTCAACGAGTGATTAAATTAAATAAATAACTCCTCTCAATAACATTCAAGAATGGTAATTACTACTAAGAATGCATAATTCTACGTAATAATTCTATCATATTGATTACACATTCACAATAGTTAGTGTCTCACATTCATAATCAAAACCGTAAACAGGGTCACATGGGTTACACTAGCTAATCAAGAATTAGGTCATCCTATGTTTCTGAAAAAACAATGTCCTCCATTCAAGTCTTGTGACGTTGACCTGGATTTAATAGTACTACTCAACCTTAAAACCCACGAATGAATCAATTTACGCACTATACAAGAGCGATTCATATGTGCTTACTAAGTATTATGTACCTTTTTGAAATGTCAGAAAAACCTAACGAATTCTAAACCATGGAGAAAACTGTTACATTTATTAAAATTTTACAGAAGAAAGCCCCGATAACAAATCAGTGGACATTCCCAATGAATGTAACACTGGAACTTCCAGAATTGTTTTAAAAAGTGTAGACAAAACTGCTGCATGAACAAAACTAAAGCAAAATAATGCAGAAATTTCGTCTAGGTTGAAAACAAATCATTTAAATCTCCTGAAGTTTGCTCCACGTAATATGCTTTCCCAAAGGTTCCTTGATGTAATTATCAATAGGCAGAATACCTGTTCAAGGAAGTCATTTATCCGAATGCTGACTAAACATAATAAGTGTGATAAGAAATAGGCAAAATCGAAAACAAGCGCAGGTAACTGACGTCTTGAGAAGTGACTGACACATGATGCTTCGCAGTGCAACACATGGGCGTTGTTTTCCTTAGCAAAGGAAACTGTTCTACATTGTACGGTTAATATCGTGTTGTTTCCAATTATCAATTATACACGTAAAGTATGCGTTCTTGCTCCTAAACTATTAAAATGAATCATAACTATTTACGTATTACTTCGGTAAGGAGAAAATTTCTAAATGAGTGAAATTCATCTGAGATCTTTGACTTCTTTCCAAAGCTCAGACACATTTCCGGTTGACAAAACATTTTTTGAAGATTCAATCTGACTAAAATCAGATCTTCACAATCCTACGTGGAAATCTTAATAATCCGAAGGAGAGGTCATATGCTGTTGACCTTGTAGTTCGCTAATGAAATAACAATTTTCAAAGTTTTGAAAATGACGCACGCCATTCGGAACATATTGTTACTAACGATAACTATCCGTAACACGAATTCGTAATGCTTTATCTGATAGGCTACTAAATATAAGTGGACTGGGAATTCGAAAGGCTATCAAATCATGAACTCTCTGTCCGAACAGTGGAGATCTGATTTTAATCAGATTGCCAAAGCATATACATATGGAATGGAAAATGTGTATATTCAAAAACCACCTTATCATTGTGAGTCCACCTATCTATTATCGCTCGATCTATAAAGCAAAACCCTTTCTAATGTAGTAAAATGAAGCAATAAACACGCTGACTTTCACTTGATTTGTCCATCTTAGAAATTTCAAAGTAACCCTTTTACTCCAGTTAATTGTGTCAAGTGATGGGAAAGAAGTCAAGTATTTTTAGACTATGGTCGACCGCAAATGCAAGCCTTGTGATAATTATTTGACCCTTGATGGATTAAATCTACCCTAGCATCATAAATGTTCTCTCTTGAACAAGAAAAGCTTCTATATGATTATGATTTTACTGAAATTAAGCTTAACAAAAGTGGACACGAATACATAAATGAGTTGCATGATGTAACAATTAAAGCACTCACTCTTTAACTGAGGCAGTTGCAATTGATGCATCTGAATTGGTAGGCGCTATTAACAAGACTTCAAAATCACAAACGTATTACTTTGATCATAGACCTAAAGAGTTAAGAACTCTGTTATATGTCACAAGTAGATCTAACAATGCAGGAAATCACATATAGGTGGCAGAAATCTAAGAGGTGCTTTCACGTGTATGTAGGTTGATAGCTATTGGAGAACTTTTCACCGGCTTGAATTGTAGGCGTTCCAGATTAAATCATGGGAAACAATAATTGAAGTCGAATTGAAAACCATTTACACATGATCACTTGAGCACAGTAAGAGCAACGCAACGTGACTGCAAACCAAACGGTTGCCTTCAGCGTACCAATGGGCGGCAACGCAGTCTTTCTGATACTCGTAAATTCGCTATGTGCGGCGGTGTCTACTGTTGAAGAGACAAAGTCGGAAAACAGAGATGAGTTATTTGCTGAACTCGCCGGCCTTAGTCAAAACTACCACGAGTCCCAAGATAAGACTGGTCAGATTGGACTAAGACAAGATAATTCGTACAGTACTATCCCAAAAACATGTCAGTGCACGTGCAACTATGATGCTGCGCGTGAGTACGGTCCTGGACCTGTTTGTCCATCTTATTATCCCAACTGTGGCGGATGGCTCAGAGGTTTCCTTGGAAGACCGAGGGATTGTCAAGAACTGTACCAACAAGAGTACTTCAAGACAGGCGTGTATGTTATTTTTCCAGAGGGACTTCCCGAGGGAATCTATGTCCGTTGTGACATGGATACAGCCGGTGGTGGGTGGACGATAATTCAGAGAAGAGTCAACGGGGACGTGGATTTCTATCGCGATTGGTCAGATTATAAACGGGGTTTTGGAGACTTGAATGAAAACTTCTGGCTTGGAAATGAAAACATTTTTGCTCTTACTGCACAGGACAGCTATGAGTTGTTTATTGAACTGGCTGTTTCGAGCAGAAACAAAAGCTACGCCAGATACAATTCGTTCAAAGTTGGAAACGAGAATAGCGGTTATTTTCTCAATGTAGAAGGATACAGTGGCACTGCTGGTGATTCCTTCTCCCTCCATAACGGATATAAATTTACAACAAAGGATCGAGACAATGACAGTCATAGTTTGAATTGTGCTGAACTTTATAAAGGTGGATGGTGGTACAAAAGTTGCCATGTTTCAAATTTGAATGGTATCTATGGGTCTACTACGTTTGGAAAAGGAATAAACTGGAATGCATATGCCGGGTTTTATACGTCTATGGTATACGCAGATATGAAAATCAGAAAAATTACCTCTCGTTAAAAGGAAAAGAAATACAGGACCCATACCCATGAATGTCTACATTTATAAATGAGATTGTAATGTTTTGTGAGAAAATAAGTATTTTTGCTTAAACTTTTACCATAATTCTCATGCGACATTTGACCATGTCAAATTAATTTTCATTTTACATAACTACAAATACCATTCTAGATTAGGGCGGCCTGTACGGTATTAAAGAATGCTGTTTTAGCAAACTAACCAGAACCATAGTTATGAAAAAACATATAAGGATAAAAATATAATGTACTATTTGGCATGTATTAAAGATGTGACTAAAGATATAGCGGCCAATTGTTTTTTCCATATTCAGATATACATATCATCATTATCGATAACTTCAGTCAACATTTCTTAAACTCTCTCTCTCTCTCTCTGTGGATTGTCTACATTGCTCTCTCATAAGGCAAAATATTTTCATGTTTTGTGCTGTTGAATATTGTTCAAACTGTTTCTACCTGTTTCCATAGTGATTAAATTCGATTTTACTTGAGCATAAAATGGTGAAGTTCGAATTATTTAAGTTTTATAGACTTTACACCCTATGTTTTTATTTCTTATTTGCAGCAATCTTTTTAAACAGAGTTGGTTATGATACGTTTGGTTCTTTATGCTATGATATGAAATCATGTCTCCATTCTACTGCGTCAATAACTTTTTAACCTGATGCATTATCTAATAATGTGTACTAAAATTAGAATCCAGCAGATACACAAAATTATACTATTATTAATAAACGAGTTTGAATTTTCAAGAAAGAAAATCAAGAAAAGCGAACTTGCATTCTAAGCAAAATTGAAACATCTCGGTAACGTCAGAGAAAAGTACCTTGAACAATTATTTTTAGTTATTATTAGTTAACTAGCTTAATTAGCCGTCGAAAGACGGGAAAAAGTAAAAACACGTTTTCAAATGTCGGGATGCTCAAGTTTAAAAGGAAGTTTCAAGATAAAAATGAAAAAGGAAGTATAAATAATTGGGATGCCGCATGTTTCGAACTCGAGTGCTCTTCTGTGGCAAGCGGATGGGACACAAAGAAAGACAAATGTCGTTGTTTATATAAAAGACTAGCCTAATTGCCCGTCCTAACACAGGAAAAGCAAGACAAAAAAATTAGATGCGCGAGTTTAAAAGGAAATGTGTACATACAAATTTGGAAAGAGGTGAAAAAACATTTAAAACTTAAATTTGGGATTCCGCGAGTTTCAACTCGCGACTTCTTTTTTGGCAAGCGTGACGGACATACAGAAAGAAAGAAAAGGTCGGTGTGCGTGCTGATAAATAAAAACAGCATTAATTACCCGCCTTTCGACGGAAAAAGAAAGAAAAAATTGGATGCTCCAGTTTAAAAGGAAGTTTCAAGATATAAATGAAAAAAGATGTTAGGAAAAGCTTTTTTACAATAGTGATGCCGTGAGTTTCGAACTTTGTCAAGCAGGATGGAACACAGAAAGAAAGACAAATGGAGGTGTGTTGTTTGTGTGTGAATTTTTGGAATTTTAACCTAGCTTTAACAATTTTTCAGTCATATCGCTACCATGTCTGCAGTGTGGCAGTTTATAGTAATGTCTAGCACTGGGACATCATGCCGCAGACAGGTAGCATGATGTCCCACGCAGTCACATTATCCTGACATCAGGCCGACCAGTCCTAACACTAACCTTTAAATGCTGAGCGACAAGTGAGGCAGCTGTTAGTACCATTTTTATAAGTCTTTGGTATAACTCGGCCTACATGCAGGCGACTCCGGCCTTTATACATCTGATGTTGATCTGGAGGAGACACCATCACACGTCAGCAGCCTGTGTGACCAAGCATCCTTTTCTATGGACAGAACTGCTTGCTCTGCATAGAAAGGAGCATGGAAGAGGAGCCCTAACCATAGCTCGTCTCCTTACCACCACCCGCAGTTGGCCTACCACAGCCAACGGAAATCTTACAACGCGATCGAAAGATAACCGAAAAAAAGAAGACATGCCCCACCTGTCTCACATCGTGGGAGAATACTAAACCTGGCTGGTTGGAACATCAGAACAATGCTAGATTCAACCGACAGCAAGAGACCAGAACGACGCTCTGCCTTAATCACACACGAAGTCTCCCGCCTTCGTGTTGACATTTCGGCACTTAGTGAAGTCAACCTATCAGAGGCAGGAAGTCGGAGAGTACTCGGCGCTGAATACATACTGTACTGGTTAGGAAAACCAAAGATTGAAAAACGACTTTCAGGGGTCAGTTTCATGGTCAAGGACTCAATCGCCACCAAGTTAACAAACGTACCAAATGTGGCTGCTACGGTGATGCTAGGTAGCGGTATTTTGTGAAGACGTCCCTTTGCAAGTGAAGCAGTATATCCACCGCAAGAGCAAGCATATTTAGACGTATTCGGACAGCAGAGTTTTTAGGCCTAGGAACCGGAAAAGAGTATGGGCAAAGTCTTTCGGTTCTACAAGGCTCGTCCAAGAAAGCAAGGTTCTTGCAACAATACAGTTATTGACGAGGATAACTATTCTTTCATTTCGCACTGACGCTTCTCTCTCTCTCTCTCTCTCTCTCTCTCTCTCTCTCTCTCAATTAGATAACGACGAATCTGCGACCAAGTCGGTGAAAAGAGCAAGACCCAGTCGGCAACTTTGCGATTATCTAAGCGACCAGTAGAAGGTCCAGTCGACGACCCGTTGGCTTGGTCCACAAATCCGTAGGGCAACAGAAACACATGAATAAGACGGTCTCACGCTGAGGTAGAAATCTGTTACACTATGGAGAGCCAATCCTCATACATATTCAACAGGATAGTGCTCCAAATGCAAGACCAATCCTAAACAAAACTTGAGATAGACTCATGCAAGTGTAGCCGTGGAAGTTGATGCTACAAATTGGTGGGCATCGGTGAGATAGGTCGTGGAGTAGAAGACATATTCAATATGACTTACGGATGGTCAAAATCAGCGACTTGATTCTTACTACCAAGACCGAGTAAAGACATCAAAAATCATTTCGCAGATGAGTTATGGTGCCAAACGAATTAATGCGAAGATTAGGAGAAATGACTAACTACTAGGAAGGGAACTATGGCTTGGAGTGCAGAGACGACCAGGAAGACAGCGATGTCGTAGAGAGAAAGAATCGCAACAAGACTAAAGATGTCGACAGCCTTGGAGTCACCGAAAATGGAGAAGATGACTTACATGCAACTCTCAAATACAGATCGAGGTATTAAAGCAAGGGAGCTGTTTCAAAAGGAAGTGATACAGCGATAAATCTTCCTCGAAGAGCTTTGAAGAGGCTGGCCGTTCTACCGATGTTGTACGATACGATAACATCCTTGCTTGCATCGTCCACTTCGAGATGTGTTCAACCCTAAATTCGTGGTCAGAAGAAAAACAACTGTATTTAGGTTTCGCACTGAGAGGTCAAACACAGTAGTTGTTATATTACGTGAGATAAAGTCGTATTCTGAATTAGGTGAGACTCTGAAACAGGGATTTAAAGCACCGAACTAGACCGTGTTATACAGAGGTAAGCTCAGGAGTAGTATTCGCAAGAATGGATAATCCTTACCAGAGCTTGCCAGCTCAGCTTACCCAAAGGCGAATCATGTTTTGGTCGACACGCTCGCGAAGGAGCAGTTCATTGATGCCCTAGACTTTTCTGATATGCGCTTAAAGGTACAACAAGCGGGACACGCTACGATTGACGATGCAGTATTCAAAGTTGTCGAGTTTGAGGAGTTCGCAAGAGCCGAACTACAACGACAGGGAAGGAAAAGGCATGTTCGTGTCGTGTCGGCGCAGGAAGATAAACAAGGGCCAGCAATCAGAGAACTGAGAGAGCAAATGATGGAGCTAAAGAGATTGGTTGCTGAACCGATGTAGGCGTCGGGTTGTATGTATCAGGCACCATTGAAGGGACAAAGGTCGATATGTTGATTGATATTGGTACTACCGTAACTATCCTATCTAGATAAGTGTATCGGATAATCAAACCGGATAAAATAACAACCCTGATTCCTGTGAGAGGGAAAATCAGTCTCGCAGTCGGTAGACCTAAGTAGGGACATTTTGAAGTAAGCCTATATGGTGTTCGTCGACAATATAAAGTGGTTTGTGGCTGACATGCCGGCAGATGTATTACTTGGATTAGATTATCTCGAATTAACTCAGCAAGGAGAATTTATCTTCGGCGTTTAAAGGATAAGTGGGATGTGCCAGAATAATCGTCGCTGAAACAGTGAGCGTCCCGTCAATGTACGAAATGATCGTTCCAGGAAAATTGGACAAGCTATTGACTGCAGCAGTGCCTGAAATCGGAGTGATATAGCAGTATCAGAAGTTTGGAGAGCCCCACGACATCTCGGTCTCGAGAACGCTAGTCAGAGTCGGGTAAAGGAATCTGTCAGTACGGGTACTGAATGTAACTGCAGACAATCCGATGCTCTATGCTACGACAAACATTGTCATCTTAGAAGTAGTTGGATAAATCGTCGACTTGGAGGGGAGTGCGATCGATCGTTGTCTTCAAAATAAGGAGTCTCGACTTCGAGTACGACTCATGTAGAAGAGCTGGCCCAGGCTTCAAAAGAATCACTTTATGAAGAACAGACAGACAAGGAATGGAGTGTTACTATTGATATGCCATTAGCAGTGATACAGACATCCTGTGGTAGCGACGAAGTCGCCGATGCTCCGAAATCCGACATGTCGCAGAAACCAGCAGTGTTGAAAGCAAGCAACGACCACCAAAGGAAGAACTTGCCAGATATGGCGTGTTGGCGGAAAGCCTCTGGAGTCAGTTTGACTAGTTAGATATAAAGAATGCCATACTCTGTCACAGATGGGGGTCGCACGATGGTGGAGAAATTCACGGTCAAGCTATTGTTTCACGAGAAAAGAAAAATGTTGCTATACGCATGGCGCAAGATTCGCGAAGTGGAGGACACATATTCAGCAGAAAAACTCTAGAGAAGATCAGAAAAGGATATTATTGGGTTGGACTTCAGAAAGATGTGCAACTGTGGTGCCAGAGATGTGAGGTCTGTTGGAAGCGAAAGTTACCAGGACAGAAAGGTCAGCTCTAATTCAGCTGATTAAGCCATGGATTCCGAAGGAACGCATAGTAGTTGACCTCTTCGGGCCACTTCATATACCGAAAATGGAAACATTTATGTTCTCGTGATTGCCGACTACTTTATGAAATGGACTGAGATATTCCAAATGCCTTGCCAGGAAGATACAAACACCTCAAAACTGATAGTACAAGAAGTCTTCACGCGTTTTGTGTACCACGACAGATTCGCACTGATCAAGGCCGACAATTCGAGAGTGATCTCTTTTGTGAAATGTGTCGACTGCATAGAGTCGAGAAAACTAGGAACAGTACGTAACCTACGCAGGTCGACAGCTTAGTGGAAATGATGCAAAGAACGCCAGAGAGCACGCTATCTGCTTTCGTCGAAGAATGACAAAAGAGACTGCGACGAGCATATCCCGTACATAATGCTAACATACTGCTTTCCATTGCATGAAATCTCAGATTGTACTCCCCATTTCATGATGATGGGAAGAGAGGCTGACTTACTGTTGTACGTTGTGTTTGGAAAACCAACTGATCAATGTTAAAACAGTTCGCATGAATGGATTCAAGCTTTCGAAAGAAGGTTACAACTTTCACATCATATTACCACAAAGACCTTGCAATGCAACATGCGGAGACAAATGTTCTTGTGATAGCAGGATCAGATGGGAGAGATTTCAGACAGGCGATCTTGTCTCGTTGTTTGCGCCAAAAAGAAAAAAAAAAGAAGGAATTTCGACAAAATTACAGACATAGTGGTATGGGCCTTACGAAATCACCGACAGACTGAGTGACATCAATTACAGAGTTAAATGCCTATATTAGTGTATGTGGATCGCTTTAGAAGGTATCAAGGACGTAACGAAGTCGCTGCAGGAGTTCGGAGATTTGACCCTGAGGCTTCGTGAAGTATTGATACAAGTTCTAGGAACAAAAACCACGAGGATACCAGTCTCGTTGGTCCTTACCCCATCGACACCATAACAGAAATTATCCCAGTGAATGACAGCGATAATTAAGAGTCAAGAACAACTGATGATAAGCGACACAGGTGACAGAAAAGATTACCCAAGATCCTGGAATAATTCTATGTTGAACTTTTCTAATCTGGAATAGTGAACAAGTATTGTGATGGCTGGAATGAACAACTGTGAAATATTGGTTATCATTCTAGCCGAACATTGATTCTTTTGTGATTATTTGATATTCTGTTTACCTTTAGTTTAATGGTGATTTACTTGATATTTATTTTCCTTTTATCTGTTCGTATGTGGGTGGAAGTACATAGTTGTAGATGCGTGGGTTGTCTAAGTAGAAAAACCCGTGGACAGTAATTTTCGTTTTGTTAATATAATTTTCGTTTCATTGCAGTTTATATTCTGATTTAATGTTTAAGCGGGCTTTGTAGTGCCATCTAGCATCTTTGTCTGGGTCACGTGATTTAACATGTGTATACATACGCACCAACTGTAGCTGCGAATCCATCAGTCAGAATTAAACAGATTTGTTTGTTTTAACATGTGTATACATACGCACCAACTATAGCTACGAATCCATCAGTCAGAATTAAACAGATTTGTTTGTTTTGAGTCTGTTTGGGGCATTATATTTATTGCACGTCTTCATTACTTACATGATTGTATAGCTTTGCAATATTTGTAAGATCTGTTTTCCTAAAGCATATATAGTAAGAAGACGTAAGAAAAAGAAACTATGAATTATGAATGGAAATAAAAATTACATAAGTAATGATATATTTCTTTAGTGTGATTGTAAAGAAGATACTGGTGTGATGCCGCCACAGAGGCGATACCACGTTTGACATAAAGGTGTCTCAAATAACATACATAACTATGAAATATCATCAAAGTGTTAATATTGTACACACGACGTAAATAAATGTTATCAAGGGAACTAACTCGTAAGAGTATATTTCACAACAGATTTGTCTCGATTTTAATGTTACACCTACATTATCCAAGTTTGCACGATTGTCGATGTTAGTATGGTTTTGTGGCGAGTGATTAAAACTTAACTGGCGACATGATGGGAAAACGTCCATATTGTGGTTTTAATTCGTAATAATTTAATATTTCCCGGATATTTAAAATTTGTCGCAATGACTGTATAGATTAGACATATTTATCTCAAGAAAACTACATAATTAGACTAACTTTTATTTACATGAAACAGGCTCGAGATGCCTGTCAAAACATACTTTACTTTCGCTTCGTGCGTCTACAATATACTAATGTTTTCCTGAAAATCTGTAAATACAGAACAATGACGACAGAGCTCATCTGAATTCAAGCAAAATAAATATTCCTTCCGACCTACGTTTACGTATGTTCTACGCTGTGCCATAGCGGATAAGCTTCGGTGAAAGGACATTACATAAAGAAGGAACACATTGCTTTTAAAGATCTTAAGAACATGGCATTTTGTTGGTGTGTGTCCGACAAGCTCAGCCTTAACGATCGATTCTAATAAGAACGTGCGATTTGAATTTTTAGTCACATCGCTACAATGTCTACACTGTGGCACTTTCATAGTGATGTCTAGCACTAGGGCATAATGCCGCAGACACGTAGCATGATGTCTCACTCAGTCATATTTTCCTGACACCTGAGCGCCTAGCGAGGCAGACTTTAGTACCATTTTTCTAAGTCTTTGGTATGACTCGGCCTGATGTCAATTTTGTTTGCCTCCAACATAAAAACTCTGCCTTAATTATAATGGATGCTTGGTTTTCATCTTGTCAATAAAAGTAACAGGGTTGTGATCACTAAATACAATAACCGGAAACGTAGCTGTTTTTTGTCGATTATGGAATAATTGCCCTCGTGCTTGTTTAATTTCTTTAAAAAATTAAAAAAATAGCACAATGGATAATCTATGATGTTTTTTAAAATTCTTCTTCTTCTCGTATTAATAATGCAACAAGCCCAATATCATCAGCATCAACATATATTTCAAATGCATATCGTGGTCTTAGGTTAGAGTCTGACAAATTATTCTGTTAAGCGGTTCATCAAGTGCAGGAATAAGATGAAGATGAGCCTTATTTATCTTCTGATTGGATTACCCCACCATTTAAGTGTGACAGGATCTAAAGCATTTACCAAACTTTGACTTGTGGCCAGTACAATGATTCAAGATCATTTATTAGGTCTTATTGACCATACATGAGTAGCCAAAGTAGCCTCTTTGTGTAGACCAAGAATTTCCTCTCTATACGACTTAATAAACAACAATCACTATGGTGAGATTTCGGTATAACAAGGCATTTTGTTTGGCTACGAAAATATTCTTGTGGACATCTCAACAAAATTAGAATATATGACATAGTAATTTTGCACACATAAGTGACAATGATAATCCACAAAGTTTTCCTCAACGCTGTAGAAATCAAAGGTCATAATTTTCTTTGATCATAATGAGTAAAGTGCTAACTTATTAGACTAAAATATTATTCTAGAACTGTTATGAATAATTCAAAGACGTTGTGGACAACGCCAGTTTGACAACGTCATTATTCTTGGCGGACCAATTCATTTCCGGTTCTGAAGTGTATCTGGAATTTTCATTCATTCTTTTGGACTTTAATATAGTACTTCACAATTGCCTTTTTGGATTCACTTCATAAGACTGTCAGTTCGTCTTACATTTTTAGTTTTAGAAAACGTGTTGGTTTTGCTCGTTTATGTTACTTAGTTGGTGATCATCGAGTCGTAACAAAGGTATGTGGGTAGAGAAATTAACTTACGCGATGATGTTATTAAGAGAAGAACTTCGATGGACCCTTAAAGCTATATATACGTGATCGAAGAATCAAATCTAAATAACAGCTGAGAGAATAGGTGTCCAAAAACTCCGCCATACTCGCGAGATAGAAACGCGTGTGTGTTGACCAGGATGCAATTAGTGGACTCGCTGCCTCAACTGCCGTTGGTCCTGGCTTGATGGGAATGGAGACAGCGAAACAATCATAGAAACAACAATCGTATATCTATCAGGTCTAGATCTACATTGGTACTAGGAAAATAACTGTATTGCAGCTGCACAAACGAATACCAGTCCATTCTCTCTATCATTTCTCACTGAACAGAGTAGCTCTTCAAACTTGTAAGCCAGCTTCTAAATTTCAAAAACGATTGTTGGATTGAAGGGTCAGTGCTTTTTCTAAATCAATTGATGGAATTTAAATGGATATTAAACGCGTAGTGTGTTAAGAGAGGATTGAGAAAGTAACTGGTAAAAGAAGCACATAATTTATCTGTATGCTGATTCAGATACAGCGTGTTAAAATCTTTCGAAACCTGCAATATGCATGTATATATGTATGGATGTATGGATGAATGGATACATACATGCATGTACAGAGTATAAGTATACTTGAGCAATACCCAGTTGATATTGATCCGATTTAAAATTAGAATGATACATACTTCGAAATAAGCGCCTGTTGTCTGATACGATTACGTATAAAAGGGAAATATGTCAAATATCCTTGAAAGCTACATGGAGCTAAAATGAAACAAAATACACATTACAGATATAAGTCCTTAAAGTATAAAATACCTTTTTTGATCAGAGTCACCAAGCAGATTAATTAAATCAGAGTCACCAAGCAGATTAATTAAATCTAAAGTCATCAAGCAGTTAAATTAAATCAAAGTCATCAAGCAGTTAAATTAAATCAGAATCATCAAGCAGAATTATTAAACCACCTATACGTAATATTCTACCATTTAATGTGTGAGCATAATTAGTACTGCAAGACACCTGACCTGTATCTGTATCTGCCATCAGCTATGTGCCATCTTCT